>CM046879.1:608116402-609417719 GCA_025667525.1 Glebionis coronaria
AAATGAATCAACTAAAAAAATCAAACTTAAATATATGTCCTTGGCCTACCTTAAAATGTAGATGCTATTAAAAAGATCATTGCGTTATAAGCCCACTCATTACTAGAAAACTTAACTATGCACAAAGGGTATTCGACACTATATATACACGCAACTTATTCGTGTATAATGTAAGATGGAAAAATGGGTGACAAGGTTCATCGTGTTGTTTGAAATGTGGTGATGTGTTTGATTTCTATGATTGTAACTCGATTATGGATATGTATGGGTGAACGCGATGTCCATAAGGCCTTTGATGAAATGGGTGAACGCGATTTGGTGTCGTGGAATTCATTGATATCGGTGTATATGAAGTTTAATACGTTTGACGATGAGGTTAGGGTTTATGTTAAGATGAGGGGAGTGGCATAAGGGATGACGATGCTACAACTATTAGTATTCTTTCTGGTTGCGTTAAGGGATTTGGAAATTGTTATGGAGATACATGGTTATATTAGGGATGAAATTGTGTTTACTATAATTATGATTATTGTAATGCATTGTTGGATATGTATTGTAAATGTGGATGTTTAGATGTGGTGCGTGAGATTTTTGATGGTTTGCTGAAAAAAATGTTATATGTTGGATTAGTATGGTTTCTGGTTATGTAAGTTGTGATATGTTAGATGAAGCTAGAAGGTAATTTGATGAATACCCGGTTAAATATACTATTTAATGGACAACTATGTTAAACATATACTTTTAGTTTAATCAAGTCGATGACGCGATGGATTTGTTTCAACAAATGCAAAAAAAAGTTTAAAATCAAGCCTGATAAATTGATGGGTTGTGCACAAGTAGGGGCTTTAGATGGATCCATGAATATATGAATGAATACAAAATAATAATCGTTGTTGTATGTGGTATTGATCTTATTGCATTGAAGACTCTCAACCACATTTTTCATCTACCAACATTTACTTTCATCAACCAATATTTATGACTATTCACTTGCATTAAATTTTATTTATTCTCAAAACAACACCTTAACACTTTCATTGTTCACCCACCTTCTTTCTTTCTCCATCAATACTCACACAAACACGCACCTAAAGAAAATATTCTCGTCTCATTTCAAATATAGGTTTTTTTAGGTTTTCATGCATATATACATGTTTTCAAGATTCTATTTTATAGATTCATATTTGCTTAATTGTTTTGAAATTTATAATGTACCATTTTTTACTACATTTTTGTGTACATCTGCTGGTGTCCTTAGTCAGAAGAACCTGGCTAGCAAGGTATATCATTTTTTAATTTGTTACTCTCGTTTTACTAGTTAAATCTTCCTTTTTAGCGTTTCATATCTTTTTCTTTCTCCGTGTTTTGAAGAGTGTGTTTATATAAATCCCTATTTATTTAATACACATCTGTGATTTTATAACATATTTTACTATCTTTTTTATAAATATGCTCGTACGTATTAAATGTAGTGTCATATGATGATATAAAACACTTTGCAACGTAGTTTTGGTCATTTATGTTGTCGTTTTAAAACCGCCACAAATCCGGAATGCCCCATTACGTGAATAATAAAACAAACTTACAAAAAACCTCTTATATTATACGAATTATTACAAAAGCAACCTCAAAATTTTAACAATCTACACTTTTTTTGTATAAAAAAGTTTATTTATCTAAATATGGAACATATATCTATTGATTCTTTTGGAGAAAAAAAACCATTGAAAAGCTCGTTTAATTGCGAACCAAACGAGCTCATATTTTAATGTTTTTGATATACGTATAATTCTATAAAAATATTAAAACTTAATACATAATAGTCCTTGAGTTTATTCGTTCCCTACAAAGCCGGTCACTGACACAAACAATCCTTCATATTATCGGTCCACCACAATCGTTGATCTTGCACCCTCCACGACGAAGCATGGGCTATATACCTCGTTTTTTATAAAACAATTCTTTTATATATAACTAATTAATTAATGTTTTATATACCAAATTTGTAACAATAATATTAAGGATAGTAGTACTATTTAAGGCTCGTCATGGCTAAAAACAGATTGTACCAACCAAAATCGCACCAGGCCGAAAACCAAGTGTGTCCAGAGTGCAAGACTGAGGATCAAATCGAATTTTTTGGTTCATGTCCGGATTGATCAAATTTGGTTCGATCTTCGACCCGTATGATGGCTAGATTTTCTCATGACTGAATCAAACTGGACGAAAGACCGAATATGAGAAAGGACGAGTCTAGTTTCTCTGTCCGATGGAGTCCGCAACATATTATGCTCAACCTTACTACTATTCGGTACCCTATTATCGACATGACTATACAAACTTTATAATTTTTGTTTTATATTTTTAATTTCTCGACTTTATAATAAAAACAAATTTATATATATAAAAAGAAAGAATTCAAAAAGTGATAATTAGTGTCGCATAATGTATAAAGGACTAAAAAGTTAAACCGATATTCGATCTCCATTACCATTGTTACCGTTGTTTATTACAATATTACTAGTGGTAAATCTAGGACCAAGTCACGTGAGTTCCTCCTGGCAGTAAAAAGGCATAAATCCCTAGTAAGTTATCATTTTTCTTCACTTATTATTTTATTGTCTTTATGTTTTTATATCATCTTATGTTGGATGTGTGGGACTACTACTACCTTAAACCATAGATCTTCTTTTTATGGCTAAACATAACTAAATTTAGATTGTTCTTAAGGCGATAAAGGTGAAACAAAAATCTTATCCTCATTCATTGATTGTGTGTCCAAAATTCGATTTTGATTTATAAACTAATTCAAAATAATTTCAAACCGATTAAAAAATGTCGAACCATCAAGATAGTTATCATTATCGATTATCGGGGTGGTGAAAGATTATATATTGGAAAACCATACGATTAATACAAAACAAAAAATTCAATGAATATTAAAAAAAGATCACCTATATATTTTATCTAGAGTCGTCTCATGGATTTCGGAGGCCTTGTGCCAAATTTTTATTTAGACCTTGAATCATCGAAAAATATAACTACGTATACTAACGTAGCAAATGTTTACTATAGTTAATTATATGTTACACTTAGATATGTTTTTAACTTTGTGTTTACCATATTTTTATGCTAAAATATATCTATAGTAATTTTTATCTATAATATATATAAGCCACTTGATTTATTTACAGAAAACAAAAATATTCTATTAAACTTTTTATCTACAAAAGACAAAGTTGAATTTAACAACTATAAAAGATTAAAGGGTTAAAAATAAATTGTGTAATTTACTAGGGTTAAAAGTAAAAAAGAATAGTGGGCCACAAAACATACCATTGTCATGTTCCTCATTCCACTTCACATCCAAACGCCATTAACAATTTGTGTCGGGTTCGGGTTGTCAGGTTGGCGGGTCAGAAAATCCCATCCCAAACCTAACCCATTTGAATAATCGGGTCAGCTATGTCAACCCTAACCCGTCTACACATAACCCAAACCTAACCCATTTAACCCATGTATATATTTGGGTTGACGTTAAATATGTTGAATAGGTTAAACGGGTTTATATATTGATCGATCCATTTAACAAGTTTTATATATAAAAGTAGGCACATTACACGTGTTAAACATGTTAAATGTGTTTACGTTCGGTCTGTTTAACCTAGTTAACACGTATGGTAAAATATTAAGCATTTTTAATATAAGGAAAAAAAATCTTAAACGGGTTGTCGGGTCGACCTGCTTAAATTTTTTTCAACCCAAACCTAACCTGTTTAATAAATACGTCAGATAGGTCGACCCAAACCTGACCTAAGATTCAATATATTCAACCCGAACTTGTTAATTTTCGTGTCGGTTTTAGGTCGGGTTTCGTGTCGTGTCAGAAATTACCACCCCTAATTACAGGTGGTACGATAGGTATGAGTTTCAATATTTTTTTCTTTCAATAATTATATAGTTACGTAAAGCTTATATTTTTGATCATAAAAGACATATAACATTATCAAATCATCAAAAAATGACTATGCATACAACTTTAAACTTTATAAATTGGAGGCCCCTCACAAACGGAGGCCCTGTGCCATTGTACACCCTGCACATGCTCAAACCCGGCCCTGTTTTATATTACTATCTTCGAGACTTACTTGGTTGTCATAGTAAAACGGTATATCTCGATTCATGGAGAAGTTCATAAATACGATGGATGTTGATAATAAGGATGGGTTCGTTAGAGTGAGTTGGAATCTGGAAAACAAATCCATCCTCGGTTGTTATCATAAAGCATAATGTTTATACAAAAGTCCATGATGGGAAGTCCATGATGGGAAGGATGTTTATGAGTTGGGGAATACAAATAAATCACCTACATTATTTTTTAACGCTAGCTTGGTTATAGGGAGGAGTATTACGAATTAGTTGGTGAACCGTGGAGAGTGTAATCTGGAGGGTCTTCGGCTGGATCCGAATCAACTATGAGAAGATACATTATTGGTGGAGAACATATTGTTGTTGATTAGAGAAGATCTTACAAGCGCGTTCGTAGATGAGAGGGATATTTGGATCCAATGTGATTATCAGTATATGTCCCCATATGTAAGGCAGTGCTGAAGTGCACATTAGCAAGAAGGGGTCGTGCCGATCCGACTAAATAGATAGATTATCACACGATATTGGATTATCATACAATAAGAAATCCACAAGCCTCTAAAAAATTGAAGAAAACAATGTTTTAGCCAATCCTTGTCTTGGCTTCAATGCATTGTTGAGTAGCGTTTTTTTAATTGTTAAAACAACTACTATTAGTATCAAGAATATGGGTTGATATTGCTTTTAGGTTTTAGTTGTCACACGCTTAATTTTTTTTCATTGAACAATCAGATTTGGTAATTACTTGTCTTCATTGAAAAACAACATAAGGTCAATAGACTACTATTAGATTCTCACAATCAAATATGACAACATTAATATTATTATCGTATTCGTGTATTATAAATTGTAAGTTTACACATTAGGATATTTTCAATATATGTTTGGTTGGATTTAAGTTATAGTTACAAGATCGTTCGTTTCTATAAGAAAAGAATTTACCAAATTTGATTGTTCAATGAAGCGTGTGGCAACTAATTCCTAATACTAGTTGTTTTAACAATTAAAAAGAAAAGAAAAAAAGGCTACTGACAATGTATTGAAGCCAAGACAAGTACCGCCTAAAACGTTGTTTTCTTCAATTTGTTTGAGGCCCTGTGGAGATCTCATTGTCTAATAAGCCAATATCATGCGATAATCTATCTTCTTAGCCGGATTGGCACCAGCTCTTCTCTTGGACCACTGCCTTGCGTGTGCGAACATATACCCATAATCACCTTGGATCCGAATATCCATCTCATCTAGGAACACGCTAGTAAGATCTTCTTTAATCAAGAAGAATCTATGTTGGATTCACAAGACGTGAAAAAATATCCAGCTATTGGGACTATACATTCTAATGTGCTACCTTGGGTGTTCTCTACTAATAAAGCATCTTCTCTTAGTTGATTCAGACCCAACCGAAGACCCTCCAGATTACGCTCTCCACGATCACCAACCAATTCGTAATACTCCTCCCTATAACCGCTCAATCTATCATTAAAAAAGAATCTAGGTGCTTTGTGTGTATGCCACTGCTCATAAAGATCCTTCCAATCACGATGGATCTGGTTTCAAATTCCAACTTCACTCTAATGAACCCAATGATGTCTTATCAACCTCCATCGTATCTACCAACTTCTCCATGAAATTCGGATATATTGTTTTACTGTGACCACCAGGGTAAGTCTCGAAGATAGTAAGACAAAATATCTGGGTGATCTTTTTTTGTAACATCCACTAAATATTTTTTCTTGTAGTAATCGTATGGTTTTCCATTATATAATCTTTTACCACCCCGATAATGATAACTATCATGATCTTTTGATATTTTTAGATCAGTTTGAAATTGTTTCGAATCGGTTTGTAAATCAAAATGGAATTTTGGACACACACTCTATGAATGAGGATAAGATTTTCTATGGATTTATAACTATCTTTTGCATTTAGCGGGTGTTTGTTTAAGCTTATGAAACATATGCCGAAATGGCCTTATGGTTCGTAAGCCCATTTCATAAGTCATAATAAACTTATAGCCCCTTTCATACGTTTATCATATCACTATTGCAAGTTCACTATTGGACCACCATTGGACCACTGCACCAAAACAAATACTCCGCAACATTTCCCACCTTGCCAAGCTTCCTTTCTAAGATAGCCGAATAAGCCCAATAGAGTCACATTGAGGTAGCACACCCACATTCAATCTCTGAAATACATGTAAAACATCATGAGTATGTGCTTGAGCTGGTAATGCCAGCTTATATGCAACTGCTCCCACTTTAGCTTGTACTTGAAATGGTCCATAATACTTGGGAGACAGTTTGCTAAACTTGCCTATTCTCATTGATACTTACCTATGAGGTAAAGGCATCATGGGCCATATCTTTCGTTCACCGTAACAATTTGATACAATGTCTATGAATACAAAATATATAAGTGGACACGTCCACAAAGTTCTTCACAATTCATACCACATATGGCTTTACATGTGGTGACACCAAAAATTGGCGTGATACGTTTCACGCCAACACGACATAAATAATAACCCTAATACCATTATTTGTATACTTTTGTAGTCAATATCAGTTCATGGTACACATATTCAGGAATGTCAGCCAACCCATGTAAAGGTGAGGTCGGGTGCAAATGGCATGACATCCGGTTCCAAATACTTATGTATTCCTGATCCCTTTAGGTTCTGCAGGGTTATTGAAGTAAACTAAGCATATCGATTTTCTGATGACGTCCCAATTCGACCCATATGTTGTGAGACGGTTATGAGCGCTTTTTCTGTAAAAGGACGGTAACAGGTACCGGGCCTAATAGTAAACACTGAATTAATTTAGTGTAATCTGACTACAACTTTCAACAAATCACATTATGCAGATAAACGGCTAACAAAATACCCATAATCTACAACTACATGTCTGACAGATGACTTCAAAAATACCAATAAAATAAAAAAAAATTATATACACTTCTGCAATAAAACAAATATATAGAGCCATAAAAGGATACAAGATTATATGGTATGTCTTGCCAATGGTTATCCGAACTCTTTTGCTTAATCATGAACATGTTTTATACATATTTAACTAAATGCACTCTTAGATCTCTTACAGTACTTTTGCGACAAGAACATTGAAATACACTTACAAACATACAACGACATGCACTGCTCCTAGTTGCAGTTACTTCCAAATTTCTCCAAGAAAACTTGGTATTAGACCTGAAATAAAAAAAATCAAGTTAGTGACGATTAATTAACAAACTCATAAAACATCAGATTTGAAAAAAAAGAGAGAACAGGGTACCTTATATGTTTTGAAGCACATCGAGAATACGCTCCAATTCAATGACAACAATTTCTATTTTCATCCGTTGTGGTGGTGAATCCACAGAGCATGAGACTCCGATCTTCAAAGCTGCAACCAAACATTCTTCCATTTTCTTTGCATTAGCTTTCGTACTTTTCAACTCAATTGCATCCTCATCAATAACATCGATTACATTATCTGGTAATGCAATGTAAGAAAATTTATGAAGGCTAAGACCTTCATTGAACATGTCGTCCGTCGGCTTTTTCCCAGTCATCACCTCTAGTACTAATATTCCCAAACTGTAGACGTCCCCAAGACTTGTCATCTCGCTCCCGAGACCATACTCTGCGAATTAAAACAGTTAAATAATTTACAAACTGTAAATTGTAAGTATATATAAGCATCATGGAATACTACCTGGAGGGGCATAACCAATTGTTCCTTTAATCTCGGTTGAGCTATTCTGGTTTAATTCTGTACCAAGTAGTCGAGCTAAACCAAAGTCTCCAACATGAGCTACCATATCAGCGTCAAGAAGAATGTTACTAGGTTTCAAATCACCGTGAACAATCTTGTTTTGGCAGCGATTGTGAAGATAATCAAGCGCTGTTGCAATATCTCTGATGATATTTATTCTTTGAAGAAGGTTGAGTTTCGATGTTTTTGTACTTGAATGAAGCCAGTCGTGTACACTTCCATTGGGCATAAACTCGTAAACCAAAGCTTTAAAGTCATTCCCTAGAAAATCAAGACTTGAACATGAAGTTATAATCTTCAACAAATTACGGTGTCGAATATTTCGCCAAGCTTCACATTCTGCTAGAAAACTTTTGTGAGCTCCCCGATTTTGAAGGTGTAGAACTTTGATTGCAACAAGTTTTTCATCATCCGAATCGAGGACCCCTTTATAAACAGAGCTGAAACCACCCTCTCCAATCAAATTTGCTACAGAGAAGCCATCAGTAGCCTTGAGAAGTCGATTGTATGAAACTTTCATGAACCTTTCACTCCCAGATGACGACTGACTTGGTTGACGATTGTGTTTCTTCTTATAGAAAAAATACACACAACATAACATGATGAGCAACGTTGGTACAATGACAATGAAGAATACGAAGAAAGGAAAACTTTTTTTATGTCTACTGTTCCTTTCCTTGCATTTAGGTAACTCAAGTGTAACCAATCCACCACAAAGCCTGCTGTTCCCCAAAACCGAAAATGAGCTTGCATTGGCAAACACTCCTACAATGGGTAATTCACCCTCAAAATCATTAAACGATAGGTTCAAATATTCTAAAGATTTCCATTTGTCTAAAAATTGTGGAATTTGGCCTGATAAGTTATTTTGAGAAAGGTCGAGTACCTCCAATCCTCTCAATGAACTTAACGAAGATGGTATTACGCCTTGAAATATGTTGCCTCTTAGGTTTAACCATATAAGGCTAACACATTCACCTAGGCTACTTGTAATATTACCCGATAAGTTATTATAAGATAAATCGAGCTCGCTCAACATCTTGAGGTCTCCAATCTCTGGCGGAATGGAACCAGACAGGTTGTTGTTTGAAAGATATAAAAAATTAGTTAGTGATGAAAGTTGAAGAATTTTCTCGGGTATTTTACCACTAAGTTTATTGTCGTCAAGGTTTAATCCATCAAGATTTTTACAATTACCGAGGCTTGATGGAATATGGCCTTCTAATTTGTTAGAATATAAATAAAGCTTATTCAAGAATGATAAGTTCCCGATGGCATAAGGGATCGACCCTGAAAACTGATTGCTATTTAGACCAATAACTTGTAGCTTTTGTAGGTTACCAATCGTAGTGGGGATTTCTCCTTCGAATAGATTAGAGTGTAAAAGTAAAGTGGTCAAGCCAACTAGACTACCTATACTTAAAGGGAGGCTTCCAAATAACTGGTTGCGGTTGAAATTTAGAAATTCGAGTTGATCAGAAAGATTACCTATTGATATCGGAAGCTCTCCTATTAAGTTGCAATTATTAATATCCAAACTTACTAATTTGGTGCAGTTTTCCAAAGAATCAATAAACTGCAAGTCATTAGCCTCCCCGCGTCCATGGAAGTTGTTATGATGTAATCTAATTTTATAGATATTTCTAAGTTTTGAAAAATCGATTGTCAACTTCCCACTAAAATTGTTGTTGCTCATTTCAAAATGTCTTAATTTGGAACAATTAGAAATAGAAGGTGGAAGAACTCCAGTCAGTTCGTTATCCCTAAACTGAAGGAGCTCAAGATTTGGGAGCTGATTACCTATTTCTAACGGAAGACTACCAGTGAGGTGATTATCCGGCAAAGAAAAGTTAACTAGGAGTGAGAGGTTGAAAATGAAATGAGGGATACTTCCATTTAAGTTGCACACACCAGCGTAAAATACCGTCAAGCTTTTCCATTGACTCAAGGTATCTGGAATTCTCCCACCCAACGGGTTCCAAACAACAGAGAAGACTTTCATTGATGTGAATTCCCGAAGAAAGGCGAGATTCCACCTGTTAACTTATTGTCATCAATTATAAGACGACTAAGTTTCGAGAGGAAACTCATTTCCATGGGTATGCTTCCGACTAGCTTATTTCTAGAGAGCATTAGGTCTTCGAGGTTAGAACAACCAGACAAGTTTGCTGGAATGACTCCACTGAAGTTGTTCGTATTAAGATAAAGAACACGTAGCCTAGATAGACGACCAAGTTCATGTGGAAGGGTACCTTGAAAGCTGTTGTTCCAAAGACCAAGCCTCTGGAGGAAGCTGAGGTTTCCTACATGAGGAGACAACGAGCCTTCTAAGCCTTTCGAATCCAGTCGTAACACAGTCACTCGTTTGTGCCGCTTTCCACATGTAACACCACTCCAGTCACAAAAATGAAAAGAATTGTTCCACGAGGCTAGAACTTCGTATGGATCTTGAGTGATCTTTGACTTAAATGACAACAACGCAAGATAATCAGTGTCATTACCGTCATAGGAAGCCGAGACAGTGGCAGAAGTAAATATAATCGCGAGACAATAAAAGAAAATTGAAATATGAGACGAAGATGATAAGTAACTTAAGGATCGTGGTGACTTCATTTTTGAAAATTTACTTAAAATCCTAACAACAAGTATTTGGTTTTATATCCTTAGTGTTGTAAGTTTAGGGTTTATATAACATGCAGCTTCCACAAGTGTTTATCATTTTGACTAAGACATCTCTTTTCTTTTAGCGATGGATAGTCAAAGTTTTGGTAGCAATAATTGGTGAAAAATATAGGTCTACAATCATTATAATAACAACATTTCTATAATCACCGAAGACTTTTAAAGTACATATAACGTAAGTGTTGCAAATGTCTTTTCGTTGTTTTGATAAGCCATATAGGAATGACTTGACCTGCTGTTATTAAAAACTTTAAAGAAAATGACTTGATAGATCTTTTATACAAAACTAAACGTGTACTCGTATATAATAGCGGAAATTTTTAATGGTTGATAATTATTACGGATATACGATATTATGGTAAGTGTTTTGTGTAATATTCAAAATAAAATGTAAATGATCAAATGTAATTATTTCAAATGGTTGTAGCATGCGTTAACGGTCACAAATAAGAATATTGGCCAGAAATGTGTAAAGTTAATAATATCATAATATACTTTGTTACCATTGAAGTAAAGAATAGGAGTCTATGACGCAAGAGAAAGTACGACATACAATCGCGAGACAATAAAAGATAATAGAATTATGAGACGAAGATGATAAATTGTGGCGACTTCATTTTCGGAAATTTGCTTAAATCTCAAGAGTAAGTATTTGGCATCCTTAATTTTTGCATGTTAACGGATTTAATAACGTGTTAATGTCTTCGCGACTAAGACATTTGATTGAGAATATATACATACATATATCTAGTCAAAGTGTTTACACCAATGATTAGAATTCCTTAAACTTTAATATTTAACGTTCTGAAGACTTTTAAGACAATTCCTTATCAGCTTAAGCCAGATAATTCTTTTATAATCACCGAAGACTTTTAAGAGCATCTACAACGCAAGTGTTGCAAATGACTTTTCGTTGTTTTGATAAGCTAAGTAACTGATTTGACCAATTCTAACTGAAGACTTTTATACTCTACGAGGTATCGAGACCCGTAGGATGCACCGTGCTTGTTTTCCGATAAAAATGGAACCTTTACTTCACTTTAGGCTGTTGATATAAGTTGTAAATCGATGGTCATACTTGAGGCACATGTCCTTCCAACCCGATCTCGAACACCTATTACACTTGCTATCACACCCCATCATATCTGTCCATACATTCCATTCGTCAATACTAAATGTAGCTAATTACCTGGTCTTTTGTGCTGGCAGCTACAGATCGATTGAAACGCGACATTTGGATTAGGAGAGATGGTTTCATGTTGTTGGGTTATTGTTGAATTGAAATAAATCATTTATTTAATATATATATGTTTTTTTTAAAACTAAAATCAGTACATTCTTAATCACTTCCCGAGCTTTCGTAGAGCTTTCACTTGTAAGTAATGAGTGCTACACAGTATTTGTTACCTTCCCATTGTTTGGAAATGCCGAGTAAAGCTAAATGATCTATTTTAGGCACAATAAAAGTATCCATGTGCGTCATTTATTTTTTTAGTCCGGGCTTATGGACCAAAGTATAGAGACGGGACTGAGAGCAAAGATAAAATCGTAAAAACTCCGTTTACGCAACTAAATTTATTTCATGTTAAAAAGAGGTTTATCGAGCTGTGGGTCCAACCGAAACTTAGTCATTTTTAGACAAATATCAGTCTGATTATAGCTTTTAACAAATTCATCATGCACATACACCATGGTCTTGCACAAACGCCTAACGAAACACCCATAATCACCGAGTACACGTTTGACAATAATACCAGTAAAATAAAAACAACCAACAAACTTTTGCTCCGAGTTTTGCAGTTTCACCGAAATTAGATTGACAAACACAGATAATCATAAACATATGATAAGTCATCAGGAATGTAAATGCACTCTTAGGTCTCTTACAGTACTTAAGCAACAAGAAAATTTAAACACACTTGCAAACATATTTGACTTGGTAACGTTTATATAACCACGACATGAACTGCTCCGTTTTGCTGTTACTTTAAATTTTCACCAAGAAAGCTTGATATTAGACCTGAAAAATAAAACCAAGTTAGTGATAATTGGTTAATAAACTCATGTAAAATCAGATTTTACAATAAGGGAGAAGGTTGTACCTTATATATTCTGAAGCACATCGAGAATACGCTGCAACTCATTGACAACAATTTCTATTTTCATTCGCTCGGGTGGTGAATCCACAGAGCATGATACTCCAATCTTGATAGTTGCAACCAAACATTCTTCCACTTTCTTTGCATTCGCTTCCGTACTTTGCAACACAATGATATCATTATCAATAACATCAATTACATGGTCTGGTAATGCCATGTAAACAAATTTATGCAGGCTGAGACCTTCCTTAAACATGTCATCTGTGGGCCTTTTCCCGGTCATCGCTTCTAGTAATAATATTCCAAAACTGTAAACGTCCCCACTACTTGTCATCACGCTCCCGAGACCATACTCTGCGGAGAAATGAGAAAGCTTTATTTGAGAAAGCTTTATTTTTACTGTGCCAAGCTTTTCAGCCAGAAGTAGTTCATCTCGCACACGGAGAAATGAGTGACCCCGTGCCTCTAGACGTGTCATCATTAATAACTTTTTTGGCAATTCGGGTCCACCTGTGGAGATATGTGACTGTGTTCCGGGTACCTTACCTGTAACATTATGTAGCGAATTTCCATGTCACTCTTGAATCACTTAGTTTTACTTTGAATGCTAGCAATAACGCCTACGAACATGTTCAGGTAAATAGTGAGTACCTGTGCTATTAGCAGTATTAGCAATTTTTAAAATTGAAATATTCTTTGTGATTTTTAGGCGATCAGGACCTGTTGTGTGACTTTTTTGAACCCTTGTAGAAATACGATTAACCTTTCATTGCCCCCACAAAAACCTGGGTCCTATGTATTGGGTGTTCTTACGGTTTAGGTCTCATGGTTATTCCAGAGGTGGACCTGCAGATTTCTATGATCTTATGAGTATGATAACCCAGTGAGGCTGCTTTTGTACTTCATACAGTAATAGTGTGTAATTGGTCTGCGGAGTTTTCAAGTGTCGTTGCAGCCAATTTTCTTTGCGCATATCAAACTAGGATTTCTCCCTGTGTGTAGAAAATCGTTACACGTTATATACTCGTTAACAGATCGTTTGGTACAAAAAACATGCCAAGATTGCATAACAATATCAGTTCGTTTGCAGCAAATGTTCTCTGCAAGTGAAACCAATAATCAAGAGATCGTTTGGTACAAAGAACATGCCAAGATTGTGTATACATTATTACAACTTGGAGCTGTTGTGGACATCAAAAGATTCGAGTGAAGAACAAAGGCAGGTAAATATCATCATGGTTTTGAGCTTAACGTCCAAGACTCCCAAGTATATGATCATGAACATTTAACATGTTTACCAATATTCTTTTTAAGAAAACATATTAACATCAAAAGCTCAACAAAACTCGTCAATCGACAATATCTCGGAATCATATAAACCATCTAACTCTGAATTCCAGATAATCTGCTCTTGTTGAATAGGTAAATTTGTGTTTTTTGACCCATTGATCTTCAAATGGGTCAGTTTGGTTTATGTTTCGTCTCCAAGGGGCAACTAGGTTGACCTGAAAATTTACCTTCGTATATTTGATGTATTTAAGTAGTGTAAGTAGCAGCATTTAACACATTGCGTATGTATTAAACTCGAAAAATAATAAGAAAGCCATTGCACAATTTGACCCAAAAGGTACCTCTTTTAACCAGAAACCGTCACCCAACATGCCCATTTTGCCACCTATAATAAAGTGATAGTAACATATTTGCATTCATATAATATGCAATGCTTCACCGTAACAAGTAGCCAATTGCCCAATTTATATTTCAACCAGGAATTGAATCAAGCCTTCGTGAAGCAGCGCTGCAAGAACAACTCCAAGAAACCTGCAAAGGCCATTGCTTAACATAAGCAAATAAAAACCCAATGAACCCCGTGCAAGGTATCAAGCTTATCAGCTTATCGGCCCATTGCTTAATGATCAAGTTGTGATGTATTACTGAAGTAAACTTAGTTACTGGGCGTATCGCTTTTCCGATGACATCCCAATTCGACCTGCATGATGTTAGCTGGATCATGAGATTTTTCAAGATGTCGAGTAACTGAAAACTTACTTCACGAACCTTTCGTAGAGGTTTCACTAGTAAGTAATGACTGCTACAACAGTCTCTACATAATTTGTAAGGTTCCCATTGTTCGTAGATGTTGAGTTTTCTAGTGTCATGGGCAACAAATTTTTTACTATAAATTCTCTACATAATCTGAGCCACGACAAACTGTCTGGGCGTACGGACTAATGAATACAGACGAGACTGAGAGGAAAGATACAATCGCTAAAAATTCATTTACACAACTAAATTCTTCACATTTTAGAAGCAATTTAACAAGCTGTGGGTCCAACAGGAACCGAATCATCTTTAGCCCAATATCAGTCGGACGCCTTGTGAATGTTAAAGGTGGCGGATCCATGAACGTGACATCAAGTAATCTAACTACAACTTTCAAGAAAAATCATTATGCATACACCATGCTCTTGAACGAACACCTAACGAAACACCCATAATCTCCAAGTACATGTTTGACAAAAATACCAATAAAATCAAAATAATGTTGAAATTGGATTGAGAAACACTTAATCATAAACTCATCACGAGCTCTTGCGTCTCTTACAGTACTTATGCAACAAGAAATTTAAACACACTTACAAACATATTTTACAAAGTAACGCTTATATATAACTTGGACATGCAGGCTCCTTACTGAAGTTAATTATACTTTCACCCAGAAATTTTGGTATTAGACCTGAAAGCGTGCAAAAATAGACCAAGTAAGTTATAATATGTTAATAAAATCAGATTTTACAAAAAGGGAGAAGAGAGTACCTTATAAACTTTGAAGGACGTTGAGAATACGCTGTAACTCATTCACAACAATCTCTATTTTCATCCGCACTGATGGTGAATCCACAGAGCATAATACTCCAATCTTAACAGTTGGAGCCATACATTCTTCCACTTTCTTTGCATTCGCTTCCGTACTTTGCAGCACAATTGCATCATTGTCAATAACATCAATTACATGGTCTGGTAATGCCATGTAAACAAACTTATGCAGGCTAAGACCTTCCTTAAACATGTCATCTGTCGGCCTTTTCCCAGTCATCACCTCTAGTAACAATATTCCGAAACTGTAGACGTCCCCACTACTTGTCATCTCGCTCCCGAGACCATACTCTGCAGATTAAAAACTGTTAGTTAATTTACAAACTGTAATTTGTAAGTAAATATAAGCATCATGGAATACTACCTGGAGGTGCATAACCAATTGTTCCTTTAACGCCGGTTGAGCTGTTTTGGTTTAAGTCTGTACCAAGTAGTCGAGCTAAACCAAAGTCTCCAACATGAGCTACCATATCATCATCAAGCAGAATATTGCTCGGCTTCAAGTCACTGTGAACAATTGTTGTTTGGCAGCGATTATGCAGATAATCAAGTGCTGCTGCAACATCTTTAAGAATATTTATTCTTTCAAGAAGGTTGAGCTTCGATGTATTTGACCTTGAATGAAGCCAATCATGTACACTTCCTTTGGGCATAAACTCATAAACCAAAGCTTTAAAATCGTTGCCTTGAAAATCTACACTTGAACATGAAGTTAATATCTTTAACAAATTACGGTGCCGAATATTCTGCCAAGCTTTACATTCTGCTAGGAAACTTTTGCGAGCTCCCCGATTTTGAAGATGTAGAACTTTGATTGCAACACATTTATCAACATCGGAATCGAGAATCCCTTTATAAACAGAGCTGAACCCACCCTGTCCAATCAAATTTTCAACAGAGAAGCCATCAGTAGCCTTGAGAAGTTGATTGTACGAAACTTTCATGAACCGTTCACTCTCTGATGACTGAGATGGTTGACTATTGGGCTTCTTCTTACACAAAAGATACGCGACACATAATACAATGAGCATCATCGGACCAATCACAATGAATAATATGAAGAAAGGAAACCTTTTTTTCTTACTACCCATCTCCTTGCATTTGGGTAACTCAAGTGTATCTAAACCACCACAAAGCCTATTGTTCCCCCAAACCGAAAATAAAGTTACATTTGCAAACACTCCAGCAACAGGTACTTCCCCCTCAAAATCATTAAAGGATAGGTTCAGATATTCTAAGGAAGTCCATTTGTCTAAGAATCCTGATAAGTTGTTTTGAGAAAAGTCTAGTACCTCCAAGCTTCTCAAGGAATTTAACGAAGATGGTATCATGCCTAGAAGCATGTTGCCACTTAGGTTTAACATTGTAAGGCTAGTGCACTCACCGAGACTACTAGTAATGGAGCCTGACAAATTATTGTAGGATAAATCGAGCTCGCTCAACATCTTGAGGTCGTTAATCTCTGATGGAATCGAACCAGACACAATGTTGTGAGAGATATCGAAAAAATATGTTAGTGATGGGATGTGCAAAAGTTGCTTGGTTATGTTACCACTAAGTCTATTGTGAGAAAGGTCTAACCCATTAAGGTTTACACAATTCCCAAGGCTCGATGGAATATGGCCTTCTAATTTGTTGGAATCTAAATATAGTAAATTCAACAATACTAAGTTCCCAATAACATGTGGGATAGGCCCTGAAAATTGATTGCTACTCAGAACAAGAATATGTAGCTTTTGAAGTTTATCAGTGGTACTCGGAATCTTTCCTTTGAATCGGTTATATTGTAAATCTAAAAAGGTCAGGCCAACAAGATTACCTATACTTGAAGGGATGCTTCCAAATAATTGATTGTATCCTAAACTCAAAGTGTTGAGTTGATTAGAAAGGTTACCTATTGACACAGGAAGCATTCCAATTAAGTTGCAGTATGAAAGACTCACAGTTACCAATCTGGTGCAGTTTCTCAAAGAATCAATGAACCTCATGTCATCGGCTTCTCCGTGCCCATGTAAGCTGTTCTGATGTAAGGAAATCTAATAAATATCTCTTAGTTTCGAAAAATCAATCGTCAACTTCCCACTAAAATTGTTGACACCCATTTCAAAAAGTCCTAAATTTGAACAATTAGAAATAGATGGTGGAAGAATTCCGGCCAGATTGTTATTCCTTAACTGAAGGTGATACAAACCTATCCCATACTAGGCTCGTAATCGGTTCATAAGTCCCAAGTGTAGAACTCACTCAAAAAGCTAGCTTGTTTGAGGAGGGGACACCTGAACATTATAAACCATCAACCATTCCCATACATGGCCGATGTGGGATCAGAAGGTATTTAAGATTTGGGAGTTGATTGCCAAAATCTAATGGAAGACTACCGATGAGGTGATTATCAGGTAAGGAAAAATATACTAGGAGTGAGAGGTTGAAAATGGAATGAGGAATGCTTCCATATAAGTTGCACTCGCTGCAGTCCCATTCCGTCAAGCTTTTCCAATTACCTAAGGTATCTGGAATGATCCCACCCAACGGGTTCTCGACAGCAGCGAACAATACCATTGATGTTATATTCCCCATGAAAGCTGGGATTCCACCTGTTAACTTATTTTTGTCAATTACAAGACGAACAAGTTTTGAGAATAAACCACTTTCCTTGGGTATGCTTCCAACTAGCTTATTTCGAGCGAGGTAAAGCTCTTCAAGGTTAGAACAACCAGACAAGTTTGTTGGAATGATTCCAGTGAATTTGTTTATACTAAGAGAAAGAGCACGTAGCCTAGATAGACGACCAAGTTCATGAGGAATGGTTCCTTTAAAGCTGTTGTTCTTGAGATAGAGCTCACGTAGGAAGCTGAGGTTTCCTACATGAGGAGACAACGAACCTTCTAAGCCTTGTGAAGCCAGTCGTAAAATGGTCACTCGTTTGTGCCTCTTTCCACACGAAATACCACTCGAGTCACAGAAATGAATGGAATGGTTCCACGAGGTTAGAACTTGGTATGGATCATTTGTGATCTTTGACTTAAATGACAACAGCGCAAGATAATCAGTCTCATTACCGCCATTAAAAGCAGAGACGGTGGCGGAAGTAAGACATGTTATCGCGAGACCGTAAAAGAGATAAGAAATAAGAGAGAGGGAGATGATAACTGAACTATTGCTTGTGGTGACTTCATATTTGAAAATTTACTTACAATTATGAGTACATGTATTGGCTTTTTATCTTCAGTTTCTGCGTGTTAAAGTTAGTGGACACGCAACTGGTGAAATGAATGGCTTCCACAACTTGCTTATCATCTTGACAAAGACATTCCATTGAGAACATTCAACCATGCAATTTAGAATATAACGTTAAATATACGGCAATTCTTTGCACATTCATGAATGGCTTCCACAACTTGCTTATGTACCAAATTGCATGGAAGAAACATACCAAAGATTCATTAGTCCGCCAATAAGGACCCAAAGAAGCAATACCCTTCTTCGACCACCGAAGACTTTCAAGAAGATCAGACCAAGAGAATTTCACTGATAATAACTACTACGTAGTATTTTCCATGTATACTCACAGGAGACTTTAAAGACTTGGGATATGGAAGACTACACTTATATTGCATATCTGGTAGACAAGTACTAACGAGTGTAGCCGAACTTCATTGTGAACTTCCAATGTTTGTTTAGGTAACTAACTGTAAGTAAAATAGATTGTATAACATCTTCAAATATTTAAGGCTCAAAACTCTAAACATTTTATAAAGCAGAGTTGGTATATTTAAATGCAGAATCTGGAAAATTTTCATATTTTGTAAGAAAGTATAAATCATAATTTCTTAGTTTGCGTAGTCTTATTTTGTTTAAATCATGTTTTCGGTTGAATGAATCTACAGTAAGATGGCAAGTAAACTCTAAACAGTGTCCACGGCTACATATTCGCTCGTTCATTCCAGTAGTCAATATCATTCGTTTTATTCTTTAGTATTCTTCATGGTACACCACGTATAGAATCACAGCCAGCCCATGCGAAACTAAGGTCGGGTACAAATGGAAACAACATCCAGTTCCTAAGCCTTATGTAAACTATAGCAGAGTTGGGGTAGGGGATACTGCACTTATATTGCATTATAACATATAGCACGACTAGTGACACTCGTTGTCTATCATCCACTAACTCCTTGCACATATAACTTCAATCATGATATCGATATAGCACAACCAGCATCACCCATTTTCTATGTATGATCACCGAAGACTTGGGATAGAGAAGAATTTGAGGAATAAGTGATTCGCATTATAACTTTAATCATATCATAAAAGACTTTGAAGAAAAACTTAGGAGTGGGAAGACTAGACTTATATTGCAGCACCCATTGTCTATCATGCATCCACTAATTCTCTTGGCGCGAATAATACTGCAACAATATAATATTACAAAAGTTACAGATCAAAATCAGATGTAACAGTTAACCAACATATAGTATTTGTGGTTGGAATATTACTTGAATCAGGTATGTTGTCTTTCCTGAACCAGTCTCGCCTACAACCAAAACCACTTGATTCACTCGTATTACCTAAATCACAAAACAGTCATATATAAGTTAAAACGTCACACTAAACTAAACTATAACTGTTCTTAACAAGTAGCAACAACTAGTGTTAATAAGAGTCAGAAATCAAACTAACAAACATATCTGGAGCTACGTAACATTTTTGGTCAATATACATATAGATATTCCCCTTTTGTTTTATACAAATGCCATACTTTAATATACACAAATTAACAATTAAGTAGCTAAACTCTGTCTCCCCGTACTTCTATATTGATATTGGTTTTCATACAATCCCATATTTTGCTCAAACATTCCCCATAGGCTTTTGGAGTTGCACGTAACTAGTTACGCCCCGCAAATAGCTGCAAAAGAAAACCATGTCACGCCCCGCAACAAATCATCTTGCACATCCATGCTCATATGTACAAAACACGGGTATCTACACACTCGCATATCACTCTCTCTTGGCGATATAACTAATGCTTAACGTTTTACACACGTATCAGCTCCTTTTTATGGCTTATTATTAAACTTTCCGGCTTATATATAAGCTTATTACGTTTAAAAATAAGCCAAAAAAAGTTAGCTTACGAAAATAAGCCCAAAACGAAATAAGCCATAAGCCGGATACACCAGGCGAAACAAACATCCTTAAAAATAGTGAAAATCCTAAAAAAACATCCAAATAAAATATCGAAACCCGAAAAATGAATGAGTCAACAGTTAAAACTAACCCACCTCCAAAATGTAATCACTAAAATCGTCTAAACAAGATTTACAACTCATATAAGCAAAATCAATACACAAAATCTGAAGAAGAAAAAAAATCAAATCAAATCACAAAAGAAGAATGTAAAAATGAGCAAACTTATCTTCAGTATCAACATTAACACAGCCATTCATATAAGAATCAATGCACAACCTAAAACATGCAAAAGTCGAGATGAACAAAGGGTGTTTTGGCGTGAACCGAACCGGTTTATATGGTACGGTTTTGGTTTTGTATATTTTTTCGGTTTTAGTCGATTCATTTCCGGTCAAAACGCACTTATTCAAACTGATTTGATCTTGTTTGGTTCGGTTTTGGTTTGTTTAAATTGGTTCAGTTTTTCTATAAGAAAATTTCCTTTATTCAGTTTTGGTTTTTCCGGTTCGGATCAGCTCCGAGCCAATGCTCACCTTTGGTTTAGTGTTGATATGAATTGGGTCAACTATGGGCTCTCTCTTTTATAAAAGATTTTATTAAAGAGAAGTTTTGGCGGACATGACATCATATTTATTTATTTTTGCATATGTGTCGCTTAACGAGGATGTTCATTTTGAAATGGGTCAACTTGATCCGATCCGAACCTGACCCGAACCCGATAAGACCTTATAGGGTCGGGTTGATTCGGGTCCAATTTAGCTTATCGGGTCAACCCGATAACCTTATAGGGTCGGGTTAGGGTTATAATGAATTTGTTATCGGGTGATCGGGTTGACCCGATAAACCCGATATGATAAGCTACAAAACCCATTTGCAGTCTATATACTTTTAATTGGATCTCCTGTTTCACTGTCTATTGGGTCGTCACAATTCGTATTTAGTATAAGTTTTTGCATGAAATTTGATAATTTGCATCTTCTGTTTTGGTTCCAGTTAACGAGCAGCTGACTATTCTCATTTGCATGCATGGTTTGATGTCAAATATGTTGCCTCTGTCAACAAAATTTAACATACACTTCTAACACTTGTAATATGTTTTCTATCATTTTCGTTATGTATTACGAAAAAGAATTACCAATCTCACGTTTTATAAATATTTAAGTTCAGTTATACCGGATCGTATTTAAAAAAATAAAGTATGATGTAAAATTAGTATCTAACCGATAAGCCCGACCCGATAACCCGTAAACCCGAACCCGATAGACCCGATAGCTTATAGAAACCAAACAAATCAAATCAAACGAAACCCTAAAAGGGTGCGTTTGATCCGATCGCAGGAGGAAGAGGGAAGAGAAGAATGAGATGGAAAATAATGAAGGCCATGAGGTGTTTATATAGGCTTGACAAATCTTATTCTCCAAGTAATAAATCAATTAGGAAACAAAATCCCCCTTGGCCTTGTAATTCGGCGGTGGAAGCCCACCCATGGGTCTTCCGGAACTTTCCAATTTTCCTTTTCTCTTCTATTTAATTCCACAACGATCGTTAATACTTAACTCTTAATTATTTAACGAACGTTAGTTAAGCTTCGCTTTATTTAATAAAAATAATAAATATATTTAATAAATAAATTAACCTTTTACGTAATGTGTGCAATCCCGTAATCCCAAGTTCGATCCTAACACACGACTATTTAAATATAAGTCCATAAATCTTTCATAACGCCGATGAACGTGTTCAGGTAAATAGTGAGTAACTGGGTTGTTAGCAGTATTAGCAATTTTTAGAAAAGAAATATTATTGTTGTGATTTTTAGGCGATCAGGACCTGTGGTGTGACTATAAGAATCCTGGATCCTATGTACTGGGTGTTCTTACAGGGCAGATTGGTTACCCTAAAGGCGGACCTGCAAATATGATAAGCCAATGAGGCTAATTTTGAAGGTAGTTACCCTGTTCTCACCATGGAACTATCACCGGTGCACATCCTAAACCTAATCGGAGTCCTCATCGAATCAAAGAGGGTCATCAAAGCCAGCTACACTCACTTCGTCACCTTATCCCTCCTCTTCCTTCCACTGATTATCCCTCTGATCACCGGTCCCGCCCCTCACCTCTCCACTGCCGATCAAAAAGCTATAATCTATCAACTCATCTATGTCCTGATCGCCTACACCTTCACCCTAATAAGTGCCATACCCACAATCACGTACACTACACACCATGCATGGTGTCTTGGGAAAACCGGGCAGTTTATTTGCCAGCCTCAAGTCACTAGAAATCTCCTTCTTCCCGGTCCTTTCAACCGCATATTTTAACCAAGATAGGTCGAGTATATCGTCCTGATGACATGTCAAAGTACAAACCTGTGTTTCCGACAACCCAAAAACAGTTTCTGGCACATGAACGATCTCTTGTTTAGTGGTTCTCTAGTTCGTGTGGTACATTTTAACATGTTTTCCGTGTGGTACTTCTGCTACGGGTCAGACAGGTGATTTCATTAAAAAAAGTAAATATGGCATACTAATCATTTGTAAAACATAATGACAAAAACATTCAGTATACCCAAACACTACATACCAAGTGTCATCCTGTATCTTTTTTCTATTCCCATTATTGTAGATGTTTGATAAGGTCAGATGATTGGATCACTACAACAATACTGAGTTTAGGGACGTCCTTTTTCTAGGGTCGACTTAGTCGTCCCTAGATTAAGGGGGGACCCACCATTTTTACAAAAAAAACTTGGTCAAAATGGTTGTGGGACAAAGAGGGGACCACACAACCTAGGGACGACTAAGTCGTCCCTAGGTGAAAAATTACATATTTTATCTCTTTTAATTGTATAAAATTATTTAAAATTAATATAAATATTTTTTTTTTAAAAAGTTTAAAATGAAAGTGAGACCCACATAACCTAGGGACGACTAAGTCGTCCCTAGGTTAAGTAAATGTATTTTCCCAGTTTTTTTATCTTTTTTATTTATTTAAAATTATTTAAAATTAATATAAATATTTTTTTAAAAAAGGTTTAAAATAAAGGTGGGTCTCTTGTAACCTAGGGAAGACTAAGTCGTCCCTAGGTGCAGGAAAATTTATTTTTCCGTTTTTTTCCACTTGTATTTATTTAAAATTATTTAAAATTAATTTAATTATTTTATTTAAAAAAAACTTTATTATAGTTAAAAATAACTTTATACATATTTAAAAAAAACTTTACATATATTTAATAAAAACTTTATATATTTAGAAAAAAATTATACATATTTAAAAATAACTTTATACATATTTAAAAAAAACTTTATACAATCTTAAAAAAACTTTATACATATTTAAAAAAATATATTTATTTAAAAAAACTTATACGTATTTAAAAAAAACTTTAGATATATATTTAACACTTAAACACGCGCTTAATTAAACATATATATTACAGCGATAATAGATTCATAAATAAGAAAAAAACACATCACAAACTAGTTAAAACTAAACGTACAGATTAACATATAATAATAAAATACAAATTAACACATTAAAATAACAAATAGATTACTACTCAAAGCTAAGATTTTCCATTTCATTTAAAAGCTCATGAAGTATTGCAGCCGATTGACATGCGTGGTCTTCAGGATGCCTTTCCATTTCTAGTCTTGTCTCTAGCATCTTTATCTTTAGATCTTTGATCTTGCAATTAGAGCACTCAGTGAGTGCAGATTGAGAAGGACCTGTAGAAGAACTTGGATGTGAATCTTGAGGTGTTGAAGATCCAGGGGAAGATCTTATACGGAGTTCGAGATCAACATCATCCTTCCATTTAAAATATTTACATCCATAATCATCTGTTTTTGGCTGTTACAAAGTAAACAAATAACATGACATGTCATTTTAATAATCACACGTATTACATAACAAAAACATTTGATTGTTTACCTTCGAAAGAGGACATGCATAGTAAAGTTTACCAAAGCTATGAGGTTGATGTGACTGTCTCAACACAATATATCCCTTTCTACATGTACACTTATAAGCTTCAAGCGGATCCATCTTATGCAAAATCGGGTGGTAGTGGTGGTGAGTTTGGTATGAGAGGATAAGAGTTTGTGAGGATAAGAGCTACCATAAATAAAGATAAAAATTTAGGGTCAACACATTTAGGGACGACTTAGTCGACCCTAGCTTTCCCGCCAACATTTTCCCGCCAGCATTTACCGCAAACAATTCCCGCCAATATTTGATCACTTAAACATGCTTAAGCTCAGTATTTTTAGCTTAATGGTCACCTCAGAGCAATAGTAACATATTGTCTTACACTTACTGTATAACCGTAACATATGAAATCATCGGTTAAACCTATAACGTATAAACGTAACATATGGAATCATCGGTTTAACCTATAACGTATAACCGTAACATATGGACTCATCGGTTTAACCTATAACGTATAACCCTAGCATATAGACTCATCGGTTGAACCTATAACGTATAACCGTAACATATGGACTCATCGGTTTAACCTATAACGTATAACCCTAGTATATGGACTCATCGGTTTAACCTATAACGTATAACCGTAACATATGGAATCATCGGTTTAACCTATAACGGATAACCGTAACATATGGACTCATCAGTTAAACGTATAACCCTATCATATGGACTCATCGGTTTAACCTATAACGTATAACCGTAACATATGGAATCATCGGTTTAACCTATAACGTATAACCGTAACATATGGACTCATCGGTTTAACCTATAACGTATAACCCTAGCATATGGACTCATCGGTTTAACCTATAACGTATAACCGTAACATATGGAGTCATCGGTTTAACCTATAACGTATAACCGTAACATATGGACTCATCGGTTAAACCTATAACGTATAACCCTAGCATATGGACTCATCGGTTTAACCTATAACGTATAACCGTAACATATGGAATCATCGGTTTAACCTATAACGTATAACCGTAACATATGGACTCATCGGTTGAACCTATAATGTATAACCGTAACATATGGACTCATCGATTAAACCTATAATGTATAACCGTAACATATCGACTCATCGGTTGAACCTGTAACGTATAACCGTAACATATGGACTCATCGGTTTAACCTATAACGTATAACCCTAGCATATGAACTCATCGGTTGAACCTATAACGTATAACCGTAACATATGGACTCATCGGTTTAACCTATAACGTATAACCCTAGCATATGGACTCATCGGTTTTACCTATAACGTATAACCGTAACATATAGAATCATCGGTTTAACCTATAACGTATAACCGTAACATATAGACTCATCGGTTAAACCTATAACGTATAACCCTATCATATGGACTCATCGATTTAACCTAAAACGTATAACCGTAACATATGGAATCATCGATTTAACCTATAACGTATAACCGTAACATATGGACTCATCGGTTTAACCTATAACGTATAACCCTCGCATATGGACTCATCGGTTGAACCTATAACGTATAACCGTAACATATGGACTCATCGGTTTAACCTATAACGTATAACCCTAGCATATGGACTCATCGGTTTAACCTATAACGTATAACCGTAACATATAGAATCATCGGTTTAACCTATAACGTATAACCGTAACATATGGACTCATCGGTTAAACCTATAACGTATAACCCTAGCATATGGACTCATCGGTTTAACCTATAACGTATAACCGTAACATATGGAATCATCGATTTAACCTATAACGTATAACCGTAACATATGGACTCATTGGTTTAACCTATAACGTATAACCCTAGCATAAGGACTCATCGGTTTAACCTATAACGTATAACCGTAACATATGGAATCATCCGTTTAACCTATAACGTATAACCGTAACATATGGACTCATCGGTTAAACCTATAACGTATAACCCTAGCATATGGACTCATCGGTTTAACCTATAACGTATAACCGTAACATATGGAATCGTCGGTTTAACCTATAACGTATAACCGTAACATACGGACTCATCGGTTGAACCTATAACGTATAACCGTAACATATGGACTCATCGGTTAAATCTATAATGTATAACCGTAACATATCGACTCATCGGTTGAACCTATAACGTATAACCGTAACATATGGACTCATCGGTTTAACCTATAACGTATAACCCTAGCATATGGACTCATCGGTTTAACCTATAACGTATAACCGTAACATATGGACTCATCTGTTTAACCTATAACGTATAACCGTAACATATGGAATCATCGGTTAAACCTATAACGTATAATCGTAACATATGGACTCATCGGTTTAACCTATAACGTATAACCCTAGCATATGGACTCATCGGTTGAACCTATAACGTATAACCGTAACATATGGACTCATCGGTTTAACCTAAAACGTATAACCCTAGCATATGGACTCATCGGTTTAACCTATAACGTATAACCGTAACATATGGAATCATCGGTTAAACCTATAACGTATAACCGTAACATATGGAGTCATCGGTTTAACCTATAACGTATAACCGTAACATATGGACTCATCGGTTTAACCTATAGCGTATAACCCTAGCATATGGACTCATCGGTTGAACCTATAACGTATAACCGTAACATATGGACTCATCGGTTTAACCTATAACGTATAACCCTAACATATGGACTCATCGGTTTAACCTATAACGTATAACCGTAACATATGGAATCATCGGTTTAACCTATAACGTATAACCTTAACATATGGACTCATCGGTTAAACCTATAACGTATAACCCTAGCATATGGACTCATCGGTTTAACCTATAACGTATAACCATAACATATGGAATCATCGGTTTAACCTATAACGTATAACCCTAGCATATGGACTCATCGGTTGAACCTATAACGTATAACTGTAACATATGGACTCATCGGTTAAACCTATAATGTATAACCCTAACATATGGAATCATCGGTTGAACCTATAACGTATAACCGTAACATAT
Organism: Glebionis coronaria; assembly: GCA_025667525.1. NCBI lineage: Eukaryota > Viridiplantae > Streptophyta > Magnoliopsida > Asterales > Asteraceae > Glebionis > Glebionis coronaria. The sequence goes on from CM046879.1 coordinate 608,144,172, forward strand.
GGAATCATCGGTTTAACCCAAAACGTATAACCGTAACATATGGACTCATCGGTTAAACCTATAACGTATATTTTAATATTAATTATAATAATTTATTTTGATTTTTATTATTAATTTATATTACTAATTTTGTTACATAGAAGGTATAATGTATTTTAAATTTATGAAAAACACCTAGGGACGACTTAGTCGTCCCTAAATATCAAAGGAAGTCGTCCCTAAAAAAACCCTCCAACACTTAGCAAAATTTTGGGAAAATTGAAATTTTTGGTGAAAATTTAAATAACCCGCTTTGGGTTTAAGTTTTCCCGGTATACACCTAGGGACGACTTAGTCGTCCCTAGGTTGCCAAAGTCGTCCCTAAGTTTCATTAATAAACGAAAAAAAGTATTTATAATTAACCTAGGGACGACTAAGTCGTCCCTAAGGTACAAAGGAAAGTCGTCCCTAGGCTTCAATTTCAGATACTATCCTTATCTTCATCTATATCTCGTTCACTGTTAAAAGAAAAAAAAACCGGGGACAAATTGCAAACGAGCACCATCATCATCATCAATCCGACCAACCCACCACCATCTTCATCATCTTCATCTTCACCAACCCACCACCATATTCTTCTTCTTCATCAACCCACCACCACCACCAATTCGACCCACCACCACTTGCACACGAGCACACCAATTCGACCCACCACTTGATTTCGGATTATATATTGTTTAATCACCATGAATTTATATATATTTCCCAGTTAAGGTATTTGATTTCGAATTATATATTTTTTAATTTTGATTAATTTTTGTAGTTTAATTGTTAGTATGATTACATGATTAATTGATTAATTAAAAAGATATTGTGTTTGTTTTTTCTAGTTTAACCACCGGACCACCACCAGTCAATCACCGGACCACCACCAGTCACGGCAGCTGTTACGGCAGCAACAACCACCACACCACCACATTTTGTTTAATTTTGTTTTTTTAAATAAATATAAATGTAAATGATTTTTTTAATCTATTAATTTTGTTTAAATTTGTTTATGTTTAATTATTATTAATGTTTATTTTTTATTTCCTAGCACTGCCGTCACCACCACCACCACTGCCGTCGCGACAGCAGTAGCAACCACCACCGCCGGCAGCAGCAGCAGTATCCACCACCATCGGCAGCAACAGTAGCCACCACCACCGGCAGCAGTAGCCACCACTACCACCAAAGGTTATTTTGGCTTATGATTTCGGATTATATTTAAGCTTAATTGATTTAGGCTTAGTTGATTTCGGCTTAATATATATATATAATTGATTTCGGCTTAACTGGTTTAGCATTAGTTGATTTCCGTTGTATATAGTGCTTAATATATATATATATAGATGATTTCGGCTTAATTGATTTAGGCTTAATATGAAATAGGCATGAGTTTAATTTTTTTTAATATGTTTCTCGTAGCCGAGACCCGAGTCACAGTCGAAGGGAACCGAGTCACAGCCAAGAACTGAGACCCGTGTCACAGCCGAAAAAAGGTAATGTTTTTTTTAAATTGTTGTGGTGGTGTTTGTATCAAATTAGGTAAATTTTTGGAAACCAACTAATTTAGGTTTTCTTTATTTTATGTTTGTGTTTGGTTAGCACCAGGACAGTCGGGACAACTTCCTCATTCGGACCTCTTTTTCTATCTTTCTATCTTTGCTTATTTCAGTCGTGACCGAGGTGTGTAATTGATATTATGCATATGTTTATTATTATTATTATATATATATATATATATATATATATATATATATATATATATATATATATATATATATATATATATATATATATATATATATATATATATATATATATATATATATATATATATATATATATATATATATATATATATATATATATATATATATATATATATATATATATATATATATATATATATATATATATATATATATATATATATATATATATATATATATATATATATATATATATATATATATATATATATATATATATATATATATATATATATATATATATATATATATGATATATGATTGTTAGTCTTTTCTAGTAAATAATTTTAGGAATATTTTAGGATTTATCGATTAATTTCGGAAAATTCCCGTCCGAAGTTAATCAACCTATAGAAAACCCGTCCGAAATTAATTTATTAGGAATTAATTTCGGAAAGTCCCCTGTTTGGGACTGCTTTTTGATGTGGGTTATGATTGCCTTCCATAGTTGCACTAGGAAGAAAAAAAAGAGTTCATATTCATTTTGTTAGTATGATATTTCACGTATAAAAAAAATAATTTATCTGAGTATGTTTATTTGCAACGCAGTTATGACAATTGATAAGAGTTGGACCACTGTAAACAATCGTAATTCCAATGAGTTTTTAGATGGTCTTTTTGGATTCTTCCAGGATTGTGAGAAATTTTTGCACCCCATCTCACAAAAGCTCCATTGCCCATGTAGTCGTTGTTGTAACCGTGAAACGTTGGTTACCCTCGGCCAACTTGAGGCACACATATCCCAATTCGGGTTTGACAAACATTACACCACTTGGATATATCACGGTGAACCAATTCTTCCGTTACCTCTACTATTACCACATTCACCTGATCGAATTCACATGGATGCGTTCTTCGAAGATATTTCTGCAAATAATATTCCAAATCCACCATCTGAAACTCCACCCTCTCAAACTCCACCAACTCAAACAACTGGTCCTCGACCAACCCAAACATCGGATCCTAGTAACGAGTTTGAAGAGTTACTCGCTAGGTCTGCCCAAAAGTTGTACCCGGGTTGTGATATGACCACATTGGAATTTACATCAGAGATTTCGCACATCAAGGTTTTACACAAAATAACTGATGCCGGGTTTAACAAAATTCTAGCTCTTCTCCAAAAGGCATGTTCCCCTAGTAAAGGATACAATTTCCCGTCTTCATACTATGAAATAAAAAAGACATACAAAAAGATCGGTTTAGGATACGAATCGAGCCATGCTTGTATAAATGATTGTTTTTTATATTGGGGATCACCGGAAAACAAGGCGAGGCACACTTTTCCAATCTCTAACGCGAGCAGATGGAAAAACCCAAAGAAGAAAAAGGGGACGCAATTAGTTGCCAAAAAGGTGGTGCGTTACTTTCCGATAACACCTAGACTACAACGTATGTTCAACACAAAAGACATAGCAAAGTGGATGACTTGGCATGCGACCGGACAGTCTAAGGAAGACGGTAAAATGAATCACCCCTGTGACGGCAAAGCATGGAAATATTTTGACATGATGAAACCTGAGTTCTCTTGTGAACCTAGAAACGTTCGATTAGGGTTGGCTGCTGATGGTTTTAATCCTTATGGCATGATGAGCCAAACTTACAGCATGTGGCCGGTTATATTGACATCATACAACACACCACCGTGAATGTGTTTGAAAGAAACTTCTTTAATGTTGACGATGTTAATTCCCGGCCCTAAATCAGCTGCAAAGGACATTGATGTTTACTTGCAGCCTCTAATTATAGAACTCAAAGATTTATGTGAGGGAGTCTGGACGAAAGACGCTGCTACGGGTACTCATTTCAAAATGAAAGCGGCGGTTTTATGGACCATCAATGATTTTCCTGCTCGAAGTAGTTTGTCTGGGTGGACTGGGCAAGGGTACCTCGCATGCCCTACTTGTGTTGACACTCCATCGATGCGTATCAACAGCAAAATCGTTTATGTTGGTTATTGAAGATGGTTAAGAACAAATCATCCAGATAGGAAAAAATCCAAGGAATTCTACGGTTTTCCCGAAAATAAGCCTAAACCAAGAAAGTTTTCAGAACTTGATATCCAATTGCAGATTAGTAAAGTCTTTAAACATAAACCGGGGAAACATAAACCAATTCTCAAAGAGAACCGCCCCGATAATCGAGATGTTGAATTGAACTGGAGTAAGCGTTCTATCTTTTGGGATCTTGAGTATTGGCCCTTTCTTCTACTAAAACACTGTTACGATGTCATGCACATCGAAAAGAATTTCCTTGAGGCTTTACTGAATACCCTGTTACAGAACGACAAATCCAAAGACACGCCAAAGGCAAGGCTAGACTTGAAAAAAATGGGAGTTCGAAAGGAGTTGTGGTTAGTTAAAAAAGATAACGGGAAGTTCGATAAGCCTCATCCAAAGTTCTCTTTCACTCCAGAAAAAAGAAAACTTTTTTGTAAATTCATTAAAGGAGTCAGACTACCTGATGGCTTTGGATCCAACTTCAAGAAAAAAGTGACCGCTGATGATGATAATATAACGAACTTGAAATCTCATGACTGTCATATAATGATGCATCGGTTACTTCCTTATCGACATTTGCTTATTCTTTAAGCAGCTTTGTGCTCGAAGTTTGACTGTGCAGGACATGAAAGAAGCTAAAAACAAATTGATCATTATGATGGTTAATTTAGAGCAAATCTTTCCTCCTGCTTTTTTCGACATAATGACTCATTTGGTTATACATCTAGCCGATGAGGCTATTCTAGGTTCCGTTACTCGCGGAAGGTGGATGTATCGATTTGAAAGATACATGAAAAAGCTAAAGAATTATGTACGAAATAAAGCAAAGCCTGAAGGTTCTATTGCTGAGGGTTATGTTGCAGAAGAGGCATTAAATTTTTGTTCGCATTACCTTAAGGATGTCGAGACGAGATTTAAACGCCTTGGCAGAAATGAAGACAATTTGCCTGGACAACCAGATAAATTTGAGGTGTTCCGGACCGTATGCACACCGACAGGTGGAATCAAACCAACTCGTATGACTAATGACGACATGCAGACAGTTACGTGGTTTATACTTAACAATAGTCCTGAAGTCGAAGCCGACATCTCGGCTTACAGCGAGTATGTTTCTTCCTTTTTTTTCTAATTTTGAAAACTCTTCTTTCTCGATGACTTCTGCTAATATCATGAACCTTTGATAACAAGGTAAATACATTAGATATATTACCTTGGAGTTATTCCTCATCTAATAAACCTTTTTGTATCTCTTTTTTGTAGACTCGTGAAAAAAAGTGAGTGTGGGCTGTAGTGACGAGTTATTCTCTTTGGCATGTGGACCTATTAGTTCATGTACATACCCCTCTTGCATAGTGAACGGTGTGAAGTTTGTGGTACGTGAACGCAATATACTTCGTACCACTCAATGCAGCGGAGTTTCAACACCCGGGGTTGATGGAGAGATGTATTATGGTCAACTCGAAGAAATTCAGGAGCTCACTTATATCGGCAACCACAAGGTTTTGTTGTTTCGATGTAAATGGTTTGACACAATTAACCCTACCAATTGCACAAACGCAACAGACGTTCTTACACTGAGCAAGGCATACATCATATTTTGACCGATAGGCTATTTCACCAAAATAACCCATACATTTTCCCGACACAAGCAACACAAGTATTCTACCTTGAAGACCTTGCTAGACGACCGCTTCATTGGAAGGTCGTCGAACAGGTTTATCATCGAGATGTGGCAGAGTCCGATGAAGATGTTATACATGGTAGCAGTTCATCAGATGTTACACTGTCTGTTGCTTTGCCTAATTTGGGTATTACGGATTTGAGTGTAAATACTCAACCAACGGAAGTGGACGCCCCACCGGTTGATGATGATATTATTAATATTGAAGATGAGGTAGTTGCACACGTCATTGGTGATGTTGATGATGATGATTTAGTGTCGGATGATGATGAAGTGAACCCTAATAATGATGTTCAAGAAGTTTTATCTTGCGATGATTCTGAAGATGACAATTGATATTAACTTGTATTTTGAATGAAACAGTTGCTATATGCTTTAATGTGTAATTTTTTATTTGTAAACGATTGTTATATGCTTAAGTTGTAGTTTGAATGAAACAATTGTTATATGCTTAAATGATGATGAGTTGTTTTTATTTGTTTAAATATGTGATTTTGTATTTTAATGAAAATGTTTTTATATGTTAAAATGTGTATATTGATATGAATTTGTGTATTAGTATTAATTAGTTAATTAAATTGTGTGTAATTTTGTTTTTTAATAAAAGTTTTTTTATATGGTAAAATGTGTATACTGATAAAATGTGTATACTGATATGAACTTGTTATTTTACAGATGGCATGTGTAGCTCCTAGATCACACGGTGGGGATGCTGGTGGAAGTCCACCCAGACGGCCCACACGTCCTGTACCGGCCGAGTGTCAGCGTAAGAAATCATTATATTTTTTTATAACACTGATATTTATAATTTATGTCACTTGAATTTTTACGAGTAAATAACATATCTTTTGTAGGTTCAAATTAACGCTTTGAGACCAACCAAGGAAAATTAAGGAAGGCGTACAGAGATAATCACGAATAATCTTTGACAATTGGCTTTGAATTTAAAATATAGGGTAAAACGAACCCTAGCCAAAACAACTGAAAAAAACAATGTAATCCGAAAGATCAATGGAGTGTGCCAACAACGAAAAAAAAAAATTTAGACTCTTCACGATTAGTATTACTAAATCTCGATACCTTAGAAAAATTTTAAACTTTCATCCCAATTAGTTACTTCTCATATGAACCAAACTCCAATACTACTAAAATCAATCATACTCATTTTTAACCAATAACTCATCCTTTATCTTCATCATTTTATCAAGATATCAACTAATTAGTATACTACAATCTTAACCATTATCTTGTTTACCCATATTAAACTTATTTCACTTGTTATTATGAAACTAATACATGTTTATAAAATATAGTGTTTTTTCCCATTTAGGTTGGTTATAACTAAACTACTACACGTTTACAAGGTGTGATATTATTATTATCATTACTATAATAAAATCTCTTTCTGTCTTAGTTAAATTATTCTAAAATTTTAACTCCACTTAAGAAATTTTTTGTAAAATTTCTTTACCCCTTTAAAATGTATGATCACATGTTACACATAAAACTAATCCAATTATTTTCAAGAAAATTTTTTTATTAGCTTACTACCACAAACTAAAGAAAAATATGTAAGCCACGATATCATACCATACACCTACAAATTATTTTCAAAATCATTTTCCCATAATCAGCCACACTTATTTGTAAGAAAATTTAGTAGTTTGTATTAATGAAAATACATACCCGAATGTAGACACACATCCAAAAGACTCAAAACGTCGTTGGAACTCCATCAAACTCCAGCACCATAAAACACGAACAAACACAAGGTACGTTCAAGTTATAATAACTAGTGAACGACCATACACCATAACTTAACACATAGTAGTATATATACATCCGCATATATATACCTATTAAATCACCCAAAACATACTCGTTACCATACATGTCAGATCAACCAATCGCGTCATACACTCGTTTTTTTTCCATACGAGAAATCACCATCTTACCACAAGGCATAAAACCCATCACTAAAACCAGTCCATATCGTGTGACCCCATAATCACACAACATGACTATAGCTCAAAACAATAACACACTAAAAAATATCCATATCGTAGGCAACCGTTACATAAACTCATATACTATACGTATACCAATAATCCACATCTCATCATATACAAGCATGTACTAACCCTCTTTCATGCAATCATATTTAGGAACCCATTGAAGTTGTGGTACTTGTATAACTATGTTGGCCACCATACTTATACAATTACCCTTTCCCCAATGCACTCCCTCTTATGATAATCAATACCACACATAACACATAAATCCATTAACTCACCTAAGCACATAACCACATAAACAATAAGATCAAAAACTCCAACTAATAAAATAACATAGTCGAACTCTTGGAATACAGAAATCCATAGTCTAGCTAAAACAGCATAGACAAAATCCAAAACGAAAACATAATCAATTATAAGTCATGTCGCCCATCAGAATGGAAACACCTTAAAATCCTTCCTACCCATGTACTTCTAGTAACTCGAACCACCACACGATTCTTAGGGAACATGACTTAAACATCAAAAGAAAAAAATAACATACCTCATGTACATAAAATAACTCAACAAAAGATAGAAACTACCTTGTACCCAATTATGTACTATAATTTACAATTTAAGCAAAATACAACAATGACTAGCGTGGACGATTATGGTTCAACCCGCACTAGTCACAACCCGAAAAGAAAATAACATGTGACTAAGTATGAACATACTATGGTTCATTTCACACTAGTCAAAACATCGCAATAAATAACATCCAAACACGTCAATTATTATAAAATGCACACATATTCCTATGACGCCTATATGCAGGGACCCTTAAGCTATAGACTAGGCTACGCGACTAGGCAACCTAATTCTCTATAACCATTGTCTCTGATACCATTCTATCACACCTCACCATGACAGAATATAGGGCGCGACGTATAGATATCATCACAACATGGCGTGTCTATAGAGATAACTCTATGAAATAAGAAATGTCATAAAATGGTGACACAAAAGTCATGACAATATCTCAACAATGCAAGAGTCTAGGTAAGTAGGTAACAGTCCTACCTCTCACCCAAGACAAACAAATAACATAACTAAAACAAACATATAGGTGCCAACAGTATCACTTATTAAATGAACAAATAAAACTAAGAAGGAACGAGGATCTCCTTCTAAATGCATTCCTACGCTCTCCAAATCCTAGCCACTTATGTTCTCTTGCTTAACCATAGTATCACCTGAAAGAGACACTAAAACACGTCAACATAAAGTTGGTGAGAGTCATAGGTTTAGACTCCAACGCCAAAACCAAACCATAAGCTGTGAGTAACAACCGAAAGTTAAAAAAAATATGGACAATGTGATACTAACATGCATTAACAACTAACATTCAAGATTTAACTAATCAAGCCAAAACCAAGGCTCCTAGCCATACCAAACACCATACTCCCATAGGCATCCAAGCACCTATGAACCAAATCCCAAGGCCCCGCCTTGTCAACATCCCCTTGGTACCAAGTCAAAACATAAACAAACAAGAATCAACTAGTAGTTAATCACATAAGTATGCACACACAAGTCCATCACCAACGGTAAACATTCACAGCATATTTTATAAATAACAAAACAGTGTCTCTTCCATCCCATCTGGAAGTCAAATCATAAAAGACATGGGACTATGAAACTCACCTGATTGAGCTTCTCTAAAAGTCCTTGCACTAGCAAAAAGTTAACAAACCAAAAACACATAATCAAAACATGAACCAACCACTAACACGGCTCATCAACCTATGATGGACATCTAGCCTTCTCCCATATATGACCCTCATTAATATGCTCTAAACACCCCATTACCCTTACCTAACAAGTCCTTAACTTGGTTAAGTTTGATAACTATCCCGTTCATATTTTACACAAAATAGTCCCAACTTTAAGGTCTCCAAACTATAAGCCAAACGGCCACCTAAATATACCCATGATATCTGTAAAGGAAATACTATGCCCTTACATATGTTAGCTAACACCTCCCATTTGCCCCGATATATATATATATATATATATATATATATATATATATATATATATATATATATATATATATATATATATATATATATATATATATATATATATATATATATATATATATATATATATATATATATATATATATATATATATATATATATATATATATATATATATATATATATATATATATATATATATATATATATATATATATATATATATATATATATATATATATATATATATATATATATATATATATATATATATATATATATATATATATATATATATATATATATATATATATATATATATATATATATATATATATATATATATATATATATATATATATATATATATATATATATATATATATATATATATATATATAGAATTTGGATCAAATGAGAGAATTTTTAAAATGTTAAAAATAAGAACAATTGAATGACCAATTAGATTAAGAAAAGTGTCAATCAAGTAAAATTTAATAAAAAAACTGAAAAATAAAAAATATTACTATAAGGGTATTATAGGAAGATTGCATTTTCTTTTTCATTAACCCTACATTATCCCTCCGCCTCTCTCCTTATCCTAATCATCGTCTCCAACTTCATTTTACAACTTTCAAAAACAAAACCACCGATTGGATCTAAGCTTTTATCTTTATAACCATATCACTAAAAAATGAAAACTGGTCCAAGCATAATACTTCGATTTAATCTACCACCATCGAGGGTTATTATCCATGTTTTTATTTTATTAACCATGCCACAACTTGATTTAACCACCGTCACCAACCACTTGCAAAAAAAGTAGTTCGAAATCTCTTGGCATACTTTGAAGATGTAACCGAATAGTACTTGTGATCTCTAACTAAGAACAAAAACCCATGATATGTGCATCGAAAAATCAAGGAAAAAAACTAAGATATGTGGTGTACTTTGGGTTTCGGCATGTGTATCAAGAATATCACAATTTATGGTGATACGTAGATCTGTTAAGAACAAGTGACATATTGTGTATCAACAATATCACACATTTTCGGTATGTGTATCAAGAATTTTACCTTTCCAGTTTGTGGTTATGGTGATGCACGGATATTTTATTTCATGGTGGTCTTGGTTTAAGGTACTGGTGATAACAAAATAAGAGGTCAGTCAGGAGTTTGTTTTTCTGGTGAGGTTTCATTTATCTACCGTGTATCAATTTGTTATAGAACTAAACCTTTTGACCAGTTGTTTTTTATTATACCAAGTTTTATGTTTGGTATACGAGTGGTAAAGTAAAGTCTCACTTAGTTTTGATATATAACTTTCACTTTTTGACGCACCAGTTGTATTTTGTTATTTGGATAGTTGGAATTTATGAACATGTTGTTAGTGAGGTATACTGAACTACCTATTTCATTTTTCTATGCCGGTGCATTGTGTATATTAGTGTTTGTATCAGTTTAATCTTTTTTTAAGAGTATCAGTTTCATTTTATAATACCATTTGTATCAGTTTATTTTAATGTATCATTTGTATCAATTGCATTTTTAGGTACCATTTGTATCAGTTTATTTAATGTACCATTTGTATCAATTGCATTCTTAGTGTAGCATTTGTATTAGTTTATTTTATTGTATCATTTGTGCCAGTTATAAATTGTTGCACCACTTGTATCACTTTTTATTTTATTGTATCATTTGTATCACTTTCACGTCTTTATATCCGAATGTATCATATATTAATTATTGTCAATTGCAACTACAAATAAGAAGTTTATGTGAATTAAAAGTTTACGATATATAAATAATGTCTAAGAAATCATACGACAGAAATGGATGGTGACATAAATGATGCAAGAAAAAAATGTACCAAAATACCCTTCCCACTCTATTTAATTGAAATAATGTAAGTCATTTAAGACTAATCTCATCTAACATAAATCAATAGATCCAATGGTATATATTAGTTCTTGTTTTAATAATTTTAAGTTAGTTCTCACATGAACCTCCCTCTAGACCATTTTAAGTGTAGAGTTATATGCATAACTCATTTTAAGTGTAGAACCATGTAGAACTATTAAAATGAATCTAGACCATTAAATATGTCTGATCAATGGTTAAAATTAAAAGGTGCTAAAATTGTAATTAAACAAAACATAAGGTATTAGTTTACAATTAAACAAAAGGCTGAAAGGCTATTATCGGAATTTTGCTTAATTAATTTTTCACATAACCATCCCACATCTACTCCTTATTTTTATCCGATCTAGAAAAATCCAAACATATTTTGTCAGGTCCATCATTTTAGGAAACAAAAAGTTACAACTCTCTCAAAACCATGATTATCTCTTGTAGCTGACGGAATCAACGATGTAAAAAAATATTATAGATCCATGACGATCTCTTCCAACCGAGGAATACCTCGCCGCCCAGTGTAAAAGAATTCGGTAAGTTGTGCTAATTTAGATTGGGCTTCATATGTAAAAAAAACGATTTATGTTATTTAGATTGGTATGTGAAGAACTGAAGATACATGTTTTTTCAAAATAATAGACTTTTTACGTTGTATTTATAAATAAATTTGTTAAGAATGATTGAAAAAAGTTTAACACCTACTGTTTAAATATGATATGGTTATTTGTGAAAATTGAATACGATTTTGGTAGTTAATTTGGTACATGTTGTTTATTGGTTAATTTTTTTAACAAAGTTTATTGTTTTATTAAGTTCTAATAATTATAGATCTGTTTTATTGGCATGAGTCACGAATCATAGTCCCACAACATGTATTTTTTTGTTTAATCTTTAATTTATCAACCACTTTTACAATTAATTTGACATGTCTTCGCTTTAACTAGTTCCTTTTTTTGTTATAGGTACTGTATTTGGTTAAGTGGATGGCTCAATCTTATGAAAGATGATTGTGAAGAAGAAAATTGACGATTGCATTATGTTTTCGAAAGGCGTGCATAAGCCGTGCATCTATGTGTTTGGACGGTGTGCTTTTATGTGTCTGGTCGGGTGCATCTATGTTTTCGGGAGATGGTGCATCTATGTTTTTAGAAGGCGCGCATTAATGTTTTCGAAAGGCGTGCGTCTATGTTTTCGGAAGACGGTGCATCTATGTTTTCAGAAGGTGCGCATCAATGTTTTCGAAAGGCCTGCATCTGTGTTTTCGAAAGACGGTGCATCTATGTCTTCAGAAGGCGCGCATCAATGTTTTCGAAAGGCGTGCATCCAGAAGACGTGCCTCTATCTTGTGCAAATCTTGTGTCTCATTATAGTGTTTTTATTTGATATCGATATTTATGTTATTTGTTTGTTTTAAATATGTATAATGGTTAGAGTATAAATTTTGAAAGTAAAGATTGTATCCTATAAAACAAATATGGAAATAACATTTAAAGAAAACATACTTAAGTTTATACAATTGTACACTACGAAAACATATAAAATCGTATTTTAAAAAGAAAAACATTAATGTTGTCTAAAAATAACCCATACAGACTCTCTTAAGAAAAAAATGCATATGTTGGAAAAACGATATCAAAAAGGTTATATTTTTATTCCAAAAATTAAAAGAAAAACCTTTTTAATTTAAAAAATATAAAAAAAAAGTAGAAAAATTGGATGGACTAATATACCCTTTTGAATTAATTGAAAACATTTAATATTTACTAATTTCTGAATGGTTAAAATGAGTTCTGCAGAATTCTACACTTTAAATGGGTTCTGCATATAACTCACCCCTATATATATATATATATATATATATATATATATATATATATATATATATATATATATATATATATATATATATATATATACTTTTGTCTATCCAGATTTTACTGATTTCGAACATACAAAATTTTTTTTATGATTAGGGGATCTTACCCTAACCCACAATCTTAGCCCCAATGAAGATACTTCCTATAATATATAAAACATCTCCCATGTTCGTTTGAAGGTCCCAATGAAACCCTAAGTACCCCAAACAACCCAAAACTTAAAAAGAAAACAAGCTGATTTCAAAACTGTTTTGACCTCCGACTGTTGTAACCTGTTTTTGACACACTTCCCGACCTCCAATTTAGTTCTCGTTTCTTGCATTTGAAAGACACTTCAATTACCTTTCCACGGATACTTGGATCGCAAAATAAGAGTTTGTAGAACTCCCGATATGATCAAAACAATTGACCCTAAATTCTACCCAGTTTTTAAAAACGGGTTTAATTAAATTAACCTAATTAATTACCCATAACCTCATTAATTACAAGCCCTAAACCATCTAATCATTATGATATCATTAAAATACAGATTTTTATTTAAACCCTAACCTAAATCCATCATAAGATGATTATATAAACATTAAAAACAATTAAATTAGTCGGCTATAGAACTCCAGGAGAAAAAAATAATGACTTTTGATTTAGAATAAAACATTATATAGGGTATGAGTGAATCCTAGTCTAACCCATAGCCCACTTTCCTTTTTCTTATTTTTCTTTTGTTTTAGTCGGCCTTAAACCGCCCCTTTTATATATATATATATATATATATATATATATATATATATATATATATATATATATATATATATATATATATATATATATATATATATATATATATATATATATATATATATATATATATATATATATATATATATATATATATATATATATATATATATATATATATATATATATATATATATATATATATATATATATATATATATAGGGGAGAGTTAAAATAAAAAGACTTTTTTTGGTGAGAAGGATAAGAAGGATTTTTAGCCAATCATTTAAAATCAATGGATAAGATCAATCCATATTCCTAACTAACTAACTAACTAACCACCAAAACACGATTTTAAAAAGAATTTCAAAAAATTCTGAAAAAATTCCAAATGGTCGGATTTGTTGGTGCATAAAAAAGTTGTGAATAAACATTTTTTAATTTTGAGTTTTTTACGTTTTTCTGATGCACAAAAAACAAAATTTGATGCACAAACACGTGAATTTTGGTGTATAAAATTTTTTTCATTCAAAAAATTTTCAATTTATTATAGTTTGATGCGGAATCATATTTTAAAGAAAAAAGTCAAAAGAAGTTGGGCATAAAAATGAATTCTTGATGCACAAAAAACCTAAAAACGTAAAAGAAAACGTTTTTGTGCATCAAAATTCCGTTTTGGTGCATTAAAAAAGCGTAAAAAACTTCAAATTAAAAAAACTTTTTTCACAAAAGTTTTTTGCACCAACATACCCGATCTACTGGAATTTTTTCATAATTTTTGGAAAACATTAAAAAAACACGTTTAGATGGTTAGTTAGTTAGTTAGTTAGTTTGTTAGGATTGTGATTTAATGTCATTCATTGATTTTAAATCAATGACTGAAAATCCTTCTCACAAAAAAAGTCTTTTTATTTGATCTCTCCCCTATATATATATATATATATATACATATATATATATATATATATATATATATATATATATATATATATATATATATATATATATATATATATATATATATATATATATATATATATATATATATATATATATATATATATATATATATATATATATATATATATATATATATATATATATATATATATATATATATATATATATATATATATATATATATATATATATATATATATATATATATATATATATATATATATATATATATATATATTTCTCTTTTTATTATTTATTATTATGTTACTAATATTACCTTAATTTACCTTAATTTATTTCAGCTTCTAAAACTTCCAAAACCTCAAAACCGTAAAACTAGTCAAATTTACGCGTTTTACCGTAAAAGATGTAAAATATACACTTTTATAAAAAATCTCAAATTTTGAAATAAACTTTATAACTAAGTCCTAAATGACTTAAAACCATCCTAAAAAATACTCACATGACTAAACACCTCATCCGAGACCTCTAAATGCTAAACCGTAAATCGTAAAAATACGATTTTCTATAATACATATACGTATACGTAAAACCATTAAATAATACCATCTCATTTCATAGTCACTACCATGTGAGCTCATGAACATGAAATCATCTCACATCGTTTCACTAACAAGGTACCCCGTACCAGAAACGATATCCAAACCAGAACCTATACACACCAATTAGCACATAAACACGTAAAGACACGTAACTAGCACAAAATAAAACTAAGTGACGAACCTCAAAACCGCGGTTGTCATAGAGAGTCTCTTATGCCATAGCCAATTTTCACTATCAGATGCTTTGGCAAAGAGACAGGTGTTCGTCCCTTCTGGACATGATGTCATGTCAATGACATACACGTCCCTTCTTCTGGTTGCAATTATAACAACATCATCATTTTGATTGAAGATTGTTCCTTGGGTGTTAGTGAACAGAACTTTGAAACCAGCATCGCAGAGTTGACTGATGCTGATTAAGTTATGCTTTAGTCCATTGACATAAGCGACCCTTGTGAAGGTTATACCGTTGCAATCCACTGAGCCATATCCCTCAGTAGCCCCTGAGGAGACATCTCCAAAGACTATTTTGGACCAGACTCCTTATATCTATGCAGATATAGTTTAACCCCTGTCATATGTCTGGAGCACCCACTATCCAGATACCAAACAGATTTCTTCAGATATTCCTACATAGATATAACAAAGCCAGATTAGTTTCGATGATGAACCCACTTTCTAGTGGGTCCATGCTGTCGCTGACCAGCGACATTGGGTCTTCTCTGGTTTCTATCTCCCCCTCTTTGGTTGCAGTCTCTGGGTTCATGACACAAACTTCCACAGATGTCACATCTGGGATACTGCTCACACTCATCAGAGTGATGGTCAAAGAAGTCGCAATACTTGCATGGGGGATATGGTCTGTAACCCTGAGAATTGTCTCTGGGTTTGGGCTCAGCTCTTCTAGAGGGCCTGTGAGGAGTTTTAGACCTTAATTGAGTTCTGGTTCTTTGAACAACAATAGTATCCTCATGCTCTCTAGAGGTGTGTTCAGTAGACTCGCATGTGATACATTTTTGTTTCTTTAAGCAGTCCTCAAAAGAATGATTTTTGAAACCGCAATGTTTGCAAGACCTGAATAAAGCTCTCCCCTTAGAGATACTAGATCCTTCACCGAGAGAGTTAACATATGGACTGTTAACTCTGGGGTTAATTTGTTCTTTCAGCCCCTTTACTTCTTCCATCAAGGTGAGGAGAAGTTGCTTGGTGGGTGAAAGCTCTTCAGGGGGAAGAGTGGGTTTGTTGGATTCCTTTGCCACAAAAACCTTTTTTGTGCGCTTTGGCAGCGACTTTGAGAATTGAATTCGCTGGGGTTTTGGTTAGAGGTTTTGGGCCAACCAAGGAATCAGATGGGATAGCACCAGCGAGTCTTGGTAAAGCTGGTACCTCTGATTTCTTGTCAGAGTTTGTCTCATCCATAGAGGTGGAAGATGGAGAAGAAACATCTGAAGGGACAAATTTAACACTAGGTCCAGGTATATGATTTTTGTATCTACCCTTTCCCCCAATAGCCAGAACCACATCACCTGGTATGGATTCAGCAACTATTTCCTCCACTATGGATTGAGCCAAATTCCATTTTTCAATGGTTTTTCTGAGTTCAGTGTTTTCATCAGTTAAAGACTCATTTTCAATGGACAATTTGCTTACTTCATTTTGAAGTTGATTTGCAAGATTCACAAAGGGTTTGAGATTTGTTAATTCAGATTGACAAAGATTTAACTCTGTTTTAAGACTATGAAACTTGTTTAACAGGTTTTTTCTTTGCTCTTCCACAAAGTGGAGTTCAACTAAGGTATAATCACTGACATGGTCTCTATCAGGACATTCAGCCATAGATAGCAATCTTTGTACCTTTTTCATGGTGATGTCCACCCATTGACCAAATCTTGCTTTGCTTTTTCCCACAGCAGGTTCTTCATCAGCGACTGCCATAAAAGCTCTGACGGTAGTGGTTCCTTCATCCTCAGATGTAAGGGGTTCATCATCCCAGTCAAATGAAGCAGCAATCAGACCTTTTTTAGTCTTCTTAACATCATTTTTCTTAGCTGCATCTTCATCTTTCTAATTGAGTTTCAACAGCTCAGCTTTCAAGGCTTTGTACTTAATTTTGTAGTCCTTATTTCCCTCTAAGTCAGAGTGGGGGGTTTGCTTGAAAGGTGAGGTAGAAAACTTATTCTTTCAGCTGTGGTTGTTGTTGGATGAAGGAAAGCTTGGAGAGGAGGTTTTGTTTGACAAGCAATCTTTTTGAAAATGACCAATCTTTCCACAAGTGTAGCATGACACCTTGGATTTATCAACCTTAGCAGCTCCAACTCTACCAGATCTCTTGTAGTGCCTCTTTTGGTCAGTTAGAAGGGCTCTGTCATGAAACTCAACATGTAATTCATCAAGAAATTGTTGACTGCTTCTTGTGTCCTCTTCTATGTCAGAGTCGCTGTCCTGAAAAGAATGGTTAGCAACAAGAGCTTTTGAACCAGTAATATTGGTGGTAAACCTATCAGTCTCTGATTTGTAAATGGAGTCAATTAGCCCTTCTTCATAGTTATATCTACCAAACAGTTGGGCTAAAGTATCATTTTTGATAGCATTATTTGCTCTTAAGGTCTGGTTTAGGCTAAGCTATTTTCTAGGTAAACTATTGACAAATGTAGCATTAACCTCAGCCTTAGGTAGAAAAACTCCATTATTTCCCAAATCATTCAGCAAAATCTTAAGCCTAGTATAAGTTTGAGCAACAGTTTCTGTTTCCAAAGCTTTAAAAGCATTAAACTTAAGTCTAAGGGCTTGGATTTTGGTTTCTTTTGTTTCCTCTAGACCTTCATTCCCTAGAACTAACTCGGTCCACATCTCCTTAGCAGAGTTGCATTTGATGATGGACTTCATAATGTTCTTGGGTAGGCAAGAGACTATGATACTTTTGAGTTTCTTGTCCTGGTTAGCCAGACGTCTATCCGTTGGAGACCATTGCTTAAATGGCTTCTTGATGGGTCTCTCAGGGGTAGAGGAAACGGCCAGTGGTACATAGGGACCATTTTCTAAGATTTCTATCAAGAAGGGTTCTAAGCCATCTAAATATATAAGAAATTCACTTTTCCAACTTGAAAAATCTTCTTCATCAAATGCTCAAACATTGGACACATGTGACCCCCACGAACATCAAGTAGTTGGGGAAGGTCGTCATCATTATTACCAGTGCTTACAACCGGTGTAGGCATGGTAGTAGATGTGGTAGCCGGTGCAGTGGTTGAAGTGATACCTTGAATGGTTTGACCAAAGGGTGGAGGAGGTATAGTATCAGTCGTATTAGGATCTTGATTTTAAAAACAAGAACAGTTTATAAAATGTTTTATAAATCAAACCGCTCCGATACCAATTGAAAGTCCCTTAATATGACTATTGTCGAAATTATAACTCGTATAAACACAAAAACACAACGAAATACTTTTCAAATGGGTAATGCTTTATTAACAATTATAAACAAAGTATCACAAAGTGATATGAATACACCTGTTGAATGACAATAAGAAATGAACCCTAGAACAAGTAAACTTGATTTGAGACTCAAGTTTACAAGGGAACCAATGAGACGCTGGTAGACAGCTAAGGGCTCAGTGGTTCCAATGTGAGAAAGAACTTAAATAGTTTATCCAAGCATAAGGGTTGCCTTAACTCTTCTTTCTCACTACTATTTATAGTGGTACGAGGTTGCTTCCTTAGTGGGAGTAGTTGATACGTGTCATCTTCTGAATGGAAGAGTACAACGTATTAAATGCATGTCCAAATCAAGACATACCTTTAAACAACTTTAGGTGAACAGTTCCGCCAACTGTTCACCTTTTGTCCCACTAGGTCGTACTAGGCTTTATCTTGAATCTCTTGTTTTGTCCCGCTCAAAACACTTAGTAGATTCTCCCGCCTAAACTATAAAGGATTGGACAAGCTTTGCTTGTATCAGACTTCTAGGGTTCTTAAGTGATCTCTGAGTATTGTCAACTCAGAGATCCTTGAACACCAGCACATTCCTTCTACATCCCAGCTATCCATAATCGTTGGTGAGTATGACTTCAGATTGTCTTCGACTTCTCTGACGTTGTCTTTGACTTGAATGTTCATGGTGTGCCAACTGAGGCTTTGCCTTCCACTGGCCTGGTCTCTGTCGCTGGTCCTCTCAGCGATCAGTAACACTTAGTCTAATTTAAACAAATCTAGACTGTGCCATAGTTAAAACTTTCATTGGCCCAACACAGGTCATCAGCTGAAGTTGAGTATAGGTCTATGGCTTCAGTTGTTTGTGAAGTGATGTGGTTGGTTAAAGTTTTGGTAGATTTGAATATTAAGATTGTTCTCCCAGTCTATTTGTTTTGTGATAATAGCTCTGCTATACAAATTTCCGCTAACCCAGTTATGCATGAAAAGACTAAACACTTTGATCTCAATGTGCGTTTAGTGAGAGAGAAAGTTGCTTCAGGATTGGTCAAAACTGTAAAAGTTGATTCTAATGCTCAAGTTACAGATGTTTTTACCAAAGGTCTGGGTTCAGTTCAACATCAATATTTGTGTTCCAAGCATAGACATAAAAATATGTTTAAGTCATAAGCTTGAGGAGGATGTTAGAAGTATAGAGTTAGAGTTTGGATAGCTTTGATACTTGGAGGACTATCTTGCAAATACTTCTGGGCCAGAGTTGCATATTTGAAGATATTACAAGGGTTCATCGTGACTATTGGTGATACTTGATGGATGGTACTATCTAAGTTGGCCTCAACTTATTTTCTTCTCATAATTTTTGTTACTTTCACACACATTATCTCTCACAATAGTTTGGGGTTGGTTATTGGGTTCTTGATCTTGTTATCAATCACGACTTGTGATTGTGATATAGTTCAGTTAGTTTGAGTCTTTATCGAGTCTGTATTCTCTGTATAGCATCTGTTTGGAGACTATACATTTTCTTCTGTATTTGTTGGATAACATCCGTTTGGAGACTATTCGTAATAAAGATTTTTTTTAATATTTGGTGCTCTTGGTTTTACTCAAGCTGGTTTCATATTTGTCACACTTATCCATCAAAAGATCGTAAATACAATTGATAGCGTTAACTAGCTCAAGCATTCGAACACCCTTAGAGTTTCTTGAGATAGATACTCTAATGAGATGATCTTTCATATTGCACGCCAATATGGGCCATAGGGAGGATATGAAACCGAAGCATAGTTGTGTCCCAAAATCTAGGCAGAAAGATGTTTTGGACGGTTGGAAACATGCATCATGGACAGTGAAGATCTCTTTAGAAATCTTCAAAACACACACCACCAAAGACTCTACGAACACCAAGCCGGAATATAATCATATGTCTATATTGGTCAGGTATTCCAAGGCTAAATGAGGAAGACCTATAATGGTAAGTTAGTTAGTATCTTGTAATGATGATTGTATGGTTTTGATAATCTAGCAAACACATTAATTACCCCCTTTATTCATTCATCAGAATTGAAAAACGGATGTGAGACAAAATAAATATGAGCCGTTCAAAATCATCCCACATCCATTCCAAACCGTTCAAATTCAGCTTTCCCCATACCTTCTCCTGTTCTTGCCTTTGAAAAATCGACCCAAGCTTTGAAAAATTGACCATACCCTTTTTGTCTCCTCCACTCTCTCAAATAATAGATCTCTCTCAAATCTACCTGCCCACAAAATCAGTCTCTATAATCTGCTTTCTTTTTTCGACTTTACCAAATCCATCCGATCCATCCGATCTCGAGGAACAGGAGTAATAAAGACGAGAATCCTGAATATTCTCAATTACATGTAAGTAAGGGTTTTATTTAAAAGTTATCTTTTTGGTTACATGAACATGAAATTTGGGGGTTTTTATTTTGATTGCTCTGTTTTTATTTTATTTGGGGGTTATATTCTTACGCAGGAGGAGGAGGACGAAGGGGACAATTTTATCATTTCGTCATCATCAGGTGGTTGGTAATCAAATTTTCTGTAATTTCTTTAGCTGTTAATAATAATACTTAAACTGATGATGAATATTTCATTAGTTGATATGTTTATATAACAGGAAAGGGAGGAAGAGGAAGTAGGATTAGGGTACACATAGAGTAATACGCAATAAATACAGCTTGGTGACAACCTATGAAGATTTGCTTTCAACAAATAAAAGATTCTCGGAACCAATCATTTTAGCGGTAAGTGTTTTTCTTAATATAGTTGAATCTGGAATTTGAGTTAACAATGTGAACCAACAAGGTTTTTATTCATGTGTTTGATTTAGGGAGTTGTTTCACGAATCGCTTAACAAGTGTTTGATCTAATGCCTCAAAGAAGAAGCTATCAAAGGTATAATTACTTTCTTTTCATGTTGTTTACTTAGATTTGGATCTTAAATGTATATACTTTTAACAGTAATATCAATGAACCTCCTTTGAGGTTGCTGTTCATTTTAGCCATTTTTCCAGCAAGTTTATAAGTTTACATATTTTTATATAAGCCTAGAACAAAAATTATATAGATTTTGTTTTCATTTTATGATATCGTGACATACAATTTGGGCTAAACATAGTTATTAATAATCCTATTTTATATTAATATATGTTCTGTTAAAATTTGGATAGCTAGATAAGTAGTAGTTGAGGAAATGATCTCATTTTAGTAAAATAAAATGTTATTTGGTTTATAAAGTATTTCGATAGACGAATTTTACTATTGGTGAATGGTTACCTAAAATGTTAGAAATTATAATTACAAAAAGGTTAAAAATATTCTAGAAAATAGTAGCATGTAACATGATTAAGCTAAGGCAGATTCTTTGTTAGTTCAAGTGATAATATGAAGACATTTGTCTCGATGGATCAAATTTAGTAACAAAGACATAAACCTAACTTTAGATAGTTCTACCAGATTAAAGAACTTTTTCTCAAAGTTAAAAGAGCAAATTTATAGCATGGAGCATGAGCTAAAAACTGTTTGCTGTATATTGCAGAGAGGCCTGGGGGATAATGCTGAATTGTACGGGTCTGATATATCTCTCGAAGGAGTCCAAGAATATAGAAGGTCCGCAGGAATTGAAACAATCAGCGAAATGTCCTTTAAAGCTGCGGGAATCTCTGCTTTACTAATAGATGATGGATTTCAGTTGGATAAGATGCTTGCGACTGCAAAGCATAGAGATTTTGTGCCAGTTATTGGAAGAATACCGAGGATCGAGAGTCTAGCTGAGGAAATTCTTGATCAAGTAAGAATCTCTTATATTTTGTCGTTTAAACCTTTTTTATTTTCTCATTGCATAATGTCACAATGCACAGTATTATGTTTATTTTGTCTCAGGGGATAAAAAACGGGAAGAGTTGGACAGTGAATTCATTTAAAGATAGTTTTGTAGAAAGATTTAAATCATATCCTTTTCAGTTCTATTCAAAACTACAGTATAGCTTTCTATCGGTATAAAGTCAACAGTCATCTGTTAGTTCCTTAACATTTTGTTGTAACATTTGCTGTCAAAGCGGGTACAACAGGTGATGTCAAAGTGGTTGGTCTAAAAACCATAGCTGCTTTATCATATAAAATGAGTTTGACATATGTTTACTGCTGTATAAAAGTTCTTTAATTAACATATAATCGTTAAATATTTGACTATAAATTGATGAAATTATATATATTTTTTAATTGAATGACAGCCAAAACTCATCATTTTTTTACCTGGTCAGATGCAGTGCTTGTATCATCAAGAAGTGAAAAGATGCAATTATTGAAGAGCTTTCATGAGCTTCAGACTGCCAGGGATGATTATAGATCACTTTCTGGCACGGGTGGTATGAATCGTGAACTACTGTGGCGGTTCATGGATATTCTAACCCGTCGTATTGCTCCCATTTGTCCACATTATGCTGAATATTTGTGGAGGAAGCTTTTGAAAAAAGAAGGGTTTGTCATCAAAGCTAGATGGCCTGAAGCTGAAAACCATGATCTTATTCTTAAAAGCGCCTACAAATACATAAAGATCTCTATATACAATTTCAGGTTCGTCGCAACTTTCTTTATATATCGTTTTTTTGCAACTCTTATGTTATATTTTTGTTTATGTGTTACCGTCATTCAAGGGTGTGTTTGGGATTGTTTTCAAAATAGATTATGCGTTTGTAGAACTGCTTTCTAAAAACTGCTTTCTAAAAACTGCAAAAAACTCATATTGCAAACGCTACCAACCATCTTAATTGTGCAAGTGTCGATCAGAAGCTAAGTGGTTCATTTGATTAAAAACTGGTTTCACTTACAGGAAGTCTATTGGGAAGCAGGTTTCTGCTTCGAAAAAAGGTAGAGTTGATAACACAAGTACTAAGAGCAAACCTACAACCGGACTGATATATGTGAAGGAAGAATATGACGGGTGGAAAAAAGAGTGTGTAAACATTCTATACAACAGATTTGACAGCGAAAACCGCAAGTTTTCACCTGACAAGGAGATACTAGAAGCAGTTGAGCAGCGTCTTGCAATCTGCGAGGAAGGTAAGTTAACCGAAATAAAAAGCAATGCACGACGTTTATAAAGTCCAAAAAGGATCAAACATCAAAACATGGACCTGCAGCGTTGGACCAAAAGCTTCCATCTGGAGAAATAGATGTACCAATTATTATTATATCAACATCTTCTATATCTAACCCACGGCAACGCGCGGGCATCAATCCTAGTATCATTCATAAGTTAAAACTAAAATATACAACCGCACCTTACACTTTAATTTTATAAAACTTTACGAGCTACTAGTATTTCACAAAATATATCAACTAAGGGCTAAGGCCATGACAGAGAACAATAACTTTTCACCTTATGTAACATACATACTAGCCATCTCGAAAATTATATCTCACAAATGTCTTGAAGGACACTTGAATTTTGGTTCTCACATATCACCGCACGCGCACTCTAAATTCATACATAAATCACGACAACTCACGTAGTCACGTACAAGTGTACAACTGAGAAAATAGGTATGACATTACTTTTTGTAAAGTGATTTAACCCATAGAAAAATGGTGCTAAGGAACTAAAAAACGTGAGGCCGGCTCAACGGGCGTACAGCCTGTGCAATGGCACATGACCCTCTTTCACCTAGGGCCACAAAATCGGATGTTCTCCATTGGCAAAACCCATATTTTATAGTATTGTTATTTGATGATAAAGTTACTGAAAGCCCACAATCCCACTTCCTGGTAATAAATTGTGCTACGTAAATGATTTGAACAATTCATATGTCTTGGACTTCAAAAGTCTTTAAACGTTAGAGAGCTTTTCACTTCTACATGTACACAAAAAAGCATCTTATTATCACACCATTTCCACACCATCACACCAAATTTTCTACTTATTTTCATAATCTACCCTCAAAAATTAATTATTCAAATCCTAATTTACTTTATTCATCCAAATAAAAAACATTACATCATAAATTAAATCCTAACATACCAAACTAAAAAATACAAATGACATAAAGTAAAAATACTAATCCTCCATTTCTTCATCTTCATTTTCATTTTGTAACCATCGTGCCCAAATGTGTTTCATAAGGTGTCGTTGAAGTGAAAGATGTTCATTTTTATCCCATAACTCTTTTGTTTTGGTACGGTTGGTGTCATGTCTATCTATCTAACGACATTGCATTCTTGCCGATGGATTAACAAACAGATCATTCAAATCATCAATACGAAATTCGGCTTCATGTTCTTGACCAGTCACCATCTTTTGATCTTCTAAAATCATGTTATGCAATATGATGCAAGTATACATGACTCTACTGATGGTGGTTACTCTGTATGATCGATCCGGTTGACGCAATATTCCCTGAAGACCTTGAAGAACACCAAAAGCACGTTCGACATTCTTTCTTGCTCCTTATTGTTTCCGTTTAAAATTAATGTTTTGGGTTGACTTGTAACCGATAACGATTTCATAAAACTAGCCCACTATAGGTAAATCCCGTCGGCTATGTAATACCCGTTCTGAAACGTAATCCCATTTACTCTAAACGGAGCTACATGTGCTACGCCATTAAGAAGGTCATCAAATAATGGAGAAACATCTAAAACATTTATATAATTATTTGCACCCGCTACACCAAAAAACGCATGCCAAATCCACAAATCCTGAGAAGCAACTGCTTCAAGAATAATTGTTGGGTATTTTTTATCATCTCTCCCGTATTGTCCCTGCCATGATACTAGATAATTTCTCCATTCCCTGTGCATATAACCAATGCTTCCAAGCATTCCCGAGAAACCATGAACATTGCTATGCCTTGCATAAATTTTATGAACCTCTTCAAGAGTTGCTTTTCTCAAATATTTGTTCATGTACAAATCCATAATACACATATTAAAGATAAACAAACTTTCAGAAACAGTACGTTCGACCAACTGCAAGTATTCATCAAACTGGTCAGGCACGCTGCCGTATGCCAATTGGCGTATGGCGGCTGTGCATTTCAGAATAACACTTGCACCCATTTCACCGGTAGCATCGGGCCGAAATCTAAAGTAATCAAAGTGTTCTAGAAGAGGATCCGCAGTATAATTTTCAATATCATGGACAATTTTTAAAAATAATGTTTGACTCATACGATATCTTTTAGGAAAAATGTGTAAACGGATACTTACAAGGCTCGTGAAAGTAATCCACCCTCAAACGAACTTCGGCATTCTCAAGATCACGTTCAATAATATTTTGGGTGAGCCGGGGTTTGTTTTCTTGTTCTTACAAGTAATTATAATAATTATACGCGGTAACCAACATATCAATGTCGGTTTCATCATCAATGTCAAATGCAGAAGGTCGGTACGCCATTATTTTTTTGTGTGTGTAAAATTTGTGTAAAGTTATAATGAAGTTAGGTTTGTATATATAAAGGGGTTTCAAAAAACTTGTCGTTATAGGCTTTTTTTTAAAAAAATTGAAAAATTTTGAATCCGAACGGTAATATAGCCGTTGGGGGTCGTTTTTGATAATAGTGAAAAACAAAGGTTTGAATCCAAAAGTGTGGCAAAGGGGGGACAAAGTGAATTACGGCACAGGGCCACCAAAATCAACCAGCCAACCCACTTTAATAGGTCAACATACCCCGCTTTAATAATAATAAAAAAATCATAACGCGAACATTGCTTAGCTGGTGGCTACGACGTCACAACCTTAACACCACTGTGAGGTGTGGTGCGCCAAGCATTTGTATACTTTGGTTAAGGAGCAAGGGGACTCTTTTAATACTATACTTCAAATTATTACTCGGATGATCATTCCTTTATTTGGTCAAGTTATTTACGTGATATGTCTTAAACGTATAACTAGCGCTTAGCATTAGACGGTGAACCAAGTGTATTTTGATTTGATACTCGATCAAAATCTTTAATCATACTCGGTCCTCGATACGTTCCAATTCAGTCAGACGTATAACTCAAAATTATGTTTTGGTGGACCGGACGAGTACAGACTCAGATATGGATCGAACATTTGAATCTAATCATCGGTTCGGTATTTTAGGCCACATTGGCTTTTGGTCCACTGCAGTTTTAGTCGGTCTAAACTTGTACTGGGACCATATTGAGCCCCACATACAGAATTATAACTAGAGGTGTCAAATCTTGTCCATTTTGATAAATATATGCACTTTTTGTCCATTTTCAAAAAAGGATGGGGCGCTTTTTACCATTCTTTATTATTAATTGGTTAAACGGGCGCATATGTAAGAAACTTTTGGGCTTAATGGGCGCACATGTAAAACACTAATTAAGCTCAGCGGATATTTTATATTTAGTTTTTATCCCCGGCTTTTAAACAAGTATTTTTATTGTTTAATTATACGTTTTTATATGTCTTTTTCTCATTTTAGCTTGCGCCTGTTTACCCGTCTGTTTCGCCCGCCCATTTTGCCCGTGCCCATTTAGCTCGCGCCCGTTTAGCCCGTTTGGCCCGCGCCCGTTTAGCCTGTCGTCCGTTTAGGCCGCCGCCCATGTCCGCCCGCTCGCCTGCCCGTTTGCCACCTCTTATAACCAATTCTGCTAATCATGTCATAAACTATCATTCCCACAAGCAAGAAACCCTATCAATTAACAGGTAAACCTTTTTATTCTTTTTTATTGATTCATGATTAATCTAACCTTGCTTTAATTTATTATTGATTTATTTATGGAGATAGTAAATAACACTAACAGATTAAATCAACAATATGACAGTGAAACATTAGAATTATGTGAATATCTAAAGAGTACTAAATGTAAATTGATCACGACCCCATAATTGTAGATACAGTATTTTATTGTATGTATGATGAAAACTAAACTAATTAACGAATTAAATATAATTTATTTGTACAATGATATTAATTTGGTTATCTAGGGTTTTTTTTATGAGATAGCTAGGTTCAGGGGCGGAGCTGGGGGTTCCCGGGATGCACGGGAACCCGATGAAATTTTGTCGTGTATTGTATATATTTGATAAAAATCTCTATTTTTCAACTCGGTCTCATAATTATGATTCGTATTAAAAATTTTGTGCGCCCGATTACTTTATAATCTGACTCCGCCCTGGCTAGGTTACATAAGATGTTTAATAACTACATTTGTTACAAGATAATTGTCTACTTTAAAGATGGAAACGGAAACCTACACCGCCTCATCAAACCATGTAAGTCTTTCGTTATTAATGTACACATAATCATGTTTATTTCTTTGAGTGTTTATATATAAGTTTTCGCTTGTTTTTTTGTTAATATAGAAGTATGATAGGTCGATGTCTTATCTTGAAATTTAAAATCTGCTAAATGAAGTCATGTCACGTTGTTACTCGGGATTAGAGGACAATGCCATCTTTGAACCTTTGAAAGGGGGAGCTAGTAAACATGGTGACTACGTGTGGTATGACATTTACTTTTTTTTTGTTATGGTATTGGAGTATTTCCTTTTGGATGTCTGAGAAACTTATGCTTGGTACTTATTACAGCTTTGGTGTCTTGAATATATGCCACAAGTTAAGAAAAAAGAACCGACGTCTTTTTTATAGAAAAGGACCAACGCACATTGCAATGGTGAAGCATCGTTTTCTCTTTTAATTATGTTGAGTTATATATTATATCTTTGTTTCAATCTGATATATTACTATTGTAGGAAATAAAGAAAAAATTCGAAATCATGAAAAAGTTTGAGTCTCAGAAATCTGAAATGATAAAAAGACTCATCCTACATGATGCTGGTATTTTCACTTTCAGATTGGAGGAGCGCTGGATGGCTGAGGTATTTTTTTTTCTCTCTTTTAAAACACACTTAAAATTTCTCACCTAAACTCTTGTCACACCTTTTCTTTCTAGAGAATAGAGAATCTGCTTAATGATAGCATCGAAATATGGGCCCCAACATTATCATGCGAAAGAGCATTCTTCACCTTCCCGACAAGCACTAAAGCTACAGGTCCAGAGACTGCTGATATGGTTCGAGCTATTTATGTTAAAGATGCCCTTGTTGAGATGTTTTTATATTCGGGAGCAGGTGTCGGCGATGGACATTTTGATGATTCGGTATACGTGCTTATGTATCACACACTTATTTTGAATGTTCATTGTATATTTTAATTGTTACATATACTCAATACACATACACATATTTTGCAGTCTCTGAAAAAGGTACAAGAAGATTTTACTGAAAAAGAAGGGAAGATTGTAAGTAACAGACAACAAACTTCTCTCATTGCTTTCAATGGACCGTCAAGTGATGTGTATACTGATCTCGCAACTTTGTGGTACTTATTTGAAGTTTTATCTATTACGTTGTCAGTATTTTCTGTGAACTGGATTTAGTCCAGCATATCTTCCCTAATGTCTTCGCAACATATGTAGGTATGCAGTTCAAAATCAAAAACCAGATTGGATGGTATATATAACGCCTCACCGACTGAGAGAGTACATTGAAGAATGTCTTGCTGTACGTAACTTTTACAAAGCAGCATAACTGATAACATGTTTTAAGTTGAAGGTGCAGACATTGAATTACTGATTTTTATTTTCCAGGCTGCTGCTAAATAAGGGTGGCTCCCAGATGATTGGAAAGTTAAAGATACACCAACTTGTTGTGGGTTCCGAACATTCAGTGGCAAACAACAAGAGCTGTCTCATTTGTGGTCTAGATATAAGCTAGAGGCTGGATCCCTTCGAAGACTAGGTATAGTTAATGCTCGTTTATTCTGTATTTTTATCTTTACTTATAACTTCCTTGTCTAGCTTCCGACCTTTTTGTCCTGTTACATACCTACAAAATATTATATCCCTTTAACCGTGATTTAACATAAGCTTAAACCGGTTTGATTTAACATAAGCTAGATTTCACAAATTTTCTTTTTATCAGGCGTAGATGCCGGGTATACTATCGAAGCATCTTTTGAGTGTGCGCTCAAGTAAGTTTTTCATGCTTTTATCTTAATTTTTAACCTTATTGTATTTGATTGTCATCCATAATCTGAGCAGAGTGGTAATTGTTATTTTCTTACCCATTTGCCGTAATCAGATTTATATTTACAAATTTTTTATATAATGAGTTCAACAATGTAATCTTTCTTTCATAAAAGAGATAGCCTACTTTTTGGTTTCGTATATATTGATAATATAGTTGTGTTCTGTGTTCTTAACAGATTTACTTGTTTAAAAAGCCATAGATTGGCCGAATGCACGTTCAATTTTGAGGATGTTGATGATACAGAGGTATTCTTGTGATCTGGTGATGCTATGCTATTGTATTTTCAGTTGCTCATTAATTTAAATCTTTAATCAACTCATAAATAGGGAAATACGTTTGTATCTCTACTAAAGACACGAGATTTAGTGTGTTCACTTATAAAGAAATCGCCCAGTGGAAACTCGTTTAAGTTAAAGGTAAGACTTTCATTTCCTTCCACTGTTTCTGCATCTTTCTCATCTTGGGTCCCAGTTTACCAATTGCTTTCTTGTTCTTGGCCTTAAAGGCGCTGGCTGGGAAGGAACGCGAGTTGGGATTACTTTTGGTGGGGTTTACTGAGGTAAGACGAATATCATAACAAAGTTTTATGCTTCTTTAGACATTTCACAAATGCAGATGAAATAATGAAGTGAATGTTTTGTTTTCTAGATTTTCCGAATTTGATTAATATCAATTATATCGGCTGTATTGATAATCTAACTTTCTTTTCCAGGTTATTTTTAGGGCTTGTGCAACTTTGTTGCCACATACTGTATGTGAATACCTCTGGAATCTATCGAAGTTATTTACCTGTTACTACCGCGAGGTATAAATACTTCAGTATGCTTTTTTTTCTGATAAATATTGAATTTAAGTTAAATTCACAAATCTTTTGAATGCTATTTTTTCATACAATATTCAGTTGAACTTTTGATCTCCTTAAACTAAGTCGATCTTTCTAATAATTAGATTGTGATTATTAAATTATTTTGTAGGTTCCGCATAGCAAGAACATGTTAGGGCTGTGTAAGGCAACCGAAGTGGTAATGAAGAAATGCTTTGACCTTTTGGGGATCGCTCCGGTAAGCTTTTATCTTGCAGATTCTTTTAATTCAGTTTTTGGGTTATGCGGGACCAATTTTTGTGAAAGGCAGTAGTTAAGGCTTATTTAAGTTCGTTTGGGTCTCATTACCATATTACCTATTTACGTTTTTGGATTTATGTTCTTAATTTTAAGTTGGTCTGGGTCTCAATACCAAACAATTGAATTGGTATACGTATTTACTATGAAGTAAAAACATGATTATTTTTCAGAAACTAATCGTATAAGAAAAACAATGTGGTCACAATTCCATGTTGTATAACCAGTTCTAAACGTCTTTTTTTTTGTAGTCATTGGACAGGACATGCAGATTCGAATCATGTAACTACCCTAAAAAAGCGAGGGCCATTTCTGAA
Source organism: Glebionis coronaria (assembly GCA_025667525.1). NCBI lineage: Eukaryota > Viridiplantae > Streptophyta > Magnoliopsida > Asterales > Asteraceae > Glebionis > Glebionis coronaria. Next base: position 608,175,667 of record CM046879.1, read on the forward strand.
GCTGATGCTAGGTAACTTCGTGTTTGCAGATTGAATATAATTATTCTTTGGGCGTTAATATAGTAGTTAAATCTTTTTAAGGTTAGGGTACATGACAACTTTAGAAAAATTTCTTGATCCTCTCAATTTTCTATTCAAGAATTAATGTTACGTTTTAATGTTTTGGTTTTAGTATAATGACGTGTTTTGATTTTCATCAGGAATGGGGATCATCTGAATTCTCGATTGGAGATCCTTTCGATGAACGTCAGTGTGTCAAATTCCGATTTTGACAAAGGCACTGTCTGTGGGTCAGTTGCAGTTGTAGATACATATTTGGCAGCAAACGAGTGGGTGTGTCAGAATGAGCAGGATGATTGTTATGTATCTTATTTGAAGCGCGATTGGCTTGATCCAATAGACATTCGCAATGGTTCATATATCCCATTAGGAAACCCAAGTTGTCTTCATTCCATTCCTGTGTCATCATCCATTGAAGCTTCAGTGCTGGTTATAGCTACAAGCGAGAAGAAAGACCAGACCTACTTAGTGTGCAATTGCAAGGCTACTCGTGACCTCACGGAATTTTGGGATGGGGATTTAGACGCGATGTGTGGCACACTTAGGTTTGATGGTGAAGATGGCTGTACACTTGTGGATTTTGTGGTAATAAAAGAGGCGGTTGATACTACAATGGAGTTGAGGTTTAATCGCGTTAAACCTATACGAGTACGGGGCTCGATTGTGGCTTGTTATGGAGATGATGTTCTCAGAGGTAATGGTATACTCGGGCAGTATAACGCAATAGTCTTTGAAGCAGACCCAACAACGTTTATCGGATACAAACCAGAGCAAGAGCTGCCGCTGCAGAAATCCACGTTGGCTGTACCTGCCAACGGGTACCTCGACATTAAAGTGTTTTTACAAGATGCTGATTCTAAAGAAATTATTATGGATGACATAAGGAAATTCCGTAAGAGTGAGAGCGTGAATGGTTACAGCATTTTGAAAATAGAAGGCAAAAAAGGAACTTTCGAGTTTAGAGTGAAATGGATTTGACAATGAAATTTGTTAAGCTTTATTGTATAAACCTAGCTACCAAAGACCTTGTTTCGATTTCTCATTCTCTAGTGTGACGGGCTGAAAATGGGTTGAAACTATCTGTGTATCAAATGTGCCAAACAGGTTACAGCTTTTGTAACAGTTGCCTATTTTCACAACTCTTAATACATGGATCGCCAGAGTAAACTTACGTCACATCTTTCATCTTAATAAGGCGGATGTGTTCTTGATCTTCCGGCTAGGAACCTAAGATGCGTTCTTGAGCCTTAGTACAGGTAGTCTTATAGCGCTTAGATATAAACAGTATCTTATATCTAGTCTAGCTCGTAAAAAAAAGTGATTCCGAAATACAGTTTCACTGCCTTTGATAACTCATAAATGTAAATCTCAAATTCAGTATACTATACATTTGGCTTAGCGCGTACTCAGAGAGCCGACAAGGAGCAACTATCTAAAGTATTTTATTTGAATTCTGGATATAGGTAGAAGACAACAGCATTAATGTGTGCGGATAAAATTCAAATTCAGAAAGCTCAGTAACAACGAGAAAGAACCAAACATATGGTTGATGATCAAAATGTGCCATGTTTTTGAATGCCTTTGTTACCTATCGCCAACCACTACCACTGATGTCACCTGCAGTTGCAGCACCACCACCAAACCTTTTTTAGCCGCGGCCCATTTGCCCATGAAGCAATGTTCGGGTTTGCTATCAAAAATTAATATAGGTTGGCTGTGTTTTGACCGACTTAAATATTCCATTCGACTTCTTTGAAATATCAGATGTAAAAAAACAAACATGTTATTGTCCAAAATTGCGAAATCATAGATTTTATCTTATTTTGCTCTTCCGCTATTAATAAGGTAGCAAGTCATTCCAATATTTGCTCGTTCCATTCTTGAAAAAGTTTGCTACATTAATACTGGACCCATAAGTTGTAACATATAGTTGCAATCATTATTCAATGACGTTGGAATTCATATTAAACCGCGTTGTCCTAAGTCGAAGGATGGATCATCTCTCCAAAATATGCTCTTATAGTCCGACATCATTTATTTCATAAATAAATGTTTAACAACTAAAAACAAACATGAATGCTGGCATACCATAAACTGCACAATAGTCAGTCGTCACCTTGATAAGATTACATGAAGAAAGCATTTAAACTGCAGATTTCCCCGCAGAAGCAATCAGCTCTGCTTGTGCTGGACTGGCTATACCATGCATAATCCTCGCAATTGCTATAACAACATTCCAGTCAGAGATGTGTAAAGGAAATGTCAGGCAGATCAGATGTGTAAAACTGTAACAAACATTCCAGTCAGAGATGGAGACTATAATTGACTTGCATGTTAAACGTAAAAATCAATCGTGGATAGCTTGGTCAGTAGTACGACTCAAACGATTGGAAGTGTAGCTTATATAAGTTCCGACTACTTGGAAAAGCTGGGCCAAAATGTATAACTTTTGCAATATACAAAACCACAATGACTGAAACTTGTCCCCAAAAGCACAACAAAAGGATTAAGCTTTACTTATTTCTCTCTGAAAAACTCAGGATATGATCTAAATAAGCTTATGCAAACAGCTTTAAAACGCTAAACAATATTGCCGGCCCACATGTACCACGTACGAAAGCTAGGATAAACATAACACGTATGAGTAGGTTTTTTCTTCTCGCTCTATCAAGTTATCAGTAGACTAGTGACACTGGAAACATGTCTCACAACTAAAACAGATGCAGACGTTCGATTTGTGTACTATTTAGTTATGAAGACAAGGTGAATTCTTTAAAATAAAAAACTCAGAGATTTGATTTGTATACTATTTTATTCGATCATAACATAAAAGAAGAAAACAATGATGAAAATGTCTGCATATAAAACTAAGACGGGTGAGTAGGCAAAAACCTGGTGCCAGTTTCAAGCCATATGTATATGGAAATCTGGAAGTGGGGGTTAACATCGGTTATTGAGTTGTATTTAACTGATAATGCGTCAAACGCAGAAAATTAGCTAAAACTGATAGCGAACCCTGAACCAACCCATTTTGACCCGCTGTTAATTATTACCCGTCGACCTTAACTAACTCGGCCCGTGTGTTTGCCACATGTACCTTAATTTAGTAGTGTCTTGCTCGACTTAATAACCTTACTTGCATTGTCTTGTCTTGATCTTACAATTATGAATTGCATATCCATCAGTATGGGTCGTTATGAGACGACCTGAAAATTTTGAAACCAAATGAGTTTTCAACCTACTAAAAGGTCTACTTTCTCTTATTAACAAACACATTGCAATGTTCTTGTTGAGCATCTACCAAGATAACGATAAAACCTTAGAGAGAATATATAATGGTAGACGCAAATAGTAAAGTTACTATCCGTCAACAAGTATAATCTTACCATTACGGCTATTCAAAGGACTGGCAAACAAAACATCAATCAAGCTCAAAACACTGTACGTAAAAACAAAGATATGCCCTAAGTGGTGGTTCTTTAAGGAAATCGTGTATCTTAGCATACTGATGATAAACAGAGATTCGAAAGGTGTTAATAACTTGTGTGACAGTACCAATGCCAATATCCGTATCAAGATGATGAACCAACAAGGGCTACTCAAAACTAAGACTAACTACGACCAAAGTCTCACAGTTCCGAAGCAAGAAGTACAACATATCAAAAATCAATCGTGTATTAGTCACCCAACCTCCTGAAACGGGGAGACTTTACCTGGTTTGAGTCTTTGTGGCTGTGGGTTCAAAGCCCGTGAATTAGTCATGTACAGTAGCTTCCAAACAAATAAACATACGCCAACAAACAAACTGAAACCAACACAATTTCCCATCTCAATTGTCGAACAAAACAAAAGGTGCTGGTTTCGAACAAATAAACCATAGAATAATTCTAACACCTTTATTAATTCCAGAGGAGTTAAAAAAACCGACATACCGAGCTCAACCAGGGTAAACAAATGGAAGAAAAATGGATCAACAGAGTTATTGCATGGATTAGATTTTTAATATGAAAAATGGATCAACAGAATTATCTATCGCGTCAATATTTTTTTCCCCTACTTTCAATTCTTACGGTGTAACTTGAGTTACCACAATATTTCTTTTGGGCAGCACCTTCCTGTCCGCCCTTTCCTCCGTCACCGCCTTGGGGAGATACAAGGCTCTTCACGAATATATGCTCATCATAACGATAGTTCAATCCCGAATATGTGGCTAATTGAATATGCTTATGAGAAGGGCTGTGTTCATTATGTTCGAACTGTTCACTCTCAGGATGATCAATGCTTGGCACCATGTGAATGTCGTAATCCATGATTGTTATGCTTGTGTCACAACCAGGTGGCAGTAACTTCCGTTCCCAAGACACTAAACGGAAGACGCATAAACGATCTTTCATAGTCCCCAAATTCCAGTCATCATCATCCAATTTTGGTAGCCGTGTATTCCTAAAAACCTCTTTGGATAAATCTAAAGAAACAATTACAACCTCGTCGTTATGTATATCTTGATGCAACCAGTGAAGCGCCCCATTGCATAGGATACCATTCCTCCCCCCATATACAGGTTCAAAAGGCCATTTTATATCAACTGATCTCCAAATGTTTTTCTTCAATTCTAACACGTCAAGCTCTAGCCTGTCGTCATTATCATACCATCGGTGTCCTATTACGACCTTGAAATCATCTATAGATGAGTCATAGCCAAAACCTGACGCATATACACGAACACGATATTCACGAAGATTGATTAGTTCTTTCACCTCGTGAGTAGAGGGATTAACGACTAAAAATTCGGTATTGTAACCGCGGCCAGCATGGTCAAGAGAGATGCATACAAGACCATTAGAAGAACCAACAAGTTTACACTCATTACAATACTCGTTACTCTCAAAAATAGACAAAACGATTCTTGTACCTCCATTAGAATGTCTGTTAAGATGAGATTTAACAAAACGATTACTTTTGATTAAGGAATTCCATGACTTACAAACACTTTTGCATCGAAGGAGATCGGTAACTTGCGTTCTTAGGAGTATCTCTTCCTGAATATCAAGACCAGGCTCTGCCATTGAAAGTACGCTAGGGTTTGGAATCGAATTATGAACTTCTGTTTCTTGGGCTGGATTATGGCTGTTGGGCTCCCTAAACCAATACAAAAAATATCCACTCAAGTTCATTGGAATTAGGCGTGTTCATCGATGCGGTTTTCATGTGGTTCGGTTTATTCGGCTCGGCTAACCCAGTTAAGAAAGAATCTGGGTAGAACCAAAAAACCGAACCGAAAACCATATTTGAATTTCGTTCGACTTTCAGGTTGTCCCGAATAAGCCAAGCTCCATTACTTATATTTTTTTCTTAATTTAATTATATGAATTTCTAGAAATAAAAATTTAAACATAAAAATATTTTTTATATTAGGATAAATATTTTTTATATTAAGATAAATATTTTTTATATTAGGATAAATTATAACATGTTTTCGGTGAGGTACTTCTGCTACGTTATATCATATAATAAAATGACCATATGTTCTAACGTTAAAGACATTCTTTCTAGGTGATATGATATAATGGAATGACCATGTGTTCATTGTATTAATCGTTTATGACGTCCTTTGATGGTTATATTTCCAGGTTCATTAATAGTACACGCCTTTGATGAGAAAGCGGGGGCGTATTACAACTTGGGGCGGTTTTGAACCTCAAAAGAGTCGAGTAAAGAACAAAATCAAAGACTAAGTCAGCAGCATGGTTTTAAGCTTAACGCGCAAGTATATGATCATGAACACTTTTTCTTTTGCCTATTAAGGAAGACATCTTAACATCAAACGCTCAACAAAACTCGTCAATCGACAATATTTCCAAATCATTAAACCCTCTAACTTTGAATTCCAGATAATATGCTCTTGTTGGTAAATTTGTGTTTTTTGACCCATTGACCTTCAAATGGGTCAATTTGGGTTATGTTTGTGGTCTCCAAGGGGCAACTAGGTTGACCTACTGATTTACATTTATATGATGTAGTTAAGTAGTGTTAGTAGCAGCATTAACACATTACTTATGTATTAAACTCGAAAAATAATAAGAAAGCGATTGCGCAATTTGACCCACTGTATTGGCAGTTTGGCACACACGAAAAGGTACCTCTTTTAACCATAAACCGTCACCCAACATGCCCATTTTGCCACCTATAACAAAGTGATAGTAGCATATTTGCATTCATATAGTATGCAATGCTTCACCGTAACACGTAACTAATTTATGTGTCAACCAGGAATTGAATAAAGCCTTCGTGAAGGTGCGCCGCAAGACAACTCCAAGAAACCTGCAAAGGCCATTGCTTAATGGAAGCAAATGGAAACACAATGTAACCCGTGCAAGGTATCAAGCATATCAGCTTCTCATCCCATTTCTTAATGTTCAATTTATGCTGTTTTTCCTTTCTCAAAGACCCTCAAAAACAAAAATTCTGCTTCTGTTTGCATCTCGGGTTATTCTATTTTGATAATAAACTAATACGATTCTATAACATAGGATATTAGGATTTGAATTTTTGAACAATTTTTATGAGCTCCAACTTGTTGTGTTTGTGGATGATATCATCATCATGGTCTATGTAATTACCGATTACAATAAACCAAACATACGAAAGGAAAGATCAATGTCTTGAAACCTAAGTACAGGATTAGACACAATAATTAACGATCATCATCATCATCATCGTCTTGTTTTTCCAACTTAGTAGTAACTCTTATGTCAATCTTTCAAAACATTCCATGTCCAGGGTAAACATCCACATCATCAGTTTCTTTTGCTTCAACCTGTAAGGTAGCATATATAGATCGATATTTTATTGATTGTGTTTTTGTGTGACTACGGAATTTGATGATGACTTAAACACGGCCTTAACCTACCATCTAACACTACCTTGTACACGTGCGCTTCACGCGTCTCTGTCCATCCATAAAGTTCTCTGTGTGCCGTTGCTGGTGCACAGCCACGGCGTTCGCTGTAACTCATAGCTGTGACTCATAGCTGTGATACGGACAGCCAAAATAATTGCAATTAGACACCTTAAGCTCAAAAAACATTTAGCTACAAAAGGCCTATGTATCACTCATTCCAACATACGTCCTTAAAGTTAATAACTTATTTCACTAAAAGTAAGGAAAAAGTAAAACGATGAAAGTTGTGTTCTCGAGTATCACTTAAAGAAGAAAAAAATAAATGAAAAATATAGATAATTTAGTTCATTTTAAAAGTTGTGTTATCGAGTATCACATACAGTAGTCAGCTTTCATTTGTTGATCAAATGACACTCATAATCTTTTATAAGAAGAATGCAGAGATGTGTAGTACTCCAAGAGCACTAATTACCGCACTCAAGTTTTCGATTTACCAGGACCGAGTATGTTGGATCAGGTCCACATTACACACAATCAGCAGACACTTGATATAAAATATGTTGCAGGAAAGAAGATGGCAGAGTTTTTCCATTTTACAAAACTCTACCATCTTCTTTCCTGCAACATATTTCATATCAATTGTCTGCTGATTGTGTGTAACCTGGGCTTGATCCAACAGAGTAACTAAATGAATTTACAGTAAGATGGCAAGTAACACAAAACAGTACATATACGGCTACATATCCATTTATTCCACTAGTCAATATCAGCTCATGGCACGCACATACTCAGGAATTTCTGCCAGCCCATGTAAAGCTGAGGTTGGGTGCAAATGGCACGACATCCGGTTCCTAATACTTATGCACTCCTGATCTCTTTGGGTGTTGCACGAACGCCTAATGAAACACCCATAATCTCCAGATACATGTTTGACAAAAATGGCAATAAAATAAAATAAAAAGTTTATTTGCAGACCCAGTTCTTTTACTTACTGTTCGTCCAATGATGCAACCAATAAATTTTATCCGATTTTTTTAAATTTCCAGAAAATGGATCAAGAAGCACACATAATCATAAACATGTTTGATACATATGATAAGTAATCAAATCAAATACGTAAATGCACTCTTAGGGCTCTTACGGTACTTATGCGACAAGAAAAATAAAACACACTTGAAAACATATTTGACAAAGTTACGTTTATATAACTAAGACATGTGCTGCTCCATGTTGTAGACCTGAAATTCCTCAAACATAAAACCAAGTTAGTGATGATTTATTAACAAAAATTCTTCATAGTTGCAGCCAAAAAGGGAGAACATAGTACCTTATATGTTTTGAAGCACAGCGAGAATACGCTGCAACTCATTCACGACAATTTCTATTTTCATCCGCTCTGGTGGTGAATCAACAGAGCATGATACTCCGATCTTGACAGTTGCAGCCATACATTCTTCCACTTTCTTTGCATTCGCTTCCGTATTTTGCAGCACAATTGCATCATTGTCAATAACATCAATTACATGGTCTGGTAATGCCATGTAAACAAACTTATGCAGGCTAAGACCTTCCTTAAAAATGTCATCTGTCGGCCTTTTCCCAGTCATCACCTCTAGTAACAATATTCCAAAACTGTAGACGTCCCCACTAGTTGTCATCTGGCTCCCGAGACCATACTCTAAACATTAGAAACAGTTAATTAACATTAACTGTAATATGTAAGCAGAAAAAGCATGGAATACTACCTGGAGGGGCATAACCAATTGTTCCTTTAATCCCGGTTGAGCTATTTTGGTTTAAGTCTGTACCAAGTAGTCGAGCTAAACCAAAGTCTCCAACATGAGCTACAATATCATCATCAAGCAGAATATTGCTCGGCTTCAAGTCACCGTGAACAATCGTTGTTTGGCAGCGATTATGCAGATAATCAAGTGCTGCTGCAACATCTTTAAGAATATTTATTCTTTCAAGAAGGTTGAGCTTCGATGTATCTGACCTTGAATGAAGCCAATCGTGTACACTTCCTTTGGGCATAAACTCATAAACCAAAGTTTTAAAATCGTTGCCTTGAAAATCAATACTTGAACATGAAGTCAATATCTTCAACAAATTACGGTGCCGAATATTCTGCCAAGCTATACATTCTGCAAGGAAACTTTTGTGAGCTCCCCGATTTTGAAGAGGTAGAACTTTGATTGCGACCGATTTGTCAGCATCGGAACCGAGTATCCCTTTATAAGCATAGCTGAACCCGCCCTCTCCTATCAAATTTGCTACAGAGAAGCCATCAGTAGCCTTGAGAAGTTGATTGTACGAAACTTTCATGAACCGTTCACTCTCCGATGATTGAGATGGTTGACTATTGGGCTTCTTTTTACACAAAAGATACACAACACATAATACAACGAGTATCGTCGGACCAATCACAATGAATAATTTGAAGAAAGGAAACCTCTTTTTCTTACTACTCGCCTCCTTGCATTTGGGTAACTCAAGTGTAACCAAACCACCACAAAGCCTTGTGTTCCCCCAAACCGAAAATGCACTTGCATCGGCAAATACCCCTACAGCCGGTACTTCACCCTCAAAATCATTAAAGGATAGGTTCAAATATTCTAAAGATTTCCATTTTTGAAAAAATTGTGGAATTTTGCCTGATATATTATTTTGAGAAATGTCGAGTACCTCCAATCCTCCCAAGGAACTTAAAGAAGATGGTATCATGCCTTTGAATTTGTTGCCCCTAAGGTGTAATCGTGTAAGGCTAATGCACTCCCCGAAGCTACTAGTAATGGTACCTGATAAATTATTGTAAGATAAATCGAGGCCGCTTAACATCTTGAGGTCTTTAATCTCTGATGGAATTGAACCAGACAAGCTGTTTTGAGAAAGATTTAAAAAATAAGCTAGTGATCGAAGTTGAAGAAGTTGCTTGGGTATTTTACCACCAAGTCTATTCTCTCCAAGATCTAACGCATTAAGTTCTTTACAATTCCCAAGGCTTGATGGAATATGGCCTTCTAACTTGTTGGAATATAAAAAGAGTTCCATCAACAATGATAAGTTCCCGATGGCATGAGGGATAGGGCCTGAAAGTTGATTACTATATAGACCAAGACCTTGTAGCTTTTGAAGTTTACCTATGGTAGTGGGGATTGTTCCTTTGAATCTGTTACCTCCTAAGCTTAAAGTGTTCAAGCCAACTAGACTACCTATACTTGAAGGGATGCTTCCAAATAATCGATTGGCATCTATAGCGAGAAAGCTAAGTTGATTAGAAAGATTACCTATTGATATCGGAAGCACACCTATAATGTTGCAATTAGAAAGTTCCAAATCTACTAATCTGGTGCAGTTCTTCAAAGAATAAAAAAACCCCATGTCATCAGCTTCTCCGCGTCCATGGAAGTTGTTTTTATATAAGAGAATTTTTTTAAGATCTCCTAGTTTTGAAAAATCAATTGTCAACTTGCCACTAAAATTGTTTTTACTCATTTCAAAATGTCTTAATCTAGAACAATTAGAAAGAGAAGGGGGAAGAACTCCGGTAAGTTCGTTCACTACAAGAAAGTTGAGAACAGATGACGGGGGTTTCCCTGGCGACAAAATGTCTCCAGGGATAACCCCTTTTCCCTGGCGACAACGCTGACGTGGCGGAAAAGTAGGTTTACTTTTTGGTCAAAGTTTGACTAGAGTTTCCCTGGCGACATGTCGCCAGGGATAATCGGTCCAAAATCAGATACCAAGTGAAAGAGCGCGAAATTTTCCCTCCAAGGTTTCCCTGGCGACATGTCGCCAGGGAAAACCTAGTCAAACTTTGACCAACTTATCCCTGGCGACATGTCGCCAGGGAAAACTCGTCCATCGTATTTAACAAAATGTATATTTGCTAATTACATGTCAAGATTATCCCTGGCGACAAGTCGCCAGGGAAACCTTCGCCATTTGTGATTAGTTTCAAAATTAAACACAAATGTTTAATTACATGTCAAGAATGTGTGGCGGGCTTTTACCCGCCAAATCCCAAATGTTTCCCTGGCGACGTGTCGCCAGCGAAACTCCCTGACATATATTTATTTTGTTTTTGCTTGTTAATTATTATTTTAACTATCGATCCGATGTTATTAAATTTTTGCGACGTTTATATAATAAAAATGAGACATTTATAAAACAAATATTTATTTATTCCAAATAATTATTATATTAACTATCGATCCGATGTTATTTAATTTTTGCGACGTTTATATAATAAAAATGAGACATTTATAAAACAAACATTTATTTATTCATAATATTATACATAGCCCTTGTGGAATCAAATGGAAAACTTAAAAACAGACATTACTAATCAACTTAAAGTTCGTGAAGTAGTGCAGCCGATTACTACTCAACGCTAAGATTTTCCATTTCATTTAAAAGCTCATGAAGTATTGCAGCCGATTGACATGCGTGGTCTTCAGGATGCCTTTCCATTTCTAGTCTTGCCTCTAACATCTTTATCTTTAGATCTTTGATCTTGCAATTTGAGCACTCAGTGGGTGCAGATTGAGAAGGACCTGTAGAAGAACTTAGATGTGAACCTTGAGGTGTTGAAGATCCAGGGGAAGATCTTATACGGAGTTCGAGATCAAAATCATCCTTCCATTTAAAATATTTACATCCATAATCATTTGTTTTTGGCTGTTACAAAGTAAACAAATAACATGACATGTCATTTAATAATCACACGTATTACATAACTAAAACATTTGATTGTTTACCTTCGAAAAAGGACATGCATAATAGAGTTTACCAAAGCTATGAGGTTGATGTGACTGTCTCAACACAATATATCCCTTTCTACATGTACACTTATAAGCTTCACGGGGATCCATCTGCTGCCAAATCAGGTGGTGGTGGTGGTGAGTTTGGTAGGAGATGATAAGTGTGTGTGTGTGTGTGATCTGCTGATGATAAGTGTGTGTGAATCCTTTTATGGTCAAAAAGTGAGGGAAATAGTTAACATTTTACCGCGAATGTTTTCCCGCCAACGTTTTCCCGCCAATAGTTAAACGTTGGATGTTCAATGGATGACCCGGTTTGTTATGGTTGTACGTTGGATGTTCAATAGATGATCCGGTTTGTTATGGTTATACGTTGGATGTTCAATGGACGACTCGACATGTGTTGGTTACACGTTAGATGTTAAATAAATGAGTCGGCATGTCTTGGTTAGACGTTAGATGTTCAATGGATGAGTCGGTATGCATTTGTTAAACATTAGATGTTCAATGGATGAGTCGGTATGTTTTGGTTACACGTTAGATGAGCTGGCAACATAGCTATATTGAGCTGGCAAATGACTATACTCGTTGTGTAAGCTATTTTGGTGAGGTTACATCAAATGAAAAGCTTCTTTCTTTTGTTCAAACTTACGCGACTTGTTTGCCGGAACTCTTTTTGTCATCGATTCAAAACGGAAGCTGGTTAAAGATTTATTTGAATGGTTGTTCTGGGTACAAACCACCTTCTCAGTCGTTCATGCTTGAATCATCACTGGTGTATAATCTTCATAACGAATCGGTTCTTGTTGATATCCCATTGGTAGATGAGAAATTTTATGGTGATGAGATAAAAAATTACAAAGACGAGTTGAATGGAACGTTGTTAAGCAAATAAGCAAATAAGTGATGAATGGAACGCTTAGTGATGAATGGAACGCTCGACATGTTTTGGTTACACGTTAGATGTTCAATAAATGAGTCGGCATGTCTTGGTTAGACGTTAGATGTTCAATGGATGAGTCGGTATGCATTTGTTAAACATTAGATGTTCAATGGATGAGTCGGTATGTCATCCCCGTTAACTAAATCAAATACGTTCTTGTTCAATGGTCCGTTCATTGATGAAGAATATTAACTGATATCAGCAGCGGATGCAGGTTGGTTGCCAGTTGTCTCAACTTTCACTCAGAACGTTATGACATATGCTTCTCAGTTTAGTGAAGTGATAGCGGACAGGATGTTGTGTGAGAATGAAGAACATGTAACCAAGCTTGGTTAGACGTTAGATGTTCAATGGACGACTCGACATGTGTTGGTTACACGTTAGATGTTCAATAAATGAGTCGGCATGTCTTGGTTAGACGTTAGATGTTCAATGGATGAGTCGGTATGCATTTGTTAAACATTAGATGTTGAATGGATGAGTCGGCATGTCTTGGTTACACGTTAGATGTTCAATGGATGACCCGGTTTGTTATGGTTATACGTTTGATGTTCAATGGATGATCCGGTTTGTTATGGTTATACGTTGGATGTTCAATGGATGACTCGACATGTGTTGGTTACACGTTAGATGTTCAATGGATGACTCGACATGTCTTGGTTACATGTTAGATGTTCAATGGATGAGTCGGTATGCATTTGTTAAACGTTAGATGTTAAATGGTTACCGAATTAGAATAAATCGAGAAACTAAACGGAATAAATCGGAATGAATTTAGAAATTAAACTGACCGGGATGATATAGTTATTTTATAAATAATAATAATTATTTTATAAATTGTAATAATAATAATTATTATTTCATAAATAATAATAATAATTATTATTATTTTATTACTAATTATAATAATACATAAGTAACAAGAAACTTTATTTTCACAAAAATTATCCCTTGCGACATTTGTATCTATCCCTGGCGACATGTCACCAGGGATACTATCCCTGGCGACATGTCGCCAGGGAAACGTGTGCTCACTTGACTTTCTAAAAAGTCAGCCAAGTTTCCCTGGCGACATGTCGCCAGGGAAAATTTGGCTCACTTGACTTTCTAAAAAGTCAGCCAAGTTTCCCTGGCGACATGTCGCCAGGGAAAATTTGGCTCACTTGACTTTCTAAAAAGTCAGCCAAGTTTCCCTGGCGACATGTCGCCAGGGAAGGTTTGGGAGACACGACAAAAGTTATAGGTACGTGCATATGCGTTGAAAAGTCAAAGGTATCCCTGGCGACATGTCGCCAGGGAAACTTCGTCACACCCCTCCAAAATTTTTCACTAACGCGCGCTTTTGGCTAAACGACAAAAGGCAAAAGTATCCCTGGCGACATGTCGCCAGGGATTGTCGCCGGGGAAAAAAAAGCAACTTATTGATCAGAAACCTTATCTTTTCTCACAACACTTAACAAAAAAAAAATTCATCTCCCTTCTTCGCTGCTATATCCCTTACTATATCACCACCACCACCACTCTCCTCCACATCCCGCTGCTATATCACCACCACCACCACTCACCACCACCACTCACCATCATTCTCCTCCACACCTGCACACGTGCACGCACCACCACTCACCACCATCTCCAGTCGCCAACACCACCACCACGCCATCTACATTCACCGGCACCACCACCACCGCAATATATATTAAGGTATTTTATATAATTTATATTGTAATTCTTTTGGTTTTTTTTTATATAATTTTTTTATAATTTATATTGTAATTGATTTGGTTTTGTTTTTACAATTGATAGTATATTTGGTTTTGTTTTTACATATCCGGTCACCGCAGCCGAGTCCCGACCGTAGCCGAGCCCGACCACAGCCGAGACCCGACCGCAGCCGAGCCACGACCACACCCGCGCCCCGACCACAGCCGAGACCCGACCACTATTTAAAGGTATGTTTTTTTAACTTTTAATTGTAATTGAGAATACATATTGTTTTTTTTTAGTTTTTTTTAGATTCCCTGGCAACATGTCGTCCGGGATGTTTAAAATTGTTAATTTTTTTAAATGTAAATCCAAACACTCCTTATGTTACCTATTTGATGAGAATAAGCTGTTTGATAACAGCTTATCCTAATAAGCTTATCAAAATAAGCTGTTTGAAAACAGCTTATTCTGATAAGCTTATCGGGATAAGCTGTTTTCAAACAGCTTATTCTGATAAGCTGTTTTTATTATATGATATAAATGTTTTATTGGACTAAGCCTTAGGAATGTTTTAGGATTTTAGCGATTAATTTCGGAAAATTCCCGTCTGAAATTGATCAACATATAGAAAACCCGTCCGAAGTTAATTTATTAGGAATTAACTTCGGAAAGTCCCCTGTTTGGGACTGCTTTTTGAATGTTTTGTCTCATTTAGGATATGCATGCGTATAACCGATTTAGTATTTGAGATGATTTCGACAGTGTTTCTCCTTTACTCCTACGAATATGTCTTTAAACACATATTTGGGGAGTTGAGGGGAAATGCTGCCGAAATTTTCTCAAATAGTAAATCGGTTATACGCATTCATATATGAGACGAAACATTCAAAGGGTGGGTTAGGATTGCCTTCCATAGTTGCGCTAGGTGAACATACTATTTTCTATACTTGATAATTATATCTTTTAATAAATATTATTATATAATTATATACTTTATAAATAATAATTATATATTTTATAATTTGATATAATACATATTATTATTTATGAAATATATAATAATTAAGTTGCATATAATAACTAAATGTATCGTTAAAACACAGTTATGGTACTCATTGATAAGAGTTGGACACGGTTAGAGCGTCATCAGCCAGAATATATATTGGGTCTTGCCAATTTTGTCAAGCATTCTAGGAAGTTTGTGAATCGTTTGAATGAGATACCATGTCCATGCAAGCGTTGTCGAACAAGACTCCTGGTAGATATTGACCTTCTTTCGAACCACGTTATGAAGTCCGGGTTTGACAACAGTTATACAACATGGGTACACCATGGTGAACCGGCTCCTCCTACACCTACACCTCCTCCACCACCACCACCACCGCCACCACTGCCAATAATAGATAACACAAGACAACCTTTCATAACTGACATGACATCGTTACTTGATGACCTTACCTATATGCCTCCGGACTATATTCCTCCTCCACCTCCTCCCAACTCAACTAACAGACGGACTCAAGCTAACGAGTTTGAAGAGTTATATCGCAGTGCCAATGAGCCGTTGTACCCTGGTTGTGTAGAAGCGACTCGATTAGACTTCATGGCAAAGTTTACACATTATAAGGCCAAAGGTAAAATCACCGATACCATATTCAATGATATTATAGAGTGGTTCCAAACTATCTTTCCCCCAAGCAGAGGATTCAAGCTCCCACCGTCATACTATGCAATAAATAAGACATTTAAAACGATCGGGTTAGGGTACGATTCGATACATGCTTGTGAACACGATTGTTGCTTATTTCGGGAAGGATACGCCAATTTGGATTTCTGTCCGGTGTGTAATACAAGTAGATGGAAAGACACTAACACGCCGGGGAAGAAAGTTCCTAAGAAGGTGCTGCGTTACTTTCCGATCATTCCTAGACTACAACGTTTGTACAAGTCTAGTAAAAGTGCAAAGGATATGATTTGGCATGCTACTGGAAAGTGTACGGAGCCCGGTAAGATGCAACACCCGTGTGATGGTGCGGCTTGGAAGAAATTTGATGCCAAGTATGGTGATTTTGCAGCAGAACCAAGAAATGTTCGATTAGGGTTGGCTGCTGATGGTTTCAATCCATTCGGCAACCTTAGTCAGACTTACAGCATGTGGCCGGTGATATTGACAACATACAACCTGCCTCCGTGGTTGTGTATGAAAGAGAGTTCTTTAATGCTGACGCTGTTAATTCCTGGCCCTAAATCCCCGGGCAAGGACATTGATGTTTACTTGAGGCCTTTAATTGATCATCTAAAACTTTTATGGGATGGTGTGAGTACTATAGACCAAGCTACAGGCGAGGCATTCACCATGAGAGCGATGCTTTTATGGACCATCAATGATTTTCCGGCTCGAAGTAGTTTGTCTGGGTATAGTGGGCAAGGTTACAAGGGTTGCCCTACATGTAATGACGACACTCCATCTCTTCATGTGGCAAGCAAAATAGCTTATGTTGGCCACAGAAGATTCTTACCGCCCCGCCATAAATCCAGGACTTCACGTTTATTCAATGGTAAACCCGAACACCAGCCCCGTCCTAGAACATTTACCATGGACCAGATTGACGAGCAACACGCTTCACTGCCAAATCGACTGCCCGGTAAACATAAGAATTTTGGGGGTGTGAAGATAACACGCAATTTTCGTGGTGAGCCTAACTGGTCTAAACGGTCTATTTTTTACGAGCTTGAGTATTGGCCTTTTCTTTCACTAAGACACAATTTAGACATCATGCATATCGAAAAAAATGTGTTGGAGGCCATCCTGAACACTTTGTTGATGAATGACAAATCTAAAGACACTGTCAAGGCAAGACAATACTTGGAAAAGTTGGGCATTCGAAAAAGCTTGTGGCTCACCCAAAGTAAAAACGGGAAGTGCAAGAAGCCTCAGGCTTCGTATTCCTTCACACCAGAGAACAAGAAAAAGTTTTGTCAGTACATCAAGAGTGTTAAACTACCAGATGGGTTTGGATCCAACTTCAAGCACAAAGTGACCGATAACGATACCAATATAACGGGCATGAAGTCTCATGACTGTCATATAATGATGCAACGTTTACTTCCTTTCGCACTTCAGGAATACTTGCCTGCTGAGATTGCAAGACCACTAATCGACCTATGTAACTTGTTTAAGCAACTCTGCTCTGCAACTTTAATGGTGGATGACATGTTAACTGCTGTAAAAAAGGTGGTTGACATTTTGTGCGATCTTGAGCTCATATATCCTCCTGATTTCTTTGACATTATGGTTCACTTGGTTATCCATTTACCTGATGAGGCCATTGAAGGCGGGCCTATCCGCCCCAGGTGGATGTATCCATTTGAAAGATACATGAAAGAGCTAAAAGGTTTTGTACGAAATAAAGCTAAGCCAGAAGGTTCGATTACGGAGGGTTATGTTGCACAAGAAGCATTGACTTTCTGTTCTAAGTATTTTCGGGATGATGTTACCACTAAATTTAATCGTCTCGACCATAATGTGGACCCCCCTCCCCCAACGTGTCAGTTTCAGGTGTTCCGATCGGTATGTAACCCGCTTGGGAAAAAGTCGTATATTCCGTTCCCTTATCAAGAGTTCAAGAAAGTGGAATGGTATGTACTAAACAACAGTCCTGAAATCGACAAGTATATTTCTGAGTTCAAGAGGTACGCGTTTTTTATTTTATTTTGAAACTTCTTTTTCTTAACAATAGCGACTTATTCTAATACCATGAACGTTTTTCAGATTATATCCTGACAAAGACGAGAAAAAAGAATTCTCCGCGTGGTTTGGGAAAATGGTAAACTTAGACTTATCTTGTGTACTTACCTGTAAAAAAATAATATTATTATAAATAGTTTTCTGTACCTAATCCTTTATTCCTCATAGATCCGTCAACGTCACGTAGACAATGACAAAAACCCAGAGGTTATCCAGACCAACGAGTTATTCGCTTTGGCTTGTGGACCATCACCGCATCCAATCTCAATAAACTCTTGCATAGTCGACGGTGTGAGGTATGTCGTGCACAGTCGCGATGAACGTCGTATAACTCAAAACAGCGGCATTTGTGCGCCTGGCCTTGAGAACACAATGGCTTATGGTTAGCTTCAACAGATCCTCGTGTTTCGTTATTTGTCGTTCAGTGTTGTGTTGTTCAAAGTTAAGTGGTTCGACACTCGCCCCATGTTACGTAAAAAACGTCTTATCTATAGAAACAACATGACTCAACTCACCGACACAAGAGCTGAGTATTGGAAAGATGAACAATACATTCTCGCAACACAAGTCAAACAAGTCTTCTACATTGAAGATCAGAACAAACCCAACTGGAAGGTCGTTGAACATGTTAATCATAAAACGTTTTCCAACGGGGGTGTCATAGTGTCAGATGCCGTTCCTGATATTATACATTTCGACAACTCATCTGATCTACCACTTTCCACTGATTTGAATGACTTGGGTGATGTGACCTTGAATATAGATGGCCACGAAATGGAGGTTGATGCACCGCCAAATATCATTGATGTTGATGATGAAGATGATGGTATTACTGATGATGAAGACGTCCCTCATGATTTAAGTGATGAAGAACGTGTGAATGATGATGATGGTGAAGACAGAGTTTATTCTAGTGAAGAAGAAGATTGACCTTTAGTTGTAACTTGCAAAAGACACTTATTTGTTTGAATTAATGAATCTAATTGTTGTGGATTTTTTAAATGTGTATATTTATTTGGATGTGTTGTATTTGAATTTGTGCATGCTTATATTATTTTGTTCATGAATTTGTCTATGTTATGCTAATTGTACTTGTACAGATGTCAGCAGATGTTGCAGGATCACACGGTGGTGACGGTGGTGGTGAGGATGAACCTCCTACGCCAAACATCCGCAGCGGTTGTTTCGCCGCATTTAGAAATAAAGGTAAGAATATTTGGATTATTGTAACACAATCAAAAATTTGGTGCATATATATGTTGCTTGCCTTGAATTTTTATTACTATGTCACTCACTTGATTTTTGCAGGCAAAGGCAAAAGAAAAGAAAATTTGGGCGGCAGAGCGGCCGGTAGAAAGACTCGAGGCATTAGCCGATGTATCGATTTGTTGGAGGAAGTTGGTCAGCATGGCCCTGTCCCGATAGATTTTGAAGAAAAATCTCACCGGCCTCGCGGCACGCATGCTCAGCATTTATCTAATTACATCGGGGATTGTATCAGGAGGCTCGTGCCACTGTACTACCCAAGTTAGGTTGATGTCCCTGATGAGATCGAAACATTGGTTTGGGCGAACATAGAGGTCAGTTATCATTTTTATGTTCATAACATTATTGTGTTTATTTATTTAATGATGTATATATTTAAATAAATTTGTTTATTTATTTATATCATATAAATAAATAACAAATTTAAATAAATATACAAATTGTATCTTATTTATTTATATCATATAAATTTTTTTTAAATATATATAAAAAAATTAGAATAAATATAAAAAAATTTAAATAAACATATATTTGATGAGAATAATGTAATAAGCTTTTCGGATAAGCTGTTTTCAAACAGCTTATCCTGATATGCTTATCAGAACAGGCTGTTTGAATACAACTTATCTTGATAAGCTTATCAGAACAAGCTGTGTGAAAACAGCTTGTTCTGATATGCTTATCAGGATAAGCTGTTTTCAAACAGCTTGTCCTGACAAGCTTATCAGGATAAGCTGATTTCAAACAGCTTGTCCTGATAAGCTTATCAGAACAAGTTGTTTTCAAAAAGCTTATACTTATTAGGATAAGTTATTTTTATTATAAAAAATTAAATAAATGACTAAGCCATTAAATAAATAAACAAAATAATGTATAAATTATATCTCTAACTCTAACTCTGTTTTTGTTTTATTTGTTGTATATGAATGCAGAATCAGTTTAATTTGACGCCACACAAGAGTGATCCTGGTAGATGGAAGGAAATACGTGGCGGCATCAATCAAATGCTTACAAAGAGTTATAATTCTCGAAAAAATACGCTCAAGACAAAGCATTGGGTCCGAGACATCGATACCGGCAGGGTAGATATCGGCAGAGTCCGCAGCGAGCGTCCAGAGGAAATTACTTCAGAGGACTGGGAGAAACAGATCGCACTTTGGAGTAATCCGGATTACGAGAAAAGATGCCAGACGAACTCCCAGAACCGGTCTAAGCAGAAGACGCCGAGTCGGCAGGGATCCCGATCGTTGGCACGCCTTCGAGACCAAGTGGTGAGAAATTCTATAATTAATTTACATACATATATGTCTTTGATTATATGTTTTGGTGTGTTGTGATTTTTTGTTTTGAATTTGCTTCATTCTATATATGCGTGTCTATGTATGTACAGACGCAAGCTGCAATTGAAGCTGATGTGCCACCCCCGACTGTCATTGATCACTTCTTCATTGCGCACACCGACCAGGATGGGAATTTTCCTTGCGATGCGGACCACGTTATGTATGTAAGTATTTTTTTTTAAATTAATTAATTAATTAATTTTTTTTTGGATATGCCTTGGTTTTTTACTATTCCTTGCCGATAAATAATGTACCAACCCGACTAATATATAATATACTAACTGTCGTTTGTTTTTGTCACTTCATTAGGAGGAGATGCTTGCGATGAAGGCTCCAGGAAAACATACGGACGACGAGATCAACCGTATCGTCCGAGGTGGAAAGCAGCGAGGCCACATGCCCGGTGTCGGCCAGATAGTGCCGAGAAGGAGTACTCACTATATTCCTCCTCCTCCTCCCGTCGACCCACAGTTGGAACAAGCGGCTCAAGTGTTTAACTTTATGAGAAGTGACGATAGGTTTGCCGATGAGTTCGGAGCATTTCTATCGGGTGGTGCTAGCGGGAGTGGCACGGGAGGCAGCGGTAGTGGCGCCGGTGGGAGTGGTAATGGTTAGTATGCTTGTCTTGTTTTTCCTACCTTAGCATGCAAGTTTAATAATTGTAAACCCCGAATTGCTAGTTTAATAAGTGTAACTAGGAACTTTGTACTCAAGTTGTGACATGTATTTGTATTGATCGAGAGGTTACATGTTATTGTGTTTTGGTACTAGATTCGTGGTAGATTTTTAGTATTTTTATCTTCAGGTTTTGTATTTGTATTCCCAGGTTTTGGTAGATTTTTTCCGGAAAAATTCCGGAAAAAATCTGGAAACAGCCTGCTGTGCAGGCAGCTAAAAAAAAATGTCAAAGTTTCCCTGGCGACATGTCGCCAGGGAAACTTTGGATTATTTGACTTTTTAAAAAGTCAGTCAAGTTTCCCTGGCGACATGTCGCCAGGGAAACTCAAAAAAAATATTGACTTGTCAACGCCAGGCGTTGACTCGTCAACGTTACGTCTAGTTTCCCTGGCGACAAGTCGCCAGGGAAACTCTAGAAGAACATTTACTTGTCAACGCCAGGCGTTGACTTGTCAACGTAACGTCTAGTTTCCCTGGCGACATGTCGCCAGGGAAAAGTGAGGTTTAAAAACCTGTTTAACTTAAGTTCCTTAATCAGCCATATTTTCCCTGGCGACACATGTCGCCAGGGATACTATCCCGCACCAACTCCAACGTGGCACCAATTTTTGAACCAAAGAGTTTGCGGGGCCAACATGTCGCCAGGGAAATCCTAAATTGTCGCCAGGGAAACCATCCCGCACCAGCCTTTCTTGGCGAGGTTTCCCTGGCGACATGTCGCCAGGGATTCATCTTCCCTGGCGAGTCGCCAGGGAAACGTCGCGAATTTGGCCAGGGAAGGGTTCGAATATTGTAGTGGTTATCCCTTAACTGAATGAACTCAAGATTCGGAAGTTGAATACCAATATATGAAGGAAGACTACCAGTGAGGTGATTATTAGATAAGGAAAATTCAACTAGCAGTGAGAGGTTGAAAATGGAATCGGGGATGCTTCCATATAAGTTGCACTCAGAACAGTAAAATACCTTCAAGCTTTTCCAAAGACCAAAGGTATCTGGAATGTTCCCGCCAAATTGGTTTCCGCGAGCAGCGAAAACTTCCATTGATGTAATATTCCCCAAGGAAGGTGGGATTCCACCTGTTAACTTATTGTCCTCAATTACAAGATGAGCAAGTTTTGAGAGTAAACTCATCTCCTTGGGTATGCTTCCAGCTAGCTTATTTCGAGCGAGCGAAATCACTTCGAGGTTAGAACAACAAGACAAGTTTGTTGGAATGACTCCACTGAATTTGTTTATACTAAGATGAAGAACACGTAGCCTAGATAGACGACCAAGTTCACGAGGAATGATTCCTTGAAAGTTGTTGTTCTTGATAGAAAGCTCATGCAGGAAGCTGAGGTTTCCTACATGAGGAGACAATGAGCCTTCTAAGCCTTGTGCAACCAATCGTAAAGAAGTCACTCGTTTATGCCGCTTTCCACATGAAATACCACTCCAGTCACAGAAATGAAAGGAATGGTTCCACGAAGCTAGAACTTTGTATGGATCATTTGTGATCTTCGACTTAAAGGACAAGAGCGCAAGATAATCAGTCTCATTGCCGCCATTAGAAGAAGAGACGGTGGCGGAAGTAAGACATATTATCGCGAGACCATAAAAGAGAAAAGAAATAAGAGAGGGAGATGATACGTGAACTATTGCTTGTGGTGACTTCATATTTGAAAATTTAGTTAAAATTATGAGAACATGTATTGGCTATTTATTGTGATCAGTTTTTGCATGTTAACGTTTGTGACATGCAACTGGTGAAATGAATGTCTTCCACAAATTCCTTATCATCTTGACCAAGACTTTGATTGAAGGGATGGGCCAAGATGTAAGCAACTTGACATCTTCCTTTTGGCTGT
The DNA here is from genome assembly GCA_025667525.1 of Glebionis coronaria. NCBI lineage: Eukaryota > Viridiplantae > Streptophyta > Magnoliopsida > Asterales > Asteraceae > Glebionis > Glebionis coronaria. The sequence goes on from CM046879.1 coordinate 608,198,920, forward strand.
AATGTCTATTATTCAGAAGACTTGGTCTATCATCCACACATGCCTTCTAAGCTTGGCCAAAGACAATTTGAATAATCATAGGAGACTTTTAAGAAGACTTGGATATGGAAGACTACACTTATATTGCATATATCGTAGCCGCACTTCATTGCGTATTTCTGATGTTAGTAATTGTAAGCGAAATAGATCGTATAACATCATCAAATAATTAAGGCCCAAAACTCTAAACTTTTTATGAAGCCGAATTGGGAACGTTAAATGCAGAATATGGAAAATTTTCATTTTCTTTAAGAAATTATAAGTAATAGTAGTCGCTTAGTTTGCTTAATTTTATTACATAAATTTCAAAAGGTTGAGGACATTTTTTAATACATACAGTAGTTAGGTTTTCATTTGTTGATCAAATGACACTTATTCTGTGAGTCAGGTTTTCATTTGTTAAATTGTTAATACATATTATACAAGAAGATTGAAAAGACGAAGTACTTATTCTGTGAGCACCAACCGTGACGCAAACAATTTGTTATCCTACATGATGAAGCTTAACCGAACCTTATTCAAATCCGCAAAACAGCATGAGACGTTATACTCAATGATTACTAGTTACCCTACCCATACAAAACTCAAGTTGGTGACTAACCCGAACAAGTAAGTAAATGAATTTACAGTAAGATGGCAAGTAACAAAAATCAGTACATACGGATAAAAATCCCTTCATTCCAGTAGTCAATCTCAGTTCATGGCACGCCACGTCGCCACATAATCAGGAATTTCAGCCGGCCTTAACCTATCATCTAATACTACCTTCTACACGTGCGCCTCACGCGTCTCTGTCCATCCATAAAGTTCTCTGTGTGCCATTGCTGGTGCACGACCACCAGGAAAATTATGTGTGTGTGTGTGTGTGGGTGGGTGGGGGGGGAGGGGGGGGGGGGGCAAAAAATATTATTTTTTGGACAATACCACCAATATGTAGAAGAAAAAGCTATGATTGAAATGATAAATCGAGTATTGTTATTTAAATATGAATTAGGATTTATAAGGTTTTAAAGTGTGAATGTTGAGTTTTAATACGTGAGTGGGGGCAATTTAAGTTTCGAGTGGGGGGCACTTTCAAAAAAATATCAAAAATAATAATATTTTACACTAAATTCTCAATTTTTTCGACGAGTCATGGGGGGCGCGGGGCGCCTGCCCCCCATTCTTACACGTACTCTACCTACATCCGTCCCTGACGGCCACGACGTCCGCTGTAACTCATAGCTATGATACCAACAACCAAAATAATTCCAATTAGACACCTTAAGCTCAAACAAAAGCCCTATGTATCATGCATTCCAACATAGGTAGTTTTTTAGCCGTGTTACACTCATTCAAACTTTTTTATAAAGCCCTAAAGTTAAAAACTTATTTCACTGTGTTCTCGTGTATAACTTATGGTATAAAAGTAAAGAAAAGATGAAACAATGAAGGTTGTGTTATCGAGTATCACTTAAAAGAAAAGAAAGAAAAATGAATGAAAAATATAGATAATTTAGTTCATTTGAAAGTTGTGTTCTCGAGTATCACTTACGGTAGTCAGCTTTCATGTGTAGTACTCCAAGAGCACCAATTACCGCACCCATACGAAACTCAAGTTTGCGATTTACCAGGAACCGAGTAAGTAAATGAATTTAAAGTAAGATGGAAAGTAACACAAAACAGTACATCTAGGCTACATATCCATTTACCAGGACCAAATCAGTTCATGGCACGTCACATACTCAGGAATTTTTGCCAGCCCATGTAAAGCGGAGGTCGGGTGAAAATGGCATGATATCTGCTTCCTGATAATAATGTATTCCTGATCCCTTTAGGTTTTGAAGCATCATGGAAGTAAACTGATCATATCGCATTCTGGATGACGTTCCAAGTCAACCCACATGATGTCAGCCAGATCATGAGCTTTTTCAAGATGTCGAGTATCTGAGAACTCACTTATCGAGCCTTACACGTAGAGCTTTCACTTGTAAGTAATCAGTTCTACGACAGTTACGAGTTGTGGGTCCAATGGGAACTCAGTAATTTTATCCCAATATCAGTCGCAATCCTGTTTTGTTCAATGCCCCTAATATCCATAGGTGATACATGTTGTTAACAATGTTAAGTGTATGTTGCAGGTCCATGAACTCAAAATAAAAGTATATTGTCGATTTTTGACGACTTCAGAAGCAAAGTACAATCCCCAGATACACGGATGGTCTTGCACTAAGAGGTCAAGGGAGTGTTCTACTGGTTAACAAAACAGTTTAAACACATACAACTCACTTAACATAAAGTGTACTTGTTTTATACATATGATAAGTCAGCAAGAATGTAAACGCACTCTTACATCTCTTACAGTACTTATGCAACAAGAAAATTAAAACACACTTACAAACATATTTGACAAAGTCACGTTTACATAACTACGACATGCACTGCTCCTTGTTGCAGTTACTTCCAAATTTCACCAAGAAAGCTTGGTATTAGACCTGCAAGTTGCAGCCAAGAAAGGAGAACATAGTATCTTATATGTTTTGAAGCACACCGAGAATACGCTGCAACTCATTCACGACAATTTCTATATTCATCCGCTCTGGTGGTGAATCCACAGAGCATGATACTCCAATCTTGATAGTTACAACCATACATTCTTCCACTTTCTTTGCATTCGCTTCCGTACTTTGCAGCACAATTGCATCATTATCAATAACATCAATTACATGGTCTGGTAATGCCATGTACACAAATTTATGCAGGCTAAGTCCTTCCTTAAACATGTCATCTGTGGGCCTTTTCCCGGTCATCACCTCTAGTAGTAATATTCCAAAACTGTAGACGTCCCCACTACTTGTCATCTCGTTCCGGAGACCATACTCTGCAGATTAAAAACAGTTTATCAATATACGAACTGTAGGTAATTTGTAACTAAATATAAGCATCATGGAATACTACCTGGAGGGGGATAACCAATTGTTCCTTTAATCCCGGTTGAGCTATTTTGGTTTAAGTCTGTACCAAGTAATCGAGCTAAACCAAAGTATCCAACATGAGCAACCATATCATCATCAAGCAGAATGTTGCTAGGTTTCAAGTCACCGTGAACAATCGTTGTTTGGCAGCGATTATGCAGATAATCAAGAGCTGTTGCGACATCTTTAAGAATATTTATTCTTTCAAGTAGGTCGAGCTTCGATGTATTTGACCTTGAATGAAGCCAATCGTGTACACTTCCTTTGGGCATAAACTCAAAAACCAAAGCTTTGAAATCATTTCCTTGAAAATCAACACTTGGACATGAAGTTAATATCTTCAACAAATTACGATGCCGAATATTCTGCCAAGCTTTACATTCCGCTAGGAAACTTTTGTGAGCTCCCCGATTTTGAAGATGTAGAACTTTGATTGCAATAGATTTGTCAGGATCGGAATCAAGTATGCCTTTATAAACAGAGCTGAACCCACCTTCTCCTATTAAATTTGCTTCAGAGAAGCCATCGGTAGCCTTGAGAAGTTGATTGTACGAAACTTTCATGAACCGTTCACTCTCTAATGACTGAGATGGTTGACTATTGCGTTTCTTTTTACACAAAAGATACACAACACATAATACAATGAGCAATGTCGGTGCAATCACAAGGGTTAGTATAAAAATTGGAAACCTTTTTTTCTTACTACCCATCTCCTTGCATTTGGGTAACTCAAGTGTAACCAAACCGCCACAGAGCCTATTATTCCCCAAAACCGAAAACGCACTTGCGTTGGCAAACACTCCTGCAACGGGTACTTCACCCTCAAAATCATTAAAGGATAGGTTTACATATTCTAAGGATATTTGTATAAAAATTGTGGAATTTTGCCTGAAAAATTATTTTGAGAAATGTCGAGTATCTCCAATCCTCCCAAGGACCTTAATGAAGATGGTATTGTGCCTTGAAAAATGTTGCCACTAAGGTTTAACATTGTAAGGCTAATGCACTCACTAAGGCTACTAGTAATGTTTCCTGATAAACTATTGTAAGATAAATCGAGCAAACTCAACATGGTAAGGTCTTTAATCTCTAATGGTATTGAACCAGACAGGTTGTTGTGAGAAAGATTTAAAAGCAATGTTAGTGACGGGAGTTGGAGAACTTGATTGGGTATTTTTCCACTCAGTCTATTGTTTGAAAGGTCTAAATAGTTGAGCTCTTTAAAATGCCCAAGGCTTGATGGAATAAGGCCTTCCAATTTGTTGTCATATAAGTAAAGTTTTGTCAAAGATAACAAGTTCCCAATAGCATCGGAATAGGCCCCGAAATTTGATTTCCAGATAAAGTAAAAACTTGCAGCTTTTGAAGTTTACCAATGGTACTGGGGATCTTTCTTTTGAATCGATTTGTCCGTAAGCCTAAATAAGTCAAGCCAACTAGATTGCCTAAACTTGAAGGGAGGCTTCCAGATAAATGATTGTATCCTAGATCTAGATAGGTGAGTTTATCAGAAAGATTACCCATTGATATAGGAAGCACTCCTCTAAGGTTGCACTTAAAAAGTCCCACATCTACTAAACTAGTGCAGTTTTTCAGAGAATCAATAAACATCATGTCATCAGATTCTCCGTGTCCATGGAAGTTGATATAGTTTAATCTGATTGAATAAATATATCTTAGTTTTGAAAAATCGATTTTCAAATTCCCATGAAAATTGTTGTTACCCATTTCAAAAAATCCTAATTTAGAGCAGTTAGAAATAGATGGTGGAAGAGGTCCAGTCAGTTCGTTATTTCTTAACTGGAGGAGCTCCAGATTTGGGAGTTGATTACCCATTTCTGAAGGAAGACTACCAGAAAGGTTATTTCCAGCTAAGGAAAAACTAACGAGGAGTGAGAGGTTGAAAATGGAATGAGGGATGCTTCCATATAAGTTGCACTCACCAGAATGGAATACCGTCAAGTTCTTCCACAGCCCCAAGGTATCTGGAATTCTCCCACCCAACGGGTTCCCAACAGCAGAGAAGAATGCCATTGATGTGACATTCCCCAAGAAAGGTGGGATTCCACCTGTTAAATTATTTTCGCCAATTACAAGTCGAGAAAGTTTCTATAGTAAACTCACCTCTTTGGGTAAGCTTCCATCAAGCTTATTTAGAGCGAGCCAAAGCTCTTCGATGTTAGAACAGCAAGACAAATTTGTTGGAATGACTACACTGAATATGTTTATATGAAGATAAAGACGATGTAGCCTAGATAGACGACCAAGTTGATGAGGAATGATTCCTTGAAAGCTGTTGTTCATGAGAGAAAGCTCACGGAGGAAGCTAAGGTTTCCTATATGTGGAGACAACGAGCCTTCTAAGCCTTGCGAATCCAGTTGTAAAGCAGTCACACGTTTGTGCCGCTTTCCACATGAAATGCCACTTCATTCACAGAAATGAAAGGAATGGTTCCACGATGTTAGAATTTTGTATGGGTCTTTGCTTATCTTAGACTTAAAAGACAACAGTGCGAGATAATCAGTCTCGTTACCGCCATAGGAAGCAGAGATAGTGGCGGAAGTAAGACATGTTATCGCGAGACCATAAAAGAGAAAAGAAATTTTCGAGGAAGCTGATAAGCAAATCATTGCTTGTGGTGAATTCATTTTTGGATTTATAGTCAGGATCTGAAGAATAAGTATTGGCTTTTTATAGTCGGGTTGAGCAAGAAAATTTGATGGATAATAACTTATTTATATGTATAATCATATCAAGAATGACTTTATAGAATAGTTGGTTAGGTTATATTGCATTATAACTTTAATAATCATCCACTAATTACTTGACTAATAGTAACTAATTTCTATGTCTAATTGTATATAAACGACTTTGCAGAAAGTGGGAAGACTAGCTAGACTAATCATCCACTAATTACTTGACTAATAATAGTAACTAATTACTATGTATAACCGTATAACCATCTTCTTGAAAATACTGAAACAACAAACTCTTACAAGTGTTAACCAACATATATTTTATTTGTGGTTGGAATGTTACCTGAGTCATTCGTTGTGTTGCCTTTCCAGAATCAGTCTCGCCTACAACCACAACCACTCGATTCTCTCGTATTATCTATTTCGCAAAACAATCATATATAAGTTACAACGTTATATTTAATTAAAATATAACAAGTAGTAGTTTAAAAAGACTTGAAAAAAGAACTAACATATAGCTCCGGAGCTACGTAACATTTTGGTAAAAAATTATAAAAACCTTCCCCTTTTGTTTTATACGAATACCATACTTTTTATATTGATTCGACTTTGCAAAATCGCGTATTGCTTCACCCGTTTTCATGTGTTAGCCAAATTTTGCATCTCCTTCGAAATCAACTTTTCTGTTTGACCGTCTTCGCCAACTAGCGACTTATCAGCATCAAGGATATTAATTACCATGCTTTGAACCAGCAAGTTCCCAAAAACACTAATATGATTTACTCATACTTTGTTTCTCATGGATTTCATGAACAAGATTGGAACCTTTCTTGAAATCTTAGCCATATCGGGAAATGAAGGTTTGTATAGGACCTATTATAAGCAAAATGAATGTGACATTTTTCAAAATGTTGTTTTCTCAATGAAAGTTGCAAAATTTAGAGTTCTGTTCGTACAAAACTTTTGTAATTCTTCTATAGATTTCTAAATGTTATAATCCATACCCTGAATGAAGAATAACCCTTCGTTCTTCGTCATCGTCGTTGATTTAATAACTTCACTATATATACTTGATCCACATTAATGTGTACCTATGGAAGCTCCGGATTTCAGATGCTCTTGATCCCCTTAGATAAAATGTTAGCCTGTGATGATTAATTGATGATGATCCGAAAATCAGATAGGCATTTTACTTATGATAGAGCCATGGTTTCAATGGTTTGTGCACATTACACGTACTGGTCTTTTTTTCACGTTGGTTCTTTCTAGTGGATGGAAGCCTCTTCACCGCCTAGATAAAATGTCGAGTTATTGGCATCGACGACCGTGTCACCCTTTTCCGAAGCAGATGTTGACCTCGGGTGGTAAAGGGGCCTGACTGAGCAGTCATCTGCTAGTGTTAACAGGTTCCAAAAGCAATCAGTGCAACAACTAACCAACACTAGTACAGATGGCTATTTCGACCCATGTTTCTTATAATTAACATTCCGACCACATAATAGTAGAGAGTACCAAGAATAATTCTTTTTTTCTTTATTTTATAGAGCTGCAACAAGCCCCTTTGAGCTGTCTTTCTGGCTACATCGACCCGTATTAAATGGTCACTTCAGATTATGTTAAGCAGATATAAAGAAATACGAAAGAAAGATGATAAGTACTAATTATTGCTTTTGGTGACTTTATCTTTTGAAATTAACTTAAAATCATAAGAATAAGCATCGGCCTTTTATCCTCGGCTTCAGCAAGACAATTGATGGGTAATAACTAATTTCTATCTATCAATGATATCACGAATGACTGTAAAGAAGAGTTGGGGCCGCGAAGACTCAACTTATATATATTGCACTAAAACATATACACGACTAGCATCACCTGTTGTCTATCATCCACTAATTTCTATGTATAATCATATTATTAAACACTTTGAAGAAAACTTGGGAGTGGGAAGACTAGACTTATATTGCATTTAACTTTAATCATGCTACCGAAGTAGCACCACGACCAACCATCCTATTTTAAGTATAACCAACATACAGTATGTGTGCATGATACGGCACTTCAGCGTGTACTTGCTCCATAAGAACTTGAGATGAGAAGACCAGGAATTATTTAACTTTAACTTGAACAAAACAAGTTTCTAATTAGCCCGAACCAGTAAGTATATGAATTTACAGTAAGATGGCAAGTACCACAAAACATTACATACGGCTACATATCCATGTCAGCCAGCCCATGTAAAGCTGAGGTCGGGTGCAAATGCAACGACATCCAACTCCTAATCCTTAGTACTCCTGATCCCTTTGGGTTTTGCAGCGTTATGGAAGTAAACTGAGCATATCACTTTTCTGATGAAGTCCCAATTCGACACATATGATGTGAGGTGCGATGAGCTTTTTCAAGATGTCGAGCATGAGAACTCACTTCCCGAGCCTTTCGCATAAGCTTTCAATTGTAAGTAATGAGTGCTACACCTGTGTAGTTCAATGCTCCCAGTATCCATAGGGGATACATGTAGTTAAGAATGTTAAGTGTAGGTGGCAGGTCCATGAACTCAAAGTTAAGTATATTGTCGATTTTTGACGACTTCAAAAGCAAAAGTACAATCCCCGGATACACGATGGTCTTGCACTAAGAGGTCAGGGGTCAGTTCTACTTGAACTTTGTTTTTAAAAACAATTTAAACACGAACAGCTCACGGAACATAAAGTGTAATTTCCGTAATAAAACAAACAAAGAGTAAAATGCAGAAATCATACCTGTGGTATTCCATTTTTTCATATTCAGTAACCAATGTTTCGAAAGTGCAGACAACCTACCTGATCTTCGTGTTTTGTATCATTTTGATACTTTGATTTAACGATTGTTAAAAATTGACCGTTATTAAAGTGACAATTTTGTCTTTTTCTTTGTCTTCTTCCCCAAAACACAACAAATATATCCCGATTTCGATTTGAATGATTCTTGGTCAAAAATCAATTTGAATAATTCTATATCCTTTCGTACATGTGTACTTTGTTACTGAATTATGGAGAATGCTATTGCTATCCAAATGTTGATCCTAACAATAATGATCTTATGAAAATTTAGTATGATGTATCACTAGTTATGATTTAGATTCTGCATATAAACTGTTTACAAAGAATGTGATTGTAAGGAGAATAAAAAACACACACATTAACTCAGTTTGCTAATTAGTGCAACTTTTACTTCCTTGTTTGTTCAAACAATATTATAGACAAAACCGCACCCACTTTGCCCGAGTTTTAATATGGCCTTTGTTTCATATTTTAATTATGTATTAAGGTCATGATATGGTGATATGTTATGATGGCTAGATCATCTTATGATGTTGGAAGCTGTGTTTTTCGTTGGATAGGCTTATTTTATGTATTACAATTCTTATTTTCCAAATTAGGATGGTTCATTAGTCAATGTTGTTCAAATCAGTTTAGGTATTAGTGGATTATTACATGTTGCCGTTGTGTTTGTTGTGCAAGAATTATTCAAATTTATTTTTGACAAAGAATTATTCAAATAAAAATATATCTTCGTGTGTTTTGGGGAAGAAGATAAAGAAAAAGACAAAATTGTCCTTTTAGTAACAGTCAAATGTTAACAATCGTCAAGTCAAAGTATCAAAATGATACAAAAACACAAAGACCAGGTAGGTCGCTTGTACTTTCGAAACACTCGTTACTAAATCTGCAAAAATAGAATACCACATGTATGATTACTGCATTTTACTCAACAAACAAATATAGAGCCATGAAAGAATACAAGATTATACATATGATAAAAAGATACGAACATAGCTTAAAAAACAGGGCCAACATGTCGGTTCTGGTCATAGCTTAAAATTCAGGTCCAACATGTCGGTTCGGGCTATGAAAGAAAGCTATAAAAATTAAAAATAACTTAAAACGACAGGTGATTTCATTTGTAAAACAGACAAAAACATTCAGTATACACAAACGCTACATACCAAGTGTCATCCTGGATCTCTTTTCATTCCCATTGTTGTAGATGTTTGATAATGTAATATCATCGGATTCAGGAACGAAAAATAACTGTTTGGGCTTACAGACTAAAGAATATAGACAGGACTGAGAGCATATATAAAATCATAAAAACTTCAACTACACAACCAAATGCACTCTTACAGTACTTATGCAACAAGAAAATTCAAACATATTTGACAAAGTCACGTTTACATAACTACGACATCACTGCTCCTCAATTGTTGCTTTTTCCTAAATATCTTACCAAGAAAGCTTAGTATGACCTGAAAGCGTTCAAAAATAAAACCAAGTTAGTGATGATTTATTAACAAACTCATGTAAGATCAGATTTTACAAAAAGGGAGAACACAGTACCTTATATGTTCTGAAGCACACCGAGAATACGCTGCAACTCATTGGCAACAACTTCTATTTTCATCCGCTCTTGTGGTGAATCCACAGAGCACGATAATCCAATCTTGATAGTTGCAACCGAACATTCTTCAACTTTATTTGCATTCGCTTCAGTACTTAGCAACACAAATTCATCACCATCATTAACATCGATTGCATGATTCGGAGTTGACATGTAAGCAAATTTGTGAAGGTTAAGACTATCGTTGAACATGTCATCTGTAGGCTTTTTCCCGGTCATCACCTCCAGTAACAATATACCAAAACTGTAGACATCCCCACTACTAGACATCTTGCTCCCGAGACCATACTCTGCGAATTAAAAACAATTAATTAACTTCCAAACTGAAATTTTCAAGCTACTAGAAGCATCATAGAATACTACCTGGAGGTGCATAACCAATAGTTCCTTTGACCCCGGTTGAGTTATTCTGGTTTGTACCAAGTAGTCGAGTTAAACCAAAATCTCCAACATGAGCCACCATATCAGCGTCAAGTAGAATGTTGCTCGGCTTTAAATCACCGTGAACGATGGTTGTTTGGCACCGATTGTGAAGATAATCAAGTGCTGTTGCAACATCTTTGAGAATATTTATTCTTTGAAGAAGGATGAGTTTCGATGTAGTTGCACTTGAATGAAGCCAATCGTGTACACTTCCATTGGGCATAAACTCGTAAACCAAAGCTTTAAAATCATTACCCAGAAAATCAACACTTGAACATGAAGTTATAATCTTCAAAAGATTACGATGTCGAATATTGCGCCAAGCTTCACATTCTGCTAGAAAACTTCTGTGAGCTCCTCGACTTTGAAGATGTAGAACTTTGATTGCAACAAGTTTGTCATCAACAGAATCTAGGATCCCCTTATAAACAGAGCTGAACCCACCCTCTCCAATCAAATTTGCTACCGAAAAGCCATCAGTAGCCTTGAGAAGTTGATTGTATGAAACTTTCATGAACCTTTCACTCCGTGACGACTCACATGGTTGTTGATTATTGTGTTTCTTCTTACACAAAAGATACACATAATCTAATACTATGAGCAACATCGGTGCAATCACAACGACTAATATAAAGAAAGGAAATCTTTTTTTCTTACTACCCGTCTCTTTGCACTTGGGTAACTCAAGTGTAACCAAACCACCACAAAGCCTATTGTTCCCCAAAACCGAAAATGCACTTGCATTGGCAAACACCCCTACAACCGGTACTTGACCCTCAAAATCATTAAAGGAAAGGTTCAAAAATTCTAAGGAGTTCCATTTGTCTAAAAATTGAGGAATTTTACTAGATAATCTATTCTGAGAAATGTCTAGTACCCCCAATCCTCCCAAGGAACTTAACGAAGATGGTATTACGCCTTGAAATCTGTTGCCACTTAGGTTTAACCATACAAGGCTAATGCACTCACCAAGGCTACTAGTAATGTTGCCTGGCAAATTATTATATGCTAACTCGAGCTTGCTCAACATCTTGAGGTTTTTAATCTCTATTGGAATCGAGCCAGACAGGTTGTTGTTTGAAAGAATTAAAAAATGAGTTAATGATGGAATTTGAAGCAATTGCTTAGGTATTTTACCACTAAGTCTATTGTCTTCAAGGGTTAACCCATTAAGGTTTTTACAATTCCCAAGACTTGATGGAATATGACCTTCTAATTTGTTGGAATATAAATAAACTTTAGTCAACAATGATAAGTTCCCGATGGCATCAGGGATACGCCCTGAAAATTGATTGCTATTTAGACCAAGAACTTGTAATTTTTGAAGTTTACCAATCGTAGGCGGGATTTTTCCTTCGAATCTATTAGAGTGTAAAAGTAAAGTGGTTAAGCCAACTAGACTACCTATACTTGAAGGGAGGCTTCCAAATAACTGATTGCGATCTAAATTTAGAAATTCGAGTTGATCAGAAAGATTACCTATTGATATTGGAAGCACTCCAGTTAGGTTGCAATAAGAAAGTTCCAACCTTACTAATCTACTGCAATTTGTCAAAGAATCTAGAAACCTCATGTCATTAGCTTCACCGCGTCCATGGAAGTTGTTATGATGTAATCTAATTTTATAAATATCTCTTAGTTTTGAAAAATCAACTGTCAACCTTCCACTAAAATTGTTGTTGCTCATTTCAAAATGTCTTAATTTAGAACAATTAGAAATAGAAGCACTACAACTATTTTCTACCCTAGTGACGATTAATTCGTCCCTAGGGACGCCATTATTCCACCCTAAACTCCTAGGGACGACTAAGTCGACCCTAGGAGGTAGTGCCTAAAAAATCGTCTCTAGGATCCTAGGGACGAACTCCTCTTTGTAACCTAGGGACGACTTAGTGGGTCCCGCAACCCACTACGTTGAAAAAATTGACTAACCTAAGGACGACTCTCTTTGAAACCTAGGGTCGACAAAGTCGTCCCTAGGTTATTAATAAAAATAATCTTTTTCAAAATTTTTCTTAAAAATTCTTTTTTATTATTATTTTTAATAAAATCTTTTTTATAAATATTAAGAAAAACATTTTCAGAAAATAAAAAAAAAATATTATTTATCACCCTAGGGACGACTTAGTCGTCCCTAGGTTTCAAAATGCCCAGGTTTTCAAAACCTAGGGACGACTAAGTCGTCCCCAGGTTTTGACACCTGGGCATTTTGAAACCTAGGGACGACTAAGTCGTCCCTATGTTTATAACCTGGATGATATTTAATAACCTAGGGACGACTAAGTCGTCCCTAGGTGTACCTGGGGGCTAAAAAAAAACTGGGCTATTTTGCAGTTTCCAGATTTTTTCCGGAACTTTTTCCGGACAAAATCCACAATTCAAAATGGCAGAATTCGACAAATACAGAATAATAACAAATCAATAAACGTTACAATACCATATTACGATAAATTATCCAACGTCACGATACAATATTCATCAAATACACTTATTCAATCCTAAATCAAATGTTTCAAACGCTACAAGTCTCAAACTTTATTAAACATGCATAATAAGAAAAATACTACCACAACCTCTACTCCGCATCCTCGTTAGGTGAAAAGTCACCTTCCCCATCGTCACCCTCCTCGTCACCCCCCTCGTCACTCCCCTCGTCATTCCCCTCGTCATCGCCTGATAAGTCGTCACCACTGTTTTGTACATTCCTATCTCGACCCAACTCGTCAACGGACCGGTAATCGTGCTCATGGGGATTTATGATTACACGAGAACCTCCGGGTATGGATTGTGAAGTAGAGCCGATCTCATGAGTCGAGTGTGTGGTGGGACGATAACAATGGTTAAATGTGTTATTGTTGGTGACGGGAGCAATAGGATAAGTGCCGGTATAGGGAGGTTGGAGTGGTTGGAGATTGTCGGGCAAAGATGGTCGGTATGGGTCGATGGAAGGAGGTTGCACTGGTTGTGCCCAAGGATAGGGGTTGGACTAAATGAGCCCAATCAGGAGCTAGGGTGGGCATAACAAAGGGTCTGGGCGGGGGTACAAAAGTAGGAGGTCTAATTGGGTGATCAGTATTTGAGTTGTAGTTCTAGAAAAACTCACCCAATTGACTCTGATATTGCGCCATATGCTGGTACGACGTCTAACTATATTGTTGCGCCGCATCTGCCTTTAACGCTGCCAAGTAAGCCCGTTGCTGCGCCTCCTGATTCTCTTTCCTCAGTAGCTCCATCTGTCGCTCATTTCGTTCTATCAATTCCTGAAATTCACTACGAGAGGGAACATCTGGTCGACGTGGAGCACCCCGCCTGCGATAAGTTACAACAACAATGTTTCATTATATACAACAAGACATAAATATGAACAATTGATTTACATTTTGTTTTATTGAGGATATATAACCTACGAGTTGTGTTATTGGCACCACCCGGTAACTTTTTGCCTTGTCCCGACACATTTTGCTTATTTTGACTTGGCATGATTTGAGCCACTATTTCTTTATCAGACAAGGGCGGGATGACCTTGGCTCTCACTTGGTCACTGAGGGCTTTCATCTTTTGCTGGAAAAAAAAAACGATTTAGAACAAATGAAATTAGTTACTAAGGCATGTAAAGAGTTATATATTACTTACATATCTTTCCTCGTTTTCTTTACTTTTAAACGTGTCACCACTTGAGTGACCCTTCCTCCATGTTTCAACCAGGTCCTCGTAAACCCCTTCCTTGACTCTCTGTAAAATCTCAAATAAATTAATAACGAGCTATAATAAATAAACAATATAAACGCTTTTAAATAAATCACAAAAATTATAAAGAGTCTTACGTATTCATTCCTTCCTCGGGCGAATGGTTTGTTGCCTTGAGTGGTTGGTACCTTGTTTTTGGAACGATTAACAGTATTAACCTGACTTCTTGCCACCCTCTTTGGCTCTGACCACCACTCAACCAATTCAGCCCAATCACCTTCGGTTCTACTGTCCCACACACTCGTCGGCGGTACATGTTCTTGTGCCAGTACGGGCGTCTCATATTTCGAATAAAAATCTTTCTTGATCCTGTTTTTGTATTTTCTATACAGCAACCTCAGTTGGAGTTCCAACGCAAGCCTAACCCGAGTACCCACCTCATACAAACCAGTGCCACACACCACCTCAGTACGATCATTGTACCATGGCTCGAGGTCGAAATATGTCTACATAAAAACATATGAATTTAAATAAACAAACAAATTAAACATAACACACATATCTAAATGTCGATAACAATAACAATATAAGTAAAATAAACAATTTTGACCTTAATTGTAGGATAAATATGAGCTCTATCAGATTCTGGAATTTCGTCCCATTCACAGTTCAGGGGAAGTCTCCGGACTAATTCCCCCATAAGATGAGACAACAGAGATGCGTAATTGCCCAGAAAATGGAAGGTTTGCAGATCTTTAAATTCAAAGCCAATTGTCAAAGGTCTTTCGTGATTATCTCTGAACGCCTTCCTTAATTTTCCTAGGTTGGTCTCAAAGCGTTGATTTGAACCTACAAATGATATGTTATTTACTCGTAAAAATTCAAGTGACATAAATTATAAATATCACTGTTATAAAAAAATATAATGATTTTTTACGCTGACACTCGGCCGGTACAGGACGTGTGGGCCGTCTGGGTGGACTACCACCAGCATCCCCACCGTGTGACCTAGGAGCTACACATGCCATCTGTAAAATAACAAGTTCATATCAGTATACACATTTTATCAATATACACATTTTAACATATAAAAACATTTTCATTAAAAAACAAAATTACACAACTTAATTAACCAATTAATACTAATACACAAATTCATATCAATATACACATTTTAACATATAAAAACGTTTTCATTAAAATACAAAATTACACATTTAAACAAATAAAAACAACTCATCATCATTTAAACGTATAACAATTGTTTCATTCAAACTACAACTTAAGCATATAACAATCGTTTCCAAATAAAAAATTACACATTAAAGCATATAACAACTGTTTCATTCAAAATACAACTTAATATCAATTGTCATCATCTTCAAAATCATCGCTAGATAAAACTTCTTGAACATCATTATTAGGGTTCACTTCATCATCATCCGACACTAAATCATCATCATCAACATCACCAATGACGTGTGCAACTACCTCATCATCTTCAATATTAATAATATCATCATCAACCGGTGGTGCGTCCACTTCCGTTGGTTAAGTATTTACACTCAAATCCGTAATACCCAAATTAGGCAAAGCAACAGACAGTGTAACATCTGATGAACTGCTACCATGTATAACATCTTCATCGGACTCTACCACATCTCGATGATAAACCTGTTCGACGACCTTCCAATGAAGCGGTCGTCTAGCAAGGTCTTCAAGGTAGAATACTTGTGTTGCTTGTGTCGGGAAAATGTATGGGTTATTTTGGTGAAATAGCCTATCGGTCAAAATATGATGTATGCCTTGCTCAGTGTAAGAACGTCTGTTGCGTTTGGTGCAATTGGTAGGGTTAATTGTGTCAAACCATTTACATCGAAACAACAAAACCTTGCGGTTGCCGATATAAGTGAGCTCCAGAATTTCTTCGAGTTGACCATAATACATCTCTCCATCAACCACGAGTGTTGAAACTCCGTTGCATTGAGTGGTACGAAGTATATCGCGTTCACGTACCACAAACTTCACACCGTTCACTATGCAAGAGGGGTATGTACATGAACTAATAGGTCCACATGCCAAAGAGAATAACTCGTCACTACAGCCCACACTTACTTTTTTTTCACGAGTCTACAAAAATGAGATACAAAAAGGTTTATTAGATGAGGAATAACTCCAAGGTAATATATCTAATGTATTTACCATGTTATTAAACCACGCAGGAAAACTCGTTTCCACATTATCAGGCGCCTCTCTGCAAAGGTTCATGATATTAGCAGAAGTCATCGAGAAAGAAGAATTTTCAAAATTATAAAAAATAGGAAGAAACATACTCGCTGTAAGCTGAGATGTCGGCTTCGACTTCAGGACTGTTGTTAAGTATAAACCACGTAGCTGCCTGCATGTCGTCATTAGTCATACGAGTTGGTTTGATTCCACCCGTCGGTGTGCATACGGTCCGGAACACCTCAAATTTATCTGGTTGTCCAGGCAAATCGTCTTCATTTCTGCCAAGGCGGTTAAATCTCGTCTCGACATCCTTAAGGTAACGCGAACAAAAAGTTAATGCCTCTTCTGCAACATAACCCTCAGCAATGGAACCTTCAGGCTTTGCTTTATTTCGTACATAATTCTTTAGCTTTTTCATGTATCTTTCAAATCTATACATCCACCTGCCGTGAGTAACGGAACCTAGAATAGCCTCATCGGGTAGATGTATAACCAAATGAGTCATTATGTCGAAAAAAGCAGGAGGAAAGATTTGCTCTAAATTAACCATCATAATGATCAATTTGTTTTTAGCTTCTTTCATGTCCTGCACAGTCAAACTTCGAGCACAAAGCTGCTTAAAGAATAAGCAAATGTCGATTATAGGTTTTGCAACGTCTTTGGGCAAGTATTGTTGCACTCCATAAGGAAGTAACCGATGCATCATTATATGACAGTCATGAGATTTCAAGTTCGTTATATTGTCATCATCAGCGGTCACTTTTTTCTTGAAGTTGGATCCAAAGCCATCAGGTAGTCTGACTCCTTTAATGAATTTACAAAAAAGTTTTCTTTTTCTGGAGTGAAAGAGAACTTTGGATGAGGCTTATCGAACTTCCCGTTATCTTTTTTAACTAACCACAACTCCTTTCGAACTCCCATTTTTTCTAAGTCTAGCCTTGCCTTTGGCGTGTCTTTGGATTTGTCGTTCTGTAACAGGGTATTCAGTAAAGCCTCAAGGAAATTCTTTTTGATGTGCATGACATCGTAACAGTGTTTTAGTAGAAGAAAGGACCAATACTCAAGATCCCAAAAGATAGAACGCTTACTCCAGTTCAATTCAACATCTCGATTATGGGGGCGGTTGTCTTTGAGAATTGGTTTATGTTTCCCCGGTTTACGTTTAAAGACTTTACTAATCTGCAATTGAATATCAAGTTCTGAAAACTTTCTTGGTTTAGGCTTATTTTCGGGAAAACCGTAGAATTCCTTGGATTTTTTCCGATCTGGATGATTTGTTCTTAACCATCTTCTGTAACCAACATAAGCGATTTTGCTGTTGATACGCATCGATGGAGTGTGAACATTACAAGTAGGGCATGCGAGGTACCCTTGCCCAGTCCACCCAGACAAACTACCTCGAGCTGGAAAATCATTGATGGTCTATAAAACCGCCACTTTCATTTTGAAATGAGTACCCGTAGCAGCGTCTTTCGTCCAGACTCCCTCCCATAAATCTTTGAGTTCTTTAATTAGATGCTGCAAGTAAACATCAATGTCCTTTGCAGCTGATTTAGGGCCGGGAATTAACATCGTCAACATTAAAGAAGTTTCTTTCAAACACATCCACGGTGGTGTGTTGTATGTTGTCAATATAACCGGCCACATGCTGTAAGTTTGGCTCATCATGCCATAAGGATTAAAACCCTCATCAGCCAACCCTAATCGAACGTTTCTAGGGTCACAAGAGAACTCAAGTTTCATCATGTCAAAATATTTCCATGCTTTGCCGTCACAGGGGTGATTCATTTTACCGTCTTCCTTAGACTGTCCGGTCGCATGCCAAGTCATCCACTTTGCTATGTCTTTTGTGTTGAACATACGTTGTAGTCTAGGTGTTATCGGAAAGTAACGCACCACCTTGTTGGCAACTAATTGCGTCCCCTTTTTCTTCTTTGGGTTTCTCCATCTGCTCGCGTTACAGATTGTACAAGTTTGCCTCTCCTTGTTTTCCGGTGATCCCCAATATAAAAAACAATCATTTATACAAGCATGGATCGATTTGTATCCTAACCCGATCTTTTTGTATGTCTTTTTTATTTCATAGTATGAAGACGGGAAATTGTATCCTTTACTAGGGGAACATGCCTTTTGGAGAAGAGCTAGAATTTTGTTAAACCCGGAATCAGTTATTTTGTGTAAAACCTTGATGTGCGAAATCTCTGATGTAAATTCCAATGTGGTCATATCACAACCCGGGTACAACTTTTGGGCAGACCTAGCGAGTAACTCTTCAAACTCGTTACTAGGACCCGATGTTTGGGTTGGTTGAGGACCGGTTGTTTGAGTTGGTGGAGTTTGAGAGGGTGGAGTTTCAGATGGTGGATTAGGAATATTATTTGCAGAAATATCTTCGAAGAACGCATCCATGTGAATTCGATCAGGTGAATGTGGTAATAGTGGAGGTAACGGAAGAATTGGTTCACCGTGATATATCCAAGTGGTGTAATGTTTGTCAAACCCAAATTTGGATATGTGTGCCTCAAGTTGGCCGAGGGTAACCAACGTTTCACGGTTACAACAATGACTACATGGGCAACGGAGCTTTTGTGAGATGGGGTGCAAAAATTTCTCACAATCCTGGATGAATCCAAAAAGACCATCTAAAAACTCATTGGAATTGCGATTGTTTACAGTGGTCCAACTCTTATCAATTGTCATAACTGCGTTGCAAATAAACATACTCAGATAAATTATTTTTTTTATACGTAAAATGTCATACTAACAAAATGAATATGAACTCTTTTTTTTCTTCCTAGTGCAACTATGGAAGGCAATCCTAACCCACCTTTTGAATGTTTCGTCCCATATATGAATGCGTATAACCGGTTTACTATTTGAGTAAATTTCGGCAGCATTTCCCCTCTACTCCCCAAATATGTGTTTAAAGACATATTCGTAGGAGTAAAGGAGAAACACTGTCGAAATCATCTCAAATAATAAACCAGTTATACGCATTCATATCCTAAATGAGACGAAACATCAAAAAGCAGTCCCAAACAGGGGAATTTCCGAAATTAATTCCTAATAAATTAATTTCGGACGGGTTTTCTATAGGTTGATTAACTTCGGACGGGAATTTTCCGAAATTAATCGATAAAATCCTAAAATATTCCTAAAATTATTTACTACAAAAGACTAACAATCGTATATCATATATATATAATATAATAAACATATGCATAATATTAATTACACACCTCGGTCACGACTGGAATAAGCAAAGATAGAAAGATAGAAAAAGAGATCCGGATGAGGAAGTTGTCCCGACTGTCCTGGTGCTAACCAAACACAAACATAAAATAAAGAAAACCTAAATTAGTTGGTTTCCAAAAAAAATTCTAATTTGAAACAAACAACACCACAACAATTTAAAAAAAAAACATTACCTTTATTCGGCTGTGACACGGGTCTCAGTTCTCGGCTCGGTTCCCCGCTAACTCGGCTGTGACTGGGGTCTCGGCTACGACAAACATATTAAAAAATAAATTAAACTTGTGCCTTACATAAAGAAAATAAATTGCTTTATTATGTATAAGTTGAAATCAAATAAGCTCAAAAACAAACACCCACCTGTGGTGGTGTTGCTGCTGTCACGACGGTGGTGGTGGCTACTACTATACCGACAATGGTGGTGACGAAATAAACTAGCCAAAAAAACAAAATTAAACTATATATAAGCTAAAAACATATAAGCCGAAAACATATAAGCTAAAAATCAATTAAACTCGCAAAAAAAACATACCGCGGCGGTGGTGGGTGCGACTGCCGCAATGGTGGGCGGGATGGGTTGCTACTGTCGAATTAAACTAGCCAAAACAAACCCAAAACAAACCCAATATCAATCTTAATTAAACATAAACAAAATTAAACAAAATTAATAGATTAAAAAAACAATTACCTTTATATTAAAACAAAATTATTGCTACTGGTGGTGGTGGTTGATGCTGCGCCGTGACTGCTGCCGTGACTGGTGGTGGTCCGGTGGTCGAGTTAAACCAAAAAAAAAAACCTTAACAATTATAAACCTTGACAATTATACCATAAAAAATAAACAATAATAACAATTAAACTACAGAAATTAATCAAATTAAAAAATATATAATTCGAAATCAAATACCTTGACAATATATAATCCGAAATATATATTAATTCCGAATTGGTGGTGAATGTGCTCGTGTGCAAGTGATGAAGATGAAGATGGTGGTAGATAAATGTGGTGAATGGAGATGAAGATGGTTGGTAAAGATGAAAGTGGTGAATGGAGATGAAGATGGTGGGTTGGTTGAATTGGTGGTGGGTGGTTGAATTGGTGAATGAAGATGGTTGAAGATGGTGGTGCTCGCGTGGTGTGTATCTATCCCGGTTTTTTTTTTTAGCAATGAATTGAAGAATGAGATAGAAGGAGATAAGGTGAGTTTCTGTAAATGAAGCCTAGGGACGACTTGTTCTTTGTAACCTAGGGACGACTAAGTCGTCCCTAGGATAATAATAAATACTTTTTTTTTCGTTTATTAATAATACTTAGGGACGACTTTTGCAACCTAGGGACGACTAAGTCGTCCCTAGGTGTATACCGGGAAAACTTAAACCCAAAGCTGGTTATTTAAAATTTCACCAAAAATTTCAACTTTCCCAAAAAACTTGCTAAGTGTTGGAGGGTTTTTTAGGGACGACTTTGTTGGATATTTAGGGACGACTAAGTCGTCCCTAGGTATTTTTCATACATCTAATATACATTTTACCTTATATGTAATAAAATTAATAATATAAATTAATAATAAAAATCAAAATAAATTATTATAATTAATATTAAAATATATGTTATACTTAGTTTGTAATAGTTAATAACTGATGAGTCGATATGTTACGGTTATACGTTATAGGTTCAACCGATGAGTCGATATGTTAGGGTTATACGTTATATGTTCAACCGTTGAGTCCATATGTTACGGTTATACGTTATAGGTTCAACCGATGAGTCCATATGTTACGGTTATACGTTATAGGTTCAACCGATGAGTCCATATGCTACGGTTATACGTTATAGGTTCAACCGGCGAGTCCATATGTTACAGTTATACGTTATAGGTTCAACCGATGAGTCCATATGTTACGGTTATACGTTATAGGTTCAACCGGTGAGTCCATATGTTAGGGTTATACGTTATAGGTTCAACCGATGATTCCATATGTTACGGTTATACGTTATACGTTCAACCGGTGAGTCCATATGTTAGGGTTATACGTTATAGGTTCAACCGATGATTCCATATGTTACGGTTATACGTTATAGGTTCAACCGATGAGTCCATATGTTATGGTTATACGTTATAGGTTCAACCGATGAGTCCATATGTTACGGTTATACGTTATAGGTTCAACCGATGAGTCCATATGTTACGGTTATACGTTATAGGTTCAACCGATGAGTCCATATGTTACGGTTATACGTTATAGATTCAACCGTTGAGTCCATATGTTACGGTTATACGTTATAGGTTCAACCGATGAGTCCATATGTTACGGTTATACGTTATAGGTTCAACCGATGATTCCATATGTTACGGTTATACGTTATAGGTTCGACCGATGAGTCCATATGTTACGGTTATACGTTATAGGTTCAACCGATGAGTCCATATGTTACGGTTATACGTTATAGGTTCAACCGGTGAGTCCATATGTTACGGTTATACGTTATAGGTTCAACCGATGAGTCCATATGTTACGGTTATACGTTATAGGTTCAACCGACGAGTCCATATGTTACGGTTATACGTTATAGGTTCAACCGGTGAGTCCATATGTTAGGGTTATACGTTATAGGTTCAACCGATGATTCCATATGTTAGGGTTATACGTTATTGGTTCAACCGATGATTCCATATGTTACGGTTATACGTTATAGGTTCAACCGATGAGTCCATATGTTACGGTTATACGTTATAGATTCAACCGT
This sequence comes from Glebionis coronaria, assembly GCA_025667525.1. Lineage (NCBI taxonomy): Eukaryota > Viridiplantae > Streptophyta > Magnoliopsida > Asterales > Asteraceae > Glebionis > Glebionis coronaria. Next base: position 608,221,384 of record CM046879.1, read on the forward strand.
TGAGTCCATATGTTACGGTTATACGTTATAGGTTCAACCGATGAGTCCATATGTTACGGTTATACGTTATAGGTTCAACCGTTGAGTCCATATGTTACGGTTATACGTTATAGGTTCAACCGATGAGTCCATATGTTACGGTTATACGTTATAGGTTCAACCGGTGAGTCCATATGTTAGGGTTATACGTTATAGGTTCAACCGATGATTCCATATGTTACGGTTATACGTTATAGGTTCAACCGATGAGTCCATATGTTACGGTTATACATTATAGGTTCAACCGTTAAGTCCATATGTTACGGTTATACGTTATAGGTTCAACCGATGATTCCATATGTTACGGTTATACGTTATAGGTTCAACCGATGAGTCCATATGTTATGGTTATACGTTATAGGTTCAACCGTTGAGTCCATATGTTACGGTTATACGTTGTAGGTTCAACCGATGAGTCCATATGTTACGGTTATACGTTATAGGTTCAACCAATGAGTCCATATGCTACGGTTATACGTTATAGGTTCAACCGACGATTCCATATGTTACGGTTATACGTTATAGGTTCAACCGATGAGTCCATATGTTACGGTTATACGTTATAGGTTCAACCGGTGAGTCCATATGTTAGGGTTATACGTTATAGGTTCAACCGACGAGTCCATATGCTAGGGTTATACGTTATAGGTTCAACCGACGAGTCCATATGTTACGGTTATACGTTATAGGTTCAACCGATGAGTCCATATGTTACGGTTATACGTTATAGGTTCAACCGGTGAGTCCATATGTTAGGGTTATACGTTATAGGTTCAACCGATGATTCCATATGTTACGGTTATACGTTATAGGTTCAACCGATGAGTCCATATGTTACGGTTATACGTTATAGGTTCGAAGGTAAACAATCAAATGTTTTATTTATGTAATACGTGTGATTATTAAAATGACATGTCATGTTATTTGTTTACTTTGTAACAGCCAAAAACAGATGATTATGGATGTAAATATTTTAAATGGAAGGATGATTTTGATCTCGAACTCCGTATAAGATCTTCCCCTGGATCTTCAACACCTCAAGGTTCACATCCAAGTTCTTCTACAGGTCCTTCTCAATCTGCACCAACTGAGTGCTCTAATTGCAAGATCAAAGATCTAAAGATAAAGATGCTAGAGACAAGACTAGAAATGGAAAGGCATCCTGAAGACCACGCATGTCAATCGGCTGCAATACTTCATGAGTTTTTAAATGATATGGAAAATCTTAGCTTTGAGTAGTAATCTATTTGTTATTTTAATGTGTTAATTTGTATTTTATTATTATGTGTTAATCTGTACGTTTAGTTTTAACTAGTTTGTAATGTGTTTTTTTTCTTATTTATGAATCTATTATCGTTGTAATATATATTTTTAATTAAGCGCGTGTTTAAGTGTTAAATATATATCTAAAGTTTTTTTTAAAATACATATAAGTTTTTTTTAAATAAATATAAAGTTTTTTTAAATATGTATAAAGTTTTTTTAAATATGTATAAATTTTTTTTTAAATATGTATAAATTTATTTTTAAATATGTATAATTTTTTTTCTAAATATGTATAAATATTTTTTAAATATGTATAAAGTTTTTTTAATATGTATAAAGTTATTTTTAAATATGTATAATTTTTTTTCTAAATACATATAAGTTTTTTTTAAATATGTATAAAGTTTTTTTTAAATATGTATAAAGTTTTTTTTAAATATGTATAAAGTTATTTTTAAATATGTATAATTTTTTTTCTAAATATATAATTTTTTTTAAATATATATAAAATTTTTTTAAATATGTATAAAGTTAATTTTAACTAAATATATTTATTTTTTTAAATATGTATAAAGTAATTTTAAATAATTTTAAATAAATAAAGTAATTTTACTTTACCTAGGGACGACTAAGTCGTCCCTAGGATTTGAGGTCCCCACTTTCATTTTAAACTTTTTAAATAAAAAATATTTATATTAATTTTAAATATATAAAAAAGATTTAAAAATGGGAATAATAAGTTTATTTAACCTAGGGACGACTAAGTCGTCCCTAGGATTTGTGGTCCCCACTTTCATTTTAAACTTTTTAAATAAAAAAAATTTATATTAATTTTAAATATATAAAAAAGATTTAAAACGGAATAATAAGTTTATTTAACCTAGGGACGACTTAGTCGTCCCTAGGTTATGTGGGCCCCACTTTGTCCCCTCAACCCTTTTAACCAAGATTTTGTTGTAAAAGTGGTGGGTCCCCCCTTAATCTAGGGACGACTAAGTCGACCCTAGAAAAAGGGCGACCCTAAAGTCATTTTTGTTGTAGTGAAGGTGGAAGAACTCCTGTCAATTCGTTATCCCTTAACTGAAGGAGCTCAAGATTAGGGAGCTGATTACCAATTTCTAAAGGAAGATCGCCAATGAGGTGATTATCAGCTAACGAAAAATTAACTAGGAGTGAGAGGTTGAAAATGGAATGCGGGATGCTTCCATATAAGTTGCACTCACCTGAGTAAAATGCCGTCAAGCTTTTCCAATGACCCAAGGTATCCGGAATTCTCCCACCCAACGGGTTCTCGACAGTAGAGAACAGTTCCATTGATGTGATATTCCCCAAGAAAGGTGGGATTCCACCTGTTAACTTATTGTATTTGATTACCAAACGAGTAAGTTTCGAGAGTAAACTCATCTCCTTGGGTATGCTTCCAGTTAGCTTATTTCCAGCGAGCCAAATCACTTGGAGGTTAGAACAACCAGACAAGTTTGTTGGAATGACTCCACTGAATTTGTTGGCATCAAGATAAAGACGACGTAACCTGGATAGACGACCAAGTTCATGGGGAATGGTTCCATGAAAGTTGTTGTTAGAAAGAGAAACCATATGTAGGAAGCTAAGGTTTCCTACATGAAGAGACAAAGAGCCTTCTAAGCCTTGTGAATCAAGCCATAAAACAGTCACTCGATTGTGCCGCTTTCCACATGAAATACCAGTCCAGTCACAGAAATGAATGGAATGGTTCCACGAGGCTAGAACTTTGTACGGATCATGGGTGATCTTTGACTTAAATGACAACAATGCAAGATAATCTGTTTCATTACTGCCATAGGAAGCGGAGACAGTGGGGGAAGTAAGACATATAATCACAAGACCAAAAAAGAGAAAAGAAATACGAGAGGAAGATGATAAGCAAATTATTGCTGCTGGTGACTTCATTTTTGAAACTTTACTTAAAATTATGAGAACAAATATTGGCTTTTTATCCTTTTTTTTTTCATGTTAACAATTTTTATGACATGTAACTGGTGAAATGAAACTTACTCACCGTACCATCTTGACCAAGACATTTCATTCAGAAGTCTTTTAAAAAGAATTGCATAGGAAAGACTTGTAACATTAATTACGCAACTATGGTCCACAAACTCCTCTCAGCTTGACCAAGAAATATTGACTTATACATTAATAACTAATACTACGTAACTACATTATCGAGGGGGTTGCGTGTCTGTAAGTGTTCGGTAAGTGTTCGCCGCCTACCGCAATTTATGTGATACTTGCAGTGTAAATATCCATTATTCTTTGCTCTAGGTGCAATTTATGCTTATACTTTCAGCCCTGGTTTCTAAATATATGAGATTGTGAATCCTCGGCTGTTATGCTTCTAAAAAACTAAAATTAGCCCTTTCTATCCCTGGCCAAGAACTATCAGATACCTCAACACTAGCATCAACTCTAAACACGCAGCTAATTTGAAACCATCAACCATAACTTTAAAAATGCAGGGCATTTTTTTGTGTACATGTGATACTAATAGAGACGTTAACACATCCATGATCATATATACATATCTACACACTCGCGTATATATATCACTCTCTCCTGGAGATATAATTAAAGCTTGTGAGTTTATAGTCGCAACATCAAAATTTATCATTTATGTCACGTTAGATTCAAACACCGAGATTCATGTGCGCACAGCGCACATACACATACGTTAATACACAGACGCACCAGTGTTTCTTCATTCTCTCCTACCAAGTCATAATCATGTAATGTTATTTTACACACGCACAAATTTGACCCATTTCAGCACACAACATGTACAGGCAGGGGCAGAGCAATAAATTTTTGCTCAAGGGGGCATATTTTCATAATTTTTAGGAACTACACTAGGAGGGGAAATTTACAAAAAAAGAAAGTGATATTTTATAAAATTACACTACAATTTTCATTCGCTAGGAGGCACTTGCCCCCGGGGCCCTCCCTATCTCCTCCCATGTATATAGTGTGGAACCTATAGATCGTTCGACTCAATGGTTATGAACCATTATATCTAGGTTGATCATCGTTCATATGATAACATAGCGGAAAAGAACAATGATCATGAACAAGGTGTTTAGGCACAAAAGACACGAATTAAAACAAATGGGGATGTTCATTATATTAATAACAAACATCCACTAGACGTGTATACATTGAATCCCACGTCTAGTGCGACACACACTTTAGGTTTACATTGTGAATGGAAAGATATGATATAAAACCTACGTCCTATGTTTTCTTTATATACTAGAAAACATAGCTTACAAAGAAAGCTAAAGTAATAAAAAGACTCCAACGGCTTGTTCTTTTGCAACTTGTACTTTTTAGCCCTTATCTTCTTATTTTGTTGTGTTTTGACTTATCAACTTAATAATTGGACCCAACAATCTTCCCCTAGTTGATGATGTCAAAACACTTCTCTTAAGCATGAATCCTTTGTATTTAGTACATGATCTCCAAGAAGCTTCCCCTTAAGTATAGCACATATTCTTCCCCTTTTTGCAACATCAATAGGGAATATGTGAAAGTATGCAATCTTGTAGATTCTCCAAAAGTAGCTCTATGTAATGATCCTGAAGAAAAATAAATAAAGTATTCTTGATGTTGAAGTAGAATACCACAAACCTATGTTCCATGTCTTGTTTATCCATGTGATGAAGAACTTATACCACATTATGCAAAAAATATAAGTAGACCTCGATCCCTTGTCAATATTCTCATCCTTTGTGAGACACTGAGCACGATAATGTAACTCCTTCAAGTGTTTATGACAAGTCTTCATCACCAACTATGTAAGCACGAACAAGTTACCTTTAAAGTCAGTGGCTGGAAGTGCATGACTTTAAGATATGATAGAACACAAACTCACGAAAATCTTCTTCAATCATCAAACGTACCAAAAGAATTCTTCCCCTTAAGCTAACACTTCTTCATGACGATTTTAATGGAATCACATCTTCATACCATATGTAAAAGCCAGTTATGGATAACTCTTTTGCAAGGCTATCCCGATTACATAGTTTAAATATCCATCAAATTCCCACGAATAATTGCTAACTCACTTTAAAATCATTAATCTTTTTTAAAAATATCCGAGCCATAAATATCATAATGATATTCTAAATTATAACGGAGATTCCATGTACCTTTGTGTGTATTTTCCTCCTTTTTGTGTGCTTAAAACGTACTAGTTTTCTCAAACAGCAGCTATCCATGTGTCATCCAACATCTCTTCTGTCCAATATATTGGTCAGATGTATTGTCCGATATCGGACAATACGTGTCAGCGTTGAAGTACATATATCGGACGACACTGTCAACCTATCAGTGTTGACTTATTCCTGTCAGCGTCGAAACCCTTCCTGTCAGCGCCCAAATAACAAACGTCAGCGCCAACCGAAAATCCTATCAGCGTCCATTCTTATCAGCGTTTAAAACTTTTGTCAACGTCCAAAATACGAACGTCAGCGTCTACATAATAACCTGTCAGCGTTGCATTCACTTTTCCTTGTCAACGTTGCTCCAAGACTTTGACAGCGTCAAAATAACAACCATCAACGTCACTTGCTTCTTTAGACGCAGATTGCAACATATACTTTTTGGCCATGTGAATACAACATTGAATATCCAATCAAAAGTCTTAAACCATGTGAACACACATGTAATATATATTTCTTCTTTGGTCGTGTGAACATATAAACTCCTTTGACCAATCAGAGTACTCAAACCGTGTGAACACAGTAAGAATTTCCAAACCAATCAAAAACAATGCCTCGTGTGAACACTTAACTCTCCATCAATAAGAAACGAAGGCTTACGGTAATTCCATGCACTAGCATGTAGGGGATCACAAACCGTGTGAACACAGAAAGCTACGAATAACCTTCCTTTAAATCGTATGAATACATTCTTTTCCTCCAATCAGAATCGAGCAACACATGAATAACCTTGGACTAGCATGTAGCAGATTCGAATCAGTAATGCATATGTATTCATTGGCTGCGAACAGAAAAACTGTAACAAAAACATCGATCTAGGGTTTAGAACTTTGTTTATCGAAACCCTAATTAGGGTTTGTGAATAACCTAAGATCGTGTATCTTCACACGTTTTAACAGCCACCAATTTCAATTCTTCCTGCTTTTTAAGTAGATCTAGGGTTTGAAGAAACCCTAGTTCATGATTTCATGTGAAAGCAGAAAAACTGAAAATCATGATCAGCCAACTTCGACGCTTAATAACTTTTGCCTGGGGATAAAACTCGACAATCCCTCCGGTGGATGTTTAGATCTATATATGTAGAACACATATCTAAAATTTCGTGACGATCCAACGGTTCAATCAAAAGTTATGACCTTCTGAATACTGCTGCGCACACAAAAACGTCCAGAAAAATTCCATACGAATTTTTCTTCTCTTCACCATACACGAACACCTCGTCGGACCTAGATATCAAGAGCCTTAGGCTCTGATACCAATTGTGGAACCTATAGATCGTTCGACTCAATGGTTATGAACCATTATATCTAGGTTGATCATCGTTCATATGATAACATAGCGGAAAAGAACAATGATCATGAACAAGGTGTTTAGGCACAAAAGACACGAATTAAAACAAATGGGGATGTTCATTATATTAATAACAAACATCCACTAGACGTGTATACATTGAATCCCACGTCTAGTGCGACACACACTTTAGGTTTACATTGTGAATGGAAAGATATGATATAAAACCTACGTCCTATGTTTTCTTTATATACTAGAAAACATAGCTTACAAAGAAAGCTAAAGTAATAAAAAGACTCCAACGGCTTGTTCTTTTGCAACTTGTACTTTTTAGCCCTTGTCTTCTTATTTTGTTGTGTTTTGACTTATCAACTTAATAATTGGACCCAACATATAGATATAGAACGCGGGTAGCTACACCATTCATATAAATCAACATAATCTAAGTTAATGTGGTGGATGTGATGTAAGGAAGAAAGGGTGTTTGATATTTCTTGTTTTGTAAAGTTGTAATCAACGTTTTAAAAATTGGTTTTTTATAAACTCGGTCGAATCACCGGTTCACAAGGTTACCCATTCAGGAGTCAAACCAATTTCCGCTTTATAACCATATCACAATTTGTTGGATTTAATTGGTCATTTACTAGGTTCATGTATGCATGGGTTATTGTTCCAGTAGTACTAAGAATAAGTTAGTTTTGAATTGGTAAAATATTTGACCAAATAGTATGTGACTGCATATGCGCACGTTGGGGAGAATGGTCATATGTACCTTTTCTTTAGGTAGTAGTGGTAGTATAGCTATTTTTATGCAAATCAGTTGTATTCACAAGCCTATATATTGGCCTTCTATGATATGAATAAAATTGTACTTTTCCTTTCTATTATCTCCACACATCCCTCTTGATACAGAATAGTAGTTTGCTCCATTTTCAGCAAGTGCTTCTTCCATATCAGTAAGGTGTTACTGAGAGTTGTGATACTTGAAATCTACATTTGGTATCAGAGCGACTTTCGAAAAGGGAGTGACCGAAGGTTTATGTTCTAGGAGATCAAAAGGGTAGTGGAGACAAGTCGTGATTCAGGCCAAATCAGCGGGCTTGTTAACCCAGTTGTTGATCGAAGAACAAAGGAAGATTAAGCAACCAGAAGGTGTTAATCAAAGGTTCTAAACAGCGGGAGAAAGGTAGCAAAAGGCGATTGCAGGTGAGACTTTCGGCAGTGTTTTTAATTGATTAATTAACCTTGGTAGTGCAGAAAAAACGTAAAAATGGCTCCACCAAAGGATCAAACATTGGCTACCGTCAAGGAGGGAAACACCATCTCTCTTCAATTTCCAATATTGTCATCAAAAAATTACACAGTGTGGGCTATGAGGATGAGAGCCATTTTCAATGTTCATGGAGTATGGGAGACGATCGAACCAGGAGTCAATTTAGATGTGAAGAAAAATAATATTGCAGTTGCACTTCTATTTCAAGCCATACCCGAGGAGCAGGTTTTACAAATAGGAAATCATGAAACCGCAAAAGAAATGTGGGTTGCTCTTAAAACCCGTCATTTGGGTGCGGATCGGATCCGGGAGGCACGACTTCAAACTTTAATGGGAGAGTTTGAAAATCTAAAAATGAAGGACCAAGAAGTTGTAGATGATTTTGCTAACAAGTTGTCTGAATATGCTTCTCGAGCCGCCTCACTTGGATCGGATATTGAAGAACCAAAGTTGGTTAAAAAATTTCTTAACGGGTTACCAAAACGTTTTATTCATATGGTGGCTTCTATAGAACAAGTTGTAGACTTGAAGACCATCGGTTATGATCATTTTGTGGGTCGACTTAAAGCTTATGAAGAAAGGATCAAAGCTGAAGAGACCCATACCGAGCAAAATCAACTTCTATTTGCAGGTTCGGATGAAAACACAAAAGGAAAGGAGCATAAGTGTGAGCATTGTGGTTGTGGAAACTCGAAGAATGAAGACTATGGACGTGGCCGAGGTGGAGGTCGGGGTTTCGGAAGAGGTCGAGGAGATGGTCCAGTGCAATGGGACAAGAGCCACATAAAATGCTATAAGTGTAATGAGATGGGGCATTACATATCAGAGTGTCCAAAGTGGGAAAAGGAAGCGAATTTGATTGAGGAGGAGTCGGCATTGCTTTGAGCAGTATGGAGAAAAAACCAATTAAGGGGGTGATTGTTGGATTTAATTGGTCATTTACTAGGTTCATGTATGCATGGGTTATTGTTCCAGTAGTACTAAGAATAAGTTAGTTTTGAATTGGTAAAATATTTGACTAAATAGTATGTGACTGCATATGCACACGTTGGGGAGAATGGTCATATGTACCTTTTCTTTAGGTAGTAGTGGTAGTATAGCTATTTTTATGCAAATCAGTTGTATTCACGAGCCTATATATTGGCCTTCTATGATATGAATAAAATTGTACTTTTCCTTTCTATTATCTCCACACATCCCTGTTGATACAGAATAATAGTTTGCTCCATTTTCAGCAAGTGCTTCTTCCATATCAGTAAGGTGTTACTGAGAGTTGTGATACTTGAAATCTACATAATTGTATGTACAAAACATTTCTAAAATACGCCATAAAAAGAAACTTGAATAATCAAATGCTAAACATATAGTTAATGCACAAAACATGCAATTCAATAAGATGTATTTGTTTTAAACTTTATAAGATATTCATACATATGAATATTACTAGTCTACTGCGCAATTCAGCGGCGAGTAACTGATGACCACTTTTTTACGAATAAATGTTATGCTTTTATTCACCAACTTCGTATTCAAAGTAAATTTAAAATTACAAAAAGTTAAATATAAATAAATAAACTCACTAAAAAAAATTTAATCAAAATATATATTGAATTAAAAAGTGCGAAATTTTAGAAAATATAGTGAAATTAAATTATGAAAAGAATAAATAAATAAAAAGATATTTCAATTTAAATATAAAAGTTTTTTTTAATATAATTTGTTACAAAAATTATTAGATAAGTTTGTTATAAAAGAGATAAATAAATGAGATTAATTTCTAAATTAAGAAATATTAGAGGTTGAAATTTTTTAAAACTTCTAAAAATAAAAATGTTTAAATTTTTATAAAGTAGTATAAATAACTACGTAATATATTACACAGTATTAGTACATGAATAATTGATATAATGAGTTTATTGAATGACAAGTTCACAACCCACACACAATTTTAGTGGAAATCCTAATCAATCACATTTAACAAGAAATTAAATGCACAAAACTCACTGGCCCACTCACACCCTTTTCAATAGGGTCATACTATTAGTACACCCCTTTCATTAATAGACCCTAATACCCGGTATACTGATAAGATAAGACAGTTTTTGACGTTTTTTTGTTTCGTACTTTTCACATTTTATAATTTTGGAACCGTAAAACTTTATAATCTCAGCTTCGTATTTATTTTATCAGTTTTACTCACTTTATTAAAAGGAGAAGACAGCTTACGGCTCCGTGTTTTTAAAACTTTGTACTTTTCACAAATTCAGGAGTCTATGAGTTGGCTATGGAAGGATTGAATGTCTATCTGCTCAACAATCGTTACTATCTCCTCTCACAAAAGACTTTGAAGAAGATGATGCAGACTGACTTGATAGTGGACTACAAGAATCGTGTTCCCTATGATCTTGCTAGGTTTATTCACAGTCAAATTTGGGCAGAGAGTTTGTAAGCATCCTTATCTACCCGCATTTATTCAGAAACTTGTCTTTTAGGTGAAAGCACAAGTTTAGGGGAGGATTGTTTGAAATAAATGTATTAGTCAGAGTTCCCCGTGCTGGTTGGTCAAAGTTCCCCCTGCTAGAGTAAGTTCCCCCTGCTGATTACTGAAGAAAGTGGGATCTGGTCCCCCTGCTAGAAGTCAAAGACCTTGTTACATGAACAAACTTGGAAGAGATATTGACGTGTTTATGTTACTACTCTAGAATACCCTCCTAGTTTGTTAGTAATTGTCTTATACGTGGGTCCTTGTGCTATAAAGGGACTCATTAACTTTTGTGCTCAACATATCTTTCTGTCCTTTTTATTTCATGCTTTAAGGTTGTAAAACCCTAATACCATCATTGGGTATTCGTATATTATCAATATATTACAGCTTAAACGTTTGGTTCATTATTTGTTCTTGTGCTAAACATTACTTTCTGCATCTTGTTTAGTTACTTTGTGTATTGCAAAGTTTCTCTCATAGTAGTTTGAATTCTTTCTTTCTACTATAACCCTTAAACAAGCTAAGGTTTAAGATCTGAGTTTGGGATCAACATAAGATACTTTACATGTCAACGATTTATATACATCAAAAAATATTTTATAAACTCACCCTTGACGTATCTATTAAATTTAAAACACTGCCTCAAAGTTAAATAAAGGCTTAATATGTATAGTGTAGGTACTCTAGATGAAAATTCACTTCTTACAAAAATTAATAGCTACACAATTATGAAATATGCATCTTCGAAAAACAAACTAAAAATAATTTCGCTGGAATGCGCATGCAGTATTCTTTCTTTACAAAAACTCAACACGAAAAAGCTAACGAAATATATATTTGCAACCCAAAATAAATAAGCCCTGCGCAACGCGCGGCCGCACTTTTCCTCGTCATGGTATCAAGTATAGAGTTTAGAAATTCAAAAAATGTTTTTCTATAAATAAAAAAATAGATCTTGTGTAACCAAGTAAAAAAAGAAAACTTATCCCCTCTCTCTCTCAAAAAATATTTCTTTTACTACTAAACTTGCGCCGCCTCCATTTTACTACTTCTCGGGCGGTCGGCTTCGACCGAATGTTCGGTTTTGTTAATATAAATTTCTCTCCTATCTCCCACAATAATAGTCAGTTGCTTACAGAACTGTCCTTTCTCACCACTGCGCTTCGTCCACCAATGTCGCATCACCATTTGATGGCTTGTTGTAATTGTTCGTTTCTCTTTTGCACAGATTTGTTATCTTTCGGTCTCTTCTGCTCAGATTTGTTGCGGTCCATAAACATCGCATGTCGTCTCCCACCTCCACCTTCATTTTGGCTGCTTTGGGGTGTGGATTTAAATTTGTTTGGCTTCGGTTTGGCTTTTTAAGGGCTGTTAGGTTTTATTTTTATGTATGTTTTTATGTATTTTGTGTACTTTTACTTCAAGCTTACATTATATGATTGTGTCAACCTAAAGCTCACATTTGTGATTCTCCATCACCTCTTGTATTGTGTTGTTGTCGTTGGTCACAACCTTTCCGTTTTATGTCTTAGTTTGTTTTAACTAGTTACCTCGTGTACTTTGTTTGTCAAATCGGTTTCGATTTTACCTTTTGTGTTTCAATGTAACTTGTTTTGTACAAATTTCCTCCATTTTTGAGGTGTGATTTGAATTGTCTATTAAAAAATGTAAAAAAAGAGTTTGGGTGTGTTTGTTTTCAACATAAAATATCTTATCGCCTCTGACATCTTACCAGTCAAACGCGATCAGACATAAAGTATGTTTGATTTTTTGGTGCGAGTCAGACACGCTCAGACGTTACTCATCTGACTAGGTCAAATGTGGTTTTGATCTATGACTGGCTCTTAATCATATTAAGACTCTAAATTCATACCTTCAAACAATCTCAGACGCTTACCTGTGTCAAATTTCACAATAAACTCACTTCAAGATTCGAAAACAATAAATCAATAAGAAAGGTTGTTGTGTTTTTGTTTGAGAGATAAGAAGTTGCATAGGTTAACAACATATTGGTTGCTTAACTATGACATTTTACATATCAAAGCATAAGAAATTTTGACATTCTGGTGGAAGAAAAGTGTGTGAGGAAGAAAGTGTGACCGAGAGTGGTGATGATTTTAGGTTAGTGGTGTTGTAAATTATGGTATTAAGGTGCGTTTGGTATATAAGTGGGTTTGGTATAAAGTTTGGTTTTGGTTTGGTTTGAAAAGAGAAGTAAAAAAGAAAAAATACTAGTGGTATAAAATAATATATAACTACTCTCTCCGTCTTAAACTAATTGTCTCCGACAAAAAACATATTGTTTTAGAAAACATCATTATTAATGCATTTTCTTTCTTACTTTTTTACAAAATGACACTCTTACCTTTGTGCAATTAATTTAAATTTTATATATAGTTTGTAATTTCTAATACCACTAGGTGCAATATGGTAAATTTGTTACATTAGTTACATCTATTTTAGAAAGGGACTATAATTTTGAAACAGTTGAAAACGATATAGAGGAATATAAATTTAGGACAGAGAAAGTAGTAAATAAAACATAATAACTGAAAAAAAAATTATTATTATTTTATAACTAAGATTTGTCTTTTTCTGAAGGTAGTTCACTAAGGGTGCGTTTGGTTTGTCGTAAGGAATCACTATTGGTATGAATTTGATAGTGCAGTGGAATCACAATCGGTATAAGCATTCCATAATCAATGTTTGGTTCATTATTAAGTATATCCACTCTTTTGAACGTTCTAATTTTGTTACGAATTTAGCAAAATTTATAATTCTCCTACAAACTTAAATTTTGCAAAACTGTTAGAAAAATTATTGATAATAAAATCATGTAAATAAATTAAAATCTAAACTTAACAAAATGAATTATTGAAAGGTACCACACTTGTATATTTCATATTTATCATCTCTATCATTAAAAATATATTATAAAAAGTCAATGTGATAAAATGACAGCAAAAAAACCCCAACACCAGGCCTGCACAAAATAAGTAGATGAAATGTGTATTAATTTAGGTTATTCCCCATATCTTTTCATTATACCGTAAACCAAATATAAATACATCAGATTGTTGGTTCATGATGGGCCTTAAGCTAAGCAACATAAACTGGCCATGGGCCTACAAGATATATCACGCTAATACTCCCCGCAGTTGGAACGGGAGGCTTTCGAACGTTCAAACTGGAGCGAAACTCAAGAAAGAATGCAGTCGGAAGACCCTTCGTGAAAATATCCGCATATTGAAAACGCGATGGAACATGAAGGACACGAACTTGACCGGAGGCAACATAGTCTCGGACAAAGTGAATGTCAATCTCAATGTGCTTAGTACGTTGATGCTGCACAGGATTAGTGGATAAATACACAGCACTAACGTTATCACAGTATACAAGAGTAGCAGTAGTAAGCGGAGCATGCAACTCGAGCAACAAACTCCGAATCCAAGCAGTTTCAGCAACTACATTTGTGACACCACGATATTCCGCCTCAGCACTAGAGCGAGATAACGTGACCTGCCTCTTGGCAGACCAAGACAAAAGGTTATCACCAAGGAAAACACAATACCCAGAAGTGGATCTACGAGTAACAGGACAACCAGCCCAGTCAGCATCTGTATAAGCAATAAGTTGATTAGTGGACAAAACATGAAGCTGAAGTCCATGGTCAAGAGTCCCACGAACATAGCGCAATATGCGTTTCAAAGCAGCGAAATGTGGATCACGAGGATCATGCATGTAAAGACATATTTGTTGCACAGCATATGAGATATCCGGCCGTGTGAATGTCAAATACTGAAGGGCACCTGCAAGACTGCGATATAAAGTAGGATCACTAACAGGGTCACCATCTGAACCAAGCTTAGATTCGATGTCAACAGGGGTCTTGCATGGATTACAATGCTGCATGTGAGCGCGCTCAAGGATTTCTTCCGCAAACTTAGATGGAGACAAAAACAAACCAGATTTCGACCGTTGTGCAGATATACCAAGGAAATAGTTGAGAGCCAAGGTCAGTCATAGCAAACTCACTATGAAGTAATGTAATAGTGCGTTGTAAAAGAGCTGTAGATGAAGCTGTGAGTACAATGTCATCCACATATAAGAGTAGATAAGCAACATCCGAACCCTTATGATAAACAAATAGTGACGCGTCGGTTTTGCTATGCTGAAAACCGACACGTATGATATAGCTAGCAAATCGCTGAAACCATGCCCGAGGAGCTTGTTTAAGCCCATACAGTGAACGCTGAAAATGACAAACATAATCAGGGTGAGTGGAATCAACAAAACCTGGTGGCTGATGCATGTAAACTATCTCAGATAACTGTCCATGAAGAAAAGCATTCTTCACATCAAGCTGATGAATGGGCCAATCACGTGTGACTGCAAGACTCAAGACAATACGAATGGTATCCGGTTTAACAACCGGACTAAAAGTCTCATCACAATCAATCCCCTGCTGTTGACTGCGACCATTCGCAACCAACCTAGCTTTATATCTGCTCAAAGAACCATCTGCATTAAACTTATGCCTGAAAAGCCACATAGATCGAACAATATTAACATTAGCTGGATGAGGCACAAGTGCCCACGTTCCGTTAGAAATCAAAGCATCATATTCATCAACCATATCCTTTTTCCAATCAGGATCACTAAGGGCATGTACATGAGACCGAGGGAGTGGTGAGGTAGTTGTGACATGACAATTCATTTTTTGGATGGGTTTTGAAATCCCGACCTTCCTACGTGTGACCATTTGGTGAGTATTAGTTGGAGGGTGACTTGGTATTTGTGAGCTAGTAGAAATAGTAGGGTGTTCGTGGATTTGTTGCACACTAGGCGTTAGGGTGTGTTGTTGGTGTGGGCTATGGCTAGGGGCAGATTGTGGGCTGGATTGCAAGGGAGAATTAGGTGTAGGGAGAATGGGCTGGGTTGGTGGTGTAGGCGAAATGGGTGGAGGTGGTATTGGGTGATTGTGAGGTACGAGCCCAGGAGCATAATTGGACTGAATTGCGGGTGGAGGAGTATGTACTGGGTCAGGAACATTACTTTCGATGACGGGGTAGGTTGATATGAAGCGGTTAAGCAAAAAGTCATAGTTCGGTGGGGTATTTGGTGTCATGGACCCAAAAGGGAATACCTCCTCGTCAAATATAACATGTCGAGAAATAATAATTTTATTAGTCGACAAGTCAAGGCATCTATAACCGCGATGTAAGGCTGGATATCCAAGGAAAACACATGCGGTAGAACGAGGTTGAAGTTTATGATCAAAATATATTTGTGGATAGCAAAGACATCCAAATACACGTAAATGATCATAAGTAGGTGGTTTGTTGTAAAGTTTGGTAAAAGGTATTTCATTGTTGATTGCGGTGGAAGGGAGAAGATTTAAAAGATGTGCAGCCATATGAAGGGCTTCAACCCAATAGGTGGGGGGTATATGTGCTTGAAAAAGTAAAGTACGGGTGATATTGTTAAGGGTGCGTAACATACGTTCGGATTTCCCATTTTGTTAGAAAGTCTTTGGACATGAGAACCGAAACTGTATGCCATGTTGGCGAAAAAGGTTATGAAAACGGGTATTGTCATACTCACCCCCATGGTCATGCTGCAAGGATTTGATATCAACATTAAACTGTTGATTCACATAAGAACGAAAAGCAACAAAGGTATCAAATAAATCAGACTTATGAAGCAAAGGATATACCCAAACATAGTGAGAGAAATGATCCAAAAAGATGGAATAGTATTTAATACCGCCTTCACTTGTAATAGGTAAGGTCCAAACATCAGAATGAATAATTTCAAACAAAGTTGCAACATTTGATTCAGAACTATAAAATGGAAGCTTGGTATGTTTACCTAACTGACAAGCATGACACAAAGCGGACAACTTTGATTTATTACATGAAATAAAATGACTAGACTCTAAGCGACGAAGCACATCTTCACCTGGATGTCCAAGGCGTCTGTGCCATGTTATAGGACTCAAAGTAAGAAATGCAAAGGGTGTGGTAGGTGATGGTTGTTGAGTGACAGGATAGAGATCTCCGGTACTGTCACATCGGAGAAGGAGCTTGTGGGTCTGGTAATCCTTCACAGAAAAACCATACGCGTCAAATTCAATAGACACATCATTATCACGTGTAAACTGACGAACAGAAATTAATATTTTAATGATATTAGGTGTCACAAGAATATGATGAAGGTGAAGTGGTTTGTGTGGCGTGTTTAAAAAGCTATGGCCCATGTTAGTCACGGGTATAGATTGACCATTGCCAACAAATACTGACTTATAAATGCTTTGATCACTAAAAGAAGTTAGCATACCTGTGTTGTCAGCCACATGAGAAGAGGCACCAATAACCATATTCCAAGCGGGGTCCTGAAGTGTCATGGTTTGAAAAGCTTGCGGGAGCGTCGTTGCTTGATTCTAGTAAATATAAGGCCCTTAATAAACCGTACCATACCCCCCTGTTCCGTTAGGAGGACCATAAAAAGGGTATAAAGGTGACGGGGGCTGTTGGACTAAGAGTGGTTGGGCTAGAGCAGCAGTGGCCAGGTGGGCCTGTGGAACTTGGGCCAACAAAGGTGAAGGGGCCTGATAAGAAGTTGGACCGGCTTGAAAGTACAACAGTCCCAAATTAGGCTGCATGGAAAAAGGATTATGGTGTGCTTGCAAGTGGGCTGTTTGTTGAGTTAGGTTTGGAAGACCAGTAGCACCACCAATATTCTTTTGTGGGGGTATTTTGCATCCCACGTGAATATGAGATATGTTGTGGTATTTGTGTATTATTTCCAACAACTTTTGTATTCGAACTAGGTACGGGACGTGGCCTTAAATCATTATTACCATGAACAAATTTACAACGAGCCCCGTAAGTGCAAGAGCCACGTTGAAAGTTACGACAAACATCCAAACCCGAGGTACTCATGGTGTTGACCTCGTCATTCTTTGTAGTGGGTACAGCAAGAACCGTAGGAGATGATGAGGTGTTATGAAAAATTGAATTACCGTGTGATGATTGAGACATGTCACTTTCCTCAAGAAGCATCAATGAGCGCAAGTCATCAAAAGTAGGAGCTTTTTCTCGAAGACGAATGACACGAGCGGCGTCTGGATACTTGTTGCGGATCCCATTTATGGCGTAAGTCACAAGGCTAGAGTCTTTTACAGGAGAACCGAGGTTGGCAAGACGATCAGATTTTGATTTTATTTGTTGAAAGAAATCAGTCACCGACAAATTGCCAATAGCCATGTTGCGAATTTCATTGTCAAGTTGGGTAATACGGGCATCTTTATTGTCATGAAAAAGATCTTTTAATCTTTTCCAAACACCATACGCGGTAGAATCAACATCGACAACCATCTCCACGAGTTTAGGAGAGATGGTGGAGTACATCCACATGACTACAAGTGAATCATTAGAGTCATGAAGAGGATCAACGAGAACGGTAGATGTAGATGTTTTTTACTAAATGTCATATTATTATCACATCAAATAACCTACATGTGATTTTTTATATGGTTTTGAAAGTATTTGATATAATTTTATTATAATTAGGGTGTGTTTGGTATCCCACTATTGGAATCAATGAATCACAATGATTGTCATTGTAATTGTTTGGTTACTATATGGGGGAATACAACTATCATTTCATACCCATACCTTCATAGGAGGAGAATGAGACACATTTTCAAAACCATATAAAAACATCAATTTGTGTGATAATAATAGGTTCAAACCACATGAATTAGTTACCAAAAAAAATTATTAACCAGACAAAAACAAGTACCAAAACATTCCTTAATATTCCTTAGTAACTGTCAATGTCTGGATTCCAAAAGTACAAAAAAAGAAACATTTCTAAATATAAAAAACTGATAGCAACTTTTGTTGTACAACCTTTTCAGCACAAGTTACAACTGCTTAATGCACACTACATGTTAGCCCCAAAAAACACCAAACTCCCACCCAAGTTCAGGAAATTTGTACCTTAAATTGAACAAACACCATCAGAACTTGGACCGATGTCGTCGATATCCATCTTATCGGCTTCATTAACATCTGATACGACATGGAGAAACTCGGGAGGAATAGCTGCAGGGTCGGGGTCTAGACAGCCTTTTGGAGCGTTTGCAGATTCTTGACCCGTGAGCAAGTAGGAAGGTATCTGATGAGAAATTTGCAGGAAGTCCTTTTCCGGAATCACCCTTGTTTCTTTACTGTCGAGATGTTGGTGAAACACTGTTTTGAATCCTGCGACTTTGACAAGTGGTGTGATTGTAACTCCTGTTTCTTCACTGTAGTCGACGACTTCCACAATGTCGTAAGTACGTTTAATCATATCCGTTGTTTTATCGTATTTGTATAGAGCACAAACACTTCCCTTTTTAGGGAAAACACCAATGTTACCGTTTCTCTACTTTGAAAAGCTAGCTCTGTGTGAGAAATAGTTGGGGGAGGTAACAGTTTCGTGTTTCCCCGGTTGAAACTCGCCGAATGTTTTTTGACCCATTGAACTTCAAATGGGTCCGTTTGGGTTATGTTTCGTCTCCAAGGGGCAACTAGGTTGACCTGAAGATTTACCTTTATATATTTGATGTATTTAACTAGTGTTAGTAGCAACATTTAACACATTGCGTATGTAGTAAACTCAAAAAATAATAAGAAAGCCATTGCACATTTTGACCTAAAAGGTACCTCTTTTAACCAGAAACCGTCACCCAACATGCCCATTTTGCCACCTATAATAAAGTGATAGTAGGATATTTTCATTCATATAATATGCAATGCTTCACCGTAACAAGTAGCCAATTGCCCAATTTACATGTCAACCAGGAATTGAATCAAGGCTTCGTGAAGCAGCGCTGCAAGAACAACTCCAAGAAACCTGCAAAGGCCATTGCTTAACATAAGCAAATAAAAACCCAATGAACCCCGTGCAAGGTATCAAGCATATCAGCTTATCGGCCCATTTCTTAATGATCAAGTTGCGCTATATTACTGAAGTAAACTTAGTTACTGGGCGTATCGCGTTTCTGATGACATCCCAATTCGACCTGCATGATGTTAGCTGGGTCATGAGATTTTTCAAGATGTCGAGTAACTGAAAACTCACTTCACGAACCTTTCATAGAGGTTTCACTAGTAAGTAATGACTGCTACAACAGTCTCTACATAATTTGTAAGGTTCCCATTGTTCGTAGATGTTGAGTTTTCTAGTGTCATGGGCAACAAATTTTTTACTATAAATTCTCTACATAATCCGAGCCACGACAAACTGTCTGGGCGTACGGACTAATGAATACAGACGAGACGAGAGGAAAGATACAATCGCTAAAACTTCATTTACACAACTAAATTCTTCACATTTTAGAAGCAATTTAACAAGCTGTGGGTCCAACAGGAACCGAATCATCTTTAGCCCAATATCAGTCGGACGCCTTGTGAATGTTAAAGGTGGTGGATCCATGAACGTGACATCAAGTAATCTAACTACAACTTTCAAGAAAAATCATTATGCATACACCATGCTCTTGAACGAACACCTAACGGAACACCCATAATCTCCAAGTACATGTTTGACAAAAATACCAATAAAATCAAAATAATGTTGAAATTGGATTGAGAAACACTTAATCATAAACTCATCACGAGCTCTTGCGTCTCTTACAGTACTTATGCAACAAGAAATTTAAACACACTTAGAAACATATTTTACAAACTAACGCTTATATATAACTTGGACATGCAGGCTCCTTATTGAAGTTAATTATACTTTCACCCAGAAATTTTGGTATTAGACCTGAAAACGTGCAAAAATAGACCAAGTAAGTTATAATATGTTAATAAAATCAGATTTTACAAAAAGGGAGAAGAGTGTACCTTATAAACTTTGAAGCACATTGAGAACACGCTGTAACTCATTCACAGCAATTTCTATTTCCATCCGCTCTAATGGTGAATCCACAGAGCATAATACTCCAATCTTGGTAGTTGCAACCAAACATTCTTCCACTTTCTTTGCATTCGCTTCCGTACTTTGCAACACAATGACATCATTATCAATAACATCAATTACATGATCTGGTAATGCCATGTAAACAAATTTATGAAGGCTAAGACCTTCCTTAAACATGTCATCTGTGGGCCTTTTCCCGGTCATCACCTCAAATAATAATATTCCAAAACTGTAGACGTCCCCATTACTTGTCATCTGGCTCCCGACACCATACTCTGCACATTAAAAACAGTTTATTAATTCACAAACAGTAATTTGTTAGTAAATATAAGTATCATGGAATACTACCTGGAGGTGCATAACCAATTGTTCCTTTAATGCCGGTTGAGCTGTTTTTGTTTAAGTCAGTACCATGTAGTCGAGCTAAACCAAAGTCTCCAACATGAGCCACCATATCATCATCAAGCAGAATGTTGATTGGCTTCAAGTCACCGTGAACAATCGTTGTTTGGCAGCGATTATGCAGGTATTCAAGCGCTGTTGCAACATCTTTAAGAATGTTTATTCTTTCAAGAAGGTTGAGCTTCGATGTATTTGACCTTGAATGAAGCCAATCGTGCACACTTCCTTTGGGCATAAACTCGTAAACCAAAGCTTTGAAATCATTGCCTTGAAAATCAACACTTGAACATGAAGTTAATATCTTTAACAAATTACGGTGCCGAATATTCTGCCAAGCTATACATTCTGCTAGGAAACTTTTGTGAGCTCCCCGATTTTGAAGATGAAGAACTTTGATTGCAACAGATTTTTCAGCATTGGAATCGAGTATCCCTTTATAAACAGAGCTGAACCCACCCTGTCCGATCAAATTTGCTACAGAGAAGCCATCAGTAGCCTTGAGAAGTTGATTGTACGAAACTTTCATGAACCGTTCACTCTCTGATGATTGAGATGGTTGACTATTGCGCTTCTTCATACACAAAAGATACATGACACACGAAACAATGAGCATCGTGGGACCAATCACAATGAATAATATGAAGAACGGAAACCTTTTTTTCTTACTACCCGACTCCCTGCATTTGGGTAACTTAAGTGTAACCAAACCACCACAAAGCCTATTGTTCCCCCAAAACCAAAAATAAAGTTACATTTGCAAACACTCCAGCAACAGGTACTTCACCCTCAAAATCATTAAAGGATAGGTTCAAATATTGTAAGGATTTCCATTTAGCAATGAAGTGCGGAATTTTTCCTGATAAGTTATTTTGAGAAATGTCTAGGACCTGCAATCCTCCCAAGGAACTGAATGAAGATGGTATTACGCCTTGAAACTTGTTGCCTTCTAGGTATAACTTTGTAAGGCTAGTGCACTCACCAAGACTACTAGTAATGTTTCCTGACAGATTGTTATAAGATAAATCGAGACCGTTTAACATCTTGAGGTCTTTAATCTCTGATGGAATGGGACCAAACAAGCTATTGTTTGAAAGCACTAAAAAATTAGTTAGCGATGGAAGTTGGAGAATTTGCTTTGGTATTTCACCACTGAGTCTATTGTTTCCTAGGTTTAACCCAATAAGTTGTTCACAATTCCTAAGGCTTGATGGAATGTGGCCTTCTAATTCGTTGGAATTTAAATGTATTCTATTCAACAATGATAAGTTCCCAATAGCATCAGGGATAGGCCCTGAAAAGTGATTGCTATTTAGACCAAGATATTGTAGGTTTTGAAGTTTACCAATGGTACTGGCGATCTTTCCATTGAATAAATTAGATCCTAAATCTAAAGCGGTCAAACCACCTAGAGTACCTATACTTGAAGGGAGGTTTCCGAATAACTGATTACTTGCTAAACCTAGAATTTGGAGTTGATAAGAAAGATTACCTATTGATATCGGAAGAACTCCTCTTAAGTTGCAATTTAAAAGAATCAAATCTATTAATCTGGTGCAGTTTTGTAAAGAATCAACAAACCTCATGTCATCAGCTTCTCCGCGTCCATGTAAGTTGTTAAATTGTAATCTAATTGAATTAATATCTCTTAGTTTTGAAAAATCGATTGTTATCTTCCCACTAAAATTGTTCCTACCCATTTCAAGATGTCTTAGTTTAGAACAATTAGAAAGAGAAGGGGGAAGAACTCCGGTGAGTTCGTTATCCCTTAACTGAAGGAACTCAAGATTCGAAAGCTGAATACCAATATATGAAGGAAGACTACCAGTGAGGTGATTATTAGGTAAGGAAAAATTAACTATGTATGAGAGGTTAAACATTGAACGAGGGATGCTTCCATATAAGTCGCACGAACCACAACCAAATGCCCTCAAGCTTTTCAAATGACCCAAGGTATCTGGAATGAACCCACCAAACGGGTTCCCCTGAGCAGAAACTTCTTCCATTGATGTAATATTCCCCAAGAAAGGTGGGATTCCACCTGTTAGATTATTTCCGCTAATCTGAAGAGTAGCAAGTTTTGATAGTAAACTCGCCTCCTTGGGTATGCTTCCAAATAGCATATTTTGAGCGAGCGAAAGCACTTGGAGGTTAGAACAACGAGACAAGTTTGTTGGAATGACTCCAGTGAATTTGTTTATACTAAGATAAAGACCACGTAACCTAGATAGACGACCAAGTTCTTGAGGAATGATTCCTTGAAAGCTGTTGTTTGTGATAGAAAGCTCATGGAGGAAGCTGAGGTTTCCTACATGTGGAGACAACGAGCCTTCTAAGCCTATAGAAACCAGCCATAAAACAGTTACTCATTTGTGTCGCTTTCCACAAGAAACACCACTCCAGTCACAGAAATGAAAGGAATGGTTCCACGAGGTTAGAACTTTGTATGGGTCTTGGGTGATCTTGGACTTAAATGACAACAGCGCAAGATAATGAGTCTCATTACGGCCATTAGTAGCAGAGACGGTGGCGGAAGTAAGACATGTTATCGCGAGACCGTAAAAGAGATAAGAAATAAGAGAGGGAGATGATAAGTGAACTATTGCTTGTGGTGACTTCATATTTGAAAATTTACTTACAATTATGAGTACATGTATTGGCTTTTTATCTTCAGTTTCTGCGTGGTAAAGTTAGTGGACACGCAACTGGTGAAATGAATGGCTTCCACAACTTGCTTATCATCTTGACAAAGACATTCCATTGAGAACATTCAACCATGCAATTTAGAATATAACGTTAAATATACGACAATTCTTTGCACATTCATGAATGGCTTCCACAATTTGCTTATGTACCAAATTTCATGGAAGAAACATACTAAAGATTCATTAGTCCGCCAATAAGGACCCAAAGAAGCAATACCCTTCTTCAACCACCGAAGACTTTCAAGAAGATCAGACCAAGAGAATTTCACTGATAATAACTACTACTCCCCCGTCCAAAATTATTGTCCACCTTTCCTTTTCCGATTGTCTCAAAATTATTGTCCACTTCTAAAAATAGATAGGAAATTTAGTTCGAGTTTACCATGTTACCCTCACTTGTGGTTATTATTACAAATATTAAAGAAGTTTTAAATTAATTAGTTCAGGGTAAAACTGTCATTTTGTAAAAAATATGAGAAAAAAACTGTAATAATTATGTTTTTCTTAAACTGTGGGATTCTTGTCTGGTGACAATAATTTTGGGACGGAAGGAGTAGTATTCTCCATGTATCATCACAGGAGACTTTAAAGACTTGGGATATGGAAGACTACACTTATATTGCATATCTGGTAGACAAGTAACTAATTAACGAGTGTAGCCGAACTTCATTGTGAACTTCCAATGTTTGTTTAGGTAACTAACTGTAAGTAAAATAGATTGTATAACATCTTTAAATAATTAAGGCTCAAAACTCTAAACATTTTATAAAGGAGAGTTGGTATATTTAAATGCAGAATCTGGAAAATTTTCATATTTTGTAAGAAAGTATAAATCATAGTTTCTTAGTTTGCTTAGTCTTATTTTGTTTAAATCATGTTTTCGGTTGAATGAATCTACAGTAAGATGGCAAGTAAACTCTAAACAGTGTCCACGGCTACATATTCGTTCATTCCAGTAGTCAATATCATTCGTTTTATTCTTTAGTATTCTTCATGGTACACCACATATAGAATCACAGCCAGCCCATGCGAAACTAAGGTCGGGTACAAATGGAAAAAACATCCAGTTCCTAAGCCTTATGTAAACTATAGCAGAGTTGGGGTAGGGGATACTGCACTTATATTGCATTAAAACATATAGCACGACTAGTGACACTCGTTGTCTATCATCCACTAACTCCTTGCACATATAACTTCAATCATGATATCGATATAGCACAACCAGCATCACCCATTTTCTATGTATGATCACCGAAGACTTGGGATAGAGAAGAATTTGAGGAATAAGTGATTCGCATTATAACTTTAATCATATCATAAAAGACTTTGAAGAAAAACTTAGGAGTGGGAAGACTAGACTTATATTGCAGCACCCATTGTCTATCATGCATCCACTAATTCTCTTGGCACAAATAATACTGCAACAATATAATATTACAAAAGTTACAGATCAAAATCAGATGCAACAGTTAACCAACATATAGTATTTGTGGTTGGAATATTACTTGAATCAGGTATGTTGTCTTTCCTGAACCAGTCTCGCCTACAACCAAAACCACTTGATTCACTCGTATTACCTAAATCACAAAACAGTCATATATAAGTTAAAAGGTCACACTGAACTAAACTATAACCGTTCTTAACAAGTAGCAACTACTAGTGTTAATAAGAGTCATAAAACAAACTAACAAACAGCTCTAGAGCTACGTAACATTTTTGGTCAATATGCGTACAGATATAAATCAACAGTTAAATAACTAAACTCGGTTTCCCATATGTATAAAATGATAGACATTAAGCTTTTGGAGTTGCACGTAACTAAATAGCTGCAAACCATGTCGCCCCGCAACAAATCATCTT
Source organism: Glebionis coronaria (assembly GCA_025667525.1). NCBI lineage: Eukaryota > Viridiplantae > Streptophyta > Magnoliopsida > Asterales > Asteraceae > Glebionis > Glebionis coronaria. The sequence continues at coordinate 608,246,929 of CM046879.1, forward strand.
GCACATCCATGCTCATATGTACAAAACACAGGTATCTACACACTCGCACATATATATCACTCTCTCTTGGTGTATAATTAATGTTTAATGTTTTACACACGTATCAGCTCCTTTTTATAGCTTATTATGAAACTTTCTGGCTGATATATAAGCCATACGCCGGATACACAAGGCGAAACAAACATCCTTAAAACGAAATAAGCCATACGCGAGATACACAAGGCGAAACAAACATCCTTAAAAAAAATAAAAATCCTAAAAAACATCTAAACAAAATATCGAAACCCGAAAAATGAATGAGTAACAGTTAAAACTAACCCACCTCCAAAATCTAATATCAACATTATATAAACATGATTAACAACTCATATAAGTAAAAATCAATACAGAAAATCTGCAGAAAAAAATCAAATCAAATAACAAAAGAAGAATACAAAAATTAATCAAATCCGAATATGAAAATAGGGCATACTCAATTATTATTCAAAAATCATTTGCTGAATCTGTGAAGATGTTATTTAAAATGGTACTAATATATATTTGTTGGTAAATAAAATCGACACAAATGGGGTGGTGGCGCAGTTGGCTAGCGCGTCGGTCTCATAGCTAATATCGAGTAATCCGGAGGTCGAGAGTTCATTTAAATTTCTTTTATGAGAGAATTGCATAAATCGTCCCTGAAGTTTGGTCATTTTGCAAGTTTTGTCCTAAATATTTTGAAAGTGCTGATATCGTCCCAAAATCAAAATATTTTGCAAATTTTCATCCTTGAAGTTTTGCTATCTTGAAAATTTTTGGCCAATTTTCTGCCTCGTGCGGCGTTGTCTGGATTGGATCATGTATATGGTCGAAGGTTTGTCCTTTTGGGGATCCTTCTTGTCATACTTCTTGTTGTCTTTTCCATCCTTCCAATCCTTAACCAAATGCTTGAGTTTACCTGATTTGATCAGTGACTCAATGTGCTTCTTGAGCTGGATACACTCCTCCGTGCCATGTCCCTTGTCATTATGGAACTCGCAGAAACGATTTCCTTGATGACGGTCCGGCGGAGTTGTCATTGGGGGAGGCCTCGGAAAATTTGCCCCTTCCGTCAGTAAGATCTCCCGGTAGGACATCTTTAGGGGGGTAAACTTATCGTCCGGCCGTCCTCCTTTGTTTTGGCTCTTGTAGTCTGAGCCCCTACTATTGTTCTGATTGCTTTAACCGCCCGACTGTCTCCGGGACTGGTCGTTTGATCGGTAGCCGTTTCCTTTTGAAGGGTAAGTCGCGGCAACCGCTGTTTCTCCTTCTATGAAGTTTCTGACCCTTTCCATGAGATCATCATACTTCTCCGGATGCTTGTCATTGAGACGCCTGATTAATTCCCTATCTGTGAAGATGTTATTTAAAATGGTACTAATATATATTTGTTGGTAAATAAAATCGACACAAATGGGGTGGTGGCGCAGTTGGCTAGCGCGTCGGTCTCATAGCTAATATCGAGTAATCCGGAGGTCGAGAGTTCATTTAAATTTCTTTTATGAGAGAATTGCATAAATCGTCCCTGAAGTTTGGTCATTTTGCAAGTTTTGTCCTAAATATTTTAAAAGTGCTGATATCGTCCCAAAATCAAAATATTTTGCAAATTTTCATCCTTGAAGTTTTGCTATCTTGCATGTTTCGTCCCAAATGTTTTGGCCATTTTGCGTGTTTCGTCCCAAGCAATATCCCCATTAAGGACGATACTTGCATTAAAGTTTTAAAATAGGGATGATTCTTGCACTTTTATAACGTTTAGGACAAAACATGTATTTTAGCCATACTTTAGGGACGATTTATGCAATTTACTCTTCTTTTATTATAGACGTTAGATTGTGGACAATCAACATGTAAACTGAAGCTAACACACGCTAACAGTCGAGGACAATCAACATGTAAACTGAGCTCAACCACAATCGTGACGTAAGTCCAAAACCTTGATATAGTTTTTTATTTATCTTACTTGCATAAATACCCGGACGGAACTTGGATGAATTTATTGGGAGGGCCGAGTGCTATATACATCAATTCGGTCGAGACAAAGTTGTATTTCCTTTAAGCAAATATAAGTAAAACTTTAAAGTTTTGGGAGGGCCGTGGCCTCCCCGGTCACCATTAAGGTCCATGGAACCAAGTTTTTGAGAAGTTTTGACCTTTGATGTCTCAGGAGCCATCTGTTCATTAGAGGATGAAGGAACAGAAGTGGGAACCGTCTTGGTAGTCCCGTTAGTCTCTCCCTTTTGACTCTTCGTTTTTTTCTTTTTCTGCGTAGTAGATTTATCCTTCTTTTGGGAAGTTGGAACCTTTGTGTTCGCATCTGCACCAGCTGTACTTTTTGTGACATTGTGAAAGCCATTCTGCGTTTGAGGTATATGCACACGCGTAAATACGTTCTGAGAATTAACCCTCCGATTCAAAAATTGATCATGCCTTTATGATCATTTTTCAATCTTTTGTATTTATCGGATAACAGATTCCAGGCTTGAGAAACGAGCTGGAATACCCCTTCGGCACCTATTGACATGTTCCTATCGGGATGAAGTGATAAAGCTAGTTTTCTAGAATGTCTCTTCACAGTATCATCCGCTGCATGCTAATGGGTTCACGCCAAGTATTCCATAATAATCCATTTCACCGCCTACTTTGTTTTCGGCAGCAACATGCACATCCAAAGCTGCTAATAGTTGGGAAATACCGTCAAGACCAGGAAACAAATTTTGCGCCTTCAAAGCAAATTTCTTGGCACCCTTTAAATACTTTAAATCGATTTCTTTTGCCCTTGTAGCTTTATCCTTATTGCATTCCATCCTCCACGAGTTCACTTAAGCAGTTAATCTACTTCAGTCACCACTTCCTTAATACTGCTACTACATTAATCATTTTAGTAAACGTGAAAATTAGGCAATATTCTGGCCCGAGCTAATGCTTAACCAAGCTACTTTTGACAGCGGTATTCAAAATAAGTATGTTTGATGTAAATTCTAACACTGGTAAGTTTCCCTCATTTTACTATTTGTGTCAGGTTGCGTCCATTAATGAGTGCTATACCAGTCTCGACAGTATTTGTTAGCTTCCCATTGTTTGTGAGTGTTGAGTAAGGTTAGATGATCAGATTCGGTCAGGAAAAACTTTCTATGTGTAATCGGTGTATTTTGGATACACCTCATAGCATGTTAATCTAGCATAATTGTATATTTTTTAGTCGTTATATATGTACTTTGAGTGTGTTTTGTGATTATATAGGTTACGAGCGAAATGGAATAAAATGGCCGCTTTATTTAATTTTTTTGAGAAAAGACATTGTGAGCGCCGATGAATGAAGAAAAAATATTGAAGAAAAGATTTGAGCGGGTCACAATATTTTCGGTCATCTTTTATTTGTCCGGGCTTTGTTCGAGCAATTATTGGTGTTGGGTTAATTTTTATTGGGCCAAAGTTATTATATGTCAAAAGGATTTAAAAAAAAAAAAAACTTTTGGCCCATTTGGACCCAATGGCCCAATACTTAACCGACATTACTCTCAAGTATAAAAGAAAAAAAAGACAAACCAAAGGGATTTTTTTAGTTCTGCCGCAAGGAACAATCGCAAAAGAAAAAAATAGGGAAAAAAAAACGGCTAAAGGAGAAAAACACATCCGATTTTGAAGAATAAAAAAGATTGACTGCAAAAGTGGGGTGCCATCAATTGCATTCGGATATACAAAGATTACAAAAGTTGTGTTGGGGGCCACATAACATATAGCCAGGAAAAGAAAGTAGTTGCAAAAATTGAACTAATAATAATGAAGAAGGTGAACAGTGTATCGCGGGTCGGGTACACTGCGATGTCCGGGTAATTTTATTGTAATTCCTTCTGGTAACTTTATTTATGGTTTGATCATCACTTTTGGGTTATCATAATATTGTTACATTGATTTTGTGATTTATTTATAAATTATTTTTATTGACTTAATATTATGTTTAATTATTTGTGCAAGACAATTTATTTTTAGTTAACGATTCATACTTATTTTATTTAGTTTAAAAAAAGATGGTCGTATAACTGATATAAATTGTACCTAAATAAATTATTAAAACATAATTATTGGTTGGACTAATATAAGATTTATTATTGCGAGTCGTTGATGAACATAATAAATACCGACATTAATTCATTCATATTAAGTCAAAATAATCTTTGTAATCGGTTCTAAAAAGTTTCAATAATCCATAAGTGTGATCAACCATAAATATTAGGAGCTGGAAGGGATTGCATTTTTCTTTTAATTGTTTACTTTTTTATTTTATTTTTCTAGCTTTATTATTAGCTTAATAATTATTTTAATTTTTAATCCGCATTTTTATTATCAAAAGTATTTTAGTTGTCAGATTTCAGAACCAAAACCTTTATTGATCAGTGATCACCTCAAAACTTAAACTAAAACCACATAGTCCTCGTGGATCGATACCCACTTACCCTATCTAGTATAAGGTGATTAGGTTTACTTTTGACCGGTACTTCGACGCCGATCAAAATTTTGGCGCCGCTGCCGGGGACTTAGTGAGCTTTTCGTTTAAGTTTTTGTTAATATTTTTCTTTAATAAAATACAAAAATACAAAAAGATTTTATTTTTCTTGTTTTGTTTTGTTTTGTTTGTTTTGTTTGTTTCTTGTGACTATGCAGGTTAGTGTATGCGCACACGTAGATCGGGACGTACATCACCGTTAGCTTACAATCCTGAGGTTGAGAAAAGTGCACGGTTAAGAAGGAGGACGTTTCGATAGTTTTCTACTAATCTTGATTTTTCAGGTTTAGCAGAGCTTTTCGCTGAAATGCCAGGTGACGAAGATGTTGGCGGAAGTGCTAGCGGCAGTAGTAGCGGAGGAGAATCTCCACCACGGGGTGTTGATTCTTATTACAGGCCGGGGATCTTCGAGGATCCCTCGCCTATCGTTTATCCGGATCCGGTTAGAGGGGTTACAAGTAACTTCAAGATCCAGCCAAACCTCATAGCAATCTTGCCAGTGTTTAGAGGTCGTGAGGAGCCATACGCACATCTGCGAGAATTCTTCTCAATTGCTGACACACATCAGGTTAATAACATTACAAAGGATGAGGTAAGACTTCGCCTTTTTCCTTTTTCTCTTAAAGATCAAGCTAAGGACTGGTTCTCATCTCTTGAGCCAGGTAGTATTAACTCATGGTCTGAAATGCAATCTGCTTTTCTTGAGGAATTTTATTCTATAAGTAAAACTGCTGCCATTAGGAATAAGATTAAATCCTTTCGTCAAATCCCAGGCGAGCAGTTTCATGAAGCATTTAATAGACTTAAGGAGTTATTAAGAACATGCCCTCATCACGATGTTCCAAAATGGGAGCTTGTCAAAGTCTTCTATGATGGGTTGGATTATAACAACCAACAATTTGTGATGGCCACTAGTGGGGGTATGTTTTTCTCGTGACCTATGGAGGAAGAATGGGAGTTTTTTGAAAAACTAAGCAAAGGTTCTAAGACCCAAGCTTCAGTGGATCGAAACAACCACCTATCTTCCGCCAATTATGTGTCTAACCAACGTGGCACAAATTCTGAAATTAGCGAGTTAAGTAAGAAAGTTGATCTTTTGTTGAAAAATATAGGAAAAGGTGTTCCGAATGTGTCTAATGTGTCGCATAGTGGGTATTCAATGTGTGGTGATCCAAGTCACTCTGTCGATAATTGTCAAAGTTGGGGGGCACCACCAAATGAGGAGGTAAATGGAGTCTATGGTGGTCGTCCACGAAATGACCCATTCTCCGAAAGTTACAATCCTGGATGGCGCAATCACCCTAATTTCCGTTGAAAAGATGAAGACAATCGCCCTAATAATACTCAACAACAACACTATGGTTACAAACCAAGGTATGTGGGTGGCGATTCATCTAACTTTCAACAAAATTCTTACAATCATAGGCCACAACAAGAATATCCAAATCAGGGTTAAGGCCAAGATGACAACCGTCTCTTGAACCTTGACCGAAAGTTTGATAGGCGTATGGATTCATTGTCTACCAACAATCAAGAGATCAATAGAAAATTTGAGGTCACTAATCAAAGACACGAGACCACTACTAAATCTATTGCAGCTCTTGAGAGACAAGTTGGTCAATTAGCGGATCAATTAAGCAAAAGAGATGAGGGAAGGTTACCGAGCTACCCCACCATGAATCCCGCACACAAGAAAAATGGAAATGAGCATGTGAATATGGTGACGTCTCTTCGAAACGGTAAAATCTACAACAATGACAAGGGGATTCCAAATTCTCCTGATGTCGAGGATTTCGTTACTGATGACGAAATTATTGTTGAAGGTAAAAATTCTGATAATGTTAAGTCCGGTTCTGAGTTGGTAAATGATTTGTTAAATGATTTTTCTAAACCAACAACACCGAATCCAAAAGCTACGAAAACTCCCGAAGTTGAGGAGGGTGGTGTGTCCAGCACACCTTACCCTACGGCTTTGGAGAAATCGACATCTGCAAGGTTAGCTAAAAAGGGTCCTCATGCTGAGGATATGTGGGAGACTTTCAAGCAAGTTAAAATTAATCTCCCCCTTATTGATGCTATCACGCAAATTCCTGCGTATGCCAAGTTTTTAAAGGACTTGTGTACCTAGAAGAGGAAGTTGAAGGCATCGTTGCCTAAAAAGATTGACCTAACTGAGCATGTTAGGGCAGTCTTATCTAGCTCCCTTCCTCCTAAATTCAAAGATCCTGGAGCACCATTGATTTCAGTTGTGGTCGGAAATATTGCCATTAAGAAGGCGCTCATTGATCTTGGTGCCAGTATCAACATCCTTCCTGCTAGTTTGGTTGATAAGTATGACATAAGAACTCTTCGTAAGACAGACACCATTATTTCCTTAGCCGATCGATCTACCAAAATTCCTAGAGGTATCTTAGAGGATGTAATTGTGAAAGTTGATGAATTCTATTACCCAGTTGACTTCTTTGTTATGGACACCGAGTCACAATACAAAGATGTTCAACCAACTATTATCTTTGGCCGCCCATTCTTAGCCACGATAGATGCTAGGATTAATTGTCGAATTGGCACCATGGATATTGCCTTCGGTAATAAGAAGATAAGATTGAATGTGTTTAATTCTATGAATTCTCCTACAATGAATGAATGTTACCAAGTAGATGTGATTGATGAGGAAGTTCAAAAGCATGCATCCCGTATGCTTAAGGATGATCCTTTGGAATTATATCTAACTGGTGATAATGAGGAGATTCTTGATGTTGCTGAAGTTCTATAGATTCAAGAGTGTTTGGTCAGTTCTTTGGACCATCAAAAACCACCTTGGTCGTATAAAGTGGAGCCCTTACCTTCTACTTTTGACACGGCTACGAAGCCGTCTTTGGAGGTGCCTCCAACTCTTGAATTAAAACCTTTGCCATCCAATCTTAAATATGCTTTTCTAGGTCCTAATGATACGTTACCCGTCATTGTTGCTTCTGATCTTTCTGAATCACAATCGGAAGCACTTCTAAAAGTGCTTTCCAAGTACAAAGCAGCAGTAGGATGGACGATTGCAGACTTGAAAGGGATCAGCCCTTCATTATGTATGCATCGAATTGTTACGAACCTAGATATTAAGCCAGCAAGAGATGCGCAAAGGCGTCTGAATCCTAATATGAAAGAGGTGGTGAAGAAGGAAGTTCTTAAATGGTTAGATGCCGGTATCATCTATCCCATCTTGGATAGTAAATGGGTAAGTCCTACTCAAACGGTGCCTAAAAAGGCCGGAATCACCGTTGTTGAAACCGAGAATGGGGAAAAGCTCACAACCCGACCAGTTACTGGGTGGAGAGTTTGTATAGATTACCGTAAGCTGAATAATGCCACATCTAAAGATCACTTCCCACTACCTTTCATTGATCATTTAGTTGAGAAGCTTTCTGGTAAGAAATTCTATTGCTTCTTGGATGGGTACTCCGGTTATAATCAAATACCCATCCATCCTGATGACCAGGCCAAAACTACATTTACATGTCCTTATGGAACGTTTGCATTTCGAATAATTCCTTTTGGCCTGTGTAATGCACCCGCTACCTTTCAGCGGTGTATGATGAGTATCTTTTCTGATATGGTTGGAGAATCTGTAGAGATATTTATGGATGATTTCTCCATCTTTGGTCAATCCTTTGAAAGCTGCCTTGATCAGCTTGAAAGTGTGTTAAAAAGATGCACCGAAACTAATCTGGTACTTAGTTGGGAGAAGAGCCATTTCATGGTTCGAGAGGGAATTGTATTAGGGCATGTTGTGTCTGAAAAAGGATTTGAGGTTGATCGTGCCAAAGTTCAAGTAATTTCAACCCTTCCTCCTCCCACTACCGTCAAGGGTGTGCGTTCTTTTCTTGGTCATGCCGGGTTCTATAGGCGATTTATTAAAGATTTTAGTGCAATATCAAAGCCTCTTTGTAATCTACTCTTAAAAGATGCACGCTTTGACTTTAATGAATCATGTCTTAAAGCATTCAACATGCTTAAGCAAAAGCTTGTAGAAGCCCCTATTCTGCAATCACCTGATTGGTCGAAGCCTTTCGAGATCATGTGTGATGCGAGTGATTATGCCGCTGGGGCGGTTCTAGGACAGCGGGTCGATAAGAAACCCGTTGTGATCTTTTATGCTAGTAAGACTTTTTCAGAAGCTCAAATGAATTACACCACTACTGAAAAAGAGTTGTTAGCTGTGGTTTTTGCTCTTGATAAGTTTAGGTCATATATTTGGGGGCATTCTAAGGTGATAGTATTTTCAGATCATAGTGCCTTAAGACATTTGTTGACTAAGAAAGAGACAAAACCGAGGTTGCTTAGGTGGATTTTGCTTTTACAGGAATTTAATCTAGAAATTCGGGATAAAAAGGGGTCAGAAAATGTAGTTGCTGACCATTTGTCTAGAATTATCCCTCCGCCGTTCAACCCTTCTGATGTGATTAAGGAAAGCTTTCCAGATGAAAGCTTATTTGAGGTTTCTAAGGTTCCTTGGTACGCAAATATAGTTAATTATCTAGCTGTTAAAAAGCTTCCGGATTTTTGGTCCAATCAATAAAGAAAATACTTCTTCTCTCAGTTGAAGCATTATTTTTGGGAGGATCCGGAGCCCTATAAGGTGTGTGCTGACCAAGTCGTTAGGAGATGTGTTCCTGATCACGAGCATATGGACATATTGGCTCATTGCCATTCTTATGCATGTGGTGGACACTTTGGTGCTACAAAAACTGGGCATAAAATCCTACAAAGCGGTTTCTTTTGGCCGACTATATTCAAGGATGCCCAATCTTTTGTGAAAGCATGTATTCGTTGCCAACAAGTTGGAGGGATTTCAAGGCGTGATCAAATGCCTATGAATCCCATACTTGTTGTTGAGATCTTTGACGTGTGGGGTATTGACTTTATGGGACCATTCCCCACTTCACATGGCAATGTTTACATTTTAGTGGCAGTTGATTATGTGTCTAAGTGGGTAGAGGCTGAGGCTACTAGAACGAATGACCATAGTGTAGTTCTTAAGTTTGTTAAGAAGAATATCTTTGCTAGGCATGGAATTCCTAAGGCTATCATTAGTGATGGGGGTTCTCACTTTAAGAACTTTAGATTTGGGAAATTATTGAAACACTATGGAGTTAATCATTGGATAGCTACCCCTTATCACCCACAGACTAGTCGACAGGTTGAAGTATCTAATAGGGAGATTAAGCGAATTTTGGAAAAGACTGTTCGTAGTGATAGGAAAGATTGGTCCTTGAGGTTAGATGATGCATTGTGGGCATATAGGACGGCTTTTAAGACTCCTATTGGTATGTCACCGTATAAGTTGGTATATGGCAAGGCGTGTCATTTACCGGTTGAGATATAGCATAGGGCTGAATGGGCGATGAAGACCGTTAATCTGGATTTAGAGAAAGCGGGTAGTTCTAGGAAACTTCAATTATCTGAACTAGATGAGATTAGACGTGATGCTTATGAGAGTTCTAAGATTTATAAGGAGAAAACCAAAGCTTTTCATGATCGACACATCACCAAGAAATCGTTCTTGGTTGGTCAAAAAGTGTTGGGAATCTAAACTTGTTAGATTCCCTGATCATTGATTTAAACATAATTAGGCTGATAGATAGTCCCTTGCCTGTGCCTAGGAGGCAGGCAAGTTTCGCAAGACTCACAGAGATCCAAGTCTCTGTGAGCAACCTCAGAGGAGTCCATGTCAGAGACATTGTCAGGGAAGTCGAAGATTACCTGAAGACATACTCCTTGGCTGTGATGGATAACAGCCAAGATGTATTAGGGACTCTGAGGGGTTGAGAGTTAACAGGGGTGGCAATACCCTGATAACTCTCAGCACACTTTGGACATGCCATTTGTGTGTTCGAGAATATGAAGAATAAGGAAACTGTTTTTGACAACTGTTCCTTAAAGCATAATGGAAGACTACCAAGAATAGAAGGACATCATGTGACTGATGTGGGAACTTGTAAAAGCTTGTGTAGTCGACATCAAGTACTGTTTAAGTCAAACTCGTAACACTATAAATAGGATGTGTATCCATGCATTAGTGTTAACACTTTGAGATATTAAGAACATTAGTGCGTATAACTTAGTGAATCAAACAGCTACGACTGTATTCATAAGTTAAGGTTTATTGTTGTTCAAAGTGTGCACAACACATTGTCATCAAACGGTGTTATCCATAACACTTGTAATTCTTTATTATACAATAATAAGATTACGTTTGAAAAGTAATACCTTGTGTTGATTAAGTTAAGATTAGGGTTTCTTGCATTGATTAGGGACTTTCAATTGGTATCAGAGCGGTGTTTGATATTAAAACCTTCAAGAAACATCGTTCTCAGTTTTATAATCAAGATCCACAATGCCGGAAACTTCTAGCCCACACTCACCTTCCACAAACCCATCTTCACCAAGACTTAACCCTCCAGCAAATGACGATGATCTACCCCAACTTCTTGACTCAAGAGGTGAATCACACGTAACCAGTGTACCAGTCTTTGATGAAGAAGACTTTGCCAGTTGGAAGAGTCAATTTATTTTATACCTTGATGGACTTGAACCTTTTCTCTTAGAAATTTTAGAAAATGGTCCATATATTCCCATGGCGCTTACATCTACTGAAGAAAACCCTCTTCCCAAACCTGTCAAACAATGGACCTCAGCTGATAGGAAATTAGCAAACCAAGATAAACGTCTCAAAAGCATCATAATTTCCTGTCTTCCCAAGCATATCATGAAGTCTGTCATTCAGTGTCCCACAGCTAAACAAATGTGGACAGACCTCATTCTTGGCCATGAAGGACCCTCTGAAACAAGAGAGACAAAGATTCAGGCACTCAGACTTCAGTTTAATGCCTTTAAGTCACTTGAAGGTGAAAAGGTTCAGCAAACCTATACTAGGCTGAAGATTCTTCTAAATGACCTTGCTATGAATGATGTCACTATTGGTCAAGCTGAGATCAATGCTACTTTTGTCAACAGCCTTCCAAGAAAGTGGCTGAGCATGAATCAGACTCAGAGAGCTAACAACTCAATCAAAAATGATACCCTTGCTCAGCTCTATGGTAAGTACAATTATGAAGAAGGGCTGATCGATACTATCTACAAATCAGAGACTGAAAGATTTGTTATCCAAGGAGCAACTTCCAAAGCTTTGATCTCTGCAACACATCCTCATGACAGTGATTCTGATATTGAAGAAGATACCCGTAGCAGCCAAGAATTCTTGTCAGACCTCAATGCAGAATTCCATGAAAGAGCACTGCTAGCCAACCAAAGAAGATACTACAAAAGATCTGGAAGAGTAGGATCAGCTAGCAAACCAACTGACAGGTCAAAAGAAACATGTTTTGCCTGTGGAAAGCTTGGACATTATCAAAAAGAGTGTCCTTCTACCAAGACATCCTCACCCTCTTATCCATCATCTTCATCCAAACCCTACAAGTTCAAACAACATAACAACTCATCTCAATCCAATTCTTCAGACACTGAGAAGAAAGATTACAAAAATAAGTACAAGGCACTTAAAGCTGAGTTAGAACAAATGAACTTGAAGATTGAAGCTATGTCCAAAAAGAAAGGTGGTGAGAAAAAGACTGAGAAAGGGTTGGTTGCTGAAACTTATGATTGGAATGATGAACCATTGACTTCAGATGAAGAAGACACCACAAGAGTCAGAGCTTTTATGGCGATTGCTGAGGATGAACCAGCTGTTGGAAAAGGTGATGCAAGATCAGGACAATGGGTTGACATCACAATGAAAAAGGTACACAGGCTTCTATCTATGTCTGATAGTGATGAACGTAAGCATGTCCTTGATTACACCATTGTTGATTTGCACTTTGTTGAGGAACAAAGGAAGAACCTACTTGATAAGTTTCACTCTGTTAAAACTGAAATGATAAATGCTAAGGCTGAATGTGAAACTCTCAGGCGGGTTAACTTAGAGAAAATATCCCTGCAAAATGAAGTAGCTAGATTAACCTTGAAAAACATAGCTTTAAATGATCAAGTCACTGAATTGAACAAGATTATTGAAAAATGGCTGTGTGCTAGGTTTACTATTGATGAATTGCTTAGGGATGAAGTGCCTGCTGACTTAAACAGGGATATAACTGCTAAGAATAAAAAGCTGAGGATTCTCACCAAACCTAAAGACATTGTCTTTAAATCTACAGAGACTATTCATATGTCAGATACCTCTTTGACTAATGACCCTGTCTCTGAAGATGTGGCTGAGCTACCACCTTTGCCCAAACTCTCTAGAGTTGAACCTAGCAGTTCTTCTAGATCTGCTAAGGACGAACTTAGGACAGATATTGAGAATCCTCCAGCCAAAGTTTTTCGTGTGCCTACTAAACAAACTGGTAAACAAGTAGCTTTTAAACCTGTTACTACTAAAGCTGTGAATAAGGTTTACCCCACCACTGAAGATCGCCTGTTGTCTCTTATGAAAGAAGTAGAACTCTTGAAACAACACATTAAGCCTTCCGTTGAATGCTCTACTTCTCATGAACCTAAGTCTGTCCTAGATGAACCCAAAGGGGAAAGGTTAATCAAACCTTATTGCAATGTTTGTAAATATTCTCACCATTCGACCTTAGATCATGACAGACACATGGCAGCTAAAAGAGCACAGACACCCTCTAGGGACAGACCACAGAGTTCCAAAAGACAACAGGGAAATTACAAATCTTATCCTCCCTGTAAATTCTGTGGGTTCACAGACCATCACTCAGACGAGTGTGGTGACTTCCCTGGGTGTGATATCTGTGGGAGTTATAACCATGAAACAATGAACTGTCCATCCCAACGCCAAAAGTTTTTCAGGAACACAAGAGTTGCTAACAAGCAATTCAGGGAACCCACTGGAAAGTGGGTTCACCATAGGAACTAATCTGTTTCTATGTATCTGTGCAGAAATATCTCAAGGAATCAGTATGGTATCTAGATAGTGGCTGTTCTAGACACATGACAAGGATTCAACAATACCTGCACAGATACTCAAAGGAGCCAGGTCCCAAAGTGGTGTTTGGAGATAACTCTTCAGGTGACACAGAAGGATATGGATCAGTGAATTGCAATGGGATCACATTTACCAGGGTTGCATATGTGAATGGTCTTAAACACAATCTTATTAGCATCAGCCAATTATGTGATGACTATAAGGTTTTGTTTACTAAGACTCAGGGAACCATATTCAACAAAAATAATGATATTGTGCTGGTTGCACCTAGAAGGAGAGATGTTTATGTCATCAAAATGGCTGTGTGCTCTGAAGACAGTTCAAATTGTTTTCTTGCCAAAGCCTCTGAAAGTGTCAACTGGCTGTAGCACAAAAGACTGTCTCATCTCAACTTCAAGAACATCAATAAGATAGCCACTCAAAACTTGGTTGCTGGTCTACCTTCAGTAATGTTTTCCAAAGACAAAACTTGTTCTGCCTGTGTCAAAGGAAAACATCACAGGTCTTCATTCAAGACTAGGCAATCATTCTCTATTGACAAGTGCTTACATCTCCTTCACATGGACTTGTTTGGGCCTGTCAAACCTCAAACCATTAATCACAACAAATACACCTTGGTCATAGTTGATGAATTTTCAAGATATACATGGGTGTTCTTCCTCAGAAGGAAAAGTGATGCAGCTGATACCATCATGTCCTTCATCAGACAGGTTGAAAATATGAATGATGTTAGAGTCAAAGCTCTAAGAAGTGATAATGGTACAGAATTCAAGAATCATCAACTTGAATCATTTTGTGATGAAAAAGGGATTTCTCAGAACTTCTCTTCAGCTGGCACTCTTGAACAAAATGGTGTGGCTGAAAGAAGAAACAGGACTCTGATTGAAGCAGCAAGAACTATGTTAAATGGTGCAGCCTTACCAAAGCAATTTTGGGGAGAAGCTGTACACACTGCCTGCTACACTCAAAACAGATCAATCATTGTCAAAAGACATGGCAAAACCTCCTATGAAGTTTTCAGAAAAAGATCTCCAGACGTCAGCTATTTTCATGTGTTTGGATGCCCTGTGTTTATTTATAACTACAGGGATAAACTTGGAAAGTTTGATGAAAAAGCTGATGATGGTTTCTTTTTGGGATACTCTCCAACAGCCAAAGCCTTCAGAGTATTCAACATCAGAAGACAAGAAGTAGAAGAAACTGTCCATGTCCGATTTAATGAAGATGATGAAGTCATACAGAGGACAGGAACAGAGGGTGATGAAGTAGATTTTAATGAAAATATTTCTTTCCCAAGTGATGAGTTCACAGAACCCAGACCTACCAGTCATCACCACTCCAACACTCTCACTCCTTATGTTCCTGCTTTTGACCCTCTGTCTACTCACAACATAGAAGTTCCTACCTCTCAGGAACTTGATGAAGAAGAACCTCAAATCTCTGATGGTCCTTCTCATGATATTAATGACTCACCAATTCTTCAAATCTCTGAAGATTCTCCTGCTGATAATGAAATAGCTTCCCTTGATATGGCTGAAGAAGACTCTGACACTGAAGTAGTCTTTAAAGAAAGCCCTCCTAGTCAGCAGGATGAGACTCAAATTGTACAAGCTGTGCCCTCAAGTACCCCTGTTCTTGAATCCCCAGCTCCTCAAAATAAGTGGTCAAGAGATCAACACATTCTTCTTGTCAACATTATTGGGGAACCAAATGCAGGGGTCACAACTAGATAGCGAATCCAAGACTCAGAGTCAGCCTCAGCCAATGAATGTCTATTTGTTGAATTTCTTTCTCAAATTGAACCTAAAAGAGTTGCTGAGGCTCTGGTAGAAGAAGGATGGGTATCTGCTATGCAAGAAGAAATCAATCAGTTCAAAAGGAACAAAGTATGGACACTAGTGCCAGCTCCACCTGGAAAGAATATCACAGGCACTAGATGGATCTATAGAAATAAGATGGATGAAATTGGGAACATCATCAGGAACAAGGCAAGACTGGTAGCACAGGGATTCTCTCAGACTGAAGGAATTGATTATGATGAAACTTTTGCACCTATTGCTAGACTTGAGGCCATCAGAATCTTTCTTGCTTATGCTGCCTATATGAACATCACTGTCTATCAGATGGATGTAAAGAGTGCCTTCCTCAATGGTGATTTGGCTGAGGAAGTCTATGTTGCACAACCTGAAGGATTTGAGAACAGCAAGTTTCCCAACCATGTGTACAGACTTCACAAAGCAATGTATGGTCTGAAACAAGCTCCAAGAGCATGGTATGAAACTCTTTCAAATTTCTTATCTGAAAATAAATTTATCAGGGGTTCTATTGATAAAACACTCTTTACCTTCAAGGACAAGAGTGATTTCATCATTGTGCAGATTTATGTGGATGATATCATCTTTGGATCAACAAATGTCAAACTTAGTAAACGTTTTGCTAAATTAATGACCAAGAAATATGAGATGAGTATGATGGGTGAATTAACTTACTTTTTGGGCTTTCAAATTAAACAATGTCCTAAGGGAATTTCTATTTGTCAAGAAAAGTATGTTAAGGATTTACTTAAAAAATATGACTTAGCTGATTGTGCATCAGTGAAATGCCCCATGCTTCCACCCAACAACTTGGGCCCTGATGAGTCAGGGGTCTCTGTCAATGAGACTTTATATAGAGGCATGATTGGGTCACTGATGTATCTAACAGCCAGTCGTCCATATATCCAATTCTCCACATGTCTCTGTGCAAGGTACCAAGCTAACCCAAAAGAATCCCATCTAGTGGCTGTTAAGAGAATTTTCAGGTATCTCAAAGGAACACCATCCCTAGGTCTATGGTATCCAAAGGAATCAGGCTTTGATCTCAAGGCCTATTCAGATTCAGATTATGTTGGATGCTGTATTGACAGGAAAAGTACTTCAGACAGCTGTCAAATCCTAGGAGGAAAATTGGTTGGATGGAGTGCTAAGAAGCAAAACTCTGTGGCTATGTCTTCAGCTGAAGCAGAATATGTCGCTGCAGCCAGCTGTTGTGCTCAAGTGCTCTGGATGAAAAGTCAATTGGCTGACTATGAAATCTTGTATGACAAAGTGCCAATCTTTTGTGACAACACCAGCGCCATTGCCATATCCAACAACCCTGTTCTTCACTCTCGTACCAAACACATTGATATCAGGTATCATTTTATCAGGGATCATATAATGAAGGGAGATATTGAGTTGCATTTTGTTCCCACAGAGCTGCAACTAGCTGATATCTTTACAAAGCCTTTGGCTGAACCTTCGTTCAACAGGCTAGTTGCTGAGCTAGGGATGCTCAATATCTCAAAGCCTGTGGCTAGATATTAAATGTGTTCATTAAATGATTGATTCTATATTAAATGTTTTATTAAATGTTTTTCACATGAAACTAGGTAGTTACTTTCCAAGTAAATGCAAAAAACATTCTCACATATTTAATCATTTATTTTTTGGATAACGAGGAGACAAACTTTTTGAAAGGTCAAGGGGACCCACTTGAGCAGTCATTTTCGCTCTTGCATTTAATACGGTTGAATAACTGTTCACTTAAGTTTGAATATATATTGTCTTCTTTCTCTTCTCACCCACCACCATTCTAAAATCAACTTCTCTCTCTAAATTCTTATCTCTCTCAACCATCCGCCATTTTTCACTCACCCTTCAACCTCAAATCAATGGCGTTTCCCGTTCCAAAAGCCTCCAATGTGAACTTCGAGATCAACGAGAGCATCATCGCCTCCAACAACGCCATTGGATGGATTAAGGCACCAAACAGCACCTATTCAGATCTGGTAAATTTCATGCAGAATTGTGACCTAAATGAAGCCTTCACCAAATCTCCATCCACTTTTTACCAAGAATACCTTAGGGAATTCTGGTATTCTGCTGAAGTAGTAGAAGACACCATTACATTTAGCCTCTCATGCAATGAACATCCTTTTTCCTTTTCCCTTAAAGACATTTCTAGTGTGGCCGGACTAAAACATGGAGATGAATGCTTGAAGACTGTTGACAAAAAGGCTGTCAAGGAAGCCCTGGCCAAACTAAACCCTTGCCATGATGTTAACCTTGCCCTTACTCCAGCTGAGGTCCTCGCCAAATCACCTCTGAAGATTAAGTATTTTACTCCTATGTGGCGTGTCCTCTTCACCCACATTATGAAGTCCCTGGGAGGAATGTAGGGATCACAGGATCAGATGTCATCCAATCATCAGGCTATTGCGTATGGATTAATCTGGGGAGTTGATGTCGACTTTGGAAGCATCATGTTCTCAAACCTGGTAGAACAACTGAAGGGAAGGAATCATGTCAGGGAAAAGAACATCTGTTATGTGCGCTTCCTGTCCCTGATCTTTGAAAGTTTGCTAGGAAATAAGTACCACAACAAGGCCTTGACTGCTCTTAAGCCCTATCGCATCACAGGCGCCATCTACAAGGAGATAGGAGCTGAGGATATCCCTGTCACCGCCCACATGCTGAACGTGGCCAACCAGGTACCCAACGCTGAGAAGCCCTTGCTCCCTTCCTCTGAGAAGGTGAATACTTCTAGTGTCGCTGGCAAGTCTACGTCTTTGACCTCTGGGTAGCACACTACTAAGTCCAAGGCTTCATCTGGCCAACAGCCAAAGAAGAAGAAAATCCCCTCTTCTTCCCACTCCAAAGCTGTTACTAAGGCCAAGGAAAAGAAGACTGACACCGCCTCTGGTCCAGATACTCGTGTGGATTCAGAATCTTTGGCTGACAAACAACAGGAGTCTAGTGTCTCTAGGTCAGCAGAGACAACAGGAAACCAGCCAAACCTAGCTGATATCTCACAGGTAATCAGTGTACATTTTTAGAGGTTCACAAGCAACCACTCTCATTTGTCTGTAGGAGAGAGTGGTGAAGTTAGGGTAATCCTCGACCCATAGAAGTCTGTCATTACACATAGAATACTTTAAGACTTCTGTACACCCTGTCTTTGCACCAGGGAATGATTCATTTGTGTTTATAAAGCACACCGATGACCCTGAACCCTCTAGACAGTATTCAGGCTAACAACAACCTGAATACATTAATGTCTCAACCTTGATCAGCTGTACTTCACACAGCCTCTTGGTTCCCTCCTTAAAAGAGTCCCAAAGGATTTATCCTTTCAGGGGGAGCTGAATCATCACCCTCAGCTTTCCTAGGGGCAGCGTAACAGGCGACCTACAACAACATATGTTTCACTCTTAAAAGAGTCCCAAAGGTTTTACCTTTTGGGGGGGGACTGAATAATCACACTCAGCTTTCCTAGGGGCAGCGACTGGCGATCATTAAACAACATATGTTTCACAATCAAAAGAGTCCCAAAGGTTTTTTACCTTTTTGGGGGGGCTGAATAATCACACTCAGCTTTCCTAGGGGCAGCGAATGGCGACCATTAACCATACTTCATTCACACTTAAAAGAATCCCAAGGATTTATCCTTTGGAGTGGCTGAGTAATCACCCTCAGCCTCTCTGGGACAGCGAAATGGCGACCATTCACGTTATATTTTTTCCCTGTTACTAATTACAACAAACTTGCAGGCTGAAATTGTACAGCCAGTCCAAGAATCTCAGGTACACGAAAAGGAGGCTGAAACAATAACTCAGGATAAACTCAATACTGAAGAGCTTGTGTTAAATGTTGATGAATACATGCTCTCAGTAGAAGATTATGTCTCTGAATTTGAGCCCATGCCTGAAGATGAATTCCTTGAGGGAATGTTTGATGAAGAGGATGAAGAAGATGAGGATGACCAGCTGTCAGCCTCTCCTCCTAAAGAAGATGACAAGACTTCTCCTCTCAAGGAAGTTGTTGACACTCCAAACTCTGCTACATCTGCAACAACAGTCTTCCAAAGACCAACATATGATCCAACAGCCGAATTCCTCATGTTTGATCATCCTACCCAGACCAACTTCGACTTAATTCCAAGGGGGGATGATTTTGCTCAGCAAAGCCTCAATATCAAGAATCTTCAGCCCGTACATCATCAATCTGATATTGAGCGCTTATCAAGGAAGCTGGACGTGATCAAGTCAGAGATGCACAATTTTACTGTCACTTTTCCAGGCATTATAAAGAAGGCTGTGACTGGGGCTGTCACTGAGCCAATTCAGGAGGGTGCAAGAAAAGGTGTGGCCCAGGGACTAAGTCATCTCTCGACACGAATCAAGGATGCCATTGACTCAGTTGTCCCTGCTATGTTCCATGAACAAGAAAACAACATGAACAGGCACTTCAATGCGGTTCGCAACAGGCAATACAACCATGCTGGCTTTATTGTCAGGCGTGTTCAGGCAAATACTAATGCCAATGCCAACCTCTTGCTGAAGATTGCCAGGGCTTCAAGAAAAAGACAACGTGCCATGGCTGCCTCTGTGGAGCAGATTGCAAGACGATTTCAGGCACGTTCATCCAAGCATCAGGGAAGTAAGGATGAACGTGAGGTGGAGAAGAATACTATACTCAGCCTTGCATCTGCTGAACAAGGCTCATCATCAGCCAATCCCTCAACTACACCTGTTCCTCTACAAGTCATCACACCAGTTATAGTACATGATGATGAGGATGATACTCAGGGGGAGCAACAAACACAAGATGGAGCTGACTCATCTAAATCCATGATCTTAGTTAACATCAACAAGCCTGAGGATGAGGATGAGCCAGTGGCCAAGAAACTAAAATTCACTGTGAGCTCTCTCCCAAAATCTATTCAAACTCAGGCTCAGACAGCGTTTCTCAAAAGAGATGATGATTTGAAAAACATAAGTGTGGAATCCTCTGTCTCGAAGAAAGGGAAGGAGATAGTTTTGGTTGATACTGACACCAAACATAAGAAGATAGCTGCGATGCTAGAGACAGGAGGATCCACCACAGACCTTTCCCACTTTTCAACCTTTACACCTTCCGATGAGAGTCCTTTAACTCCTGAAGAAATACAGCAACAGGCTGAAGAATTCAAAAGACTAAATGAGCTCAAGACAGCCAAAGAATTAAATGAAGCTACTCTGAGGAAGATGACACCACCTGAAAGGGAAAAACAAAAACAAAGGTTGAGGGAAATGGAACTAAAACGCGCTGAGGCCTTAAAGAAAGTCAAAGCTGACTATGATGCCTGCGTGAACAACAGGTATGCTGCTGGCAAGATAACCAAGTTTAAATACACCATTCACAAATCCACAAACACCCCACAGATGATCTTATGGAGGGAAAACCAACAGAGGAATATGGATGTATTTAACAACTTCAGGTTAAAGACACTTGGGTTATCAGAATGGTTTGAACTCGAAGCCTTAGCTGCCAAAAAGTCTGGACAGGCAAATTTCCTTCTGCTTAAAACTCTTAAAGCTAAGTTTAACTGGATCAAGGAAACAGCTGCCAAACTCAAGATTGATCCCCCACCACAGCTTTTCGAACAAGAACCCCCAAAGACAGGCAACAAAAGAAGAAGAATTTCACAAATTGTTGATGAAACTTTTGTTACTGAAGATGTTCGTGTGGATGGTATGCACAGGGATTTGATCCTTCCAAATGGTATTGTTGGCCATGTTGATGGTCACACATACTCAGTGCCTGAAAGAGGAATGGCATTTATGAACAAGGCTTGCCAGTATGCTTTTCAGAGGGAAGATGAGCTGTGCCTGGCTTCAACTATTCAGCTACTCTGTCACAAGAAGTGTCTCAAGATCAACACAGAGTATTCCAAGAAGTTTGCAAAGACTTTGCAGGATGAAATTGATAACAGATTAGATGTGGCCGAAGCTGAAGAAAGAATCAAAAATGATGACTATTGAAGATGGTGTCAGCCCTTTTTACCTTCATCTTTTATTTTACTTATGTAATGAACTTGTAATTTTCTTTAAGTCTTAATAAAATCATGAGGTATGTTTGTTTAGATCTGTTATGTGTAAGAAGAAGCTGTTAAACTCACTTACCTTAACTTAGTTAGATCTAGCATTATTTATGTTTAAATAGGGGGAGATTGTTGGGAATCTAAACTTGTTAGATTCCCTGATCATTGATTTAAACATAATTAGGCTGATAGATAGTCCCTTGCCTGTGCCTAGGAGGCAGGCAAGTTTCGCAAGACTCACAGAGATCCAAGTCTCTGTGAGCAACCTCAGAGGAGTCCATGTCAGAGACATTGTCAGGGAAGTCGAAGATTACCTGAAGACATACTCCTTGGCTGTGATGGATAACAGCCAAGATGTATTAGGGACTCTGAGGGGTTGAGAGTTAACAGGGGTGGCAATACCCTGATAACTCTCAGCACACTTTGGACATGCCATTTGTGTGTTCGAGAATATGAAGAATAAGGAAACTGTTTTTGACAACTGTTCCTTAAAGCATAATGGAAGACTACCAAGAATAGAAGGACATCATGTGACTGATGTGGGAACTTGTAAAAGCTTGTGTAGTCGACATCGAGTACTGTTTAAGTCAAACTCATAACACTATAAATAGGATGTGTATCCATGCATTAATGTTAACACTTTGAGATATTAAGAACATTAGTGCGTATAACTTAGTGAATCAAACAGCTACGACTGTATTCATAAGTTAAGGTTTATTGTTGTTCAAAGTGTGCACAACACATTGTCATCAAACGGTGTTATCCATAACACTTGTAATTCTTTATTATACAATAATAAGATTACGTTTGAAAAGTAATACCTTGTGTTGATTAAGTTAAGATTAGGGTTTCTTGCATTGATTAGGGACTTTCAAAAAGTTTGGTTATTCAATGCTAGACTTAAGCTTTTTCCTGGAAAGTTGAGAAGTAAATGGACGGGTCCATACATAGTGACTCAAGTCTCTCCATACGGAGCCATTGAAATAAAAAAATATGGTGGGTGGAGAGCCGTTTAAAGTTAATGGAGACCGTTTAAAGCCGTATGTTGAGTTAGAAAGTGATCAGATGGAAACGGTGG
The DNA here is from genome assembly GCA_025667525.1 of Glebionis coronaria. Classification (NCBI taxonomy): domain Eukaryota; kingdom Viridiplantae; phylum Streptophyta; class Magnoliopsida; order Asterales; family Asteraceae; genus Glebionis; species Glebionis coronaria. The sequence goes on from CM046879.1 coordinate 608,269,405, forward strand.
ATGTGGTTTACTTGGAACCACTCCAACCGACTCAATAGTGAACCACTCCATACGAGTTATGTCTGGCTGAAGACGGTAAACTTAGCGCTTCGCGGGAGGCAACCCGTGGTTTGTGGAACTTTGTGGGTGTGTTCACTACAAACCCTCACGAGACAAAACTCGTCCAGTCGGGCTACCGAGTGGTTTAAAGGCTTGTTGCATACGCTAAATGCAACCGTGATTCCTACGAAAGTGAGTTAGGTTTTTGTTTTTTGTGTGAGGTTGTCAAATTGATTTTTAACCAAAATTTCAATTTAAAGTTTTGCATTAGGGGCAATGCAATGCTTTAAGTTGAGGGGGGTGGCACATGTGTTACATGTTTTTGTGTGAAATTTTGGTCAAAATGGGTTAAAATGTGATTTTTGGGAAAAATTGAAAATTTTAAAAAAAAAATTTTAAATCACATTATAAGAGTCTTGTGCTAATTAGATGTGGAAGGTTCTTCTACATATATGTTTGTTGAGTGTTTGCAGATTCTAAAGATTAGTTTGTGGATGATTTATTGGAGCAAGCTAGAGGATTTGGCCGAAATTATCAGGTGCACCCGATTCTATTGTATAGTTTGGTTATTAAATTGATTTAATTGTTTGCATGTAGTTAGGCATATGTGTAATTTAGATGATCAAACTACGCCGGTTGAATTCTCTCTACTTACCTTTGCTTAGATCGGGTAGAAAGTTTAAATAAATAATATGAATATGGTAATGTAATTATTGGGTTAAGACATTTGAATTTGATCTTATTCGACTCGCCACCCGCGCACGGTGGCCTTAGAAAAGAGTTGGAGAACTGTTATAATTATTGGTGGTAGTCATATGCTGGGCTTGCCTATCTGATTCGTCACCCGCGCAAGGTGATACTTTAGTTGTTAGCATGGGTCAGACGCCAATTTTTATGATGGATAGCATTGCACTTAGCTGAGACAATTTTATGTGAAATAACCCAATCCTTGTATTGTTGTAATGAAATTAGGAAGATCAGTTTAATTTAGTGCATTATATAATTATACTATGTGGTAGATAATTCCATCATGTGATGTACCAGTAGGCACGAAGTATAACTGTTCCAATTTAATTAAACAGACTTAATTAACCGGTTCTCATGTGTCGATGTGTCCTAGTATGCACATATAAGATAGATATTTATTTTTCTGAATAATTGGTCTTTTTATCAACCTTGAAAGGAGTGTATAAAGCGTTCGGGGTGACTTGTATAAGAAACGGTCCCGAATGACTAAAAAAAAACTTATGTGTGATGTGAAAAAAAATGAAAATGAAAGTGTGAAAAAAAAGTGAAAAAAAAGAGGTGAAAGTAAGTAAGCTAAAGTATGATAGCTTAAGGTGCGCTCTTATGGTATATAAACTCCAATGTTATAAAAGGTGTAAGATATTCTCACCTCTTGTTTTAGATTAATGTTTAGATTGATTATAGGTGTGTATTAGGTACGTTAGACACATGATTAATTATATGAAACATAAAATAAATGGAATCAATGGGAATGGTTATGCTAAGTGTTTAAGAAGGACAAAAATATTGGTAATCATTTTGGATTATTTGTTATGTAGGATTGTTATTAGTGTATTAGGTTGAATGTGATCTTTTTGATTAAATTTCAATAGTATGATTAAAAATTATGAAATTAACATGCTTGTATATTTTTATTTTATTTTACACGAGACGGTAAAAGTTAAGTTGAGAGGAGTTAATCGGTGTATTTTGCATACACCTCATAGCATGTTAATCTAGTATAATTGTATATTTTTTAGTCGTTATATATGTACTTTGAGTGTGTTTTGTGATTATATAGGTTACGAGCGAAATAGAATAAAATTGCCGCTTTATTTAATTTTTTTTTAGAAAAGACATTGTGAGCGCCGATGAATGAAGAAAAAATATTGAAGAAAAAGATTTGAGCGGGTCGCAATATTTTCGGTCATCTTTTATTTGTCCGGGCTTTGTTCGAGCAATTATTGGTGTTGGGTTAATTTTTATTGGGCCAAAGTTATTATATGTCAAAAGGATTTAAAAAAATTAAAAAAAAAAATACTTTTGGCCCATTAGGACCCAATGACCCAATACTTAACCGACATTACTCTCAAGTATAAAAGAAAAAAAAAGACAAACCAAAGGGGTTTTATTAGTTCTGCCGCAAGGAACAATCGCAAAAGAAAAAATAGGGAAAAAAAAAGACGGCTGAAGGAGAAAAACACATCCGATTTTGAAGAATAAAAAAGATTGACTGCAAAAGTGGGGTGCCATCAATTGCATTCGGATATACAAAGATTACAAAAGTTGTGTTGGGGGCCACATAACATATAGCCAGGAAAAGAAAGTAGTTGCAAGAATTGAACTAATAATAATGAAGAAGGTGAACAGTGTATCGCGGGTCGGGTACACTGCGATGTCCGGCTAATTTTATTGTAATTCCTTCTGGTAACTTTATTTATGGTTTGATCATCACTTTTGGGTTATCATAATATTGTTACATTGATTTATGATTTATTTAAAAATTATTTTTATTGACTTAATATTATGTTTAATTATTTGTGTAAGACAATTTATTTTTAGTTAACGATTCATACTTATTTTATTTAGTTAAAAAAAAAGATGGTCGTATAACTGATATAAATTGTACCTAAATAAATTATTAAAACATAATTATTGGTTGGACTAATATAAGATTTATTATTGCGAGTCGTTGATGAACGTAATAAATACCGACATTAATTCATTCATATTAAGTCAAAATAATCTTTGTAATCGGTTCTAAAAAGTTTCAATAATCCATAAGTGTGATCAACCATAAATATTAGGAGCTGGAAGGGATTGCATTTTTCTTTTAATTGTTTACATTTTTATTTTATTTTTCTAGCTTTATTATTAGCTTAATTATTATTTTAATTTTTAATCCGCATTTTTATTATCAAAAGTATTTTAGTTGACAGATTTCAGAACCAAAACCTTTATTGATCAGTGATCACCTCAAAACTTAAACTAAAACCACATAGTCCTCGTGGATCGATACCCACTTATCCTATCTAGTATAAGGTGATTAGGTTTACTTTTGACCGGTACTTCGACGCCGATCAATGTGCATCATTCCTTTAATTTTTTCTGTCTTGGCTTACGGACTAAAGAAGAAAACAGACGGGACTGAGCATAGATACAATCGTAAAACTTTCGTGTAAAAACTAAATTCTTTAAATTTCAAAAGTAGTTTAGCGAGATGTGAGTCCAACGGGAACTCGAAATTCAGACTCTCTATGTTGTCTAATGCTCCCAATATAAGACAACAATACTATTATATGATCCAGTTTAACCTAACATTATGCAAATCCGTAAAAGAACATGAGACGTCATACTCAAAGTGCACTAATTAACCAAAAAACTGAGTAAATATCAGTAAATGATCGAATTTACTGTAAGATGGCCAGTAAACACTAATACTTGCGACTACATATCTCTTCATTCCAGTAGTCAATACCAGTTCATGGCACGCCACATAATCAGGATTGTCAGCCAGCCCATGTAAAGCTGAGGTCGGGTACAAATGACACGACATCCGGTTCCTAATACTTATGTACTCCTGATCCCTTTGGGTTTTGCAGCATTATGGAAGTGAACTGAGCATATTGCTTTTCTGATGCGTCCCAATTCGACCCACCTGAGCATTTTCAACATGTCGAGTAACTGAGAAATCACTTCCCGAGCCTTTCGTAGAGCTTTCAATTGTGAGTAATGAGTGCTACGCCAGTCTCCACAGTATTTGTTAGCCTCCCATTGTTTGTAGATGTTGAGTAATGTTAAATGATCTGATTTACGCACAAAAAGCTTTCTGCATCATTGTTTTTTCAGTCTGGGTCCAGCTGGAACTCAGTCATTTTTAGCCCAATATTAGTTACAATCCTGTGTAGTTCAATACTCCCAATATCCATAGGTGATACATGTATATTGTCAATCTTTTACGACTTCAGAAGCAAAAGTACAATCCCCAGATACACGATGGTCTTGCACTAAAAGTTCAAGAGACTGGTTCTACTTAAACTTTGTTTACAAAAACAGTTTAAACGCGAACGCCTCACGGAACATAAAGTGTAATTGCCGTAATAAAACAAACAAATACAAAGCCATGAAAGAATACAAGATTATACATATGATAAGTCATCAGGAATGTAAATGCACTCTTACATCCCTTAAAGTATTGTGAAATGGTTCAGTTCAGGTTATGTTAAAAAGATATGAACATAGCTTAAAAAAAAGGGCCAACATGTCAGTTCTGCTCTTTCATAGCTTAAAATTCAGGTCCAACATGTCGGTTCGGGCTATGAAAGAAAGATATAAAAATTAAAAATAGCTTAAAACGGGTCAGACAGAAACCCAAACGCTACATACCAAGTGTCATCCTGAATCTCTTTTTTATTCCCATTCTTGTAGATGTTTGATAAGGTCAGATGATCGGATTCAGGCACGAGAAACTGTGTGGGCTTACGTTCTAAAGAATATAGACAGGACTGAGAGCATAAATAAAATCGTAAAAACTTCATCTACACAACCAAATGCACTCTTACAGTACTTATGCAACAAGAAAATTCAAGCACACTAATAAACATATTTGACAAAGTCACGTTTACATAATTACGACATCACTGCTCCTCAATTGTTGCTGTTTCTTAAATATCTTACCAAGAAAGCTTAGTATGACCTGAAAGCGTTCAAAAATAAAACCAAGTTAGTGATGATTTATTATCAAACTCATGTAAGATCAGATTTACCAAAAAGGGAGAACACAGTACCTTATATATTATGAAGCACATCGAGAATATGCTGCAACTCATTCGCAACAATTTCTATTTTCATCCGCTCTTGTGGTGAATCCACAGAGCACGATAATCCAATCTTGATAGTTCCAACCGAACATTCTTCAACTTTATTTGCATTCGCTTCATTACTTAGCAACACAAATTCATCACCATCATTAACATCGATTGCATGATTCGGAGATGACATGTAAGCAAATTTGTGAAGGTTAAGACTATCGTTGAACATGTCATATGTAGGCTTTTTCCCGGTCATCACCTCCAGTAACAATATACCAAAACTGTAGACATCCCCACTACTAGACACCTTGCTCCCGAGACCATACTCTGCGAATTAAAAACAATTAATTAACTTCCAAACTGAAATTTTCAAGCTACTAGAAGCATCATAGAATACTACCTGGAGGTGCATAACCAATAGTTCCTTTGACCCCGGTTGAGTTATTCTGGTTTGTACCAAGTAGTCGAGTTAAACCAAAATCTCCAACATGAGCCACCATATCAGCGTCAAGTAGAATGTTGCTCGGCTTTAAATCACCGTGAACGATGGTTGTTTGGCACCGATTGTGAAGATAATCAAGTGCTGTTGCAACATCTTTGAGAATATTTATTCTTTGAAGAAGGTTGAGTTTCGATGTAGTTGCACTTGAATGAAGCCAATCGTGTACACTTCCATTGGGCATAAACTCGTAAACCAAAGCTTTAAAATCATTACCCAGAAAATCAACACTTGAACATGAAGTTATAATCTTCAAAAGATTACGATGTTGAATATTGCGCCAAGCTTCACTTTCTGCTAGAAAACTTCTGTGAGCTCCTCGACTTTGAAGATGTAGAACTTTGATTGCAACAAATTTGTCATCAACAGAATCTAGGATCCCCTTATAAACAGAGCTGAACCCACTCTCTCCAATCCAATTTGCTACCGAAAAGCCATCAGTAGCCTTGAGAAGTTGATTGTATGAAACTTTCATGAACCTTTCACTCCCTGACGACTCACATGGTTGTTGATTATTGTGTTTCTTCTTACACAAAAGATACACATAGCCTAATACTATGAGCAACATCGGTGCAATCACAACGACTAATATAAAGAAAGGAAAACTTTTTTTCTTACTACCCGTCTCTTTGCACTTGGGTAACTCAAGTGTAACCAAACCACCACAAAGCCTATTGTTCCCCAAAACCGAAAATGCACTTGCATTGGCAAACACCCTTACAACCAGTACTTGACCCTCAAAATAATTAAAGGAAAGGTTCAAAAATTCTAAGGAGTTCCATTTGTCTAAAAATTGAGGAATTTTACCAGATAATTTATTCTGAGAAATGTCTAGTACCCCTAATCCTCCCAAGGAACTTAACGAAGATGGTATTACGCCTTGAAATCTGTTGCCACTTAGGTTTAACCATACAAGGCTAATGCACTCACCAAGGCTACTAGTAATGTTTCCTGACAAATTATTATAAGCTAACTCGAGCTTGCTCAACATCTTGAGGTTTTTAATCTCTGTTGGAATCGAGCCAGACAGGTTGTTGTTTGAAAGAATTAAAAAATGAGTTAATGATGGAATTTGAAGCAGTTGCTTGGGTATTTTACCACTAAGTCTATTGTCTTCAAGGGTTAACCCATTAAGGTTTTTACAATTCCCAAGACTTGATGGAATATGACCTTCTAATTTGTTGGAATATAAATAAACTTTAGTCAACAATGATAAGTTCCCGATGGCATCAGGGATACGCCCTGAAAATTGATTGCTATTTAGACCAAGAACTTGTAATTTTTGAAGTTTACCAATCGTAGGGGGGATTTTTCCTTCGAATCTATTAGAGTGTAAAAGTAAAGTGGTTAAGCCAACTAGACTACCTATACTTGAAGGGAGGCTTCCAAATAACTGATTGCGATCTAAATTTAGAAATTCGAGTTGATCAGAAAGATTACCTATTGATATTGGAAGCACTCCAGTTAGGTTGCCATAAGAAAGTTCCAACCTTACTAATCTACTGCAATTTGTCAAAGAATCTAGAAACCTCATGTCATTAGCTTCACCGCGTCCATGGAAGTTGTTATGATGTAATCTAATTTTATAAATATCTCTAAGTTTTGAAAAATCAACTGTCAACCTTCCACTAAAATTGTTGCTGCTCATTTCAAAATGTCTTAATTTAGAACAATTAGAAATAGAAGGTGGAAGAACTCATGTCAATTCGTTATCCCTTAACTGAAGGAGCTCAAGATTAGGGAGCTGATTACCAATTTCTAAAGGAAGACCGCCAATGAGGTGATTATCAGCTAATGAAAAATTAACTAGGAGTGAGAGGTTGAAAATGGAATGCGGGATGCTTCCATATAAGTTGCACGCACCTAAGTAAAATGCCGTCAAGCTTTTCCAATGACCCAAGGTATCTGGAATTCTCCCACCCAACGGGTTCTCGACAGTAGAGAACAGTTCCATTGATGTGATATTCCCCAAGAAAGGTGGGATTCCACCTGTTAACTTATTGTATTCGATTACAAAACGAGCAAGTTTCGAGAGTAAACTCATCTCCTTGGGTATGCTTCCAGTTAGCTTATTTCCAGCGAGCCAAATCACTTGGAGGTTAGAACAACCAGACAAGTTTGTTGGAATGACTCCACTGAATTTGTTGGCATCAAGATAAAGACGACGTAACCTGGATAGACGACCAAGTTCATGGGGAATGGTTCCATGAAAGTTGTTGTTAGAAAGTGAAACCATATGTAGGAAGCTAAGGTTTCCTACATGAAGAGACAAAGAGCCTTCTAAGCCTTGTGAATCAAGCCATAAAACAGTCACTCGATTGTGCCGCTTTCCACATGAAATACCAGTCCAGTCACAGAAATGAATGGAATGGTTCCACGAGGCTAGAACTTTGTACGGATCATGGGTGATCTTTGACTTAAATGACAACAATGCAAGATAATCTGTCTCATTACCGCCATAGGAAGCGGAGACAGTGGGGAAGTAAGACATATAATCACAAGACCAAAAAAGAGAAAAGAAATACGAGAGGAAGATGATAAGCAAATTATTGCTGCTGGTGACTTCATTTTTGAAACTTTACTTCAAATTATGAGAACAAATATTGGCTTTTTATCCTTTTTTTTTTGCATGTTAACAGTTTTTATGACATGTAACTGGTGAAATGAAACTTACTCACCGTACCATCTTGACCAAGACATTTCATTCAGAAGTCTTTTAAAAAGAATTGCATAGGAAAGACTTGTAACATTAATTACGCAACTATGGTCCACAAACTCCTCTCAGCTTGACCAAGAAATATTGACTTATACAGTAATAACTACATTATCGAGGGGGTTGCGTGTCTGTAAGTGTTCGGTAAGTGTTTGCCGCCTACCGCAATTTATGTGATACTTGCAGTGTAAATATCCGTTATTCTTTGCTCTAGGTGCAATTTATGCTTATACTTTCAGCCCTGGTTTCTAAATATATGAGATTGTGAATCCTCGGCTGTTATGCTTCTAAAAAACTAAAATTAGCCCTTTCTATCCCTGGCCAAGAACTATCAGATACCTCAACACTAGCATCAACTCTAAACACGCAGCTAATTTAAAACCATCAACCATAACTTTAAAAATGCAGGGCATTTTTTTGGTGTACATGTGATACTAATAGAGACGTTAACACATCCATGCTCAAATATACATAACATACATATCTACACACTCGCGTATATATATCACTCTCTCCTGGCGATATAATTAAAGCTTGTCAATTTATAGCCGTAACATCAAAATTTATCATTTATGTCACGTTAGATTCAAACACCGAGATTCCCTCCTACGTTAATACACAGACGCACGAGTGTTTCTTCATTCCCTCCTACCAAGTCATAATCATGTAATGTTATTTTAAACACGTATAAATTTGACCCATTTCAGCACACAACATATATAGGCAGGGGCAGAGCCATAAACCTTTGTTCGAGGGGGCACATTTTCATAATTTTTAGGAACTACACTAGAAATTGTTTCTTATAAGGGTCAATTTACAAACAAAAGTCAAGACATTTTATAAAATTCACACTAGAAACTTATTTTCAAATACTAACATCTTAAAACCATATCCTAAAGTGTGAAGTTTCATAAACCTAGATTCAAGTCCAATAAAAAAACCCTCGAAACCGAAATGCTTAACATCATAACAACAATCCAAGCTAAACTCATTCATATCCTAAATTCATGTTCCACTTTCTCAAAACACCAAAATTCACCCAATTACAACACACAACGCTAGTATTAAACGACACAGTCACTTATTGCCATATACTAAAAATCCATAAACATCAAAAGCAATCTTATATCCATATCCTAATAACTAACCATCCGATGTTCCTAATATAGTTTGTTTCGGCTTATATATCCGACTTATTTCGTATTTCATTTTAGATTTATATTTCATAAGCTGACTTTTAATGGCTTATTTCAAACTTTCCGACTTATATAAGCTTATTACCTTCCAAAATAAGCCACAAAAAGTGAGCTTATGAAACATAAGCCCAAAACCAGATAAGTAGGATACACAAGCTGAAGCAAACAACCTTAAAAATAACAAAAATCATCCTTAGAAAAATCTCGAAACTCGAAAAACCAATCAGTTAACAATTAAAGGCAAACCACCTCCAAAATCTAATCAAATCACAAAAAAGAACACATTTATCTTCAGTGAGTATCAACATTAACACAAAGCCATTGAAATTAATATTTTATAATTAGTTAAAGTTAAAAATGTTATCTTATTAAAAATTAAGAGATAAAATGATATAGTAATTATTATATATTTTTTAAAAATGTGATATTTTTAGAGGATAATAGAGATGAGCACGTTATCAATTCTTTACTAATTCGTACCAAATTAATTGTATTGATTTTTTCGAGCATGAACAAGTGGTACTTGTACGAAATCAGATCATTACAGACTTTTTCGAGAATTCCCCGATTACCAGTCCAAAAAAATATAATCAAGTTAAACTTTTGGGCTGAAACAAAATTCATGCTTGAAATGTTGAAATTAATTGGGTCAGCTATTTGTTCTGGCCCATTATATCATCTATGAGCTCTCTTTTCTTTTCAAAAGATTTCAGACCAGTATAACATAAAGTCATAAATTAGTCGGCTTTCATTTCTGATTTGGACTTTGTGAAGCAGCAAGCCTCTTTCTCTTTCAGGTTGCCTATGTTTTTTATTTAATGTATTAACTAGGTCTCTTCCCGTCCGATGACGGTTTTCTCAATAACAGTTTAAAATCATTAAAATATGTTTAAGTTTTGGTGTATGTTTATTTTGCTTGTTTTAACTAAAGTTTCAGTATATGTTTAACTATAGCAGAATGCACACAATGGTGGCACCTTGAAGACCTTCATCTCTCAAGTCTCATGGAAGTGATTTCCCTCGCACGGACCGTCCTAATCTAATGTCACGTTTACCACAGTTGTTTGATGGTGTGGTGCAGTCAACATTATGGATACTATGGAGCTTTAGGAATGAAACTGTTTCAAGCTCAAAAAATCAAAGAAGGAGTTTATTTTGTACGATATAAAAATGATTTCATTTAATTGGATCTCTAATAGATATAGGAAATCTTTTTGTAGCTGGGTTGAGTGATTTTCTAGCCCTCGTATCGCCCTCCCTTGTACCATGTAATCTCTTTTCCTAGCATCTTGCTAGTTTTTTATAATTGTCGTTAAAAAAAGTTCTTCAAAATCTCTAAGAGCAGATTTAGATTCTTATTTCTTCTCACAGGCGCCGCCCAAGTTGTTCCATCCCTTGTCAGTTTTCTCATCATGGACATAACTGACACTCAAACCATTGTACACCTGCACCAATTTCAAAAAAATTAGACTCGTTCAGTTTAGCTAGATTTCAATAAGACACGACCGAGATCAGCCCACTCACATATAAAAAGGGATATGATGCTTATATATAAAAAATGCACCTTGATAAAAGTTTAATCTGTAAGCCAAGAAACATCCAAATCTCCCACGAATCTCAATGACCAAGAACTGGCGATATACAAAGAACTTCATGAATAGTTAGACGCTTTGTAGGCTATTGATGCAAAAGTTGGGTGATCCTTGCTAGACCCGAATTAGGCTTAATTCGGGTTGGCTATGCTCCGGCTCCTGCACCAAGTGAACTGTATGGTTGGGATCCTGCACACTAAATAGCACGCGTTAGGCTTACCGTGGGAATGTTTCCCACGATTAGACTCCGGCGTGAGAGTAAGTATCGGTTTAGAGTTTATAGGAATCGAGAGAGTTGAGAGTGTAGAACGTAATACCTTGGTGGAACCCTTGGGGTTCCTTTTATAGGCAGTGAAACCCTAATGGGCTGTCACTGATGCTTCGGCCCCAAGGAAAGGATAAGCACCAGAATTAGATTGATTGTTATCTTCTAATCATGGTGAGTGAATATCCTCTTCTTTGGGGTGAATCCTATTCAGAGATAGAATATGATTCTGTCTAACCATGTACCGGTCATGCCGGGTCGTGGGCCGCACACATTTGTGCGGTTACTGTTCATCCAAGCCCATAAGCTCAAATGACATTATTCCCACCCATCTGTGATGGGCCGGATACGGGTAGTACCCGTGGGCCGGGTTCATGACCTGGCTGGGGACTATACGTCATCATGTCCCCCCAGTCTAGTTGTTACAGCCGTAGGCGTAACCTCTAGACTATCAAGATGCTCACTGGACGTACCAAGAAAGATATTTAGGGAATGATAAATCGTCCAAGAGTTCGTTTCGGCCGCACTTGTCAACCTGATTTAGGAATTTATTCCAGTAATATCTCAGCCGCACGTGACGACCGAGACAAATTAAATGTAGCATTGAATTTGGGTCTTACGTAAGACCGCATAACCCGACATAAATAACTGTTCACCTGCCACTTTGACTGACAAAGTGCAAACAGTCAGAACCTCGAGCAGCGTAAACGTCTAAGTCAGAAGTGACCCGTGGGTCCCACCTGACGTTTCTCTTGCCACTTGCACCCTAACCACACGATTAAGGATAGTGGCAAACACGTGTCACGCATCCAACAGACCATGACCCACGAGGCAACCCTATAAATAAGCCACCCTACGGCTGTGTGAAACACACAGTCCTCATCTCCATTTCTGCCATTAAAGCTTTTCTTCTTAGCGTCACTTAATCACGCACGGATCCCTTCCTCCGCAGGTTAGAATACCACGTCCTTACCTTTTTATTCAGTAATGGCTCAAAGAAACAACCCCACAATTGGATCCGTGCTTAATGTAATGACCCAGGAGCAACTAGATCACTTTTGTACCAATTATTTCATCCCTACCAACCTACACCCCTCACTTCCTGGCGTCGGAGACCTCATAACTGAGGCTCCGCAGGGTAAAATTGGCCTATACACACGCCTTTTTGATGCGACCAACTACCGCATTCCGTTTACCCCGTTTCCTTATAGATCTATTAGGATATTATGATGTACATATTAGCCAGCTTCACTGAATAGGCGCATGTAAGATAAGTCAATTCGAGATTCTTTGCCATGCTAAAAGAATCCCCCCAACCGTAGAACTATTCTGGCTATTTTACACCCCCAGCATAGTAAATGGTTGGCTATCTTTTAAGAAATGATCTTCCAACAGCCCCTAGTCTCATAATAAGCCCATGGACTCACTGAAAAACTGGTACGACCACTACTTTTTCATTGACTCGATAGTGTGGCCGGCCGATTATGCCTTCAAACATAGGCTATCCCACGACCCCTTGCCGCATGTTAGTACATATAACCCCCAACACTCCCGAGAAATAGATTTGAACAGGACAGGATTCCATAGAAACCTCCCCGAAGCATTTCTCTGTTTGCTAGGGATTAGCCGCACCTATTTCGGCTCGTCCAACTGATATCCTGTGTTTTGGAGAAGGCAGGGTGAAGGTAGGTTAGCATCCGTACACCAAAAAGCGCATTCAATTATTTTGTAATGCCTAATATATTTTGTTGTTTGTGGCAGAAATGAACTTTTTTGGACTTCTACGTCAAGGCGACCCCAAGCTCGTACCAGAGGGATCTCGTCCCAGACGTGAGAACGAATTACCCCTTCTTGAGCACACCCGAAACGTGACGGTTGCTCTGGAAGCCGTGCCGGACCCCCACTTGGAAGAAGAAGAAACAACTCTCTTGAGAACCCGCGTCGATTTTTCCAACAAGGATGGTGATAATAGGATGCTCGAAGGAGGAGCCAGGCCCTCCTCGCCGCCTAAGAATGCCACTCCCGCACATGGGGAAGAGCAAGGAGATAATATTGAGAGGACCACCTCCAGCCTTTGCCAGATGTTGGGTGACGATGAGGAGGAGGTGCAGCAAGTTAATGAAGAGGATGACGAGTTGGTTGAAAAGGAAGTTGATGAGGAGGTTGAAGAAGCAGCAGCTCAGCCCGTCGCGAAGCGTACCCGCAGAAAAAATAAGCGGGTAAGAAGAGCCGCTCCGGCCGAGGTTGGCGAACACAATGCCCCCGCCAAAAAAATTCGAGAGGATCACCCCCTATATCAATCTGTTGGGAGCACCACCCAGGCCTCCGAGACGGTCCGGGTTGCATATGTCGATCCAGTTACTCAGATTCACCCGACTGCATCAGAACTAGCAGGAAATAACATGTAAGGTTTCATCTTGCTAAGTAAGAGCCACAAATTTCCTTTAATCAATACTTGATATGTATCCAAATGCTTGTTTTGCAGGAATGAACAAACTGGTGTCGTGCCTCCGCCTGATGCCCAAATGGAGAAGGGAAAAGAGAAGGAAGTGGAGAGAGACCCTATGCTTCATACGACCGTCACGAGATCCGGTCTTGTATTCGAAGAAGGTACCCCCACAGCCTCCCAAGACCTCCCAACATCTGGCCCCCCTCAATCGTTCAATCCTTTTTGGAATATTACCACTGCGTCACGAATGAGGGAAGCCGAGGAATGCCGTGAGTACCTCAATAACTGCATCCCACCAGGCTTGGTACGAGACGTGAATGCACTAAGCCATGCTGACCTGGTGGATGAGTATAACGGCGCCTTGGTGCATCAAATGGCAATGGGCACCTCGATGAGGGTGAGATTCGAAGCCGCGCTTGGGCATGTGGAGTCCCTCAAGAGGAAAGTTGGACGGAGGGAGAGGATGATCGAAGAGAATGAAGCTCAAATTGGTGCCCTCTAATCCCAACTTGCTAGTGCCGAGGCTACTGTGAAGGAACAATCAGCCCATGCTAATGCTTATGACCAACAGGTGGCCGGGCTCGAGGCAAAACTTGAGGCCGCAACAACCACGGTATGTATCCACGACGCATCACTCTCATTCCATAAGAACCATAGTCTAACAAGTAATCTTTCTCATATAGGTGACCGTAGCAGAGGCGTCCGCCAAGTCCTCCTCCAGCCAAGTATCCGTGCTTACCAAAAAACTTGAGAATGCGCAGATAATAATCCAAGGCTTGGAAAAGGTGCAAGAAGAGCTTGCTTACGAGAGGGTTACGACCAAGGAGCTAAGGGAGGCGTCTGCTCAAAAAGATGTGATAATAGATGCCATTAACACCGAACGTGACGACGTGCTATGCCCCCAACTACTAGCAGCCATTGCCGGCCGCAGGTGGATGGTAGGACGTGGGGCACGTCTGGCCGTTACCAAGGTGCTGGAAGCCCCTGAATTTGTGCAACAGTTTGTGAGCCTTGTGTTGGATGGCATTGACCACGGCCGCCATGAAGGAATGGTCCAGGCCGTAGAGCTAATCAAGAAAAAGGAGAACTTCACCAGGAATGTTTTCTTTAATCCTGAAGCTGCTAAAAAGATGACTGCTTCCATGGCCGCAATGCGAGATCTACATTATCCATTCTTGGCCGAGCTGGAAGCCACAAAGGATGCATCAAACATGGAGATCATGGAAAAGCTTAGTCTTGGTGCGTTCTCTCAAGATGAGGGTCATTCCCGTGCTTCCTTCACTCCCTCGCCCAGCCACCTGACGCTTCCTATCTATGAGGACGTAACCAGGATCGTACTTGACGAAGAACCTTTAAGCGAGGTGCTGGAGAGGAATGCGGCTCAAGCCTTGAAGCGGAGGGAACGTGGTGAAAGGTTGCCTTGCTTGGCTGAGGGACAAGTGGAGATAGGTAAGTTTCCCCCCCCCCCCCCCCCCCCCATGTAGGGTGCCCCTACGTTGTTATCCATTTCAGGCAATTTGTTTTGTAACCTTTAAACATTTGTAGCTTTTATTCGTCCGTGCATGTACACGGCTAAGACATGTGTTAAATAACTGTCCTTTGTATGTAAGTCCGTGATGACCACGACCATTTTGTTATTATTTGGAAACTTGTGTATTTTTATTTTGTTAAATATCGTATACCGATACTGCATCACATGTCACGTCTTACACAAAAGGGAAAATACATGCAAGTCTATAATTCACTAGACATACGACGTGCGTCTTTACTATGCAAAGCACTGCGTGAGTACGGCATACGGAACTTACCACAACGTCTTGTGAGTAAGGTGTCTAGTAAGGATACATGATCCGTGCCGCTGGGGTTGCATCCCTCTTACGCGGCAAGTTGAATTAGTAGGTTCACTTAATCCTCTTACCCCGCCTGGAGGCGTATAGTACATGTACGGTGATTGAATGAATGCATATGAATGAGACATGGCATATTATAATAATAACTAAAATTCATATGACTAACGAAATCCTAAGAAATAATTTGCACAAAACAAGCCGTGGAGCTAGCTAGGCACCACGGTATTTTATTAGAACGTTTACATTTTTTGTTTGAACAAGAATGATGAGTCCTAAAGAACAAATAAGGAACCTAGAAAAAACATAAGAAACAAAACAGATAGAGTGCATGGATCTTCATTAAAGTCACATATAGCGAAGTACCCATGCGGAAGCCGTAGCTTTCAAAGATAGCACCTTTTGAGATTGGAGATGTTCCATGTGCGTTCCAGATCGCGGCCATCCATGCCAGGTAACTTGTACGCGCCTCGTCCTAAGGCTTCCGTGACCTCATACGGTCCTTCCCACTTAGGTCCCAGCTTTCCTGTATTCTCCGCTCGACTTGCTTCGTTAGCACGATAGACATAATCTCCCGGTCGAAAAGAAACACCTTTAACCTTGGCGTCATAGTAAGCCTTCATTTTAGCCTTGGACTTAGCCTCATTAATGGCTGCTATCTCCCTTTTTTCTGCCAACAAATCCAGGTTGATTCGCAGTTGCTCGTCGTTCGGGACGACATTAACCTCCGCCGTGCGGATGGTGGGCATTCCGATTTCTGCTGGTATAACAGCTTCAGTGCCGTAGGCTAATGCAAATGGAGTGTCTCTGTTTGCTGTTTTGATCATAGTCCTATGCGCCCATAGAACATGTGGTAGCTCATCCACCCATTTGGCACTTCGTTCCTCCAGACGTGCCTTGATGTCGTTTCCCAAGCTTTTATTTGTTCGTTCCACAAGGACATTTGTCTGGGGGTTCTTAACAGACGTGAAGCACCGTTTGATATTCAATGATGCGCACCAGTCCTCGAATGGATTATCCGCGAACTGTTTACCGTTATCCGAGATGATTTCTCCTGGTAAGCCAAAACGGCACACAATGTTCTCCCAAACAAACTTTTTAACTTGTTTGCCTGTAATGGATTTGACGGCTTTGGCCTCTATCCATCGTGTGAAGTAGTCCATCGCGAAGATCAAGAACTTAACTCCCCCCACAGCTACAGGAAATGGTCCTGCGATGTCGATTCCCCACTTATAGAATGGCCATGGGGATGTAATAGGTGTAAGCTCCTGCTACGGATGTCGCGGTACTGGTCTATGCACTTGGCAATCACTACACTTGCGAATCATGTCGCGCGCATCCCTGTGCATGGTAGGCCAATAATATCCTGTTCGTAAGGCTCGAGCTACCACGGATCGTGGACCTGCGTGCATGCCACATAACCCTTCATGTATTTCACTGATTACATAAGTGGCCTGACGTGGTCCAACACACCGCAACCACGGCTGCAAGAAAGAGCGCTTATAAAGGATACCTTCTCGAAGTTCGAAGTGCTGCGACTTCCTTCTGATGCGCCGCGCCGCTTTTTCATCGTTCGGAAGGGTTTCACTAGTCAAATAGTTGATGATCAGGGTCATCCATGTAGGTCCATCCTCCTCAACTGTAGTAGCGACCTCCCCTCCTGTTATAGACTTCTCCTTGAGTATTTCCACCAAGACTTGTTTGGACAAGTGGGCGAAGCTTGTGGATGCGATCTTGCTAAGAGCGTCCGCCTTCTTGATCTCACCTCTTGGTACCTGCTTAATAGAAAACTTGCTGAAAGTCGCGATGAGTGACTTGACTTTCTCCAAGTATCGGACCATGTTATCCTCCTTAGCCACATATACACCTAGAATGTGGTTCGCGACAAGCCGTGAGTCCACGTAGGCCTCAAGGTTGCGGCCTCCCATTCTAGCGGCGATTTTTAAACCCGCAATTTCTTTGGATTTAGCTTCATATTAATCCTCCTTAGTGTGTCGAATGTCTCTTTGACATCCCGGAGAAGTGCATCCTCCGTATGACTTTTTATGACTAAGTCATCCACATAGACTTCCAGGTTGCGGCCTATTTGTGAGTCAAAGGCTTTGTCCACAAGCCGCTGGTATGTAGCGCCGACGTTCTTTAGTCCAAACGGCATTTTCGTATAACAATATACGCCTTGACTAGTATGGAATGCCGTCTTCTCTACGTCCTCCTCCGCCATCTGGATCTGGTGGTATCCTTTATATGCGTCCAGGAAGCACTTAAAGGGATATCCACATAGAGATTCCACCTTCCAGTCAATCTCCGGTAACGGGTAGCAATCCAGTGGACAGGCTTTGTTCAGATCCGTGAAATCCACACACATGCGCCAGCTTCCGTCATGTTTTTTGACCATGACTGGATTGGATAACCACTCGTGGTAGTATACCTCGCGCATGATACCCGCGTCCACTAGCTTCCGTACTTCATCCAGTATCACTCGGCTGCATTCAGGTGCCTGGCCGCGCTTCTTTTGCTTGACGGGTTAATACCCCTGGCGGATCTGGAGCTTATGTTCTGCTATCGCGCGTGGTACGCCTGTCATGTGCTTTGGCTCCCATGCGAATATGTCTAAATTTGCACTTAAAAGAGAGCACATGGCCCTTTTCCCGCTATCTGAGAGCGTCCCCCCTATGGATACCTCCTGTTCCGGATAGTCAGGATGGATTGCCACCCTCAAATTGGGAGGTGGTGATCCATCCTTGGGTGGAACAGGTGGAGCCGATGTTGTCACGGTATGACACTCGGATGCTGGTACGATTGTGTTGTAAATGGTGACGATTCCTCCCTCTACAGGGAACTTGATCATTCCGTGTGCCGTGGAGGGTACCGCCCGTATAGCCAGAATACCTGGTCTGCCTATGATCCCATTGTACGGAGAATGTGAGCGTATCACCATGAAGTTCATCCACGCAGTAGTGGAGTGTTCCTTATTCCCAATGGTTACAAGCAGACGCAGTTGCCCTATCGGCCAGATGGTGTCTCCACTAAAACTAGTGAGCGGCGCCGTGGCCGGTACCAATTGGCTTCTTTTTTCTGGCCGTAACTGCACAAAACAGTGTTCGTACAGTACTTCTGCTGATGACCCTCCATCCACATACATGCGACGAACATTGTGTGTTCCAATGCTTATCTCAATAGTGAGAGGCGCAACAATCACATCGCTTGCTGTGATGGGAGGGAATGAGATTTCCCTGCCGCGTGAAAATTTTTGGCCAATTTTCTGCCTCGTGCGGCGTTGTCTGGATTGGATCATGTATATGGTCGAAGGTTTGTCCTTTTGGGGATCCTTCTTGTCATACTTCTTGTTGTCTTTTCCATCCTTCCAATCCTTAACCAAATGCTTGAGTTTACCTGATTTGATCAGTGACTCAATGTGCTTCTTGAGCTGGATACACTCCTCCGTGCCATGTCCCTTGTCATTATGGAACTCGCAGAAACGATTTCCTTGATGACGGTCTGGCGGAGTTGTCATTGGGGGAGGCCTCAGAAAATTTGCCCCTTCCGTCAGCAAGATCTCCCGGTAGGACATCTTTAGGGGGGTAAACTTATCGTCCGGCCGTCCTCCTTTGTTTTGGCTCTTGTAGTCTGAGCCCCTACTATTGTTCTGATTGCTTTAACCGCCCGACTGTCTTCAGGACTGGTCGTTTGATCGGTAGCCGTTTCCTTTTGAAGGGTAAGTCGCGGCAACCGCTGTTTCTCCTTCTATGAAGTTTCTGACCCTTTCCATGAGATCATCATACTTCTCCAGATGCTTGTCATTGAGACGCCTGATTAATTCCCTATCTGTGAAGATGTTATTTAAAATGGTACTAATATATATTTGTTGGTAAATAAAATCGACACAAATGGGGTGGTGGCGCAGTTAGCTAGCGCGTCGGTCTCATAGCTAATATCGAGTAATCCGGAGGTCGAGAGTTCATTTAAATTTCTTTTATGAGAGAATTGCATAAATCGTCCCTGAAGTTTGGTCATTTTGCAAGTTTTGTCCTAAATATTTTAAAACTGCTGATATCGTCCCAAAATCAAAATATTTTGCAAATTTTCATCCTTGAAGTTTTGCTATCTTGCATGTTTCGTCCCAAATGTTTTGGCCATTTTGCGTGTTTCGTCCCAAGCAATATCCCCATTAAGGACGATACTTGCATTAAAGTTTTAAAATAGGGATGATTCTTGCACTTTTATAACGTTTAGGACAAAACATGTATTTTAGCCATACTTTAGGGACGATTTATGCAATTTACTCTT
This sequence comes from Glebionis coronaria, assembly GCA_025667525.1. NCBI lineage: Eukaryota > Viridiplantae > Streptophyta > Magnoliopsida > Asterales > Asteraceae > Glebionis > Glebionis coronaria. Next base: position 608,289,109 of record CM046879.1, read on the forward strand.
CTTTTATTATAGACGTTAGATTGTGGACAATCAACATGTAAACTGAAGCTAACACACGCTAACAGTCGAGGACAATCAACATGTAAACTGAGCTCAACCACAATCGTGACGTAAGTCCAAAACCTTGATATAGTTTTTTATTTATCTTACTTACATAAATACCCGGACGGAACTTGGATGAATTTATTGGGAGGGCCGAGTGCTATATACATCAATTCGGTCGAGATAAAGTTGTATTTCCTTTAAGCAAATATAAGTAAAACTTTAAAGTTTTGGGAGGGCCGTGGCCCTCCCCGGTCTCCATTAAGGTCCATGGAACCAAGTTTTTGAGAAGTTTTGACCTTTGATGTCTCAGGAGCCATCTGTTCATTAGAGGATGAAGGAACAGAAGTGGGAACCATCTTGGTAGTCCCGTTAGTCTCTCCCTTTTGACTCTTCGTTTTTTTATTTTTCTGAGTAGTAGATTTATCCTTCTTTTGGGAAGTTGGAACCTTTGTGTTCGCATCTGCACCAGCTGTACTTTTTGTGACATTGTGAAAGCCATTCTGCGTTTGAGGTATATGCACACGCGTAAATACGTTCTGAGAATTAACCCTCCGATTCAAAAATTGATCATGCCTTTATGATCATTTGTCAATCTTTTGTATTTATCGGATAACAGATTCCAGGCTTGAGAAACGAGCTGGAATACCCCTTCGGCACCTATTGACATGTTCCTATCGGGATGAAGTGATAAAGCTAGTTTTCTAGAATGTTTCTTCACAGTATCATCCGCTGCATGCTAATGGGTTCACGCCAAGTATTCCATAATAATCCATTTCACCACCTAATTTGTTTTCGGCAGCAACATGCACATCCAAAGCTGCTAATAGTTGGGAAATACCGTCAAGACCAGGAAACAAATTTTGCGCCTTCAAAGCAAATTTCTTGGCACCCTTTAAATACTTTAAATCGATTTCTTTTGCCCTTGTAGCTTTATCCTTATTGCATTCCATCCTCCACGAGTTCACTTAAGCAGTTAATCTACTTCATTCACCACTTCCTTAATACTACTACTACATTAATCATTTTAGTAAACGTGAAAATTAGGCAATATTCTGGCCCGAGCTAATTCTTAACCAAGCTACTTTTGACAGCGGTATTCAAAATAAGTATGTTTTATGTAAATTCTAACACTGGTAAGTTTCCCTCATTTTACTATTTGTGTCAGGTTGCGTCCATTAATGAGTGCTATACCAGTCTCGACAGTATTTGTTAGCTTCCCATTGTTTGTGAGTGTTAAGTAAGGTTAGATGATCAGATTCGGTCAGGATAAACTTTCTATGTGTAATCGGTGTATTTTGCATACACCTCATAGCATGTTAATCTAGTATAATTGTATATTTTTTAGTCGTTATATATGTACTTTGAGTGTGTTTTGTGATTATATAGGTTACGAGCGAAATGGAATAAAATGGTCGCTTTATTTAATTTTTTTGAGAAAAGACATTGTGAGCGCCGATGAATGAAGAAAAAATATTGAAGAAAAAGATTTGAGCGGGTCGCAATATTTTCGGTCATCTTTTATTTGTCCGGGCTTTGTTCGAGCAATTATTGGTGTTGGGTTAATTTTTATTGGGCCAAAGTTATTATATGTCAAAAGGATTTAAAAAAAAATACTTTTGGCCCATTTTGACCCAATGACCCAATACTTAACCGACATTACTCTCAAGTATAAAAGAAAAAAAAAGACAAACCAAAGGGGTTTTTTTAGTTCTGCCGCAAGGAACAATCGCAAAAGAAAAAAATAGGGAAAAAAAAGACGGCTGAAGGAGAAAAACACATCCGATTTTGAAGAATAAAAAAGATTGAGTGCAAAAGTGGGGTGCCATCAATTGCATTCGGATATACAAAGATTACAAAAGTTGTGTTGGGGGCCACATAACATATAGCCAGGAAAAGAAAGTAGTTGCAAGAATTGAACTAATAATAATGAAGAAGGTGAACAGTGTATCGCGGGTCGGGTACACTGCGATGTCCGGCTAATTTTATTGTAATTCCTTCTGGTAACTTTATTTATGGTTTGATCATCACTTTTGGGTTATCATAATATTGTTACATTGATTTATGATTTATTTATAAATTATTTTTATTGACTTAATATTATGTTTAATTATTTGTGCAAGACAATTTATTTTTAGTTAACGATTCATACTTATTTTATTTAGTTAAAAAAAAGATGGTCGTATAACTGATATAAATTGTACCTAAATAAATTATTAAAACATAATTATTGGTTGGACTAATATAAGATTTATTATTGCGAGTCGTTGATGAACATAATAAATACCGACATTAATTCATTCATATTAAGTCAAAATAATCTTTGTAATCGGTTCTAAAAAGTTTCAATAATCCATAAGTGTGATCAACCATATATATTAGGAGCTGGAAGGGATTGCATTTTTCTTTTAATTGTTTACATTTTTATTTTATTTTTCTAGCTTTATTATTAGCTTAATAATTATTTTAATTTTTAATCCGCATTTTTATTATCAAAAGTATTTTAGTTGTCAGATTTCAGAACCAAAACCTTTATTGATCAGTGATCACCTCAAAACTTAAACTAAAACCACATAGTCCTCGTGGATCGATACCCACTTACCCTATCTAGTATAAGGTGATTAGGTTTACTTTTGACCGGTACTTCGACGCCGATCAAAATTTTGGCGTCGCTGCCGGGGACTTAGTGAGCTTTTCGTTTAAGTTTTTGTTAATATTTTTCTTTAATAAAATACAAAAATACAAAAAGATTTTATTTTTCTTGTTTTGTTTTGTTTTGTTTGTTTTGTTTGTTTCTTGTGACTGTGCAGGTTAGTGTATGCGCACACGTAGATCGGGACGTACATCACCGTTAGCTTACGATCCTGAGGTTGAGAAAAGTGCACGGTTAAGAAGGAGGACGTTTCGACAGTTTTCTACTAATCTTGATTTTTCAGGTTTAGCAGAGCTTTTCGCTGAAATGCCAGGTGACGAAGATGTTGGCGGAAGTGCTAGCGGCAGTAGTAGCGGAGGAGAATCTCCACCACGGGGTGTTGATTCTTATTACAGGCCGGGGATCTTCGAGGATCCCTCGCCTATCGTTTATCCGGATCCGGTTAAAGGGGTTACAAGTAACTTCAAGATGAACCACTCAAGGGTGGCCTAGTGGTAAAAAGATTTGTGGCTATCACTCCAAAGTGTGTGAGGTCTCAAGTTCAATTCCCACTAGGTGCAAACAACCTTGAAGTGGCCACGCCAACCTCCTGAAAAGGGAGGGCTTTACCTGGTTTGAGTCTGTGTGGCGGTGGGCTCAAACCCCGTGGATTAGTCGGCCAATGAGTCGGAAATCACGGTTACCAAAAAAAAAAAAAAAAAAAAAAAAGTAACTTCAAGATCCAGCCGAACCTCATAGCAATCTTGCCAGTGTTTAGAGGTCGTGAGGAGCCATACGCACATCTGCGAGAATTCTTCTCAATTGCTGACACACATCAGGTTAATAACATTACAAAGGATGAGGTAAGACTTCGCCTTTATCCTTTTTCTCTTAAAGATCAAGCTAAGGACTGGTTCTCATCTCTTGAGCCATGTAGTATTAACTGCTGCCATTAGGAATAAGATTAAATCCTTTCGTCAAATCCCAGGCGAGCAGTTTCATGAAGCATTTAATAGAATTAAGGAGTTATTAAGAACATGCCCTCATCACGATGTTCCAAAATGGGAGCTTGTCAAAGTCTTCTATGATGGGTTGGATTATAACAACCAACAATTTGTGATGGCCACTAGTGGGGGTATGTTTTTCTCGTGACCTATGGAGGAAGAATGGGAGTTTTTTTGAAAAACTAAGCAAAGGTTCTAAGACCCAAGCTTCAGTGGATCGAAACAACCACCTATCTTCCGCCAATTATGTGTCTAACCAACGTGGCACAAATTCTGAAATTAGCGAGTTAAGTAAGAAAGTTGATCTTTTGTTGAAAAATATAGGAAAAGGTGTTCCGAATGTGTCTAATGTGTCGCATAGTGGGTGTTCAATGTGTGGTGATCCAAGTCACTCTGTCGATAATTGTCAAAGTTGGGGGGCGCCACCAAATGAGGAGGTAAATGGAGTCTATGGTGGTCGTCCACGAAATGACCCATTCTCCGAAAGTTACAATCCTGGATGGCGCAATCACCCTAATTTCCGTTGAAAAGATGAAGACAATCGCCCTAATAATACTCAACAACAACACTATGGTTACAAACCAAGGTATGAGGGTGGCGATTCATCTAACTTTCAACAAAATTCTTACAATCATAGGCCACAATAACAATATCCAAATCAGGGCCAAGGCCAAGATGACAACCGTCTCTTGAACCTTGACCGAAAGTTTGATAGGCTTATGGATTCATTGTCTACCAACAATCAAGAGATCAATAGAAAATTTGAGGTCACTAATCAAAGACACGAGACCACTACTAAATCTATTGCAGCTCTTGAGAGACAAGTTGGTCAATTAGCGGATCAATTAAGCAAAAGAGATGAGGGAAGGTTACCGAGCTACCCCACCATGAATCCCGCACACAAGAAAAATGGAAATGAGCATGTGAATATGGTGACGTCTCTTCGAAACGGTAAAATCTACAACAATGACAAGGGGATTCCAAATTCTCCTGATGTCGAGGATTTCGTTACTGATGACGAAATTATTGTTGAAGGTAAAAATTCTGATAATGTTAAGTCCGGTTCTGAGTTGGTAAATGATTTGTTAAATGATTTTTCTAAACCAACAACACCGAATCCAAAAGCTACGAAAACTCCCGAAGTTGAGGAGGGTGGTGTGTCCAGCACACCTTACCCTACGGCTTTGGAGAAATCGACATCTGCAAGGTTAGCTAAAAAGGGTCCTCATGCTGAGGATATGTGGGAGACTTTCAAGCAAGTTAAAATTAATCTCCCCCTTATTGATGCTATCAAGCAAATTCCTGCGTATGCCAAGTTTTTAAAGGACTTGTGTACCCAGAAGAGGAAGCTGAAGGCATCGTTGCCTAAAAAGATTGACCTAACTGAGCATGTTAGTGCAGTCTTATCTAGCTCCCTTCCTCCTAAATTCAAAGATCCTGGAGCACCATTGATTTCAGTTGTGGTCGGAAATATTGCCATTAAGAAGGCGCTCCTTGATCTTGGTGCCAGTATCAACATCCTTCCTGCTAGTTTGGTTGATAAGTATGACTTAAGAACTCTTCGTAAGACAGACACCATTATTTCCTTAGCCGATCGATCTACCAAAATTCCTAGAGGTATCTTAGAGGATGTAATTGTGAAAGTTGATGATTTCTATTACCCAGTTGACTTCTTTGTTATGGACACCGAGTCACAATACAAAGATGTTCAACCAACTATTATCTTTGGCCGCCTATTCTTAGCCACGATAGATGCTAGGATTAATTGTCGAACTGGCGCCATGGATATTGCCTTCGGTAATAAGAATATAAGATTGAATGTGTTTAATTCTATGAATTCTCCTACAATGAATGAATGTTACCAAGTAGATGTGATTGATGAGGAAGTTCAAAAGCATGCATCCCGTATGCTTAAGGATGATCCTTTGGAATTATATCTAACTGGTGATAATGAGGAGATTCTTGATGTTGCTGAAGTTCTATAGATTCAAGAGTGTTTGGTCAGTTCTTTGGACCATCAAAAACCACCTTGGTCGTATAAAGTGGAGCCCTTACCTTCTACTTTTGACACGGCTACGAAGCTATCTTTGGAGGTGCCTCCAACTCTTGAATTAAAACCTTTTCCATCCAATCTTAAATATGCTTTTCTAGGTCCTAATGATACGTTACCCGTCATTGTTGCTTCTGATCTTTCTGAATCACAAGAGGAAGCACTTCTAAAAGTGCTTTCCAAGTACAAAGCAGCAGTAGGATGGACGATTGCAGACTTGAAAGGGATCAGCCCTTCATTATGTATGCATCGAATTGTTACGGACCCAGATATTAAGCCAGCAAGAGATGCGCAAAGGCGTCTGAATCCTAATATGAAAGAGGTGGTGAAGAAGGAAGTTCTTAAATGGTTAGATGCCGGTATCATCTATCCCATCTCGGATAGTAAATGGGTAAGTCCTACTCAAACGGTGCCTAAAAAGGCCGGAATCACCATTGTTGAAACTGAGAATGGGGAAAAGCTCACAACCCGACCAGTTTCTGGGTGGAGAGTTTGTATAGATTACCGTAAGCTGAATAATGCCACATCTAAAGATCACTTCCCACTACCTTTCATTGATCAAATAGTTGAGAAGCTTTCTGGTAAGAAATTCTATTGCTTCTTGGATGGGTACTCCGGTTATAATCAAATACCCATCCATCCTGATGACCAGGCCAAAACTACATTTACATGTCCTTATGGAACGTTTGCATTTCGAAGAATGCCTTTTGGCCTGTGTAATGCACCCGCTACCTTTCAGCGGTGTATGATGAGTATCTTTTCTGATATGGTTGGAGAATCTGTAGAGATATTTATGGATGATTTCTCCATCTTTGGTCAATCCTTTGAAAGCTGCCTTGATCAGCTTGAAAGTGTGTTAAAAAGATGCACCGAAACTAATCTGGTACTTAGTTGGGAGAAGAGCCATTTCATGGTTCGAGAGGGAATTGTATTAGGGCATGTTGTGTCTGAAAAAGGATTTGAGGTTGATCGTGCCAAAGTTCAAGTAATTTCAACCCTTCCTCCTCCCACTACCGTCAAGGGTGTACGTTCTTTTCTTGGTCATGCCGGGTTCTATAGGCGATTTATTAAAGATTTTAGTGCAATATCAAAGCCTCTTTGTAATCTACTCTTAAAAGATGCACGCTTTGACTTTAATGAATCATGTCTTAAAGCATTCAACATGCTTAAGCAAAAGCTTGTAGAAGCCCCTATTCTGCAATCACCTGATTGGTCGAATCCTTTCGAGATCATGTGTGATGCGAGTGATTATGCCGCTGGGGCGGTTCTAGGACAGCGGGTCGATAAGAAACCCGTTGTGATTTTTAATGCTATTAAGACTTTTTCAGAAGCTCAAATGAATTACACCACTACTGAAAAAGAGTTGTTAGCTGTGGTTTTTGCTCTTGATAAGTTTAGGTCATATATTTGGGAGCATTCTAAGGTGATAGTATTTTCAGATCATAGTGCCTTAAGACATTTGTTGACTAAGAAAGAGACAAAACCGAGGTTGCTTAGGTGGATTTTGCTTTTACAGGAATTTAATCTAGAAATTCGGGATAAAAAGGGGTCAGAAAATGTAGTTGCTGACCATTTGTCTAGAATTATCCCTCCGCCGTTCAACCCTTCTGATGTGATTAAGGAAAGCTTTTCGGATGAAAGCTTATTTGAGGTTTCTAAGGTTCCTTGGTACGCAAATATAGTTAATTATCTAGCTGTTAAAAAGCTTCCGGATTTTTGGTCCAATCAATAAAGAAAATACTTCTTCTCTCAGTTAAAGCATTATTTTTGGGAGGATCCGGAGCCCTATAAGGTGTGTGCTGACCAAGTCGTTAGGAGATGTGTTCCTGATCACGAGCATATGGACATATTGGCTCATTGCCATTCTTATGCATGTGGTGGACACTTTGGTGCTACAAAAACTGGGCATAAAATCCTACAAAGCGGTTTCTTTTGGCCGACTATATTCAAGGATGCCCAATCTTTTGTGAAAGCATGTATTCGTTGCCAACAAGTTGGAGGGATTTCAAGGCGTGATCAAATGCCTATGAATCCCATACTTGTTGTTGAGATCTTTGACGTGTGGGGTATTGACTTTATGGGACCATTCCCCACTTCACATGGCAATGTTTACATTTTAGTGGCAGTTGATTATGTGTCTAAGTGGGTAGAGGCTGAGGCTACTAGAACGAATGACCATAGTGTAGTTCTTAAGTTTGTTAAGAAGAATATCTTTGCTAGGCATGGAATTCCTAAGGCTATCATTAGTGATGGGGGTTCTCACTTTAAGAACTTTAGATTTGGGAAATTATTGAAACACTATGGAGTTAATCATAGGATAGCTACCCCTTATCACCCACAGACTAGTCGACAGGTTGAAGTATCTAATAGGGAGATTAAGCGAATTTTGGAAAAGACTGTTCGTAGTGATAGGAAAGATTGGTCCTTGAGGTTAGATGATGCATTGTGGGCATATAGGACGGCTTTTAAGACTCCTATTGGTATGTCACCGTATAAGTTGGTATATGGCAAGGCGTGTCATTTACCTGTTGAGATAGAGCATAGGGCTGAATGGGCGATGAAGACCGTTAATCTGGATTTAGAGAAAGCGGGTAGTTCTAGGAAACTTCAATTATCTGAACTAGATGAGATTAGACGTGATGCTTATGAGAGTTCTAAGATTTATAAGGAGAAAACCAAAGCTTTTCATGATCGACACATCACCAAGAAATCGTTCTTGGTTGGTCAAAAAGTGTTGGGAATCTAAACTTGTTAGATTCCCTGATCATTGATTTAAACATAATTAGGCTGATAGATAGTCCCTTGCCTGTGCCTAGGAGGCAGGCAAGTTTCGCAAGACTCACAGAGATCCAAGTCTCTGTGAGCAACCTCAGAGGAGTCCATGTCAGAGACATTGTCAGGGAAGTCGAAGATTACCTGAAGACATACTCCTTGGCTGTGATGGATAACAGCCAAGATGTATTAGGGACTCTGAGGGGTTGAGAGTTAACAGGGGTGGCAATACCCTGATAACTCTCAGCACACTTTGGACATGCCATTTGTGTGTTCGAGAATATGAAGAATAAGGAAACTATTTTTGACAACTGTTCCTTAAAGCATAATGGAAGACTACCAAGAATAGAAGGACATCATGTGACTGATGTGGGAACTTGTAAAAGCTTGTGTAGTCGACATCAAGTACTGTTTAAGTCAAACTCGTAACACTATAAATAGGATGTGTATCCATGCATTAATGTTAACACTTTGAGATATTAAGAACATTAGTGCGTATAACTTAGTGAATCAAACAGCTACGACTGTATTCATAAGTTAAGGTTTATTGTTGTTCAAAGTGTGCACAACACATTGTCATCAAACGGTGTTATCCATAACACTTGTAATTCTTTATTATACAATAATAAGATTACGTTTGAAAAGTAATACCTTGTGTTGATTAAGTTAAGATTAGGGTTTCTTGCATTGATTAGGGACTTTCAATTGGTATCAGAGCGGTGTTTGATATTAAAACCTTCAAGAAACATCGTTCTCAGTTTTATAATCAAGATCCACCATGCCGGAAACTTCTAGCCCACACTCACCTTCCACAAACCCATCTTCACCAAGACTTAACCCTCCAGCAAATGACGATGATCTACCCCAACTTCTTGACTCAAGAGGTGAATCACACGTAACCAGTGTACCAGTCTTTGATGAAGAAGACTTTGCCAGTTGGAAGAGTCAATTTCTTTTATACCTTGATGGACTTGAACCTTTTCTCTTAGAAATTTTAGAAAATGGTCCATATATTCCCATGGCGCTTACATCTACTGAAGAAAACCCTCTTCCCAAACCTGTCAAACAATGGACCTCAGCTGATAGGAAATTAGCAAACCAAGATAAACGTCTCAAAAGCATCATAATTTCCTGTCTTCCCAAGCATATCATGAAGTCTGTCATTCAGTGTCCCACAGCTAAACAAATGTGGACAGACCTCATTCTTGGCCATGAAGGACCCTCTAAAACAAGAGAGACAAAGATTCAGGCACTCAGACTTCAGTTTAATGCCTTTAAGTCACTTGAAGGTGAAAAGGTTCAGCAAACCTATACTAGGCTGAAGATTCTTCTAAATGACCTTGCTATGAATGATGTCACTATTGGTCAAGCTGAGATCAATGCTACTTTTGTCAACAGCCTTCCAAGAAAGTGGCTGAGCATGAATCAGACTCAGAGAGCTAACAACTCAATCAAAAATGATACCCTTGCTCAGCTCTATGGTAAGTACAATTATGAAGAAGGGCTGATCGATACTATCTACAAATCAGAGACTGAAAGATTTGTTATCCAAGGAGCAACTTCCAAAACTTTGATCTCTGCAACACATCCTCATGACAGCGATTCTGATATTGAAGAAGATACCCGTAGCAGCCAAGAATTCTTGTCAGACCTCAATGCAGAATTCCATGAAAGAGCACTGCTAGCCAACCAAAGAAGATACTACAAAAGATCTGGAAGAGTAGGATCAGCTAGCAAACCAACTGACAGGTCAAAAGAAATATGTTTTGCCTGTGGAAAGCTTGGACATTATCAAAAAGAGTGTCCTTCTACCAAGACATCCTCACCCTCTTATCCATCATCTTCATCCAAACCCTACAAGTTCAAACAACATAACAACTCATCCCAATCCAATTCTTCAGACACTGAGAAGAAAGATTACAAAAATAAGTACAAGGCACTTAAAGCTGAGTTAGAACAAATGAACTTGAAGATTGAAGCTATGTCCAAAAAGAAAGGTGGTGAGAAAAAGACTGAGAAAGGGTTGGTTGCTGAAACTTATGATTGGAATGATGAACCATTGACTTCAGATGAAGAAGACACCACAAGAGTCAGAGCTTTTATGGCGATTGCTGAGGATGAACCAGCTGTTAGAAAAGGTGATGCAAGATCAGGACAATGGGTTGACATCACAATGAAAAAGGTACACAGGCTTCTATCTATGAGAGTTCTAAGATTTATAAGGAGAAAACCAAAGCTTTTCATGATCGACACATCACCAAGAAATCGTTCTTGGTTGGTCAAAAAGTTTGGTTATTCAATGCTAGACTTAAGCTTTTTCCTGGAAAGTTGAGAAGTAAATGGACGGGTCCATACATAGTGACTCAAGTCTCTCCATACGGAGCCATTAAAATAAAAACATATGGTGGGTGGAGAGCCGTTTAAAGTTAATGGAGACCGTTTAAAGCCGTATGTTGAGTTAGAAAGTGATCAGATGGAAACGGTGGATGTGGTTTACTTCGAACCACTCCAACCGTCTCAATAGTGAACCACTCCATACGAGTTATGTCTGGCTGAAGACGGTAAACTTAGCGCTTCGCGGGAGGCAACCCGTGGTTTGTGGAACTTTGTGGGTGTGTTCACTACAAACCCTCACGAGACAAAACTCGTCCAGTCGGGCTACCGAGTGGTTTAAAGGCTTGTTGCATACGCTAAATGTAACCGTGATTCCTACGAAAGTGAGTTAGGTTTTTGTTTTTTGTGTGAGGTTGTCAAATTGATTTTTAACCAAAATTTCAATTTAAAGTTTTGCATTAGGGGTAATGCAATGCTTTAAGTTGAGGGGGGTGGCACATGTGTTGCATGTTTTTGTGTGAAATTTTGGTCAAAATGGGTTAAAATGTGATTTTTGGGAAAAATTGAAAATTTTTTTAAAAATTTTTAAATCACATTATAAGAGTCTTGTGCTAATTAGATGTGGAAGGTTCTTCTACATATATGTTTGTTGAGTGTTTGCAGATTCTAAAGATTAGTTTGTGGATGATTTATTGGAGCAAGCTAGAGGATTTGGCCGAAATTATCAGGTGCACCCGATTCTATTGTATAATTTGGTTATTAAATTGATTTAATTGTTTGCATGTAGTTAGGCATATGTGTAATTTAGATGATCAAACTACGCCGGTTGAATTCTCTCTACTTACCTTTGCTTAGATCTGGTAGAAAGTTTAAATAAATAATATGAATATGTTAATGTAATTATTGGGTTAAGACATTTGAATTTGATCTTATTCGACTCGCCACCCGCGCACGGTGGCCTTAGAAAAGAGTTGGAGAACTGTTATAATTATTGGTGGTAGTCATATGCTGGGCTTGCCTATCTGATTCGTCACCCGCGCAAGGTGATACTTTTGTTGTTAGCATGGGTCAGACGCCAATTTTTATGATGGATAGTATTGCACTTAGCTGAGACAATTTTATGTGAAATAACCCAATCCTTGTATTGTTGTAATGAAATTAGGAAGATCAGTTTAATTTAGTGCATTATATAATTATACTATGTGGTAGATAATTCCATCATGTGATGTACCAGTAGGCACGAAGTATAACTGTTCCCATTTAATTAAACAGACTTAATTAACCGGTTCTCATGTGTCGATGTGTCCTAGTATGCACATATAAGATAGATATTCATTTTTCTGAATAATTGGTCTTTTTATCAACCTTGAAAGGAGTGTATAAAGCGTTCGGGATGACTTGTATAAGAAACGGTCCCGAATGACTAAAAAAAAACTTATGTGTGATGTGAAAAAAAAAGAAAATGAAAAAAAATGTGTGAAAAAAAAAGTGAAAAAAAAGAGGTGAAAGTAAGTAAGCTAAAGTATGATGGTTAAGGTGCGCTCTTATGGTATATAAACTCTAATGTTATAAAAGGTGTACGATATTCTCACCTCTTGTTTTAGATTAATGTTTAGATTGATTATAGGTGTGTATTAGGTACGTTGGACACATGGTTAATTATATGAAACATAAAATAAATGGAATCAATGGGAATGGTTATGCTAAGTGTTTAAGAAGGACAAAAATATTGGTAATCATTTTGGATTATTTGTTATGTAGGATGGTTATTAGTGTATTAGGTTGAATGTGATCTTTTTGATTAAATTTCAATAGTATGATTAAAAATTATGAAATTAACATGCTTGTATATTTTTATTTTATTTTTACACGAGACGGTAAAAGTTAAGTTGAGAGGAGTTAATCGGTGTATTTTGCATACACCTCATAGTATGTTAATCTAGTATAATTGTATATTTTTTAGTCGTTATATATGTACTTTGAGTGTGTTTTGTGATTATATAGGTTACGAGCGAAATGGAATAAAATGGCCGCTTTATTTAATTTTTTTTGAGAAAAGACATTGTGAGCGCCGATGAATGAAGAAAAAATATTGAAGAAAAAGATTTGAGCGGGTCGCAATATTTTCGGTCATCTTTTATTTGTCCGGGCTTTGTTCGAGCAATTATTGGTGTTGGGTTAATTTTTATTGGGCCAAAGTTATTATATGTCAAAAGGATTTAAAAAAATTAAAAAAAAATACTTTTGGCCCATTTGGACCCAATGACCCAATACTTAACCGACATTACTCTCAAGTATAAAAGAAAAAAAAAGACAAACCAAAGGGGTTTTATTAGTTCTGCCGCAAGGAACAATCGCAAAAGAAAAAAATAGGGAAAAAAAAAGACGGCTGAAGGAGAAAAACACATCCGATTTTGAAGAATAAAAAAGATTGAGTGCAAAAGTGGGGTGCCATCAATTGCATTCGGATATACAAAGATTACAAAAGTTGTGTTGGGGGCCACATAACATATAGCCAGGAAAAGAAAGTAGTTGCAAGAATTGAACTAATAATAATGAAGAAGGTGAACAGTGTATCGCGGGTCGGGTACACTGCGATGTCCGGCTAATTTTATTGTAATTCCTTCTAGTAACTTTATTTATGGTTTGATCATCACTTTTGAGTTATCATAATATTGTTATATTGATTTATGATTTATTTATAAATTATTTTTATTGACTTAATATTATGTTTAATTATTTGTGCAAGACAATTTATTTTTAGTTAACGATTCATACTTATTTTGTTTAGTTAAAAAAAAAAAATGGTCGTATAACTGATATAAATTGTACCTAAATAAATTATTAAAACATAATTATTGGTTGGACTAATATAAGATTTATTATTGCGAGTCGTTGATGAACGTAATAAATACCGACATTAATTCATTCATATTAAGTCAAAATAATCTTTGTAATCGGTTCTAAAAAGTTTCAATAATCCATAAGTGTGATCAACCATAAATATTAGGAGTTGGAAGGGATTGCATTTTTCTTTTAATTGTTTACATTTTTATTTTATTTTTCTAGCTTTATTATTAGCTTAATTATTATTTTAATTTTTAATCCGCATTTTTATTATCAAAAGTATTTTAGTTGACAGATTTCAGAACCAAAACCTTTATTGATCAGTGATCACCTCAAAACTTAAACTAAAACCACATAGTCCTCGTGGATCGATACCCACTTACCCTATCTAGTATAAGGTGATTAGGTTTACTTTTGACCGGTACTTCGACGCCGATCAATGTGCATCATTCCTTTAATTTTTTCTGTCTTGGCTTACGGACTAAAGAAGAAAACAGACAGGACTGAGCATAGATACAATCGTAAAACTTTCGTGTAAAAACTAAATTCTTTAAATGTCAAAAGTAGTTTAGCGAGATGTGAGTCCAACGGGAACTCGAAATTTAGACTCTCTATGTTGTCTAATGCTCCCAATATAAGACAACAATACTATTATATGATCCATTTTAACCTAACATTATGCAAATCCGTAAAAGAACATGAGACGTCATACTCAAAGTGCACTAATTAACCAAAAAACTGAGTAAATGATCGAATTTACTGTAAGATGGCCAGTAAACACTAATACCTGCGACTACATATCTCTTCATTCCAGTAGTCAATACCAGTTCATGGCACGCCACATAATCAGGATTGTCAGCCAGCCCATGTAAAGCTGAGGTCGGGTACAAATGACACGACATCCGGTTCCTAATACTTACGTACTCCTGATCCCTTTGGGTTTTGCAGCATTATGGAAGTGAACTGAGCATATTGCTTTTCTGATGCGTCCCAATTCGACCCACCTGAGCATTTTCAACATGTCGAGTAACTGAGAAATCACTTCCCGAGCCTTTCGTAGAGCTTTCAATTGTGAGTAATGAGTGCTACGCCAGTCTCCACAGTATTTGTTAGCCTCCCATTGTTTGTAGATGTTGAGTAATGTTAAATGATCTGATTTACGCACAAAAAGCTTTCTACATCATTGTTTTTTTCAGTCTGGGTCCAGCTGGAACTCAGTCATTTTTAGCCCAATATTAGTTACAATCCTGTGTAGTTCAATACTCCCAATATCCATAGGTGATACATGTATATTGTCAATCTTTTACGACTTCAGAAGCAAAAGTACAATCCCCAGATACACGATGGTCTTGCACTAAAAGGTCAAGAGACTGGTTCTACTTAAACTTTGTTTACAAAAACAGTTTAAACGCGAACGCCTCACGGAACATAAAGTGTAATTTCCGTAATAAAACAAACAAATACAGAGCCATGAAAGAATACAAGATTATACATATGATAAGTCATCAGGAATGTAAATGCACTCTTACATCCCTTAAAGTATTGTGAAATGGTTCAGTTCAGGTTATGTTAAAAAGATATGAACATAGCTTAAAAAAAAGGGCCAACATGTCAGTTCTGCTCTTTCATAGCTTAAAATTCAGGTCCAACATGTCGGTTCGGGCTATGAAAGAAAGATATAAAAATTAAAAATAGCTTAAAACGGGTCAGACATAAACCCAAATGCTACATACCAAGTGTCATCCTGAATCTCTTTTTTATTCCCATTCTTGTAGATGTTTGATAAGGTCAGATGATCGGATTCAGGCACGAGAAACTGTGTGGGCTTACGTTCTAAAGAATATAGACAGGACTGAGAGCATAAATAAAATCGTAAAAACTTCATCTACACAACCAAATGCACTCTTACAGTACTTATGCAACAAGAAAATTCAAGCACACTTATAAACATATTTGACAAAGTCACGTTTACATAATTACGACATCACTGCTCCTCAATTGTTGCTGTTTCTTAAATATCTTACCAAGAAAGCTTAGTATGACCTGAAAGCGTTCAAAAATAAAACCAAGTTAGTGATGATTTATTATCAAACTCATGTAAGATCAGATTTACCAAAAAGGGAGAACACAGTACCTTATATATTTTGAAGCACATCGAGAATATGCTGCAACTCATTCGCAACAATTTCTATTTTCATCCGCTCTTGTGGTGAATCCACAGAGCACGATAATCCAATCTTGATAGTTCCAACCGAACATTCTTCAACTTTATTTGCATTCGCTTCATTACTTAGCAACACAAATTCATCACCATCATTAACATCGATTGCATGATTCGGAGATGACATGTAAGCAAATTTGTGAAGGTTAAGACTATCGTTGAACATGTCATCTGTAGGCTTTTTCTCGGTCATCACCTCCAGTAACAATATACCAAAACTGTAGACATCCCCACTACTAGACACCTTGCTCCCGAGACCATACTCTGCGAATTAAAAACAATTAATTAACTTCCAAACTGAAATTTTCAAGCTACTAGAAGCATCATGGAATACTACCTGGAGGTGCATAACCAATAGTTCCTTTGACCCCGGTTGAGTTATTCTGGTTTGTACCAAGTAGTCGAGTTAAACCAAAATCTCCAACATGAGCCACCATATCAGCGTCAAGTAGAATGTTGCTCGGCTTTAAATCACCGTGAACGATGGTTGTTTGGCACCGATTGTGAAGATAATCAAGTGCTGTTGCAACATCTTTGAGAATATTTATTCTTTGAAGAAGGTTGAGTTTCGATGTAGTTGCACTTGAATGAAGCCAATCGTGTACACTTCCATTGGGCATAAACTCGTAAACCAAAGCTTTAAAATCATTACCCAGAAAATCAACACTTGAACATGAAGTTATAATATTCAAAAGATTACGATGTTGAATATTGCGCCAAGCTTCACATTCTGCTAGAAAACTTCTGTGAGCTTCTCGACTTTGAAGATGTAGAACTTTGATTGCAACAAATTTGTCATCAACAGAATCTAGGATCCCCTTATAAACAGAGCTGAACCCACTCTCTCCAATCAAATTTGCTACCGAAAAGCCATCAGTAGCCTTGAGAAGTTGATTGTATGAAACTTTCATTAACCTTTCACTCCCTGACGACTCACATGGTTGTTGATTATTGTGTTTCTTCTTACACAAAAGATACACATAGCCTAATACTATGAGCAACATCGGTGCAATCACAACGACTAATATAAAGAAAGGAAATCTTTTTTTCTTACTACCCGTCTCTTTGCACTTGGGTAACTCAAGTGTAACCAAACCACCACAAAGCCTATTGTTCCCCAAAACCGAAAATGCACTTGCATTGGCAAACACTCCTACAACCAGTACTTGACCCTCAAAATCATTAAAGGAAAGGTTCAAAAATTCTAAGGAGTTCCATTTGTCTAAAAATTGAGGAATTTTACCAGATAATTTATTCTGAGAAATGTCTAGTACCCCTAATCCTCCCAAGGAACTTAACGAAGATGGTATTACGCCTTGAAATCTGTTGCCACTTAGGTTTAACCATACAAGGCTAATGCACTCACCAAGGCTACTAGTAATGTTGCCTGACAAATTATTATAAGCTAACTCGAGCTTGCTCAACATCTTGAGGTTTTTAATCTCTGTTGGAATCGAGCCAGACAGGTTGTTGTTTGAAAGAATTAAAAAATGAGTTAATGATGGAATTTGAAGCAGTTGCTTGGGTATTTTACCACTAAGTCTATTGTCTTCAAGGGTTAACCCACTAAGGTTTTTACAATTCACAAGACTTGATGGAATATGACCTTCTAATTTGTTGGAATATAAATAAACTTTAGTCAACAATGATAAGTTCCCGATGGCATCAGGGATACGCCCTAAAAATTGATTGCTATTTAGACCAAGAACTTGTAATTTTTGAAGTTTACCAATCGTAGGGGGGATTTTTCCTTCGAATCTATTAGAGTGTAAAAGAAAAGTGGTTAAGCCAACTAGACTACCTATACTTGAAGGGAGGCTTCCAAATAACTGATTGCGATCTAAATTTAGAAATTCGAGTTGATCAGAAAGATTACCTATTGATATTGGAAGCACTCCAGTTAGGTTGCCATAAGAAAGTTCCAACCTTACTAATCTACTGCAATTTGTCAAAGAATCTAGAAACCTCATGTCATTAGCTTCACCGCGTCCATGGAAGTTGTTATGATGTAATCTAATTTTATAAATATCTCTTAGTTTTGAAAAATCAACTGTCAACCTTCCACTAAAATTGTTGCTGCTAATTTCAAAATGTCTTAATTTAGAACAATTAGAAATAGAAGGTGGAAGAACTCATGTCAATTCGTTATCCCTTAACTGAAGGAGCTCAAGATTAGGGAGCTGATTACCAATTTCTAAAGGAAGACCGCCAATGAGGTGATTATCAGCTAATGAAAAATTAACTAGGAGTGAGAGGTTGAAAATGGAATGCGGGATGCTTCCATATAAGTTGCACGCACCTAAGTAAAATGCCGTCAAGCTTTTCCAATGACCCAAGGTATTTGGAATTCTCCCACCCAACGGGTTCTCGACAGTAGAGAACAGTTCCATTGATGTGATATTCCCCAAGAAAGGTGGGATTCCACCTGTTAACTTATTGTATTCGATTACAAAACGAGTAATTTTCGAGAGTAAACTCATCTCCTTGGGTATGCTTCCAGTTAGCTTATTTCCAGCGAGCCAAGTCACTTGGAGGTTAGAACAACCAGACAAGTTTGTTTGAATGACTCCACTGAATTTGTTGGCATCAAGATAAAGACGACGTAACCTGGATAGACGACCAAGTTCATGGGGAATGGTTCCATGAAAGCTGTTGTTAGAAAGAGAAACCATATGTAGGAAGCTAAGGTTTCCTACATGAAGAGACAAAGAGCCTTCTAAGCCTTGCGAATCAAGCCATAAAACAGTCACTCGATTGTACCGCTTTCCACATGAAATACCAGTCCAGTCACAGAAATGAATGGAATGGTTCCACGAGGCTAGAACTTTGTACGGATCATGGGTGATCTTTGACTTAAATGACAACAATGCAAGATAATCTGTCTCATTACCGCCATAGGAAGCGGAGACAGTGGGGAAGTAAGACATATAATCACAAGACCAAAAAGGAGAAAAGAAATACGAGAGGAAGATGATAAGCAAATTATTGCTGCTGGTGACTTCATTTTTGAAACTTTACTTCAAATTATGAGAACAAATATTGGCTTTTTATCCTTTTTTTTTTGCATGTTAACAGTTTTTATGACATGTAACTGGTGAAATGAAACTTACTCACCGTACCATCTTGACCAAGACATTTCATTCAGAAGTCTTTTAAAAAGAATTGCATAGGAAAGACTTGTAACATTAATTACGCAACTATGGTCCACAAACTCCTCTCAGCTTGACCAAGAAATATTGACTTATACAGTAATAACTACATTATCGAGGGGGTTGCGTGTCTGTAAGTGTTCGGTAAGTGTTCGCCGCCTACCGCAATTTATGTGATACTTGCAGTGTAAATATCCATTATTCTTTGCTCTAGGTGCAATTTATGCTTATACTTTCAGCCCTGGTTTCTAAATATATGAGATTGTGAATCCTCGGCTGTTATGCTTCTAAAAAACTAAAATTAGCCCTTTCTATCCCTGGCCAAGAACTATCAGATACCTCAACACTAGCATCAACTCTAAACACGCAGCTAATTTGAAACCATCAACCATAACTTTAAAAATGCAGGGCATTTTTTTGGTGTACATGTGATACTAATAGAGACGTTAACACATCCATGCTCATATATACATAACATACATATCTACACACTCGCGTATATATATCACTCTCTCCTGGCGATATAATTAAAGCTTGTCAGTTTATAGCCGTAACATCAAAATTTATCATTTATGTCACGTTAGATTCAAACACCGAGATTCATGTGCACACATCGCACATACACATACGTTAATACACAGACGCACGAGTGTTTCTTCATTCTCTCCTACCAAGTCATAATCATGTAATGTTATTTTAAACACGCATAAATTTGACCCATTTCAGCACACAACATATATAGGCAGGGGCAGAGCCATAAACCTTTGCTCGAGGGGGCACATTTTCATAATTTTTAGGAACTACACTAGAAATTGTTTCTTATGAGGGTCAATTTACAAACAAAAGTCAAGAAATTTTATAAAATTCACACTAGAAACTTATTTTCAAATACTAACATCTTAAAACCATATCCTAAAGTGTGAAGTTTCATAAACCTAGATTCAAGTCCAATAAAAAAACCCTCGAAACCGAAATGCTTAACATCATAACAACAATCCAAGCTAAACTCATTCATATCCTAAATTCATGTTCCACTTTCTCAAAACACCAAAATTTACCCAATTACAACACACAACGCTAGTATTAAACGACACCGTCACTTATTGCCATATACTAAAAAGCCATAAACATCAAAAGCAATCTTATATCCATATCCTAATAACTAACCATCTGATGTTCCTAATATAGTTTGTTTCGGCTTATATATCCGACTTATTTCGTATTTCATTTTAGACTTATATTTCATAAGCTGACTTTTAATGGCTTATTTCAAACTTTCCGACTTATATAAGCTTATTACCTTCCAAAATAAGCCACAAAAAGTGAGCTTATGAAACATAAGCCCAAAACCAGATAAGTAGGATACACAAGCTGAAGCAAACAACCTTAAAAATAACAAAAATCATCCTTAGCAAAATCTCGAAACTCGAAAAACCAATCAGTTAACAATTAAAGGCAAACCACCTCCAAAATCTAATCAAATCACAAAAAAGAACACATTTATCTTCAGTGAGTATCAACATTAACACAAAGCCATTGAAATTAATATTTTATAATTAGTTAAAGTTAAAAATGTTATCTTATTAAAAATTAAGAGATAAAATGATATAGTAATTATTATATATTTTTTAAAAATGTGATATTTTTAGAGGATAATAGAGATGAGCACGTTATCAATTCTGTACTAATTCGTACCAAATTAATTGTATTGATTTTTTCGAGCATGAACAAGTGGTACTTGTACGAAATCAGATCATTACAGACTTTTTCGAGAATTCCCCGATTACCAGTCCAAAAAAATATAATCAAGTTAAACTTTTGGGCTGAAACAAAATTCATGCTTGAAATGTTGAAATTAATTGGGTCAGCTATTTGTTCTAGCCCATTATATCATCTATGAGCTCTCTTTTCTTTTCAAAAGATTTCAGCCCAGTATAACATAAAGTCATAAATTAGTCGGCTTTCATTTCTGATTTGGACTTTGTGAAGCAGCAAGCCTCTTTCTCTTTCAGGTTGTCTATGTTTTTTATTTAATGTATTAACTAGGTCTCTTCCCGTCCGATGACGGTTTTCTCAATAACAGTTTAAAATCATAAAAATATGTTTAAGTTTTGGTGTATGTTTATTTTGCTTGTTTTAACTAAAGTTTCAGTATATGTTTAACTATAGCAGAATGCACACAATGGTGGCACCTTGAAGACCTTCATCTCTCAAGTCTCATGGAAGTGATTTCCCTCGCACGGACCGTCCTAATCTAATGTCACGTTTACCACAGTTGTTTGATGGTGTGGTGCAGTCAACATTATGGATACTATGGAGCTTTAGGAATGAAACTGTTTCAAGCTCAAAAAATCAAAGAAGGAGTTTATTTTGTACGATATAAAAATGACTTCATTTAATTGGATCTCTAATAGATATAGGAAATCTTTTTGTAGCTGGGTTGAGTGATTTTCTAGCCCTCGTATCGCCCTCCCTTGTACCATGTAATCTCTTTTCCTAGCATCTTGCTAGTTTTTTATAATTGTCGTTAAAAAAAGTTCTTCAAAATCTCTAAGAGCAGATTTAGATTCTTATTTCTTCTCACAGGCGCCGCCCAAGTTGTTCCATCCCTTGTCAGTTTTCTCATCATGGACATAACTGACACTCAAACCATTGTACACCTGCACCGATTTCAAAAAAATTAGACTCGTTCAGTTTAGCTAGATTTCAATAAGACACAACCGAGATCAGCCCACTCACATATAAAAAGGGATATGATGCTTATATATAAAAAATGCACCTTGATAAAAGTTTAATCTGTAAGCCAAGAAACATCCAAATCTCCCACGAATCTCAATGACCAAGAACTGGCGATATACAAAGAACTTCATGAATAGTTAGACGCTTTGTAGGCTGTTGATGCAAAAGTTGGGTGATCCTTGCTAGACCCGAATTAGGCTTAATTCGGGTTGGCTAGGCTCCGGCTCCTGCACCAAGTGAACTGTATGGTTGGGATCCTGCACACTAAACAGCACGCGTTAGGCTTACCGTGGGAATGTTTCCCACGATTAGACTCCGGCGTGAGAGTAAGTATCGGTTTAGAGTTTATAGGAATCGAGTGAGTTGAGAGTGTAGAACGTAATACCTTGGTGGAACCCTTGGGGTTCCTTTTATAGGCAGTGAAACCCTAATGGGCTGTCACTAATGCTTCGGCCCCAAGGAAAGGATAAGCACCAGAATTAGATTGATTGTTATCTTCTAATCATGGTGAGTGAATATCCTCTTCTTTGGGGTGAATCCTATTCAGAGATAGAATATGATTCTGTCTAACCCTGTACCGGTCATGCCGGGCCGTGGGCCGCACACATGTGTGCGGTTACTGTTCATCCAAGCCCATAAGCTCAAATGACATTATTCCCACCCATCTGTGATGGGCCGGATACGCGTAGTACCCGTGGGCCGGGTTCATGACCCGGCTGGGGACTATACGTCATCATGTCCCCCCAGTCTAGTTGTTACAGCCGTAGGCGTAACCTCTAGACTATCAAGATGCTCACTGGACGTACCAAGAAAGATATTTAGGGAATGATAAATCGTCCAAGAGTTCATTTCGGCCGCACTTGTCAACCTGATTTAGGAATTTATTCCAGTAATATCTCAGCCGCACGTGACGGCCGAGACAAATTAAATGTAGCATTGAATTTGGGTCTTACGTAAGACCGCATAACCCGACATAAATAACTGTTCACCTGTCACTTTGACTGACAAAGTGCAAACAGTCAGAACCTCGAGCAGCGTAAATGTCTATGTCAGAAGTGACCCGTGGGTCCCACCTGACGTTTCTCTTGCCACTTGCACCCTAACCACACGATTAAGGATAGTGGCAAACACGTGTCACGCATCCAACAGACCATGACCCACGAGGCAACCCTATAAATAAGCCACCCTACGGCTGTGTGAAACACACAGTCCTCATCTCCATTTCTGCCATTAAAGCTTTTCTTCTTAGCGTCACTTAATCACGCACGGATCCCTTCCTCCGCAGGTTAGAATACCACGTCCTTACCTTTTTATTCAGTAATGGCTCAAAGAAACAACCCCACAATTGGATCCGTGCTTAATGTAATGACCCAGGAGCAACTAGATCACTTTTATACCAATTATTTCATCCCTACCAACCTACACCCCTCACTTCCTGGCGCCGGAGACCTCATAACTGAGGCTCCGCAGGGTAAAATTGGCCTATACACACGCCTTTTTGATGCGGCCAACTACCGCATTCCGTTTACCCGTTTCCTCATAGATCTATTAGGATATTATGATGTACATATTAGTCAGCTTCACTGTATAGGCGCATGTAAGATAAGTCAATTCGAGATACTTTGCCGTGTTAAAAGAATCCCCCCAACCGTAGAACTATTCTGGCTATTTTACACCCCCAGCATAGTAAATGGTTGGCTATCTTTTAAGAAACGATCTCCCAACAGCCCCCAGTCTCATAATAAGCCCATGGACTCACTGAAAAACTGGTACGACCACTACTTTTTCATTGACTCGATAGTGTGGCCGGCCGATTATGCCTTCAAACATAGGCTATCCCACGACCCCTTGCCGCATGTTAGTACATATAACCCCCAACACTCCCGTGAAATAGATCTGAACAGGACAGGATTCCATAGAAACCTCCCCGAAGCATTTCTCTGTTTGCTAGGGATTAGCCGCAACTATTTCAGCTCGTCCAACAGATATCCTGTGTTTTGGAGAAGGCAGGGTGAAGGTAGGTTAGCATCCGTACACCAAAAAGCGCATTCAGTTATTTTGTAATGCCTAATATATTTTGTTGTTTGTGGCAGAAATGAACTTTTTTGGACTTCTACGTCAAGGCGACCCCAAGCTCGTACCAGAGGGATCTCGTCCCAGACGTGAGAACGAATTACCCCTTCTTGAGCACACCCGAAACGTGACGGTTGCTCTGGAAGCCGTGTCGGACCCCCACTTGGACGAAGAATAAACAACTCTCTTGAGAACCCCCGTCGATTTTTCCAACGAGGATGGTGATAATAGGATGCTCGAAGGAGGAGCCGGGCCCTCCTCGCCGCCTAAGAATGCCACTCCCGCACATGGGGAAGAGCAAGGAGATAATATTGAGAGGACCACCTCCAGCCTTTGCCAGATGTTGGGTGACGATGAGGAGGAGGTGCAGCAAGTTAATCAAGAGGATGACGAGTTGGCTGAAAAGGAAGTTGAAGAGGAGGTTGAAGAAGCAGCAGCTCAGCCCGTCGCGAAGCGTACCCGTAGAAAAAATAAGCGGGTAAGAAGAGCCGCTCCGGCCGAGGTTGGCGAACACAATGCCCCCGCCAAAAAAATTCGAGAGGATCACCCCCTATATCAATCTGTTGGGAGCACCACCCAGGCCTCCGAGACGGTCCGGGTTGCATATGTCGATCCAGTTACTCAGATTCACCCGACTGCATCAGAACTAGCAGGAAATAACATGTAAGGCTTCATCTTGCTAAGTAAGAGTCACAAATTTCCTTTAATCAATACTTGATATGTATCCAAATGCTTGTTTTGCAGGAATGAACAAACTGGTGTCGTGCCTCCGCCTGATGCCCAAATGGAGAAGGGAAAAGAGAAGGAAGTGGAGAGAGACCCTATGCTTCATACGACCGTCACGAGATCCGGTCCTGTATTCGAAGAAGGTACCCCCACAGCCTCCCAAGACCTCCCAACATCTGGCCCCCCTCAATTGTTCAATCCTTTTTGGAATATTACCACTGCGTCACGAATAAGGGAAGCCGAGGAATGCCGTGAGTACCTCAATAACTGCATCCCACCAGGCTTGGTACGAGACGTGAATGCACTAAGCAATGCTGACCTGGTGGATGAGTATAACGGCGCCTTGGTGCATCAAATGGCAATGGGCACCTCGATGAGGGTGAGATTTGAAGCCGCGCTTGGGCATGTGGAGTCCCTCAAGAGGAAAGTTGGACGGAGGGAGAGGATGATCGAAGAGAATGAAGCTCAAATTGGTGCCCTCTAATCCCAACTTGCTAGTGCCGAGGCTACTGTGAAGGAACAATCAGTCCATGCTAATGCTTATGACCAACAGGTGGCCGGGCTCGAGGCAAAACTTGAGGCCGTAACAACCACGGTATGTATCCACGACGCATCACTCTCATTCCATAAGAACCATAGTCTAACAAGTAATCTTTCTCATATAGGTGATCGTAGCAGAGGCGTCCGCCAAGTCCTCCTCCAGCCAAGTATCCGTGCTTACCAAAAAACTTGAGGATGCGCAGATAATAATCCAAGGCTTGGAAAAGGTGCAAGAAGAGCTTGCTTACGAGAGGGTTACGACCAAGGAGCTAAGGGAGGCGTCTGCTCAAAAAGATGTGATAATAGATGCCATTAACACCGAACGTGACGACGTACTATGCCCCCAACTACTAGCAGCCATTGCCGACCGCAGGTGGATGGTAGGACATGGGGCACGTCTGGCCGTTACCAAGGTGCTGGAAGCCCCTGAATTTGTGCAATAGTTTGTGAGCCTTGTGTTGGATGGCATTGACCACGGCCGCCATGAAGGAATGGTCCAGGCCGTAGAGCTAATCAAGAAAAAGGAGAACTTCACCAGGCATGCTTTCTTTAATCCTGAAGCTGCTAAAAAGATGACTGCTTCCATGGCCGCAATGCGAGATCTACATTATCCATTCTTGGCCGAGCTGGAAGCCACAAAGGATGCATCAAACATGGAGATCATGGAAAAGCTTAGTCTTGGTGCGTTCTCTCAAGATGAGGGTCATTCCCGTGCTTCCTTCACTCCCTCGCCCAGCCACCTGACGCTTCCTATCTATGAGGACGTAACCAGGATCGTACTTGACGAAGAACCTTTAAGCGAGGTGCTGGAGAGGAATGCGGCTCAAGCCTTGAAGCGGAGGGAACGTGGTGAAAGGTTGCCTTGCTTGGCTAAGGAACAAGTGGAGATAGGTAAGTTTCTCCCCCCCCCCATGTAGGGTGCCCCTACGTTGTTATCCATTTCAGG
Source organism: Glebionis coronaria (assembly GCA_025667525.1). Taxonomy (NCBI): domain Eukaryota; kingdom Viridiplantae; phylum Streptophyta; class Magnoliopsida; order Asterales; family Asteraceae; genus Glebionis; species Glebionis coronaria. The sequence goes on from CM046879.1 coordinate 608,315,184, forward strand.
CAATTTGGTTTGTAACCTTTAAACATTTGTAGCTTTTATTCGTCCGTGCATGTACACGGCTAAGACATGTGTGAAATAACTGTCCTTTGTATGCAAGTCCGTGATGACCACGACCATTTTGTTATTATTTGGAAACTTGTGTATTTTTATTTTGTTAAATATCGTATACCGATACTGCATGACATGTCACGTCTTACACAAAAGGGAAAATACATGCAAGTCTATAATTCACTAGACATACGACGTGCGTCTTTACTATGCAAAGCACTGTGTGAGTACGGCATACGGAACTTACCACAACGTCTTGTGAGTAAGGTGTCTAGTAAGGATACATGATCCGTGCCGCTGGGGTTGCATCCCTCTTACGCGGCAAGTTGAATTAGTAGGTTCACTTAATCCTCTTACCCCGCCTGGAGGCGTATAGTACATGTACGGTGATTGAATGAATGCATATGAATGAGACATGGCATATTATAATAATAACTAAAATTCATATGACTAACGAAATCCTAAGAAATAATTTGCACAAAACAAGCCGTGGAGCTAGCTAGGCACCACGGCATTTTATTAGAACGTTTACATTTTTTGTTTGAACAAGAATGATGAGTCCTAAAGAACAAATAAGGAACCTAGAAAAAACATAAGAAACAAAATAGATAGAGTGCATGGATCTTCATTAAAGTCACATATAGTGAAGTGCCCATGCGGAAGCCGTAGCTTTCAAAGATAGCACCTTTTGAGATTGGAGATGTTCCATGTGCGTTCCAGATCGCGGCCATCCATGCCAGGTAACTTGTACGCGCCTCGTCCTAAGGCTTCCGTGACCTCATACGGTCCTTCCCACTTAGGTCCCAGCTTTCCTGTATTCTCCGCTCGACTTGCTTCGTTAGCACGATAGACATAATCTCCCGGTCGAAAAGAAACACCTTTAACCTTGGCGTCATAGTAAGCCTTCATTTTAGCCTTGGACTTAGCCTCATTAATGGCTGCTATCTCCCTTTTTTCTGCCAACAAATCCAGGTTGATTCGCAGTTGCTCGTCGTTCGTGACGACATTAACCTCCGCCGTGCGGATGGTGGGCATTCCGATTTCTGCTGGTATAACAGCTTCAGTGCCGTAGGCTAATGCAAATGGAGTGTCTCCATTTGCTGTTTTGATCATAGTCCTATGCGCCCATAGAACATGTGGTAGCTCATCCACCCATTTGGCACTTTGTTCCTCCAGACGTGCCTTGATGTCGTTTCCCAAGCTTCTATTTGTTCGTTCCACAAGGACATTTGTCTGGGGGTGCTTAACAGACGTGAAGCACCGTTTGATATTCAATGATGCGCACCAGTCCTCGAATGGATTATCCGCGAACTGTTTACCGTTATCCGAGATGATTTCTCCTGGTAAGCCAAAACGGCACACAATGTTCTCCCAAACAAACTTTTTAACTTGTTTGCCTGTAATGGATTTGACGGCTTTGGCCTCTATCCATCGTGTGAAGTAGTCCATCGCGAAGATCAAGAACTTAACTCCCCACGCAGCTACAAGAAATGGTCCTACGATGTCGATTCCCCACTTATAGAATGGCCATGGGGATGTAATACGTGTAAGCTCCTTCTGCGGATGTCGCGGTACTGGTCTATGCACTTGGCAATCACTACACTTGCGAATCATGTCGCGCGCGTCCCTGTGCATGGTAGGCCAATAATATCCTGTTCGTAAGGCTCGAGCTACCACGGATCGTGGACCTGCGTGCATGACACATAACCCTTCATGTATTTCACTGATTACATAAGTGGCCTGACGTGGTCCAACACACCGCAACCACGGCTGCAAGAAAGAGCGCTTATAAAGGAAACCTTCTCGAAGTTCGAAGTGCTGCGACTTCCTTCTGATGTGCCGTGCCGCTTTTTCATCGTCCGGAAGGGTTTCACTAGTCAAATAGTTGATGATCGGGTTCATCCATGTAGGTCCATCCTCCTCAACTATAGTAGCGACCTCCCCTCCTGTTATAGACTTCTCCTTGAGTATTTCCACCAAGACTTGTTTGGACAAGTGGGCGAAGCTTGTGGATGCGATCTTGCTAAGAGCGTCCGCCTTCTTGATCTCACCTCTTGGTACCTGCTTAATAGAAAACTTGCTGAAAGTCGCGATGAGTGACTTGACTTTCTCCAAGTATCGGACCATGTTATCCTCCTTAGCCACATATCCACCTAGAATGTGGTTCGCGACAAGCCGTGAGTCCACGTAGGCCTCAAGGTTGCGGACTCCCATTCTAGCGGCGATTTTTAAACCCGCAATTTCTTTGGATTTAGCTACATATTAATCCTCCTTAGTGTGTCGAATGTCTCTTGGACATCCCGGAGAAGTGCATCCTCCGTATGACTTTTTATGACTAAGTCATCCACATAGACTTCCAGGTTGCGGCCTATCTGTGAGTCAAAGGCTTTGTCCACAATCCGCTGGTATGTAGCGCCGACGTTCTTTAGTCCAAACGGCATTTTCGTATAACAATATACGCCTTGACTAGTATGGAACGCCGTCTTCTCTACGTCCTCCTCCGCCATCTGGATCTGGTGGTATCCTTTATATGCGTCCAGGAAGCACTTAAAGGGATATCCACATAGAGATTCCACCTTCCAGTCAATCTCCGGTAACGGGTAGCAATCCAGTGGACAGGTTTTGTTCAGATCCGTGAAATCCACACACATGCGCCAGCTTCCGTCATGTTTTTTGACCATGACTGGATTGGATAACCACTCGTGGTAGTATACCTCGCGCATGATACCCGCGTCCACTAGCTTCCGTACTTCATCCAGTATCACTCGGCTGCGTTCAGGTGCCTGGCCGCGCTTCTTTTGCTTTGACGGGTTGATACCCCTGGCGGATCTGGAGCTTATGTTCTGCTATCGCGCGTGGTACGCCTGTCATGTGCTTTGGCTCCCATGCGAATATGTCTAAATTTGCACTTAAAAGAGAGCACATGGCCCTTTTGCCGCTATCTGAGAGCGTCCCCCCTATGGATACCTCCTGTTTCGGATAGTCAGGATGGATTGCCACCCTCCAATTGGGAGGTGGTGATCCATCCTTGGGTGGAACAGGTGGAGCCGATGTTGTCACGGTATGACACTCGGATGCTGGTACGATTGTGTTGTAAATGGTGACGATTCCTCCCTCTACAGGGAACTTGATCATTCCGTGTGCCGTGGAGGGTACCGCCCGTATAGCCAGAATACCTGGTCTGCCTATGATCCCATTGTACGGAGAATGTGAGCGTATCACCATGAAGTTCATCCACGCAGTAGTGGAGTGTTCCTCATTCCCAATGGTTACAAGCAGACGCAGTTGCCCTATCGGCCAGATGGTGTCTCCACTAAAACCAGTGAGCGGCGTCGTGGCCGGTACCAATTGGCTTCTTTTTTCTGGCCGTAACTGCACAAAACAGTGTTCGTACAGTACTTCTGCTGATGACCCTCCATCCACATACATGCGACGAACATTGTGTGTTCCAATGCTTATCTCAATAGTGAGAGGCGCAACAATCACATCGCTTGCTGTGATGGGAGGGAATGAGATTTCCCTGTCGCGTGAAAATTTTTTTCCAATTTTCTACCTCGTGCGGCGTTGTCTGGATTGGATCATGTATATGGTCGAAGGTTTGTCCTTTTGGGGATCCTTCTTGTCATACTTCTTGTTGTCTTTTCCATCCTTCCAATCCTTAACCAAATGCTTGAGTTTACCTGATTTGATCAGTGACTCAATGTGTTTCTTGAGCTGGATACACTCCTCCTTGCCATGGCCCTTGTCATTATGGAACTCGCAGAAACGATTTCCTTGACGACGGTCCGGCGGAGTTGTCATTGGGGGAGGCCTCGGAAAATTTGTGTTGTTCCCTTTTAATCCACAACACAAGATTCTTAGAGAGAGAAAGAAGAAAAATAGAAAGAGAAAGTAGAGAGAGAAGTGGAAGGTTTACACTAAAACTATGTGTTTTATGAAATGAACCAACACCCTCTTTCACATGTGAAAGAGGGTTATATACCCCACGGCTCTAAGGCCTTTGTGGGCTTCATCTTGGGCCGGGCTTGGCTTTCTTTTGGGCTTACGCCCCTAACTTATACAATATTAGCTTAAAGTCCAAGCCCGGTTTTCCCGACTAACCTATTACAATACAAGACCTTTTAATGACTAAGATGACCTATTACATTTTTGTTCGACTATATAAAATATAGGGCTAACAATCTCCCCCAATGTATCGGTCATCTTAAAAAGCTTAAAAGCATAAGATGATTGAGTGAATACATTCTTGTAGAGGAGATCTTCCTGCTTTGGTCTTGTATCTTGGTCTTGATCTTGTTTGTAACAGCTTTGTTCCTTCATGCTTTCGTGATCTTTATCTTGAGCCTTTGTCATATGACTTTGAGTGCTTGAGATCTTCATCTGTACTCCTTGTGACTAAGATGACCTATTACATTCTTACATTCTTAGGTATCTTGATTATCGCCATCTTGTGCTCTTGTGACTTCTGAATCGACATTGGTATCACAGCTACGCCACCTTCTTGATATGCAGCAACATGTTTAGACACGGATAAAATGGCTTTGAACATTTCATCCTAACTCGGTAGCGTTTTACCTCCGGTCGGTGAAGACCGTTAAACGGTATTAAATACCGTACCTGTGATCAGGTAGATTCGATTAAGAACCTCCTTGACAGGGTTTCCCGGCGGTAGAAGCCAGTTCTCTTTACTCGACCGTCTCAAAGCAGACTGCGAACGTAAAGAGTGAATCAAAAAGGATACGGTTATCCGTTTGATTAGAGTCGTCAATTCAGAATTCCTGGAACAAGTTTGATTCTATAAGAATCGCACCATTGTTGCTTTCCAGTTTGCCACAAGCTCGATTCATAAGAATCTTGCATGTTACCTACCGCAGTGCTGTTTGATGTTGACACTGGAAGGATTTCCATTCGTCACTGTGAACACTAAAGAGTGTCACTCTGAATGTTCTGGCAAGATCACATGGATTTTGCGAAGAAACCTGGAATCAAGTTTGAATCAATTAAGAATCGAAACTTAGTTGCTTTCTAGTTCTCACAAGTTTGATTCATATAGAATCGCACAAGTTACCTACCATGAGCTTGTTTGATGCTGGCTCAAGCAGGATTTCCATCTTCATTGTGAATCGTATCACTTAGATGTTCTGGCAATATCACAAGGATAATGCGTAGGACTCGATTGTGTCCTAATGAGATGATAGATAGATCTCGTTTGGCTCTAGACTCAATAAGTGCATTTTGGTAATCGGAGGCTGGAGCAGACTGCCACCTTTTCAATATTAACTGACTCGGAGTGAGAAAGTCAATAGATACGTGTTGATCTCCGTGAAATGAGACAAGTTCTTTTGAGAGAAACTAGAATGGCTGGGAAGGGTTGTGCATTGCATCACTGGGTCCATGATGACTTGTCTTCAATAGATGTATTGACCCGGTTTCTGCCTAAGTTGCATAGAATATTCAACTCCTTCAATGCTTACCAATACGTCATCATTAGCACCTTGTTGTGATTGTTCCAGTGCTAACTTAAGTACTTGGTCCGCATTCAGCTTCATTCCACTCCATCTTTCCTAAGGACAACTATTTCTAGCTATGGAATGTCCTTGGGTAGATCCCTCCGGTTCTGGTTGGATCATAGGACTTAGTTTCCTATCCTAAACCACCTTTTGACTCCATCGTTCCGTCGTGGACAGTAGGTTGTTTTGGGTAAAGATCGTAACCATAAAACCATTGAAAACCATTCAAAGTGCTTGATAAAAATCAAAACTTTTAACACTTGAAAGTTTTACATTTACGAAAAGCTCCCCCTACACACATGCATCGATATACGAAATAGTTTGGCATGTGAAGGAAAGAGTTTCACTTGAGTCTTTAAGATCACATGTTGCGATATATTACATTTTAATCACATTTTCTCCCCCTATCTCTAATATAAAATTATAATATTAGAGATACCAATTGATTAAAATATGACATTTTCCAAAAAATCGTTGGGAGAGAAACATGTGTGCACGCATGAATCATGGAACATTTTTAGTCGGGTCGCTCCCCCTCAACAATATATGTGTGTCTTGAGACAAAATTTGACAAAATTTTAGAAAGACGACACCACAAAATATGTTGAGGTACGGAGTTGAGATGCCTTTTCCGATATAATATATTACATTTGACAATTTTATATCATTTTCGGAATGTGTTGGATGCATAAAATATGACAATTTTAGAGATGTACCCAACAACATTAAAAGGCTTGATTTTAAAACGCTCCCCCTCAAAAATTGATCAAAATAACATATGACATTTTTAGATATAAAAACCTATTATGAGGAAGGGAGTGTTGAACACACAATTTTGAAAGATTTAGAAAAACCTTTTAAGAAATTCTTGAAAAATTGTGTTCAACGGTTTTAAAATAATCAGGATAGAAGACTTCTCTTCTATTGATTAGGGAAAGCGCACTGAAACGTACACTCCCCTTTCGGGTCCGTTTTTCATGAGCTCAAAACTTTGATTGTTTTGTGACTAGCTCATGACCGAGAAAAATAAATTTCCCGTTGTGAAGGATACTTTTCTTCTTTCTCTCTCTAAGAATCTTGTGTTATGGATTAAAAGGGAACAACAATTGGCATCAGAGCTAACCGGGGGTGTTTCGTGTTTTTGTATCCGTGTGGTTTGTGTTAATGTCACGTTATCAGTTTTACGAGTTATCAGATTCGCGTGTTATCCTGATTCAAGGTTGGTGTTCGTGTTTCATTAATATCGTTGTTAATCTGATAATGTCTCGTTATAGTATGTTTCTTGTCCATTATTCTTGTCATGCCTCGTTACAAAGTTTTTGTCAAATTTCTTGGTACCTGCTTAGTTTTTTGTCCCTATCCTCCATTATTAAATCTAATATGTTTGGGAAAAGGACAAATACAAATGGCACAGAACCATTTTTTTGGTATCTTCAAAGTTGGGCAAAACCCTTTTCAGATGGATATTACGATGCTTTTCCAGATGGATATTGCGATGGCTTCTTATACGGATATATTCCGATGGGGTTTCTTTTAACATTCCGATGGATAGGGCTGTACCTATTGCGATGGACTCATTCCGATGGGTCTCATTGCGATGGGTGCTTGATCCATCGCAATGGAATTCATGTCATCATGCTGGCAAAAAATTTTGAACATTGCGATGAATTTTGAAATATTGCGATGGTCTTATTTATTTTGACCATTGCGATGGAATGATGACTAATACATTTCGATGGACTCATGCTGCGATGGCATTATGTTTGTTGAATGCGATGGGTTCCGTTGACTTGACTACGATGGCATTATGTTTAATGACATTGCGATGGGTTAAGACTTACTTGAGATGACTGGTTATTTTGGTTAGAAATACATGAGACTCATTGACATAAGTTTTATTTCTGAAAATATTTTTGACCAAACCAGGAGTTCATCACGACACCGAGTCAACTCAGTGAGTCGAGATCAACACCAAAACCAGTATTTTCACACCATCCTTTTAACTCCCATCAACATCATAACTAATCCTATCCCATCGACACCTAATCTCCAACTAGACTCAAAAACAAACAGACAAATACATAATCTCAGATTCTCTCGTGTTTTGACATGCATGTCAAGATCTTTATTGATCTAACACGAAATCGTCATCATCGATCATTAATTACTCACCATAGAACCTTACCCGAGACCTTCAAATTTGATCTTGAAGCCACTGTTGATCTTGTTTCCAATCTTCTGAATATAAAAGGGTGTGTAGGACTTTTTAAAGTATAGTGATTTCGATGGTTAACGAGCTCGTGTAGTAAGTTAGCTTCGATGACTGATGTATTCGATCATTGTGATTTTATGACGACGTGACTTGATTGAGTTTGATATGGATTAATCTCTTTTATTTGATGTGGGTTTGAAGTAAAGTATCTGGTATAGTAAATGAGGAGATAGGAATATAGGGAGTGACGGAGATAACGAGATGGAGGAAAATTGAGTTTGATATACGTGATTGACATCTATATATATGATTGAGGCTGGGCCAACTTATCATCCAAAAGCATGCACCATATCCACACACGTGTTGCTTTCTCTAAAACATATAATTCCTAACGTCTAAGGAATATTTCTATGTGTTAAAATAATGGATATGTTGGTGCTTTTCTATCCGAACAGTGATGGTCTATCAATATTGCTTATTGATTTGATCATTCACTTTCTGTTGGGCTGATCTGTACACAAAACACAGTCATATATTGGACCGAACTTGCTTGGACACGTTAAAATGATATATGGGCCTAATGTTTTTTACATTTGTTGCAAGGGCTAAAACAGCAATGGGTCGAGTATGATGTACGGATTATGGGGATATGGTGATTACGGGTTTATTCCGATTATGGGGATATGGCGATCCGCGCATCAGTTGGGTATATGATTGATTTGGCTTCCAAGTAAAGTTAACTAGATGACATTGACAGCTTCTCATCTCTTTTAGTCAATGTCTAGTTAATGGCACTCAAACAACACAAACAAACACGACAAACACGACAAAAACAAACAAACACCAAAACGATCCTTTAAGATTCACTAAAATTGTCAAAACGGCTAGTATTCGGGCAAAGTAATGTCAAGTGATTACGAAGTGGATTTGGTATTTATTATTTGAAGGTGAAGTGGAATATCACGAAGGCGTCTACTCAATTCATCATCGAGCCTTTTCACCCCCTCTATCGATTGATGATTCGCTTCAGCATTTATGATTGAGACTTGATTTATCTAGTTTCCACTGTCAAGGGGTGGATGGTCGACGACATGGACAACTATCACTTAAGGAGTTACGTTGTAGTGCTCAGTGTCACACTCACCGAGAGTTGTGGATACTTCAAGAGGTGTTCTACATCTTATACCTCTCTCTTTATGTACAAGATTCTAAGAGACGTTTCTCTGCACCGTTCGTCAATCAACACAAGTGCTAAGCGTAAGTAACAAATTTGGGGGATTGTACTTCAGTTTCAAGTTTGGAATATCAGGTTTACTTCACCAGTGGTCACTACAGATAGCCGAAAGAATACGAGGTTGGTAAGTTTAGCCAAAGAGTACAAGAGTAGAGATGTGATCAGCAAACAATTCTCACGAGCAACTTGAGCTACAGAATGTCAACAAAGATTACTGCTTCAGACACGGACTTCTCACGATTCTGATTGTACTCGTCAGATGATGCTATCGAGTGTTCTTAACCACCATACCTTTGAAAAGAATGCTACCGAGTGTTCTTAACCACCATACTTTTGACAAGAATGCTACCGAGTGTTCTTAACCACCATACATTTGACAAGAACGCTACCGAGTGTTCGTCACCATCATACTTTCGACAAGAACATCTCGCGATTTTGACCGTACACGTCAGATGATGATTCCGAGAGTTCGTCACCATCATGGGGGAAGAACGTGTACTTTGGAGACTTAGTTCCCACTCTGGAGTACTTAGTTCAACTTCCAGGGGGAAGCATTCTTCAAGCGTGAGAAGATTTGTTGCTGATTTCTTACATGTTCCCCCAAACACATAATCATGAAGACCAAAAATGTCAAGGTTCTGCTCAAGACAGGGATTTTGGTTTGGGGGGAAGCTGATTCCGAAGCTTCGTCAAAAAGAAGTCTATGAAGAAAGCTTTTCAAGACATGTGGTATGAATTGGGGGGAAGTTAATCCAGTTCATACATGATACAATGGTTCCTCAACAAGCAAAGACAAAGAGGATTCAAATTGGGGTATAAGTTTTTCTAGAAGACTTGAAGACAACGGTGTCATCCTCAGCATTGGAAGCAAACTTAATACTGTCATATTTTTGTTGTATTTGCATTTGTTAGGAACATTGTAAGTAATTCCGTATGTCACCACATTGGGGGAAGATTGTTAGCCTTAAAATGTGTGCGACTAACGGAATTACATTAGTTTCATAGCCGGGACTTACAGGGACTAATATTGTCAAATGTAAAGTCCAAGTCCCGAGCTATATAAACCCCTCCATACTTCCATGGAGGGGTGAGGCTTATCATTTCTTTCTTTTCCTTTCTCTCACTAGAATAAACACACCTTTCTAGTATCTCTTGTTTCTCTCACTAACAATGGCTAAATACTTGTTCTATCCTCCCCGACCTCCGGATCTTTTACCCGTGTTATTAGTGAATCCAAGTTAACAATTTGCCCCTTCCGTCAGCAAGATCTCTCGGTAGGACATCTTTAGGGGGGTAAACTTATCGTCCGGCCGTCCTCCTTTGTTTTGGCTCTTGTAGTCTGAGCCCCTACTATTGTTCTGATTGCTTTAACCGCCCGACTGTCTCCGGGACTGGTCGTTTGATCGGTAGCCGTTTCCTTTTGAAAGGTAAGTCGCGGCAACCGCTGTTTCTCCTTCTATGAAGTTTCTGACCCTTTCCATGAGATCATCATACTTCTCTGGATGCTTGTCATTGAGACGCCTGATTAATTCCCTATCTGTTATGGCGTGCATGTAGTCGGAGATTTTCAGGAGTTCCGGCATTGTCTTTGTGCGTGTGCACTCGTCGTTGAAGCGTTCAGTGAAGGCTTCTGTAGACTCCCCCGGCCGTTGCTTGACAGTTGCCAATGAGACTGGATCCCTATTATACTTCTTCCGCTGAGTATAATTATTCTTGAACGTGGGGCGTAGTTCCGTGAAGCTATCAATGCTTCTTGGAGGGATTCCCTCAAACCAGTCACGGGCATTGCCGATCAAGGTTGAATTGAACATTTGGCACCATATAGGCATGGGCCATCGCTCAATTTTAGCCTGCGTATCAAATATTTTGAGGTGATCATCCAGATCACCAGTTCCATCATAGGTCTTGACACACGACAGCATGCGACGTTTTGTGTCCTCGGAGTAGTTCCGTATACGGAGACTAAAAGGATCTTCCCTGGGATCCGCCCATGGACGGGTGAGCCTAGGGTCTTCCCACGGGTCACACCACAGGCGGGAAAGATCCTCCGCTTCTGCCTCTCGATAATAGGGGCCACCATAATACTCATCATTTTTTGGTGGTGGTGGAGGGGTACGCCTAGGTCGGCGACGCTTGGGCGGATGGTCAACCGAGTCCTCTCCTGATGGATCTGGAGAGGGAGGTGGTGCCCCATCTCTTGGGTGAGGACCGCTCTTTTGAGAAGAACCAGGAGCCTTCTTTACAGTGTTCATCCTATCCCACACACTTGTGCGGTGAGTGGCTCTGGTCAGTTCCAGATCTGGTCGCTCAGGTGAACCATCGGAATTCTCTCCCCCCTCCCGAGACTGCGTTAGTTCCTGCATGAGGCGATCTCTTATGCGCTCAAACACATTCCTAGGTTGGGGAGTTTCCTCGAAGAGGCTCCCCTCCTGAGGCCGGGTCTTCCTTTTCCTCTGATTTTGGGAAGAGGTGCTTGGTCCGGCATTGATAAAGTTGAGTCTAGATTGGAGGTTCCTTCCTAGATTCAACCTTGATGCAATCCCTGGGATGATCCTATCAAAGTTCTGCGTGAGAACCCGAGTGAGATCTTCCTCGCTGAGTGGTTGGACTTCTACTTCTTCCTCAATCGACGGTCTATTCGGCTCCTTGTTAGGGGGATTGGGCGCACTCCCTAGGTCAGGGTTGTCCAGGGTCGAAGTAGGTGGAGGAGTCATAGAGATCGTGCTCGTCACTCCCATAGACTAAAAACCACTGCGGTTGTCCTGTCCGCCCGTTGGACGGCTAGGGGATTGATTGGGGATGAGTATCCCTTCCCCTTGGGACTTTCGATTTCCAGGATTTATGTTCTTGGGATTAGCTTGCGGATGCCCCTTCGTCATTGAGAGTTCAAGGTGAGATTTTGCTCTAGCTTAGTGTAATGGTCCCACGGATGGCGCCAACTTGTTGATGCAAAGTTGGGTGATCCTTGCTAGACCCGAATTAGGCTTAATTCGGGTTGGCTGGGCTCCGGCTCCTGCACCAAGTGAACTGTATGGTTGGGATCCTGCACACTAAACAGCACGCGTTAGGCTTACCGTGGGAATGTTTCCCACGATTAGACTCCGGCGTGAGAGTAAGTATCGGTTTAGAGTTTATAGGAATCGAGTGAGTTGAGAGTGTAGAACGTAATAACTTTGTGGAACCCTTGGGGTTCCTTTTATAGGCAGTGAAACCCTAATGGGCTGTCACTGATGCTTCGGCCCCAAGGAAAGGATAAGCACCAGAATTAGATTGATTGTTATCTTCTAATCATGGTGAGTGAATATCCTCTTCTTTGGGGTGAATCCTATTCAGAGATAGAATATGATTCTGTCTAACCCAGTACCGGTCATGCCGGGCCGTGGGCCGCACACATGTGTGCGGTTACTGTTCATCCAAGCCCATAAGCTCAAATGACATTATTCCCACCCATCTGTGATGGGCCGGATACGGGTAGTACCCGTGGGCCGGGTTCATGACCCGACTGGGGACTATACGTCATCATAGGCCGACACTTGGTAGTGGCATAATTGTTACTCGTTATCCTCATGGACTTGCCTCCATCGTCATGCTTTTCACTTGACCTGAGTCGTCCAATGTCCTTAACTGATATTGCCATTTATACCGCTGAAATGTTGTTTGCTCTTTGGTTAGTAACTGTAATGACATCACACTGTAGCAAATGATTATAACTAAAATTGTGGTATATATATCCAGCTAATAAAGTTTTTCCTAATACTAATAGCAGGGATACTTACATAATACGTGCACCATAACTTTGTTCTCATAGCATATTCCACAATAAACCAAACACATTAGTAAACAGATTAGTGTTTGATATAGAATCAGAAGCTTACACTTCCTTTTGCATAATCTTCATTACTTCAACATGGTTGACAAAAGGAGTTTCATAAGATTTACCTGCACATCCACACATAATACCAGAATATACTAACCTCCTAAACACCAGCCCCCTTGTGAACCATCGATCCTGCTTTCCCACTACAAATCCAAGAGCAACTCAAGTATCAATCCAAGTATCTATCACCCTTCATCACCATAACATTCTGAATGAGATGTCTTCAATTGAATTAAGATGTATTTAATATAAAGTAAAATACCTACTTCATTTGCTTGTACGTCCTTCCACCTTTTCCCAAGAATAGCCATCTTTCACTACACATGATGAAACCAAAATTATATAAGAAACGTCCTGAAAATTACTAAGTTTCTTAATACATTTAGAGTCATGACAAATAAACTTCTAATATTCTCTAATTGTATTCAGTTAATCTAAATCAAATAATCAAAAGAGGATATATGTCAATTACCAAGTTGCCGGCCTTGATCTCTATCATACATGAGTTCACTAATAGAACTTTCATCAATTTACCATTTGGATTATAATTCGTTTTCTAAATAAGATGAAGTGATAATGAAATGTGATTTAAGATGGTTTTGAAATCATTAAAACCGTCAGTTTCAGTTTTGAGATCATGGGAGGGAATTACTCAATTAGCGTTTGTAAGTTTTTGGGGGGAGAAATTCACGGATAATGGGACACATCATATTTTGTCTACGTGTACATGTTTAATGTTTTGACAAGTATTGCTCAATTATCTTGATTTAATTATAAGACTAGGTATAATACCCGTGCACGCACGGGTTTTTTTCTAACTTTTCAAATAATATATTTTTAATCATTAGAAAACAAACATTTTAGTTTTTATTTATCAAAGAAGAGAGCTCGACTATATGTAGCTATAATGTTTGTACATGAATGAGGTTTTCTAAATAATTTTGAGTAATGCATTTTTATTTACTAAAATCCCAAAATGTTAAATCTTTTAACCAGCATTTGAAGAAATTTATGATGATAGGCAATAAATTTTATTTGGACATGTATAGACATATCTCTTGATGTTGGAATGTTTGACCCATAACTAGATATAGAACGTTGTTTTCTTTTTGTTAATATTGCCATTCCCATTTGACTCATGCATAGAATATAAGATGTGACAAATGGTCACACAATAATACGACCAATCTTAATCAATACACCATTCTTTTTAACAAAACTCACATACATTCTTTCTTACAAAACAATCTCAAACATCTGTATATTTATAAAAAGTGTTATTTCTTACTATAAATTGACTTACATGCTATTCTTTCTCTTTTTTGGTCAACAGGGTAGTGCCATTATGTTCTATTTTCTTAAAGCGAAGCTTTTAGTATCTGACAGTGTCTATGTTTTAGATATATGTCATACGAATGTCTAAGATGAATGGTTTTCTGTTAGTTTTCACATTTGTATCAAGGATATGTTGGAAATTTAGTGCAATTGTAGGATCGAGTCATACTTGTAAATGGGTTTGGAGGTACGGAGTGTACACCCATTAAGTCCCTGACCTCCCTGGACTCAATATAGTGGTTGAAAGTTCATCAGTAGGAAGCTGCTCCTGGTTAGGAAGTTGCTCCTGGTTAGGAAGCTGCTCCTGGTTAGGAAGTTGCTCCTTGTTAGGACGTTGCTCTTGGTGATACACAAAGTCTTTGTAACCTCTTTGACCAATCAATGAGGGTTTAATATTGACTTAATGACCAGGTTTATGGTCATGTAACCACTATGGTTTCATGTAGTTAATTATGAGCTTAATTGGCCGATTAATGCTCTTAAATACCTTTGACTATGAGTTACATCCTTCTAGGACTAGGATCACTATAAATAGTGATCATATTTGCATAATGAAATATACATAAACAAGAAATACTTACACGCATAGAGTTCTTGAGTTACATCCTTCTAGGACTAGGATCACCAATTTTCTGCCTCGTGCGGCGTTGTCTGGATTGGATCATGTATATAGTCGAAGGTTTGTCCTTTTGGGGATCCTTCTTGTCATACTTCTTGTTGTCTTTTCCATCCTTCCAATCCTTAACCAAATGCTTGAGTTTACCTGATTTGATCAGTGACTCAATGTGCTTCTTGAGCTGGATACACTCCTCCGTGCCATGGCCCTTGTCATTATGGAACTCGCAGAAATGATTTCCTTGACGACGGTCCGGCGGAGTTGTCATTGGGGGAGGCCTCGGAAAATTTGCCCCTTCCGTCAGCAAGATCTCCCGGTAGGACATCTTTAGGGGGGTAAACTTATCGTCTGGCCGTCCTCCTTTGTTTTGGCTCTTGTAGTCTGAGCCCCTACTATTGTTCTGATTGCTTTAACCGCCCGACTATCTTCGGGACTGGTCGTTTGATCGGTAGCCGTTTCCTTTTGAAGGGTAAGTCGCGGCAACCGCTGTTTCTCCTTCTATGAAGTTTCTGACCCTTTCCATGAGATCATCATACTTCTCCGGATGCTTGTCATTGAGACGCCTGATTAATTCCCTATCTGTTATGGCGTGCATGTAGTCGGAGATTTTCAGGAGTTCCGGCATTGTCTTTGTGCGTGTGCACTCGTCGTTGAAGCGTTCAGTGAAGGCTTCTGTAGACTCCCCCGGCCGTTGCTTGACAGTTGCCAATGAGACCAGATCCCTATTATACTTCTTCCGCTGAGTATAATTATTCTTCAACGCGGTGCGTAGTTCCGTGAAGCTATCAATGCTTCTTGGAGGGAGTCCCTCAAACCAGTCACGGGCATTGCCGATCAAGGTTGAATTGAACATTTGGCACCATATAGGCATGGGCCATCGCTCAATTTTAGCCTGCGTATCAAATATTTTGAGGTGATCATCCAGATCACCAGTTCCATCATAGGTCTTGACACACGACAGCATGCGACGTTTTGTGTCCTCGGAGTAGTTCCGTATACGGAGAGTAAAAGGATCTTCCCTGGGATCCGCCCATGGACGGGTGAGCGTAGGGTCTTCCCACGGGTCACACCACAGGCGGGAAAGATCCTCCGCTTCTGCCTCTCGATAATAGGGGCCACCATAATACTCATCATTTTTTGGTGGTGGTGGAGGGGTACGCCTAGGTCGGCGACGCTTGGGCGGATGGTCATCCGAGTCCTCTCCTGATGGATCTGGAGAGGGAGGTGGTGCCCCATCTCTTGGGTGAGGACTGCTCTTTTGAGAAGAACCAGGAGCCTTCTTTCCAGTGTTCATCCTATCCCACACACTTGTGCGGTGAGTGGCTCTGGTCAGTTCCAGATCTGGTCGCTCAGGTGAACCATCGGACTTCTCTCCCCCCTCCCGAGACTGCGTTAGTTCCTGCATGAGGCGATCTCCTATGCGCTCAAACACATTCCTAGGTTGGGGAGTTTCCTCGAAGAGGCTCCGCTCCTGAGGCCGGGTCTTCCTTTTCCTCTGATTTTGGGAAGAGGTGCTTGGTCCGGCATTGATAAAGTTGAGTCTAGATTGGAGGTTCCTTCCTAGATTCAACCTTGATGCAATCCCTGGGATGATCCTATCAAAGTTCTGCGTGAGAACCCGAGTGAGATCTTCCTCGCTGAGTGGTTGGACTTCTACTTCTTCCTCAATCGACGGTCTATGCGGCTCCTTGTTAGGGGGATTGGGTGCACTCCCTGGGTCAGGGTTGTCCAGGGTCGAAGTAGGTGGATGAGTCATAGAGATCGTGCTCGTCACTCCCATAGACTGAAAACCACTGCGGTTGTCCTGTCCGCCCGTTGGACGGCTAGGGGATTGATTGGGGATGAGTATCCCTTCCCCTTGGGACTTCCGATTTCCAGGATTTATGTTCTTGCGATTAGCTTGCGGATGCCCCTTCGTCATTGAGAGTTCAAGGTGAGATTTTGCTCTAGCTTAGTGTAATGGTCCCACGGATGGCGCCAACTTGTTGATGCAAAAGTTGGGTGATCCTTGCTAGACCCGAATTAGGCTTAATTCGGGTTGGCTGGGCTCCGGCTCCTGCACCAAGTGAACTGTATGGCTGGGATCTTGCACACTAAACAGCATGCGTTAGGCTTACCGTGGGAATTTTTCCCACGATTAGACTCCGGCGTGAGAGTAAGTATCGGTTTAGAGTTTATATGAATCGAGTGAGTTGAGAGTGTAGAACGTAATAACTTTGTGGAACCCTTGGGGTTCCTTTTATAGGTAGTGAAACCCTAATGGACTGTCACTGATGCTTCAGCCCCAAGGAAAGGATAAGCACAAGAATTAGATTGATTGTTATCTTCTAATCATGGTGAGTGGATATCCTCTTCTTTGGGGTGAATCCTATTCAGAGATAGAATATGATTTTGTCTAACCCTGTACCGGTCATGCCGGGCCGTGGGCCGCACACATGTGTGCGGTTACTATTCATCCAAGCCCATAAGCTCAAATGACATTATTCCCACCCATCTGTGATGGGCCGGATACGGGTAGTACCCGTGGGCCGGGTTCATGACCCGGCTGGGGACAATACGTCATCATAGGCCGACACTTGGTAGTGGCATAATTGTTACTCGTTATCCTCATGGACTTGCCTCCATCGTCATGCTTTTCACTTGACCTGAGTCGTCCAATGTCCTTAACTGATATTGCCATTTATACCACTGAAATGTTGTTTGCTCTTTGGTTAGTAACTGTAATGACATCACACTGTAGCAAATGATTATAACTAAAATCGTGGTATATATCTCCAACTAATAAAGTTTTTCCTAATACTAATAGCAGGGATACTTACATAATACGTGCACCATAACTTTGTTCTCATAGCATATTCCACAATAAACCAAACACATTAGTAAACAGATTAGTGTTTGATATAGAATCAGAAGCTTACACTTCCTTTTGCATAATCTTCATTACTTCAACATGGTTGACAAAAGGAGTTTCATAAGATTTACCTGCACATCCACACATAATACCAGGATATACTAACCTCCTAAACACCAGCCCCCTTGTGAACCATCGATCCTGCTTTCCCACTACAAATCCAAGAGCAACCCAAGTATCAATCCAAGTATCTATCACCCTTCATCACCATAACATTCTGAATGAGATGTCTTCAATTGAATTAAGATGTATTTAATATAAAGTAAAATACCTACTTCATTTGCTTGTACGTCCTTCCACCTTTTCCCAAGAATAGCCATCTTTCACTACACATGATGAAACCAAAATTATATAAGAAACGTCCTGAAAATTACTAAGTTTCTTAATACATTTAGAGTCATGACAAATAAACTTCTAATATTCTCTAATTGTATTCAGTTAATCTAAATCAAATAATCAAAAGAGGATATATGTCAATTACCAAGTTACCGGCCTTGATCTCTATCATACATGAGTTCACTAATAGAACTTTCATCAATTTACCATTTGGATTATAATTCGTTTTCTAAATAAGATGAAGTGATAATGAAATGTGATTTAAGATGGTTTTGAAATCATTAAAACCGTCAGTTTCAGTTTTGAGATCATGGGAGGGAATTACTCAATTAGCGTTTGTAAGTTTTTGGGGGGAGAAATTCACGGATAATGGGACACATCATATTTTGTCTACGTGTACATGTTTAATGTTTTGACAAGTATTGCTCAATTATCTTGATTTAATTATAAGACTAGGTATAATACCCGTGCGTGCACGGGTTTTTTTCTAACTTTTCAAATAATATATTTTTAATCATTAGAAAACAAACATTTTAGTTTCTAATTATCAAAAAAGAGAGCTCGACTATATGTAGCTATAATGTTTGTACATGAATGAGGTTTTCTAAATAATTTTGAGTAATGCATTTTTATTTACTAAAATCCCAAAATGTTAAATCTTTTGACCAGCATTTGAAGAAATTTATGATGATAGGCAATAAATTTTATTTGGACATGTATAGACATATCTCTTGATGCTGGAATGTTTGACCCATAACTAGATATAGAACGTTGTTTTCTTTTTGTTAATATTGCCATTCCCATTTGACTCATGCATAGAATATAAGATGTGACAAATGGTCACACAATAATACGACCAATCTTAATCAATACACCATTCTTTTTAACAAAACTCACATACATTCTTTCTTACAAAACAATCTCAAACATCTGTATATTTATAAAAAGTGTTATTTCTTACTATAAATTGACTTACATGCTATTCTTTCTCTTTTTTGGTCAACAGGGTAGTGCCATTATGTTCTATTTTCTTAAAGCGAAGCTTTTAGTATCTGACAGTGTCTATGTTTTAGATATATGTCATACGAATGTCTAAGATGAATGGTTTTCTGTTAGTTTTCACATTTGTATCAAGGATATGTTGGAAATTTAGTGCAATTGTAGGATCGAGTCATACTTGTAAATGGGTTTGGAGGTACGGAGTGTACACCCATTAAGTCCCTGACCTCCCTGGACTCAATATAATGGTTGAAAGTTCATCAGTAGGAAGCTGCTCCTGGTTAGGAAGTTGCTCCTGGTTAGGAAGCTGCTCCTGGTTAGGAAGTTGCTCCTTGTTAGGACGTTGCTCTTGGTGATACACAAAGTCTTTGTAACCTCTTTGACCAATCAATGAGGGTTTAATATTGACTTAATGACCAGGTTTATGGTCATGTAACCACTATGGTTTCATGTAGTTAATTATGAGCTTAATTGGCCGATTAATGCTCTTAAATACCTTTGACTATGAGTTACATCCTTCTAGGACTAGGATCACTATAAATAGTGATCATATTTGCATAATGAAATATACAGAAACAAGAAATACTTACACGCATAGAGTTCTTGATTTGTGCCTAAAACAAGAACTAACCCTTGATTTTATCCCAAGGAGGTATTCGTGTTAACCCAGGCACAAGGTCGAATAATCTTCTTTGGAAAGTGATTACACGACTTCAAGAGATATCCGGTAACCATTCATTGGTACGTAGTTAGGCTATTGATTGTCTTCACTCTGTTGGAACGAAGTAAACCCCAACAATCAAAGAATATTATTTTGTGATAATCAATGGTGGCGGCAATGAAGCATATGGTGGCTAACTTCTCCAAACTGGACAAGTTTGAAGGGGTTGATTTTAGGAGATGGTAGAAGAAGATGCACTTTCTTCTTTCTACCATGAACGTGGTGTACGTGCTAACCACTCCCATTCCTGATGGTGGTGATGATGCTACTTTGGAGGAACTAAGGAAAAGGAGCAAATGGGAGAATAATGATTATGTGTGTCGCGGCATAATTCTCAATGGTATGTCTGATTCTTTATTTGATATTTACCAAAATGTTGAATCTGCTAAAGAACTATGGGATTCCTTGGAAGCCAAATATATGGCTGAGGATGCATCAAGTAAGAAGTTCCTTGTGAGTGATTTCACAAATTACAAAATGAATGATTCAAGACCAGTCATGGAACAATACAATGAACTTCTTGGAATACTTGGCAGATTTACACAACATAAAATGAACATGGATGAGACCATTCAGGTCTCGTGTGTCATTGACAAACTACCTCCTTCTTGGAAAGATTTCAAGCATACCGTGAAACATAAGAAGGAGGAGTTAACTCTTTTTGAGTTGGGCAGTCATTTGCGCATTGAGGAATCCCTCAGGGTGCATGAAAGTGATAAGCCAAAGAGCAACAATGTTGTTGGTTCATATGTTGTCAATATGGTGGAGCATAACAACTCCACCAGGTACAATGACAACAAGGGAAAACGTAAGCATCATGATAACACCAAAGCTAATCCTAACAAGAAGTCATCAGTGGCTTGTTGGAAGTGTGGGAACCTGGACACTTCAAAAGGGATTGCAAAGGTGTTAGCATTGGCAACCAAGCTAATGTCAGGCACAAAAGGATGATGATGTTGTGTGGTGGGTTGACTCTGGAGCAACAGTACATGTGTGTAAAGATAGATGCTGGTTCAAGACTTATGAGTCAATGAATGATGGATCTATTCTTCACATGGGAAATGAGTCAACAGCCCAAGTGCATGGACGTGGTTGTGTAGATCTTAAATTTAGTTCTGGAAAGATTGTTTCTTTGTTTAATGTTTTGCATGTTCCTAATATTAGGAAGAACTTGGTTTCTAGTAGTGTTTTGAATAATTGTGGTTATAAACAAGTGATTGAATCTAATAAATTTGTTTTATCTAAACATGGTGTGTTTATTGGTTTTGGCTATTTGAGTAATCAAATGTTCAGGCTTAATATTGATTCTAGTATAAATGTTGATTCTGTCCTGATGACTACCACTAAACTGAATGATTCATCACTATGGCATGCTAGACTAGGCCATCTCCACTATAAGAGGATGCAAGATATGTCTAAGGATGGGTTAATTCCAGCTTTTGACATGGACACTGATAAGTGTCAGACTTGTATGCTGAACAAAATTACTAAGAAACCATTTCAGGATGTAAAACGTGAAACTACAGTTTGACCTATGTGATTTGCATGCTACTCCCTCATTAGGGAATAAGAAATACTTGGTAACATTTATTGATGATGCTTCTAGGTTTTGCTATGTTTATTTGTTACATACTAAGGATGAAGCATTAGATAAATTTAAAGTATTTAAAACTGAAGTTGAATTACAACAAGGAGTCCAAATCAAAAGATTTAGGACTGATAGGGGAGGTGAGTACATGGATACTTTGTACTTTTAGTCTGTTGGAATAATCCATGAGACAACTGCCCCCTATACTCCACAACAAAATGATATATCTGAAAGAAAAATAGAGTACTAAAAGAGATGGTTAACTCCATGTTGTCCTACTCAGGACTGAGTCAAGGGTTTTGGGGAGAAGCTATGTTAACAGCTTGCTATTTATTAAATAGGGTTCCTAATAAAAGGAACAGGATTACCCCTTATGAACTCTGGACTAAAAGGAAACCAAACTTGAACTACCTTAAAGTTTGGGGTTGTAAGGCTGTTGTAAGACTCCCTGATCCAAAGGTGAAAACCTTGGGTGAAAGAGGCATTGAATGTATCTTTGTTGGATATGCTGAGCATTCCAAGGCTTATAGGTTCTATGTTATTGAACCTAATGATTCAGTTTCAATAAACTCAATCATTGAATCAAGGGATGCTAACTTTGATGAGACTAGGTTCTCATCAGTCCCTAGACCAAGCCTTAGGACTCCTACTAGAGTTGAGGACATTGGTGCTTCAGTGGAACCTGAAAGGGTCACTAATGAGGTTGTGGTTCAGCAACCTGAGCCTGAGCTTAGAAAAAGCACAAGGCAAAGGACTCCAAACAATTTTGGGCCTGAATTTCAACTATACCTAGTTGAAGGAACAAGGGATGAGGTCTCTGACCAGTACTACTATTGCTTTAATGTTGAGGATGATCCCAAAACATTTGATGAAGCAATGAAGTCCCAGGATGTTGCTTTCTGGAAAGAATCAATCAATGATGAGATAGATTCTATCATGGGCAACAACACTTAGGTGTTGGTTGATCTACCTCCAGGTTGCAATCCACTTGGATGCCAATGGATCTTTAAAAGAAAGATGAAGGTAGATGGAACTATTGAAAAGTTCAAGGCAAGGTTAGTCATTCAAGGCTTTAGACAAAAGTCAGGAATAGATTACTTTGATACTTATGCTCCTATAGCACGCATAAGTACCATAAGAATGTTGATTGCCTTGGCAAGCATTCACAATCTGACTATTCATCAGATGGATGTGAAGACAGCATTCTTGAATGGTGATTTAGATGAGGAGGTTTATATGAACCAACCTCAAGGTTTCATCATGCCTGGTCATGAAGGTAAGGTGTCTAAACTGATTAAGTCCTTATATGGACTCAAACAAGCACCTAAGCAATGGAATCAAAAGTTTGATGAAGTGGTTTTGTCTAATGGTTATTTACTTAACCAAGCTGACAAATGTGTATATAGCAAATTTGATGAATCTGGTAAAGGAGTCATCGTTTACATATATGTTGATGACATTTTAATCTTTGGTACTGACCAAGTTCAGGTTGATTTAACCAAAGAGTTTTTGTCATCAAGGTTCTCTATGAAAGACATGGGGATGGCTGATGTTATCCTTGGCATACGGATTAAACATGAAAGTGATGGTATTGTAATTTCTCAGTCTCATTATATTGAGAAGGTCCTGAAGAAATTCAATCACTTTGATTGTACTCCAGTGAGTACACCTATGGATACAAGTGAGAAACTAATGCCTAACAATGGTCAGGCTGTCTCCCAGCTTGAGTATTCTAGGGTGATTGGTTGCTTGATGTATGCCATGACTAGTACTAGGCTTGATATTGCTTTTGCAGTGGGTAAACTGAGTAGGTACACTAGTAATCCTAGTATCCAGCATTGGCAAGCAATTCAGAGGGTACTAAAGTATTTGAAAGGAACAATAGATTATTGTTTGTCATATACTGGATATCCTTCAGTGTTGGAAGGTTACACTGATGCAAGTTGGATCAGCAATACTGAGGATAATTCATCCACAAGTGGTTGGGTATTCCTTCTTGGTGGTGGTGTAATTTCTTGGGCATCCAAGAAGCAAACTTGCATTACTGGTTCAACAATGGAATCTGAATTTGTAGCTCTAGCAGCTGCTGGTAAAGAGACTGAATGGTTGAGAAACTTGCTTCTTGAGATTCCATTGTGGGTCAAACCTATGGCACCCATATCTATCCGTTGTGATAGTGCAGCTACATTGGCTAAGGCTTATAACTAAATGTACAATGGTAAGTCTAGACACTTAGGTGTTAGACATAGCATGATTCGTGAGCTAATCATGAATGGGGTGATATCAATAGAGTTTGTGAAGTCTCAACAAAACTTAGTTGATCACTTGACGAAGGGATTGGCTAGAGACTTGGTTATAAAGTCTGCTAAAGGGATGGGTTTAAAGTCCAAACTAGTCACTGAATGCTAGGACACCCAACTCCCTCCTGAGGAAACTTGGGAGCTGAGTTCAATGTGGAAAGCTGAACATTCAGGGGACTGAAGCACATGTATATCATCCCAAGGATGTGCTTGAACCTACTGAAAGGAGGATGAAGTTATAAACTTCTTAATGGTTAATTTCTTTGAAAAAGTGCTTAAGCAGGAGCATGAACTAAAGAGGAACCACCTATGTAAATGTTGAGGTTTCGCCGCCTCAAGGAGCATGGACTTTGGCTCATACAACATTTATGAATTGGATATGGACACATGGCTTGTATGGTGTCAGGAGCGTTTTAAGTGTTTGAAAACTTGTGTGTATTTTATCTTCAGGTATTCAAAGTAGTTGAAGGGTTCAATTCTTAGAACACCCAGATTCTCGAATATTTGAAGTGATGTACTAAGATGAAAATTCAATCCTCAGGACATTTTCATTTATGCACTGGTTTTGTTAAAGTTGATTTTAATGCAAAAAGGAATTGTACTAAATTGGGGAGGATTGTTGGAAATTTAGTACAATTGTGGGATCGAGTCATACTTGTAAATGGGTTTGGAGGTATGGAGTGTACACCCATTAAGTCCCTGACCTCCCTGGACTCAATATAGTGGTTGAAAGTTCATCAGTAGGAAGCTGCTCCTGGTTAGGAAGTTGCTCCTGGTTAGGAAGCTGCTCCTGGTTAGGATGTTGCTCCTGGTTAGGACGTTGCTCCTGGTGATGCACAAAGTCTTTGTAACCTCTTTGACCAATCAATGAGGGTTGAATATTGAATTAATGACCAGGTTTATGGTCATGTAACCACTATGGTTTCATGTAGGTAATTATGAGCTTAATTGGCCGATTAATGCTCTTAAATACCTTTGACTATGAGTTACATCCTTCTAGGACTAGGATCACTATAAATAGTGATCATATTTGCATGATGAAATATACAGAAACAAGAAACACTTACACGCACAAAGTTCTTGATTTGTGCCTAAAACAAGAACTAACTCTAGGTTTTATCCCAAGGAGGTATTCGTGTTAACCCAGGCATAGGGTCGAATAATCTTCTTTGGAAAGTGATTACACGGCTTCAAGAGATATCCGGTAACAATTCATTGGTACGTAGTTAGGCTATTAATTGTCTTCACCCTGTTGGAACGAAGTAAACCCCAACAGGATATAGGTTTGTTTATTCCGTATTTCTTATCCGTTGTGTGTGATTTAATTAATAAAAAATTCACCGGTTTTTCACCGAAAAAAATCATCTTAAAGCGAGCAGTATGTGGCTAGTGCCTACAGATTTATTTAAACATATGTATCCCTATTTGAGTTCTTTTCTGTGGACTTTGACCACTTCAAACCGGAACCACCAATGCTCATTAACTTGAACATGCAAAGAGAAACACCATGCTTCAACCTTCTGTACATTGTCTCTCTTTTTTGAAAGTCGCAAGTTGGATCGGATGAAAATTAAACATTCATTCGCAACAAAAGAAACAAAAATTATCATTTCAAAAATAACATTTGACCCTACTCAGCTGCAATGTTAGATGCCTTAAGTGACATTTATTTGCAGGCTTGTCAATACCTAACTTCCTGCCTCGATTCCGTTCCCTGGTTAAGGACTTGGTTGGATGTGGAACCACATCAGTTCCTTGATGATGCACCCAAGCTAAAACCAGCTGAGATGCGGTGCACCCTTTCCTTGTAGCGATCTCATGTACATGCAGTTAAATGGAAGATGGAAACTTTATGCTTAGAAAACCAAAGGAACTGTTGTATTTTATTCCCATATATGAAAGTTACATTCAAAAAGGATCTATTGCTCCATCTTAACTCCTATCGGAAAGATTGTATGTACACACATGTTTGTCAGGACAAAATAGAATGGCAACTCAAGAACGAAAACAATATTCATAATTAATAAATATAAACATCAACTTACCCTTTAACCAAAACATCAACTTAGTAACCTCGTCAATAGAACTCATTCACTTGTTAAATGATAAACTATACATATATCTGGATAAGCACATCCATCCATTTTTTAATCTTATAATGTCTTTTACATGTAAAATTACTACAAAACAGACAGGTAATGATTTTCAGTGCTATATGGATGGACTCACCGAGTCACCGGTAGTGGGCACACGTGTTAAAGTCATGATATTGGCAGGTGTCCGGAAATTACAATCGAGCTAACAACTAAGGCTTAACTGGAACCTTGGGGCCAAATGAAGTCATGATATAATAAGTTATATCTTAGCTCTGCCATATGAGTATCATTTAGGTCCACATACATATCGAAGAAGGATAAAACAAAACATGAATCAGCCCATTAATATGTTGATATGTAGACTATCGTACCTGTTATCGAGCCAATAATGATGAGTCCTTTTAATGGATAATCCGAATGTTTCCCACGCCATACCTTGAATCAACAATCGAAAAGAAAACTTTAAGAGATGGTATTCTCATGGTGACTATTGCTTGGATTTCGGGTGTGCATCTTATGCTAAATTTCTACTACAATCAAGTTTGATCGTTAGATTCAAGACTATACAACAATAACCTATAGAAAGCAAATAATAACATCAGTTACTCTTGTACATATGTAAAATTTCTACGTTTTGAAGGTACAACTAAAATGGATCATCAGTAACATACAAATGGCAAGCTGCAACAGCAACATCAAAATTACGCTAGCTACCACAAATCAAGAAACAGACACGCAAAAATAATGATATATGAATGTGCCGAAGATACATATAAGGGTTGCTATTCCATAGTTCACATGTAAAGTTTAATACAGTGCACTATGCATAAATTTTTACACCTAGCCATTATAATTATATATTCGCATCATAAAAAAAACATAAGACGATGCAATTGGCATTAAAGAGCGCACAAAAGATTCACTACCAAGACCAAGAATTACTAATGATGTAGATAGTTAGCTTACTTCTTCGACTGGGTATTGCAAGGCAAGCTTTTGGGCTTTACTATTCTTTGATAAGCCTTGTCCAACCTTTGCAGCACTTGTTCTTGATCTAGCCAACGTAAAATGGATGTCTCTTGTTTGTCGAGATCCAAAAATTATATACAACTCCTTTTAAGTTCTGCCAAATGAATGTTCTTGCACCTACAAATATCACAATGCTACATTGAGATACGAACAATTAGAAAAACGCAACATAATTTAACCATAATTATAGGTAAAGAATGGTTTGTGTTGACAACATTGTATATTAGGCTCAGGAAAAGGAACGAAAAAAGAGGATACATCATGACACCGATATGTGTAACCTGGTTTATCTAACAGAATTTTTTCACGTGTATATCTTACTCCTGCTCTAAAAGGCCCATGATAATACCCCATTTGTTTACTAAATAGCTATGCTTATTCAGTTTTCCCATAATAATGAATCAGATTTGTGTCGCACTTTTTAAGTCTCCCATCTTTCATAATTTATATATAGCATGATAAATTAAAAGGTTTTTGAGAAACTGAAACTTACTTGTAGAATAGGGGCTAAAATGCTTCCTCGAGGAAGGCTTATATTTATAATATATGGTACCAGAAACCAAACAGGTCAGGCACATTGCCATGCCATGAGGATGGCAGATACACCAAAACTGATATCCATACCTGAGTGGGTTTGGAACCTAACAATGAGAGTAAGGGCAATGAGTTCACCCATGGAAAAAGTGAAGTATGCAACAATGACGTAGGTGGGGATCTTCTTGGACTACATAGAATCACTCTTGTTGAATTGATCAACACCATGAGCCAACTGTTTGTCTTCATACAGCCACTCCCTAAAGCCACTAAGTATAGGGCTACAAAGAATATTAGAGCTTCCACTCCCTTGGCCTCTATGCATCTGTCTCCATCAGTTAGCATTGGTGGTTCCACTCTTATCTTCAAAGCAGACATAAATGACCAGAAAACTGTTTTATTTTCTTGATGCTTGTCTGCAAATCTTGCTGAGAAATGCCATCAGATCCACTTTCAGCAACCGTAGACTACCATA
Organism: Glebionis coronaria; assembly: GCA_025667525.1. Classification (NCBI taxonomy): domain Eukaryota; kingdom Viridiplantae; phylum Streptophyta; class Magnoliopsida; order Asterales; family Asteraceae; genus Glebionis; species Glebionis coronaria. Next base: position 608,343,005 of record CM046879.1, read on the forward strand.
CCCGGGCAACTTCTAACATCTGATTCACTTAAAAATTACACCAAAATTGTCGTTAAATCAATAGTAACAATTCATGTGCATGTTCAATACAAAAACAAAGGCATTTATTTTATGAACACTCAATCGCCGAGAAAGAAGCTCATAAATATCAAAATTGATAGAATCGCATATCAAAATCAATAGACAGAATTAGAAAAGTTTGCGTTGTTATATTCGTTTATAAAAATTCGCTTTCTTATATTTCTTTACAAAACCAGGGAGGTTACGTAAGTTTTCATTGTTCTATATCTTGATGAAAGTTTGTATTATCTAGTGGTGTCTGCGTGGAGTTTCAAAACTTGGATCCAAAGGCTTCACGTAACTTACAGGTCTGGGGAACCAACAACAGTTGAAAATGCAAAAATGCAATGTGTCTCAAGTATCTAAAAAGCCCTACTTATTTGTCTGAAACTATTATTAGCATGGAAATAAGTAGCATAAAATGATTGAACATTGCCATCATCTACCTCTGTACCATCATTTTCACCAGGTCCATGTTTAGTCACATTTTAAGTTATACCCGTTTGACCCATCAAAAAGATGTGTTCTGAATTGATATACGTCCTCCTTCAAGTTTAAGTGCCACTAAATTCAATACAGAAGATATATCCAGTAATGTACTGATGTGTAAAGAGATACACTTTTTATCGATACTAATCTAAAAAAATAAAACCCCGCTTAAACTATAAGAAAATCTAAATTTGGAGAAATATAATTAGTATACTTATAAAGTGTTTACATCTAAAAATAGATTTAGGTGTACTTACGTAAGTGCAATAGAAGATCCTTAAAATCGTTGGCTCCATATCCACCGAAAACTCTCACAGAAGTGAGTGTTTCCTCTAATTGTAGAGTCCGAGCAATTTCACTGGCGACCACCAAACAAACACAGGTTAATATGAGCCTTTGTTTATGTTTCCCCTGCAACCTACACCCATAACCGAACAACTCAAATTCATTCAAGACCATTCCAAACCTAAATAAGTAAATACACATTGGCACATATTTAAAACACTTTACACTTTTCAGTGTTTGAAATAGCAAGATGCTTTCTATGTTCTAGCAATTGTAGCAACAAACTTTGAAAATTATCAACGTGAGTCGCCCAAGACTATATTGGACGTAATATTCCAAATATATTTAAGAATGTCCCCAAAACCAAAATATAATCGATAACAAATTGTAGCTTTACTTTTTACTATACTCGTAAAGTAATACAATACTCAAATAAAACTATCAACATCATTAACTTCTTGCATAGCTAGTAAAATAGTGACATACAAATTTCAAGCAAATTCTAATTTTCATGTTTAACAATGATTTTTTCCTCTCATAAACTACATACATTTTGAATAATCTCCTAACACTAAGTAAAAAAAACAACTTCTAATTTTTTGCTCCTAAAGTACTAAAATATGGATAATTCAAAGCATCTAGTAAAACAGTCGCATACAATTTCAAATTCAAGAAAACTGTAATTTAACAACTCTAATTCTCTACACATCTACTGATACATCTTTCCACACGCACATGAACAAATGACACCTTCAAAATAGAATACAATTGATGAAATTTACGACATCTAGCAATGACTTCTCTACAAATATAGCAAAACAACCTCTTATAATCTCCAACAACTTGCAACAAATATCTAATCACAATTAAGTCAACCGCACACAGTTTCTGGGTACAACACTCAAGATTCTACATATCTAGCTAATCTATACTCGTCGATTAATGACACATGCACGTGAATCAAATCACACATTCAAAGAAAAAGAAAAGTATATCTGCACGTCTTCTGGATAAAACAACAATTTGATCTTTCAAAGTCTTCCAAGCTTTCTTCAATCCGGTAACATCTCCATTAACTCTCATCTGTTTTTAAATGTTCAAAAGAGATTCAATTTGAGCGTCTAATCCACTTCCTCCAACTTGTTAAAAAAATTAAAAACTAAAATCGAGTCAGTTAAAAATGTTAAATTAAAGAAGACGATTGATAAAATTAAGATTGATTTACCATTCTTATTGTTTGCTTTTGATAAATCGATCAAGTGATTGATTCGAGTGTGACTTGATTTTGGGGGTCTTGTGAGCCCTAGACAAAGAAGAAGAGTACTTCTCTCAGCCACAATATCCACTAACAAATTTGCAACTCGAACCCTAATCTCACCTCATGGTTAATCAAACTTGATCTTTGAACTGATTGTATACACCGTTAATCAAAACCCAATTTCAGCTGATTAATTATAAGGTTTCTCTTTGTTGAATTGAATGATTTCGGATTGTGATAGTCGACTTCACGTATATTCAATGATTTAGGGTTAGGTTTTGGGAGAGGTGGGTAGAGACTACCTGCAATTGAACCATGTGAAAGAAAAAGTGTTTGAGAGAACAAAATCACGACCTGGGTAAGAAGTTGTAGATCAAATAGTTTGTTTTCTTATACTTTATTTTTACAAAGTCGCTTATTCAACCCTAAACTTTTAATAATGACTGTCTCAGCTTTAAGGTTTTATTATATTACACCCATTTTTTTTAAGTTTTTTCTTTTTCGTTTTTGACACGTATACTTTTTACTCCGTTTTTTACTTTCATAAAAAAATAAGACGAAAATTGATCTTTTTAACTAAATTAAGTAAGAATTAAAGTTTTGGAAAGAAAAAATAAAAGAATTATTTCCTACTAAGGAACGAATCCTTTGAAAAAGTCCCTACTTTGTGTTTTGTTTTATAAAAAAAAAGATACTTATTTTCAATAAAATACTTATTTTCGTAAACATACCTCACAAAATATCTAATATTTTTTTTTAAACCAAATACTCATAAAATTTGCAAATTTTGAAAATATTGCGAAATTGATAAAAAAAAATCTAAAACTTTGAAAAATTTTAAAGAATATATCTTTTTAAATTTTTGAAAAATTTTAAAAAATCTAAAACATTTGTGGACCCGAACCCGACCCGATTCGAGTTAATCAGGTTGAGTTAATCGAGTCGGGTTGAATTCAGGTCAAGACTAAAAATAATTTACTTGAAACCGACTTGATTTGAACTCGGGTTATTCGGGTTCGGGTCAATTCGGATCTAGTCGGGTTCGGGTAAATTATTTTAAAAAAAAAGATTAATATTTTTTATAAAATTTATATTTAATTTAAATTTTAAAAATAAAAAATTTTCTTATTCGAGTCAATCAGATTGATCCGAACCCGAATTAGACATAAATATTTTACCTGATTTCGAATTCGGGTTAGTCGGGTTGACCTAACTAAACCGAATTGAAGTTTCAACTCGAGTAACCCGACCCGAATATACTCGAGTCGGGTTCAAGTTGAGTCGAGTCAGATTTAGGTTCAAATCAGGGCGGATCAGAAATATCAACACCCCTAAATGTAATAGCCAAATTTTACACCCAGTTTTTCAAACAAACAATTATATTTCACTTAATTCCACAAAGCCCAAAAAATATATATACCAAACGGGCCCTTAGTTATATAGGGTTTTGGTTTAGGTTAATTGGGCCAAATAGTTGGTTTAAGTTGTATAGTCTGGTTTAAGAGTGTGTTTGGTATACTATTATTGGAATCGATCAATCATAATTATTGTCATTGCATTTGTTTGGTTGCTAAATTGAAGAATGAAACTATCATTTGATACCCATAGATTCATAAGAGAGAAAAGAGCCACTTTTACTTATTGATTCCTTTTTGAGCCACTTTAAATTCTTTGTTCATAAAAAATTCCACTTTTGCATTGTTCATTTTTTTTTTCAGATCTTCAAATGGTATTTCCTTGTATATTTCGTATTTATTAAGGATAAGTTTTATAATTAAAATATTTGAACGTGACTCTGTATCTTTTGAGTTGTAGAAACATAAGATTTGCAGATAGAAATATTCGATTATTTTTTTTCCCTGTTTTTTTCTTTTTTTTTTTGCTTTTCATGTTAGTTATGAATGTTAGATATATATATGATAGTGATGAAGCTTGTAGGTGGGGTGTTTTTAATAATATATTTTGTTTATTCTGAATTTTTAAAAATTCCAATATTAGTTATTTTATAGTAAAACATTTGCAATACTTATATCCATTGTAATGAAAGAGTTGATACATTCAATTATAAACCAAAAAATGTTAATGAAATACTCTCTTTCATTACGATCCCGTACACTATCAAATCTATACCTATAATGATTCCTAGTAATAAACCAAACGCACCCTAAGTTTAACTTATTTTTCGGGTTCAAAATTTTAGTATATAAACTTGTGTCATTGAATTTAATTTGATTAGGAACGAATTAATTTTATGAAACCAAGGAACTGAAATGGTAACATTAACACTTTTAAAGAAAACGGGTAAATTGAACCGTATGTTTGTTAGTTTTAAGAATGAAAATTGTCATATTTCAATTTATTGTTACCAATTAAAATCATTCAAACAATTATAAAAAAAATATAATTGTTTAATTCAAATTCCGAGTTTATGACCACCTCTTATCAATACGACGCGATAGTCAGATTCAGATTAAAAACATTTTATTGAAACAAGTGATTTTCACTCTAATATAGGTGTCAAGTAGTGGTGCAAATCAAAACCGGTTTTTTAGAAAACTGGTACACAAAACTCAAACCGGTGTTTTTTAAAAAGGTTTTTTAACTGAACCGATTAGATCGGTTTTAGCGACTTACCCTAAATCGATTTTTTATCGGTAAAGTAACCGGTTAAAAAGAACGGTTTTTAACCGGTTTTTAAAAATTTAAATTAATTAATTTTTTTAATAATATTCGAAAAAGAAACCAGTTATAACTGGTTAAAACCGGTTATAAAAACCGGTGTCCATAACGGGGCTAAGCTTTATGGGCTTTTTATAATATATACTAGTATTATGTCTATATAGAGGTGACAAATGGGTTGATTTGGTTGGGTTTGGGTCATGGGTCAAATGGGTTGTGGCCCAAATGAGTTATGGGTCAAATGGGTTATCATTAATAATGGGTCTAACGGGTTATGGGTCAAATGGTTTAGGTCGGATCAACCCACTAACTTACAATATTTTCATATCTTTTAACATGTTCAAACGTTTTTATCTGTATTTGTTCGATTTTTATGTTTTGATAAGTTGTTTTAAGTTTTTCATCGATTTTTACGTTTTCATCAGCTTTTTTTACGTTTTCATCAGTATTTTTACGCTTTCGTCAGTAAATGTACGTTTTCGTCAGTAAATTTACGTTTTCGTCAGTAAATTTACGTTTTCGACAGAAAATTTACGTTTTCGTCTCTAAATTTATGTTTAGTCAGATAATTTACGTTTTCGGCAGAAAATTTACGTTTTCGTCAGTAAATCTAGGTTTTCATAAAAAAATTACGTTTTCGACGGTAAATTTACGTCTTCATCAGTAAATTTACGTTTTAGTCAAAAAATTTACGTTTTCGTCAAAAAATTTACGTTTTCGTCAGAGAACTTACATTTTCGTCTGTAAATTTACGTTTTTGTCAGTAAATTTACGTTTTCGTCAGTAAATTTAGGTTTTCGTCTGTCAATTTACGTTTTCGTCAGAAAATTTACGTTTTCGTCAGTAAATTTACGTTTTCGTCAGACAATTTACGTTTTCGCTTGACTTGGTCAACTGCTTGCTTTTGCGGTAGTTGGTTGCCAACTGCTCTAAGGCAGTTGGTTGTAAATTTATGCTTTCGTAAGTAAATTTACGTTTTCGTTAGAAAATTTACGTTTTCGTCTGTAAATTTACGTTTTCTGTAAATTTACTGACGAAAACGTAACTTTTCTGTCGAAAACGTAAATTTACTGACGAATACGTATATTTTCTAGCGAAAACGTAAATTTATTGACTTAATAATAAAAACTAACTTTTTTGACTATTGGGTTTTTGGTCTAACAATAGGAACCATTAGACTCATTCTTAAACCCATTTGACCCATTCTCAAACCCATTTGACCCAAACTTCATTTTACACAAAGAAATGGGTGACCCATTTGACCCATCACTCTATTTTTTCTCAAGTCGTTTCAACCCATGATGTTATGAAATTGAAGCCAGTTGACCTACTTTTGGTTGAATGGGTTGAAATTGCCACTTTGTCTATAAATGGGTTGGCCTTGCAAATGATTGTATAATTGTAAATTTTAAATGAGTTGTTTTATTTGTATGATTGTATTGTTTATATAAAAGTTACAGTTGTATATTGTAGTGTTTAAATAAAAATATGGTTGTATTTTATTATTTTTATATCATTAATAAGTTTATGAAATAAATGACGAATTTTAAATTCCGAAAAGGCCTGATAAGGTCAAAAACCGATAACGAAAATTTATAACCGAAAAAAAAATCGATTCCAAACATTTATAATCGAAAAAATCAAACCGATAAAAAACCGATATTGAAAATTTATAAATGAAAAAAAACCGACCCGAACATTTGTAACCGAAAAAAGCCGATTTCAAAAAGACTGGTTAATAGAAAACCGGTTTTAACCGATTTATTCGCACCTCTAGTGTCAAATTCAATTCCTGTTAGGTGCAAATAATGTTAAATTGACAACAGCAATCTTCTAAAAAAAAGTTTTATCTGATTTGAGTATGTGTAAGTGTAACAATAGATTCAAACCACATGAATTAACAAGCCAATAAATGAAAAATCATGGTTACCTAAAAAAATAAAAATTATTAACCTGACAAAAACAACATTAAAGTACCAAAACATTCCTTGATATTCCTTAGTAACTGTCAATGTCTGGATTCCAAAAGTACAAAAGAAACATTTCTAAATATAAAAACTGATAAAGCAACTTTTGTTGTACAACCTTTTCAGCACAAGTTACAACTGCTTAATGCACACTACATGTTAGCCCAAAAAAAACCAAACTCCCACCCAAGTTCAGGAAATTTGTACCTAAATTGAACAAACACCATCAGCACTTGGACCAATGTCGTCGATATCCATCTTATCAGCTTCATTAACATCTTCCTTAACATCTGGTATGACATGGAGAAACTCGGAAGGAATAGCTGCAGGGTCGAGGTCTAGACAGCCTTTTGGAGCGTTTGCAGATTCTTGACCCGTGAGCAAGTAGGATGGTATCTGATGAGAAATTTGCAGAAAGTCATTTTCTGGAATCACCCTTGTTTCTTTACTGTCGAGATGTCGGTGAAACACTGTTTTGAATCCTGCAACTTTGACAAGTGGTGTGACTGTAACTCCTGTTTCTTCACTGTAGTCGTCGACTTCCACAATGTCGTAAGTACGTTTTATCATATCTGTTGCTTTATCGTATTTGTATAGAGCGCAAACACTTCCCTTTTTAGGGAAAACACGAATGTTACCGTTTCTCTGCTTTGAAAAGCTGGCTCTGTGTGAGAAATAGTTGGGGGATGTAACAGTTTCGTGTTTCCCCGGTTGAAACTCGCCGAATGCTTCCAGGAACCCGGGAAACGGAAGTGGCTTCTTGTTAGGTTTCGAGCGGAGCCAACATACTTTCATCTTAAACGGCTTCAGAGAAATTACATTCTGAACCAAGGCATAGTTCCGAGGCATCCCGTCACGATCATCATACGCACCCCAGAGTTGACCTTCCTTGAAAGACTTTTCGCTTCTTTCTTTATCGAAATCATGAAAGTCTGGATCTGGGACGTCAGCTTCATCACTCTTTGAGTAGTCGTTTGCCATATCAGCAGCTTTTACGGCTTCTGAACTCCACTCGTCCAGTTTCTTCTTTATTTCCATAGTCGCCTTCTTCATAAGTTGATTCTTGATAGGCCTTGTTTCCTTAATTGCATCGACCCCGTTAATGTCTTCGTTTGTTTTAGCAACAGATTTGACTTTCTTAGATACGGACTTCGCTTCTTTTTTGGCGATCTTACTTCTCAAAGCTTCCTCCGTATAAGTGTCTAGTCCAGCTTCTTCTCGATCCCTTTTTAGTGGACCCCGCTGGGAGCTTGTACCATTGTCAGCCTCAACACCCGTTATCTTACATGTTTCTGGGGCTGAAATGTTATTTCCCGTTCCTTGTGAAATTCCAGCAACTTCTGAAGAGGTATTGACATTTGGTGGCGGGATCTCTGTCGCGTGAAACGGTCCATAACAAGTGGGGCATAACATATTTCGGTTTATATACTTCCTCAAGAATTCATACTGCAATTTGCATCTCATGCATACGGTCCAAAACGTCTTAGTCTTCATCTGTTTAGTGACCGGTAAAGGTATAGAAGTGGGACCCGTCTTGGTCGTCCCGTTAATTTTATCCTTTTCTTGAGAAGTTTTTACCTCTGTTGGACAGGTGCCAGACATCGTCTCGGGCGCTATCTGTTCATTAGACGATGCAGGAGCAGAAGCGGGACCCGTCTTAGTAGTTCCATTAGCTTTATTCTGTTTTCGAGAAGTTTTGACCGTTGATGCCTCAGGCGCCATCTGTTCATTAGAGGATGAAGGAACAGAAGTGGGAACCGTCTTGGTAGTCCCGTTAGTCTCATCCTTTTGACTCTTCGTTTTTTTCTTTTTCTGAGTAGTAGATTTATCCTTCTTTTGAGAAGCTGGAACCTTTGTCTGCGTATCTGCACCAGCTGTACTTTTAGCGACATTGTGAAAGCCATTCTGAGTTTGAGGTATATGCACACGCGTGAATACGTTCTGAGTATTAACCCTCCGCTTCAAAAGCTGATCATGCCTTTTATGATCATATGCCGATCTTTTGTCTTTGTCGGATAACAGATTCCATGCTTGAGAAACGAGCTGGAATGCCCCTTCTGCACCTACAGACTTGTTCTTATCGGGATGAAGTGATAAAGCTAGTTTTCTATAATGTTTCTTCACAGTATCATCGTCTGCTAATGGGTTCACACCAAGTATCCCATAATAATCCGATTCATCACCTACTTTGTTTTCGGCAGCAACATGCACATCCAGAACTGCTATTAGTTGGGAAATACCCTCAAGACCAGGAAACAAATTTTGCGCCTTTTTTGCAAATTTCTTGGCACCCTTTAAATCCTTCGAAGAAAACTTACTTTCGGCAATTTCTTTCGCCCTTGTGGCTTCATCCTTATTGCATTCCATCTTTCACTAGTTCGCTTAAGCAGTTCTTATACTTCACCACTTCCGTAATAATGCTACTACATTAATAGCTTCAAACAAACTTGAAGATTTAGGCAATATTCTGGCCCCGAGCTAATGCTTAACCAAGGTTCTACCTTTAACAGCGATTCTCAAACCTGATACAGATATACAAAGTTGATAGAATAAGCATAACGCATATGTGTAAAGTATTCGTAGAATGGTTTCTCGCAGAAGTAAAAATTGTTTTAGGTTCAATAAGCATAAGGCACATGTGTAACGTGTTCGTAGGATGATACTAAGCTAACAATAAATAGCCTAATTATTAATAATAACTGTCGAAATAACAACTTCGATTATATTCTAACATTGGAAAGTTTTACCCTATCTTCCAATATGTATCAATTTGCGTGCATTAAGGATACAATTTAATACAGAAACTGTGCATTAATGTTTAAGATTTTATAAAGAATCGACCAAAAATCTCGAAGGCAGGATTGTTCTAATTCGAGCTCAACTTTTAACTTCTATTCATAGTTTTACAAAACTTAGTACATAGACTTGTCTTTGCTTCCAAGTATCCTTACTAAGTTCGTTTCTTCATGATTAGAATACTGAATATTTAAGTATCCTTGAGAGGTAAGATACTTACGAGTTAAGTTTCCTTGATGACAGATAGACAAGCAAACTTAGATACTTTAACATTTTTATCGGCAACATTCATTTTGAAAATTTAAAGAAGCGATCATGCAGACGACAAAAACGTCAGCAACGAATCTAGGTTTTGCGTCTCATGTATTAACTGGCTAGATATCACAATCACCAAACGGAACTCTTTTCGTTCACAGGGACCTAGAGCATCTGATCTATCGTTATTAAAAATGCAGAGCGTTTTCTATAAAACTAAAATGATACCAGCAGGGAGAGATGTTAACCACACATATACTGATATACGTTAGCTTAATTTGCATAAACACGCATCCTTTTACAAAGACGTGTGCGTGTAGATATCATTCTCTTCTAGCGACATAATTAGGGATGAGCACGGTACCGGTCCCGTCCCGAATTAGTGGTACCGATTATTTCCCGAGCATAAATTTATGGTACCGATACCGTACCGAACGGGATTCGGGTATCGGTACCGGTACCGGGAAATCAGGATTTTCCCGATTTGGTACCGGTCCCGTCCCTAATTTTTTTTCATCTTATTTCGTAGTCCCGGTACCGTACCGAACGGGATTCGGGAATCGGGAATCAGTACCGGGAACGGTTCGGGTTCAATTTGGGATTCGGGTCGAAATGCTCATCCCTAGATAAAATCAATGCTTTAAGTTGTATCTGTAACATCTAAATCTATAATTACGTCATCTTATTTTAGAAAACCGAAATTCATATCATTTGAGCAGACAGTATTAAACCAGGGTAGTTACAACGTCACTTATAAAAATAGACACACATGCATATATATACACACTTGCGCGTATATCACTCTCTCCTGGCGATATAATTAATGTTTAACGTTTTATAGCCATCAGATTCAAACACCAAAATTCGCGCGCATATACATATATACAGATGCACGAGCGTTTATTCACTCTCTCCTACCAACTTTGCGAAGTTTCAGCCATAAAATCCAAAGCTATAATCATGTAATTTTATTTTAAAACACCCAAATTTGACCCGTTTCAGCACACATCATAGGTATTTAACGCGGGTAGCTACACCGTCACTTATTTTCAAATACTAAAGAGCCATTAACTCTATTAAACCCATATCCTAAAATGGAAAGTTTCAGAAACCTAAATTCAAACCAATTAAAAAAACATCTAAACCCTTCAAACCATAACTCAACAATCCACAATCATCATCGAAAGCAATCTATAATCCATATCCTAACATGAACTAATAATAATTCAAATCCTAAAAAAGCATCCAAACGCTAGATATTTCCAACCTCGAAACAAAAATTTGACCCTAATCCGCACAAAACATAGGTAAATTTATAAACCCTCCAAACCCCAAATCTCGAACCCTAAAAGCGTAACATCATAACTCAACAATCCACAATCATCAAAAGCAATCTTAAATCCATATCCTAATAACTAAGTAACTGACCAACCACACTAACATATATAAAATTAACTAAAGTCCTAGAAAACATCCAAACAGTAGATACTTCCAACCTTATCAAAATCTCGAAAGCCGAAAAATCAATCAGTTAACAATTAAAGCCCCAAATCTCGAACCCTAAAGTTTAACATCATAACTCAACAATCCACAATCGTCAAAAGCAATGTTAAATCCATATCATATAAAATGGCACAATTAAAATCCTTAAAAAAACATCCAAACACTAGATACTTCCAACCTTAGCAAAATCTCAAAACCCGAAAAGCTTCACATCATAACTTAACAATCCACAATCATCAAAAGCAATCTTATATCCATATCCTAAAACGTAAAATTTCAAATAAAAAAACCTTCCAGACCCCAAATCTCGAACCCTAAAGTTTAACATCATAACTCAACAACCCACAGTCATCAAAAGCAATCTTAAATCCATATCACATAAAAGGGCATAATAAAAATCCTAAAAAAAACATCCAAACACTAGATACGCAAAAGCTCGAACCCCGAAAAACCAATCAGTTAACAATCTAAGACAAACCATCTACAAATTTCATCATTTAAAGCAAAATCAATATGCAAAATCTAAAAAAACAATCAAATCCAACTAATACATCAAACCTTAGCAAAATCTCGAAACCCGGGCGAAAAGCGCAACCTCATAACAATCCACACTCATCATCAAAAGCAATCTTAAATCCATAAAGGGCATAACTAAAATCCAAAAAAAAAACATCCAAACGCTATATATTTGCAACCTTAGCAAAATCTCAAAACCCAAATTTGACCCATTTCAAATTATAACATTAAAAAAACATCTCAAAACCATATCCAAAACCGTAGAATACCAAAAACCCCTCCAAACCCCAAATCTCGAAACCCGAAAAGCCTAACCTCATAACAATCCACACTCATCATCAAAATCAATCTTAAATACATATCATCTAAAATGGCACAATTAAAATCCTAAAAAAACATCTAAACACTAGCTATTTCCAAAATCTCGAAACCCGAAAAATCAATCAGTTAACAATCTTAAGCTTGGAATAACTAAAATCAATCAGTTAACAATTTCACCATTTGCTAAACATCAAACCTTATGAAAATCTCGAAACCCGAACCCCGAAAAACCAATCAGTTAACAATTAAACCAAAATCTCTAAACCCACAATTAACACCCACAAATCTCACCATTATCTAAACATCTTAAACCCTCAAAATCAATACAAAAAAAAATTCAAATCAGCTAAAATTACGGCATTAAAAACCAATCAGAATATTACAAAATAAACTAAAATCAGATCTTATAAAACAAATAAAAACCTTAAAACCAATCTAACCTTAAAAATAAACCTTAAAATAATTATAGATAATAACAACAACATTAAAAAAAAAAAAAACCTTAAAAAAAACCTTAAAATAAGAACAAAACATGTTTTTTTAAGGTTTAAGGAAACAAAAGTACTAACCTCAAAGATGGCGGTTGAATTTGAAGTTAAAGTACGGCAACAGACAACAAATGAAAATGTGAGAATTAGTTTTTGGTTGCTATTAAATTTATATCAAATTTTTTTTTTCTTTTAGTCCTTCAAATTTTTATATAAAAATTTAATAAACCCTAGGTATGGGACTATGGGTTGTGTTTGATTAACTATGGTTAGTTTTTTAACTTGAGGTTTAACTATGGTTAGAGGTTTTGACTAGGGGTGTGTGGTGTGAAAAGGTGTTTTTGGTATTTGTTTATTTGTCGGTTCGGTTTTCGAGTTGTTTGATTTATTCGTTTTATATTACTTGAGTGATTTTTTTAAGTTAATTTGAAAACTGATCTGAATCAAAAATTCAATTTGAATTTGATTCGGTTTTTGATTTAACTATGAATAATTTGAATTACATAGTTTATTTTATTAAAATATAATTATCTGAATTACATAGTTTATTTTATTAAAATATATAATTATTTAGATATATTTATAAAAAATATATTCTAAGTATAGAAAATGTTTTTATTAGAAGTAAACTTTAATAATCATTATATATAAGTATATATTTATTTATTTATATGGTTTTCGGTCTGATTTTTGGTTTCGATTTTCAAATCGATACCCAACCCTAAATCAGTTTGGTTGTTTTTGGTTTGGTTATTTTTGTTTCGTTTCGATTCGGTTAGATTAGGTATTCAATTTATTTGGGATTTTTCTCACCCCTAATGTGAGTCATTTTTTTTTCGTTTGTTCTTTTTTTGTCTTAATTTATTTGTTTACTGTTTTTTACGTTGTTTCGAGTTAATTGTAAGGTTGAATGTTGTTTAAAACTCAGATTGGACTAAAAACATATTTGTTTCGAACACCTCAAACACCTCACTAATGATCGGTTTAAAATAGCTTTGGTTCGGTTCGATCTATTCGATCCGCATATTCACGTGTTCTGCGTAAAACCGGACCAAAATCAAAATACTTTTAATTTGATCCTTAGTACATAGACAGAGACAACAAATGAGAATGATATGTTGTTAGTTTATATAAATTATATTTTGTATTTTAGTCTTTCTTACACAAATCTCAAAAACCAGTTTTTTTTCTAAACCCTAGGTTTGAATTAACTATAGTTAGTTTTTAACTAGAGTTAGAATTTTTGACTAAAGATTTGGTTAACAAGGGTTTTAATTTGTAATAATGACTCATGTTTATCATCCATTTCATTTGTCTTAAATTTATTGTAAGCATTAATTATTTGAAGATAAAATAGTATTGTAATTATTGTAAGCATTAACTATTATTAACAATTTCTATAGGTAAGCATTAATTATTTGAAAGTAAATTATTTGGTCTCGTTTGATTTGTAGTAATACAACGTAATTGGATGTAATTGTAATTCAGTTACATTACATATGATGTTTATTTCGCGTAAGTAAGAAAATTGTAATTCACTTTACATTACGTAAACTGTTTGATTTGTGTTGTAAATATAATTCAGACATTACAATTATATTCATTAAAAGAATTCATATTACATAGGAAGTTTAATGGAATATTTTGAATTACGTTGTAATTCAGTATTTTTATTCTTTAAAACATACTATTTATAAATAATAATAATAATAATAATAATAATAATAATAATAATAATAAAGGGGTGGGAGCGCAGATAATATCTCGACTCCCATCCAATTTGTTGCAAATCCCTTTTTGCTTCTAATAAAGTGATGGTTAATAGTAAAAAAATAAAAATAAATAATAATAATAATAAGGAGGAAGTATTCTTCTATTTGTGTAGAGTACGGTTATTCGTTCATCCCTTTTGCCTTCTTTATTTTTGGGGAGCTTGAAGAGGAAGCCTTGGTTACTCTTTCGCGTCTCAAGCGCTTATCTGTTTGTCATTCTAATGATGCTAGGAGTGGCTCTTTTCTATTTTCTAGACTTGGTTTCCGTATTCAAAAGGAGGTGGGAGCGCAGCTTGTTTCGCGTCTCCCTTCCAAATATATGTGATTAACAAATAAAAGATTTTCATAAAAAAAATAATAATAATAATTAAAAGTTATTATTGAAAAAATATTATTATTAAAGTTATACTATTATTATTTATTAGGTAGTAAAACAGTTATTATTATATTAATAAAATATATATATATTATAGTCTTAATAAGAAATTATTATTATATTAATAAAATATTAATATAAAATTAATAATATAAAATAATTATTAAAATATATAATAATAATAATATATTAATAAAAAAAAGTATTAAAATATATATAACATTAAATAAGTAAATAATTATTTGTTAATATAATAATTATTAAAATATATTTGTAAATAAAAAAAATAATTAAAAATATAATAAAATTAATATTATATTAAAACTTTATTAAAAATTATTAATTAAATAATTATTAATAAAATAATTATCATAAAAAATAATAAATAACTAATTAAATTATTATCATTAAAATTATTACTATTAATAGAAAAGATATTTTTATATCATAACTAACATAATAATATAATTATTAACAATATAATTAATATAAAAAATATTAAATATTAATTTTGTTGTAATAAATTAATTATTATTAAAAAATAATATAAATAATATAAATAATATAAATAAAAATTATTTTTATTATTATTTTTACTATTATACTATTTACATATTATTATTATTTATTAATTATTATTATTATTATTATTATTTTTATTTAGTACTTGTTTTATTAATTTTTATTAAATATTAAAATATTAATTTTTATTTATTGTTACTATTATTTAATTAGGCAAATAATTTAAATAATATTTTTGTTATTATTATTTATTATTATTTATTATATTTATTATTTAATATTATTATTATTATATTTTTTAGTTTTATTATTAATATTTTTTTATTGTTCTACTGTTATTATTATTTATTATTTTTTATAAATATTATTATCTTAAGTTTTTTTAAATTGAATTACATTACGTTGGTAACTAACCAAACACATAGATATAATATATCAATTAATATTTTAATACATTACAATTATAACACATTACATCCCTTTTAATTACAATGCATTCAAATTACAATTCTTTTTATCAATTATAATTTCCTACAAAACATACTGTGAACCATAAATAAATAATTTTATTTATGAAAGCAATTGTAATCTCTGAAAAAAATTATAATTCAAATATATTGTAATTCAAATAATTATATTTGTAATAATTGTAATAGTTTGTAATTGTACATGTTGAAATTGTAATTGATATAATTTTAATAGTATTTGCTTGGTTCTAACGTACTAAAATTTAAAAAGTTAAAAAAGCTTAGAAAAAAAGCATAACATAATAACAATAAATATATATATAAATAAATGAGTAATAATAATAATAACAATAAATAACAGGCAATAATAAATAATATATTATAATAATAATTTGATTATTTAAATAATAATAAAAATAATAGTAATAAGAATAATAAATAAAATAATAATAAATAAATTATAATAATAAATAAATAAATAGATAAATTATTAGTAATATTATTATTATTATTATAATAAAAATAATAATATTGATAATAAATAATTAAAATATTAATATTATATCATAACTAATAAAAATAATAATAATAATAAATAAAAATAGCAATAATTATATATATATATATATATATATATATATATATATATATATATATATATATATATATATATATATATATATATATATATATATATATATATATATATATATATATATATATATTATTTTAGTATATTAGTATTTATATAATTATTATTATTATTATTATTATTAACATTATTTATTTATTTATTTATTTATTTATTTATTATAACATCACTACATTAGAAATTAATAGGATTTATAAGAAATTAGTGGGAACCCGATATACTATATGAGCTTCCAATCCTTTATTGTTATTATTATTACTATTATTATTCTTTCTTTCTTTTTTCAAAGAACTTTATTTATTAATCACACAAAATTGGAAGGGAGTCGAGAAACAAGTTGCGCTCCCACCCCTTTCTATATACAAAAACCAAGTCTAGAAAATAGAAAAATATCACTCCTAACATCATTAGAATGACAAACAGATAAGCGGTTGAGGCGTGAAAGAGTAACCAAGGCTTCCTCGTCAAGCTCCCCAAAAGTAGAGAAAGCAAAAGGGATAAACGAGTAGCCATGCTCTTCACAAATAGAAGAATACTTCCTCCTCTTCTTCTGAAATGCAATCCGCAAAGCAACCCCGAGAACCCAAGAATCCAAACCCGCACCTGCAAACGGAGAGACACCCATAACCTCCAAGCAAGCGTCTTTTCCTTGGGACCAATTATACAACAATAAATCCGATGGACGAAGGTCTCGTCCATCAACTGAAAGAAATCCCACAGGGGCCTCTTTCCGCATAGAAACACCAACTTTAGAACAGATATCAAACAACATATCGCGCACAAGATTATGTCGAAACTTCACCCCCAACTCACTAGAGCAGTAAACAGCATGGTCACCCCACTGGTCCATCTGATGCACATGGCAACTCGAACAAGAAGATCCATCAAGAAACAAAGGAACCGCCAAACGATAACACAGGACGGCTCGAAACTAACGTGGGTTCATCCGTTGAACCAACCCATCAATAGGAATAGTAAAGAGATAATCATGTGCATGAGGAGCACGCATGCAGCTAAGAAGAGCTTCCTAGCGACTACTCAAATTATATCGCGACGAAAGAAGTCCATTAATGATACCAAAATATCTCATTGCCAAAGACTTCATAAACTGGGGGCAGGAGAGCTAGAGGTAACAGAGAGAGAATCAACACCACAAAGGTCGAGAAAGCGTCCAGAGCAGCCAAAAAGATAGAACCCGACGAAACAATCCCAGACCTGGCTAAAATACGATCTTGTAAATAACTAGACTACAAACGAGAGGCTATGAAAGAAAAACACCCGACATCCTCAGTACATAAGACCCCAAGACCACCAAGTCTAATAGGCAGAGTGGCAAGTCGCCACTGCCAATCTTCAAAACCGGGGTCTGGACTAGTAACAATCAACTCCAAATAAATGCGCAAGGCCTGGTCAAACTAAACCCGAGCATCACCAAGAACCTAGGAGGGCACGTCCTCAAAGCAAAAACTAACTTCGCAACCCTTGCACAATAGCGAAGAAGAATAATAAAATTACAAAAAGTTAATGAAAAGTTGAGATACTATCTGAGTAGCCCACGCTCCTTTAGCTACATCTAATGATAATAATAATATTGCTAGAGGATTGAGAGCTCAAATGGTTTATAGGCTTTCTATAACTTTTTGTAAATCCTATTATTCCAAAAAAACCGATAATAATAATAATAATAAAATGACGTTTTATAATAATAATAATAATAATAATAATAATATTAATAATAATAATCTGTTGTAGATCTTGAGTTTCTAATAAAAGTGACGTTTACCAAAAATAATAATAATAATAATAATAATAATAATAATAATAATAATAATAATAATAATAATAATATATAATATTAATAATAATAATCTGTTGCTAAAGGAGTGGGAGCTCAGATAGTATCTCGGCTTCCCACTAACTTGTTGTAAATCTTATTGTTCTAATGCAGTTATCTTTAATAATAAAAAATAATAATAATAATAATAATATTATTATTATTTTGTTACTACACAACTGGTCCCAGGGCAAAGATGCGTGTTTAGATGTTACAGGGGTTTCTCCGTTTGTAGGGTCGGGGTTGGATTCATGGGTTCCTAGGAGTGCTTTGCAGTCGGCTGTTCAGAAGAAGAAGAGGAAGTATTCTTCTATTTGTGTTGAGCATGGTTACTCGTTTATTCCATTCGCCTTCTCGACTTTTGGGGAGTTTGAGGAGGAGGCGATGGGTACTCTCTCGCGTCTTAAGCGGTTAGCTGGTTGTCATTCTAATGACGCGAGGAGTGGCGGTTTTTTGATGTCTAGGCTTAGTTTTTGTATTCAAAAAGGGGTGGGCGCGCAGCTTGTTTCGCGGCTCCCTTCCAATTTTGTGTGATTAATAAAATTGGAATTTTATAAAAAAAAATAATAATAAAAAAAAAATAATAATAATAATAATAATAATAATGATCCTCAGTGTGAGTTAATGCTCCTACATGCTTGTGCAGGTATATCCAAGTTATATTTTTCCATGCTTACATGTTCTCCTCGAGTCTTCAAGCAGGCTTAGGGCGCTTTTGATGTGGCTCTTCGTTCGGCTCTGGAACGTATTGTCACGACTTCTGGTCCAGGATTTGGTGATTGGCAGTGGAAGCTCTCCACCCTACCCTTTTCATTTGGGGGGCTTGGGGTATACTGTGCAAGTGATGTTTTAAACTATGCATTTCTTGCGTCGAGACTTCAGTCTGCTGGTTTGCAAACTAAGCTACTTCAACATTATGGTATTGTATCGTATGGGCCTGCTTTTGACAATGTCTTGTGTTCTTTTAATGCGAAAATGGAGATTAATCTTTTGAGTAATCCAAGTGAGGTCGCTGCCCCCAAACTCATGAAGAAACTGGCAGACGTATATTTCACACGTGTTACTCAAACAACTGAAACTGATTTTTCCCTATCTACTCGACAAATGGCTTTGTGGAAGTCTCAAATGGAGGACCATACTTCTGACTGGCTTAGGGTGGTTCTGATCTCTGGGTTGGGACAAACTATGAACAATAGGACTTACAAGTGTGTATTATGCTATCGGTTGTGTTCCTTTGTTCTCTATACAGAAGTCGTGCTCAACTTGCTCGAGGGTCTTTGTTGGAGATATTTATGGCGACCATGCTGTATCTTGTGCTGGTATTGTTGGTATCAAACATCGGCATAACATTGTGCGTGATACCCTTGTCGACATATGTTTTCGGTCTGGGATTTCAGTTGGTAAAGAAGTGGATATTGGGCTTGGTGGAGGGCGGGACAAACCCTTACGTCCATCTGATATGTTGCTCTACTCCTGGAGTGGAGGACTTGATGTATGTGTGGATCTGACAGGTTCATCTCACTTGACGTAAACTGGGATGATTGATTTTGCAACAGGACGTGTGGTGGTTGAGGCTGCACAACGTAAACGTGTCAAATACGAGGCTAAGTGTGCAAATATTGGATATGGTTTTCTCCCATTCTCATTCTCTTCTTTCGAGGAACTTGAGAAGGATGTGGTTGACTTACTAAAGCGGATCCGAAGTTACTCTATGACTCAGGATATTGGGTCACGTGGTGCTTGTTATATGTTTAATAGGATCGAGTTTGCTATTGCTAGAGGAGTGGGAGCCTAAATTGTTTCTGGGTTTCCCACTAACTTTTTGTAAATTCTATTATTCTAATAAAATCAAATAATAATAAAAAAAATAAAATAATAATAATAATAATAATAATAATAAATTTCTTAATAATAATAATAATAATAATTTAAATAATAAAATGTTAAATTACAACCTAAATTCAAAATTTCATTCAACTTCATATGTAATAGAGTTCCCTCTTTTGATGTAATTGTAATGTCTGAATTACAATTTCAATGAAAAACATACAACTAACGTAATGTAACTTGAATGATAACTCTCTCTATTATGTGAACCAAACAACATGCCTAATGTAATTAAATTACTATTACATCCAATTACAAGAGAATACAACGAACCAAACGCCCCCTTTATATGGTTTTGAAATTATGTAATAGTGTCCCTAAGACGCGAGATTTGACTTTTACGTTACAAGATGTACCAAGTTTTTGGCTTTGAGCATATCTGAGTTGAGCGTGAAAATGCGTGATAAGGTGTGCGACATGCCACTTTTTTCTATGACAACTCCAATAAATAAAGGAAAGAAATGAAGATGGTTATATGAAAGTATATACTTTCTTTACTTTATTAATACTTGATATACGTGACATATATTATTTTATTATATAAATATTTTCATATTTTAAGTCGTGCTTTAAAACTCGCTATTGCTTTGTCATTGATCTTAGGACGTGAGGTTTGATCATGCCATCACTTCACATCTCAAGCTATTTATAACCTTGGTTCTTATTAAATTGCTTGTTTTTATTATAAACAATTATTTAAGACAACGTGAGTTATGTGTGCAATGTTTTTGAGTTGTTTCAAATTATTTGGTTTAAAGTTTACTACTTTATTTTGCATTTAAATTACCCGTATATACAATAAAGAAGCAAACAACAACGTTTTGAGTGTAAGAATGGTGCCATTTTTCACTTGGGTCAGGCTCGGTGTGAGTGGGATTGGTCAAGTGCGGTTTTATCGGTCCACTAAATCATACGACATCATTTTGATAGCCCACGCACACAACCTAACACACGGGTTTTTATCCATCACGTAACGCATATAAACCATACTGACGAACTGGAAAGATAAATTAGATAGGCAGTTTGTAATAAAAATCGCGCATATAAAGTTATCGATATCTGTTAGAAATATGTGAAGATTTGTTGCATTTAATGTTTAGCTTTTAGGTTGTTCGTTTGATTTGTTTGAAATGTTGGTGTTTTCTATTTTTGTCTAAATTTGCAGTTGTTCTAGTTAGTACAAACAATACAGATTAGTTCGTTCTTATTTAGCGTAAATGCCACGATTTTGATAAAGCCCAAATTCAATTTACTATATACGTCGTGTAGCCCTTAAACACGTCTACGCCTTAATCTTGTGTAGTGTTTGACGTTTCTTCTACGTCGAATATCTCTTTTCCACCACAAATTTTTATCTTATCCTCTTAATTTTAGCAATGGTTTTTACTGTAGCAATTCGTTCAATCGTTATCCATGGTAGGTATGAATCCTTATCCATTGATCTTTCAATTATATTATTGTCTAATTTCTAATTCAAATTTTAATTAAGGTTTTTTATTTTCATTTTTGATTAATTTATTGAGGTAATAATTATTGATTCAAAGTTGTTTATTCACATTTGCGTCCCAACTAAAACCTGTATTTAATTTTTTTGGTAGTAATTAGATTTTTTGATAAATTGGGGTTGTGTCGTGTTTTATTAATGAGGTTTGATAATGGATGGTGGTCGTATTATATTGATTGAATGTTGGGACCACTGATTACGCCGTAGAGTTGATTTGGATCTATGGCGTACAATTTTATATTGGTTTTTTGCTGGTTTTTAAATATTTACGTCGTAGATGGGTTTATTCTTGCGTCGTAAATTCTGGCCTAAGGGATTAGTTAATTTTAGATCTATGTAGTGAATTGGGCAAGGGTTTACGGAGTAGACTCTTATTGGTATGTGAATTCCCTTGTAATCGGAGTCTATACGCTGTAGACGATTATCGGGTCTACGGCGTAAACCATGTTTGATGACCATTTTAGTCTAGTTTTATACTCTAAATGATCACTCGTGGTCTATTTTTAGGTAACCTTGCTAAGTGGCTTAAATTCAATGAAAACGGTTAGAGAAAGTTGTCAAGGATAGTTATTGCAAGAAGTTGGTTGAGTTGATTCAAGAGAAGATCGAGGTTTCAAAGGCATTGGATTTTGAGGAATTTAAGGTTGTGGATAATAATATGGGATTGCAACAATTATTGACAGTGATTGTTGTGAAGTAATGAATCGGTTATTGCAGCTAATAAATTATTACCACACATGTTTGAGCATAAAATTAAATAATGATTCTAGATCTTTTATCATTAATAATAATTCCTAGTTTAAATTTGTTGAGGTTTACATTAGGTTGAATGGAGTGGAGGTTGGTTTATCACCGTAAGTATGCCAAGTGGAGTAAGTTACCATCCCCGCCTCTAAACTCACGGGTGAGTTATGGTAAAAAGATACGTTTCTCATCTTGCGTGAGTCACTCTAAAAATAGATTTATTTATTTGACTTTAATATATTTTGTTAGTTTGTGAGTATGAAGATATTTAATAAGTTATATTTTATATAAAATAAGTATTTTAATTAAATGTGGGTTTTCTACTACCGTTATGATTAAAAAATGAATTATATGAATAGAGAATAAGGCTATATCAAATTGTTTTTATTTCATATTAGTGAGATGGGTTTATCACTGTGAGTATGTCAAGTGGAGTAAGTTACCAGTCTTACCTCTAAACTCACGCGTGAGTTATGGTAAAAAGGGTTGGTTCTTCACTCTGTCTTAGTTACTCCAAAAATGGGTTTATATATTTAATTTTAACATATTTTCTTAGTTTGTGAGTGTATGAGTATATTTAGTAAAATATATTTTATATAAAATGAGTATTTTAATAAAAGATAGGTTTTTGAAAAATTGATTGTATAAATGAATAAAGAAAGATGATAATTTCGACTATTAGAACACTAAAAATCGTCAATGAAGATCCACCGTCAATGAATATTTATTAATCCCTACCGTCATCACCAAATCTCCATCTATCCTAATATCCTTTTTCCAATCTGACATCTATTTTTCAGTTTTCATTCATTCCATTTTCTCAAACACACAGTCCATCAAATCATCTCCACCACATTTAATTTTTCCATTACCGTTATAAATAATACCAAATATCAAACAACTAGGGCGATCTATGGGCGATCCGTTCGAACTTCTTCATCCAGGTCTATTAATTCTAATCTGTTAAACGTCATTCATTGATTATCGATCGTATTATGTTCATTCATCTTTGTTCAGCCGATCTTGCTGCTATTAACTGTTAGGGGTACAGGCTTGTGATTTATCGCTCCCTATATTTTCTATGATCAATTAATTTACCGAGGATTGGTTTGATCATTGATTTGATGTCCATATACATTTTTTAATTGATTCGATATGTTAATTAGATTGTTTTTGTAAACAACTTTGTTTAGGGTTCTTATTGTCCTAGATCCCCTTTTTGTTTTTTTGATTATTGTGATCCTTCAATCCAAATATTGTCCTTCAATTTTGGTTACTATGAGTAAAGTCTATACTAAATAAGATGATGTAAGTAGAATTTCAATTTCTATTTATGTCACCAATTTTCCTGAAGTTTGTTCAGCCAAGGAGCTCTTCATTGCTTACAAACAATACGGCCATGTAATTGGTTCGTTTATTCCATTGAAAAGGTCGAAATAGGGTAAACGATTTGGGTTCGTGCGCTTGATTAACGTCTTTAATACTGTTGGTGAATAATTTATGCATTGTGTGGATTGATAGATATAAATTTAAGGCGAATGTTGCAAGATATCAAAGGGAACCAATGAAGAATAACCAACGTTCTGGTACTTTTAGAGACGATCAAAATAGTAGAGTCGAGCATAAGTCTAATAATTATGGGGTAAACATTGGAAACGGTCGTTCTTTTGTTAATGTGGTTAGAAACACTCCTTTTCATAATGTTGAAGAGAAAGTGGAGTGCCCTACCATGGTCTTAGATGATGAGTGTGTAAAGGATGGAGATCTTTAGACATTAGTGCTGGGGAGGGTCAAAACGTTTTCTTCGTTAAAAAACATCAAGGCGACGTTATGTAATGAATGATTTATTGATTTTACGATTAAGTGTATGGGGGAATTATGGATATTGATGGAATTCAAGTCCGTCAACACTAAAGATCTATTTTGTGGTAATATAGGGGTGCGTTCATGTTTTTTTGAATTGATTCCAGCTTGTATTGATTTTAATCCCGAGGAGCATATTCTTTGGGTGGATATAGAGGGAGTTACACTTAAGTTCTGGTCTGATAACGAGGGGAATATAAGTTTAGGGAATGGAACTAATGAGGTCGATCACAATGTAGACTATAACATCCAGTAGTTTTGGCTAATGTAATATCAATAAATATGTAATTGCCCATTTGATAAATAAATAAGAAGATATTTTAGCAAGAAATTTTTGCATTTTGCTATGATATATGACTGAATTATAGAATATATGGATTCTCACTATCTCAATTGCAACTTCAACATATTCATATATGTTGTGAAATGTGAACAATATGTATGTATCAAGTCTGAGTTCTAAAAGTAATAATAAGTATATACCATAAATAAGAATAATTCAAATATAACAAGGATGCCCTAAATTACTAAAGAACCATATAAACCTTAGAAATTACTTTATAAACTAATGTTTCAAGTAATATAACTACATAATATCTATGTACAATTATCAAATAAAATATAATAGTTATAATCTATCATATAAAGAAAAGATAATTAGTCACAAACACTAATATTCACTAATCTCAAGCTAATTACAAGTAAATGACCTAGTAACCAAGATTAGCATATAAATTTTTTTTTCACATTTAATTGAAGTCTAATCTTGTGCAACTAATTCTGAAACTCAACTAAGTACCATAATAAGTTAATACAAAGCCAAGTTACAAATTATTAGAGCATAAAGTACAAGTTATCAAAGCATAGGATCTTAAGCTCACTTAATTATCCCTAAGACATGATCAACCTATATAAACCCTTAAACTAAGAATGTAGAAACACTAGAAGTCATAAAAATACTATATATGAACTATAATAAGCATACATTAAGATATAAACACTAATCACTCAAAATTGAAAGTCATTAAGATTAGTAACATAGAAAACCTTATATTAAGAAATCTACATAGAATCATTACCTAATCTTTTGGGACAAGTATATAAACACTTATAGCATTTCATTAAGGTGATAAGATTATGTTAAGACAATGTACAAGTATCCTTAAGTACAAGGTACAAGATTTTAATGCATGACTCGTAAATTATGTCAAAATAGGTATTTTCACCCTTTAGACATGTTTACTTAGAATAAACTATTAAACCAAATGTGGGAGATTATTAGACATTTAAAACACATGTCTAGGACCTAAATTGAGTTTACATCAATATCTAAGAGGAGGATAATGAGTTTTACTAAGATTTAAACCTAGATCATTAGAAACCCTAATCTACATAAGTTTTCTTCCCAAATCACATCAAACCTTGTTAAACTTCAAAACAAGGACCCAAATATTCTAAATAGAATTTATAAACCCTAATTAAGCCTTAATTATTCACTAATCACATTCCTAAGTCCATAATCACCAAAATTACAAAGTATAAAGTTACAAGCCCTAGATTTAGGACCCGGTTTGGGTTTTCCCTCCAAAACCATGTTTAAACTTCTCCCCTCCTAAATTTAAACCTCAATTCAGATATTTAGGATGTCCCTAGATATTTTGGAGTGCCAACAAGTAGGTGCATAAGCTACTTGAAGGCTACACATCACCATTCTCATCCATAGTATGCCGTGACCTATTTTGAGCCATAAGTTTTAAGATATTTTCATCCTAGAGTCGATAAACTTGTGTAGAGATTCACTAGCATCCCTTAATCACTAATCTATCCTTGTTACACGTTTGAGGCTATAAACTTGGAGCTTAAGGGTTGAAATGGGTATAAATAGAGCGAACATACCATAGAAGAACTTGCACCCCGTTTCTTAAGTATCTCCTACCCATTCTTCGTTTCCACTTCTACAAACATACTAGGAATCTTAGAAGACCAGAAACCAGTTCTATAAAGAATCCATTAAAGCTCTTTAAACTTTGATAGCAAGTTGTGTTCATAGGAAGCCATAAGGAGCCATTTTGGAGCTACCTAGGTAATTTCTATGTTAAGCAAGCTTTCATCGTGTTATAATGAATTTTTATACTTTTTATAATTCCAAAATAATGTTAAAAAGATAATCCAAAAGAAATTAGAGTATTTGGTCATTTAAAATGAAAGTTATAAACTAAAGATGTCTTAAAACCCTAGTTTTGTATTTTACATAAAATAATGACTTAAAATCCATTTCAAAAGCTATAATTCAGGTAAAATGTTTTTATTAAGATTATAAATGTGTTTTGAAACTTTGTTTTAAAATCCTAGATCATTTGGTACATTTTTTAAGAAGTTATATGATTTTTACAAGTATAGGGACCAAAACTATCATTTTTGAAACTATTTGACATTTTGGGCCAAAAGTGTCATTTTGTGAAAGTTAAATATATAATAATAAATATTGTAAAGTTTAAAATCCTAAGGATAAATAATGAAGGTTTAAATTGCAAATAATGAAACTATATACTTTAGGGGTTAAAAGTGTAATTATGCCAAAATATAGCTAAAAGGATTATTTTGCCAATATTGAAACTAAATACGTAAAATGTAAATGATATACTAAGTGTCATGTTAGTAGAGAACTTTGTACGAAGATGTTCTATCTCGATATTACGTTCTGACTGAGTGATTGGGTTTACGATTTAAAGTGCCCTCGCTCCTCAAACGTTTATAATGGCTTCTGAGTATAATGGCCCAAACAATGATACTATAAACCTAAAATATGTGAATAAAAGAAATATACAAGATAATATACAAATAAATTGAACTCAGAGATTATGACTTGATATATATACATATTTGTGTGTCAACTCAGATTCCGTGAGAAAGTTGTGATTGATTATATCAAAATAATTCAAAACTTTATAGGCTAAGGTGAGTTCATAGCCTCACTTTTGAAAGTTTACAAAAGATTAGAAAACCCGTGAGGGGGGTATATGCTATAACTAGAATACAAGTGTTTGTGTATGTTGCCTGACCTGATTATTGACACTACGTTTACTTATTGCTGTTAAGTCCCTTTTTAATCGTGACCGTTAATCATTCTAGAAAATGAACGCTAATATTGTGAATAGTACTATTGGAGACTGACATCTCCTATCTGGACAAGTCTCTTTTGTTCACGGCTAAAGGTTCCTACCTTGGCTAAACAAATATACTTTATTTTGCTAAACTCAGGAGTCCGACAAACTACCTAAATAAGGGCAATTTGTTGGTTACTGATAAGTCAAGTAGCGGTATACGAGCTAGTGCAATAATAAACGAGAAGTGATGAATTTAAAAATATAAGATGTATAACACTGTATCCCTGGAGTCATACTTGTATTCAAATGATGGTTAAACCTATGAATTCACTCAACCATTGTGTTGCTTTTATAAGCATATGTTTCAGGTGAATAAAGACTGACGTGCTGCGGATGGTGGTGTCTTGAAAAGTTATCATTCTAATAAAACTAGATCTTTGGGAAAAACTTGTGATGTACTGTGTATGTACAGTTGTTTTACTTTAACTCTGAATAACGAATGATAACAAGTTTTTAATAAAATGACTCTTTGAGGATTTTCGATTATTGTGACTTCGATACCTTGAAAGTAATACCCCAGATTAGCTTCCGCTGCTATGTGGTAAAAATGGGGGTGTTACAGATTGGTATCAGAGCCTGGTTATAGAGAATAAAGATTTTTCTTAAACTATAACTGAGATTTTAAATTTCAAGACTATCAGCCATCGTCAGGGCCAGTGTAACATTTTTGTCCTTTTTTTAAATAACATATCTTATGTTGTTATATTATATAAAACTACAACGATGTCTACTTCCACCTATATTATCGTTTTCGATGATGACGTAAGAGAAGTCCCGATGTTCACCTCATCTCCCAAAGATGTGCGTTTTTCGACTTTGTCTGTTTATGATAGTCCCGGAGTACAAGAATATTTTTCACATCAAAATGAAGTGATGAATAGTACGCCTTCGCCTACGTCTCGTTTTCTATTAGCTGAGGATCTATTCTCGTCTACCAATCAAAGTCGTGAAGAGATTCATGAAACTAATAAGGAATCTAGAGCACTGATTGTGGAAAGACACGACAAGAAATTATCCGTAATTACAAGTCATCTTGATGAAATATCCTTAGAAGCTTTTAGAATTGGCGGAGAATAATATTAGGAATTTGATAAGAGGAAGAAAGGAGATTCAAGAGTATGTTAGTCAGTTAGAATATAAAGTGGCCGTTACTCGACGCCATAATATTAGACTGAGTAGAAGAATGCATGCTTATGAGATAAATATGACAAGACTAGAGAAGGAAAACTCTAAGCTGAAAGAAGGACTTACGAGGACTGGGCTTAATTTAGAAATACTCATCGATGATCTTAAAACAACTCAACAATCTGAATCCAGATATGTTTTGGACATAATTGAGGAGATCAAAATGAAGAACTAAGCTTAGGAATCTAGTTTCAGTTTGTAAAAATGTATAGTTTTCTTTATGTAATAGAGATGCTTATCATGTAAATATGAACGATAAGTTGTTTATAAATAAAGAAATGTGCTTTTGTTCTCGAAAATCCTTATCTTTTTATGTTAGCCTTTGTCGTCAGTCGTATTATGAATCCTCATATATGAATTCGTTGAAAGGATTAGAAGTTATCATTCGTATTATGAATCCTCATATATATGAATTCGACAAAGGAATTAGAAATTATCTTCATTTTATGATATGTTAAATTGATTCCATACTCGAACGTATGAAAATTCAAAAACAATATCATTCTTATCAAGTGTTTGTGAATGTTGGTAGAATGGCTCATACGAGATCAACAACATCTGCAACAATGAATATGACACCAGAGGAAATAAGGCAATTGGTTGCTGAGAGTGTGACTGCAGCTTTGCAAGCACAAGCCGCCAATATAGCTAGTTCAAGTAATGGAAATGCTGCTAGAAGAGAAGTTCATATGGAAAAGAAGTATACTTACAAGGATTCATGAACTGTTAGCCTTTTAACTATGAAGGATCTGAAGGAGTTGTTGGACTTATTCGGTGGTTCGAGAGAATTGAATCAATATTTGTTCTTAGTGACTGTTCTGAAGATTGTAAAGTGAAGTTTGCTACGAGTACGCTGATAGAGGAAGCTTTGTCTTGGCGGAATGCTTATGTTCAACCTATCGGGATAGAACAAACTTATTAGATTCCCTAGAATAAATTTAAGAATCTGCTAATTAAGAAGTATTTTCCTCGCAATGAAATAAGAAAGATGGAGGAGTAATTCTATAAGTTAGCGGTGAAAGAGAATAATCTTAAAGTTTACATTCGAAGATTTCAGGTATTAGCATTATAATGTCCTAATATGGTGCCTAATACTGAAAAATTGATGGAAGCTTTTATTGGAGGATTGCCTAGAAGTATTGAAGGGAATGTTACCGCCTCTAAACCCCAAACTTTAGAGGAAGTACTCACCATTTCTCAAAGATTAATGGATCAAGTGATAAGGTATACTCCTGTACAAGCGGTAGTTAATAATAAAAGGAAGTTTGATGACAGTAGGAGTTTTCCTGTTAATCGTAATTTCCAGAAGAATAATTTTTGCAACTATAATCAAGGCAACAATCGTCGACAGCATAGCAAAAGAAATGATGTTTCTAAAGTTTACGCTGTAACGTCAAGCAATGGTTATAAAGGAGAGTTGCCCCTATGTCAGAAATGTTCTTTACATCACACAGGATATTGCACTATCAAGTGTCAGAACTGTGGAAAGATAGGACATTAGACAAGAAACTACAGAAATAAAGGACCAGCTAGTGGAAGTAATCAATTTCCTGTAACTAAGGTTTGTCATAACTGTGGAGAAAAACGACATTTTACGATTGAGTGTCGTAAAGAGAGCAATAGCAGAGGAAAAACTTATTTACTAAACGATACTCAACAAGATCAGAATACGGTTACGAGTATGTTTCATCTAAATTAACGTCTGGTTAAAGTAATATTTGACTCAGGAGCTGATAGAAGTTTCATATCTGATAAAATTGCTGCTAAGTCAGATGTTCCGACTGTTTCTTTGAATACTAAGTATGATATAGAAATAGCCAGTGGAAAATAGTCAACACTAATACCGTTATTTAAGGATGTATCATTACTTTATTACGTCAATCCTTTGAAATCGACCTTATACCCATTAAGCTCGGTAGTTTTGACATAGTCATTGGGATGGATTGGTTATCTAAATACCATGCTAAAATCCTATGTGACGAGAAATCCGTTCATATTCCTATTAACGGTGAAGTTTTGATTGTCCATGGTGAACAAAGTAGAACTCGACTAAATCTCATATCGTGCTTAAAGATAAATAAGTATGTATCCCGAGGTAGTCAAGTTTTCTTAGTTCAAGTAGTAGAGAAGAAGGAAGAAGAGAATCGACTAGAAGATATTCCGATAGTTAGAGAATTTTCCGAAGTGTTTCCCGAGGAATTACCAGGTTTTCCACCTATACGTCAAGTTGAATTCCAAATCGATTTGATACCAGGAGCAACATCGATTGGTAAAGCACCTTATCGTTAGCACCTTCGGAAATGCAAGAGTTGTTAAGTCAAATTCAAGAGTTAATTGGTCGATGTTTTATTCGACCAAGGTCCAAGTATATCGCCGTGAGGAGCTCCAGTCTTATTTTTCAAAAAGAAAGATGGATCTTTTAGGATGTGTACAATTATCGTGAGTTGAACAAACTTACTATAAAGAATCGTTACATATTACCCATAATCGACGATTTATTTGATCAAATTCAAGGATCGTGAGTATATTTTGAAGATTGATTTATCTTCAGGTTATCATCAACTGAGAGTTAAGGAATACGATATTCCTAAAACTGCTTTCAGGACGCGATACAGACATTATGAATTTCAAGTGATGCCTTTTGGTTTAACCAATACACCAGCTGTTTTCATGGACCTCATGAATATAGTTTGTAAGTCTTACTTGGATAAATTTGTAATCGTGTTTATCGATGATATACTTATTTACTCTTGTAATAGAGAAGAAGATGCCAAGCATCTTGGTATTATTCTCGAATTACTGAAGAAGGAGGAGTTGTATGCTAAGTTTTCGAAGTGCAAATTTTGGATCAATATTGTGCAAATTCTAGGGCATGTCATTGATAGCCAAGGTATTCATGTGGATCCTGCAAAGATTGAAGCGGTAAAGAATTGGACTAGACCTATTACGCAAACATAGATAAGATAATTCTTAGGATTAGCTGGATATTATTGAAGATTTATCGAAGGTTTTTCAAAAATTGTTAAAGCTTTGACTGAACTGACTCAGAAGAACAAGTTGTTTGTCTGGGAAAATGATCAAGAGATAGCTTTTCAATTATTGAAACAAAAGTTGTGTGAAGCACCTATCCTAGCATTACCAGAAGGTAACGATGACTTTGTCGTTTACTGTGATGCATCTATTCAAGGAATGGGAGCAGTGCTTATGCAAAGGAATAAAGTTATTGCTTATGCATCAAGGCAACTTAAACCTAATGAGAAGAATTATACTACTCATGATCTAGAATTAGGAGCGGTGATATTTGCTATTAAAATCTGGAGACATTACCTCTATGGTACGAAGTGTGTAGTATTTACTGATCATAAGAGTCTTCAATATATTCTTCATCAGAAAGAATTGAATATGAGACAACGACGTTGGTTAGAGTTACTTCTTGATTACGATTGTGAAATTCGTTATCACCCAGGTAAAGCCAATGTAATAGCTGATGCTTTGAGTCGAAAAGAGCGAGTTAAGCCGTTACGAGTTAAGTCATTAATGATAACTCTTTACCTGAAGTTACCTACCTAAATTCTTGAAGCTCAAGAAGAAGCAATTGAGGTAGAGAATGTAGAAGCAGAGAAGTTAAGAGGGATGGATAAAGAATTTGAAGTTCGTAAAGATGGAATTCGTTGTATTAAGAATCGTAGTTGGTTACCGGCCTATGGTAATTTACAGATTTGATTATGCACGAGTCTTATAAATCGAATTACTCTATACATCCTGGTCCTGATAAGAAAGATCTGAAGAAACTCAATTGGTGGCCTAATATGAAGGCAATCATAGAAGAATATGTTAGTAAGTGTTTAACGTGTGCAAAAGTTAAAGCAGAGTATCAAAAGCCATATAGAATGTTGATACAACCAGATATTCTAATATGGAAATGGGAAAGAATTACGATGGATTTTGTAACTAAGTTAGATAAGACATCAAATAGATATGACACCATCTGGGTTATTGTCGACCGTCTTACTAAATCTGCGCGATATCTTCTTATTAAAGAGACCGATAGTATGGAAACTCTTACGAGATTGTACATTAAGGAGATAATCTCTCAACATGGAGTACCTGTACCTATTATCTCAGATTGGGATATTCGTTTTACGTCTGTATTTTGGAGATTGATGCAAAGTGCCTTAGGAACTCAGATAGACATGAGTACGACATATCATCCTCAAACAGATGGACAAAGTGAAAGGACGATTCAAATTCTCGAAGATATGCTTAGAGCTTGCATATTAGATTTTGGAAAAGGATGGGAGAAACATCTACCTCTAGTAGAATTCTCTTATAACAATAGTTATCATGCTAGTATTAAAGCAGCGCCTTTCAAAGTACGTTATGGAATAGAGTGTCCATCGCCTGTTTGCTGGGCTGAAGTTGGAGATATTCAACTAACAGGACCAAAAATAATACATGAAACTACTGAAAAGATTTTCCAAATTCGACAAAGATTGCAAGCTGCACAAGATAGACAAAGGAGTTACGCTAATACTAGACGTAAACCTTTGGAATTTGTAGTTGGAGATCATGTTGTGTTGAAAGTTTCACCTCGTCAAGGAGTTATCATATTCGGAAAGAAAAAGAAACTAAATCCAAGGTATATAGGACCGTTCAAAATAACCAAAATAATTGTCCGTGTGGCATATAAACTAGAGCTACCTGAAGAGCTTTGTAATGTTCACAATACTTTTCATGTTTCAAATTTGAAGAAATGCTTATCTGATGAATCTCTCATCATACCGATGAAAGAACTTCAACTCGATGATAAGTTAAATTTTGTAGAAGAACCTGCAGAAATCATGGATAAAGAGATCAAACGATTGAAGCAGAGCCGTATCCCAATAGTTAAGGTACGATGGAACTCGAAAAGAGGACCTGAGTATACTTGGGAAAGTGAAGATCAAATTTGAGCTAAATATCCGTATCTATTTTCTTATTAACCCTAGTTTTAGTTAAATCTCAGGACGAGATTTTAAATAAAGGGGATAGACTATAACATCCAGTAGTTTTGGCTAATGTAATATCAATAAATATGTTATTGTCCATTTGATAAATAAATAAGAGGATATTTTAGCAAGAATCTTTTGCATTTTGCTATGATATATGATTGAATTGTGGAATATATGGATTCTCACTATCTCAATTGCCACTTTAACATATTCTTATATGTTGTGAACAATATGTATGTATCAACTCTGAGTTCTAAAAGTAATAATAAGTATAAACTATGAATAAGAATAATTCAAATATAACAAGGATGCCCTAAATTACTAAAGAACCATATAAATCTTAGAAATTACTTTATAAACTAATGTTTCAAGCAATATAACTACATAATATCTATGTACAATTATCAGATACAATATACTAGTTATAATCTATCATATAAATGAAAGATAATTAGTCACAAAACACTAATATTCATGAATCTCTAGCTAATTACAAGTAAATGACCTAGTAACTAAAATTAGCATATAAAATCCATTTCACATTGAATTGAAGTCTAATCTTTTGCAAATAATTACAAAACTCAACTAAGTACCATAATAAGTTAATACAATTATCTCAATCTAAGTTACAAATTATTAAAGCATAAAGTACAAGTTATCAATGCATAAGATCTTAAGCTCACTTAATTATCCCTAAGATATGATCAACCTATATAAATAATGTAAGGAATTTTTGTGCAAATCCTTTTAAGCAATTAATGTTCGTTTTTCCTCGACTCACTCGAATTGATCTCAAATTAAACGTAGGACTTATTTGTTTTTGGTGTATAAAAACTCTTTTTTGGAATATTAAAACTAATTAACTATTTAATTTAAAGCTAATTAATTAACAAATGAGAAATCTATTTTAAACTAATTTAAAGCTAATTTGAAAACAAAATTTAACTAAGCTAATAAAAAACTTTTATAATATGAAAATCTAAAAACTAATTAAAATGATTAAAACAAATCTAATTTAAATTTAATAAATTAATTTTAAACTATTTAAAAAACAATAAAACTATTTTTAAATAAAACTAAAATGGAAATTAATTTAAAATTATAAAAGTAATTAAAATAAAATATTTTTTTTATCTTTTTGTTTTTTTTATAAAAACTGAATAAAAGAAAATTGATATAAAACTTTTAAATAAACTTAATAAAACTAAAACTTGTATTTAATTAAATAAACTGCCAGTTACAAAATAACCCTATATTAAATAAATGAAGCAGAATAAAACACAAAAAAAGGGCTAGTTAAGATGGTTATGGCGCTTGTTTGCTGAACGTGAGGTCACGTGTTCGAGTCCCAGGAGGGACGTTTTTGCTAATAATATATTTTTTTTACTTTTTTTGGAATTAAGAGAAACAAGCAGACTAATTGAGTCTGCTTCTTCAGCAGTTATATAAGCAAATAAAACAGCAAACCAAATAAGCAGTTAAGCAACCAATAAGCTAAAACGTAAAGCAAATAAGCTAATAATACACAACAAAAATAAACCAAAATAAGCTAAGCAGCTAAGACGAATAAGCAACTAAAAACTGAGAAGGCAAAAAACAAATAGCATATTTAAAACAAATAAGCTGATAATACTGAAAATAAAATAAGCAAATAAGACTAACAAAAATACTAAAAATTAAGCAAAACAAAATGAACTTAAATCCTAGCAAATAAGCAGATTAAAACATAACTCAAACTTTCAAATCAGAAAACTAAATCAAACTCAATATCCTATAAACTAATCAGATTAACCAAATAGGCAGATTCCAAACACTAGCAGATATAAGCTAAATAACAAATAAGCAGATCCAAACCAACTGAAACTGATAAGCTATAAATCCTAAAATGCTAACTGAAATTGATAAGCAGATCTAAAATAAATTTAAAATAAGCTAAACAAACCAATTCAAATAAACTTAACTAATACTAAGCAAATCCAAACTATATTTCAATCCAAACAGAAACTAATAAGCACAAGCAGATTAAACAGTAACATAAACTAAATAATAAACTTGACAATAAAATAAAAAGAGATTAACACCTTTTGATGATTTTCGTTGGAAAGTAGGTGGGCGCTGAACCCCCTATGAACCGAAACAAACGAACACCTCCGTATTACCCAAAAATCATCATCATCTTTCACGAACCCGGAACAATAATCGAACCAAAAAGTACCAATCGAACCAATATTTTTATAATTTCCCAGTAGGGGAAATTATTTCTACCTTTTTCTACTTTAATATTTATTTAATTAAAACAGAAATTAGATTAAAATTGCAATAATAAGTAAAGAGACAAAAATTTAACTGAATTAAAATTTCATTAATAATCAAAATCAGGATTACAATACTTTTAAAAAAGAAAATTACAATAATCCTATCATCTATTTTTCAGAAAATAAAAATTAAAAATAAAAAGAAGGCACCAATTACAGAATGATTTGGGGGTATTTATAGCCAACCCCCAAGGCTTCTTCATGAATTTTCTTGAGCAAGAATTAAATCCCAGCCGTTTAATCCATCATTTCTTCTTTCTCTCTCTTATCTT
The DNA here is from genome assembly GCA_025667525.1 of Glebionis coronaria. Lineage (NCBI taxonomy): Eukaryota > Viridiplantae > Streptophyta > Magnoliopsida > Asterales > Asteraceae > Glebionis > Glebionis coronaria. Next base: position 608,379,173 of record CM046879.1, read on the forward strand.
CTTGATCTTGCGGTTGAAAACCACTCACGGGTACATGGATCGCCAGCATGGCACTTTTGTCTTTGTTGTGCTAGTTTGAGGGTGATGTGGACTATTCTGATTGGTGAAGTGATTGTGGTGAGGTGGTGAGAACCAATCACAAGAAAAGGATTTGCCACATAGGATGAGGAGAAAGGACCACCAGTAGTGTTCTTCCCCGATTAAGGGGGGATTTAACTGGTATTCGTGTGAATCACACGAATAAGTGAAAACCCCCAATTTTTAGTGGGTAAATTGTGATCTAGGGTTTAGGGGTACAGTAAAAATGGTGTTGCTGCGTTTTTTTGGGGAAGAGAAGAAAGTGGGTGAGTGTTTCTTGTTTGTAACGAAAATGGAGTAAATGTGTGGGGTGGGTAAACTTTTATTTATTAAACGTGTGGGGGTGAGAGTTGTGTTGACCAAGGTTTGCAACGTGTGTGTGAGTCAAAATGAAACAAGTGAATAATCTTTTCACTTAAGAATCGTCCATTGTGTAGATAATCAAATGGGCTTGGCCCAATTAAAACATTTCCATCCGTTTCAATTGTATTTATTTTGGGCCATGCGTTGGGATTTTTACCAAGAGTAGATACTTTTAAATCCTTAAATGGGCTTTTGAGCCCATTAACCCAAATGTGGGACCCACTTGGCCTGATTATCTTTGTAAAAGATTAAATCTACTAAAACAAGCTCGATTTCGGCTTTTTTTGTTCATTTCTTCAAAACCGTGTCGAATTGCCGGTTTTCGTGATCTTTGGCACACTTTTGGTCTTTGACTTTGTCTTCGAGACTTTCTTGGACTTTTCTTCAACATTTGACCGTGAAATCCCGTGTTTTCTTTTCTTTTGATCTTTTGTACCTATTTTAAACAAAAACACAAAACCACGCGTAATTCCGACTTTTATGATATTAAACACATGATTAGGTCTTGTTTTTCCTTGATTTTAGTGGCAAAGGGATAAGTGTTTACACACTTATTAATAAACCCTTAAACTAAGAATGTATAATCCCTAGAAGCCATAAATATACTATATATGACCTAGAATAAGCTTACATTAAGATATAAACACTAATCACCCAAGCTTTTGGGACAAGTATATAAACACTTATAGCATTTAATTAAGGTAATAAGATTATGTTAAGACTATGTACAAGTATCCTTAAGTACAAGGTACAAGATTTTAATGCATGACTCGAAAATTAGGTCAAAATAGGTATTTTCACCCTTTAGACATGTTTACTTATAATAAACTATTAAACTGAGTGTGGGAACTTATTGGACACTTAAAACACAATTTATAGGACCTAAATTGAGTTTAAATCAGTATCTAAGAGGAGGATAATGAATTTTACTAAGATTTCAACCTAGATCATTAGAAACCCTAATCTACACAAGTTTTCTTCCTAAATTCACATTAAACCTTTGTTAAACTTCAAACCAAGAACCCAAATCTTCTAAATAGAATGTCTAAACCCTAATTAAGCCTTAATAATTCACTAATCACATTCCTAAGTCCCTAATCACCAAAATTACAAAGTATAAAGTTACAAGCCCTAGATTTAAGACCCGATTTGGTTTTTCCCTTCAAAACCATGTTTAAACATATTCCCTCCCAAATTTAAACCTCAATTCAGATATTTAGGATGTACCTAGATAATTTGGAGTGCCAACAAGCAGGTGCATAAGCTATTTGAAGGCTACACATCACCATTCTCATCCATATTATGTCGTGACCTATTTTGAGCCATAACTTCAAGATAGTTTCATCCTAGAGTCTATAAACTTGTGTAGAGCTTCACTAGCATCCCTTAGTCACTAATATATCATTGTTACACGTTTGAGGCTATAAACTTGGAGCTTAAGGGTTAAAATGGGTATAAATAGGGACGAACATACCATATAAGAACTTGCACTCTGTTTCTTAAGTATCTCCTACCCATTCTTCATTTTCACTTCTACAAACATGCTAGCACTCTTAGAAGACCAGAAAACAGGTCTAGAAAGAGCTCTTGAAGCTCTTGAAGCTTTGATAGCAAGGTGTGTTCATAGGAAGTCAAAATGAGCCATTTTGGAGCTACCTAGGTAATTTATATGTTAAGCAAGCTTTGATCTTGTTAAAATGAATTCTTAGATTTGTTATAATGCCAAAATAATTTTATAAAGATAATCCAAAAGAAATTAGAGCATTTGGTCATTTAAAATGAAAGTTATAAACTAAACATGTCTTAAAACCCTAGTTTTGTATTTTACATGAAATAATGACAAAATACATTTCAAAAACTATAATTCTTATAAAGTGTTTTTATTATGATTATAAATGTGTTTTAAAACTTTGTTTTAAAATCCTAAATCATTTGGTAAATTTTTGAAGAAGTTATATGATTTTTACAAGTATAGGGACCAAAACTGTCATTTTTAAAATTATTTGACAATTTGGGCCAAAAGTGTCATTTTGTGAAAGTTAAATATATAAGAATAAATATTGGAAAGTTTAAGACCCTAAGGTTAAATAATGAAGGTTTAAATTGCAAATAATGAAACTATATACTTTAGGGGTTAAAAGTGTAATTATATCAAAATATAAATAAAAGGACTATTTTTGCCAATATTGAAACTTAAGAAATAAAATGTAAATAATATACTAAGTGTCATGTTAGTAGGGAACTTTGTACAAAGATGTTCCATCTCAATATTACGTTCTAACTAAGAGGTTGGGTTTACGATTTAAAGTGCCTTTGCTCCTCAAACGTTTATAGAATGGATTTTGAGTATAATGGCTCGAACAATGATACTATAAACCTAAAATATGTGAATAAAAGAAATATACAAGATACTATACAAATAAATTAAACTCAGAGATTAGAGGGCAAGGAGTGGTCACACCACCACACCAAAAAATACCCCGCCACGTCAGCTTTTTCACTTCCACATTCACACCACATCCACACCAAAAACAACCATCTTATCATCGCACCATTTCCACACCAATTTAACCACTTTTTCACTTTTTTCAAAAACTACCCTCAACAATTAAATCATTTAAAACCCAACTTACTTTATTTATTCACGTAAAAAACATTACATCGTAAATTAAATCCAACCATACGAAGTAAAAATAAAACCCAGAATAAATGGGCCAAAAATACTTATTCACCCAAATAAATGGGGAAAAAAATAATCATGTACCTAAATAAATGGAAAAAATAAAACCATAAAATTAAATTTACTTATAAACCCAAATAAATGAAGGAAAAAAAATCAATCTTACCCAACATCTTCGTCTCCAAGCCGTCACCCCCTACTGCTGCTGCAACTGCAAAACCATCATCATCATCATCATCATCAATATTCGCCTCCAAATCATCATCAATCACCATTTCTATTTTTACAAGGGGGTTTAATGTAAAGTTAAAAAGGGGTGTTTTGAAAAAATGAAGGGCTTTCCACGCCCGTAGGTGGGGGGACGCCGTCTTCCACGGTGGTGATGGCGGTGTGGTCACGCGGGGTAACGCCGGTCAAAACTCACCCACGGCGTTACCGCTCCTTGCCCTCGTATGACTTGACATATATACATATTTGTGTGTCAACTCAAATTCTGTGAGAAAGTTTTGATTGATTATATCAGAATAATTTAAGACTTTATAGGCTAAGGTGAGTTCATAGCCTCACTTTTGAAAGTTTACAAATGATTTGAAAACCGGTGAGGGGGATATATGCTAAAACTGGAATACAAGTGTTTTTGTATGTTGCCTGACCTGATTATTGACACTATGTTTACTTATTACCATTAAGTCCCTTTTTAATGGTGACCGTTAATCATTTCTAGAAAATGAACGCTAATATTGTGAATAGTACCATTGGAGACTGACATCTCCTATCTGGGCAAGTCGCTCTTGTTCACGGCTAAAGGTTCCTACCTTGGCTAAACAGATATACTTTATTTTTCTAAACTCAAGAGTCCGGCAAACTACCTGAATAAGGGCAATTTGTTGGTTACTGATATGTCAAGTAGCGGTGTACGAGCTAGTGTAATAATAAATGAGAAGTGATGAATTTTAAAATATAAGGTGTATAACACCGTAGCCCTGGAGTCATACTTGTATTCAAATGATGTTTAAACCTATGAATTCACTCAACCATTGTGTTGATTTTATAAGCATATATTTCAGGTGAATAAGTACTGGCGTGCTGCGGATGGTGGTGTCTTGAAAAGTTATCATTCTAATAAAACTAGATCTTTGGGAAAAACCTGTGATGTACAATGTATGTACAGTTATTTTATTTTAACTCTAAATAATGAATGATAACAAGTTTTTTAATAAAATGACTCTTTGAGCATTTTATATTATTGTGACTTCGATACCTTGAAAGTAATACCCTATATTAGCTTCCGATGCTATATGGTAAAAATGGGGGTGTTACATAGACAAGGGATAAAAAGGGGGCGAGAGGTGAATGCAGAAGTGTGCTATAAGGGAGATAATGTAAATTCAACAAATTTTGCCCGGTTTAAACATTCCGAAGCTTCAAAATCAGGAGGGTCATTCGTAGGATTGATGGAGGAAGTGGTGAAAGTTGGCCAAACAATGGGTTATAACATGGATGGTGTGGTGAATAATTTATCCGAGATTAGTGGTTCTCATGGAATGTCATCGGTTGACCGATGAATTTTTTATCTATTAGGTACGGGAGTTATGTGTTAAAAATAAGGTAAAAAATTTTAGTGGTTCAAGAAACTAAGATGGAGAGTATGGAGTTAGGTACTATTTGACATTGTTGGGGTAATAATGCGTTCGATCATCTTCATAGTGATTCGGTTGGAAATTCGGGAGGAATTTTGTGTGCTTGGGATTCTCTTTTATTTTGTAAGAGGGATCACACGATTTTGGATTATTTTGTTATTCTTTGGGGCGTTTGGTTGAAAAGTGATTTTGATCTTTTTATTGTGGTGGTGTACGACCCTCATGATCCGAGAGATAAGCGTATGGTATGGGATTACTTGGCGAATGAGATTAAGAAGTGAAAGGGTAATGTTATTATTATGAGCTACTTCAATGAGGTCTGATATAATTCAGATAGGTTTGGGTCAGTCTTTCAATGCGCCAGGTGCTCTAGCTTTTAATAATTTTATTGAGGATGCTGAGTTGGAGGAGGTTCACCTAGGCGGAAGTATGTTTACATGGTGTCACAAATCCGGTACGAAAATGAGCAAGTTGGATAGGTTTTTTGTTTCTAACAATCTGCTTTATAGTTGTCCTCATATTAGTGCTATTACGTTGGAGAGGTATTTATCAGATCATCGTCCTATTCTTCTTCGGGAGACAGATTACGATTATGGACTGATTCCCTTTCGATTTTTTCATCATTGGTTTGAGTTGGAGGGGTTTAATAAATTCGTGGTTGATACTTGGGGATCTGCTCCAGGCGATGGAAAGAATGCTATGCGTAACCTAGTTTATAAAATGAAATTTCTTAAGGAGAAGATTTGTGAAAGGATTAAAGAGTATAGACGAAAATGTTATGGTGAGAAGGACCGCTTTAAAGATGAGATTCGAGCTTAATATTCAAATGGATATGGAGATTTTATAGTAAACAAAATTCGTTACGGGCAAATGTTATTCAGGCGATTCATGGCAATGATGGTAATGTGAGCATGAAGAACATGTTTGGGGTGAATTCGTGTTGGAGTTATATTGTCAAGAAAATGCGGTTAATGGTGAATCGAGGTGTAGACATATTTTATTTTATTAAAATGAGGCTGACTAAATTCTGGACTGACGCGTGGTATAGTGAGGGAGTGATTAAAGATCTTTACGCTCGTCTGTTTGCGTTGGAGAAATTTAAACAGGCGCGTGTCAGCACCAAACTTGTGGATCCTACTTTGGAGTCCTCTTTGTGTTGCAACATGAGAAGGGGCTTGAATTGACGCATTTACAGAATCTTCAAGAGGTGACGAATGCGATCAGGTTGGTTCCCATGGAAGATCGATGGGTATGGACACTTAAAAATTCAGGTTTGTCCACTATGGCTTCTTTATGTAAGAAAATCGATGCGTTGAAGACTGTGAATGTAGTTGAGAAGACGAGATGGGTTAAGTTTGTTCATCTCAAAGTTAATATTACTGTTTGAAAAGCGAAGGAAGATGGGTTTTCTACCCGTTTGAACATGTCACGCAGAGGTATTGGCATTCAATCGTTGGGCTGTTCTATTTGTAATTGTGGTGTTGAATCAACGGTGCATTTATTCTTTGGATGTATTTTGATTAAAGATCTTGGTTGTAAGTTGTTTGTTTGGTGGAATTTACCGGTGACTAACTTCGAGACATACGGTGAATGGATTGCTTGGCTTGTTTCTTTGACCATGTCGTCCAAGACGAAGTTGATGTTTGAAGGTGTTTGAGGTGTCATGTGATGGTACGTATGGAAGTTTTATAATAAAATTTTATTTGATGTGGAGCCGTCGAAAAAATCGTTGTTATTTGATGCAATTGTTTCGTTGTCTTTTAATTGGTATAAATCTGGAAGTAAAGCATCATTGAGTTGGAATAATTGGCTTAAAAATTATTATTGTATTTTTGTTTATAATTTTTAGCTTCTTACTAGTATTTGTTTGAAATAAAAATACTGTTAAAAAAATGAATAAAGAAACATGATACTCCGTATAAAGGTGAGTTACAATGATTTGACTTGAATAATTGGCTTAAAGACGAAGTTGATGTTCGAAGATGTTTGGGGTGTCATGTGATGGTACGTAAGGAACTTTCGTAATAAAATTTTATTTGATGTGGAGCCACCGAAGAAGTCGTTGTTATTGGATGTAATTGTTTTGTCGTTTATTTATTAGTGTAAATATAGAAGCAAAACATCATTCGATTAGAATGATTGGCTTAAAAACTATTCTTGTATTTTTTTTGTAATTGCTAAATTATTGCTAGTATTTTTTTAAATAAAAATACTGTTAAAAAAATAATAAAGAAAGATGATATAAAGGTGACTTGCTACAACTATTTTTCGGCCTTACTATTGTGAGCTCAAATTACTGATATAACATATAATTTGAGATTAAAAAGACAAAAGAAAATAAAAAGTTACAATGATTTGACTTGAACGATGCAAAGTACATGTATGACAGTGGAATCCATGAAAAGAAGGCTCATTTTGTCTTACTCAGGAGAATATATAAATGCGGCTTTCACTCAAGATATTGAATATTGGGGTATAACAATGAAGTTATTTACCAAAATAAACTGTGTTATAAATACTAGGGCTTTTGCCCGCGCTTCGCCGCGGCGCAGGATAGGCTTTTGTGGTGAGGGCTTTATTCTATTTTCGTATAGTGGTTGTCGTTTGGGGTGTGGATAAGCATTAGTTTCTACACCACCCAAAATGAGGTGGATGTTGATACATTTTCGTAGGTTTTCTCGTAATTCCTGTCATAACAATACGATTAAACAATCTTGTAGAATGATCATGTTTCCTCATCTAAAAAAAGAATGTATCTCATACAAAGCCAAGAATCAAAGAAAACTCAAAACTTGAACATGAAAAAAAGTCTTCTATGTTCTATACTTCAATATATATATACCATACTCGAATCACTATAATTCTCCCAGCCATGTAGTTCAACACCTGCGCGAAAAGAACATACAATTTCAGAATTACAACATACAACTTGTATTAAGATCATATTTACAATACCAATACAAAATTATTTAAATATCTTATAGTAAAACTCGCTGCCGCACAAAGTTGTTCCAACCAAGTATGTCACCCTTAGTTTCTTTATGTCCTCTTGCGTGGTATGTGGATTGATTTTACCGCAGCCGTTGTTCCATCCGTTAACTGACAAAAATTTAGGTGATAGTTTAATGATAAACGAAAGAAGAATCCAAGATTTCAAGTGGGTATTAAAAATTAATGCATAAACTGAAAAGGCTCTTGCAGCAAGTCAATTCGCGCCACACTTAAACAACTCATGAGGTGTTTGGGATTCCTTAATAGAAAACTGTATATGTTAATTCATTCGTTTGAAGCTGCTTATCGCTGTAAAATATCCTTGATCATTGTTGAAACAGTAAATTATTTAGTATAATAAGATGATAGCAAAGCTATTAATGGCCTATTATTCAATACACAATCCTGCCACATCTGCTCGTAAGGCATATTCTAAGAGATGCGGAATTCCAAGAGATATACGTAGATATACAATGACCAAAAATGTCGTACAATATAAACCACTAATATTTGCATAATCAGATACATTAACCATATTTCACTGTAAGATTATTCAATAAGCATAACATCTCCCTTCAAAAGGGATTAGACTTCTGCTAGAATATAGATGACCAATATATAAGGTTTGGCATTTACTTATTCTTTATGCCTACGTTTAAGCAAGAAAGCAGCTTGAAATTTCAGGATAAAACACAATGTCCTCCTTATCTACTTATTCTGGGGTAAAGCGAGCTTGTTTCAACAATCGACTTAATTTGAAAGCGCATATCTTAAATGAAAAACTAAATTGCTATTCTAACTAATCTAAGACCCTAGTCATCATGTCAAAGGATACGATTAACCTTTCCTAAATCCTAATACAGTCAAATGGCTTGATACCTGTTATTACATCTTCGAGCGACAGAAATTAAAGATCTTTAATCTTGTTTTTCTCCATCTTAATAGTGAATATCTGGCTAATGAATCAGCAACATTGCATCGACACACTCCCATGTCTCTTATCTAGATCCGATATCTGTGAACATAAACGTAGCATAAATGTTATAAGATTGATCAAAGAATATAATTATATATAGAGGCGACTATAGGTGAATTACTGTAAGATTTCCAGGTATGTTACCCATAAAGTGAGTTGGTATACTTGAGCAATTTGAATCCCACAAAGTTCAAACTTAAGGAGCTTTCTCCATTCCAATATTATTGTTCCTCATAATTAGCCCATCGTCCTTTGTATCTTACTGTCAACAGACATAAACAAAAAGACACAAAAACAACATGTTCAATCGAGCAAACGTTCGTGGTCCACATTGTTTAGCACATTTTTAACTTAAAACAGATTTTCACCTTGAATGTCTATGCCAGTTGACTAAAATACTTAATTTTCATTCCATTCGTCGCCACATGGTTGAATCCAGATGATGCTGCAATGAGTAACACGTGAATCAGATAACATCCTCGCATTTCGGAGATTAATCTTTCTTCTCTATACAATTAACCGAACCAATTAACATCAACGACAACAGTTTCTATCCTTCACATAATTACAGAATCCAAACACCACTTTAAAAAGAATTTATTTCTAATAACTTAATTTTAAGCCCCGACCAACCATTAAAACCGCTAAAACAACCAAAGGAGCACACCCAAAGTTACTCGTCATTACACCTCAAAATGCGAACTTCGAAATTTCCTAAACATCTATCTCGAAATTCTGGAACTTTTTTTCAGAATCCATCATTCTAAATTTTTATAAAAAACCCAATAAATATAAACAACAAAATCAAAGTGAAGCCCAATTTTTAAAGTCGGAACTCACCTCGAATGATCATCAGAAGCTTTCGTCCCGGCTCCATTGCAGTGGTAACAACAGAAGTCCAAGCTAAAATCTGTTATAAAAAATGAAAATAAAAAAGAGGTGATTAAATCTCAAAGAAAAAAATTTGCCAACCATAATTATATATTTGTAAAAAGATTTCTACATAAAATAAATATGATACAGTAAAATGACTAAAATCATCTCATCATCAGAAAGCTATTGAATCACCTTACAATGAAGACTTGTTAATGTATAAAATTCTATGTGAATAAATCAATATTAGTAAGACGTTAACAATACCTTTTTCTCTGAAAAGCATTTTTTTTTCCAGGAAGCGTGAAGTGACCGATATCAGTCGAGAGTTAGCACGATAGAAGGCTTCTCTTTGTACTCAATTTTGGCTGAGTGCGAAACTGAACAAAAGGGTATCATTTTAGAGAAGGCTCACTCATAGACTTTCGAGCCATGTATACCACCTACTGAACCCTTCAAATATTATTGGCATAGCTAAGGAGTATAACATAATTAACAATTTAACACATAATTCATACATTGAGCAGTTTATTTGCTAAGGCTTAACCAAATATCACGTTGCATTTTAGCTACCAAATTTTGCACAAACTTGAGAATCACGCAAACCACCAGTTTCACACATACATGTTGTTGAGGTGCTGTTTTTCCGGCCTATACAACCCACTACGGCTTATGGGTTTTGGGATTGTGTTTTCATAAATTTACTTTTTTTTGCTCATTGCGAAACTTTTATGGCATAATAAACTTATATAAGGCGAAAAGTTATTAAATAAGCTACAAAAAGTAAACTTGCGAACATAAGCCTAAACCAAATAAGAAAGAAACATGATGTGTAAGGCGAAAAACAACAACGGGTTTATTTATGCCGTATTTGAAAGACATCATAGGAAAAATTCTAAGTTTTAAGAGTGACAAATCCATCGAAAGACACATAAAGAAAATGAGAAGTTCTTAGTTCACATCCTTTTGACCGACCATCTCCTGCTAGGATTTTATACTCATACCAAGAAAGAGTTTTGGTATCACCACCGCCACCACCTGCTCGTGAAAACAAAAAGGAAAACAACATAAGTTTCGGCTGTTTTGTGTCACATAAGGCACACTAAACTTCACAAACAATACAAATTCACGCTACCAAGACCTTCAATCCAAGACACAAAAAAAAGTTTTGTTATAGCTTTACTAAACCCAATCCTGTCAAATTCCTAAGTAATTACTCGGAAACAGAAATACCCAAAAACTATATTCAAAACCAAAAATTAAGTAAAGACAAACTTACCAAACATTAAGTGTTACATCTTTGTTTAATCAGATCAATCACCACCCAAAAAGATTGAATCTTTTCCAGCCTTTTCCCTCATTCCATCTTAAAATCCAGCGTGACTTAATGAATACATGCACACAAATTACATACATCAATCCAAACAGGTAGATTCTTACCACATAATTAATAAAAAAAAAAATCTAAAAACATACCTCGGTTCATGAACTTATAATATAGATCAGGGATGTTGAAGTCTTGTTCTGCAACTTTTGATACCACTTAGTTTTATCAATTCGTTTCTAGATGAAAAGATCAAAAAGTAAGCGGCAACCATTTTTTTAGATAATACTGTGGTTTGTGAGTTTTTTTTATGAGGCCACTACCAATAACCTCTTGGGATAATCTCAACCGCAAGATCAGTTTCTGACCAGTACCAACCCAAACGGAAAAGGGCAAGGACCAATCAACGGCTGAGGTCAAGGTTTAACCCCGTAACCCGTTGAATCAAGAAACCAACGGCCATGATCGTCTTTTAAGCTAAGTAATTGGCCAACGTGTATGAATTTGAATATTTTATACAGATCTACAGTTGAAGAAGAAGAGATAGTGGGTGTGTGTGTGAGATGCGTGTGAGGGGCTGATTAAAAAATGTTTTTTGGTGTGAGGGGAGCACTGTTCATTGGGAACCGTGCTTCCCCTCTTTTATTAAGGATATAATATAGATATTTTTTTAAATAAATGTCCATCGTTAATTTTCAAAGTCAACTGTTTTTAGTTTTAATCTTAAATTATCGTCTTTGTGTTATATAATAATACTTGATAAAAATTATACGAATGAGTTGAATTTTAAATATATTTTTATTAGTATAACTTTCACCCAAATATTGTATAACACAAACAAAATAATATAAGGTAAAAATTAAAAAAAATGACTCCAAAAGTAAAAAATAGATATTTAATTAGGGATGGAGAGAGTATTCTTTTAGCACTTAAATTCACAAACATTATATTTAATTGATATTAAAAAGCTAACGTCACATCTTATTGTTTGCCTTGTCCAACTATATGAATTAGAGGTGTCAAATCTTGCCCATTTGATACATATGGGCACTTTTTGCTCATTTTTAAAAAAAGATGGGGCACTTTTTGCCCATTCTTTATAATGAATGAGCTAAACGGGCGCATATGTAAGAAACTAAATGGGCTTAACGGGCGCACTTGTAAAATAAAAATTAGTATACTCGACGAATATTTTTTATTAAATGTTTTATCCCGGCTTTCAAACAAGTATTTTATTTTTTATTTGTAAGTTTCTATATGTTTTTTCCTTTTTTAGCTTGCGCCCGTTTAGCCCGCCCGTTTCGCCCGTGCCCGTTTAGCCCGCTCCCGTTTAGCCCGTCGCCCGTTTAACCCGTTGCCCGTTTAGCCCGCCGCCCGTCCGCCCATTCATTATTTGCGGTTTTCACTCAGATAGCGAAACACTATAGTTAATTTAGTTTTTTTTCTGGCTAAAGAATTTTTTTTTTTAATCTTTTTAAAGCATTTTCAATGGGTAAAACTCACATTATTTGAAAAAAAATGTTTGGAAATAATTTTTTGCATAGCATCATGAATTTTTTAAAAAGTTTTTTTAAATGACTTGTTAAAATATTAGTTTTTCATAAAAGCTCTTATCAATCTTAATACCTTATAAAACATTTAGACCATTTTCTAAATTTAATAATTTTAAAATTTTAAGCCTAAATATTTCTTCTTTGAGAAAGTTTATGTATACAATGTTTAAAGTCATTCAAAATTCTAAGAGTTATACATACACATTTAAGAAAATTAAATATCCCATATCATAATTGAAAAAGTGTGTATTATGTAGTAAATGTATACGTTTTTCTAATGGTGGGTCAATAACAACTTTTAAATATTAAATTTTTTTATAACCATGGTTGTAACTGTCATCTCATATTGTAACATACCATATCAACCAACCTTATAAAAACCCATTGCACAACCTTTTTAAAAAAAATGCATAAGACGGTTTTGGGTGTGGTTTTTGGTTTCAAACCCCTCGAACATACAACTCAACCATTTGCTGCCACTATATTATGAAATTACTACATTTACATCTTCGTCACAACATATGTAGTCTGCTTATGTTTAAATTATTTTTGTTGGTTATTTTGGCGGTGTTGCGCTGCAATTGTGTGTGACACGTGTTTATATAGTTTATTAACGATCGTATTGAATGTGCAGTGATTTTTTTATCATAATTTATTCATTTGCTTCAAAATATAGTCACAAGTACCCGCCGTCGCATTACGTAAATACACGGCTAATTAATGTAGTATGCATTTAATATATTTAATACAAGAAGTTTTTCATAATTTTTTGCATTTTATATGCTCTCATAAAAAATAAAAGTAATAAAGAGTAATAATTAATAATACTACATGGTGTTTGATACTTTGATGTAGGACCAAGTACGGCAGATCCAAAATCGACCCGGACCGGAAAATCGGATCGGATCGAACTGATCCGGATTATTTTGGTTCAGTCTCGGTCTGAGGTTTCGAACCATTTTAATCCTTGATCCGATCTAATTTTAGTCGATCCGATCCTAGACTGATGCTCAGCCCTACTTTAATATGGTATTTTATAGATATGGAGTAAGTAGTACTTAACTACTTGTGTTAGTAGTTATTCAATAAAAATATGTTAAAAAAAAAGTTATTCAATAAAAATAGTTCGAGAATTAAAACACGTGAAACATGATGGTCAAACATATTCAGTTATTCACGTATGGTTGACCATATTATGCATTTACTATCCAATATTTAGTTTATTAACATTCTAAATAATGTCTTATGTTTGAAATATGAGTATATTTTTTTTAATGGCAGTTTGGTGCAGCGGAATATCTTGCGTGTCACCGAGACACCAAGTCTCTCAACCCGAGTTCGAATCATCTCACGAAGAGAATATCAACCCCATGTTAGCCATCCAGTTTCCCATTAAGGGCTTCAAGGCATTGCGATGGGATTCAAACCCGGCTATCAATTCTGAGAAAATCTCCCATATGAGGAATGACAGGAGTCAAACCCCTGACCTCCTCCCCATATAGGAGACTATAACCAAATACATATATGCAACTGAGCTAGACTTCATTTGCATAAGTATATAACATTCTAATGATATTATTTCATTTGTGTCAAAATTAGTGTCTTTCGATAAAACACATATAATTAAAAAAAAATACATTTATTAAAACTTTTTAACTTTTACTTTTTACCAAAATAGTTATTTTACTATTAACAAATTAATTAAAATTTTATTAAAATTTGTAATAATATTAACAAGTATAAATAATATTGTAAATTTAACCAAACTTTTTTTATCAATTTTATAATCAATCATATAGTAGCCTCTATTTGCTGTCTTTTCTCTATAGAGCTGGGATAGCAGGATAAAAGGACTCATCCCGTATACTAGTGATGTTCAAAGAATGAATGAAGGAAGTAAGGACAAGCTGCCATTGGACCCATCCTCAATTTTCACTGTCTAAGGGTTAGTTATACGAGGAGCCTAGTAGTCTAATTATCGCGGGACGAAATCTGACAGCTAATTGCCGGCTCTGAATAACCAGCCCAACACGAAACTCAATTCTTCTACGGAGTATATTTTAACTAATCTCACCATCTTTAGTCATGACTTGCCCTACTTGCTTTGTCAGTTGTGCAAAATTCAAATTTATTTTGTTATAGATATAAACTAATGTTTTGAAACTCATGTGTCAAATCGACTCGATCGAGTTACCGGGTCCGAGTCAACCTGGTTTTTTTAAAAAAATATATTTTTTTTATATTTTTAATACTTAACAAAAATTATATATAAAAACTATAAAAATTCTCATAGATCAAATGTATAAATTGTTTATCATCCAATATAATATGTAAAAATAAAATTTTATCGTAAATACATAAAAATTTACATATTATTTTTAGAAAAACTCGAAAAAATCGAAACCCAGCTGGGTCTCAAAAACCGAGTTGACTATGGTCATCTCAAACCCAACGAGTCGTACCGAGTTTCAAAAGTATGAAACCCGATATAGTTGATTTGTTTCATATGCCCATCCGTCAATAACATGGAAAATACAAAATCACTTGCTCCAACTTTATTCTTGGACCAATAGAGAACATTTGAACTCAAAAGTCAAGCCTATAAATGTGAACAATCTTGTCACCACCTTTCAACCAAACAAAAGAGATTTTGTACAAAATCTTGTGTACTTTTTTTATCAGGTACCAAAGTATATTTTTAGAAAGGGCAATTTTCAATTTTGCATCCTAAACTAATGTTGTTAATGTTAATTTCACCCCATTTGATTGAGTTGCTTCATGACTTGACATGTGTCCCAAAGCAATCAAGACGATCGACGAAACCGAGGAAACTAAAATGACCGAAGCAACCAAGGCGACTCATACAACCGAGACAACTTGCACCATAACTTGACATGTGTCTCAAGCAACTTGCACCATAACTTGACATGTGTCCCAAGCAGTGACGAAGCCAAGGTCAAAAATGACGGAGGCATAAATTTTTTTGAACTTTAAGATAGTAAAGCCCAAAATACACCAATAAGTACACTAGAACTACTAGAATGTGGCTGAAATACCACATTAACATCAAGCTATGCTTAAACCTCTACTACTAACTAAATAAACTTAGAAATACATTTCGATACACCGGGTGCACTTAAAATATATTTTAAAAAAATCAATGTTTTTCTCAACAATTAACACTAAATCGAAAAATTTATAGGTATCACGAACACCCGCAGGACACCCCCTAGCTCCGTCGGTCCCAAGACAATCAAGACGACCGACGAAACCGATGCAACCAAAACAAGACGACTGAAGCAACCAAAACGACTTGTACGTATGCTAAACACGTGTCAAAATATGGTGCAAAGTCGCTTCTCTCAAATACGTGCAATTAACACCAACCGAATGCAAAATTGAGAATTGCTTTTTGCAAAATCTAAACTACTTTCTTTCTCAACTTAGGTAAGGCCCCTTGCTCAGATGATGTTCTAGCAACACCAATGACTTATTATTTTGAGACGCACCTGAACCAAAACCGTAAACACAATCTTTTTGGTACCATGGACCGAGAAGCAAGTCCGACATAACAGCTTCAGATCCTGCACGATTTCAAAACAGTTGATCGTTTTAAACAATGCAAGTAAAACGCAACCAAATAAAATCGGGAACATCTTTAGGATGCAGCTTGATCAATTATCTACAATATCCAAAGCATCACAAACAAAGCAAGCAAGTTTCTTTCTTATCCTTTGTTACAATTCATTTTTGGCTCAGTCTTCTAACTTGAGACCAAAGTCGATTTTGGGCAGCTCAATACGCGGTAACTCGGGAACTTTTAGATTATGAACTGGAGAAGATTCAATGAGATTGCTTGTGAGGTTACTTGTGATCGACGAGTCTGTATCTTCATCATTACTGATTACTTTAGGAGGTCTTATCATACTCATAAACATGCCGCCAATGGAGCGAAACGGGTGAGTCACTCCATCTTTGAGTTTCAAAATGATGGACACTTCGGATATCTGCCAAGTGACGGTCAGGACTATCATGGCTGAAAGAAGACATTGTGTTATAAAATTCTGTCTCTTTAGTTCCTTAAGCTCTTTTACTATCTTAGCTTTTTCCTCGTTATCATCTTCTTTCGATTTTGAAACATTCAGGCTCTTCATTTGGGTTAAGTCACCGTCAATTGTGGATTCCGATTCCTCTGGTTCACTTTCAAGCTTATCCAACTGTTATTTTAATTAAGGAAACAAATTAAAAATATCAACTTGACGAAACGGATCTGTTAGTATCTTTCAAGAGACAAACTGTTTCGCGATTAAATTAGCGACAACTTTGAGTAATGTTAGAATCGTATATTTCTCATAAACCGATATAAGTATATTCAATGTGAACACATAAACAAACGCATAATAATCGGGATAAGCCCAAACATCACTAGTAAACACTATAATAACGAGCTTTGTTACATGAAGACTAGTAAACAATAAACCATCTTTGTATAATAGTCTGCTAACAATACAGTTTACGCATAATATGTTTAGGGGACTATTATATACAAAGGTCGTTATTATTGTGTTTAGTAGTTATCTTTACTATACTACAAAGCTCGTTATCATTGTTTACGCATTGGTAGATGCAAGTTATATCATCTTGGTGTCCGTATATACTTATGCAAAATGGTAATTAGCATTCTGGTTAATCACAGAATAACCAATACAGAAAAATGCGTATCACACACACCTTCAAGCAACATAAGATTTTGTTACTATTTGATTATTTCGATCATCTCATATACCAAACATCACCAAAGTGGTAAGTTGCTCGTCTTTCAAACTAGAAGCCAAGAGTTCGGACCTGGCTAGATGTTAACATTTGGGTGGCTAGATGTTAACATTTGGGTGCCTGGAAAGGGTTGGAAACAGCCCCGAGATTAACCCGATGAGGCCGGTTATAGTACAACTGAGTCTTGCTCCCCGTTGTCATATTATCACATAAAAATGCGATTCTAAGCACCCTCAAAATGAGTAAACTTATAAATGTCACAAAAAAAATGATCTAAAATAATTAGTCAAGACATTTCTTTTGATGAAAAGATACTAGTACCTTGTCCACTTGATATAAGGATCTTATATTTAAGGGTGTAAACGGGACGAGACAACTAGTAGCTTGTTACTTGATATAAGGATGTCATATTTAGGGGCGTAAAAGAGACGAGACAACTAACGAGCTATTCAAGATCGACTCGTTCGAGCTATTCCAGGTTATTTCGAAATGGGACGATCTAAAATCACTAGACTAGACATATCTCTTGATAAAAAGATACTAGTACCTTGTCCACTTGATATAAGGATCTTATAACTAGGGGTGTATATAATTAGGGGTGTAAACAAGACGAGACAACTAACGAGCTATTCGAAATAGAAGTATATATAGATATACCTGAGACATCAACTTAGAAAGCAAACGATGGTCGTGTTTCTCATCATTATCATCATCATCTTCATAGGACGCTGTTATGTCACCACTGGGCCCCACTTCTTGTATAACTTGTTTTACGGCATGTTTTATCACCTCAACCTTCGACGGTGACACCATATCTATATGTCAGAAAGAAGAACACGTACTAGAATGAGTGAGATCCTTGTATTTTGAGGTGTTTTAGTTTATTTAGGAAAGAGTCAGTCAAATAAGTATTATCTAATCATGCATGTTCTACTCTTGTTTTGACACGTGGGTGTACTTAGGATCACACGTGGCTATGACTTATTCGACCATTTTATTCAAACACAAAATGTCTTTTTTTTTTTTGATAAATAGTTAATTTATTTTCTAGAAATAAAATTAAATTCTCAAAATAGATCGGAATAACTTATGACTTGGTATTTCGTTAGTTAAGCATATATTACGTTGATAAGTAAGGCGAAGTGTTCAAGACTCGAAGTAAAAAGTAGTTTAGTGTCATGTTATTTCTTTTGCACGTATTACTTATTACTCACATTCCCACAATTCTCACCGAAGTGTCTTCTTCATAGCCGTGTAACGAGGTCTATCTTGCACGACTCAAGGGCGGACTAAAAGGATCCTCGATGCAAATGTTCTTAAAAGCCTTCTTAATAGCCTTAGGATTTTGTTCAACATGACCAGGTAGATTACTACGACGTTAAACTTAAGTAGTTAAGTATATAAAAGTAGAATGGTTACGGTTAGAACCTAAAAAGTTTAGTTTCTAGTTTGTCATGTTTTAAGAAAATAGTGATACAAGTTAAAAAGATTCTTAATACCGTGATTACATGACAAGGGATGTATGAAATCCAATTTACAGCCCAACCCATTCCGGCCACACGTTCTTGGGCCAAAACATTCAATCCAAATTCAAACTTAGAGTTGAGTAAAATTTACGTTATTTGTTTATATTTGTTTACTTGTTAATTGAACGCATATCAACATTATTTTACGTTGATTTAGTTAAATGAACGATTCATGTTTGTTCGTTTATATTCGTGAACGTCCGACGTTTATTTGTTTATATCGTATATCATATATCATTAATTGTATATTTATAAATATGACATGTTTAAATAAAACAACACGTATAAAACAAACGAGTATATGCACATTTTAAATTTCATGTCTTTTTTACGTTCATTTATGTTCGTATAAGGTATGTTTAGTTTCTTAATAAACGAACATGAATAACTCATTTTCTTAATAAACAAACATGAACAACTCATTTTCTTAATAAACGAACATGAACAAAAAAACATCTGTTTCAACGTTCGTGTTCGTTTATTTTTCCGGTTAAAACTAAATGAACGAACATGAACAAGGCTCCGTTCATATTCGTCCGATTCATTTACAGACTGTATCTTATTAGGGTTTTTATTTTTATTTTGTGCACCTAATGCACTTGATACGAAGAAAAAAAAGATTGGACATACTGTAAAATACACAGAAATTCAAACTACATATTGTTTATACATTCTTATGTATTTTTTCGTGAGTCTCGATATCCTTTTTTTGTTTTTTTATCATATGTCATAGAGGCACAAGATAAAAATATACATCTTAATTTATCAATCTAACATTTATAAATAAAAATAAGGTTTATAATGATTCGTCTGTACAAAAATTTTGTGACTAAATTGAGACAGATAAAAACAAACTAGGTTGGTTATTTTCATTCGAGTTTTGAAAAGTTGTTACTACGTAATTTACGTTTATGTTTTTATTTACATTTAATGGGGGTTCAATGGGATGTTGTGTACTCGTGCATGTATGAGACACTCAGATTTACCTTTTTCTCCGATGAGTTATGTTCGGTTGCAGATATATCATTTGTCTTAAACCTAATTACAAGTAGCTGATGCGTGTAGTTGAATAATATTATTATACCGGAAAAGTAGACAGAAGACAATTCATCTTTAATTGACACCAAAATCAATTAGGCAGATATAAGGCTAGATGGAATGGTGGGTGGAAAACTCACCGTCACGTTAGCGTCACATCACCTTTCTCTCTCTACTCACCCAACCTACCTTTCAACCACTCTGGTGGTGAAAAACTCACCGCCACGTCATAACCTATTTTTTTTCTTCTTAATTATTTTAATTCGTAAAATAAAAACGTAAACACTGTTATTCAATAAAAAACATTACAAAACATAATAATAATAATAATAATAATAATAATAGTAAAAATTAAAAACTTAAACTCTCTGATTAAGAAACCGTGGCATTTCAACCTCGCTCCATACGGGACATTGTTTCAAAATTTTCCAACATTTATAAAACGCAATATCCGAATGATAAAGAGTGTGATATTCGATTGTGGCTTCTTGATAGATAGTATCTTCAAAAGTGTTACTTGGATGCCTAAGTAAGACACAATTATAAATCGTAGAAAATTAATTAACTTTAAGACGGATAGTAGTTATCCATTTGCAGTTAATGGATTCATAACTTCTTTTGATCACCTATTTTGCTATGAAACTAATAAGTTACCTTCTACCAAAAACATTTTATCGGTTTACTTGGCCTGGGTATGTACGCCTCCGAAACATGTGCCTAAGCTTCACACAAAACTACCTCCTCATCGGGAGTCCACAGTTGTTTTGAAGTCATTTGTGTTATGGTAAAAAAAAAGTTTGACGTAAAATAAAGTTTTGGGAGTGTGAAAGAAATGGTTTAAAAGGTTTGGTATTTATAGGATAAATATTTAAACTTTAAAATTTTAAAAATAAAGTGTTTGTAAAAAATGAAAACTAGCCGTTTGATATGAATTTATTAAGTTATTGTGTGATAAAAAACTCACTATTGTGAACAACCCACTTATGTTAGATCAACTCGCGCGTGAGTTTTTTTAAGGAATGACAACTCACGCGTGTGCTATTCACCCACCAAACAAACACACTACCATTCCATCTAGCCTAATTACTCAACCAACCTCTCTATTGGCGATATTTTTAATAACAATATATACAAGAAAGTAAATCCTAGCACGAATGTTCACCAAACAAAATACAATACAAACAAAATAGTTCACGATAGATAGATGATATCAGTCTAAATAATTCTCACACAAATAAAACTTAAAAAAGATCAAGATGATCTGGAATAATAAAAAACTTAAAAAAACCCCATAAAATGAGAGAAACTTTGAGTTTTGAAAAATGAGAATAGGTAATGATCAAGTCAACTATCCTTCAGAGTATATAGCTCTACAATTTAGTCCTTCAGTCTCTACAGAATAAAAACTTACAAAACAGACATAACAGCTGATAAAGTTAGAAATATATTCCATATAAGCCTCTCAAATTCACAAGCTTGCAAAATAGACACAATAACTTTCAACATTCTCCCTCAAACTTATGCTCCAAACATGTTAATCATACCCATTTTCTTTTTGAACAAACTGTGTTGAAAAGAACTAATAGCCTTAGTTAAAACATCAACAATTTGACTTTAAGGTCAACCTTCTAAGTTCTAATAAGCCTAGAAGCAACTTTCTCTCTCACTAGGTGAACATTTATATCAAAATGTTTAGTCTTCTCATGTATTACTAGATAAGCAACAATTTGAGAGCAAACTTATTATCACAACATAAAGTGTAAGGAACAACATCTTTAAACTAAACTTAGTCAAAATTTTGAAAATCTACATGATCTCATAAATAGAAGTTGTCATTGCCCTATATTCAATTTCAATTGAGAATTTGGACAAGGTAACTTCCTTCTTGATTTTTCAAGAAACCAAATTTCCATTGATAAACACACAATATCCATATGATATAGATATCTTCTGGTTATTGGACACTTTGTCCAATCAGAATCAGAGAAACCCATAAATTTCAAACAAAAATTACTCTTACTAAACGCAATTCCATTTTCATGAGCAAGTTTTAAATTTTTAAGAACTCTCAAACCAATGTCAAAATGAGATTGTAAAGGAGAATGCATAGGTTGGCTAAGATAATGCACGAAATAAGAAATGTCAATCCCAGTCAAGGTAAGGCAAATTAACTTTCCAACCAACTTTTGATAGCTAGTTATATTAGTCAAGTACCTATCATCATTAGACTCTTTATGAGCGAAAATAATATTCTCATATAAAGGAGAAACAACATACATGCTAACAAGCCATATTCAAACAATACTTCCTTTAATTCATACATAAACCACTTTTTATTTTAAAACTTAAATACCCAAAAAAATACTTAAGTTCTCCTAAATCTTTTATTTTAAATATTTTGTTTCAAACATTTTAATCTTCTTAAATTCTGATTCAGAAATGCCAGTTATAATAAGATCATCTACATACACAAATAATAACATTTTAACATTACCTTCAAACTTAATGTATAAAGGATGATGATTTTTTTACTGAACAAAATGGACTGCAATCAAGGTCTCAGAAAATTTACTATTCCATTGTGTGAGAGCTTGTTTCAGGCCATATAAATACCTTTTTAATTTATAAACTCTATTATCTCCATGTTTAGAATATCCTATAAGTGGAACCATGTAAACTTCCTCACTTAAGTCACCATATAAAAATACATTATAAACATCCATTTGATACAACTTCGAGTCATTTTGAACAGAAATTAACCTTTATATAAAGGAGGAGAATCACGCATCCATAGGAGCAGTGATTCTCCTCACAAGCCGCTTTTTATAATACTATCCCCCTCTCTCACAACCAAAGTTCCCTCTCACAACCAAAACACACACTAGCACCTACACCTTTCCGTTATTTGATTTTACGGACCCCGTTATGCATTCATTGATCCCCGTTGTTGGTTTGTGAGGTGTTAATTTGGCCTTTCGCCGATTAAATAATTGGGGGTTAATTGGATGTTTTCCCCCTCCCATTAATTGCGATTGTCCGGTTGTTG
Organism: Glebionis coronaria; assembly: GCA_025667525.1. Classification (NCBI taxonomy): domain Eukaryota; kingdom Viridiplantae; phylum Streptophyta; class Magnoliopsida; order Asterales; family Asteraceae; genus Glebionis; species Glebionis coronaria. The sequence continues at coordinate 608,402,034 of CM046879.1, forward strand.
GTTTAATTGAGGGTTAATTGGCCTTTCGTTGGGGTTAATTAGATGTTTTCCCCCTCCCATTAATTGTAATTGTCCCGTTGTTGGTTTAATTGAGGGTTAATTGGCCTTTCACCAATTAAATATTGGGGGTTAATTGGATGTCCATTGCAAGCTTTCCCCTTGCCATTAATTGCGATTGTCCGTTGTGTAGTGGCTACAAGAATCGTAGTGGTTACAGAAACCCAATCTTAACCGCTGCAATTGATCCGTGTCGCGGTGGTGTCCGTTGATGGTATGCCTCTTAACATCCATATATATACCAGCATCACCACATAGTTGCATCTGGGTTTCCATTATTTGTGTTGTTGCTACAGTCGTTCGGGATCTTCTTTTCTTTTCTGGTGATCCGGTCTGCAAAGGTTTGTAAGATTTAGACTTTTTTTTTCTGTTTGTAACGGGGTCAGCAAAATCAAATACCCGAAAGGTCTAAGGGCCAGTGTGTGTTTTCGCTGCGAAAACGAAATTTTGGTTATCGGAGAGGAACCCTCCTTCATATAAAGGTTAATTTCTGGTTTTTTAAAAAGTTGTCGCTTTATATAAGCTGCGTAGTTCATAGAGTTGGTTCCGGATGTTTTTAAAATTTATGGCCGTTTATATAGAATGGTTACTTAAAGTGGTCTATTGTTCATTTGTGCATTTTATTGATCTGGTTATTTAAAGCGATTTTTTTATTCGTAGGGATAGAAAGCTTGGAATGAATATGTCCGTTCACTGGCCATTGTGTTACCCGCACACCTTTGTTGCACATGTGTGTATATCCTTTGCACATGTGTGATGCTGATAAGCTTATTGTCCCTGCACTTGGTTTTGGCCGTTTTGCTATTTTGGAAATGTACACTGGTTGGAGTCTTATATATGGGGCAGTGATGATATTGATGAATGAATTTTTTGTTGATTAATTTGAACAAACTTTCAGATTGGTCGTAACTTGGCGGGGTAATTCACTGTTGGTGTTTTGCAGCCATGGCGGTCTTATCGTGTTTGTTTCATACTTTTTTCTGTTCCAGATCTGAGCCTCTGAAAATCTGCTTTCCGACATTGTTTGTAACGGAAAGGTGTAGGTCCCGGTGTGTTTTTTGGTTGTGAGACAAATTTTTGGTTGTCGGGGAGGGATCCTCCTTTATATAAAGGTTAATTTTTGGGTTTTTTATTATTTGTAGCTTTATATAAGATGCCTAGTTCATACAGTTGGGCGCGGTTCTATTTTTTCCATTTATGGCCGTTTATCTAACATGGTTAGTTAAATTGGTCTATTGTTCATTTGTGCATTCTGTTGGTCTGGTTATTTAAAATGATTTTTTGGGTTCGTGGGGATACAAAGGTTGGAATGAATATGTCTTAGCCGAGAATGCAATGGGCTAACTAATTGTTTCTGCCTGTTGACTAGGTTATTCTGTGTGGATGACCTCTTTTCATGTGAGACGTATGATCTTTGAATCTGCAGATGTCAAATGGTTCGTGTTAACCAACTTAACCAAACGAAACTACCGGGTTTGTTAGGACAGTAAGGCAGGTTGAAAATAGTATGGGCAATGATGAAAAGTGTGTGGATGGACATTTTTACAAGGGTTGTTTCTCAGAGTCCGTATCTTGGCAGGGCGACGATTAGGTCACAGCCATGGCGGGTTTCTGGGTGCGTCTTTCATACCTCCAGATCTGAGCCTCAAACGCGATAACTCATTGTATCTACCTACTGACCTGCTCCAATTCATTGGACGAGGGTCATTCTTTATGGATAAGCCCACATCTGCATCACTTAAGACATTTAACATGCACTTGCCGGCTATGTGAACCCGAGATTATGGTGAGTTCTTCGTACAACTCCATGTTTCTTGGACCCGATGCTTTTAAATTCGTGGGCTTGTCTTTTTTGTTGTCGTTCCTCCCTACTGCTTTTAAGGACGTTGTTGTTTGTGATAGAGGGGGATAGTATTATAATAAACGGTTTGTGAGGACAATGACTGCTCCTGTGGATGCGTGTTTCTCCGCTTCTAAAAAAAGGTTACTTTAGGGCTGTGATGAGGGTAAGCGGGTGCGGGTAAAGATACCACATCTCGGATGCTTGGCGTGGCGACCTTGCGAGGTCGCATCCATCACGGGTCATGGCTGTTTTCCCCAAATAGCACCTTATCTGAGCCTATGCTATACCCTTGGAAAAAAACAACAAACTTTTGGTAAGCTCGCTTCCCAGGACCCGGGCCTTGCGATCGTGAACATATGATCGCAGGCATAACGATTGTCAGATGTGGTCAATGATTCTTATGCCGGGTATTTCCGCCTCTATGGTGGTTAACTGTTGTGATGCCCGCTGCCTTTGGATTTGTGATATCTCAGGCCTTACGCATTGGAAAACCAGAAAAATTGGTACACTCTTATGGATGCGTGCATCTCCTCCTTTATGTAAAGGTTAATTTTGGGCTATGATGAGCGTAAGCGAGCGCGGGTAAAGATACCGCATCTCGGATCTTGGCGTGGCGACCTTGCGAGGCCGCAGCCATGCCGGGTTATGAGTGTTTTTCCCATATAGCGCGTTATCTGAGCCTATGGTATACCCCGAAGAAACTGGAAACCTTTTAGTAAACGCGCTTTACAGAACCCGTGCCTTGCCAGGGTGACCCTTTGATCGCAGACATACCGGTTGCGAACTGTGGTTAATGCTTTCTGCCGGGTCTTCTCGCCTTTATGCTGGTTAGTTACTGTCATGCCTGTTGCCTTTGGGTCCGTGGGCTGTTTGCCAGCACGCGGATCTTGCCAGGACGACCATTTGGTCGCACCCATGGCGGGTTTGTGGGTTCGCCTTCCATACATCCAGCTCTGAACCTCAAACACAATGACTCATCATTTGAACATGTTGATCTCCTCCAATTCATTAGCCGATGGTCGTTGTTTATGGATGCGTTCACGGCTGCTTCACGAATTCCCGAAAACTCTTCTTTACCTCTCGCGAAAGGTGACGTTCATTCTCTACGGTTATAGTGTTATTTTAACGAATAGTACCACTACATATATTTTCATGTTTCAGTTGTGCAGTTGGTATTTGTCGCTTTATGGTATCTTTTTTGATTTGATCAGTCTAACTAAATGTCTCTATTCTACAACAGTCTGTCATAAAGGTTATGTGGGTGTGATGAGTTTAAACCAGCCACGAGCAAAAACAAGGTGTCCTCGACCTTGGCGGGGTGACGTTCAAAGGTTGCACCCATGCCGGGTTATGACTCTTTGCCTCAAAGAACACCCTCTCTGGGCCAACACTTATCCCTGAATCTTAGTTGTGCCGCCTTTAGATGTTGCAGCCATCACGGGTGATGACTCTTTTCACCCAAATCAAGCCTTATCTGATTCCAAAAGAGGCATGTTACATCAGTTGGTCTTGCTAATTCTTGGGTAATCAACTTTTGGCCGCTAATAGCCTCTGATTTCAACCTCTTTATTGTTGCTGACGAAAAACTACAGTTACCTTATGTATGGAAAACTAATAGCCTAAAGTGTTATAGCAGCTTTTGTGTGTCATAATGATGTTTGTGAATTATAGGCGATGATGATATTGCATTTATGTTTTACTATTGATCATGGTGAGTGAAAGCGACATCGTATCTTGGCGGAGCAGCACCACGAACATGGTGTTTGCAGCCATGGCGGGTTGACTCCTCTTTTATCCGTGACAACACTCCCAAGTCTGAGCCTGTATATGACGACATTACTTTGATACTGTATTTTCATACCCGTGTCCATTCCAAGGTTGCCCCTACCATTAGTTGCGCTTGTCCGTTTTGTTGTGGCTACATGAATCGGAGTATATACACGGTTTCCGCAGGTCTGTAGTAGCCTTATTTTTTTTACGTTTAAGTGTTTGATAGCCCCATTTGCTTATTCTCTTTGTTAACTACAGGAACGACACCTTTTGCGCTTAACAGACAGCCGCACACACACCCATCTCAGACACCCCCCTATGACGAATCATACATACCTGCTGTTAGACGGCGGCTCTTTTTTGGAGCACCCTTCGAGGGTACCCGCTATGTGGTTGGAATACAGGGAAGATTGCACCCGGTAACACTCTATACTAATCTTTTGCTGCTGATAAGGCTCTGTTTTTTTTCATCTTGGCTGCTTTAGAATTTGTAACCATCCAACGAAAATAAAAAAGTAAATAACTTCACATATGCAAATACGTTAAAACAAACACATAAAGGCATCCTACCAATGACCAAACATCGTTGGCAGTACTTAAACTAAATACAAAAAAAATCCCTGCCAATGACCCAACGTCCTTGGCAGTACCAAAATAAAAAAGACTCAGGCACACACGCCTGGTACATTCTTGGTAGACACGGAAACACAACGCGATTAACATAATGCCCGAGGATGATTTATTCAACACACACAGAGCGACCACCTTCAGGCAATTTCAAATTATCGCTTCAGCCCGACATGTTCCCTCGCAGCTGTTCAATGTTCCATCCTACCAATGCGGTCGCCTGTTGCTACTACTTCTGCTCCGAGTTGTTCTCTAAAGGAACAGTCTTCACGTGTCAGGGTCCCTAAAAATGCCACCATCTGGTTAACTACCGGTTCCCCAACCACGGTCCTTAGCTCATAAATAAGATGCGTCCTATCAATTATACCACTATTAACCTCCCTCCACATCTGCCCCATCCTAGCTTTCCAGGCTGTTTCGCCTAGAATCTCATCCTCCAGGCGACAAATAAACATGTCCACCCAATCATCGGTCCCTGCTTCCTTCTCCAATGCATCGCACTTTGGACGGTACTCCATTAGTTATCTCTTAGTCAAGCTTACCTATAGATGTGTGTGAAGATGTGTCACCTACAACCTCATAACACTCCTTTATATAGCAATGCCTCATGGCTTAAAACCTATAGTGTCCTCCACTAACGCTCAACAGTAGCGCCAAAAACAGTAGCCGGCTCCCAAATTGCATTGTTATCGAGTTAGGCTCCCAAAAGTCTATTTAAAAAGAAACACTATCCTCATCCACACACTGTTGCATCATCTGTTGTTCTACTTTTTCTGTTATTTTTTTGCCATATTTATAGAATATAGGAAAACCCATTATGGCCAGATACAGAAAAGTAGAAATAATGCTGGTATGGGGCAATGCATATCTTTACCACAAGTGGTGAATAAACAAACCACCAACAACAGTGCCATACTATTTTTCTATAATGTAGACTTTTTTCCTACTATTATATAAAATGTTATGACACACAAGCACAACATTTTATACGGATCCATTAGAACCTAATGAAACAGCATAGGAACATAATGAAATAAAGATTTCGCACATAAACGACATTCGTTATATTACAAACGACAAACACCACAATTTCCATAAATAGGACACTGTATTTTTTTGGGGTTGCCTATTTAACCCTGTTTATTGCCTACAATGTGCCATACCCAAATAGAATGACACACTTAAATAGACCATCTCCATCCCATTGTTGCCATGTGACTTTGGGTTTCGGCTTTTTTTTATCACTTGCTAGCCAAGTAGCCACTAAAGTTTGCAAGAGTGAGATTCTCACTAGCACGTTGCAGGCTAAATGAGTGATACACGTTCCAGGCAGAATCCCAAGCACATGTTCATAAGAAAAGTATCCCAATACAATAACCAAAAGGCACAAATGGATACTTGGTGTGTTCATTGGTTCATGATGGGAAATAAAACATTACCGAGGTGAATTAAAAGTAACAGTTGTTCTGAAATTCAAACTGATCAACAATAACATAAACATATGGCGACATACACAAGCCGTTACAACCGCATGGGCTACGACAAATACACATCAAGCTAAAACAACAAAGACCAGACATGCTCTTCCTACATACGGCTAGGAACACCACTTTATTGAAAACATAGAAACACACAGACAATCACTAGGTGCGACCTCCAAACACATTCGATGGTCACATATTACGGATTAAAAACTCCATATCGGTCACGCGATTGTTGGACGCACCCATTAGTTCTTGCAGCTTCCGAAGCTCCAGCTCGGCTCTATCTTGCATGTCCAGTAGCAAAGAAACCATGCAGCTCACGAGCGGTTCTGGGTTAATGCTAGATAAATCGCTTATCAAACCATCCCTATCAGCAATTGCAGCCCTTTTACGGGTATACATAGCTTCAAGACTCCCCCTCCAGTCCATCTCATCAGCCACCTGTTCACGCAGGTAGAACCAAAAACAGTCGCGGTCTTCCTTCGAACTACACGCCGTCTGCAGAGCACGCAGCCTCCTCAACCAAGACATTCTTTCGTCACTGATTATCGGTTGGTCTATGCGTGATGATATATTGCAAATGCATGCCATGACATCCTTATATACAACTGGAACAAACCCACTGTTACACCATACCATTGGGAGTTTATATTACTTTAAAACATACACCTAACCAAAACCTGCAGCCCTTTCATGAACAGGTTGATCCTCATGATTCAGCATTCTGTCCAACCTATGACACAACCTCCAACACAGATCCATGTGCATGCGCAGTTACAAGAATACAAGCTAATAGCCCTTTTGACTAAATCCTAACCACACATGAAGACTGCCACCAGCATAGGCCCTCAAAGTAACTATTACATACATGCCAATACACATACGCCTTTTGATTTCAATTAACTAGACACAAACAGTTAAGTTGTTGTAACTGTATGTGAATGACATTGGTCAAACAATAAGGATTTTTACATTAGCTGATGGTAACAACGTATAACGATCGCTAACGTTTTTTTAATCCGTGTGATGCAGCCATCTGTTTTTGCAAGTGGGAAACATAGGATTCATCAGATTCATACAAGAAGCTACAGTTTTCGCTACACGTTTTTTGTAAACGATAACTTGATAGGTATAGCGGACTCAATGACCCATGATATTAATATCAAACCTTGAACAGATGGTTGAACCTTATTCAATTAGGCTTTTATATAACACTCTGTGTTGGTTAAAAAAATTGAACAATTGTTATTGGCTGCAGGTTGAAGCGATGACAGATCGGTTGTTCGATCAAATACGGTATCCAAATGGTCATCCATATAGTCGGAGTGCTTCAACCGTGCCCTAATTTGATCCGACCTTGCTTTCGTTGATGTTGTACAAGCCGATAACCTTTATATTTGTTGTTCTCTGGGTGCCGTTTCCATACCTCCATATCTGAGCCTGACTTGATCACCAATTGAAGATCTTTATGTGTCTGTGTCTCTAAAAAAAATATCAAATACATCTCTATATTTTCTTGAAGTTGGTTTTATCTTTATAATATGAACACTTCGTTTTATACATTTTCCCGAAAAATGTTTCGTTGGTATGCTACATTTCTTTCGTAATCAAACATATGCGTTGCGTGTATCCTACTTTAGCCGTTTATGTCATAACTCAACAACCACTAAAAACATTAACAAAAAAACCAGCTCTTCCCCGCACCGAATACAATGTCCTCACATCGCCCGTGCTCCCCCCCCCCCCCCCCCCCCCCCCGCAGCGGAGCGTGGGCACAGAACCTAGTATCAATTAAACATCGAACTGTACTCATTTAATGACTGGATGTTTCTTCGTAGTTAATACCTTCCCTTTGGTTAAAACTTTTAGCAAATAATCTTGCTTTATACAATTCTATTTCTCTAGAAAACAAATATTTAATCCTATTATCCCATTTATTCCCAATAGCCTTCCTACGGACATGAAGCTTAACTAACCCACTACATCATTCTCATATAAGGCTTGCATTTCATTATTCATGGCATTAACCCAATTATATCCTTAGAGGCTTCCTTCTAAGAAGAAGGTTCATAGGACTTATTTAAATTAGCGACAAACCCAAGATTATCCACACTAAGCATAGTATGATTAGTATATCTATTCAAGAACTACTTAATAGTAGTATCTAACACATAATCATTTAGCTTAGGAGGCAACTTAGAAGATCCACTATAAAATTAAGCATAAACCAATATGCTAGTAAGGTTTTTAGCAAGAAAGTTTCAAGCTTTATAAGAAAATAAGCAAGACCAAATAAGCCTAATGCTTATAAGCCATAAAATAAGCTTATAATATATCAAAACTCATCTTCATATACCATCAGGCGATTGATACCACATGTGATCCCAATAACTAAACCATATTTCACTTTTTGTAACAAAGAATTTGAACTAAATAATAAGAAATAAGATGAGAAGCTAGTGAGAGAAAGTAAAGAAAAGAGAGAAAGCGAACCAACACCCTTTTCCATCTTAAAAAGGGTTTAAATACTAGCTAAGCCCTAAGTGACGTGTACTGCTTAAGTAATCATTCGTACTTGGCTTAATGGGCTTAATGGTCCAAAATGTATATTAAACTATCTTTAAGTCCAAGCCCGTAATTCTCCATTAACGTATTACAACATAAGAATAACAATGGTCGATATTGCATAAATGGCTGACCGAGACCTAATATTTCTAATGAACGAATGTCCTTGTTCGACTCAATATTTCGAATCTAACAATACCGCTTATTCACACTAAGCTAATATGTTGGGAATTCAGATTTGATGAGACAAAACCAAAGGTACAATCAAAGTACCACTAGGCTTTCTATAAGTATCGTTGGCACATCTTTGTACCGCTAGTGTTATTCTAAGTACCTTTCAGAATTCTAAGTACCTTTCAGAGATAAGAATGAAGAATATTATGAAGATATTCTTCATGATTAAAAGATTTGATTGTCTTACTATATTTATCTCCTTGTAACCCTACCACCCTCTAGTATATAAAGAGGGGCAGGTCCATTAGTTTTAATCATCCAACAAAGCTAGAACTCCTATGAGAGTCGTCTAGCAGAGAAACATGTTTAGTATTTGTAATAGTTATAGTTTATGTTTTCTGTAATTAATAAAGAAACCCTTGTTAGTGTGGGAACATTGATGTTCTTATTAAACCACATATCTTATGTATCATTGTTATCATTTCCCTAAGATCAAAGGTCTAAACAACATGAGTTTTAAAGATCTGTTTAGGTTTGCCAAAATCAAACTTAACATAATATTCATAAATATCTTATTCATAAAACTTGATAGTTCGCCAAAAATAAGATAATAAGCAAGCTTATAATTCAACACAATAAATTCAAATTCATAATAACTCATAAGCTTATTTATAAGTCTCATATAATTTATAAGTTTGTTCATATAACTTTTATATAATTTATAAGCTTATTCATATAACTATCTTCTTCTCTACTTCATAAGCTTATCACAGAATTCTTCACATAAGCTTATCCACATAAATCAACTAATAAGTTAGCTTATAAGTTAGCAAAATAAATTCAAATAATTCGTTAAATAAGCTTAACTATGAGATTATGAATTCAGATAGTGATAATTTATAATCTTATTCATATCAAAATCACTTAAAATAAGTATACAATAACACATCTGATGAATAACCTAATGTGAGTGTTGATAAGTTGATCGATCGATGATAGAATGATATGGATAAAATATGCTATAAATATAAAAATATTTGTACATTTTGTGTCGCCTTAAGTGATGCTTTAAAATGCTAAGGTTTCGTCTTAACTGCTTAAGCTTAATGGATAATCATGCCGTCATGCTACACCCTATGCAGGGCCGTATGGATTTTGACTGCCCTGTTCGATAAGAAAAAATGTCCACTTTTTCCTAGATACTTCATCAAAAACACAAAACCTACGAACATCTAACAAAGTAACAATATTTACCATATATACATTCAATTTTTAAATCCAAACAATTGGAAAAAGTGGCTTACAATATTTAAATAATTTATAAAAAATCATACAACAATGAACTCAAACAAAAATACCTGCATGCTAGTTACCAAGACGATTCGACATACCTTTAAATAGATGGAGATATCAAATTTGTTAAAACTAAAAGAAATCATATGGTTTAATTTATAACAGTTGGACAGATCAAGATTTGTATTTGAACAATAGGTTAAATATGGGCTTATAGAGAACATATAAAATTTTGGTAACAAAATTGAGCCTTGTGCAATTGCACAATTTGCACAGTCTAAAATCCAAGCTTGGCCTTATGCTATCTACAACCTTATTCAAATAAAAAGTTATATTAACACCTAGGGATGAGCACGGTACCGGTCCCGTCCCGAATTAGTGGTACCGAATATTTCCCGAGCAAAAATTAGTGGTACCGGTACCATACCGAACGGGATTCGGGTATCGGTACCGGGGGGTACCGGGACAGGTATCGGTACCGGTACCGAGAAATCGGGGTTTCCCCATTTTTTTCGAGAATTTCCCGATTTGGTACCGGTCTCGTCCCGAATTAGTGGTCCCGATTTTTTTTTCACCTTATTTTGTAGTCCCGGTACCGTCCCGAACGAGATTCAGGCACCGGGAATCGGTACGATTCCGGGACGGTTCCGATTTAATTTCGAGATTCGGGTCTAAATGCTCATCCCTATTAACACCCTAGAGGGAGAGATCCATAAAAACTCCATCTAAACGAGGAAAAAAAGAAAATATCTCATCTGTCCAATTTATTTTCATCAAAGGGTTATAAATAAATTCATCATTCACATTTAAACTTTATAAAACACATTACATCCCTTATTTATTCAATTATTTTATCTCTCTACAAAACACACACACCCCTACCTACTTCCCAACAACCTCGCCGAAAAATAACATGCCGAAATAACCATCAAACCCCGCCAGAATCATTAACCGCCACCACAACTTCATCATAAATCAATGCACCTTGCTAGAATCACAACAAAACATCACCGAAATAACAAAAAAAAACTCGCCGGAAAATAAACAGTTTGTCGAAAAATAAGAAGTTCGGCGAAAAATAAGAACTTCGTCGACGTTAGGTCTAGTCATCATCGCCACAGTCTTTAGTTCTGTTTCACGAGCCAATGATCTGTCACAGTCATTGATCATCTTCACAAGAATGATTAGTAGTAATTAGACGGCAGTAGTGAAGCACACTCAACTTTTTCTTCCATTAATCATTTTGGTTTCACTTTCTTGTGTTTGTTGTTACCTTGTGATAGAGAATGAATGTTTAATGGTATTTCGATTGTTTTTTGATTTAATATTTAACCTTTAATAATTGGTCTCGTAAACTTTCAAACCAGTTCTCTAGTTGATATTTTTATATACCAAGAGCTATTCTTTTAGCTTTGTTTCAATCTAAAAGGTAAGATTTGTATGGTTATTACACTATAATAAAATAAGGCTAATGCAACAATTTACAAGCAACATTTTTAAAATATGTTGCTTTTTATAAAACATTGACATTAAGTAACATTTTTGAGTTAAGTGTTGCATTTTTTATCTAATACAATAGTTTATATAAGTGTTGCACACCCTTAGAAAAACAACATGTTAAAAACTTAAAATCAATGTTTGAACCGCCTCCCTCTAAAATGAAATTTTATGTTAAACTATTCCCGCCCTTTGAATAATGATTTTTCCCAAATCAGTTTCCCCCTTTCTCACCCAAAACTAAAAAAAATTAAATCTTTCAAACCCTAAAAAAATTGTTCATCTATCCTCACTACTACACAAAAGGCTATCAACACCCCCGAATAAAGACCGGTTATATAAAATCTAGTTCCTATGTAAGAAATTAGTGAGAGCGAAACGGATTGGAATTGTTTTTTTGAGAAAAACCAGTTCTCGTACTACAAAATGCATAAAAACGGTCCAGTGGGTAAAAATCGGTCTTTTTACGCGATTAAAGACACTACTTTATAGGTAAACAACATATCTAGGCGGTTCTTGAAAATATAATGAAAAAACTTGAAATTTTTTGGCGCTGTTTTTCTTTCCCCGGATTTTCATTACCTTCACAAACCCTAGTATTCTCTCTTCTTAACTTTCACAACCAAAACCCTCTTACCTTCTCAGCCCTTGAAACCAGTACACCACCACTTAGCTAACATCACAAACTAATCCACTCCGATCGTAAGCCACATTCATTACGCAACCAAGCTTGCAACAAACTAATCGAATTAGGTACTAAACTTCTAACACCCCATTTGATAAAATGGAATATCACAGTAATTTATGGCGTTTCATCAAAGCATGCAAGGTAAATGTCTAAACATTCATGACCATAAAATGGAATACCAGAAACAAACATCGGTAGTCCAAGTAACTCAAACACAAGCAAATAATAGTACTGTAAAGGAAAGGACTAAACAATGTCCAACATGAAATAAAGTAAGATAAAGTATGATAAATGCATAAGATATAGAAGGCTGGATAGCTTCCATCCGAATGCACATACTCTTGAGATTCTACTTGCGACCTTGGGTACCTGCCGTTTGGGAACATGGAAAAGGAAAACGGCTGAGCATAACGCCCAGTGCACGGATATACAATAAAGCATGGAAACACACAGAATAATGAAAACATATAAAGCATGAATGGCAGCGGAAATGAATAAGTCCTGAGAAACCTAGACGTATAACATGTTTACTGGTTTTAGTTCTGAAAACATAGCTTATGTTTACTTATGAAAATGTGTATTAGTTCAATATACCAAAAGCCAATATAGGAGGTAAAAAACGTGCATGAATACTTGGAGGGGTGACCTCGTCATGCAATTATAGGGGATGCCTCTAATTAATATGGTTTGGGTAGGAAGGATCAATTCCTTGTGAAGGATGCAAGACACATATCACATTCACCATGAGAATCCTAACTGAAACTGTAACTAGGATGCACCCATACGCTTAATATAATAATAAATAAAGGCCAAATAAACTGAAGGGACGCCACGAGCTATCATTCCGCCATGGTGAAGTCATAACACTGGTGCCTCCAGTGTTATGGTTATGGTACCTCCATAACTAGGTGAAACTGGCATGCATGTATATGGATAAGGTAACTAATAAAACATAAGCATTTAAATTTTTAACTACTGGGAAAACAGTTGGATGCATAAGGGAAATCCTAATAAAGGAAAAGATTGTCCTTACTGAAGGATGGAAAATCCGTACCTTGTGTCCAGTAGAAGCTAACGGAAACGCTGAAGAACCTACTCCACCTTGACGGGTAATACTACATAAGATGAGGAACGTGTATGAGTTGTCTGAGATACGTGTATTTTACTGGTCTTGTGTGTTCTTAGCTTATTATTCATGTTTTGTCATGTTTTACTATATAGTGGTATTATCTTTAGTTATTCTTGTGCTCTGTTGTATGTTATTCATGTAAAAAGGTATTATAATACTTGTATAGTAATACTAAGTAAATTTCTAAAAATAGTAGGTTTCCTAAAATAGTAAGTTTCCAAAAATAGAAAGTTTCCAAAAATAGAAAGTTTCCAAAAATTGAAAGTTCCCAAAATTAGAAATAAGCTGAATTATTAAGCTAAAAATATAAGTTAAGCTTATAAGTAAAAATACAAGTCATGGATTAAATGTTATAGCTTATTAAATAATTAACATGGTTGATTTAATAAACTATAGATTATATGAATTTAATTAAAATAACATGTTTAATTAAATTAGGATAATTAAATACTTAGGTTAAATCATGAAATATTAATTTTAATATTTAAAACCTAAGTCTTGTCAAATAAATAAAATAAACTGATTTTATTAATTCTCGAGCCCGAACCCGTGTTCTAAAATAATCCCGAGCCCGAAAAGTGCCTAGCCGACACCGCACAGCCGACGGCTAGTGGTGTCAGCCGGCGGCTAACCCACAGCCAGTGGCTAACCAGTTGCCACTTCCTAACCAATATACCCACCGGCTGTAGCCGGTGGTTCCCCCTGCTTCGCTGTCGGCTACCCACTGCCGAGGAAAAGTACACCCCGGTTAAATCCGGGTTCCCACGGTTGCAAACTAAGTCCCACTAAGACCTTAGTGGTATCGGTTGACACGCAAAACAAAGCCAAAACACACCCCGACTTCGAGTCGGGGTTCCCTTCGTGTGCGATCGACCAAAACCAACCAAGCCGAGACCTTAAGGTCTCGGTGGTGGTGCGAACAAAACAAGCCGAGAGCCTTGTGCTCTCGGTTGTGTGTCGGCCGAACCAAAACCGAACCAAACCAAACCCTTTTTGATTTTCTTGATTATCTAACATGTTTTCTTGTTTTTTTTAAGATTAAACACACGATCATGAATTCAATAAAAGAATAAAAAGAAAAGGTTGTGGTGATTACTGAATGCGTAGATGATTAAGGACTAATAATACGAACACGTATAACCCAAATTTAAAGATCAAAATCAACCAACACCACCTGGGTGTTCTTGTTTGGCCGGCGGAAAGAGAGAGAACAAAAGCTAGGGTTTTTGTTATTTTTGTAAAACTGTATTATGTTTATTCTCCTGGAAGTTTTATTAGATTAATGCTTGTATCGGGTCATGGGCCAAAAGACCCATTCCTTCCCTTTTGCTTGCTATGCCGCGGACAACATAAGCCCATAGGCAAAAACGTAGATTTTCTAAACTAGTTAATTATTTGTGTGTGTTCGTTTTTATTTGTCGTGAATTACATATCGTGATCATGTCACATTTATAATAGACGTAAATACTTGTTATTCAATGTCGTGACACGTGTAATATATTATAATGAAAAGTTTTAATTTATACGTGTTTTCGTGTATTTATTGTTCATGTTTACTATTCATGGTATTTTAATGCGGAACTGTTATAGTTGTTGTTGTTTAATTAACCCTTTTAATATCTTATTAGTGTTGTTTTTAAGTTAGATTATTGGATTGTGTCAGTTTAATTTTTTTTATTGTTAGGTAATAAAGTCTTTATTTTGGAATCAAATTATTGAAAAAATTTATTGTTTTTCAGCTTTGTAAGGGGAATTAAGATTATATGACAATAAAACAAAGTTTTTTATTTGATACACAAAAAATATAAATAGTTGTAAGTTGGTGCTTTGGTTGTTTTATGTTGTGATAAATGGGTGTCTTAGTTGTTTTAAGCTTTGTAAGGGGAATTAAGATTATATGACAAGAAAGTTGAGAACAGATGATGGGGGTTTCCCTGGCGACAAAATGTCGCCAGAGATAACCCCTTTTCCCTGGCGACAACGCTGACGTGGCGTTAAAGTAGGTTTACTTTTTGGTCAAAGTTTGACTAGAGTTTCCCTGGCGACATGTCGCCAGGGATAATCGGTCCAAAATCAGATACCAAGTGAAAGAGCGCGAAATTTTCCCTCCAAGGTTTCCCTGGCGACATGTCGCCAGGGAAAACCTAGTCAAACTTTGACCAACTTATCCCTGGCGACATGTCGCCAGGGAAAACTCGTCCATCGTATTTAACAAAATGTATGTTTGCTAATTACATGTCAAGATTATCCCTGGCGACAAGTCGCCAGGGAAACCTTCGCCATTTGTGATTAGTTTCAAAATTAAACACAAATGTTTAATTACATGTCAAGAATGTGTGGCGGGCTTTTACCCGCCAAATCCCAAATGTTTCCCTGGCGACATGTCGCCAGGGAAACTCCCTGACATATATTTATTTTGTTATTCCTTGTTAATTATTATTTTAACTATCGATCCGATGTTATTTAATTTTTGCGACGTTTATATAATAAAAATGAGACATTTATAAAACAAATATTTATTTATTCCAAATAATTATTATATTAACTATCGATCCGATGTTATTTAATTTTTGCGACGTTTATATAATAAAAATTAGACATTTATAAAACAAACATTTATTTATTCATAATATTATACATAGCCCTTGTGGAATCAAATGGAAAACTTAAAAACAGACATTACTAATCAACTTAAAGTTCGTGAAGTAGTGCAGCCGATTACTACTCAACGCTAAGATTTTCCATTTCATTTAAAAGCTCATGAAGTATTGCAGCCGATTGACATGCGTGGTCTTCAGGATGCCTTTCCATTTCTAGTCTTGCCTCTAACATCTTTATCTTTAGATCTTTGATCTTGCAATTTGAGCACTCAGTGGGTGCAGATTGAGAAGGACCTGTAGAAGAACTTGGATGTGAACCTTGAGGTGTTGAAGATCCAGGGGAAGATCTTATACGGAGTTCGAGATCAAAATCATCCTTCCATTTAAAATATTTACATCCATAATCATTTGTTTTTGGCTGTTACAAAGTAAACAAATAACATGACATGTCATTTAATAATCACACGTATTACATAACTAAAACATTTGATTGTTTACCTTCGAAAAAGGACATGCATAATAGAGTTTACCAAAGCTATGAGGTTGATGTGACTGTCTCAACATAATATATCCCTTTCTACATGTACACTTATAAGCTTCACGGGGATCCATCTGCTACCAAATCAGGTGGTGGTGGTGGTGAGTTTGGTAGGAGATGATAAGTGTGTGTGTGTGTTTGTGATCTGCTGATGATAAGTGTGTGTGAATCCTTTTATGGTCAAAAAGTGAGGGAAATAGTTAACATTTTCCCGCCAATGTTTTCCCGCCAACGTTTTCCCGCCAATAGTTAAACGTTGGATGTTCAATGGATGACCCGGTTTGTTATGGTTGTACGTTGGATGTTCAATAGATGATCCGGTTTGTTATGATTATACGTTGGATGTTCAATGGACGACTCGACATGTGTTGGTTACACGTTAGATGTTCAATAAATGAGTCGGCATGTCTTGGTTAGACGTTAGATGTTCAATGGATGAGTCGGTATGCATTTGTTAAACATTAGATGTTCAATGGATGAGTCGGTATGTTTTGGTTACACGTTAGATGAGCTGGCAACATAGCTATATTGAGATGGCAAATGACTATACTCGTTGTGTAAGCTATTTTGGTGAGGTTACATCAAATGAAAAGCTTCTTTCTTTTGTTCAAACTTACGCGACTTGTTTGCCGGAACTCTTTTTGTCATCGATTCAAAACGGAAGCTGGTTAAAGATTTATTTGAATGGTTGTTCTGGGTACAAACCACCTTCTGAGTCGTTCATGCTTGAATCATCACTGGTGTATAATCTTCATAATGAATCGGTGCTTGTTGATTATCCCATTGGTAGATGAGAAATTTTATGGTGATGAGATAAAAAATTACAAAGACGAGTTGAATGGAACGCTGTTAAGCAAATAAGCAAATAAGTGATGAATGGAACGCTTAGTGATGAATGGAACGCTCGACATGTTTTGGTTACACGTTAGATGTTCAATAAGTGAGTCGGCATGTCTTGGTTAGACGTTAGATGTTCAATGGATGAGTCGGTATGCATTTGTTAAACATTAGATGTTCAATGGATGAGTCGGTATGTTTTGGTTACATCAAATGAAAAGCTTCTTTCTTTTGTTCAAACTTACGCGAAAGCTTCTGATATCCCTTATTTATATCCACCTAATGCTGTTGTTCCTACTATGTCATCCCCGTTAACTAAATCAAATACGTTCTTGTTCAATGGTCCGTTCATTGATGAAGAATATTAACTGATATCAGCAGCGGATGCAGGTTGGTTGCCAGTTGTCTCAACTTTCACTCAGAACGTTATGACATATGCTTCTCAGTTTAGTGAAGTGATAGCGGACGGGATGTTGTGTGAGAATGAAGAACATGTAACCAAGCTTGGTTAGACGTTAGATGTTCAATGGACGACTCGACATGTGTTGGTTACACGTTAGATGTTCAATAAATGAGTCGGCATGTCTTGGTTAGACGTTAGATGTTCAATGGATGAGTCGGTATGCATTTGTTAAACATTAGATGTTGAATGGATGAGTCGGCATGTCTTGGTTACACGTTAGATGTTCAATGGATGACCCGGTTTGTTATGGTTATACGTTTGATGTTCAATGGATGATCCGGTTTGTTATGGTTATACGTTTGATGTTCAATGGATGATCCGGTTTGTTATGGTTATACGTTGGATGTTCAATGGACGACTCGACATGTGTTGGTTACACGTTAGATGTTCAATGGATGACTCGACATGTCTTGGTTACATGTTAGATGTTCAATGGATGAGTCGGTATGCATTTGTTAAACGTTAGATGTTAAATGGTTACCGAATTAGAATAAATCGAGAAACTAAACGGAATAAATCGGAATGAATTTAGAAATTAAACTGACCGGGATGATATAGTTATTTTATAAATAATAATAATTATTTTATAAATTGTAATAATAATAATTATTATTTCATAAATAATAATAATAATTATTATTATTTTATTACTAATTATAATAATACATAAGTAACAAGAAACTTTATTTTCACAAAAATTATCCCTTGCGACATTTGTGACTATCCCTGGCGACATGTCACAAGGGATACTATCCCTGGCGACATGTCGCCAGGGAAACCTGTGCTCACTTGACTTTCTAAAAAGTCAGCCAAGTTTCCCTGGCGACATGTCGCCAGGGAAAATTTGGCTCACTTGACTTTCTAAAAAGTCAGCCAAGTTTCCCTGGCGACATGTCGCCAGGGAAGGTTTGGGAGACACGACAAAAGTTATAGGTACGTGCATATGCGTTGAAAAGTCAAAGGTATCCCTGGCGACATGTCGCCAGGGAAACTTCGTCACACCCCTCCAAAATTTTTCATTATCGCGCGCTTTTGGCTAAACGACAAAAGGCAAAAGTTTCCCTGGCGACATGTCGCCAGGGATTGTCGCCGGGGAAAAAAAAGCGATTTATTCATCAGAAACCTTATCTTTTCTCACAACACTTAACAAAAAAAAAAACTTCATCTCTTCTTCGCTGCTATATCCCGCTGCTATATCACCACCACCACCACTCTCCTCCACATCCCGCTGCTATATCACCACCACCACCACTCACCACCACCACTCACCATCATTCTCCTCCACACCTGCACACGTGCACGCACCACCACTCACCACCATCTCCAGTCGCCAACACCACCACCACGCCATCTACACCGGCACCACCACCACCGCAATATATATTAAGGTATTTTATATAATTTATATTGTAATTGTTAAGGTTTTTTTTTATATAATTTTTTTTATAATTTATATTGTAATTGATTTGGTTTTGATTTTACAATTGATAGTATATTTGGTTTTGTTTTTACATATCCGGTCACCGCAGCCGAGTCCCGACCGTAGCCGACCCGATCACAGCCGAGACCCGACCGCAGCCGAGCCCCGACCACACCCGCGCCCCGACCACAGCCGAGACCCGACCACTATTTAAAGGTATGTTTTTTAACTTTTAATTGTAATTGAGAATACATATTGTTTTTTTTTAGTTTTTTTTAGATTCCCTGGCGACATGTCGTCCGGGATGTTTAAAATTGTTAATTTTTTTAAACGTAAATCCAAACACTCCTTATGTTACCTATTTGATGAGAATAAGCTGTTTGATAACAGCTTATCCTAATAAGCTTATCAGGATAAGCTGTTTGATAACAGCTTATCCTGATAAGCTTATTAGAATACGCTGTTTAAAAACAGCTTATCCTTATAAGCTTATCAGAATAAGCTGCTTATCCTTATAAGCTTATCAGAATAAGCTGCTTATCCTTATAAGCTTATCAGAATAAGCTGTTTTCAAACAGCTTACTTTGATAAGCTTATCGGGATAAGCTGTTATCAAACAACTTATTCTAATAAGCTTATCAAAATAAGCTGTTTGAAAACAGCTTATTCTGATAAGCTTATCGGGATAAGCTGTTTTCAAACAGCTTATTCTGATAAGCTGTTTTTATTATATGATATAAATGTTTTATTGGACTAAGCCTTAGGAATGTTTTAGGATTTTAGCGATTAATTTCGGAAAATTCCCGTCTGAAATTGATCAACCTATAGAAAACCCGTCCGAAGTTAATTTATTAGGAATTAACTTCGGAAAGTCCCCTGTTTGGGACTGCTTTTTGAATGTTTTGTCTCATTTAGGATATGCATGCGTATAACCGATTTAGTATTTGAGATGATTTCGACAGTGTTTCTCCTTTACTCCTACGAATATGTCTTTAAACACATATTTGGGGAGTTGAGGGGAAATGCTGCCGAAATTTTCTCAAATAGTAAATCGGTTATACGCATTCATATATGAGACGAACATTCAAAGGGTGTCATATGCCGTTCCTGATATTATACATTTCGACAACTCATCTGATCTACCACTTTCCACTGATTTGAATGACTTGGGTGATGTGACCTTGAATATAGATGGCCACGAAACGGAGGTTGATGCACCGCCAAATATCGTTGATGTTGATGATGAAGACGATGGTATTACTGATGATGAAGACGTCCCTCATGATTTAAGTGATGAAGAACGTGTGAATGATGATGATGGTGAAGACAGAGTTTATTCTAGTGAAGAAGAAGATTGACCTTTAGTTGTAACTTGCAAAAGACACTTATTTGTTTGAATTAATGAATCTAATTGTTGTGGATTTTTTAAATGTGTATATTTATTTGGATGTGTTGTATTTGAATTTGTGCATGCTTATATTATTTTGTTCATGAATTTGTCTATGTTATGCTAATTGTACTTGTACAGATGTCAGCAGATGTTGCAGGATCACACGGTGGTGACGGTGGTGGTGAGGATGAACCTCCTACGCCAAACATCCGCAGCGGTTGTTTCGCCGCATTTAGAAATAAAGGTAAGAATATTTGGATTATTGTAACACAATCAAAAATTTGGTGCATATATATGTTGCTTGCCTTGAATTTTTATTACTTTGTCACTCACTTGATTTTTGCAGGCAAAGGCAAAAGAAAAGAAAATTTGGGCGGCAGAGCGGCCAGTAGAAAGACTCGAGGCATTAGCCGATGTATCGATTTGTTGGAGGAAGTTGGTCAGCATGGCCCTGTCCCGATAGATTTTGAAGAAAAATCTCACCGGCCTCGCGGCACGCATGCTCAGCATTTAGCTAATTACATCGGGGATTGTATCAGGAGGCTCGTGCCACTGTACTACCCAAGTTGGGCTGATGTCCCTGATGAGATCGAAACATTGGTTTGGGCGAACATAGAGGTCAGTTATCATTTTTATGTTCATAACATTATTGTGTTTATTTATTTAATGATGTATATATTTAAATAAATTTGTTTATTTATTTATATCATATAAATAAATAACAAATTTAAATAAATATACAAATTGTATCTTATTTATTTATATAATATAAATTTTTTTTAAATATATATAAAAAAATTAGAATAAATATAAAAAAATTTAAATAAATATATATTTGATGAGAATAATGTAATAAGCTTTTCGGATAAGCTGTTTTCAAACAGCTTATCCTGATATGCTTATCAGAACAGGCTGTTTGAATACAACTTATCTTGATAAGCTTATCAGAACAAGCTGTGTGAAAACAGCTTGTTCTGATATGCTTATCAGGATAAGCTGTTTTCAAACAGCTTGTCCTGATAAGCTTATCAGGATAAGCTGATTTCAAACAGCTTGTCCTGATAAGCTTATCAGAACAAGTTGTTTTCAAAAAGCTTATGCTTATTAGGATAAGTTGTTTTTATTATAAAAAATTAAATAAATGACTAAGCCATTAAATAAATAAACAAAATAATGTATAAATTATATCTCTAACTCTAACTCTGTTTTTGTTTTATTTGTTGTATATGAATGCAGAATCAGTTTAATTTGACGCCACACAAGAGTGATCCTGGTAGATGGAAGGAAATACGTGGCGGCATCAATCAAATGCTTACAAAGAGTTATAATTCTCGAAAAAATACGCTCAAGACAAAGCATTGGGTCCGAGACATCGATACCGGCAGGGTAGATATCGACAGAGTCCGCAGCGAGCGTCCAGAGGAAATTACTTCAGAGGACTGGGAGAAACAGATCGCACTTTGGAGTAATCCGGATTACGAGAAAAGATGCCAGACGAACTCCCAGAACCGGTCTAAGCAGAAGACGCCGAGTCGGCAGGGATCCCGATCGTTGGCACGCCTTCGAGACCAAGTGGTGAGAAATTCTATAATTAATTTACATACATATATGTCTTTGATTATATGTTTTGGTGTGTTGTGATTTTTTGTTTTGAATTTGCTTCATTCTATATATGCGTGTCTATGTATGTACAGACGCAAGCTGCAATTGAAGCTGATGTGCCACCCCCGACTGTCATTGATCACTTTTTCATTGCGCACACCGACCAGGATGGGAATTTTCCTTGCGATGCGGACCGCGTTATGTATGTAAGTATTTTTTTTAAATTAATTAATTAATTAATTTTTTTTTGGATATGCCTTGTTTTTTACTATTCCTTGCCGATAAATAATGTACCAACCCGACTAATATATAATATACTAACTGTCGTTTGTTTTTGTCACTTCATTAGGAGGAGATGCTTGCGATGAAGGCTGAAGGAAAATATACGGACGACGAGATCAACCGTATCGTCCGAGGTGGAAAGCAGCGAGGCCACATGCCCGGTGTCGGCCAGATAGTGCCGAGAAGGAGTACTCACTATATTCCTCCTCCTCCTCCCGTCGACCCACGGTTGGAACAAGCGTCTCAAGTGTTTAACTTTTTGAGAAGTGACGATAGGTTTGCCGATGCGTTCGGAGCATTTCTATCGGGTGGTGCTAGCGTGGCACGGGAGGCAGCGGTAGTGGCGCCGGTGGGAGTGGTAATGGTTAGTATGCTTGTCTTGTTTTTCCTACCTTAGCATGCAAGTTTAATAATTGTAAACCCCGAATTGCAAGTTTAATAAGTGTAACTAGGAACTTTGTACTCAAGTTGTGACATGTATTTGTATTGATCGAGAGGTTACATGTTATTGTGTTTTGGTACTAGATTCGTGGTAGATTTTTGGTATTTTTATCTTCAGGTTTTGTATTTGTATTCCCAGGTTTTGGTAGATTTTTTCCGGAAAAATTCCGGAAAAAATCTGGAAACAGCCTGCTGTGCAGGCAGCTAAAAAAAAAATGTCAAAGTTTCCCTGGCGACATGTCGCCAGGGAAACTTGGGATTATTTGACTTTCTAAAAAGTCAGCCAAGTTTCCCTGGCGACGTGTCGCCAGGGAAACTCAAAAAAACATTGACTTGTCAACGCCAGGCGTTGACTCGTCAACGTTACGTCTAGTTTCCCTGGCGACATGTCGCCAGGGAAACTCAAGAAAAACATTGACTTGTCAACGCCAGGCGTTGACAAGTTAACGCCTGGCGTTGACAAGTCAATGTTCTTCTAGAGTTTCCCTGGCGACATGCCGCCAGGGAAAAGTGAGGTTTAAAAAACCTGTTTAACTTAAGTTCCTTAATCAGCCATATTTTCCCTGGCGACACATGTCGCCAGGGATACTATCCCGCACCAACTCCGACGTGGCACCAATTTTTGAACCAAAGAGTTTGCGGGGCCCACTTGTCGCCAGAGAAATCGAAATTTGTCGCCAGGGAAACAATCCCGCACCAGCCTTTCTTGGCGTACTTTCCCTGGCGACATGTCGCCAGGGATTCATCTTCCCTAGCGACATGTCGCCAGGGAAACGTCGCGAATTTGGCCAGGGAAGGGTTCGAATATTGTAGTGATATCATAAATTGTGTGATTGGTAAAACGTATTTGCTTGCACAAATATGGTGTTTGAGCCTACTATTTGATGTCAAAAAGAGGTGTTTTGGGACCTGGAATTTACTGTCATAAATAGGAAATTTGGTTGCGCTACTATGGTGTTTGCTGTCCTAATTAGGTGTTTTTGCTTGTGCTTTTTGTCTCACAACATACTATTGCTAGCGTCTAAAGTTGGCTGTTTTTATCAAGACTATTTAAATACAGTAGTTTTAAGGTTTAGTATTTTACTTTTATTCATAAAGGGTCTATAGTAACCAAATAGTCATGTCTTAAATATAAATTATTGGTTTGGTATGCCATAAACTATGAATTTTGTGTACGAGTGGCAATAAGTTTGTTGATATAATAAATTTGTTTTAATAACCTATAGTATTTGTTGTAAAGATGAAGATTTGATAGCTAAAGATAGAAGTAAAGATGAAGATTTGATAGCTAGGATTTCTTGTAGTACATAAAAATAAGGAATGATAACTAGGGTTCTTTTTTCTCTTCAAACGTTGATCTAATGGTTTTTTTTAAGATTAAACACACGATCATGAATTCAATAAAAGAATAAAAAGAAAAGGTTGTGGTGATTACTGAATGCGTAGATGATTAAGGACTAATAATACGAACACGTATAACCCAAATTTAAAGATCAAAATCAACCAACACCACCTGGGTGTTCTTGTTTGGCCGGCGGAAAGAGAGAGAACAAAAGCTAGGGTTTTTGTTATTTTTGTAAAACTGTATTATGTTTATTCTCCTGGAAGTTTTATTAGATTAATGCTTGTATCGGGTCATGGGCCAAAAGACCCATTCCTTCCCTTTTGCTTGCTATGCCGCGGACAACATAAGCCCATAGGCAAAAACGTAGATTTTCTAAACTAGTTAATTATTTGTGTGTGTTCGTTTTTATTTGTCGTGAATTACATATCGTGATCATGTCACATTTATAATAGACGTAAATACTTGTTATTCAATGTCGTGACACGTGTAATATATTATAATGAAAAGTTTTAATTTATACGTGTTTTCGTGTATTTATTGTTCATGTTTACTATTCATGGTATTTTAATGCGGAACTGTTATAGTTGTTGTTGTTTAATTAACCCTTTTAATATCTTATTAGTGTTGTTTTTAAGTTAGATTATTGGATTGTGTCAGTTTAATTTTTTTTATTGTTAGGTAATAAAGTCTTTATTTTGGAATCAAATTATTGAAAAAATTTATTGTTTTTCAGCTTTGTAAGGGGAATTAAGATTATATGACAATAAAACAAAGTTTTTTATTTGATACACAAAAAATATAAATAGTTGTAAGTTGGTGCTTTGGTTGTTTTATGTTGTGATAAATGGGTGTCTTAGTTGTTTTAAGCTTTGTAAGGGGAATTAAGATTATATGACAAGAAAGTTGAGAACAGATGATGGGGGTTTCCCTGGCGACAAAATGTCGCCAGAGATAACCCCTTTTCCCTGGCGACAACGCTGACGTGGCGTTAAAGTAGGTTTACTTTTTGGTCAAAGTTTGACTAGAGTTTCCCTGGCGACATGTCGCCAGGGATAATCGGTCCAAAATCAGATACCAAGTGAAAGAGCGCGAAATTTTCCCTCCAAGGTTTCCCTGGCGACATGTCGCCAGGGAAAACCTAGTCAAACTTTGACCAACTTATCCCTGGCGACATGTCGCCAGGGAAAACTCGTCCATCGTATTTAACAAAATGTATGTTTGCTAATTACATGTCAAGATTATCCCTGGCGACAAGTCGCCAGGGAAACCTTCGCCATTTGTGATTAGTTTCAAAATTAAACACAAATGTTTAATTACATGTCAAGAATGTGTGGCGGGCTTTTACCCGCCAAATCCCAAATGTTTCCCTGGCGACATGTCGCCAGGGAAACTCCCTGACATATATTTATTTTGTTATTCCTTGTTAATTATTATTTTAACTATCGATCCGATGTTATTTAATTTTTGCGACGTTTATATAATAAAAATGAGACATTTATAAAACAAATATTTATTTATTCCAAATAATTATTATATTAACTATCGATCCGATGTTATTTAATTTTTGCGACGTTTATATAATAAAAATTAGACATTTATAAAACAAACATTTATTTATTCATAATATTATACATAGCCCTTGTGGAATCAAATGGAAAACTTAAAAACAGACATTACTAATCAACTTAAAGTTCGTGAAGTAGTGCAGCCGATTACTACTCAACGCTAAGATTTTCCATTTCATTTAAAAGCTCATGAAGTATTGCAGCCGATTGACATGCGTGGTCTTCAGGATGCCTTTCCATTTCTAGTCTTGCCTCTAACATCTTTATCTTTAGATCTTTGATCTTGCAATTTGAGCACTCAGTGGGTGCAGATTGAGAAGGACCTGTAGAAGAACTTGGATGTGAACCTTGAGGTGTTGAAGATCCAGGGGAAGATCTTATACGGAGTTCGAGATCAAAATCATCCTTCCATTTAAAATATTTACATCCATAATCATTTGTTTTTGGCTGTTACAAAGTAAACAAATAACATGACATGTCATTTAATAATCACACGTATTACATAACTAAAACATTTGATTGTTTACCTTCGAAAAAGGACATGCATAATAGAGTTTACCAAAGCTATGAGGTTGATGTGACTGTCTCAACATAATATATCCCTTTCTACATGTACACTTATAAGCTTCACGGGGATCCATCTGCTACCAAATCAGGTGGTGGTGGTGGTGAGTTTGGTAGGAGATGATAAGTGTGTGTGTGTTTGTGATCTGCTGATGATAAGTGTGTGTGAATCCTTTTATGGTCAAAAAGTGAGGGAAATAGTTAACATTTTCCCGCCAATGTTTTCCCGCCAACGTTTTCCCGCCAATAGTTAAACGTTGGATGTTCAATGGATGACCCGGTTTGTTATGGTTGTACGTTGGATGTTCAATAGATGATCCGGTTTGTTATGATTATACGTTGGATGTTCAATGGACGACTCGACATGTGTTGGTTACACGTTAGATGTTCAATAAATGAGTCGGCATGTCTTGGTTAGACGTTAGATGTTCAATGGATGAGTCGGTATGCATTTGTTAAACATTAGATGTTCAATGGATGAGTCGGTATGTTTTGGTTACACGTTAGATGAGCTGGCAACATAGCTATATTGAGATGGCAAATGACTATACTCGTTGTGTAAGCTATTTTGGTGAGGTTACATCAAATGAAAAGCTTCTTTCTTTTGTTCAAACTTACGCGACTTGTTTGCCGGAACTCTTTTTGTCATCGATTCAAAACGAAAGCTGGTTAAAGATTTATTTGAATGGTTGTTCTGGGTACAAACCACCTTCTGAGTCGTTCATGCTTGAATCATCACTGGTGTATAATCTTCATAATGAATCGGTGCTTGTTGATTATCCCATTGGTAGATGAGAAATTTTATGGTGATGAGATAAAAAATTACAAAGACGAGTTGAATGGAACGCTGTTAAGCAAATAAGCAAATAAGTGATGAATGGAACGCTTAGTGATGAATGGAACGCTCGACATGTTTTGGTTACACGTTAGATGTTCAATAAGTGAGTCGGCATGTCTTGGTTAGACGTTAGATGTTCAATGGATGAGTCGGTATGCATTTGTTAAACATTAGATGTTCAATGGATGAGTCGGTATGTTTTGGTTACATCAAATGAAAAGCTTCTTTCTTTTGTTCAAACTTACGCGAAAGCTTCTGATATCCCTTATTTATATCCACCTAATGCTGTTGTTCCTACTATGTCATCCCCGTTAACTAAATCAAATACGTTCTTGTTCAATGGTCCGTTCATTGATGAAGAATATTAACTGATATCAGCAACGGATGCAGGTTGGTTGCCAGTTGTCTCAACTTTCACTCAGAACGTTATGACATATGCTTCTCAGTTTAGTGAAGTGATAGCGGACGGGATGTTGTGTGAGAATGAAGAACATGTAACCAAGCTTGGTTAGACGTTAGATGTTCAATGGACGACTCGACATGTGTTGGTTACACGTTAGATGTTCAATAAATGAGTCGGCATGTCTTGGTTAGACGTTAGATGTTCAATGGATGAGTCGGTATGCATTTGTTAAACATTAGATGTTGAATGGATGAGTCGGCATGTCTTGGTTACACGTTAGATGTTCAATGGATGACCCGGTTTGTTATGGTTATACGTTTGATGTTCAATGGATGATCCGGTTTGTTATGGTTATACGTTTGATGTTCAATGGATGATCCGGTTTGTTATGGTTATACGTTGGATGTTCAATGGACGACTCGACATGTGTTGGTTACACGTTAGATGTTCAATGGATGACTCGACATGTCTTGGTTACATGTTAGATGTTCAATGGATGAGTCGGTATGCATTTGTTAAACGTTAGATGTTAAATGGTTACCGAATTAGAATAAATCGAGAAACTAAACGGAATAAATCGGAATGAATTTAGAAATTAAACTGACCGGGATGATATAGTTATTTTATAAATAATAATAATTATTTTATAAATTGTAATAATAATAATTATTATTTCATAAATAATAATAATAATTATTATTATTTTATTACTAATTATAATAATACATAAGTAACAAGAAACTTTATTTTCACAAAAATTATCCCTTGCGACATTTGTGACTATCCCTGGCGACATGTCACAAGGGATACTATCCCTGGCGACATGTCGCCAGGGAAACCTGTGCTCACTTGACTTTCTAAAAAGTCAGCCAAGTTTCCCTGGCGACATGTCGCCAGGGAAAATTTGGCTCACTTGACTTTCTAAAAAGTCAGCCAAGTTTCCCTGGCGACATGTCGCCAGGGAAGGTTTGGGAGACACGACAAAAGTTATAGGTACGTGCATATGCGTTGAAAAGTCAAAGGTATCCCTGGCGACATGTCGCCAGGGAAACTTCGTCACACCCCTCCAAAATTTTTCATTATCGCGCGCTTTTGGCTAAACGACAAAAGGCAAAAGTTTCCCTGGCGACATGTCGCCAGGGATTGTCGCCGGGGAAAAAAAAGCGATTTATTCATCAGAAACCTTATCTTTTCTCACAACACTTAACAAAAAAAAAAACTTCATCTCTTCTTCGCTGCTATATCCCGCTGCTATATCACCACCACCACCACTCTCCTCCACATCCCGCTGCTATATCACCACCACCACCACTCACCACCACCACTCACCATCATTCTCCTCCACACCTGCACACGTGCACGCACCACCACTCACCACCATCTCCAGTCGCCAACACCACCACCACGCCATCTACACCGGCACCACCACCACCGCAATATATATTAAGGTATTTTATATAATTTATATTGTAATTGTTAAGGTTTTTTTTTATATAATTTTTTTTATAATTTATATTGTAATTGATTTGGTTTTGATTTTACAATTGATAGTATATTTGGTTTTGTTTTTACATATCCGGTCACCGCAGCCGAGTCCCGACCGTAGCCGACCCGATCACAGCCGAGACCCGACCGCAGCCGAGCCCCGACCACACCCGCGCCCCGACCACAGCCGAGACCCGACCACTATTTAAAGGTATGTTTTTTAACTTTTAATTGTAATTGAGAATACATATTGTTTTTTTTTAGTTTTTTTTAGATTCCCTGGCGACATGTCGTCCGGGATGTTTAAAATTGTTAATTTTTTTAAACGTAAATCCAAACACTCCTTATGTTACCTATTTGATGAGAATAAGCTGTTTGATAACAGCTTATCCTAATAAGCTTATCAGGATAAGCTGTTTGATAACAGCTTATCCTGATAAGCTTATTAGAATACGCTGTTTAAAAACAGCTTATCCTTATAAGCTTATCAGAATAAGCTGCTTATCCTTATAAGCTTATCAGAATAAGCTGCTTATCCTTATAAGCTTATCAGAATAAGCTGTTTTCAAACAGCTTACTTTGATAAGCTTATCGGGATAAGCTGTTATCAAACAACTTATTCTAATAAGCTTATCAAAATAAGCTGTTTGAAAACAGCTTATTCTGATAAGCTTATCGGGATAAGCTGTTTTCAAACAGCTTATTCTGATAAGCTGTTTTTATTATATGATATAAATGTTTTATTGGACTAAGCCTTAGGAATGTTTTAGGATTTTAGCGATTAATTTCGGAAAATTCCCGTCTGAAATTGATCAACCTATAGAAAACCCGTCCGAAGTTAATTTATTAGGAATTAACTTCGGAAAGTCCCCTGTTTGGGACTGCTTTTTGAATGTTTTGTCTCATTTAGGATATGCATGCGTATAACCGATTTAGTATTTGAGATGATTTCGACAGTGTTTCTCCTTTACTCCTACGAATATGTCTTTAAACACATATTTGGGGAGTTGAGGGGAAATGCTGCCGAAATTTTCTCAAATAGTAAATCGGTTATACGCATTCATATATGAGACGAACATTCAAAGGGTGTCATATGCCGTTCCTGATATTATACATTTCGACAACTCATCTGATCTACCACTTTCCACTGATTTGAATGACTTGGGTGATGTGACCTTGAATATAGATGGCCACGAAACGGAGGTTGATGCACCGCCAAATATCGTTGATGTTGATGATGAAGACGATGGTATTACTGATGATGAAGACGTCCCTCATGATTTAAGTGATGAAGAACGTGTGAATGATGATGATGGTGAAGACAGAGTTTATTCTAGTGAAGAAGAAGATTGACCTTTAGTTGTAACTTGCAAAAGACACTTATTTGTTTGAATTAATGAATCTAATTGTTGTGGATTTTTTAAATGTGTATATTTATTTGGATGTGTTGTATTTGAATTTGTGCATGCTTATATTATTTTGTTCATGAATTTGTCTATGTTATGCTAATTGTACTTGTACAGATGTCAGCAGATGTTGCAGGATCACACGGTGGTGACGGTGGTGGTGAGGATGAACCTCCTACGCCAAACATCCGCAGCGGTTGTTTCGCCGCATTTAGAAATAAAGGTAAGAATATTTGGATTATTGTAACACAATCAAAAATTTGGTGCATATATATGTTGCTTGCCTTGAATTTTTATTACTTTGTCACTCACTTGATTTTTGCAGGCAAAGGCAAAAGAAAAGAAAATTTGGGCGGCAGAGCGGCCAGTAGAAAGACTCGAGGCATTAGCCGATGTATCGATTTGTTGGAGGAAGTTGGTCAGCATGGCCCTGTCCCGATAGATTTTGAAGAAAAATCTCACCGGCCTCGCGGCACGCATGCTCAGCATTTAGCTAATTACATCGGGGATTGTATCAGGAGGCTCGTGCCACTGTACTACCCAAGTTGGGCTGATGTCCCTGATGAGATCGAAACATTGGTTTGGGCGAACATAGAGGTCAGTTATCATTTTTATGTTCATAACATTATTGTGTTTATTTATTTAATGATGTATATATTTAAATAAATTTGTTTATTTATTTATATCATATAAATAAATAACAAATTTAAATAAATATACAAATTGTATCTTATTTATTTATATAATATAAATTTTTTTTAAATATATATAAAAAAATTAGAATAAATATAAAAAAATTTAAATAAATATATATTTGATGAGAATAATGTAATAAGCTTTTCGGATAAGCTGTTTTCAAACAGCTTATCCTGATATGCTTATCAGAACAGGCTGTTTGAATACAACTTATCTTGATAAGCTTATCAGAACAAGCTGTGTGAAAACAGCTTGTTCTGATATGCTTATCAGGATAAGCTGTTTTCAAACAGCTTGTCCTGATAAGCTTATCAGGATAAGCTGATTTCAAACAGCTTGTCCTGATAAGCTTATCAGAACAAGTTGTTTTCAAAAAGCTTATGCTTATTAGGATAAGTTGTTTTTATTATAAAAAATTAAATAAATGACTAAGCCATTAAATAAATAAACAAAATAATGTATAAATTATATCTCTAACTCTAACTCTGTTTTTGTTTTATTTGTTGTATATGAATGCAGAATCAGTTTAATTTGACGCCACACAAGAGTGATCCTGGTAGATGGAAGGAAATACGTGGCGGCATCAATCAAATGCTTACAAAGAGTTATAATTCTCGAAAAAATACGCTCAAGACAAAGCATTGGGTCCGAGACATCGATACCGGCAGGGTAGATATCGACAGAGTCCGCAGCGAGCGTCCAGAGGAAATTACTTCAGAGGACTGGGAGAAACAGATCGCACTTTGGAGTAATCCGGATTACGAGAAAAGATGCCAGACGAACTCCCAGAACCGGTCTAAGCAGAAGACGCCGAGTCGGCAGGGATCCCGATCGTTGGCACGCCTTCGAGACCAAGTGGTGAGAAATTCTATAATTAATTTACATACATATATGTCTTTGATTATATGTTTTGGTGTGTTGTGATTTTTTGTTTTGAATTTGCTTCATTCTATATATGCGTGTCTATGTATGTACAGACGCAAGCTGCAATTGAAGCTGATGTGCCACCCCCGACTGTCATTGATCACTTTTTCATTGCGCACACCGACCAGGATGGGAATTTTCCTTGCGATGCGGACCGCGTTATGTATGTAAGTATTTTTTTTAAATTAATTAATTAATTAATTTTTTTTTGGATATGCCTTGTTTTTTACTATTCCTTGCCGATAAATAATGTACCAACCCGACTAATATATAATATACTAACTGTCGTTTGTTTTTGTCACTTCATTAGGAGGAGATGCTTGCGATGAAGGCTGAAGGAAAATATACGGACGACGAGATCAACCGTATCGTCCGAGGTGGAAAGCAGCGAGGCCACATGCCCGGTGTCGGCCAGATAGTGCCGAGAAGGAGTACTCACTATATTCCTCCTCCTCCTCCCGTCGACCCACGGTTGGAACAAGCGTCTCAAGTGTTTAACTTTTTGAGAAGTGACGATAGGTTTGCCGATGCGTTCGGAGCATTTCTATCGGGTGGTGCTAGCGTGGCACGGGAGGCAGCGGTAGTGGCGCCGGTGGGAGTGGTAATGGTTAGTATGCTTGTCTTGTTTTTCCTACCTTAGCATGCAAGTTTAATAATTGTAAACCCCGAATTGCAAGTTTAATAAGTGTAACTAGGAACTTTGTACTCAAGTTGTGACATGTATTTGTATTGATCGAGAGGTTACATGTTATTGTGTTTTGGTACTAGATTCGTGGTAGATTTTTGGTATTTTTATCTTCAGGTTTTGTATTTGTATTCCCAGGTTTTGGTAGATTTTTTCCGGAAAAATTCCGGAAAAAATCTGGAAACAGCCTGCTGTGCAGGCAGCTAAAAAAAAAATGTCAAAGTTTCCCTGGCGACATGTCGCCAGGGAAACTTGGGATTATTTGACTTTCTAAAAAGTCAGCCAAGTTTCCCTGGCGACGTGTCGCCAGGGAAACTCAAAAAAACATTGACTTGTCAACGCCAGGCGTTGACTCGTCAACGTTACGTCTAGTTTCCCTGGCGACATGTCGCCAGGGAAACTCAAGAAAAACATTGACTTGTCAACGCCAGGCGTTGACAAGTTAACGCCTGGCGTTGACAAGTCAATGTTCTTCTAGAGTTTCCCTGGCGACATGCCGCCAGGGAAAAGTGAGGTTTAAAAAACCTGTTTAACTTAAGTTCCTTAATCAGCCATATTTTCCCTGGCGACACATGTCGCCAGGGATACTATCCCGCACCAACTCCGACGTGGCACCAATTTTTGAACCAAAGAGTTTGCGGGGCCCACTTGTCGCCAGAGAAATCGAAATTTGTCGCCAGGGAAACAATCCCGCACCAGCCTTTCTTGGCGTACTTTCCCTGGCGACATGTCGCCAGGGATTCATCTTCCCTAGCGACATGTCGCCAGGGAAACGTCGCGAATTTGGCCAGGGAAGGGTTCGAATATTGTAGTGATATCATAAATTGTGTGATTGGTAAAACGTATTTGCTTGCACAAATATGGTGTTTGAGCCTACTATTTGATGTCAAAAAGAGGTGTTTTGGGACCTGGAATTTACTGTCATAAATAGGAAATTTGGTTGCGCTACTATGGTGTTTGCTGTCCTAATTAGGTGTTTTTGCTTGTGCTTTTTGTCTCACAACATACTATTGCTAGCGTCTAAAGTTGGCTGTTTTTATCAAGACTATTTAAATACAGTAGTTTTAAGGTTTAGTATTTTACTTTTATTCATAAAGGGTCTATAGTAACCAAATAGTCATGTCTTAAATATAAATTATTGGTTTGGTATGCCATAAACTATGAATTTTGTGTACGAGTGGCAATAAGTTTGTTGATATAATAAATTTGTTTTAATAACCTATAGTATTTGTTGTAAAGATGAAGATTTGATAGCTAAAGATAGAAGTAAAGATGAAGATTTGATAGCTAGGATTTCTTGTAGTACATAAAAATAAGGAATGATAACTAGGGTTCTTTTTTCTCTTCAAACGTTGATCTAATGGTTGATTCTTCCAATATATATATATATATATATATATATATATATATATATATATATATATATATATATATATATATATATATATATATATATATATATATTTTTTTTTTTTAATTTTTGTTTTTCATATTTTTTGCATTATGTATTAAGATTTATGCACTTTAGTATACGTGTATATTTTAGAAGGATAAATATTTTATATTTTTTGCAAAAAGTAAAAAAAAATTTCAAAAAGAAATTCACGCCAAGACTGGTTCTCATATAAAGACAAATCTTTTTACTTTCAAATAGAGACTTGTAGACACCGTCTCAAGACACTGCTTTTGATTCTCATATTAAACATCTGTTGTGGAACCGGTTTCGATATGCTTTGGTTATAGAGATACCGGAACCACTCTTTATGAGCTATTCTAACTAGTTTTTATGAGCTTTTTTGTAGTAGTGCCTCTTTAATATCTCTCGTATTATACCTTCTCAAATTGCTCGCCACTCTATCATCACCTCGTTAATTCTCTATAATTAGTTTTGCAATTAAAATTGCTTGAATCTAAAGCCCCTTTCAAGGTAACAAATTAGAACCACTTGTAAAAATATATGTCGTTTTTATCATGTTTGAGTTGTATTTTTTATTATGTTATTTCAATAAGTTTTGGAAAAACCTAGTTATATTAGGAGTGTTTGTATTTGGCGTAAAATCAATCAACATAATGTATATTTTATTACTCTTTGGAATTATGTATGAATTAAGTTTTCATTATCAATACCCTATATAAGCAACTTCAATATAAACCTTGTGAATGATATCGAGACTGTTCCGGAACGATGGATTCACATGTGTTATTTTTAGGGTTAATTATTTTTTATTTTCAAAATAGGTTTTAGTCTAACATATCTTAAATATGTAATTGTTATAAGCACTTGTGAAGTTTTGGTCATAAATAGGCAACACGAATTCATGCCATTAGTGTCGAGGTGTATACCATGAAATACATGTACTTTATTGATTTATTTACAATTCCAATGGTTGATGAAAGCATACCCTAAGGCTGTTTGGGTTAGCTAAACTGATTTTTTTTTAACAAAGTTAAACTGCTTAATTATATGAGGTTGTTTAAAATTGTTGGTTCAATTGCTTAATAGAAGGAAATTACATGTGATTTTTGTTAATTAATGTAATTTTGTTCTAGAATTATTTTGTTATTAATAAATGAAAATTACGTATAATTATGGTGAATTACATGTGATTTTACATTGGAATTATTTTGTTATTAACGAAATAGGTTTTCATTGTGTAAGGAATGAATCACATGTAATTTAGAATAATCACATTCACATGTGATTTTTTCTAAATCACATGTGATTCATTCCATAAGCATAATAAAAAATCTGGTGGATCAATATATTTGGATCCTATTATATAAGGAAATTCCTATAGTAGTTGAAGGGACGTACTATTAATATAATAGATGAAAAAGAAGACGCCACTAATTTTTGAAGTTTAAACACTTTTTAGTTTTCGATGACACCAATTATTGAAGTTTAATCAATTTTAAGTTTATGAGTTCTATGTTTATTTGAATAGTTACTTGATTAGAAATTATTTTCTTTATAAGATATATTTGTTAGTTAATTCATATTAAAGATCACGTGTAAATATTTAATTATTACAAAATCACATGTGTTTCGATAAAAATCACATGTGATTCATATAAAATCACATGTTGCTAGAGGTTTTTGAAAAAATATAATACTCCTAAAATGATTCAAAGATATTTCTAATACTAAACTGATATATATACTTTCCATTACTTTAACTATTATCAAAATGTGATTATATCGTAAAAGTTACTTGCCATTACTTCTACTATAAAATGATGTTATATCGAAACTAATGAAATTTGATTTTCAACTTCCCATTTGTAAATTGTACATATCTTATACATATACATTTTCAATTTTATTGTTATTTTTGTAAAACTGTATTATGTTTATTCTCCTGGAAGTTTTATTAGATTAATGCTTGTATCGGGTCATGGGCCAAAAGACCCATTCCTTCCCTTTTGCTTGCTATGCCGCGGACAACATAAGCCCATAGGCAAAAACGTAGATTTTCTAAACTAGTTAATTATTTGTGTGTGTTCGTTTTTATTTGTCGTGAATTACATATCGTGATCATGTCACATTTATAATAGACGTAAATACTTGTTATTCAATGTCGTGACACGTGTAATATATTATAATGAAAAGTTTTAATTTATACGTGTTTTCGTGTATTTATTATTCATGTTTACTATTCATGGTATTTTAATGCGGAACTGTTATAGTTGTTGTTGTTTAATTAACCCTTTTAATATCTTATTAGTGTTGTTTTTAAGTTAGATTATTGGATTGTGTCAGTTTAATTTTTTTTATTGTTAGGTAATAAAGTCTTTATTTTGGAATCAAATTATTGAAAAAAATTATTGTTTTTAAGCTTTGTAAGGGGAATTAAGATTATATGACAATAAAACAAAGTTTTTTATTTGATACACAAAAAATATAAATAGTTGTAAGTTGGTGCTTTGGTTGTTTTATGTTGTGATAAATGGGTGTCTTAGTTGTTTTAAGCTTTGTAAGGGGAATTAAGATTATATGACAAGAAAGTTGAGAACAGATGATGGGGGTTTCCCTGGCGACAAAATGTCGCCAGAGATAACCCCTTTTCCCTGGCGACAACGCTGACGTGGCGTTAAAGTAGGTTTACTTTTTGGTCAAAGTTTGACTAGAGTTTCCCTGGCGACATGTCGCCAGGGATAATCGGTCCAAAATCAGATACCAAGTGAAAGAGCGCGAAATTTTCCCTCCAAGGTTTCCCTGGCGACATGTCGCCAGGGAAAACCTAGTCAAACTTTGACCAACTTATCCCTGGCGACATGTCGCCAGGGAAAACTCGTCCATCGTATTTAACAAAATGTATGTTTGCTAATTACATGTCAAGATTATCCCTGGCGACAAGTCGCCAGGGAAACCTTCGCCATTTGTGATTAGTTTCAAAATTAAACACAAATGTTTAATTACATGTCAAGAATGTGTGGCGGGCTTTTACCCGCCAAATCCCAAATGTTTCCCTGGCGACATGTCGCCAGGGAAACTCCCTGACATATATTTATTTTGTTATTCCTTGTTAATTATTATTTTAACTATCGATCCGATGTTATTTAATTTTTGCGACGTTTATATAATAAAAATGAGACATTTATAAAACAAATATTTATTTATTCCAAATAATTATTATATTAACTATCGATCCGATGTTATTTAATTTTTGCGACGTTTATATAATAAAAATTAGACATTTATAAAACAAACATTTATTTATTCATAATATTATACATAGCCCTTGTGGAATCAAATGGAAAACTTAAAAACAGACATTACTAATCAACTTAAAGTTCGTGAAGTAGTGCAGCCGATTACTACTCAACGCTAAGATTTTCCATTTCATTTAAAAGCTCATGAAGTATTGCAGCCGATTGACATGCGTGGTCTTCAGGATGCCTTTCCATTTCTAGTCTTGCCTCTAACATCTTTATCTTTAGATCTTTGATCTTGCAATTTGAGCACTCAGTGGGTGCAGATTGAGAAGGACCTGTAGAAGAACTTGGATGTGAACCTTGAGGTGTTGAAGATCCAGGGGAAGATCTTATACGGAGTTCGAGATCAAAATCATCCTTCCATTTAAAATATTTACATCCATAATCATTTGTTTTTGGCTGTTACAAAGTAAACAAATAACATGACATGTCATTTAATAATCACACGTATTACATAACTAAAACATTTGATTGTTTACCTTCGAAAAAGGACATGCATAATAGAGTTTACCAAAGCTATGAGGTTGATGTGACTGTCTCAACACAATATATCCCTTTCTACATGTACACTTATAAGCTTCACGGGGATCCATCTGCTACCAAATCAGGTGGTGGTGGTGGTGAGTTTGGTAGGAGATGATAAGTGTGTGTGTGTTTGTGATCTGCTGATGATAAGTGTGTGTGAATCCTTTTATGGTCAAAAAGTGAGGGAAATAGTTAACATTTTCCCGCCAATGTTTTCCCGCCAACGTTTTCCCACCAATAGTTAAACGTTGGATGTTCAATGGATGACCCGGTTTGTTATGGTTGTACGTTGGATGTTCAATAGATGATCCGGTTTGTTATGATTATACGTTGGATGTTCAATGGACGACTCGACATGTGTTGGTTACACGTTAGATGTTCAATAAATGAGTCGGCATGTCTTGGTTAGACGTTAGATGTTCAATGGATGAGTCGGTATGCATTTGTTAAACATTAGATGTTCAATGGATGAGTCGGTATGTTTTGGTTACACGTTAGATGAGCTGGCAACATAGCTATATTGAGATGGCAAATGACTATACTCGTTGTGTAAGCTATTTTGGTGAGGTTACATCAAATGAAAAGCTTCTTTCTTTTGTTCAAACTTACGCGACTTGTTTGCCGGAACTCTTTTTGTCATCGATTCAAAACGGAAGCTGGTTAAAGATTTATTTGAATGGTTGTTCTGGGTACAAACCACCTTCTGAGTCGTTCATGCTTGAATCATCACTGGTGTATAATCTTCATAATGAATCGGTGCTTGTTGATTATCCCATTGGTAGATGAGAAATTTTATGGTGATGAGATAAAAAATTACAAAGACGAGTTGAATGGAACGCTGTTAAGCAAATAAGCAAATAAGTGATGAATGGAACGCTTAGTGATGAATGGAACGCTCGACATGTTTTGGTTACACGTTAGATGTTCAATAAATGAGTCGGCATGTCTTGGTTAGACGTTAGATGTTCAATGGATGAGTCGGTATGCATTTGTTAAACATTAGATGTTCAATGGATGAGTCGGTATGTTTTGGTTACATCAAATGAAAAGCTTCTTTCTTTTGTTCAAACTTACGCGAAAGCTTCTGATATCCCTTATTTATATCCACCTAATGCTGTTGTTCCTACTATGTCATCCCCGTTAACTAAATCAAATACGTTCTTGTTCAATGGTCCGTTCATTGATGAAGAATATTAACTGATATCAGCAGCGGATGCAGGTTGGTTGCCAGTTGTCTCAACTTTCACTCAGAACGTTATGACATATGCTTCTCAGTTTAGTGAAGTGATAGCGGACGGGATGTTGTGTGAGAATGAAGAACATGTAACCAAGCTTGGTTAGACGTTAGATGTTCAATGGACGACTCGACATGTGTTGGTTACACGTTAGATGTTCAATAAATGAGTCGGCATGTCTTGGTTAGACGTTAGATGTTCAATGGATGAGTCGGTATGCATTTGTTAAACATTAGATGTTGAATGGATGAGTCGGCATGTCTTGGTTACACGTTAGATGTTCAATGGATGACCCGGTTTGTTATGGTTATACGTTTGATGTTCAATGGATGATCCGGTTTGTTATGGTTATACGTTTGATGTTCAATGGATGATCCGGTTTGTTATGGTTATACGTTGGATGTTCAATGGACGACTCGACATGTGTTGGTTACATGTTAGATGTTCAATGGATGACTCGACATGTCTTGGTTACATGTTAGATGTTCAATGGATGAGTCGGTATGCATTTGTTAAACGTTAGATGTTAAATGGTTACCGAATTAGAATAAATCGAGAAACTAAACGGAATAAATCGGAATGAATTTAGAAATTAAACTGACCGGGATGATATAGTTATTTTATAAATAATAATAATTATTTTATAAATTGTAATAATAATAATTATTATTTCATAAATAATAATAATAATTATTATTATTTTATTACTAATTATAATAATACATAAGTAACAAGAAACTTTATTTTCACAAAAATTATCCCTTGCGACATTTGTGACTATCCCTGGCGACATGTCACAAGGGATACTATCCCTGGCGACATGTCGCCAGGGAAACCTGTGCTCACTTGACTTTCTAAAAAGTCAGCCAAGTTTCCCTGGCGACATGTCGCCAGGGAAAATTTGGCTCACTTGACTTTCTAAAAAGTCAGCCAAGTTTCCCTGGCGACATGTCGCCAGGGAAGGTTTGGGAGACACGACAAAAGTTATAGGTACGTGCATATGCGTTGAAAAGTCAAAGGTATCCCTGGCGACATGTCGCCAGGGAAACTTCGTCACACCCCTCCAAAATTTTTCATTATCGCGCGCTTTTGGCTAAACGACAAAAGGCAAAAGTTTCCCTGGCGACATGTCGCCAGGGATTGTCGCCGGGGAAAAAAAAGCGATTTATTCATCAGAAACCTTATCTTTTCTCACAACACTTAACAAAAAAAAAACTTCATCTCTTCTTCGCTGCTATATCCCGCTGCTATATCACCACCACCACCACTCTCCTCCACATCCCGCTGCTATATCACCACCACCACCACTCACCACCACCACTCACCATCATTCTCCTCCACACCTGCACACGTGCACGCACCACCACTCACCACCATCTACAGTCGCCAACACCACCACCACGCCATCTACATTCACCGGCACCACCACCACCGCAATATATATTAAGGTATTTTATATAATTTATATTGTAATTGTTAAGGTTTTTTTTTATATAATTTTTTTTATAATTTATATTGTAATTGATTTGGTTTTGATTTTACAATTGATAGTATATTTGGTTTTGTTTTTACATATCCGGTCACCGCAGCCGAGTCCCGACCGTAGCCGAGCCCGACCACAGCCGAGACCCGACCGCAGCCGAGCCCCGACCACACCCGCGCCCCGACCACAGCCGAGACCCGACCACTATTTAAAGGTATGTTTTTTTAACTTTTAATTGTAATTGAGAATACATATTGTTTTTTTTTAGTTTTTTTTAGATTCCCTGGCGACATGTCGTCCGGGATGTTTAAAATTGTTAATTTTTTTAAACGTAAATCCAAACACTCCTTATGTTACCTATTTGATGAGAATAAGCTGTTTGATAACAGCTTATCCTAATAAGCTTATCAGGATAAGCTGTTTGATAACAGCTTATCCTGATAAGCTTATTAGAATACGCTGTTTAAAAACAGCTTATCCTTATAAGCTTATCAGAATAAGCTGCTTATCCTTATAAGCTTATCAGAATAAGCTGCTTATCCTTATAAGCTTATCAGAATAAGCTGT
Source organism: Glebionis coronaria (assembly GCA_025667525.1). Classification (NCBI taxonomy): domain Eukaryota; kingdom Viridiplantae; phylum Streptophyta; class Magnoliopsida; order Asterales; family Asteraceae; genus Glebionis; species Glebionis coronaria. The sequence continues at coordinate 608,443,171 of CM046879.1, forward strand.
TTTCAAACAACTTACTTTGATAAGCTTATCGGGATAAGCTGTTATCAAACAACTTATTCTAATAAGCTTATCAAAATAAGCTGTTTGAAAACAGCTTATTCTGATAAGCTTATTGGGATAAGCTGTTTTCAAACAGCTTATTCTGATAAGCTGTTTTTATTATATGATATAAATGTTTTATTGGACTAAGCCTTAGGAATGTTTTAGGATTTTAGCGATTAATTTCGGAAAATTCCCGTCTGAAATTGATCAACCTATAGAAAACCCGTCCGAAGTTAATTTATTAGGAATTAACTTCGGAAAGTCCCCTGTTTGGGACTGCTTTTTGAATGTTTTGTCTCATTTAGGATATGCATGCGTATAACCGATTTAGTATTTGAGATGATTTCGACAGTGTTTCTCCTTTACTCCTACGAATATGTCTTTAAACACATATTTGGGGAGTTGAGGGGAAATGCTGCCGAAATTTTCTCAAATAGTAAATCGGTTATACGCATTCATATATGAGACGAACATTCAAAGGGTGTCAGATGCCGTTCCTGATATTATACATTTCGACAACTCATCTGATCTACCACTTTCCACTGATTTGAATGACTTGGGTGATGTGACCTTGAATATAGATGGCCACGAAACGGAGGTTGATGCACCGCCAAATATCGTTGATGTTGATGATGAAGACGATGGTATTACTGATGATGAAGACGTCCCTCATGATTTAAGTGATGAAGAACGTGTGAATGATGATGATGGTGAAGACAGAGTTTATTCTAGTGAAGAAGAAGATTGACCTTTAGTTGTAACTTGCAAAAGACACTTATTTGTTTGAATTAATGAATCTAATTGTTGTGGATTTTTTAAATGTGTATATTTATTTGGATGTGTTGTATTTGAATTTGTGCATGCTTATATTATTTTGTTCATGAATTTGTCTATGTTATGCTAATTGTACTTGTACAGATGTCAGCAGATGTTGCAGGATCACACGGTGGTGACGGTGGTGGTGAGGATGAACCTCCTACGCCAAACATCCGCAGCGGTTGTTTCGCCGCATTTAGAAATAAAGGTAAGAATATTTGGATTATTGTAACACAATCAAAAATTTGGTGCATATATATGTTGCTTGCCTTGAATTTTTATTACTTTGTCACTCACTTGATTTTTGCAGGCAAAGGCAAAAGAAAAGAAAATTTGGGCGGCAGAGCGGCCGGTAGAAAGACTCGAGGCATTAGCCGATGTATCGATTTGTTGGAGGAAGTTGGTCAGCATGGCCCTGTCCCGATAGATTTTGAAGAAAAATCTCACCGGCCTCGCGGCACGCATGCTCAGCATTTAGCTAATTACATCGGGGATTGTATCAGGAGGCTCGTGCCACTGTACTACCCAAGTTGGGCTGATGTCCCTGATGAGATCGAAACATTGGTTTGGGCGAACATAGAGGTCAGTTATCATTTTTATGTTCATAACATTATTGTGTTTATTTATTTAATGATGTATATATTTAAATAAATTTGTTTATTTATTTATATCATATAAATAAATAACAAATTTAAATAAATATACAAATTGTATCTTATTTATTTATATAATATAATTTTTTTTAAATATATATAAAAAAATTAGAATAAATATAAAAAAATTTAAATAAATATATATTTGATGAGAATAATGTAATAAGCTTTTCGGATAAGCTGTTTTCAAACAGCTTATCCTGATATGCTTATCAGAACAGGCTGTTTGAATACAACTTATCTTGATAAGCTTATCAGAACAAGCTGTGTGAAAACAGCTTGTTCTGATATGCTTATCAGGATAAGCTGTTTTCAAACAGCTTGTCCTGATAAGCTTATCAGGATAAGCTGATTTCAAACAGCTTGTCCTGATAAGCTTATCAGAACAAGTTGTTTTCAAAAAGCTTATGCTTATTAGGATAAGTTGTTTTTATTATAAAAAATTAAATAAATGACTAAGCCATTAAATAAATAAACAAAATAATGTATAAATTATATCTCTAACTCTAACTCTGTTTTTGTTTTATTTGTTGTATATGAATGCAGAATCAGTTTAATTTGACGCCACACAAGAGTGATCCTGGTAGATGGAAGGAAATACGTGGCGGCATCAATCAAATGCTTACAAAGAGTTATAATTCTCGAAAAAATACGCTCAAGACAAAGCATTGGGTCCGAGACATCGATACCGGCAGGGTAGATATCGACAGAGTCCGCAGCGAGCGTCCAGAGGAAATTACTTCAGAGGACTGGGAGAAACAGATCGCACTTTGGAGTAATCCGGATTACGAGAAAAGATGCCAGACGAACTCCCAGAACCGGTCTAAGCAGAAGACGCCGAGTCGGCAGGGATCCCGATCGTTGGCACGCCTTCGAGACCAAGTAGTGAGAAATTCTATAATTAATTTACATACATATATGTCTTTGATTATATGTTTTGGTGTGTTGTGATTTTTTGTTTTGAATTTGCTTCATTCTATATATGCGTGTCTATGTATGTACAGACGCAAGCTGCAATTGAAGCTGATGTGCCACCCCCGACTGTCATTGATCACTTCTTCATTGCGCACACCGACCAGGATGGGAATTTTCCTTGCGATGCGGACCGCGTTATGTATGTAAGTATTTTTTTTAAATTAATTAATTAATTAATTTTTTTTTGGATATGCCTTGTTTTTTACTATTCCTTGCCGATAAATAATGTACCAACCCGACTAATATATAATATACTAACTGTCGTTTGTTTTTGTCACTTCATTAGGAGGAGATGCTTGCGATGAAGGCTGAAGGAAAATATACGGACGACGAGATCAACCGTATCGTCCGAGGTGGAAAGCAGCGAGGCCACATGCCCGGTGTCGGCCAGATAGTGCCGAGAAGGAGTACTCACTATATTCCTCCTCCTCCTCCCGTCGACCCACGGTTGGAACAAGCGTCTCAAGTGTTTAACTTTTTGAGAAGTGACGATAGGTTTGCCGATGCGTTCGGAGCATTTCTATCGGGTGGTGCTAGCGGGAGTGGCACGGGAGGCAGCGGTAGTGGCGCCGGTGGGAGTGGTAATGGTTAGTATGCTTGTCTTGTTTTTCCTACCTTAGCATGCAAGTTTAATAATTGTAAACCCCGAATTGCAAGTTTAATAAGTGTAACTAGGAACTTTGTACTCAAGTTGTGACATGTATTTGTATTGATCGAGAGGTTACATGTTATTGTGTTTTGGTACTAGATTCTGGTAGATTTTTGGTATTTTTATCTTCAGGTTTTGTATTTGTATTCCCAGGTTTTGGTAGATTTTTTCCGGAAAAATTCCGGAAAAAATCTGGAAACAGCCTGCTGTGCAGGCAGCTAAAAAAAAAAAATGTCAAAGTTTCCCTGGCGACATGTCGCCAGGGAAACTTGGGATTATTTGACTTTCTAAAAAGTCAGCCAAGTTTCCCTGGCGACGTGTCGCCAGGGAAACTCAAAAAAACATTGACTTGTCAACGCCAGGCGTTGACTCGTCAACGTTACGTCTAGTTTCCCTGGCGACATGTCGCCAGGGAAACTCAAGAAAAACATTGACTTGTCAACGCCAGGCGTTGACAAGTCAACGCCTGGCGTTGACAAGTCAATGTTCTTCTAGAGTTTCCCTGGCGACATGTCGCCAGGGAAAAGTGAGGTTTAAAAAACCTGTTTAACTTAAGTTCCTTAATCAGCCATATTTTCCCTGGCGACACATGTCGCCAGGGATACTATCCCGCACCAACTCCGACGTGGCACCAATTTTTGAACCAAAGAGTTTGCGGGGCCCACTTGTCGCCAGAGAAATCGAAATTTGTCGCCAGGGAAACAATCCCGCACCAGCCTTTCTTGGCGTACTTTCCCTGGCGACATGTCGCCAGGGATTCATCTTCCCTGGCGACATGTCGCCAGGGAAACGTCGCGAATTTGGCCAGGGAAGGGTTCGAATATTGTAGTGATATCATAAATTGTGTGATTGGTAAAACGTATTTGCTTGCACAAATATGGTGTTTGAGCCTACTATTTGATGTCAAAAAGAGGTGTTTTGGGACCTGGAATTTACTGTCATAAATAGGAAATTTGGTTGCGCTACTATGGTGTTTGCTGTCCTAATTAGGTGTTTTTGCTTGTGCTTTTTGTCTCACAACATACTATTGCTAGCGTCTAAAGTTGGCTGTTTTTATCAAGACTATTTAAATACAGTAGTTTTAAGGTTTAGTATTTTACTTTTATTCATAAAGGGTCTATAGTAACCAAATAGTCATGTCTTAAATATAAATTATTGGTTTGGTATGCCATAAACTATGAATTTTGTGTACGAGTGGCAATAAGTTTGTTGATATAATAAATTTGTTTTAATAACCTATAGTATTTGTTGTAAAGATGAAGATTTGATAGCTAAAGATAGAAGTAAAGATGAAGATTTGATAGCTAGGATTTCTTGTAGTACATAAAAATAAGGAATGATAACTAGGGTTCTTTTTTCTCTTCAAACGTTGATCTAATGGTTGATTCTTCCAAAATATATATATATATATATATATATATATATATATATATATATATATATTTTTTTTTTTAATTTTTGTTTTTCATATTTTTTGCATTATGTATTAAGATTTATGCACTTTAGTATACATGTATATTTTAGAAGGATAAATATTTTATATTTTTTGCAAAAAGTAAAAAAAAATTTCAAAAAGAAATTCACGCCAAGACTGGTTCTCATATAAAGACAAATCTTTTTACTTTCAAATAGAGACTTGTAGACACCGTCTCAAGACACTGCTTTTGATTCTCATATTAAACACCTGTTGTGGAACCGGTTTCGATATGCTTTGGTTATAGAGATACCGGAACCACTCTTTATGAGCTATTCTAACTAGTTTTTATGAGCTTTTTTGTAGTAGTGCCTCTTTAATATCTCTCGTATTATACCTTCTCAAATTGCTCGCCACTCTATCATCACCTCGTTAATTCTCTATAATTAGTTTTGCAATTAAAATTGCTTGAATCTAAAGCCCCTTTCAAGGTAACAAATTAGAACCACTTGTAAAAATATATGTCGTTTTTATCATGTTTGAGTTGTATTTTTTATTATGTTATTTCAATAAGTTTTGGAAAAACCTAGTTATATTAGGAGTGTTTGTATTTGGCGTAAAATCAATCAACATAATGTATATTTTATTACTCTTTGGAATTATGTATGAATTAAGTTTTCATTATCAATACCCTATATAAGCAACTTCAATATAAACCTTGTGAATGATATCGAGACTGTTCCGGAACGATGGATTCACATGTGTTATTTTTAGGGTTAATTATTTTTTATTTTCAAAATAGGTTTTAGTCTAACATATCTTAAATATGTAATTGTTATAAGCACTTGTGAAGTTTTGGTCATAAATAGGCAACACGAATTCATGCCATTAGTGTCGAGGTGTATACCATGAAATACATGTACTTTATTGATTTATTTACAATTCCAATGGTTGATGAAAGCATACCCTAAGGCTGTTTGGGTTAGCTAAACTGATTTTTTTTTAACAAAGTTAAACTGCTTAATTATATGAGGTTGTTTAAAATTGTTGGTTCAATTGCTTAATAGAAGGAAATTACATGTGATTTTTGTTAATTAATGTAATTTTGTTCTAGAATTATTTTGTTATTAATAAATGAAAATTACGTATAATTATGGTGAATTACATGTGATTTTACATTGGAATTATTTTGTTATTAACGAAATAGGTTTTCATTGTGTAAGGAATGAATCACATGTAATTTAGAATAATCGCATTCACATGTGATTTTTTCTAAATCACATGTGATTCATTCCATAAGCATAATAAAAAATCTGGTGGATCAATATATTTGGATCCTATTATATAAGGAAATTCCTATAGTAGTTGAAGGGACGTACTATTAATATAATAGATGAAAAAGAAGACGCCACTAATTTTTGAAGTTTAAACACTTTTTAGTTTTCGATGACACCAATTATTGAAGTTTAATCAATTTTAAGTTTATGAGTTCTATGTTTATTTGAATAGTTACTTGATTAGAAATTATTTTCTTTATAAGATATATTTGTTAGTTAATTCATATTAAAGATCACGTGTAAATATTTAATTATTACAAAATCACATGTGTTTCGATAAAAATCACATGTGATTCATATAAAATCACATGTTGCTAGAGGTTTTTGAAAAAATATAATACTGCTAAAATGATTCAAAGATATTTCTAATACTAAACTGATATATATACTTTCCATTACTTTAACTATTATCAAAATGTGATTATATCGTAAAAGTTACTTGCCATTACTTCTACTATAAAATGATGTTATATCGAAACTAATGAAATTTGATTTTCAACCTCCCATTTGTAAATTGTACATATCTTATACATATACATTTTCAATTTTATTGTTATTTTTGTAAAACTGTATTATGTTTATTCTCCTGGAAGTTTTATTAGATTAATGCTTGTATCGGGTCATGGGCCAAAAGACCCATTCCTTCCCTTTTGCTTGCTATGCCGCGGACAACATAAGCCCATAGGCAAAAACGTAGATTTTCTAAACTAGTTAATTATTTGTGTGTGTTCGTTTTTATTTGTCGTGAATTACATATCGTGATCATGTCACATTTATAATAGACGTAAATACTTGTTATTCAATGTCGTGACACGTGTAATATATTATAATGAAAAGTTTTAATTTATACGTGTTTTCGTGTATTTATTGTTCATGTTTACTATTCATGGTATTTTAATGCGGAACTGTTATAGTTGTTGTTTAATTAACCCTTTTAATATCTTATTAGTGTTGTTTTTAAGTTAGATTATTGGATTGTGTCAGTTTAATTTTTTTTATTGTTAGGCAATAAAGTCTTTATTTTGGAATCAAATTATTGAAAAAAATTATTGTTTTTAAGCTTTGTAAGGGGAATTAAGATTATATGACAATAAAACAAAGTTTTTTATTTGATACACAAAAAATATAAATAGTTGTAAGTTGGTGCTTTGGTTGTTTTATGTTGTGATAAATGGGTGTCTTAGTTGTTTTAAGCTTTGTAAGGGGAATTAAGATTATATGACAAGAAAGTTGAGAACAGATGATGGGGGTTTCCCTGGCGACAAAATGTCGCCAGAGATAACCCCTTTTCCCTGGCGACAACGCTGACGTGGCGTTAAAGTAGGTTTACTTTTTGGTCAAAGTTTGACTAGAGTTTCCCTGGCGACATGTCGCCAGGGATAATCGGTCCAAAATCAGATACCAAGTGAAAGAGCGCGAAATTTTCCCTCCAAGGTTTCCCTGGCGACATGTCGCCAGGGAAAACCTAGTCAAACTTTGACCAACTTATCCCTGGCGACATGTCGCCAGGGAAAACTCGTCCATCGTATTTAACAAAATGTATGTTTGCTAATTACATGTCAAGATTATCCCTGGCGACAAGTCGCCAGGGAAACCTTCGCCATTTGTGATTAGTTTCAAAATTAAACACAAATGTTTAATTACATGTCAAGAATGTGTGGCGGGCTTTTACCCGCCAAATCCCAAATGTTTCCCTGGCGACATGTCGCCAGGGAAACTCCCTGACATATATTTATTTTGTTATTCCTTGTTAATTATTATTTTAACTATCGATCCGATGTTATTTAATTTTTGCGACGTTTATATAATAAAAATGAGACATTTATAAAACAAATATTTATTTATTCCAAATAATTATTATATTAACTATCGATCCGATGTTATTTAATTTTTGCGACGTTTATATAATAAAAATTAGACATTTATAAAACAAACATTTATTTATTCATAATATTATACATAGCCCTTGTGGAATCAAATGGAAAACTTAAAAACAGACATTACTAATCAACTTAAAGTTCGTGAAGTAGTGCAGCCGATTACTACTCAACGCTAAGATTTTCCATTTCATTTAAAAGCTCATGAAGTATTGCAGCCGATTGACATGCGTGGTCTTCAGGATGCCTTTCCATTTCTAGTCTTGCCTCTAACATCTTTATCTTTAGATCTTTGATCTTGCAATTTGAGCACTCAGTGGGTGCAGATTGAGAAGGACCTGTAGAAGAACTTGGATGTGAACCTTGAGGTGTTGAAGATCCAGGGGAAGATCTTATACGGAGTTCGAGATCAAAATCATCCTTCCATTTAAAATATTTACATCCATAATCATTTGTTTTTGGCTGTTACAAAGTAAACAAATAACATGACATGTCATTTAATAATCACACGTATTACATAACTAAAACATTTGATTGTTTACCTTCGAAAAAGGACATGCATAATAGAGTTTACCAAAGCTATGAGGTTGATGTGACTGTCTCAACACAATATATCCCTTTCTACATGTACACTTATAAGCTTCACGGGGATCCATCTGCTACCAAATCAGGTGGTGGTGGTGGTGAGTTTGGTAGGAGATGATAAGTGTGTGTGTGTTTGTGATCTGCTGATGATAAGTGTGTGTGAATCCTTTTATGGTCAAAAAGTGAGGGAAATAGTTAACATTTTCCCGCCAATGTTTTCCCGCCAACGTTTTCCCGCCAATAGTTAAACGTTGGATGTTCAATGGATGACCCGGTTTGTTATGGTTGTACGTTGGATGTTCAATAGATGATCCGGTTTGTTATGATTATACGTTGGATGTTCAATGGACGACTCGACATGTGTTGGTTACACGTTAGATGTTCAATAAATGAGTCGGCATGTCTTGGTTAGACGTTAGATGTTCAATGGATGAGTCGGTATGCATTTGTTAAACATTAGATGTTCAATGGATGAGTCGGTATGTTTTGGTTACACGTTAGATGAGCTGGCAACATAGCTATATTGAGATGGCAAATGACTATACTCGTTGTGTAAGCTATTTTGGTGAGGTTACATCAAATGAAAAGCTTCTTTCTTTTGTTCAAACTTACGCGACTTGTTTGCCGGAACTCTTTTTGTCATCGATTCAAAACGGAAGCTGGTTAAAGATTTATTTGAATGGTTGTTCTGGGTACAAACCACCTTCTGAGTCGTTCATGCTTGAATCATCACTGGTGTATAATCTTCATAATGAATCGGTGCTTGTTGATTATCCCATTGGTAGATGAGAAATTTTATGGTGATGAGATAAAAAATTACAAAGACGAGTTGAATGGGACGCTGTTAAGCAAATAAGCAAATAAGTGATGAATGGAACGCTTAGTGATGAATGGAACGCTCGACATGTTTTGGTTACACGTTAGATGTTTAATAAATGAGTCGGCATGTCTTGGTTAGACGTTAGATGTTCAATGGATGAGTCGGTATGCATTTGTTAAACATTAGATGTTCAATGGATGAGTCGGTATGTTTTGGTTACATCAAATGAAAAGCTTCTTTCTTTTGTTCAAACTTACGCGAAAGCTTCTGATATCCCTTATTTATATCCACCTAATGCTGTTGTTCCTACTATGTCATCCCCGTTAACTAAATCAAATACGTTCTTGTTCAATGGTCCGTTCATTGATGAAGAATATTAACTGATATCAGCAGCGGATGCAGGTTGGTTGCCAGTTGTCTCAACTTTCACTCAGAACGTTATGACATATGCTTCTCAGTTTAGTGAAGTGATAGCGGACGGGATGTTGTGTGAGAATGAAGAACATGTAACCAAGCTTGGTTAGACGTTAGATGTTCAATGGACGACTCGACATGTGTTGGTTACACGTTAGATGTTCAATAAATGAGTCGGCATGTCTTGGTTAGACGTTAGATGTTTAATGGATGAGTCGGTATGCATTTGTTAAACATTAGATGTTGAATGGATGAGTCGGCATGTCTTGGTTACACGTTAGATGTTCAATGGATGACCCGGTTTGTTATGGTTATACGTTTGATGTTCAATGGATGATCCGGTTTGTTATGGTTATACGTTTGATGTTCAATGGATGATCCGGTTTGTTATGGTTATACGTTGGATGTTCAATGGACGACTCGACATGTGTTGGTTACACGTTAGATGTTCAATGGATGACTCGACATGTCTTGGTTACATGTTAGATGTTCAATGGATGAGTCGGTATGCATTTGTTAAACGTTAGATGTTAAATGGTTACCGAATTAGAATAAATCGAGAAACTAAACGGAATAAATCGGAATGAATTTAGAAATTAAACTGACCGGGATGATATAGTTATTTTATAAATAATAATAATTATTTTATAAATTGTAATAATAATAATTATTATTTCATAAATAATAATAATAATTATTATTATTTTATTACTAATTATAATAATACATAAGTAACAAGAAACTTTATTTTCACAAAAATTATCCCTTGCGACATTTGTGACTATCCCTGGCGACATGTCACAACGGATACTATCCCTGGCGACATGTCGCCAGGGAAACCTGTGCTCACTTGACTTTCTAAAAAGTCAGCCAAGTTTCCCTGGCGACATGTCGCCAGGGAAAATTTGGCTCACTTGACTTTCTAAAAAGTCAGCCAAGTTTCCCTGGCGACATGTCGCCAGGGAAGGTTTGGGAGACACGACAAAAGTTATAGGTACGTGCATATGCGTTGAAAAGTCAAAGGTATCCCTGGCGACATGTCGCCAGGGAAACTTCGTCACACCCCTCCAAAATTTTTCATTATCGCGCGCTTTTGGCTAAACGACAAAAGGCAAAAGTTTCCCTGGCGACATGTCGCCAGGGATTGTCGCCGGGGAAAAAAAAGCGATTTATTCATCAGAAACCTTATCTTTTCTCACAACACTTAACAAAAAAAAAAACTTCATCTCTTCTTCGCTGCTATATCCCGCTGCTATATCACCACCACCACCACTCTCCTCCACATCCCGCTGCTATATCACCACCACCACCACTCACCACCACCACTCACCATCATTCTCCTCCACACCTGCACACGTGCACGCACCACCACTCACCACCATCTCCAGTCGCCAACACCACCACCACGCCATCTACATTCACCGGCACCACCACCACCGCAATATATATTAAGGTATTTTATATAATTTATATTGTAATTGTTAAGGTTTTTTTTTATATAATTTTTTTTATAATCTATATTGTAATTGATTTGGTTTTGATTTTACAATTGATAGTATATTTGGTTTTGTTTTTACATATCCGGTCACCGCAGCCGAGTCCCGACCGTAGCCGAGCCCGACCACAGCCGAGACCCGACCGCAGCCGAGCCCCGACCACACCCGCGCCCCGACCACAGCCGAGACCCGACCACTATTTAAAGGTATGTTTTTTTAACTTTTAATTGTAATTGAGAATACATATTGTTTTTTTTTAGTTTTTTTTAGATTCCCTGGCGACATGTCGTCCGGGATGTTTAAAATTGTTAATTTTTTTAAACGTAAATCCAAACACTCCTTATGTTACCTATTTGATGAGAATAAGCTGTTTGATAACAGCTTATCCTAATAAGCTTATCAGGATAAGCTGTTTGATAACAGCTTATCCTGATAAGCTTATTAGAATACGCTGTTTAAAAACAGCTTATCCTTATAAGCTTATCAGAATAAGCTGCTTATCCTTATAAGCTTATCAGAATAAGCTGCTTATCCTTATAAGCTTATCAGAATAAGCTGTTTTCAAACAGCTTACTTTGATAAGCTTATCGGGATAAGCTGTTATCAAACAACTTATTCTAATAAGCTTATCAAAATAAGCTGTTTGAAAACAGCTTATTCTGATAAGCTTATCGGGATAAGCTGTTTTCAAACAGCTTATTCTGATAAGCTGTTTTTATTATATGATATAAATGTTTTATTGGACTAAGCCTTAGGAATGTTTTAGGATTTTAGCGATTAATTTCGGAAAATTCCCGTCTGAAATTGAATTAACCTATAGAAAACCCGTCCGAAGTTAATTTATTAGGAATTAACTTCGGAAAGTCCCCTGTTTGGGACTGCTTTTTGAATGTTTTGTCTCATTTAGGATATGCATGCGTATAACTGATTTAGTATTTGAGATGATTTCGACAGTGTTTCTCCTTTACTCCTACGAATATGTCTTTAAACACATATTTGGGGAGTTGAGGGGAAATGCTGCCGAAATTTTCTCAAATAGTAAATCGGTTATACGCATTCATATATGAGACGAACATTCAAAGGGTGTCAGATGCCGTTCCTGATATTATACATTTCGACAACTCATCTGATCTACCACTTTCCACTGATTTGAATGACTTGGGTGATGTGACCTTGAATATAGATGGCCACGAAACGGAGGTTGATGCACCGCTAAATATCGTTGATGTTGATGATGAAGACGATGGTATTACTGATGATGAAGACGTCCCTCATGATTTAAGTGATGAAGAACGTGTGAATGATGATGATGGTGAAGACAGAGTTTATTCTAGTGAAGAAGAAGATTGACCTTTAGTTGTAACTTGCAAAAGACACTTATTTGTTTGAATTAATGAATCTAATTGTTGTGGATTTTTTAAATGTGTATATTTATTTGGATGTGTTGTATTTGAATTTGTGCATGCTTATATTATTTTGTTCATGAATTTGTCTATGTTATGCTAATTGTACTTGTACAGATGTCAGCAGATGTTGCAGGATCACACGGTGGTGACGGTGGTGGTGAGGATGAACCTCCTACGCCAAACATCCGCAGCGGTTGTTTCGCCGCATTTAGAAATAAAGGTAAGAATATTTGGATTATTGTAACACAATCAAAAATTTGGTGCATATATATGTTGCTTTCCTTGAATTTTTATTACTTTGTCACTCACTTGATTTTTGCAGGCAAAGGCAAAAGAAAAGAAAATTTGGGCGGCAGAGCGGCCGGTAGAAAGACTCGAGGCATTAGCCGATGTATCGATTTGTTGGAGGAAGTTGGTCAGCATGGCCCTGTCCCGATAGATTTTGAAGAAAAATCTCACCGGCCTCGCGGCACGCATGCTCAGCATTTAGCTAATTACATCGGGGATTGTATCAGGAGGCTCGTGCCACTGTACTACCCAAGTTGGGCTGATGTCCCTGATGAGATCGAAACATTGGTTTGGGCGAACATAGAGGTCAGTTATCATTTTTATGTTCATAACATTATTGTGTTTATTTATTTAATGATGTATATATTTAAATAAATTTGTTTATTTATTTATATCATATAAATAAATAACAAATTTAAATAAATATACAAATTGTATCTTATTTATTTATATAATATAAATTTTTTTTAAATATATATAAAAAAATTAGAATAAATATAAAAAAATTTAAATAAATATATATTTGATGAGAATAATGTAATAAGCTTTTCGGATAAGCTGTTTTCAAACAGCTTATCCTGATATGCTTATCAGAACAGGCTGTTTGAATACAACTTATCTTGATAAGCTTATCAGAACAAGCTGTGTGAAAACAGCTTGTTCTGATATGCTTATCAGGATAAGCTGTTTTCAAACAGCTTGTCCTGATAAGCTTATCAAGATAAGCTGATTTCAAACAGCTTGTCCTGATAAGCTTATCAGAACAAGTTGTTTTCAAAAAGCTTATGCTTATTAGGATAAGTTGTTTTTATTATAAAAAATTAAATAAATGACTAAGCCATTAAATAAATAAACAAAATAATGTATAAATTATATCTCTAACTCTAACTCTGTTTTTGTTTTATTTGTTGTATATGAATGCAGAATCAGTTTAATTTGACGCCACACAAGAGTGATCCTGGTAGATGGAAGGAAATACGTGGCGGCATCAATCAAATGCTTACAAAGAGTTATAATTCTCGAAAAAATACGCTCAAGACAAAGCATTGGGTCCGAGACATCGATACCGGCAGGGTAGATATCGACAGAGTCCGCAGCGAGCGTCCAGAGGAAATTACTTCAGAGGACTGGGAGAAACAGATCGCACTTTGGAGTAATCCGGATTACGAGAAAAGATGCCAGACGAACTCCCAGAACCGGTCTAAGCAGAAGACGCCGAGTCGGCAGGGATCCCGATCGTTGGCACGCCTTCGAGACCAAGTGGTGAGAAATTCTATAATTAATTTACATACATATATGTCTTTGATTATATGTTTTGGTGTGTTGTGATTTTTTGTTTTGAATTTGCTTCATTCTCTATATGCGTGTCTATGTATGTACAGACGCAAGCTGCAATTGAAGCTGATGTGCCACCCCCGACTGTCATTGATCACTTCTTCATTGCGCACACCGACCAGGATGGGAATTTTCCTTGCGATGCGGACCGCGTTATGTATGTAAGTATTTTTTTTAAATTAATTAATTAATTAATTTTTTTTTGGATATGCCTTGTTTTTTACTATTCCTTGCCGATAAATAATGTACCAACCCGACTAATATATAATATACTAACTGTCGTTTGTTTTTGTCACTTCATTAGGAGGAGATGCTTGCGATGAAGGCTGAAGGAAAATATACGGACGACGAGATCAACCGTATCGTCCGAGGTGGAAAGCAGCGAGGCCACATGCCCGGTGTCGGCCAGATAGTGCCGAGAAGGAGTACTCACTATATTCCTCCTCCTCCTCCCGTCGACCCACGGTTGGAACAAGCGTCTCAAGTGTTTAACTTTTTGAGAAGTGACGATAGGTTTGCCGATGCGTTCGGAGCATTTCTATCGGGTGGTGCTAGCGGGAGTGGCACGGGAGGCAGCGGTAGTGGCGCCGGTGGGAGTGGTAATGGTTAGTATGCTTGTCTTGTTTTTCCTACCTTAGCATGCAAGTTTAATAATTGTAAACCCCGAATTGCAAGTTTAATAAGTGTAACTAGGAACTTTGTACTCAAGTTGTGACATGTATTTGTATTGATCGAGAGGTTACATGTTATTGTGTTTTGGTACTAGATTCGTGGTAGATTTTTGGTATTTTTATCTTCAGGTTTTGTATTTGTATTCCCAGGTTTTGGTAGATTTTTTCCGGAAAAATTCCGGAAAAAATCTGGAAACAGCCTGCTGTGCAGGCAGCTAAAAAAAAAAATGTCAAAGTTTCCCTGGCGACATGTCGCCAGGGAAACTTGGGATTATTTGACTTTCTAAAAAGTCAGCCAAGTTTCCCTGGCGACGTGTCGCCAGGGAAACTCAAAAAAACATTGACTTGTCAACGCCAGGCGTTGACTCGTCAACGTTACGTCTAGTTTCCCTGGCGACATGTCGCCAGGGAAAAGTGAGGTTTAAAAAACCTGTTTAACTTAAGTTCCTTAATCAGCCATATTTTCCCTGGCGACACATGTCGCCAGGGATACTATCCCGCACCAACTCCGACGTGGTACCAATTTTTGAACCAAAGAGTTTGCGGGGCCCACTTGTCGCCAGAGAAATCGAAATTTGTCGCCAGGAAAACAATCCCGCACCAGCCTTTCTTGGCGTACTTTCCCTGGCGACATGTCGCCTGGGATTCATCTTCCCTGGCGACATGTCGCCAGGGAAACGTCGCGAATTTGGCCAGGGAAGGGTTCGAATATTGTAGTGATATCATAAATTGTGTGATTGGTAAAACGTATTTGCTTGCACAAATATGGTGTTTGAGCCTACTATTTGATGTCAAAAAGAGGTGTTTTGGGACCTGGAATTTACTGTCATAAATAGGAAATTTGGTTGCGCTACTATGGTGTTTGCTGTCCTAATTAGGTGTTTTTGCTTGTGCTTTTTGTCTCACAACATACTATTGCTAGCGTCTAAAGTTGGCTGTTTTTATCAAGACTATTTAAATACAGTAGTTTTAAGGTTTAGTATTTTACTTTTATTCATAAAGGGTCTATAGTAACCAAATAGTCATGTCTTAAATATAAATTATTGGCTTGGTATGCCATAAACTATGAATTTTGTGTACGAGTGGCAATAAGTTTGGTGATATAATAAATTTGTTTTAATAACCTATAGTATTTGTTGTAAAGATGAAGATTTGATAGCTAAAGATAGAAGTAAAGATGAAGATTTGATAGCTAGGATTTCTTGTAGTACATAAAAATAAGGAATGATAACTAGGGTTCTTTTTTCTCTTCAAACGTTGATCTAATGGTTGATTCTTCCAAAATATATATATATATATATATATATATATATATATATATATATATATATATATATATAGGGGTGAGATATATGCAGAACTCATTTAAAGCGTAGAACTATGTAGAACTATTCTAAACCAATCACAATTAAGTATGATTATTATTTATTTATTTAATCAAAAGGGTATATTTGTCAAAACATATATTTAATTTGAATTTTTGTTTTTTTCTTTGAAAACGTTTTTTATTTCTTTAATTTTTGAAATCAAATTTTTTAGTATACATGTAGTTAGAAAAGTATTTTCTAATATCGTATTGTTAATGTTATAGATATGACTTATTTTTACATAGATGTTATATGTATGACTTATAAATTTATAAAAAATATAAATATTCTAGAATAAGACAAATAACATAAATGTTATACATATGACTTGTAGATTTACAAAAAATATAAATGTTTTGGAATAAGACAGACATAAACGTTATACAGAGTATACTTTTATATATATTTTCCTAATCTGTAATTAAAAAAAAACATAAATGTTATAATGTATATTTTTACATGAATTTTCTTGATTTATAATAAAACAAAAAACATAAATGTTATACATATAACTTCAAAAGTTACAATAAACATTTATGTTATACATCTATACGCGACAAGAACATTTATGTTCGGCTTCAAGAACATTTGTGCACGACTTCAAAAACATTTATGTTCGGCTTCAAGAACATTTATGCACGGCTTCAAGAACACCTGTACATGCCATCTAAAAGCATCATTCATCATCTTCATTACACCCTGCTACCTCTATCACACCCTGGCATGATAACGAGACTTTCTTCTTTTACATTTATTACTCTTTATTCTCCAACAATTAATTATTACTGTAAACAAAAAAACAAGAAATCAATATAAAATCAAAATTAAAAAACTAAACAATAAATTATAAAAAATCAGTATCTCAATACAAATGTATGACCCATCCTTATGCAATAACAAAACCAACCTCTATATATTCTTGCATATAACTACGATACAGTTAGAAGAAAATAAAACAAAAGCATTACATCATTTTGAATTGAAACAAAAGCATTAACATCATTTTGAATTGATTATGCTTTATTAGATAATAAATGCAAGTAACAAAATACTAACACCCTTCACGATTAATTTGTCTAAACAAAAAATAACTTGTACACGTGACAATCAGAATTCAATTTGATTAAAAAAAAATACATATATCAACTCACCTTTATTGGGCCTGATTTTGAGTGCAAGATCCAATTAATTATGGAATTATTCACAAACGATTCAGGATCTACGCCAATCAGATCTAAAAAAAACCGATCTAATTTATAGGGGATCGATTCACAGTTCGAAGATTTGGGTTACACATATGGGGTCGATTGGGTGGTGATTAGATGAAGAAAATAAGTTAACAGTTCTTTTGGTTGGGGCGGCTAGGTTTTCGAGTGGGGAAGAAACTGATACAAAAATGAAAGTTGTCAAATCCTTATACCCAGTATTTAGTGGGACAGTTTACAAAGATAATTAAAGTTTAATACCAATACTACCCTTTGAGGCTTTTTTTTAATTTGTAAGGAAAATCTTTAACTTTTGTTTAATTACACTTTTGGCACAATTAATCATAACCTTTAAATAAACTCATCCAATGATCCAGATTCATTATAAGAGTTTTGCAGAGTTCTACACTTAAATTGAGTTCTGCATATAACTCTTACCTATATATATATATATATATATATATATATATATATTTTTTTTTTTTTTAAATTTTTGTTTTTCATATTTTTTGCATTATGTATTAAGATTTATGCACTTTAGTATACATGTATATTTTAGAAGGATAAATATTTTATATTTTTTGCAAAAAGTAAAAAAAAATTTCAAAAAGAAATTCACGCCAAGACTGGTTCTCATATAAAGACAAATCTTTTTACTTTCAAATAGAGACTTGTAGACACCGTCTCAAGACACTGCTTTTGATTCTCATATTAAACACCTGTTGTGGAACCGGTTTCGATATGCTTTGGTTATAGAGATACCGGAACCACTCTTTATGAGCTATTCTAACTAGTTTTTATGAGCTTTTTTGTAGTAGTGCCTCTTTAATATCTCTCGTATTATACCTTCTCAAATTGCTCGCCACTCTATCATCACCTCGTTAATTCTCTATAATTAGTTTTGCAATTAAAATTGCTTGAATCTAAAGCCCCTTTCAAGGTAACAAATTAGAACCACTTGTAAAAATATATGTCGTTTTTATCATGTTTGAGTTGTATTTTTTATTATGTTATTTCAATAAGTTTTGGAAAAACCTAGTTATATTAGGAGTGTTTGTATTTGGCGTAAAATCAATCAACATAATGTATATTTTATTACTCTTTGGAATTATGTATGAATTAAGTTTTCATTATCAATACCCTATATAAGCAACTTCAATATAAACCTTGTGAATGATATCGAGACTGTTCCGGAACGATGGATTCACATGTGTTATTTTTAGGGTTAATTATTTTTTATTTTCAAAATAGGTTTTAGTCTAACATATCTTAAATATGTAATTGTTATAAGCACTTGTGAAGTTTTGGTCATAAATAGGCAACACGAATTCATGCCATTAGTGTCGAGGTGTATACCATGAAATACATGTACTTTATTGATTTATTTACAATTCCAATGGTTGATGAAAGCATACCCTAAGGCTGTTTGGGTTAGCTAAACTGATTTTTTTTAACAAAGTTAAACTGCTTAATTATATGAGGTTGTTTAAAATTGTTGGTTCAATTGCTTAATAGAAGGAAATTACATGTGATTTTTGTTAATTAATGTAATTTTGTTCTAGAATTATTTTGTTATTAATAAATGAAAATTACGTATAATTATGGTGAATTACATGTGATTTTACATTGGAATTATTTTGTTATTAACGAAATAGGTTTTCATTGTGTAAGGAATGAATCACATGTAATTTAGAATAATCGCATTCACATGTGATTTTTTCTAAATCACATGTGATTCATTCCATAAGCATAATAAAAAATCTGGTGGATCAATATATTTGGATCCTATTATATAAGGAAATTCCTATAGTAGTTGAAGGGACGTACTATTAATATAATAGATGAAAAAGAAGACGCCACTAATTTTTGAAGTTTAAACACTTTTTAGTTTTCGATGACACCAATTATTGAAGTTTAATCAATTTTAAGTTTATGAGTTCTATGTTTATTTGAATAGTTACTTGATTAGAAATTATTTTCTTTATAAGATATATTTGTTAGTTAATTCATATTAAAGATCACGTGTAAATATTTAATTATTACAAAATCACATGTGTTTCGATAAAAATCACATGTGATTCATATAAAATCACATGTTGCTAGAGGTTTTTGAAAAAATATAATACTCCTAAAATGATTCAAAGATATTTCTAATACTAAACTGATATATATACTTTCCATTACTTTAACTATTATCAAAATGTGATTATATCGTAAAAGTTACTTGCCATTACTTCTACTATAAAATGATGTTATATCGAAACTAATGAAATTTGATTTTCAACCTCCCATTTGTAAATTGTACATATCTTATACATATACATTTTCAATTTTATTGTATATAACTATTATAAACTACAAAATCAAATATGATTTGCACGAATGACTTGTGATTTGCACAAATCACATGTGATTTGCACGAATCACATACGATTTGCACATGAATCACATGTGAGTTACACACGACATGTTTTTCCGGAATCACATGTTTCTGAAATTGTACCTAATTGACTTTGAAAAGTAAAAGTCCAGTACAAAATTTAGTTGGCGACTAAATCAAATTTTTTTTGTTAACCTAAATGTTTATTTTAATTATATGTTTTTTTACTAGTTGTAATACTTTAATAAAAAATTATTTCAACAATACTAATAAAAAACAAACATCTTAGCATAAAGATAATTTTTTTTTTTTTGTAATTTTCACACCTGTAGTATCCTATCATCAATCATACTTGTCATACAAACAACCTGTTTTTTTGCATACATGGCTAGTTATTGTTTGTATTTACACCATTAATAGCTTTAAAGATCATCTGTCTTCACAAACCCAAACAATAACCAAAATAACATCATAATTATTACAAACAAATAAACACATGACAAATAACAACAACACAGACACTTTCACGTCAACAACAAATGATACTTATCAAAATGAGTTAACTCACCCCGATAAACGGCTCATCGATCCCAGTCCTTCAAACCAATTAAAGAATTAATAATCTTGATATTGGAATCAAGAGCTAAAGCTCGATGTTTTAAAGAAGCTTCAGTAGATGGTAAGTTTTTATTTTTCGGCGGAGAATTTAATGACGACGTGGTGGGGAAGGGGAAGGATGTGGTGGTGGATTGACGTAGATGGCGGATCCACGGCGGTGGATCATTGAAGACGCACTGTTGTTATGTTTCTGGCGATGGTTATTTGTTTTCCGGTGGTGGAATTATTAGTCAAGTTGATAAAAAAATTGTATGTGAAAAAGAATGAAGTTTTCTTAAGAAAAATGAAGTTATTGAAGTGTCAAAATGAATTAATTTGTACTTTTTTGGTAGACACCCTATTATGCACGTAAGTTATACTACCACCTACTTCTCTATCTGTTCTGTCATGCACACATAATCTTAATTTCAACCAACCATTTCTCGTATCAGACCATATATACAGATACAAACATAATACATGCACACATAATTTTAGTTTCAACCAACCATTTCTGATTTCTCGTATCTTGTTTATCTACTTCATGTTGTTGTAGTTACTTAAATTCAAATACCAAGCAGTTTTTCATTATTTTGCTGCGTAGAATGAAGATCATAGTGAGGGAATCGACGATGGTTAAGCCAGCAGAGGCGACACCAAAGATAAGTCTATGGCTCTCTAACATTGACTTGTTGGTATCGGAGCATCACACACAAACCGTGTTTTTTTATAGGCCCAAAGACGATGCCAAGAACTTCTTTGATCCCAAAGTGATGAAGGAAGCACTGAGCAGGGTGTTGGTTCCATTTTACCCTGTGGCGGGGAGATTTAAGAAAGACAAGAATGGGCGCATTGAAACTGATTGTCAAGGACAAGGCGTCTTGTTTGTGGAAGCTGAGACGGAATATGCAATGGAGGATTTTGGTGACTTTTCTCCTAGAGTGGAGTTTCTGAAACTTGTCCCAACAGTCGATTACTCACTGGGACTTGAATCGTATCCTATACTGCTCTTTCAGGTATGCATTGCATGAAACTCAAACTTTATTAGTTTATATTGAGGTTATAACCAAGGGTGCGGAAGGTTGTGCAAGAGGTGCAGTCGCACAATTTCCACTTAAAAGAGGCACATTTTTATTAAGTTTTGATACAAACAAGTATAATATTAAACATATATGTCATATAATTGAATCTTATATGCAATTTCTCTTTAATTAACAATTGTAACGAGGCCTCTGTGTTGTTATTGCCTAGGGCTACAAAAAACAACTAAACGACCTTGGTTATAACGTAATATTGTGTGGGTTGCCACATTTAAATTTGAGCAGGTTACTTACTTCCAATGCGGCGGAGTTTCACTAGGAGCTGCGTTTCACCATCGTATTGCCGATGGGTTATCTGCAATGCACTTCATTAACTCATGGTCCGATATGGCTCGTGGCCTTGAACTCATTGTCCAGCCCGTCTTAGATAGGACCCTTCTCCGTGCACGACAGCCACCACAACCCAGCTTCCAGCATATAGAATTCCAACCCCCTCCACCAACGAAATATAGTCCATCATCTAAATCTTCATCAGATGACACAATCACTTCATTTTTCATAATTACACGAGACCAAGTGAACTTACTCAAAGAAAAATCAAAAGAAGTTGGCAGCACAATTAACTATAGCTCATACGAAATACTAGCTGCGCATATTTGGAAGTCCGTATGCAAAGCCCGCGGGCTGCTTGATGACCAGGATACCAAGCTTTTTATGCCCACCGATGGGCGAGCTCGTCTGCAGCCCCTTTTGCCCCGAGGCTTTTTCGGGAATGTTATCTCAATGGCCACTCCTATAGCAGCAGCAGGTAAGCTTAGTTCGAACCCTACTTGGTACGCTGCGAGTATTATTCGTGATGCTATATTACAAAGAAATAAGGATTATATACTCTCCGCAATTGATTATTTGGAACTACTGCCCGATCTAAACACCAAGGATCTCGGTGGTGAGTCACTTAAATTTGCTAATCTTCAGATAAGTAGCTGGGGTAAGCTCCCGATATATGAGACTGATTTTGGATGGGGTCGTCCTGTATTCATGGCGCCTGCTTTTCTCCCAATTGCAGGTCTTAGTTTTGTGTTACCAAGCCCAACTAATGACGGAAGCATGCCTATCATCATCTCATTGCAAGCTCAACACATGGAGCTTTTTAGTAAATTGTTGTACGATATCTAAAGTTTCGTACAATCTTAATATGTTATGTCCGATAATAAGCGTTAAATTGACGTGCAAGTGAGATTATTGTTAAGCAGATCAAAGTTATTTCTCTAAAGCTATTTTGTGCGCATCACTGAAACTTTTGTGACTTTCCTTTTTTTTTTAACTCATATCTTTTTTACAGCAGGCGGTGAATCTTTAACGAGTACAAAAGTGTGGCAAATCTTAATTGAACTCAAGTAACATCTTAACCTTTATGTTTGTTTATCAAAATTCGAAACCTGTTAGATTTCCATTTCATCTAGTAGCGTTTGTATAATTTGTTATCAGAAATGAGGCAAGCTGGTATTGATATCGAGTTCTTTACGATTGCAAGTGTTTTAAAAGTTATAGGGGTAGAAGAGAGGAGGCTCTCTTTTACACGATGGACATTTGTGTTAGTTTGAGTATATTTATGTTTGTTTAAAAATGATCCTAGCTATATAAGTCATTGATCGGAGTGAAAGCATTTGATGATCCTAGCCATACAAGTCAATAATCCGAGGGAAACCATAGTACTGAAAATTTAAGAAAATTTTAACCTATTCTTTAATGATAGAAAATCTTACACTTAAAATTAGGGTTATCAGTAGGGTCGGGTGACCCAACCTGAAACTGAACTTTAACCCGAACTCGAAACCTGATAAAGGTTATTGGGTCGGGTTAAATTGGGTTAAAGATTTTTGTCGAGTTATTTTGATCCGAACCTGATAACCCGATGGTGTTATGAGGTCGCGTTAGGGATATATAAATATTGTTATTGGGTCAATCCGATAATGTTTAACTTTTTAAGTGTCACAGTTTGTTACAGATTTAGAGTATTTCTCTACCTTTTTTTATTCCTATAAGGTAGTAATACTTTTCATGCATGATTCATGTTTGACAAATTTTAGTTTTAACTAATTACTAGACGAGTACCCGCGCATAGCGGCGGAAATTCGGAGCGACAAAAAATTATTGATACGCGATATTGTGCTAAGTGTTTCGTGCAACGTTCAATATAAAACGTGAAAAGGATCAAAATGCTTATTACAAACGCAAATCCACTTACAAAGGAGTACAAATTACTTGTGTCTTTGAGGTATGTTTTAGCTCCTTGAGCTGGATAGTCTTTGTAACAATGTGTTTGCACATGATATTACTTTTCTAACATGAACTTTGCATACAATAAATCGTCTAACAAAAAATGTAACAAATAAGTCATGATTCGGTACCATATTGACACTAAAAAGATGCAAGTCTACCCAATGCAATGATGCATCATTCATCTTCATATTCAGTCCCCACTACTTCTTGATGTCAGGTACCCACGGTACTCCTCCCATTTCTTTCATGAAGACAACAAGGTAGAGCAAGAAACCCGAAATAATAAATAAATAAGATAAATAAAATCCAACATAAAACTTACTCACATATATATAGTTATGGTCTTAAGGATGTTAGCACCTACACCCTCTCAATCTTTAAACCAGGTATGACAAATTTCGTTTTAGATGTTGAGTGATTTATATAGATGCAGACAAAGAGAAGCTAGATGCTAAACAAAGAGATAGAAAAAAAGGTGTGGTACTTATTCAATCAGTATTTCACAACAGCTATAGATATAAACTAAATTGTGTTAGATGCATAAATAATAAGTTATAATTCTACGAGTTTAACAAAGCTTTAGGTATGTATTTTATTTTACAAAAGACATTTTAAAAAGAAAAGATATGAGTAATTAAGTGTATCATTTTCTCAATTACTTAATAAAACTTGAGATACACATCTCCTTTTTGAGTTCCTTTGTGTCAACATGCAAAATTTGTTAATGTCACAATTTATTTGTATATCAGTTCTGAAAAAATAGAAAGCCATTGATAACCTTTTGCCACCATAGTAGACTTGTAGTGACCTTTTGCCACCATGTGTTTCGGAACCGCTTCCAAACTACAGATAGATAACACCGCCAATAAATGAAATTTATAGGCAATGAAGGAATTTGTGCACAATCACATAAACTCTCCCACCAAGCTCTGAGCCATGTCACACAGCTGCAACTTTGATTGTACAAGTGTAAATTAGCAACTAAGTAACAACAATGTTCCTATGCTTGCGTAAAATACTATTTATCAGCAGGTTTAGGGTTTGGCATAATAAATTAGGAGTTATTGTAATTAGATATTCATTTGTCGCTTTCATGAATCACTTATGACTTAACTGAAAATAAAGAAAAGAGAAATCAATACATGAAACATGGTGAAACGTTCATCTGTGTGAAATTACCTCGCAAAATAAACTGAGATTCGCCGGTTCATAGGACGGACTGAGATTTTTAGGCGCTAAATTTCAACCCTTGCTCATAAACCTTTTATCAAAAAAGTAATGTGCAGAATATACACAGCCATTAGATTTGTTCCAAAATCAATTGAAAAACCAAACAAGATAGTCACATTTGTTTACCTTACATGCGGTTGTTTGTGCTTGTCTTTGATCAAAGTCTTGCCACTTAAATATTTGCCAGTAATATCTTGTCCTCTTGTCACCTAAGAATCATATGAAATTATCATTAAAAAAATATTACAACACATTTCGATAAGTAAAACAAATCAAAATATGAGATCAAACAAACCTTTTTAAAATATGAAGGAAAAATGTTATCCATTTTGAATCAAAAGCTTTTTATGACAAAAGATTTCGGGATATACCTAAAACAACTTGTTAAAACAATACCTAAGAAACGCCTTGTAGTTATCTTCCTGTCTTTTGATTTGAATTTCCATTTTTAAATGAAATTTGAAAAGTCCAGTAGTTATTTCCTTTTTAAAGTGATTTCCTATATTATTGTTGAAAATTCAAACGTGATTGTTGAAAATTCATTTCAATTATTTATTTTCTTTTTATAATGATGTTAAGATTAAGATAGTTACTGTAAGATATAGCAAACTTTAAAAATTAAACTCACATATTACGGAAAACAAACCGAGGTGGCAATAGGTATATCCGGAAAGACTGCAAAGGCATCATCTTTTCTGGCAAGATGGTGGCGTCCATCGGAGACTGTAAAAAATACCGAAGAAGTTATAAAAACTTAGATCTAGAAACTTGATAAATATACATAGGTATATCAATAAAACTGAAGCACTACCTCAAAATTTGAAAACCCTTTTAGTGGCTAATCTTGGTTGTTTCCTTTCGGTGTTGTGGTTCTGTATTGGTGCGGTTTACAATGGATGGATGGGTTTCGGTGGTGGTATTCTTTGTGGTCATGGTGGCAAGGATCAGCGGTGGTGGTGATGTACTGTGGTTATGAGATACGATGATTTGGGACGAAAGGTTGTGGAGTTTTTGTTGTATAGGGAATGGTAGAAGATATGAGGGTATTTCACCATCAGAACGATTCGTCCCTACACATCAAAAGCCACCAGATCTTCCACCACTAAAAGATCGATCTTCAAAAACCACCAGGTCTACAACAAAACCCATGGAGGCTTCTTCGAATTCAGGCATTGCTAGTGGCGTCTGAGGTGCTGGCTACGATAGTGGAGGTCGAGGTGGGTAAGGTGGCGGCATGCAGAGTATTGTAAAAGGTTTTAGTTGTATGTGTTTTAAATAGTGAAGAAAGATTTTGACAAATAAGAAATTACAATGAGAATTATTGTTTTCTATATTTACAAAGTCAACTTCCAGCTTACAAACCGTGTTTTAAGTTTTCAGTTACGTAATTTTCAAACCTTCTTATATTAAATGAAGTTGCCAATATATAGTAAAGATGTACTCCACATTTCTTAAAATAAAAACTTAAAATTCAGTTTTTTCACTTTTTTCATTCCTCTTTTATAAGGTGTATAGATATAGATATATTCATTTTTTCAACATTTCCTTTATTATTAATTTTTTCAACAATTCCTTTTATAGAGAATTTTCAACATTCAAGAATTGTGGGTATTCTCTTTATATGTAGTAGAGATAGAGATTTTAAAGACTGGTGTTGATCTTCTTGCCGTAAATTAATTTCCAAAATTTTCACATGCTGTTGACTTTATGTCGAGAAAACAACCATAAAAACATGTCTAACAGTGACATCTTAACCATAAAAACATGTCTAAAAGTGAGATCTTATCCTTTATGTTTGTTTATCAAAAGTCGAAACCTATTAGATTTTCATTTCATCTAGTAGCGTTTATATAATTTGATTTCAGTAATGAGGCAAGCTCGTATTGATATCAAGTTCTTTACGATTGCAAGTGTTTTAAAAGTTATCGAGCTACATCAGCTATTTAGACAACTTCTTGGGGGCAGAGTGAGTAGTTGTTAATCCATCCAATTGCAAGTATAAATAAAGTCAGGTGGTACAATTAGCGGTCGAAAAGAAAGCCAAAACCCAAAACCTTGGATCGAATAAGACCTGCCAACAAATAAAAAAAAAGTTAGTACAAAGTCATGCAATAACAAACATAAAGGCAAACATAATTGCAAAAGGCTAACCTGGTTTTATTTGCATAATTAACTACCAGATACTCTATATATGTGTGTATCAAACCTAACGTTTCACCGTATTAGGCGAGCCACAAAAAAACTAGATTACCAACACGTTCCACCAAACCAATGTGCATCATTTCGGACCAAGCCGCAACCAATAAAATTATTAACTCAGCCCTTCCCTATCAAAATAAGAATAAAAATGTAACACTCGTTCTCTAGTCGACAAGTCTATCGGAAGAAAGATGATTATTATAGGCACAAGGCGGAAAAATTAAATTAATATGCAAGTAGATGAATTTTGTAAACCATTATCTTATTATCTTCAAGCGATGACAAGTATCTAGATTTGATGGTAAAGTTGATAGAAACAATGGAGTCTAATAGACGCCATGGATTCATTTGATTAAAGGTTGAAAAATGTAAGTCAGATTCGATATTAATTTTTATCCGAAACCTGAATGTTTATGTTAATAGGTACACGACGGGGATCCGTTGTGCACTTCAAACATAAACATTAAAGTAGCGTACCAGAACTAACATCGTATCTCGCTCACCTATTTCTTCCTTCAGTCTAACAAATCGTCTATTAGACTCCATTGTTTCTATCAGTTTCACAATAAAATATGGATATCTAATTTTATCATGACCCGACTTCTGCTTGAAGATAGTAAAATACAGTTTATGGATTTTATCTACTTCGATATTAATTAATTTTTCCGCCTCGTGCCTATGATAACCATCTTTCTTCCGATAGACTTGTCGAAGGTGTTGTAACTTTTTTTGACAATTTAATTATTTGATTTTAGTTAGGGTTTTTAGGTTTGGAGTGGAGAAGATGAATGGAAAAGGGGCAAAATTTAATTATTTCTTAGAAACCGTTTGTGTTTTTGGTGTCTTTTAATAATGGTGGCCTACATATAGGGGTAGAAGAGAGGATGCTCTCTTTTAGACAATGGACATTTGTGTTAGTTTGATTATATTTTTGTTTGTTAAAAGATGATCGTAGCTATACAAGTCATTGATCCGAGTGAAAGCATTTGATGATCCTAGCCATACAAGTCAATAATCCGAGGGAAACCATAGTACCGGAAATTTAAGAAATTTCAAACTATACTTTAGTGATAGAATATGTTACACGTATAATTAGGTGTATAAGTAGGGCCGGGTTGGGCCAACCTGAAACTAAATTTAACCCGAACTCAAACCCGATAAAGGTTATTGGGTCGGGTTAAATTGGGTTAAAGAGTTTTGTCCAGTTATTTTGATCCGAACTCAATAAACGGCTAGTGTTATCAGGTCGGGTTCGGGATAGATAAATATTGTTATTGGGTCAATCTGATAATTTTAACTTTGTAAGTGTCATAGTTCATTACAGATTTAGAGTGCTTGTCTACATTTTTTATTCATATGAGGTAGTAATACTTTTGATGCATGATTCATGTTTGACCAATTTTAATTTCAACCAATTATTTCAAAGATTAGTGTTGATCTTCTTGCCGCAATTTTATATCCATAATTTTCACATGTCTAAAAGTGACATATTAACATTTATGTAGAGAAAGCAACCATAAAAACATGTCTAAAAGTGACATCTTAACCTTTATGTTTATTTATCAAAAGTCGAAACCTATTAGATTTCCATTTCATCTTGTAGCGTTTGTATAATTTGTTTTCAGAAATGAGGCAAACTGGTATTGATATCGAGTTCTTTACGATTTCAAGTGTTTTAAAAGTTATAGGAGCTACATTAGCTATTTAGACAACTTCTTGGGGCAAAGTCTGTTAATCCATCCAATTGCAAGTATAAATAAAGTCGGGTGGTAATTAACGGTCGAAAAGAAATCCAAAACCTTGAATCGAATAACACCTGCCAACAAATAAAAAAAAAATTAGTACAAAGTCTGAAAGTCATGCAATAACAAACATAAAGGCAAACATAATTGCAAAAGGCTAACCTGGTTGGATTTCTGTAATCAACTATGAGTATCGTTATATATGCGTGTATCAAACCTAACGTTTCATCGTATCAAGCAAGCACAAGAAAACTAGATTACAGACAAGTTCGAGCAAAACCAAAGTGCATCATTTCTAAGTTGTCTAGGAACAAACCACAAACCAATTAAATTATTAACTCAACCCTTACCTAGTAATCCAGTGTACTCTTCCCTTTCAAAAAAATGTAACACTCGTTCTTTGGCCGACAAGTCTATCGGAAGAAAGATGATTTATAGGCACAAGGCGGAAAAATTAATTAATATACAAGTAGATGAATATTGTAAACCATATATTATTATCTTCAAGCAATGACATGTCATGATAAAACCATATATCTAGATTTGATGGTAAAAATGATAGAAATAATAGAGTCTAATAGACGCCATGGATTCATTAAATTAAAGGTAGAAAAATGTGAGTCAGATCCGATGTTAATTTTCATCCGAAACCCGGATGTTTATGTTAATGGGGTACACGACGGAGATCCGTCGTGCATCTCATTAACATAAACACTGAAGTAGCGTATGAGAACTAACATCGTATCCCGCTCACCTATTTCTACCTTCAATCTAACGAATCCATGTCGTCTGTTAGACTCCATTGTTTCTACCAGTTTCACTATAAAATATGTATATCTAATTTTTATCATGACCCGACATCCGCTTGAAGATACTAAGATATAGTTTACGGATTTTACCTACTTTGATATTAATTAATTTTTCCGCCTCAACCATCTTTCTACCAATAGACTTGTCCACGCTGTCATGCATTTTTTTTGACAATTTAATTATTTGAATTAAATTAGGGTTTTTAGGGTTGGAGTGGAGAAGATGAAAGGAAAAGGGGAATATTTTAATTATTTCTTACAAAACGTGTTTTTTAACAAGATAGGCTCACTCGTGATTCGCTGCGGTGCCAATTATTTTTTCATTCGTTGTTGTTGTTCTATGGGTGTCTAGCACAAACAAAAAACAAACCAATTGCCACAAACAAACACCATAAAACAAAAGACAGTAGATGGTGTATTCATTTTTTATTGGCTCAGAAGGGTAGAGCTGCTAAGAAACATTGCACATCTACCATGGCTGCAACTTTCTCAAGTTGCCACGCAAAGGTTTAGAATGCACCACATGTTTTCCTTTCTACCTCGAAAATCATCATCGCCTTTAAAACTGTAAGTATCCAAAAGACGAATCCCGTATCAGTGTTATCTATTTGTAATCACACGCACATGTAAGACACATAAGGGACCCATACACATATCTTTTCCCACCTAAACCCACAGAAACTAATAAAAAAACTATTAGTGTAGCAATCATCTCACAAAGGCCCTACCATAAACGTAACTTTCTCATAAAGCCATTACCACAAACAGATTTAAGTTGTATGGGTTAGCTTTCCGAATTTTTGGTTGGCTCAGAAAGGTAGACCATCGGAGAAACATCGCGTGTCTTTCATGGCTGCAACTTTAGGAAGTTGCAACGTCAAGACGCAAATGTCTTCATATCCGGTAGTTCCTACCAACACTCTCATCATTACCTATAAAAAATGCTTTTGCAAAGTTTACGATTGACTTGAAACCATGTCAGCTTTCCCACAAAATAATTATCACAAACAGAGAACAAACCAATTAAGAGAAGCATAATTGATTTCTTTTTTAGTGACTCAGAAGGATAGAGCATCAGAAAAATATGTGTTTCTGCCATGCCACTAATGTACGACAACACATAACCTTTACTGAGACATATTCAACCAACACACAACCTTTACTGTAACACCCGTCTCACAAAGTGACTGCCACAAACAGATATAACTAAAGCCTCGAAAACACGTTTCCACAGAAAAAATCCCCCCGACATGTATGGAGTCCGAAAATCAGATAAGACAACCAATCATCACAAACAGATCAAAGTAGGCCAAATCCAAAGGTACAAACATATCCTAAGCTCATGATAACTCAAGCAAACTTGTTGCATTGCTCGTTACTTTTTCAGTAGATTAGCATTATAGTTATCACAAAAGAATAAAAGTGTTTCGAGAACTCATTATAGCATAAAACGATAAGATGAAGGATAGCCTAAACAAAACTCATCATCACCTAGATCCAACCACATAGGAAAACACATACTTATCCAAAAAGCATAAGGTAAAAGAGTTTCAGAAACCAATTTCCATAAACACAGGTCAATGCATGCCAAATACAAAGATGGTTAACGGTGGTCACTATAGGAACATTTATATGGTCAAACAATTCCATAGAGAGGATAAACAAAACATGGATGCAAACGCACAACTTACCTCGACAGGATATGTTGGTATCACATATCAAGAAGAATATCATATAAATCCAATTACCACAAACAGTTCAAATCATGCCAAATCTAAAGGTTGTTGCTGCTGGCGACAATAGTAGCATTTATATGGTCAAACCAATTCCACATTCGCTCACAGAGAGGATAACAAAGCATATCACAAAATCAACTTCACTTCCCACGATCTAAAACATAAAACCCAAACCCCTATTTCTTATATGAAACTGAAATAATGATTAATTAGACGAAAGAAAAACTACCTTAGGCTTTTCGTTATTGATTCAATTAGGATATAATCTACAAACGATTTGTTTGACCAATTGAAAGGCACACCCAATCATCAATCACAATCCCATCAAACGACTTAACGTAACTAACATCACCTACCTACCAACGACGCCGCCCACCACATACGGCGGCAACTAAGGCACTGAATCAAATAATTTAGATCTCGCCAATCTTCACTATGGAACAATCAAAGAATAAAAATTATGTGATTGCTTTGATCAAAATCGGTGGTGATTTGCTTATGTGATAGTGGGTTTGTGAAAGGGGAAAAACGACAAGACAATGTTATCAATTTCTAACCACACACACAGGTAAGACGTAAAAGGGACACATGCCCATTTTTCTCTACCGTCAAAACCCACAAAAACTAATAAAGAACTCGTTACTGTAGCAATCTGTTGGGTCAGTATTTACTGACCCTGAAGCAACTCTAGGATTTGAATATAAAATCCTCCTAAGTGTTTCATGCTCAGCAGTAAGGCCAGTCTGCTGAAGGATGACCACAGGAAAAAACTTCCTACTAAAGACTTTATAGCTGAAGAAAGTTCAGCACTCCCCTTCCAATTAACTTAGAAGATGAAGGAGTCTTCGCTTCAAATACTAGGCGGTCTAGTTGCTGAAGAACAAGGACTGAAGAAGGGATTTCAGTTCAGTTTGGTTTGACAATACCAAACTGTAACACCCCCACAAATGCTATGCGCAGCGGAACTACAACATTGGGTGCTACTCAGTATTCATTGCACACAAGATATATCAAACGACGCTAAAAAGACGTCAACTTAAAACTTGAATTTAAAATTGTTAGATGATACATGTCCACGGTTTTTCCAACCCCAATTGATACAACAGAGTTTAGCGTTTTCGGTCCCCATGAATCTCAACCCAAGAATTTCAGTTTCACAACAACATTACATTTAAACTTAAAATTGTTTAAGTAGAAAAGGGAGGAAAAACAAGCGGACTCCAAGCCATACACACAACATCCATCCCATGCACGCTCCATTCTACACTTCAGCGGTTACCTGAAACACATGCCAAAAATTTGGTCAACGAAAACGTTGAGTGGAATTCATAGGTTTTACAATTCATTTGAACGTATATAAAATAAACACCATTCGTGATCATTTATAGACTTGTTGATCAAACAATCTATATTCAGGATACTGACAATTGTGTTTAAGCTCATGACACTAATCCGTTAACTCAATCACCCGCGTAATAATTACCGGCGTGATTCAGATGAAACCAGTGCCCCTTCTAAAGGCATCAGTTGCAATTATACCTTATCTCTCATACAAGATAATCTACCGCAGAACTTACTCAACGTACAGCTTCTCGGCTAGCATTGGGTCGTTAGCCCCGTAGTACTACAAATTGTATAAGCGGCTATTTCCCCCTACTCGAGGGCAGGACAATAGTTAATAGTTCATGAATTTTGGGTCTTTTGCAACTTGGTACTCAACACAATTTCTAAGGCAACATTCGGGTCTAACAATCATTCATGATATACGTTCCTTTTAAAAACTAGCATGCATTTCCCTCGCGGGTAAAACAATTTGAAATAAATATAAGCGAGGCTATAAATTCACACCTTATATATTAAGTAGTCGGTAGTTCGAGAGATGATCACTGACGACGATACGGATGCCCGGGTAAATCAACACCTATCAACAAATAACGCGTAATGAGTAATCTCATTTTAAATACCTTACGGTACTGTATAAAATACATATGTACTAGTCACTTAGGACAATTATAACTCACGCCAAAACAATACAACAAGTATCACTCATTTTTACACCATTCGTTCTTATTATTTACGCTATCCATTTTTATCCATTTTCGCCGGTACTTACCGAAAGTACGGGCTGTTTTACCATATTTAACCATACTTATAAAATTTGACAAAATTCTCAAAAATCCTATAAGACCTGTAGATAACACATTTTTAATCCCAATAAAAGTTTTTACTCCTACGACCCGTTACGCAACGCTTTTCAAAAACTACATTTTACGGGCTGAAATTGTACTTCGACCAACTTTGACCTCTTTGACCCATTTGAAATGCACCTTTGACTTCTTTGACTCCTAAGTCAACTTATAGACTTATTTACACAGGTTTGTGACCAAATTTTGACCCTTGACCATTTACCAATTCATACTTGTGGTCCTCGGGATTTGACTAAAACTATACATAAATTCGGATTATGAAAGTTCTCGTCTCCCGGTACTCGATCTTTAAAACCTCATAACTTTTAGCTCGTTTTGAGTCACGGGCTCTACCTTATACCAAATTAAAGATACGAAGACCCTCTATAACTACATTTAGTTATCTAGACCTGTAGGAAAAATAATTTTTACGAAAAGGTCTCAAAGTTTCTGCCTAAATTTTACTACTCCGAAATCATGCTTAAACTCGATTCCAAACCTACTAATCACCACTAGGCATCATCCTAAGCTTCCTTAATCACAACCAAACACAAATTTTCAGTCCTACCCCTATTGATCAACCAACCTCATAATCTAAAATCAAAGAAAACAAACATGCAACCACTAATACCCATCTAAAACATCACTAAACACAATGCCAAACACAAAGATAATACTCAAAATCATCAACCACCATGGCTCCCCAAACACCCCCTTGTGCCGTGGGGTTTGGGTGACCAAATCACCACAACCAAATTAATTTTGGTGGGTTTTATTGGTGATTATACTTCCTTTACACATGAATTTAACATGCATCCACACAATTAGCCTCAAAAACGAATTTGATTGTTCTTGAAAATTTTTGGAAAATTTTTGTTAATGCATGTGGGATTTAAGTACATAGAAAGGTGGGGAATGACAAGATTAGATGTGGTCTAACCTTAATTTCAATGAAAATCAAGTAGAAAAATTTTTTGATGGTGTTCTTGGTGGGTTTGGGGGTGACCGTCGGCCTAAGGGCAAGAGAGGAGAGAGTTTGATTTTGTTTTTGTTAAATGTGTTTGTGTGTTTTGTGTTTATGCCTTTTTGTGGTATTGGGAGGGACCAAAGTGCAAATAAGGGTTTCTTTTGGCCTTAAGTAAAAAAACGCCATTAAAACTTTGCGGGTTCGACTCACTAGTCAATTTTGAAAATTTTACGGGAGTCGGAAATCATCCCGAACACTCTAAAATATTTTTGGGATACTTTAAATGTACTCGGATGGCTATAAAACTCACCCGACTCAACTTAACACGAACCGTAAATAAATTTCTCGAAAAATTACATTATCGATAAATCGTCAATAATTATAGAAATTTGGGCATCCCTCGGGATCGTAATCGTCATCGTCCTTCTTGAATCGTCAATCGTAAAAATTATAACCTCAAACATCGGCTTTAACCAAAATACTTATAAATATGGAAATTAAAATTTATTAAAAATTTCAAAAATTAGCGTAATTTAGGGTAACGTTAATGACCTTGGTTCTAGGGTGTCACATCCACCCCTCCTTAAAGAGAGCGACGTCCCGGCGCTCGCCTCTTCTTGTACTCACATTTCGTTCTACTGGAACAGATGAGGATACCTTTCCTTGAAAAAGTCCTCACGTTCCCAAGTGTATTCCGGTCCACGCTTAGAATTCCATCGGACCTTCACAATAGGAGTTCTACTACGCTTCAGCCGCTTGACCTCTCGGTCCATAATTTCCACAGGTTCTTCCACAAAATGCATTTTGTCGTCCAGTCGAATCTCGTCCAAAGGAATCACCAATTCCTTATCCACCAAACTCTTCTTCAGGTTCGATACGTGAAACGTGTCGTGAATAGCACTAAGCTCGCTCGGCAATTCTAACTTATACGCTACTGGTCCAATTCGTTCAACGATCTTAAACGGTCCAATATACCTTGGACTCAACTTTCCTTTCTTCCCAAAACGAATTACACCCTTCCACGGCGATACCTTGAGCATAACCATATCTCCAACTTCAAACTCCAACGGTTTCCTTCTGTTATCGGCAGAACTCTTCTGTCGGCTTCGCGCAGCAAGTAGTCGGTTCTTGATTTGCACAATCTTCTCTGTCGTTTCTAAAACCATTTCGGGTCCAGTCAATTGACTTTCTCCTACTTCACTCCAACACACAGGCGATCTACACTTCCTTCCATACAATGCTTCGAACGGTGCTGCCTTGATACTCGCATGATAACTATTATTATACGAAAACTCCACCAGAGGCAAGTGGCGTTCCCAACTTCCTCCAAAATCAATCACGCATGCTCGGAGCATGTCCTCCATCGTCTGAATAGTTCGTTCACTCTGGCCGTCATTTTCCGGGTGATAAGCCGTGCTTAAACTCAATTCAGTGCCCATCGCACGTTGAAGCGATTTCCAAAATTCCGAGGTAAATCTACTGTCGCGATCCGAAATGATCGATAACGGCACTCCATGTCTACAGACGATCTCTTTCACGTACACACTGGCGAGCTTTTCCATGCTGTCCGTCTTCTTCATAGGTAAGAAATGAGCAGATTTCGTTAACCTATCCACTATTACCCATATCATATCACATCCACTAGGAGTCCTAGGTAAACCCGTCACGAAATCCATAGCGATTTTCTCCCATTTCCATTCTGGGATCTCTGGTTGTACCAACAATCCAGATGGTTTCTTATGTTCTGCTTGAACCTTCGCGCAAGTCAAACACTTACTAACGTAACGAGCAATATCCGCCTTCATATTCGGCCACCAATAAACTTTCTTCAGGTCGTGATACATTTTATCCGATCCAGGATGTATCGAATACTTCGACTTATGCGACTCGTTCATAACCAATTCTCGAACTCCAGGCTTTCCTTCCTCAGATGAACACAACGGTAACCAAATCCGATTCTCAAACTATCTCAGTCCGTCTGACCTAATCACGAAAAGAGGTTTCAACATTCGTCCCAAATTCTCAGCTTCAACATTCCCTTTCATTAGTCCTTTCTCTTGAGCCTTCAGTATAGGTTCGGTTAAGTCAACGCTCTCAGTCATCACCAAAGCTCTAACCCTCAAAGGTTTCTCCCGTTCCTTCCTACTCAGTGCATCCGCTACAACATTCGCCTTGCCAGGGTGGTAGCGAATTTCGCAGTCATAATCACTTAGTAGTTCAACCCATCGTCTCTGTCGCATATTCAACTCCTTTTGATCTAAAATGTGTTGCAAACTCTTGTGGTCAGTGAATACAACACACTTCGTCCCATACAAATAGTGTCTCCACAACTTCAACGCAAAAACTACCGCTCCTAATTCCAAATCGTGCGTCGTGTAGTTCTCCTCATTCTTCCTCAGTTGCCTCGACGCGTAAGCTATCACCTTTTCACGTTGCATCAATACCGCTCCATAACCCTTACGAGACGCATCACAATACACTACGAAGTCTTCGGTTCCTTCAGGCAATGACAATATCGGCGCGGAACATAACTTGTCCTTGAGCGTTTTGAAAGCAAGTTCTTCCTCAATTCCCCATTCATACACCCTATTCTTTTCGGTAAGCCTTGTCAATGGTTTTGCAATCAACGAAAATCCTTCAATGAACCTTCGATAATACCCAGCTAAACCAAGGAATTGTCGAACTTCAGTCGGCGTTGTCGGTGCCGACCATTCCCTGATCGCTTCGACCTTAGCAGGATCCACACGAACTCCCTTACTATCAATCACGTGACCTAGGAACTGCACGGATTCTAACCAAAACTCACACTTCGAGAATTTTGCATACAGCTTCTCCTTCCTTAACAACTCCAAAATCTTCCTCAGGTGCTTCTCGTGCTCCTCCTTACTCTTAGAATAAATAAGTATATCATCGATGAAAACAATAACAAACTTATCTAGATACGGCTTGCACACGCGATTCATGAGGTCCATTGATGAGACTGCTTTTATACATGGTCTCATCGTCCAAAACGGCCTTAAATTGCATAAAATATCATAAAATAGACCAAATATATGCTCGTGTTTGTTACTTGTGTATTTTTAGGTACGGATATTGAGGAATTGGCAAAAGAACACAAGAATCAATCAAAAACGAACACGGGAAATGAAGTCGCACAATGAACCGGGCCCAAGTTTGGATTTTGCAAAAAGACCCTTGAAGAATTGAAGATTGGCAAAAATGGCCCCTCATCTTTGAAGAACTTGTCACATTTGACCCTCAAATTATCAAATGTACAAGTACAATCCTTAATGTTTGAAGATTGTTCAAGTTCAGTCCCTGGAATTTGAAGATAATACAAGTTAAGCCCTTGGAAAAAGTTTATAAACTTTATGTGCCAAATATGACAACTTGGCAAAAGTTGATAAGGCTAAATCAGGCGCTGTTGGGGTTTTATTACAAAGTAGAAGAAAGTTAAAATCTTGGGGACCATATTTGCCAAACCACCATACTCCCACACCCAACCAGACACTGACACGTCAACCCTACCCACCCATTTACCCACTACCCTACCCAAACCCGTGACCCTACCCGTCCACCCACCCTTTTATTACCAGTTTAATTTATTAAACCTGGTCAAATGGTCAACGAAATTTCCCACTAAACACTTTTTTAAAAAGTTTTCTTCCCCAAAAAGGATTAATCACCACTGTTAACTATCTTCATAATCCTAGAACCCTAAATCCCAAAGTCAGTCAAAACAAAGGGGTTTGTCCTAATTACTTGCAGATCCCTAATACGCCCTAACCTCAACATACCCCAATCCCCAGAAAGGTGTCACTCTCACTCACATGGGCAATCCAGCTATCCCCTGCCCCACAATTGAACAAGAATACAAAGTGTACAACTTCATCAATGATTCTTGTTTAATACTTGGTCCCAAAGGAGTATATGAACGACCAAGATCATCCTAAGCTACTGGCAATCACATGGGACGCATTTGACCAAAGACTTCAAGAGGGCATTTCTGGAATTCAACCTATTAGGGTTTAGGGTTTTTCTTTTCCTGTATTATTTTATCTTTTCATTCTAGATTCTTCCTTGTAGTAGTATAAATACATGTCGACCTGTGACATGTATTTCTGGTTCCAGTTTTTTGCACAACTTGTAATCCCTTTTTATTAAATTAAAAGTTTGGTATTTGTGTATTTACAATTGTAATTCCTTTTTAATATTGATAAAAGTTTGTGTGTTGTTGTATGCAAAAGCTGAGTTCCATAAAATTTGTGCAAGGTTTTGAGAATTTTCAAGTTTTCTTAAAAAGTTTCTTAATTTTCAGAAGTCAAAACCTTTAGTAAGTGAAAGTGGACCTAAAGGTTGTTGATTCTTGAGGTTAGAGTAGTTTTAAAAAGGTGTTTGTTAAGGTTTAAAAGTATTTGGTAAGGTTTAAGAAAATTGGAAAAAGAAAACAGATTAATATATTTGCTTGTATCATCTTGTGTTCTTCTTTGTTTTGTCATTAAACAGGTGAGAAGGCTTGTTGATTTGTGTTCTGCACCAGCCCGAGCTGGTAGGGAGGAGGATTTTACATCCTCTAGGGCTTTGGATGTAAAGCCCTAAGGTAAAAACCTTTTTCCTTGTTAAAATTTCAGAAAAGTGAAGGTTGCATGCTCTTGTTTGATTTCCTATTTTAAGTGTGTTATAGGTGTTGGATTTGTATTCTTTTTAGTTGGTATGCATGTTAGAAGATATTGGAATCAGTTTGAATAGGTTTTGTCAGGTTTTGATTTGTAAAAGTTGGTTTTCATTTTATAAAAGGGTGTTTGGATCTCTGTTTAAGCAGGGTAGAAAGTCTTTGATTTTGATTAGAAAGGTGTTAACAAGTTTCAAATAGCTTGAGTTAGGTTTTAGTTAGTTGGTAATTTGGTTTGGGAAGGTTTGCAAGCTAGTTTGTGGAGTTTAAAAGGAACAAAGTTGCTAAAAATCTGCTTAGGCTAAAATATGCTTATTTTTATCAGATTTTTGTGCATAATCTTGGATTTCTATTAAAGATTAAGGTAATTTTGTTATTGTTATTGATTGAGCATCATTTGGTGAGTGTGTGTTCAAAATTTGGTCAAGTGAAGTTCATTAGATTGCTAGTAATAAGCTTGTAAGCCCACTGACCTGCTATAAACATCACAGCAACTCAACATTGCTTTTGTGTGCTTCTGTTTTGAGAATTTGGTGTGTTAAGTGCTTATTTGGTACTAGTCCTTGACTCCTTGTGCTTAAATAAGCACAAGGGTGCCCCCCTTGTCCAGAATACACCACCAAATCAAACACACCAAGCCCCTCTTGGTTCAAAATTTTGCAAGTGTGAAAACATACTTGTTTTTCAGAAACATAAGCAGACCTGGCCATATTTTTGATCTTAATCTGCTTAATCTTGGTCAAATTTGGATTTGGATTGTTGTTTGTGAGCTTATAAGTTGTATTGTTTGAGTTTTTAAAAAGCTAAAAGAAAAAAAAATAAACATCAAAAAGGACGTGGCCAGGACTCGAACCTGCGCCACTCCTCTCACACACATACGCTCTAACCATTGCGCCCTAGGGACTTTGACTGAGAGTTTTGGTTTGGAATTATATTTAAGGACGTTTTGGTTTGGGCTTATTTAAATAAGCCGTGACCTGTTTGGCTTATTCTAGCTTATTTATTAAGCTTTCTAGCTTTCTTTCATTTTTCCTAGGATTAAAATAGGTTTAGGGATTTTTCTGGCTAATAGTTTTATTTTTCCTTTTATTTAATTATTTAATAGGATTATTTTTAGTTTTAAATCTAGAAAGTCATTAAAAAATATTAAACAGTAGTTAAAAAATACAAAAAAATAGTTTTTAGGTTTTAATTTGTATTTTTGAGGTTTACATATAAAAAAGTTTTCAAAAACTTTAATTTTTGATTTTATTTAATTTTAGAGTTTTTTAGCAACTTTAAAAATTAATATAAAATTCATTAAGAGGTTTTAGGAACTTTTGTTTACATTTTCTTCTTAGTTAGATTATTTAGGATTTTTGAGAATTTTTTAGAATTTATTTGAGGACTTTTAATTTTTTAGAATATTTTATTATTATTTTATTCATTAAAATAAAAAGTTTTATTTTTAACTTTTTTTCATTTTTCCTAGATTCTAGACATTAAAATAGGACCTTTGTCACTTTCCATTTAATTTTTAGGCTTTTCAATTAATTTTTAGAATTAATTTAAGATTTAATAGATTTTAATAGTTTTTAGGAGTTTAAAAATAGTTTAATTTGGTTTTAAAACTTTTAAAAATAGTTTTTAGTTTAATTAGGTCATTTTTGAGGTTTACAAACTATAAAATCTTGTTTAGGGCTTTTTAATATTTAAAAGTGATTTTTAGGGCTTTAATTAGCATTAAAAAGTCATTATTAAATTAATTAAAAGGTTTTGGCAAGTTTGAATTTTTTGTAAACTCTTAGAATATTATTTGGGATTTTTAGTAATTTTTAGGAATTTTTAGATTAAAATTTTTAAATTTTGTGCTTTTTACGTTCTTCGTCGTAACTTTCTAGTAGTGTTTTTGCCTTGATTTTTCTAATTTTTTTTTCGTCTTCGTCATTTTCTCTTCTTTTTCTTCTCATCAATAACCAAAAACATAATCAATCATTAACACACGTGCCTCCTCGAGAGAACGAACTCACCTCATTAAGGGTCATAAGTGCTTGGTTTTCCCTAAACCGACGCTTAACGCTTACCACTATTTTGTGCCTCTTTTTCCTAAAAGGGTATACAAAACCACTACATCAATAATGGCGCCGCTGCCGGGGAGGCGTGTTGTGTTTTGATTGAACAATTGTTGTTTTTATATATTAGCCATAAATATAATTGTATTAATAGCACTCTATTAATACGTATTATCGTTTTTTGGTTTTTTGTGTGAATATTATTACTATATTGTATACGTAGAACAATAAATACACCAAGTACTCCAAATACGTGAGCAATCACAACCTTGATTCGGGATTTCATCACTCGATCATTGTATTCGAATCTCAAACCAAGAAAAAGGCAAAAATAAGATAAATACTTTCGTGAAGCTTGATTTTGATAATACAAACTATAGGTGGGTATAGGCGGTTGTATTTAACAACCTAAAGGAAAAAGGCTCTTAAGTGCTTCGCGCCGCCTCGTTTCCTCCGCTTGCTTGTGCGTATTTGATTTTGAGAGTGAATCGAGGGTTTTGCCGCCCAAAGTATTACTACATATCATATATATTTTCTTGGTTTCCATTTGATTAAACCCTCTTGAACGATTTGGTGTTCCACCATCGTTCTAAAGTCATCGGAGGAGTTCACTCCACGTGATCGTTTTCATTCCTTGAGGCCTTTTTAATCAAGAGATTTGATTAGTAAGGAGATTTGTGGACTCATTGTCTACTTAATACATTCACCAATTTCAAAAGGTTAATACAATCAAAAACCACAAATTTTTTTTTAAAGAATCTTCTTTGCTCGCCTTCTCGTTGTACGTGACGTTTATGCAAACTCGCTCTAAGCTAGACGTGCCTCGTAAACGAAGAAACAAATCACTCACTCTTTCTAGTGAGGAGTCTCCTATTGACGAACCCATTGTACGAAAAGGAACCAACCATGGCGAATCGAACTATGATGGAGTTACTTCAAGCACCCACCGAGGGTTATGGAGAAGCTATAGTGATTCCCGCAATCCTTGCGGAGAATTTGAGGTTAAAACGGGTTTGTTGTCGATGATCCAAAACAAAAAATTCCGTGGTGATGAGAAGGACAATCCTCACAACCATATCCGCCAATTTAATCGTCTTACCGCCACGTGCAAATTCAAGGATGTCTCGAATGACTCGATTAAGATGATGCTTTTTCCGTATTCCTTAGCGGGGCCCGCTAAAATTTGGTTAGAGAAAGAGCCACCCAATTCTATATTGACGTGGAAGGATCTCGTTTCGAAGTTCGTGAACCAATTTTTTCGCCCTCTAAGACTACGCATTTGAAAAACGAGATTTCTAAATTTTCACAAGAATCAATGAAAGTTTTTCTACGGCTTGGAATAGGTTTAAGGAGATGTTACATGAATGTCCTCATCATGGTTTTTCCGATTTGCACCAAATCGACACGTTTTACAATGGACTTAACGATCATGAAAGAGATTATTTAAATGCCGCCGCGGGTGGTAATTTTTTTGTGTAAAACGGTTGAAGAAGCTTTGGTCATAATCGAGAATAGGTCTAAGGTTTATAGCCCTCGTCACACACCGAGTGTTGAAAAAAAGGGGCTCATCATCGTCTCAAAGTATCAATGCATTACATGATGAAGCAAATGAAGAAAACCGATTTTTCGATAGATTTGCAAACCTTATGTCCCATTGGAAGGCTCAAGAAGCTTCCAACACCGCTTCGGTTTTAAAGCGGTTTCTAAAAGTTGTTTGTCGTGTGGGGGAGCTCATGATCTTTCCGAGTGCATTACCGCGGATGGTAACACTTCGAATGCTTATGTAGCCACGGGAACTTATAACCAAATAGGTCAAGGTTCACGTTCAAATCAAGCTCGACCCAATCAAAATGCTAATAATTATCGCAACAACAACAATCAAGGTGGAAATTACCAAGGAAATCAAAGGAATTATAACAAAGGTAATTACCAAAGTGGAAATGGGCAAATTTCGAACCAAAACCAAAACCGTGATTTTCAAACCAATGCCAAGGTTTCAAAACGATCACACCAAAAATCTTCAAGGAGAATTTTGAATTATGCTAAGGCTAATGATGCTAAGTTTGACAACATGCAACGTGAAATGGTTAGCTTAAGATCCGAGTTGAAAAACGAGCTTAAAACCGAACTTGCTAATGAACTTAAAACTCATGCTAATAAAATGGAAGGAAATGCCACACGACTCCAACAAAATCAACAAAAAATGGAGCAAGGACAACATGAGATTAAGCAAGAATTGTTGAAAGCGGATGCTAGGCAATCTAAGTTTGAAGATCGAATGGCTAAAATGTTTGAAGCTATCATGTGTAAGCCCTCTTCTTCGGGTGGTCTTCCTAGTGATACCATCGTGAACCCGAAAGGAGAATTGAAGGTTATTGCCACTCGTAGTGGTAAAACTTTCAAAGAACCCATTTCTCGTCCAAGTACTTCTATGGAGAAGGAAAAAGAGAAAGAACCCGAGGTTGTGGGTTGAAAAGGAGCACATATCAAGCCCACGAAGTACCGCTCAAACCACACCTACGGTTGAACCAATACCCATAATGGAACCCGAGATTCCAAGGCCGATGCCTATGCCTAATTTGCCCCAACCCACACCACCTTTACCCTACCCATCAAGACGAGACAAGGAAAAGGCACAAGAACGAAATAATTATCAATTTGAACTCTTTATGAAAATGTTTCGTGACTTGCATTTTAATATAAGTTTTGCCGACGCCTTAGTCATGATGCCTCGATTTGCCGCGAACTTCAAAAGTATGTTGAATAACAAAGAAAAATTGCAAAAATCGTCTAGTTGTTCTTCGGTTTTTTCTAAGCCGCATACCTCAAAAAGTCGGTGATCCTGGAAAGTTATTAATCCCATGTGCTATCCAAGACATGGAAGAATGCTACGC
The DNA here is from genome assembly GCA_025667525.1 of Glebionis coronaria. Lineage (NCBI taxonomy): Eukaryota > Viridiplantae > Streptophyta > Magnoliopsida > Asterales > Asteraceae > Glebionis > Glebionis coronaria. The sequence goes on from CM046879.1 coordinate 608,487,307, forward strand.
CTTGCCCGATCTTGGGTGCTAGTATTAATTTGATGCCTCTTGAGATTTTTAAATCGCTCAATCTTCCAAATCTCACTCCTTCAAGAATGTCAATCGAAATGGCCGATCATTCTACAATTCTAGCTTGTGAGTTGCCGAGGACGTCTTTGTGAAAGTTGGGAAATTCTATTATCCCGTGGACTTCATTGTTGTTGATATTCCCATCGATCCTAAAGTTCCGTTAATTTTAGGTCGATCTTTTTTGGATACCTCGAGAGCACTTATCGATGTGCATGCAAGAAAAAATCACTCTTCGTTTCAATGAGGAAGAACTCGTCATTAATGCAACCCCAAAACTCCACTCTTTCTCATGTTTATTCTATCACATCTTTGTACAATGTCAATCCTATCAAAAACATTTGTCAAAAGATTTCCAAAAGAGTTTTAGGAGTTGTTGAGAAAAATGAAGTTCCGTCCCCTCCACCGATGGAGGTTAAGAGTGTTAAGCCTTTGATACCAATCTCGAGTGAATCTTCGGATGATGAATACGTTGATCCCGGATGGGGAGGTTTTCTTTGTTGACAAAAGATTTGAAAACTTGCCACCACCTAAACCAAACGCTTTCAAAATGTGAGAATTTTTAGTGTGACTAACATTGTTTTAGATACACCAAATATTTTTGACATAATCAAATCGGGTTTTTCACAAGGAGAATTTTAAAGATGAAAAAGGAAAAGATTTTGAATCTAATTTAAAAGATTTTTCTACAATTCTAACTCCGTCATCACCGCGTGTCTTGAGTACTACAAGCTCGTCTTCCCCTTTTTTGACGATGCTTTGTGTGGACCTAGTGTGGGGGAAGCCCCTTATGTTCCCTCCCCTTTCTCCACCGAGGACGAGATATTTGATCCTGGAATTGCTTATATAGGGAAATCTCGGTCTTCCACCGATGCAATAAATGGAAAATCTTTTCATTTGATTGGTGCGAGTCTACCTCGAGTAGCTCAATGTTTTGCCTTACCCATTGTCCCACCCTTCTATTTCTCTTCTCTCTCTATTTTCTTCTATCCCATTGGGATTTGTGTTGGAGTTGTGTTGTCTCGTCTATCATCCGAAAACGAGGACGCTATCTTTGACCCCCGGTATACGTTTTATCGGATTTTTAAAGTACTCCACGTACTTTTGGCATTGTTTATCATGTAAGCCCCACCAAAAATTGACCATACCATGATTATCCCCTAAATAATCACATTTATGGGGATTCGAGTCGAGCTTTTGACTCGGTTATCAAAAACAAGGTGCCTCGAGGGGGATTCCCATGCTTATCCATGTACATATTATTGCTTTCTAATTAGTTTTAATGTGAGGGGATTTGTGCCCTTCCAACCTTTGTTCCGTGGTTGTTTGTGCATTTGTGTCTTTTAGATCATCATCTTCACGATTGGAGCCTCTCGTGTTTGTTTTATGGGAGCACTCGATCGTTCTGCTTTGGAGGCCTTTCCCAATATCCATCATGATATATCCTTTTATGTTCTAACCTTAGGTTTTTAGCACACTTCATAAACGGCTATTACTTAATGGTTACACCCTTTCCATGCTAGATTAGGCATTCGACTACGTCTCTAGTATGGGGGTGTGTGTACCCCTAGACTCGAAACATTGAGGACAATGTTTAACTTTAGTATGGGGGGGTGAATAGATACTTGCCAAACCTTCACGCTTTCCAAAGTTTATCGTTTTGTTTATCGTTTTCTTGCAAAATAAGGCTAAAAATGGCCAAATTTAAAATTTTTCTCATGTTTTATAAGTGTTTGAAGACACGAATGTAGATTTTCCGATGGCGAGAATAAGAGTAATTTTTGACTCGACCGTGCGTGTTGAGCACTTAGCTTTGATTCCTTAACTACACATTAGGCTAAGTCTCTTAAATGAGGACGAGAAATGATAGAGTTAATTATAAGTTACTATGCTAAACGTAGAGTACTCGTATTCTTTCAAAAACTCATGTGTTCTCGTTGTTTGCTTATTCTCCTTTCGCTTGTAAATATTTTTTGCTTAATAAATATTGATTTAGCGGTTTAGTTTTGATTGTTGGGTTTCTAGTCTTTTCTAGTAGCTTCCGTGTAATTAAATTGGGAAGACATTAAGGTATCGCCAGCGTCACGGTTTTGAAGTATTGGCAACCCAAATAATCGAAAGCTTCACCTAATAATAAGATTTCAAGTGCTCACCTAAATCAAGCAAACAATTTGAAGCCTCACAAGGCCGAAAAATCTATGCAAAATTGAAAGTGAATCAAGCCTTAATCTTCGAAGCTTTAAAGATCCAAAATTCGCCTTAGCGTGAGGATATACGTCTTTGGCTAATAAAACCACCGATGATGGCGGATAATAAAAGGCAAGGCAAGACCGAAGTCATAATAAAAGCTTCATGGCGAAGTTGAATAAAAGATGGAGGTAAACCAAAGATAATAAGGTCCTTCCGTTAGGGGGCGTATAAAAGTCTTGGTAATAAGTCTCATGTTCAAAACCGTTATAAAATCGTGTTTATCGATTCTTCTTGTCAATTTAATTTTTTAACATCGTTGTCTATTAGGAGGGGTTATTGATTTGATGGTCTTAGTTACACCGTTAGGACTCTATTTTTAGACCTAAATCTCTATTATCGCATAAGTCAACAATGTATCCTCGTGATCATTAAGACATAATAAAATATAAGAGATACAACTTAGGAATAATGGGAGAATAAGTACGTGATTAGGGCATATGAGTAGTGTTAGCATTACTAACTTATAATGACAATGATCTCGTTGCACGCTTGGCATGGAATTAAGGTGAAAATCGAGGACGACAAAATTATTTCTAACGAAGCATTCACGTGTTCTTATTCTATGAACCTAAACGTCCCATTTTGCGATGAAAATCATACATTATGTCCAAAACACATGTAGTAGTAATAGTAGCTAGTTTATCATTTCAATAAAGTCATAAAATTAAATTTTGGAGATGCTTTGATACTTTATTCTAGCATTGCGTGAGGGCACCACAATGGTTTAGTATGGGGGAGTGATGAGACTGCTTTTATACATGGTCTCATCGTCCAAAACGGCCTTAAATTGCATAAAATATCATAAAATAGACCAAATATATGCTCGTGTTTGTTACTTGTGTATTTTTAGGTACGGATATTGAGGAATTGGCAAAAGAACACAAGAATCAATCAAAAACGAACACGGGAAATGAAGTCGCACAATGAACCGGGCCCAAGTTTGGATTTTGCAAAAAGACCCTTGAAGAATTGAAGATTGGCAAAAATGGCCCCTCATCTTTGAAGAACTTGTCACATTTGACCCTCAAATTATCAAATGTACAAGTACAATCCTTAATGCTTGAAGATTGTTCAAGTTCAGTCCCTGGAATTTGAAGATAATACAAGTTAAGCCCTTGGAAAAAGTTTATAAACTTTATGTGCCAAATATGACAACTTGGCAAAAGTTGATAAGGCTAAATCAGGCGCTGTTGGGGTTTTATTACAAAGTAGAAGAAAGTTAAAATCTTGGGGACCATATTTGCCAAACCACCATACTCCCACACCCAACCAGACACTGACACGTCAACCTACCCACCCATTTACCCACTACCCTACCCAAACCCGTGACCCTACCCGTCCACCCACCCTTTTATTACCAGTTTAATTTATTAAACCTGGTCAAATGGTCAACGAAATTTCCCACTAAACACTTTTTTAAAAAGTTTTCTTCCCCAAAAAGGATTAATCACCACTGTTAACTATCTTCATAATCCTAGAACCCTAAATCCCTAAGTCAGTCAAAACAAAGGGGTTTGTCCTAATTACTTGCAGATCCCTAATACGCCCTAACCTCAACATACCCCAATCCCCAGAAAGGTGTCACTCTCACTCACATGGGCAATCCAGCTATCCCCTGCCCCACAATTGAACAAGAATACAAAGTGTACAACTTCATCAACGATTCTTGTTTAATACTTGGTCCCAAAGGAGTATATGAACGACCAAGATCATCCTAAGCTACTGGCAATCACATGGGACGCATTTGACCAAAGACTTCAAGAGGGCATTTCTGGAATTCAACCTATTAGGGTTTAGGGTTTTTCTTTTCCTGTATTATTTTATCTTTTCATTCTAGATACTTCCTTGTAGTAGTATAAATACATGTCGACCTGTGACATGTATTTCTGGTTCCAGTTTTTTGCACAACTTGTAATCCCTTTTTATTAAATTAAAAGTTTGGTATTTGTGTATTTACAATTGTAATTCCTTTTAATATTGATAAAAGTTTGTGTGTTGTTGTATGCAAAAGCTGAGTTCCATAAAATTTGTGCAAGGTTTTGAGAATTTTCAAGTTTTCTTAAAAAGTTTCTTAATTTTCAGAAGTCAAAACCTTTAGTAAGTGAAAGTGGACCTAAAGGTTGTTGATTCTTGAGGTTAGAGTAGTTTTAAAAAGGTGTTTGTTAAGGTTTAAAAGTATTTGGTAAGGTTTAAGAAAATTGGAAAAAGAAAACAGATTAATATATTTGCTTGTATCATCTTGTGTTCTTCTTTGTTTTGTCATTAAACAGGTGAGAAGGCTTGTTGATTTGTGTTCTGCACCAGCCCGAGCTGGTAGGGAGGAGGATTTTACATCCTCTAGGGCTTTGGATGTAAAGCCCTAAGGTAAAAACCTTTTTCCTTGTTAAAATTTCAGAAAAGTGAAGGTTGCATGCTCTTGTTTGATTTCCTATTTTAAGTGTGTTATAGGTGTTGGATTTGTATTCTTTTTAGTTGGTATGCATGTTAGAAGATATTGGAATCAGTTTGAATAGGTTTTGTCAGGTTTTGATTTGTAAAAGTTGGTTTTCATTTTATAAAAGGGTGTTTGGATCTCTGTTTAAGCAGGGTAGAAAGTCTTTGATTTTGATTAGAAAGGTGTTAACAAGTTTCAAATAGCTTGAGTTAGGTTTTAGTTAGTTGGTAATTTGGTTTGGGAAGGTTTGCAAGCTAGTTTGTGGAGTTTAAAAGGAACAAAGTTGCTAAAAATCTGCTTAGGCTAAAATATGCTTATTTTTATCAGATTTTTGTGCATAATCTTGGATTTCTATTAAAGATTAAGGTAATTTTGTTATTGTTATTGATTGAGCATCATTTGGTGAGTGTGTGTTCAAAATTTGGTCAAGTGAAGTTCATTAGATTGCTAGTAATAAGCTTGTAAGCCCACTGACCTGCTATAAACATCACAGCAACTCAACATTGCTTTTGTGTGCTTCTGTTTTGAGAATTTGGTGTGTTAAGTGCTTATTTGGTACTAGTCCTTGACTCCTTGTGCTTAAATAAGCACAAGGGTGCCCCCCTTGTCCAGAATACACCACCAAATCAAACACACCAAGCCCCTCTTGGTTCAAAATTTTGCAAGTGTGAAAACATACTTGTTTTTCAGAAACATAAGCAGACCTGGCCATATTTTTGATCTTAATCTGCTTAATCTTGGTCAAATTTGGATTTGGATTGTTGTTTGTGAGCTTATAAGTTGTATTGTTTGAGTTTTTAAAAAGCTAAAAGAAAAAAAAATAAACATCAAAAAGGACGTGGCCAGGACTCGAACCTGCGCCACTCCTCTCACACACATACGCTCTAACCATTGCGCCCTAGGGACTTTGACTGAGAGTTTTGGTTTGGAATTATATTTAAGGACGTTTTGGTTTGGGCTTATTTAAATAAGCCGTGACCTGTTTGGCTTATTCTAGCTTATTTATTAAGCTTTCTAGCTTTCTTTCATTTTTCCTAGGATTAAAATAGGTTTAGGGATTTTTCTGGCTAATAGTTTTATTTTTCCTTTTATTTAATTATTTAATAGGATTATTTTTAGTTTTAAATCTAGAAAGTCATTAAAAAATATTAAACAGTAGTTAAAAAATACAAAAAAATAGTTTTTAGGTTTTAATTTGTATTTTTGAGGTTTACATATAAAAAAGTTTTCAAAAACTTTAATTTTTGATTTTATTTAATTTTAGAGTTTTTTAGCAACTTTAAAAATTAATATAAAATTCATTAAGAGGTTTTAGGAACTTTTGTTTACATTTTCTTCTTAGTTAGATTATTTAGGATTTTTTAAAATTTTTTAGAATTTATTTGAGGAGTTTTAATTTTTTAGAATATTTTATTATTATTTTATTCATTAAAATAAAAAGTTTTATTTTTAACTTTTTTTCATTTTTCCTAGATTCTAGACATTAAAATAGGACCTTTGTCACTTTCCATTTAATTTTTAGGCTTTTCAATTAATTTTTAGAATTAATTTAAGATTTAATAGATTTTAATAGTTTTTAGGAGTTTAAAAATAGTTTAATTTGGTTTTAAAACTTTTAAAAATAGTTTTTAGTTTAATTAGGTCATTTTTGAGGTTTACAAACTATAAAATCTTGTTTAGGGCTTTTTAATATTTAAAAGTGATTTTTAGGGCTTTAATTAGCATTAAAAAGTCATTATTAAATTAATTAAAAGGTTTTGGCAAGTTTGAATTTTTTGTAAACTCTTAGAATATTATTTGGGATTTTTAGTAATTTTTAGGAATTTTTAGATTAAAATTTTTAAATTTTGTGCTTTTTACGTTCTTCGTCGTAACTTTCTAGTAGTGTTTTTGCCTTGATTTTTCTAATTTTTTTTTCGTCTTCGTCATTTTCTCTTCTTTTTCTTCTCATCAATAACCAAAAACATAATCAATCATTCATTACACAACACACGTGCCTCCTCGAGAGAACGAACTCACCTCATTAAGGGTCATAAGTGCTTGGTTTTCCTAAACCGACGCTTAACGCTTACCACTATTTTGTTGCCTCTTTTTCCTAAAAGGGTATACAAAACCACTACATCATCCATGAATACAGCAGGCGCGTTCGTCAACCCAAACGGCATCACTCGAAATTCAAAGTGTCCATACCGCGTACGAAAGGCGGTTACAGGGATATCCTCCTCTCTTACACGCAGTTGATGATACCCTGATCTTAAATCGATCTTTGAGTATACACTGGAACCTTGCAATTGATCAAATAAATCGTCAATCCTCGGCAATGGGTACCGATTCTTAACCGTCAGCTTATTTAGTTCCCTATAGTCAATACACATCCGAAACGAACCATCTTTCTTCTTCACAAACAACACTGGCGCTCCCCAAGGTGATGAGCTCGGCCTAATAAATCCTTTGTCCATCAATTCCTTCAGTTGATCCGATAATTCCTTTAACTCAGATGGTGCTAAGCGATAAGGTGCACGCGCAACCGGCGCAGCTCCTGGCACCAAATCAATTCGAAACTCGACCTCACGGGTAGGTGGTAAACCTGGCAACTCGTCTGGAAAAACTTCCGGATAATCGCAGATAACAGGTACCTCTTCATTCCTCGCCTCTACGTCACCATCACTCGAAACTTGTGCCAAAAACACATCGCATCCGTTCTCTACGTACTTCATCATTTTCAAACAGGAAATCACTTTCAAACGAGAAGTGCATTCGTCTCCCTTTACCGTCAAAACTTTATTCCTCAACGGAATCTGAACTAATCTCTCGCCGCAGACGATCATAGCACTGTGCGCCATTAGCCAATCCATTCCCACAATCACGTCAAACGATCCTAGCTCTATAGGCATCAAGTCGATTTTAAAAGCGTAATTTCCTAACTTCAAGGTACACCCTTTCAGTATAGAATTCGTACTAACAATTTTTCCATCGGCTAACTCAACGTTATAACTAGTCGCTAACAACACCGGTTTTCTATCGATATGACGACTAAATTTAACATCTACAAAACTCTTGTCGGAGCCAGAATCAAACAAAATACTAGCATAACAAGCGTCTAGCAAAAACGTACCGGTAACCACATTAGGACCCTGTGGTTTATCAGCCGTTCCCACTTGATACACAGCAGCAGCGTTATTACTCCCCGCTTGTTTCCTGCCTTCGGGCAATTCACTTGCACATGGCCTCTCTCTCCACATCCATAACATCCCCTCATTCTGATAGCATTCACCCCAGTGGCTACTCCTCCCGTTCGGCAACCAGACGTCCTATGACCTGCTTTTCCACACTTGCCGCATGTAGGCGGGCAATTCCCAACATGGTACAAATTTCACCTACCACAATGGGGATTCACTTTTACTCCTCTAGGGTTCGTCACTGCCCTCATCCCTTCATTCCTTCTTTGGTTAAACTGCTGATTTCGGTTCGGACCATGGCTGTTTCGATTTCCACCTCGGTTCTGGCCCTGGGATTGATTGCTTTGTGCCGCTTCCCATTTCCTCTTGTTGCCTTCAGCAATGGAGTTCTGCTTGTCCTGGAGCTTGACGTCCATCAATGCGTGAGCCATCTGGACCGCTTCATCAAACGACCCAGGTTTTGACGAAGTTGTTTCACCTTTGATATTGCTGGATAAACCCTTAATGTACTGTTTCATCTTCTTGGCATCATTGGCAAAAACATCTGGACACAAAAGGCTTAATTCGTTAAACCTCCTGGTGTAAGCAGCGATGTCGTTGTTCTTCAGGGTCAAATGCCTCAACTCATCCTCCAATTGCCCCAATTCCTCTTCCGGGAAAAACTTCTTAGTCAACAGAGCTTTTGTCGCATTCCACGTCCTTGCATTCGCTACAGCCAATCCAACCGTGGCTACCTGGGTATTCCACCAACTTAACGCATCATCAAGAAACGTAGCAGCCGCAAACTTCACTTTGTCCGCTTCTGCACCACCGCTGATTTCGAAAGTACTTTCAACCTTTTCCAACCATCGTCTAAGTTCTAAAGCTCCACCCGTTCCACAAAACTGCGTGGGACCGCATTTCATAAAACTAGAATAGGTACACACTCTAGGGGCTTGCTGTCTCCCCGCGTTCCTTCCCTTGTCCTGATTTCTCCCGGCTCGGTCCGCTTCCAGCGCATTTGCTATAGCTTCCTGAATCATGGTGTTAACACGATCGGCGGTCAACTTTGGAGGCATGGTGTTATCGAATATCTCTTTCTGCAAGACAGGGAAAATAGAAAAACAATGTAAGTATACATATCAAGTTTCCGAGACATAATATACATACAACGACACATCACTATAGAGTTACTAATATTCATCAATTCACATCACAAAAGATCAAATTTAAGACATATCACAGATCATGAAAGGTAACATGGATTGTATTGATAATTAACCAAAATCGTGACAAGTATTGCCACTACAATCGTTCACCACAAAACTTAAGTCCTCAAGTTTCTCGTCATAATACCATCATACAAAAGTCTAAAACAGTTCTATTACAATGATCAAAGAAAAATACAAAATAAGCAACTAGGCATGTGGTGATCCACACGGCCTCTTGGATGGCGGTTCGTCATCGTCTTCCTCGGGTTCCTCATCACTATCTTCCTCATCCACATCATCCATTTTTCTCTTTCCTTTATCATCCGGCCCACATTCCTTCTCCTTTTTCGTCCCTGATGTGGATCCACACTCAATTGCTACCTGACTTCCCACAGTAATACGAGCACCTCTAGTAGGCGGCTGAATCATGAAGTCATTAGCCTCCATCTCCAAATCGTCCACGAATCTCCAATATGGGGGCAATGATGCTCTAACTCGATGCTCCCAACTCTGCATCCTTGACAACCTCACTTGATCTTCCCTAACACGGTCAAGACTAGCGCTTAAATTGGCAACCATCGATCTTAGACTGTTGATGTCACTTTTGTTCACATTTCCATCATACTCAATTCTTGCAGTCCTTTCCAACAGTCTTTGGTGTTCCCTTTCATTCTTATCAAACCTCTTTATTACCCTGGTCTCAACTACAAACCGCTCATACATCAACCTCTCCATCCTCCTCAAACGACCTGCGGGATCCCAGTAGTGTCTTGGTCTCGGAAAGTAGACCCTTGCAATATTCTCATGAATCGATGGCGACTTGGATGATTTGCTGGACTCTCCACCGCTTCCATTACTTACTCGAACAAATCCTGGCATTGTTCTCAAATAGTCCTTACAATTGTCCATCGGGCGATTAAAGGGTTGCTGCTCATATCGACCGGTTGGTGGTACTTCATAACCCTTTGGCGAATTCGGAGATTGAAACAAATCGGGTTCGGTCTGGCCTACAGCATTCTCGGGAATGCCATCATCTATTAGCTCCTCGGGCTCTTCTTCAGAATCCTCACTCTCGTCACTACTAATGCTAAAATTATCCACCTCACTTTCGTCATTGTCGTTTTCCGGCCCTATTTCCTCTTCTGGAGCGATCCATCCATTATCATTGTCCGGCGGGTTCGGAGGAAACGGTCCCCCTTCGTGACCTACGACGTAATCGTTTCCATTATCATTTGGCGGTACCTCGGCCATTCCTGCAATAACAGCGAATTTCGGAGGGTACATAAGTAATTATACAATATTTATAAATACATGCATGCAAATGCAATGCAAAGGTGGTACATATGCCCGAAATGTAATAATATGATGCTCATGCATGATTAATACAAAAATTACGATGTCGGATATTCCACGTATAATTCAACGTCTACATATAGTAATTCCATACTTACGTAATAATTACCCACATATATACTTCACTCAAAAGTATACGTCAAATGCCATAAATACAACAATAAATCTTACCGGAGCCATGCAGGATAGTTGTGTGTGCTTGGACCATTTCTTACGACACCAAAAGTTATAGTTTAGGATTTTCAAAAACGACCTAGTTCTCTATAACTCATGGCTCTGATACCAATCTGTAACACCCCCACAAATGCTATGCGCAGCGGAACTACAACATTGGGTGCTACTCAGTATTCATTGCACACAAGATATATCAAACGACACTAAAAAGACGTCAACTTAAAACTTGAATTTAAAATTGTTAGATGATACATGTCCACGGTTTTTCCAACCCCAATTGATACAACAGAGTTTAGCGTTTTCGGTCCCCATGAATCTCAACCCAAGAATTTCAGTTTCACAACAACATTACATTTAAACTTAAAATTGTTTAAGTAGAAAAGGGAGGAAAAACAAGCGGACTCCAAGCCATACACACAACATCCATCCCATGCACGCTCCATTCTACACTTCAGCGGTTACCTGAAACACATGCCAAAAATTTGGTCAACGAAAACGTTGAGTGGAATTCATAGGTTTTACAATTCATTTGAACGTATATAAAATAAAAACCATTCGTGATCATTTATAGACTTGTCGATCAAACAATCTATATTCAGGATACTGACAATTGTGTTTAAGCTCATGACACTAATCCGTTAACTCAATCACCCGCGTAATAATTACCGGCGTGATTCAGATGAAACCAGTGCCCCTTCTAAAGGCATCAGTTGCAATTATACCTTATCTCTCATACAAGATAATCTACCGCAGAACTTACTCAACGTACAGCTTCTCGGTTAGCATTGGGTCGTTAGCCCCATAGTACTACAAATTGTATAAGCGGCTATTTCCCCCTACTCGAGGGCAGGACAATAGTTAATAGTTCATGAATTTAGGGTCTTTTGCAACTTGGTACTCAACACAATTTCTAAGGCAACATTCGGGTCTAACAATCATTCATGATATACGTTCCTTTTAAAAACTAGCATGCATTTCCCTCGCGGGTAAAACAATTTGAAATAAATATAAGCGAGGCTATAAATTCACACCTTATATATTAAGTAGTCGGTAGTTCGAGAGATGATCACTGACGACGATACGGATGCCCGGGTAAATCAACACCTATCAACAAATAACGCGTAATGAGTAATCTCATTTTAAATACCTTACGGTACTGTATAAAATACATATGTACTAGTCACTTAGGACAATTATAACTCACGCCAAAACAAAACAACAAGTATCACTCATTTTTACAACATTCGTTCTTATTATTTACGCTATCCATTTTTATCCATTTTCGCCGGTACTTACCGAAAATACGGGCTGTTTTACCATATTTAACCATACTTATAAAATTTGACAAAATTCTCAAAAATCCTATAAGACCTGTAGATAACACATTTTTAATCCCAATAAAAGTTTTTACTCCTACGACCCGTTACGCAACGCTTTTCAAAAACTACATTTTACGGGCTGAAATTGTACTTCGACCAACTTTGACCTCTTTGACCCATTTGAAATGCACCTTTGACTTCTTTGACTCCTAAGTCAACTTATAGACTTATTTACACAGGTTTGTGACCAAATTTTGACCCTTGACCATTTACCAATTCATACTTGTGGTCCTCGGGATTTGACTAAAACTATACATAAATTCGGATTATGAAAGTTCTCGTCTCCCGGTACTCGATCTTTAAAACCTCATAACTTTTAGCTCGTTTTGAGTCACGGGCTCTACCTTATACCAAATTAAAGATAAGAAGACCCTCTATAACTACATTTAGTTATCTAGACCTGTAGGAAAAATAATTTTTACGAAAAGGTCTCAAAGTTTCTGCCTAAATTTTACTACTCCGAAATCATGCTTAAACTCGATTCCAAACCTACTAATCACCACTAGGCATCATCCTAAGCTTCCTTAATCACAACCAAACACAAATTTTCAGTCCTACCCCTATTGATCAACCAACCTCATAATCTAAAATCAAAGAAAACAAACATGCAACCACTAATACCCATCTAAAACATCACTAAACACAATGCCAAATACAAAGATAATACTCAAAATCATCAACCACCATGGCTCCCCAAACACCCCCTTGTGCCGTGGGGTTTGGGTGACCAAATCACCACAACCAAATTAATTTTGGTGGGTTTTATTGGTGATTATACTTCCTTTACACATGAATTTAACATGCATCCACACAATTAGCCTCAAAAACGAATTTGATTGTTCTTGAAAATTTTTGGAAAATTTTTGTTAATGCATGTGGGATTTAAGTACATAGAAAGGTGGGGAATGACAAGATTAGATGTGGTCTAACCTTAATTTCAATGAAAATCAAGTAGAAAAATTTTTTGATGGTGTTCTTGGTGGGTTTGGGGGTGACCGTCGGCCTAAGGGCAAGAGAGGAGAGAGTTTGATTTTGTTTTTGTTAAATGTGTTTGTGTGTTTTGTGTTTATGCCTTTTTGTGGTATTGGGAGGGACCAAAGTGCAAATAAGGGTTTCTTTTGGCCTTAAGTAAAAAAACGCCATTAAAACTTTGCGGGTTCGACCCACTAGTCAATTTTGAAAATTTTACGGGAGTCGGAAATCATCCCGAACACTCTAAAATATTTTTGGGATACTTTAAATGTACTCGGATGGCTATAAAACTCACCCGACTCAACTTAACACGAACCGTAAATAAAATTCTCGAAAAATTACATTATCGATAAATCGTCAATAATTATAGAAATTTGGGCATCCCTCGGGATCGTAATCGTCATCGTCCTTCTTGAATCGTCAATCGTAAAAATTATAACCTCAAACATCGGCTTTAACCAAAATACTTATAAATATGGAAATTAAAATTTATTAAAAATTTCAAAAATTAGCGTAATTTAGGGTAACGTTAATGACCTTGGTTCTAGGGTGTCACACAAACTGAATGATGTCGATCTCTTCTAGGATACTGAAGACTCTTCAGTATTCTGATGGTTTTCATTAGGCGGGAAAAGATAAATTTAAGTCAAAGTAGGTTGCTTGTATACTTAGATATAAGTACAACCTTTATCTTTTCTAGAACAGTTTAATATGTACTTTGTACTGTTTATCCAGCATGGACATCAACCACCCACTAGATAAACCCATGCATTGAAACATGCAAAATGAAAACCCTAGTTTACACTGCCTATATAAGGAGTGTACATTGGGAGAGAAAGGGTTAACCAATACAAGAGCTTAAACTCTGGAAAACCTTTCTCTCTCGATACCAACTAAACCATATACCCAAGATGTATATGAACGTTTAGATTGGAGCTTAGACTTTAACTTTGGTTAGACATTTAACTAGCGGAGATCAAAACCCATTGTCATTCAACCACTTTGTTATTCCACAAACAAGTGGGTTATGGATTCTTTATTTGATTCTACTAAAATTCTATACGTTGAAGAGTATATTGGTATTGTTTTTTAATCTTTCATAGTTCTTATCTATTGTTAAAACAACACACACTTGAGTCGAAGTAAAGAGTTATTACTTAAGTTAATAAGTAATAACGAATTACAAGGGACCAACAAGTGGTATCAGAGCAGTTTGATTAGCTAAAATCTTATTTTATTAAACTGCTCATTTAAAAGTTTTCAAATCAAGATCCAAAAATGGCTTAAGTTATACCACAAACCCTAGAATATAGGGGTGGCCAACTCAATGCTGCTCCTTTACTAGAGGTAGCCAATTTTACAAATTGGAAGAAGAGGTTTCTTGTCCACATGGTTGGAATTGAACCTCAATTCCTTGGAATCATTAAAAATGGTCCTTTTGTTCCCATGGTTGGGGACAATAAAAAACCTGAAGTACAATGGACTGCGGATGAGAGAAAAGCTACTAACCTAGATCAGCGTCTCAAAAGTCTCATCAAGTTTGTGCTTCCAGATGACCAAATGAATTCTGTTGTAAATTGCAAAACAGCCAAAGCTACATAGGAGGACCTTATTCTTTACCATGAGGGACCCTCTGATGTAAAAGAAACCAGAATCATGGATTTAAAGCTTTAATACAACACCTTCAAGTACAAAGAAGGGGAAACCCTCACACAGACATTCACCAGATACAAAGCACTGATGAATGAACTTGTGAATGATGGTGTTGAGCTTTCAAAACTTGAAATCAACACAGTTTTTGTTAATGCATTGCCAAAGAAGTGGCTCAGTTTCTGCCAAAGCTTGAGAAATACTAATCACATTAAAGATTGTGATCTTGCTTCTCTTTTTGGGAAACTAAAATATGAAGAAAACCTAGTTGATAGGATTTATGAAGGCTCAAGCAAGAGTAAAGCATTAACCATTGCTACACCCTTGTCCGTAACTTTCTTCAGTGAAGTTGTCATTCAAGACTATCAAGATAGTCCTGATGATGAGGAAGACACTAGATCTAGTGAGGAATATCTGAATGACCTCAAAGAGGAATTTTATGAAAGAGCACTTCTGGCCAAGTCTAGAAGGTTCTTTAAGAAAGGAGGCAAGTTCTCCAGCTCCACAAAAGCTTCAGTTGACACTGAATGCTACAAATGTAGGAAGACTGGTCATTATGCTAGGGATTTTTATTCAAAAACATCTCTCCCTTCATATTCCTCACCAGCTCAATCAAGACTATCTGGTCAATCATCATTTCAACCAAAACAAATTGCTTCTACTTCATTTCAGCAAAACAGGGTTGAACTCAGACCATCAAAAGACTTCGAGGCCAAATACAGAGAAATCAAGGCAAGATTGGCCTTAATGAGTACTGAAAGATCCTCATCAAAGACTCCCAAGCAAGGCAAGAACAAAGGGCTTGTTGTTGAAGCCTATGAATGGGATGACGAAGATGTTTCTTTAGATGATGATGAAATGGTTAATGTAAAAGTGCTGATGGTACTTACTGATGATGAAGGGGCTAACTCAAATGTTGTGGCCAGAGAAAGTGCCAGAAATGGTGAATGTGTCAATGTCACAATAAAAAAGGTACAAACTCTTCTTGAATTAGAAGATAAGGATGACATTAAATTTGTATTTGATTACTTGTGCATTGATCTAAAATTTGTTGAAGAGAAAAGAAACAATTTGCTTGAAAAATTTCATAAACTTGTTCTAAAACTTGAAAATTTTGAAAGTAAGCAAATAGAGCTAAAATAAGCTAAACTTGATATTCTTACTTTCAACAAATGAACAAAGAAATTTTGGAATAAAATAACTCCGTAAGAGTTGAACTAAAAGAAGCAAAATATATTGTTAAATTTTGGCTTAGAAACTCTAATAGGGTAAATCAATGCATAAATGAACAAATACCTACTCAAAAGAGAAAAATGCTTGGTGCTGAAGGATCCTCCAGCACCAAATCTATTGTCTTTGTCAAAGCCTCAAATGAGGATGGTAGCTCGATCCCTGACATTGAAAGGTCAGGTGAAGAGAATTTGCACAATCATGACACTGGAAGAATCTTTCTTCCTGAGTTCCAAGCAAATGCTGACACTTCAACACTAGTTGAGTCCTCAGTTACTGAGGATGACTCAGATGATGATATAGAGAATGAAATAAGTACCCCACTTCCTCCTTTGGAGAAGCTGGCTGGTGCTGAACCCTCTACTGGACCAAAATCAATCCAGTCTATCATCAAGTCACACACCACACACAAAGGTAGTTCTTCCAAACATGTCATAATTGACACTTAAAAGAACTCTTCAGCTCATGCTGAAGGTTCACATATGGGAACTACCTCTTCAGTTTCAACAAATAAACTAAAGAATGCTAAATCCGAGGATGATAAGAGAATGTCTCTTGTCATGCAAGAGATCAATGATCTCAAATTGCAACTCAGGCAGCAGCAAACACCAACATGATTCAGAGATGAACCTTCAGACTCTCCTCATTTAAAGTACAAGACAAAATTCAAAAGGGCTTGTGAGTTATGTGGTCAAAACAACCATCTCACTCGAACTTGATTAAGAGTGATTTATTGTACTAAATGTGAGAGGACTGGTCATCGCACTTGTGAACATACTCAGTATATGCTGGCCAAAACTAGTGTTGATGCTCACAGTTCTGAAGTATCTTAATCCAGGCGAAATATGCCTTTCCCACAATGCATTCATTGTGGTATGGGTAATCATCACCCAGATGACTGCCACTATTACCCTGTTTGTAATATTTGTGGAAGTTATGACCATGACACTCATGGACATAATCGAATCATCTCACTCAGAAGAGGTATTAAACCAAGAAACCCAAACTCTATTATCAAATGTTGTGAGACTTGTGGAAACGATGTCCACACTACATCTGATCACAACCATATAGAGTGGTTCAGAAGAGGTGAAGCCCTCCAGGCTAAGAAAGCAAAAGCTGTTCAGAACTCTTCTTCTTCTGAGCAATCACACATACCCTCTACAAGAGGACCCTTCAGATCTAGAACACCTTCTAGATCTAAAGCCCCCACCCAACAAAGGTGGGTTTCAAAACAAAACTGACATTTCCTTAACTTGTGTAGTGTGATCTCAGGAAGCCTATTTGGTACCTAAATCTGAGGATGATAAGAGAATGTCTCTTGTCATGCAAGAGATCAATGATCTCAAATTGCAACTCAGGCAGCATCAAACACCAACATGATTCAGAGATGAACCTTTAGACTCTCCTCATTTAAAGTACAAGACAAAATTCAAAAGGGCTTGTGAGTTATGTGGTCAAAAAACCATCTCACTCAAACTTGCTTAAGAGTGATTTATTGTACTAAATGTGAGAGGACTGATCATCGCACTTGTAAACATACTCAGTATATGCTGGCCAAAACTAGTGCTGATGCTCACAGTTCTGAAGCATCTCAATCCAGGCGAAATATGCCTTTCCCACCATGCATTCATTGTGGTATGGGTAATCATCACCCAGATGACTGCCACTATTACCCTGTTTGTAATATTTGTGGAAGTTATGACCATGACACTCATGGACATAATCGAATCATCTCACTCAGAAGAGGTATTAAACCAAGAAACCCAAACTCTATTACCAAATGTTGTGAGACTTGTGGAAACGATGTCCACACTACATCTGATCACAACCATATAGAGTGGTTCAGAAGAGGTGAAGCCCTCCAGGCTAAGAAAGCAAAAGCTGTTCAGACCTCTTCTTCTTCTGAGCAATTACACATACCTTCTACAAGAGGACCCTTCAGATCTAGAACACCTTCTAGATCTAAAGCCCCCACCCAACAAAGGTTGGTTTCAAAACAAAATTGACCATTTCCTTAACTTTTGTAGTGTGATCTCAGGAAGCCTATTTGGTACCTAGATAGTGGTTGCTCAAGGCATATGAGTGGCACCAAAAGTTATCTGCACAAGTATAAGGAGGAACAAGGTCCTAAAGTTGTTTTTAGTGATAACTCATCAGCTACTATTGAAGGATTTGGTTCAGTAAAATGCAATGGTATAGTTTTCTCAAGGGTAGGATATGTCAATGGATTGAAGCACAACCTCATCAACATAAGTCAACTTTGTGATGCAAAGTATCTTGTGTTGTTTGATGACAAAAAAGGTACAATCTTCAACTCCAATCATGAAAATGTGATGATTGCTCCAAGAGTCAAAGATGTTTATGTCATGAACATAAACTCTACTCAGGAGACATGCTTCTTTGCTAAAGCATCCAATATTACCAATTGGCTTTGGCATAAGAGGCTCTCACATCTCAATTTCAAAACAATAACTCTGCTGGCAAAACAAAATCTTGTTATTGGTCTTCCTTCACTTGTCTATTCCAAGGACAAACCATGCTTAGCATGTGAAAAAGGGAAGCACCATAGGGCTAGTTTCAAAACAAAGCAAACTTTCTTAGTCAAAGAAAGTCTTCATTTTCTTCACATGGAATTATTTGGACCAGTATAACCTACTGACATTTGTCATGAAAAATATAGACTTGTCATTGTTGATGAGTAATCTAGGTACACCTGGGTATATTTTCTGACAAAGAAAAGCCATGCACCAGATGCCATTATGTCATTCATCAAGAGAGTTGAAAATCAAAATGACACTCATGTCAAACAACTCAAAGATGACAATGGCACTGAATTCAGAAATCACTCATTGATCAAATTCTGTGATGACAAAGGAATTTCCCAAAATTTCTCATCTCTTTACACACCTAAACAAAATGGTGTGGCTGAAAGAAGGAAGATAACTTTGATTGAAGCAGCAAGGACAATGCTTGTTGGATCTGCTCTCTCTAAGAATTTTTGGACTGATGCTTTAGCCACTGCTTGCTACACTCAAAATAGATCCATCATTGTGAAGAGACACATGAAGACTCCCTATGAAGTCTTCAGGGGGAGAATTCCAAATATTTCATTCTTACATGTGTTTGGGTGTCCGGTATTCATTCACAATCACAAGGATCACCTTGGAAAGTTTGATGAAAAATCTGATGATGGTTACTTTCTTGGATACTCTCTAGTATCTAAAGCATATAGAGTCTTCAACACAAGAAGATAATGTATTGAAGAAACCTATCGCATCACCTTAAATGAAAGTTCTGAAGCTCTCACTTTTACAAATCCATCAGATGATGAACTTCATATTCATGAATCTCACAATTATCCATCTGATGAACTTCAACATTATAAGCCTTCTCAAAAATATCAAACAAGCAACCCAGTCCCTCATATTGATCCATTTGAAGATATGACAAGTCCTACAAAAGGAAATCCTTCAGTATCACATACTGATGGATGTTAATTAAATAATGATCAATCTCAAAATGATCAAAATGATCAGCAAGGCAACACAAATGACCAAAATGGTCAGTCTCAAAACAATCAGGATGCTGACGTACATGATCAAAATGATCAATCATATGCAGCTGCTGATTAACAATCTGAACCCCTTGCTCAAAGCTCTCCTACCATCTCCAGGAAATTAGGTCTTGGATATGTTGCTTCTGACCAAGAAGGAAGCCCTCCATTGATTGAACCTTTGTCCACTGAATATCCTTCAGTAGACACTAGAGATAATCCAAGTCCAAGTCCATGTCATGGACTTCCAAGCTCTAGCTCTAATCATGATACCAGTACAGCTCCACAAAAATCTTGGACTCAAAATAGTCACATACAGCTGGTGAACATAATAGGTAATCCTGTTGAAGGTAGAGTCACTAGATCTATGGCAAAGAAACTGAGTGTTTCTTCATCTGGAGAATGCCTCTATACAAACTTTCTCTCAGAAATTGAACCCACAAAGGCTTCTGAAGCACTCACACACACTGGATGGGTGGATGCCACGCAAGAGGAACTCAATCAATTTGAAAGAAACAAAGTCTGGAAATTGTTTCCTCTTCCATATGGTAAATCAACCACTGGCACCAAATGGGTTTACAAGCTCAAAAGAGATGAAACCAATGCAGTGACCAAAAATAAAGCTAGAATGGTGGCCCAAGGATTCAATCAAGAGCCTGGTGTTGATTTTGATCAAACCTTTGCTCTAGTTTCTCATATAGAAGCCATACGAATCTTTCTTGCTTATGCCACGTACATGAACTTCATCATCTACCAAATGGATGTCAAAAGTTCATTCCTAAATGGTGACCTAAAAGAAGAAGTTTATGTTACTCAGCCTCCTGGCTTTGAGAGTAGTAAATCAAATCATGTCTACAAGCTTTACAAAGCTTTGTACGGACTGAAGCAAGCTCCAAGAGCATGGTATGAAACTCTCTCAACATTTCTCATTGAACATAAATTTGTCAGAGGAAAAATAGATAACACCTTGTTTATCTATAAATATAAAACTGACACCATTTTGGTACAAATTTATGTGGATGACATAATCTTTGGTTCTACAAGCTTGAAACTTTGCAAACAATTTGCCAAGCTTATGACCAGCAAGTTTGAGATGAGTATGATGGGAGAACTCACATACTTCCTTGGTCTTCAGATTAAACAATCTGACCAAGGCATCTCCATCAATCAAGAAAAATATGTCAAGGATCTACTGAAGAAGTATGATATTAATTGTGCTTCAGTGAAGACTCCAATGGTACCCTCTAACAACTTAGGACCTGATCTCAATGGACAATCAGTCAATGAGACTCAGTATAAAGGTATGACTGGGCCACTCATGTACTTAACTGCAAGCAGGCCTGAGATTCAATTCTCTACATGCCTTTGTGCAAGATACCAAGCAGATCCAAAGGAATCACACCTTACTGATGTAAAGAGAATCTTTAGATACCTAAAAGATACACCAAGTCTAGGTCTTTGGTACCCCAAATCCTTAGGTTTTGACCTAAAGGGGTATTCAGATTCTGACTATGCTAGATGCAATTTGGACAGAAAAAGCACTTATGGTGCCTGCCAATTGCTAGGTGGAAAACTTGTGTGTTGGAGTGCTAAAAAGAAACAAACAGTTGCCATGTCTTCAGCAGAAGCTGAATATGTGGTAGCTGCTGGATGTTGTGCCAATGTTCTTTGGATGAAAAGCCAACTGCCTGATTATGACATAGAATATGAAAAGGTACCAATCTTTTGTGATAACACTAGTGCTATTGCAATATCCAACAATCTAGTCCTCCACTCAAGAACAAAACACATTGATATCGGATATCACTTTATCAGAGATCACATTGTGAAAGGGGACACTGAATTACATTTCATCCCTACTCAATACCAATTGGCTGATATCTTCACTAAACCATTGGATGAACCAACTTTCAAAAGATTGATAATGGAGCTTGGTATGCTGAACATTGATGATACAAAACCTGAACCTTTAGCATTCATTGAAGAAGCTTGAAGGTTCAGCATTTCATAAAAGAATTTGATTAATGTTAAGTAGCATTGTCCGAGTAAAGGAGTGTACAATGTCATGTGTCTATTTCACTTTATGTGATTGTGTATATCATGTTGTGTCGCCTTATCTGATTCACTAAAGCTGAACAAATAATCATCAGTCATCAAAAGGTTACTTCAACAATGTTGAACGAATTTTTAATACAATTGAGTAGCTAGGCCTGAGTAGAGGGGCGTGCAACGTCATATGTCTTGTTCACTTATGTGAACATGTATATGAGGTTTTGTCGCCTCATCTGACGCACTGAAGCTCACAAGTATTGCCATCAGCTTCAGCATATCTGAGCAACAACATTTAAAACCTATCAATCATGTGATTCAAAAGAGTTAATGGCATTAAATTTCTTGTGAATAAAACAAACATTCTTTCAAAAAGGAGTCATTTGTTAATTAAGGAAATTTCAAACGTCTCCATCCACAGTCAACAACTCCCTGACACATGGGGCGTTTCACTGTTCAAAGAAACAGAAAATCATACCTTTTTATAGAACATTAATGAAAAAATTTGTGCCAAATGTTCAAAAGAAACCCTAAAATATTTATAATTTTTTCAAATGGTTTTAAATTTTTTTACAAATCAGTTAAAGTTTATATATAATCCCTAACAATTGGATTTCATTCCACGCTTACAAATCTTTTCATAAAAAAACACATATGTAACTCTCTCTCTCTTTCAAAACACACACAGAAACATCAATGGCTGAATCATCTTCCACTCCTAAGATTGCCAAGATCACTCTTAACCCATCCACTCATGTTAACTATCCCATTGATGAAATCTTTTTTAAACCCAACAACATCACTTTACTCAAACCTGAATCCATTAAGTCTGTTCCTGGGGAACAAGTTTTCACTTATCTATCCAAAAGTGTTTCAAGGTTTGCTTTATTTGAGGATCCTGGGATGATGTTTCAAAATGTACTAAAAGAATTTTGGTTCACATCACAGGCTTCTAAGAACAACAAGTCCATTGAGTTTGATTCTACCACGGTTGGGATTCATTGTAGATTTGGGTTAAAGTTATTTAGAAACGTTTTGGGGTTAGATTATTTAGAAAACCCTAATGATTATGAAGCAGTACTTGATGATTTTATGATTGTCAAAAATTTCTTTAAAGAGATTAGGTATACTAAAGAAATTACTGAAAAGGCGCAGGGGGGGTTAAAAAGAAGTTCTTTGCCACCAAGATGGAAATTGCTGATGTCCATTCTTATTGAATGTTTGGGAGGGGGGGGGGGGGACTGGAGGCCTTGACCAAATCAACCAAAAAGATGCTATTATTTTATACTGTCTGGCCAAGGGTGTCAAAGCTGATTTTAGGAGGCTTATTTTTGAAGATCTCCATGGGAAGCTGGAGAAAAAGACTAGAGAGAAAAACGTTGTGTACACCAGATTTCTATCTCTCCTCTTTGCTGACCATCTTGGAAATGACTTTTAAAAAATCAATGGAGAGAAACTAATTTTTAAGACCTTTGATCTCACTCGCTGGAACATTCCAGATAGCACCATTGATCCTCCTCTTACACAACCCATGCTGGACATCTGCTCAACAGATGGTACAGTAGTGTACAAAGCTCCAAAAGACACTTCTCTAACTGGAGAAGGGGATCTAAAAGGCACAAAGCCTGGAGCTTCATCTGGACCTCGTCAGAAGCAAACGTCCATTAATACCAAGAAGGTTAGATGTGAGTCCAGAAAGAGAAAAACCCTCACACAATCTTCATCAAAGTAGATTGATGCTGATTCCCAAGGCCATGCTTTAAAGAAGACCAAGTCCCTGGCCAAGGACAAGAAACCCAGTCAGCCGTCACCTTTAGTCTCTGCTGGAGGTGATATGCATAAAGAGGCCCAGCAGGCAACCCCTCTCTCAACTTCTTTAGAAGATAAGGGTGAAGATGGAGCTCACCCTCAGCTCGGTAGTGTGGAGTCAGCATTGATAAGTACTTTCATTCTGAATACAAGTCATACTTCATTACCAATTTCTATCACTTGTCACTCTGAGTCTTCATCAGGGAATGATGTGTCAGCAAATCCAACAGCTGATACTGACCCTGGCCTTTCTAATTCTAATGATGTAGCTCCCTCACAACAGGTTTCTACTGATGGAACCAAAAACATTATCATTGATCTAAACTTATCAGGGACTCTTTCTCAGGATCCATCTAGTCAAACCAACCCTGGTGGTGAAGGGCTTGAAACTGATCCACACACTAATGATGATGCTTAGAAGATTCCCAAGGAAGTGAATCTCACCACTGGAGCCAAGGTGGGACACTTGCCTACATTTGTCTTCAGCATGTCTGGAGATGATTTGGAGAAAGAACTAGGGTTCAGTGAAAGAATCCCAGACAATCTAGATGACAGTGATGAAAAGACTGCTGATGCAACACAAAAGCCACCTTCTCCCAGAACTGAACATGTAAAAGAATTAACAAATCAAGTGTTGATTCTTCAATCACAGGTGGCCAGACTGAAGGAAGAAAAGGTGCTTGCTGACACTTAAATCTCAACTCTCAAAGCAATACCAATTCCTCCTTCTGCTGAACAAATCAATGATGTCATCATTGCTGCTTTGAAGCCTTTAGTCCAAGATGTGGACACCACCACTTCCTTAAAGCAAGAGATGTCCTCTCTTATGGACTCTATCAATGGCGCTTCCATGGAGTTTCCACTAGAATTCACACCAGTTTTTGGCCAAGTTAATACTTTGTGTGATTCTGTGTCAAAAATCAAAGACAGAGTGGCGTTGCTAGAGAAACAGAAGCTGACCATATCTGATGAGGTTCAGCAGAAGCTACAAGCCCTTGAAACTATTCCAACCATGTTGGCCAAGGTAACTACCACTCTTAATCATCTTTGTGGACTCTTCCCTGCTGGTGGGTCATCAGAAGCTGATGGGCAGTCTTCTGCTGAGGGGGAGAAAGACACAATCTAACAGCTCTTTTAGAGACATTCCCAAAAGAAGGCTCAGAAACAATCCATTGTCTATGAGTCACCTATCAATGAAAAGAGCCCAGCAAAGGGTAAGGGGGAGTCATCAGCCAAAGATGATCATATGCAAGGACTGACCACAAGTGGGGAAACAACTGATAGTGGTTCACCTCCCTTTATACCCAAAAAAGGAGACTTTACTCTGAATGATCATTTGATCAGAGCTGGAGTGGCCACTCAGGAAGAACTTGACAAGTTATACAAGCTTTAGTAAGAAGAAAATCTAAGAGATCTAAAGCTAAGCTTGTATGAACAAATTGGGAAAGTTGAAGTAGAAAGTGTCTTCAAGAAGAAAGTGTTATATGAAAAGTTTTGTATAACAAGGATTAATAGAAGAAATATCTCACCAATCACCAATGTTGATATGCTGACCAGCAAAGGTGACAACCATGTCAAGTTATATAGGGGTGATGGAACTCATGAGATACTTGAAAACTTTCAAGGAAAATAACTTTCTTACACTGAATGGATTATAATGAGTGTGATGATCGAGAAAAGAAAATCCAAGAGATGGGATGAAGTTCCCACCAGAATCGAGCACTATATGAGAAATCATGAAAGACTAGGTGAGATTCTGAACATCAATACTCAAGTTTCTCTGGAAGATCAAGATCCAATACTTGAGATGAACAAAAGAGCAAATCTGATACAACCTGAAGTTGGTGACATCTTTGTCACTACAAAGAAATACAAAGGCTTTGCTCAGTTTCAAAATCATCTCCCTGGTCATGTACTGGACGAACCAGAACTAGGAATAATTATGTTCAATCATCAAGAACGTCAAGATTTTGTGGGCATAAGTGATCTTGATGAAATGAACAATGAACTTCTCTCGAATGTCCAAAGGATCTTTTACTCTCTTCATGGTGGTCCAGGACTTACTGATGTTGCTATAACCTTCAGCATGTGCTTGCTTGCTATATTGGACCACAGAAACTCAGATCTATTAACTCAGACTTGCATAATTGAAGAACTTAGGCCTAAGGAGAATTGAATAATCATTTGTATTAATTTTGTTGAAATTTGTAATGTTATTGAATAAATGATTATCTGATGTTTATATGTTATTAATTGTTCAGTGCAAGTAAGAAGAAGTTGTTATGCTCACTTACTACTGACATTAGACTTAGGCTATTTGTATATCCAAAATAGGGGGATATTGTTGGGTCAGTATTTACTGACCCTAAAGCAACCTTAGGATTTGAATATAAAATCCCCCTAAGTGTTTCATGCTCAGCAGTAAGGCCAGTCTGCTGAAGGATGACCAGAGGAACAAAGTTCCTACTAAAGACTTTATAGCTGAAGAAAGTTCAGCACTCACCTTCCAGTTAACTTAGAAGACAAAGGAGTATACGCTTCAAATACTAGGCGGTCTAGTTGCTGAAGAACAAGGACTGGAGAAGGGCTTTCAGTTCAGTTTGGTTTGACAATACCAAACTGAATGATGTCGATCTCCTCTAGGATACTGAAGACTCTTCAGTATTATGATGGTTTGCATTAGGCGGGAAAAGATAACATTAAGTCAAAGTAGGTTGCTTGTATACTTAGATATAAGTACAACCTTTATCTTTTTTAGAATAGTTTAATATGTACTTTGTACTGTTTATCCAGTATGGGCATCAACCACCCATTGGATAAACCCATGCATTGAAACATGCAAAATACAAACCATAGTTTACAGTGCCTATATAAGGAGTGTACATTGGGAGAGAAGGGTTAACCAATACAAAAGCTTAAACTCTAGAAAACCTTTCTCTCTCGATACCAACTAAACCATATAGCCAATATGCATATGAAAGTTTCGATTGGAGCTTAGACTTTAACTTTGGTTAGACGTTTAAGTAGATGAGATCAAAACCCATTGTCATTCAACCACTTTGTTATTCCGCAAACAAAGTGGGTAATAGATTCTTTATTTGATTCTAATAAAAGTCTATACGTTGAAAAGTATATTGGTATTGTTGTTTTAATCTTTCATAGTTCTTATCTCTTTTTAAAACAACACACTTGTGTTGAAGTAAAGAGTTATTACTTAAGTTAATAAGTAATAACAAATTACAAGGGAGCAACACAATCGTCTCACAAAACGCCTCCCATAAACATAGAAAAGTAGTAATAATGGTGGCTGAGATATAGGGGTAGAAGAGATGAGGCTCTCTTCTACACAATGGATATTTTTGTTAGTTTAAAGATTATGCTATTCTTACAAGTCATTGATCCGAGTGAAAGCTTTTAATGATCCTTTCCATACAAGTCAATAATCCGAGGGAATCTATAGTCTGAAAATTTAAGAAATTTCAAACTATACTTTAGTGATAGAAAATGTTACACGTACAATTAGAGCTATCAGTAAGGTCGGGTTGATTCGACCTGAAACCTTAACCTGAATTCGAATACGATAAAGGTTATTGAGTCGGGATAAATCGGGTTAAAGATTTTTGTCAAGTTTTTTTGACCCGGACCCGATAATCCGATAGTGTTAGAGGATCGGGTTCGGGATAGATAATTACTGTTACTTGGTCAATCTGATAAAACCCGAAAATTAATGTTTAACTTTTTAAGTATCATACTTCATTAAAAATTTAGAGTTACTTGTCTACATTTTTTTTATTCATATGATGTAGTAATACTTTTAATGCATAATCTGTTTGACCAATTTTAATTTCAACCAATTATTTCAAAGATTGGTGTTGATCTTCTTGCCATAAATTAGTATCCACAATTTTCAAATGCTATTGACTTCATGTAGATAGAGACAACAAAACTTATTTTTTCTTCACAAAAAAACATGTCTAATTATTTTTTTTTTCAAGTTAGCCATACTATTCTTTTCTCAACTCATAGTAAGGCTTCTTTCTTTTCTTATTCTTGTTCATTTGTTTCAAAACACATTAGTCACAAATACCAAACAGTTTTCCATATTTTGCAGCTAGCTGCGTAGTAATTTAAATTACGGTGGTAAGAAGATTGTTGTGAGGGAGTCGACGATGGTTAAGCCAGCAGAAGAGACACCGAAGATAAGTCTATGACTCTCTAACATTGTCTTGTTGGTATCGAATCATCATACAAAAACCGTGTATTTCTATAGGCCGGAATAAGGTGCTAAGAACTTCTTTGATCCCAAAGTGATGAAAGAAGCACTGAGCAGGGTGTTGGTTCCATTTTACCCTGTGGCGGGCGATTTAAGAAAGACAAGAATGGGCGCATTGAAACTGATTTTCAAGGACAAGGTGTCTTGTTTGTAGAAGCGAAGACGGAATATGCAATGGAGGATTTTGGTGAGTTTGCTCCTAGAGTGGAGTTTCTAAAACTTGTTCCAACAGTCGATTACTCGCTGGGACTTGAATCATATCCTGTAATGCTCTTGCAGGTATGCATGAAATGAAACTCAATCTTTATTAAGTTTTCATACAAACATGTATAATATTAAACATATGTGAGTCATATGATACAATCTTATATGCAATTTCTCTTTAATTAACAACTGTAATGGGGCCTTTGTGTTGTTATTGCCTAGGGCCACGTAAAACTACAAAACGACCTTTGTAATATTGTAATATTGGTGGGTTGTCACATCTAAATTTGCGTAGGTAACTTACTTCCAATGCGGTGGAGTTTCACTAGGAGTTGTGTTTCACCATCGTGTTGCCGATGGGATCTCTGTGATGCACTTCATTAACTAATGGTCCGATATGGCTCGTGGCCTTGAACTCACTGTCCAGCCATTCTTAGGTAGGACCCTTCTCCGTGCACGACAGCCACCATAGCCCAGCTTCCAGCATATTGAATTCCAACCCCCTCCACCAACGAAATATAGTCCATCATCTAAATCTTCATCAGATTAAACAATCACTTCTTTTTCATAATTACACGAGACCAAGTGAACTTACTTAAAGAAAATTCAAAAGAAGTTGGAAACACAAATAACTATAGCTCGTACAAAATGCTAGTTTCGCATATTTGGAAGTCCGTGTGCAAAGCCCGCGGGCTTCCTGATGACCAGGACACCAAGCTTTTTATGCCCACCGATGAGCGAGCTCGTCTGCAGCCCCTTTTGCCCCAAGGCTTTTTTGGGAACGTTATCTCAATGGCCACTCCTATAGCAGCAGCAGGCAAGCTTAATTAAAACCTTACTTGGTACTCTGCGAGTATAATTCATGATGCTATATTACAAATAAATAAGGATTATATACTCTCTGCGATAGATTATTTGGAACTACTGCCTGATCTAAACACCAAGGATCTCGGTGGCGAGTCACTTAAATTTGTTAATCTTCAGATAAGTAGCTGGTCTAAGCTACCGATATATGAGGCTAATTTTGGATGGGGTCGTCCTATATTCATGGCGTCTGCTTTCATCCCATTTGCAGGTCTTTGTTTTGTGTTACCAAGCCCCACTAATGATGGAAGCATGCCTATCATCATATCGTTGCACGCTCAACACATGAAGCTTTTTAGTAAACTGTTGTACGATATCTAAAGTTTCATACAATCTTAATATGTTATGTCCGATAATAAGCGTTAGTTGACGCTCAAGTGAGATTATTGTTAAGCAGATCACATATGTATTTTTACTTTTAGCTCTCAACACTTATTGGTAAGCCTCATATGATTAGTTAAGGTGAAAACAAGTTTGGATCATGTAATTAAGCAAATCTAGGAAGTCTTGCTTGAGTTTGTATCTCGATTTTTCAAGTTCGTTACATTAATACATTATGAGGCGCATTTATTACTTTTACTATTATTGTCGATAATTTCTATACGGTTGATTCACATTGAACGAGACATGGATAACGGAAACGAATGTCTGAAATAAGATTGGGACTAAGGAATGCTTGAGACGAGAACCAGACAATATGGTACCTGTTTAGAGCCAGGTTGACTATTTAACCGTTTTGGCTACTGATTCACGCATAAGTTTTTGCTCAATGATGTTTTGTTAATACTTATGATCGACTACAAGTCCCGTTTTTGAGTTCCACCTGAACAAAACCGTAAACACAACTTTTTCCCATACCATGGACCGAGAAGCAAACCCTACATAACCACTTCTGGTCCTATCGATGTCAAAACTCTTACTCTTATGGTACATTGGATCGAGTTTTGTGCTGCATGCCATGAAAACAGGTGTTCGTGTTGCAACAAAACCAGCACGTTCAAAACAAAATCAAACACGAACAATAACTTCCATGTAACAAAAGCAATCCGTACTCAACACTATACAATATGCAAATCACAAAAAATAAAAGAAGCAAATTATCATGTCATTATACGACCCATACTTCTAAATAAAGTGTTGTACGATACTGACAACAAACCCGAAGTTCGATAACGCGAAACCGGTAGATCGCGAGTTGTATCGAGCATAAGTAGCGAACACGAGAGACTACAAAGAACCGACACATATATGCACACGGTATACCCTCAACTACCTCTTTATTAATAACGCTAATAAAGACTACATTGAGAAAGAAGAATACAATGAACTAGGATCCCCCCTCATCCCTATTTATAGAGATGAGGGGGTAGGCACCTCCTTAAGTGAAATAGGAAACTTCCTATAAACCAACTTAAGGAGGTTAGCCTAAATACTTCCTAATACAAGTCTATTCCTAATCTATATTACAAAGTACACTTAAGTCCCTAAACTATATTTAAGTTTTCTCCTAATATTCCAACAATTTCCACCTTAGGAGTAACACTTAAACATAACCGATACTCGACGCCTTTTACTGGTGTTTGAACCTCGGACCCGGGACCACCTTCTTAACCAAGCATTGTACTTCTGTAATTTCCCTAGATTAGCTTCAATAGACTCCTTCACGTTCTTCTTCTCAGCAACATTACCCTCCGCACCCTTGACCAGGTACTCCGGTTACTGTAATGTTTACCCCCACCTTTATACCAAGGTGTATGTTTTCCTGCTCGTGTACCAAGCAGCCCGTGTTTGCCTTTTCTTAAGTTTGTTTGTCCTCCAACTGTCTTTGAGCCACTGCAGCATGAACATTACTAACCTAAAAAACCTCAGCTTCACGATCCCCTTGAGCTCCATGCAGCTCCACCTCAAACCGTATTTGAGCCACTACAACATGATCGTTATTATCCTGAAAAACCTCAGCTTCACCATCCCCCTGATCTCCTTGCAGTTCCACCTCAAACCAAACACGTTTATCAACCTGTACTCCATGGACTCCTCTTTAACACCAGGACCAAGTTGTTTGAACCCAACTTGTTTTGAACCTCCATGCTTATGTACATTAAACCCATCGAATTTTTCGATGTTAAACCTAGTTATAAAACTAGCTACTCTTTCCCTTTGTTGTTTGCTAAACCTTGTGAATAACCTCACAATCACAAACCGACAAAGTCCCTTCGGTAATTCGCTAAATCTTGTGATATATTAAACCTCACAATCACGAATTACGAAGTCCTCTTGCTTTATCGATATAACCCTAAGAGAAACCTTCAAACAAAGAACCGGCAAATATATGCACACGGTATACCCTCAACTACCTCTTTATTAATAACGCTAATAAAGACTACATTTAGAAAGAAGAATACAATGAACTAGGATCCCCCCTCATCCCTATTTATAGAGATGATGGGGGTAGGGACCTCCTTAAGTCAAATAGGAAACTTCTTATAAACCAACTTAAGGAGGTTAGCTTAAATACTTCCTAATACAAGTCTATATTACAAAGTACACTTGAGTCCCTAAACTATATTTAAGTTTGCTTCTAATATTCCAACATAAAGCCAAAGTCGATTTTGGGTAGCTGAACACGTTGGAACTCACGAATTCTGAGACTATGAACTGGCGAAGATTCGATGAGGTTACCTGTAGTCAATGAATCTGTATCTTCATTGTTACCATTTGGTTTAGGACGTTTAATCATACCCACAAACAAGCAGCCAATGGAACGAAATGGGTGAGTGACTCCATCTTTGACTTTCAGTATGATGGAGACTAGGGATAATTGTCAAGTGACGGTCAGGACTATTATAGCTGAAAGAATACGGTTTGTACCTTAGACCCAAACAGACTTAACTTTTCGGGTTGGGTAGCCGGACTATGGATCCTTTTTCGTATACCCGTGTCTAACAAAACCTTAAACAACCTAGTACAATACAGTATTACATTATCACTAATACCCCTCCAATCCTTCAAACCCGATTCCATTATCTGGGCTTTCTCATATCAGGCTAGTTGCCTCCTTTCCGATCTCATTCCTTTTATTCATTTGTATTTCATTTTTTACCTCTCATAGTCAACTCAACAAAGCACACAAAATTGAAATACGAAGCTTCATATGACCTCAGCCATCATGACATAATTTATAAACAAAACAACTGATGAACTAGGTTGAATATCGTCCTAGGTTATAGTTATATTATGCAATCATCCTTTTAAGGTACGCAAGGCTTGAGTCTATCTATATATATTGCAACGCTTTTTGATTTATGACATTTGGGTTTTAATACTTAAAACTGTATACGTTGCGCTAATATTAGTTGTTTTATTAGTAAAAGAAAAACTAATCGTCTTTTTCTTGAAGCCAAGCGTCGCCTTGACGTAAAACATTGTTCCCTTCTAATCGTTTGAGGCCCCATTTAGTTCTAAGAAGCACATCATCTATCACAGGCGGATCCTGGTCCTTTGTATCATTTTGTTCCCTATCATGTGTTTCCCATATTTCTCGCCATTGTCTTGAATGTTATGACATATATGTATAATCTCCTTTAATTTCAATATCTTTCTCTGGTACAAAAGCTTTAGTCAGATCTTCCCTAATCAATATTAGTCCGTCTAATTCTTTGAACGTGACAGCGAAAGGAGCAATCGGCCTTTTCCATTCTTTTGAATTTCATACTTTCAAAGTTGTCTCGGACCAAGCTGAAACCGATCAGATTTTTACCTCCACCCTCACCTAGTAATTCAAAGTACTCTTCCTTATAAAAAAACATGTATAAAATGTATGACACCCGTTCTCTACATAAGGGTATATATATATATATGACACCCATACCTTTACCTACCTAGAGAACGAGTTTCATACATTTCATACATTTTTAAAGGGAAGAGTACTCTGAAGTACTAGTTAACGGTTAATTAATAATTTGATAGGTTTTCGACTTGGTCTAAGACAACTTATTGAAGATGCCTTTGGGGTGCAAAGAAATCAAGGACATCCAAAAAATAGAAAAGGTTGATTTCTCGATTCGCTATCACTTAGCGAATCAGGAAGGCAAACAATCATTATGGAAGACCTCACTAAGGCTTTTGTATCGAGAAAGATATTGAGATTGAAGTAGATTATACATATATGTCCTAACATACACAACAATGGGGAGAAATATGTGAATGAGCAACATGAGAAGGAGAAAGAATTGAATACAAAGATTGATAACAAAGCTCGATAATGAAGAGATCACGCACCAAAGGGTGTTTGGCTGTTGTGATTTAGGAGAAACAACAACTTTTTTTGAAGTAGTTTGTATTGTGATGTAAGGTAGATAAGTCTCGGTTATCTTTAATAGTGAGAAATAGTACCAAAATTAAATGTAGTAGTTGAGGGGTTGAATAAGACAATTACTACTACCTAAAAAACTTTAAAACCTCACCACCCAAAACACAAAACTAACTAAGAGCTCACAAAGAAATAAGAAATGTGATAAATGATAAAAGGTATAAAGAAATCTAACCCATTATGTATAAAGCAACTCTAACCCATTTATGTTTTAAAACTTCAAATAAATTTACCAACGAATCTTATTTTTCATGTAAAGAATTTTGATTTAATAACATCAAATACAATAGATGAAGTTGTAGAAAGCTTTTAACTTTTCAACAAAGCTATTAAATAAATTTTTTGCATTGCATCATAATTTTATTAAAAAGATCTTAGGCAAGGACTTGAGAAAGCTTAAGTCATTGTTCAAAGTTCTAGTCATTAAATGAGCTTGCATTGAATACGTTTAATGCATCAAGTTTTAAAATTTTGATGTCACGAGGCTTCCGGAACCCGTGTGTTGCACTAAAGGGGCACTGCTCTCTTCTTGTGTTTTCTTACTGTTGTATTATTCGGAACCCGTGCGATGCACTAAGGTTGCATGGGTGTGTATATTGTTATGTTTAGATCGGTGCAGTGCACAACGATTGCATTTAATTATTGGTTACGTAATTTAGTGTGTCAATAATTAAGGTGTATGCATGATGATGTAGGTAATTTAAGCGTATCGTGTAATTTTCCGAAAAAAGTCATAAAACTATTTAAGTTAACATTTGTGCTAATTTTTGCCCGCATGTCTAATATGTGGATATGAGCACTTATGTGTGGTTAAAGAATAGGATCATAAAATGCATATTGGCCTAAAACTAAAGAGAAAAGAAATTTTAATCTTAGCTAACATTTTCTACCTGATAAGCAACTCTCTTATGCCTTCATAAAGTGGTTAGTTGTTTGATACATATCAAGCATATATCAGAAGTTTTGACTTTTTTTGTACATATAAAGTTTTTCTATTATACGATGTGCACATGATAAGGGTAACAAACAATGACAAAAATGTGTGAAAATCAGTTCTTCTTTCTAGCTATTTATTCTGTTACTAAATGGTGTGTTTCAAAAAATGAAAAAGAATGTGTTTCAGATAATGGGTTAACACCAAATATTAGAACCGCGTCAAGTAGATCGGTAGAGATTTGATATAGTAGTGAATGAGGCAGATTGTGACTAATAGGTTACTTTGATCGGTTGTTTAGCATGTAAAATGGTCATGCGTGTGTCCATGTATCTGCCAGATAGTAAATAAGGACCAAACCCGGGTTGTGAGTTTAGGTCCATTAGTGTTTGTAGGATTATTGTCCTTATAAATATTGATAGATAATAATGCATTGTCTACGGGTTTCAATGTAGTATTTCATAGTATCCTGAGCATGTTAGATCCTAGACCTAATCTGAGAACCCCCATCCATTAGTCTGCCTCATTTTTCTAACCTAGAGGAATTGATCTCTCATTTTTTTCTCACTGTTCCAAAAAAAAATTTCATACATCCAAAGTATTTATCTTAAAGTCAATCATATGGTTTTAAGAAAAAGGTTGTTTTATGTTTGGTTTTTTTGTTTTGATTAATCTGTTTACAAATCAATGGATTTAAAGCTAATGAGGATTCCGGTAATTTATGTTTTGGTTTTTGGTTTTGAATAAAGTGGTTATTAATTTAGTTATCGAAAGAAAAAGCAATCTCCTGATCTTTTTAATTACCACAAACACACATCAACTTTACAAAATAACTAAACGTATTTGTTTTTTATCTTCTTGTGTTGGTGATTTGTGCTAAGGTCACAGATCCATACAGTTGTGTATTTGGTTGGTTGTTTGTGCTAAGGCCACAACTCCTCAAACTAAAGTTTATGAAGAAGAATAAGATATTGTGTAGTGTTTTTGTCATGTTGCTGTGAAGCTGGAGGGAGTTATTTCGGCTATCTGGGTTTATTTTGCTATACCGTTTTATTTTGTTTTACTCTCTAGTCCGAGCTTTCGCGATTTCGTCGCTCGGACTGCGGGGAAGTGTTAGATAGTAATAAATAAGGTCCAAGCCCTGATTGTGGGTTTGGGTCCATTAGGGTTTGTAGGATTATTGTCCTTTCAAATATTTATGAATAATAATGTATTGCCTACGGTGAATATTTATTTATTGCTATCTAACAGTATTTAGACTGTGTTTAAACTATAAAATTTGAGTACAATAACAAGTTCTTTTGATATAATCTTTATTTCACTACTACTTATTTGAGATTAGGAGCAACAAAAGGGTTAATAATTTTGAGAACATGTATGAGTTGTACCTATATGAGACCCTTCACACGCCACACATTATGTTTTAATACCATAATTTGCAGATAATTAGGATGCAAACTATGAAGCTCTTGTATAACAGGCTCTACACTCGCATTATGCTCTACACATAGTTGAATACATATAGCCTCCCTAGTTGCTTTCACCGGTTCTTCCCAATACACCATGTCAATCACCATCATTGGCAATGTAAAGTGTTCCATTACAAACAACAACAACCTGAAAACACGTTACTAATTGTGGTTTCACCGTCCATTGTTTAGCAAAAATATATAAAATTCCCTCTTATGTAGCGTGATACGTTTTACAGTTCACATCCATAAACATTGCATTTTGTTTTGTAATCTGAATCCAATGGCACCACCTAAAATAAAACCAAATGTAAGACAAAAAAACTCGAAAACTTGTTAGATAAACTACCAAACTAATTGCAAAATAACATAATTACCCCTTGGCTCAATACATTTTCTAAACAAAGAAGTGCTTGCATGACTCTTTTGAATTTACCAAAACTCGTGATCTGATAGCATCGCAACCTGTACGATATAAAGTTTCAATGAATAATTTTTTCACTAACAAATTTATTATAACTTACCTTTTCTATAGCAGATTCACAAATGATTAGGCACTCTCAAAACCTAAAATCAAATAAACTTGAGCATTAGATTACAATATAGAACTATAAACAACAAATAAGGTGTTTCTATCAATACCTTCTGACCCGTGAATCAAACCGCAACCTATAACTGAAGGCTTTGAGCTTATTTTCTGCGCGTGGAACTTTCATTAGCTTTACGAAGAACTGTTGCAAGAAAATACAAATCCAGCCATGGAATCAACTTTCATTGTCAGATCTTGTCGTCATAATAAACAACCAAATATATATGTAAAAGACGGATAATGTTCTTGATTCTTATAATCAGAAGTGTACACAACAATGTATGAAGAGTGGGGTCGCCAAACATATGGATGTTGCAAGGTTACATCAGCAAAATGAGTTGGTTAAGAAGAAGAACGTGACACTCTTAGATAAGGTACGTTGTTTTCTAATTTAGTCTCGTCTGTCCAAGGGTTTTTGGACAGATGATACAACCATGTCTACATATCTAGAGGTCACCATCAACAATGATTGGATTCAAGAAGACTACAAATATGTTAGGGTTTTTTTGGTTCGCTTGCTTGTATTAAGCAAGGGATACTTGAACCGATTATGGTCAAGTGCATATTCTTAGGATATCGTGAATATATGGATATTTATCAACTTTGGAGGTTAGATGACGTTACTTTAAAGAGAGTGCTTTACAGGAATATGGTTTCAATGAAAGGCTGGAATACAGGAAAACTTTCATTGGTTCTGGTGTATGTACAAGTTTAGTGCATGTGTTGCAAGGAGTTGAGTTTGAGGTAGAATCTCGGGAGGATCATACATTTAAGGTGGAACCTCATGGGAATGTTGATCATGTAGCTGTTCCAAAGGAAATACAAACTCAAGATTTGATATACTATCATCTAGCACGTGATAGGGAGCAACACTTAACACGTGAACTATTAAAGTATAGAGAGGACAGTAATGAGGCTGCTTTTGTAGTTGCTGTAGTGGATAAGATATATGCACATGAGTAATTGAATTTCAGTGATACAGTTGCTTGTGAGGTTCTTTTCATGTGGATGACTGGATTGAAGGAAGAAATGAATACTCGGTTAAATGTGTATGTGCTCAGCAACAGCTACAGGAAAAGTAGTGACGACAGATCCGTTTATTACTAGGAGTATACACCAGGTATATTCATACATCTATTTCTCTATATAGATTGTATGGTATTTTCTTGTGGATGCAAGACTGAGATCTCAGTTACCAAGGATTTGCTGGTTAAAGCAAAGAGAAATATACTTGGTATTAAGATCATCAGGAATCAGAGTGGTAATACTCTTAGGGTGTCACAATCCAAGTTTTAAAATGGAAAGATGGTACATACTTTGTTGAAGGGACACTCCATACTGTCGTTGGAGGATAGTCTATCAGGGGACTGTGATATGGAAAAGAATAGTAAGTGGTTGGAAGCCAGAAGTATCAGGTGGTCTGCACGAGACCTTACATAGCATTTGCAGATGTGGGTATGGTGAATGGGGTTGATCGTGGATTACAGACATACGTACACGTTTTTATGTAATTTTACAATCTCATAATAAGATCGATCACTGTCATGGGTAGATCAATCACAGGGTACGGGTTGCTGATACATGGATGTGCGAGGAGTTGGGAAGCTAAGTTGGAGCACACAGAGGCTTTATGGACAACTAAAGCGGAGTATATGACACTCCTGGAAGTTGTGAAAGGAGCTATTTGGCTAAGAGGGCTCTTGGAAGAGTTGGGCGTGAAGCTTAACATTGTTGCAGTTAATTGTGATAAGTAGGGCATGAGTCATTTATTGCGGAATGTTTTTCATGATAGGACTAAGCACATCAATGTGTGTTATCACTTTTTATCAAAGAAGTCTTGGAAGCGAAGACGGTTGAAGTTCTGAAGGTGAGTACTGAACACAATGTTGCGGATGTCTTGACGAAGATGGTACCTGGACACAAGTTACAACACTGCTTGGAGTTTCTGAGTGTTGGGATAGGCTAATATAAGCCTAAGGTGTAAATATGTATCAGTCTTTATTAGCCTAAAGTCGTGTCTAGGGGATAACTTCTGATTTTCCTAAATAGCTAATAGAAAAAAGATGGGTTGGTTGTTGCAAGCCCAACCCGACCCTTAGGACTTTGTAATAGTCGGTTCCCCCTCATCTCTATAAAAGGAGGTGAGGGGGGGGGGGGGGGGGGGGAGGAAGGGATTCACAACACATTATTTATCAATAATACTAATCTAGTTAATTAGGTTACATACCTTGTGGGTTTCTTTTCTTTTGATAGCTTCTTTGATCGTGGTTTTCACATCTAGTTAACGAGGTCGTATTGAACGAATCACTACACCCACAGGCGGGCTTGAGCCTACTAACATATTCTTATCTAATATAATCACCTTCAATTTCAATATCTTTCTCCAATACAAAAGCCTAAGTTAGTCAGATATTCCCTAATGACTAATTCGGCTTGTGGCTGAAAGTGGTAGCCAATCGGCCGATCAGGCTTTTTCGTTTCTTTAGATGTCCTCGGTTCCTTTGCACCTAAAGTGTATCCTTTCTAAGTTGTCTCGACGAAGTCGCAAACAAATCAAATTATTAACTTAATTTGTAAAGGTGGAGTTAAAACTTGATTGGTTTGCGGTTTGGTCGAAACAACTTAAAAACGATGCACTTCGATGCAAAAGAGGCGAGGACATCCCAAAGAATGGAAAAGGTAGATTACTCGATTCTCTATCACTATTTGTCGTGCACATAATAACTGTAACCGTAACCAAAACCGTAACCGAAAAAACGAAGCCGAAACTAAAACCTGGTGAAAACCGGTTATTGACAATAACCGGTTTTGGTTACGCAATAACCGGTTACGGATTTTGAGTGTTTGGACCGGTTAGCACCGGGTTTTTACTAACTGATTAGGAAACCGGTTATTTACTAACCGGTTATAACCGGATTTCTTTTATAACTTTAGGAACTTAGGAAGTAGAGGTACTGGTGGTGTTGCAGTGAGTAAACATGTTTCAAAAAGAAAAGCAAGAGAAAAGAGAATCATATTTGGTTATTTTATTTTGGAAAGTATCAAAGTACTACTTATTTATTTATTTAGAAAATCGATAAACACGTGTTGAATTTTGAATTGGTTATGAAAAAATACAACGCAATTACTGTGACTATAAAACAAAATATTAAATGCAATATATACTACTGCTCATCTTCTCCAATTATGAATCTCCATTTTTTTTCTTCTTCGAAATCAAAACTGGAGATATATTTCCCTCCTATTCTTTGCACTCCTCCAACCGGTTATACCTGCTTTTTCTAACCCTAACCGGTTACTAACCGACACTAACCGGTTTTGTATCGGGTAGAGATTTTTACCCTGAAAATCATAACCGACCTTAACCGGTTTTTAAGATTAACCGGTCAACTCGAGTTTGACCAAAAACCGGTTACGGTTACTACCCTAACCGGTTACACCAAAGTAACCTTGGTTCATCAATTGTTATGTTGTTAAATTATGTCATGATGGCTAAGATCAAATGAACTTTGGTTATTTTCATTTTGTGTGCTTTGTTGAGTTGACTAAATTATTAACATAAAATAATTTTTTTAAACTGTGTTTTTTGTGGATAAATTCAAGACAGGTGAAAGAGACACGTACATAATACCACGTAGGTGGTACCAATTATGGCCAAACATAAACAATAAATTGATAAAAACAAAAGTACATGCAATTTTCACATGTTGTTGACTTCATGTGCAGAAAAGAAAACAATTTTCACATAATATTCTTTTCTCAACTCATATTAAGGCTTTTTTTTTATTTCCCATTTGTTGCATGCAAAACACATATATTAGTTACAAATACCAAACAGTTTTCCATTATTTTGCTGCTAACTGCGTAGTGCTTTATATTACGGTAGTATGAAGATCGTGGTAAGGGAATCGACGATGGTTAAGCCAGCAGAGGAGACGCCGAAGATAAGTCTATGGCTCTCTAACATTGACCTGCTGGTATCAGAGCGTCACACACAAACCGTGTATTTCTATAGGCGTGAAAAAGGTGCTAAGAACTTCTTTGATCCCAAAGTGATGAAGGAAGCACTTAGCAGAGTGTTGGTTCCATTTTACCCTGTGGCGGGGCGATTTAAGAAAGACAAGAATGGGCGCGTTGAAACTGATTGTCAAGGACAAGGCGTCTTGTTTGTAGAAGCCGAGACAGAATATGTTATGGAGGATTTTGGTGACTTTGCTCCTAGAGTGGAGTTTCTGAAACTTGTCCCGACAGTCGATTACTCGCTGGGACTTGAATCATATCCTGCAATGCTCTTGCAGGTATGCATGAAATAAACTGAAATTTTTATAAGCTTATATCGGGGTTATAATGTAATATTGGGTGGGTTGTCCCGTTTAAATTTGAGCAGGTAACGTACCTCCAATGCGGCGGAGTTTCACTAGGAGTTGTGTTTCACCATCGTGTTGCGGATGGGTTCTCAGCGATGCACTTTATTAACTCATGGTCCGATATGGCTCGTGGCCTTGAACTCACTGTTCATCCCTTCTTAGATAGGACCCTTCTCCGTGCACGGCAGCCACCACAGCCCAGCTTCCAGCATATAGAATACCAACCCCCTCCACCAGTGAAATATATATCATCTAAATCTTCAATAGATGAAACAATCACTTCAATTTTCATAATTACACGAGACCAAGTGAACTTACTTAAACAAAAATCAAAAGAAGTTGGCAACACAATTAATTATAGCTCATATGAAATGCTAGCTGCACATATTTGGAAGTCCGTGTGCAAAGCCCGCGGGCTGCCTGATGACCAGGACACCAAGATTTTTATGCCCACCGATGGGCGAGCTCGTCTGCAGCCCCTTTTGCCCCGAGGCTTTTTCGGGAACGTTATCTCAATGGCCACTCCTATAGCAGCAGCAGGCAAGCTTACTTCGAACCCTACTTGGTACGCTGCGAGTATAATTCATGATGCTATATTACAAAGAAATAAGGATTATATACTCTCTGCGATAGATTATTTGGAACTACAGCCAGATCTAAATATCAAGGATCTTGGTGGCGAGTCACTTAAATTTGCTAATCTTCAGATAAGTAACTGGTCTAAGCTACCGATATACGAGGCTGATTTTGGATGGGGTCGTCCCATATTCATGGTGCCTGCTTTCATCCCGATTGCAGGTCTTTGTTTTGTGTTACCAAGCCCAACTAATGACGGAAGCATGCCTATCATCATATCGTTGCACGCTCAACACATGAAGCTTTTTAGTAAACTGTTGTACGATATCTAAAGTTTCGTACAATCTTAATATGTTATGTCTGATAATAAGCGTTAATTGATGTTGAGATTATTGTTGTACGATATCTAAAGTTTCGTACAATCTTAATATGTTATTTCATTGTAAGCTCAACACCTGGAGCTTTTTAGTATATTGTTTATGCGCATCACTGAAACTTTTATGACTTGCCTTTTTTTAACTCATATCTTTCTTACAGCAGGCGGTGAATCTTTAACGAGTACAAAAGTGTGGCAAATCTTAATTGAACTCAAGTAACATCTTAACCTTTATGTTTGTTTATCAAAATTCGAAACCTGTTATATTTCCATTTCATCTAGTAGCGTTTGTATAATTTGTTATCAGAAATGAGGCAAGCTGGTATTGATATCGAGTTCTTTACGATTGCAAGTGTTTTAAAAGTTATATAGCTACATCAGCTATTTAGACAACTTCTTGGGGCAGAGTGAGTAGCTGTTAATCCATCCAATTGCAAGTATAAATAAAGTCAGGTGGTACAAATAGCTGTCGAAAAGAAAGCCAAAACCTTGAATCGATTAAAACCTGCCAACAAATAAAAAAGAAGTTAGTACAAAGTCATGCAATAACAAGCATAAAGGCAAACCCAAATGCAAAAGGCTAACCTGGTTTGATTTGCATAATCAACAGTTAGATAGTCTATATAAGTGTGTATCTTGCCTAATGTTTCACCGTATCAGGCAAGCACAAGAAAACTAGATTACCAACAAGTTCCAGCAAACCAAAGTGCATCATTTCTAAGTGGTTTCGGACCAAGCCGCAAACCAATCAAATTATTATCTCAAGCCTACCTAGTAATTCATAGTACTCTTCCCTATAAAAAAATGTAAGACACTCGTTCCCAGGTCGATAAGTCTATCGGAAGAAAGATGATTATTCTAGGCACAAAGTGGAAAATTTAATTAATATCCAAGTAGATGAATTTTGTAAACCATTATCTTATTATCTTCAAGCGATGACACGTCAAGATAACACCATATATCCAGATTTTATGGTGAAATTGATAGAGACAATGGAGTCTAATAGATGCCATGGATTCGTTAGATTTTGAAGGTAGAAAAATGTGAGTCACATCCGCTGTTAATTTTCATCCGAAACCTGAATGTTTATGTTAATGGGTTACACCACAGTGATCCGTCGTGCACCTCATTAACATAAACATTAAAGTAGCGTTTGAGAACTAACATCGTATCTCGCTCACTTGTTTCTACCTTTAATCTAAAGATTCACGGCGTCTATTAGACTCCATTGTTTCTATCAGTTTCACCATAAAATATGGATATCAAATTTTATCATGACCTGACATCCGCTTGAAGATAGTAAAATACAGTTTACGGATTTAATCTACTTTGATATTAATTAATTTTTCCGCCTTGTGCCGGCCTATGATAACCATCTTTATTCTTAAAGCCTGGTATTTCTTTTCTTATCTATAGTAATATTTTATCATATATCAAATGCGTTCCATTCAGCTTATGATTCAAATAATTACATACAAAAAGGACTTATTTCCATGTACTCAAGAATAGGTAAAATCGATGCGGCAAAATGGATGTTCTCGTCAATGGTTCAACAGTATACAATATCTTGGAATTCACTTTTAATTGGAACTGAAGTGACAGCTTAACCTTTATATTGATAATCAAAAGTCGAAACTATTAGATTTCCTTTTCATCTAGTAG
Organism: Glebionis coronaria; assembly: GCA_025667525.1. Lineage (NCBI taxonomy): Eukaryota > Viridiplantae > Streptophyta > Magnoliopsida > Asterales > Asteraceae > Glebionis > Glebionis coronaria. The sequence goes on from CM046879.1 coordinate 608,530,272, forward strand.
TGTTTGTATAATTGTTTTCAGAAATGAGGCAAGTTGGTATTGATATCGAGTTCTTTACGATTGCAAGTGTTCTAAAAGTTATGGGAGCTACATCATCTGTTTAGACAACTTCATGGGGTAGAGTGAGTAGCTGTTAATCCATTCAACTGTAAGGTATAAATAAAGTCAGGTGGTAGTTAGCGGTCGAAAAGAAAGCCAAAACCTTGAATCGAATAAAACCTGCCAACAAATTAAAAAAGTTAGTACAAATTTATGCAATAACAAACATAAAGGCAAACAGAATTGCAAAAGGCTAACCTGGTTTGATTTGCGTAATCAACTACGAATATTGCTATATATGTGTGTGTATCAAACCTAACGTTTCACCGTACCAGGCAAGCACAAGAAAACTAGATTACCAGAAAGTTCCATCAAACCAAACTGCATCATTTCTAAGTTGTATTGGACCAAGCCGCAAAACAATCAAATTATTAACTCAACCCTTACCTAGTAATTCATAGTACTCTTCCCTATAAAAGAAATGAAAGACACTGATTCTTTGGTCGACAAGTCTATTGGAAGAAAGATGATTATTGCACAAGGCGGAATAATTAATTAGTATTCAAGTAGATGAATTTTGTAAACTGTTATCGTATCATCTTCAAGCGATGACATGTCACGATAAAACCATATATATATCTAAATTTTATGGCGAAATTGATAGAAACAATGGAGTCTAAATTTCTAATAGACGCCATGGATTCCTTAGATTGAAGGTAGAAAAATGTGAGTAAGATCAATGTCAGTTTTCATCCGAAACCGAATGTTTATGTTAATGGGGTACAAGACGGGGATAAGTTGTTGTTCATACAATGTATCCCCGTCGTATACCCCAGTAACCTAAACATTAAAGTAGCGTATGAGAACTGACATTGGATCTCGCTCACCTGTTTGTTTCTACCTTCAATCTAACAAATCCATGGCGTCTATTAGACTCCGTTGTTTCTATCAGTTTCACCATAAAATATGGATATCTAATTTTATCATGACCTGCCGCTTGAAGATAGTAAGATACAGTTTACAGATTTTATCTACTTCCATATAAATTAATTTTTCCACCTTGTGCCTATGATAACCATCTTTCTTACGATGTCATACATTTTTTATGACAATTTAATTATTTGATTTTAATTAGGGTTTTTAGGGTTGGAGTGGAGAAGATGAAAGAAAAACGGGAAAATTTTAATTATGTCTTTGAAACAGTTTGTGTTTGGTGTGTCTTAATAATGGTGGCTGACATATAGGGGTAGAAGAGAGGAGGCACTCTTTTACACGATGTACATTTGTGTTAGTTTGAGTATATTTATGTTTGTTTAAAAATGATCCTAAGTCATTGATCGGAGTGAAAGCATTTGATGATCCTAGCCATACAAGTCAATAATCCAAGGGAAACCATAGTACTGAAAATTTAAGAAAATTTTAACACTGTTCTTTAATGATAGAAAATGTTACACTTAAAATTAGGGTTATCAGTAGGGTCGAGTGACCCAACCTGAAACTGAACTTTAACCCGAACTCGAACTTGATAAAGGTTATTGGGTCGGGTTAAATTGGGTTAAAGATTTTTGTCGAGTTATTTTGATCCGAACCTGATAACCCGATGGTGTTATGAGGTCGCGTTTGGGATAGATAAATATTGTTATTGGGTCAATCCGATAATGTTTAACTTTTTAAGTGTCACAGTTTGTTACAGATTTAGAGTATTTCTCTACCTTTTTTTATTCCTATAAGGTAGTAATACTTTTCATGCATGATTCAAAAGTCGAAACCTATTAGATTTTCATTTCATCTAGTAGCGTTTATATAATTTGTTTTCAGAAATGAGGCAAGCTCGTATTGATATCAAGTTCTTTACGATTGCAAGTGTTTTAAAAGTTATACGAGCTACATCAGCTATTTAGACAACTTCTTGGGGGCAGAGTGAGTAGTTGTTAATCCATCCAATTGCAAGTATAAATAAAGTCAGGTGGTACAATTAGCGGTCGAAAAGAAAGCCAAAACCCAAAACCTTGGATCGAATAAAACCTGCCAACAAATAAAAAAAAAGTTAGTACAAAGTCATGCAATAACAAACATAAAGGCAAACAGAATTCGAAAGGGCTAACCTGGTTTTATTTGCATAATCAACTACCAGATCAGGCAAGCCACAAGAAAACTAGATTACCAATAAGTTCCACCAAGCCAAAGTGCATCATTTCAAACCAAGCGGCAAACCAATAAAATTATTAACTCAGCCCTTCCCTATCAAAATAAAAATAAAAATAAAAATGTAACAGTCGTTCTCTGGTCGACAAGTCTATCGGAAGAAAGATGATTATTATAGGCACAAGGCGGAAAAATTAATTAACATGCTAGATGAATTTTGTAAACCATTATCTTATTATCTTCAAGCGATGACAAGTATCTAGATTTGATGGTAAAATTGATAGAAACAATGGAGTCAAATAGACGCCATGGATTCATTAGATTAAAGGTTGAAAAATGTGAGTCAGATTCGATATTAATTTTCATCCGAAACGTGAATGTTTATGTTAATAGGGTACACGACGGGGATCCGTCGTGCACTTCTAACATAAACATTAAAGTAGTGTACGAGAACTAACATCGTATCTCGCTCACCTATTTCTACCTTCAATCTAACAAATTGTCTATTAGACTCCATTGTTTCTGTCAGTTTCACCATAAAATATGGATATCTAATTTTATCATGACCTGACTTCCACTTGAAGATAGTAAGATATAGCTTATGGATTTTATCTACTTTGATATTAATTAATTTTTCCGCCTTGTGCCTATGATAACAATCTTTCTTCCGATAGACTTGTCGAAGGTGACATAACTTTTTTTTGACAATTTAATTATTTGATTTTAATTAGGGTTTTTTAGGGTTGGAGTGAGAAGATGAAAGGAAAAGGGGCAAAATTTAATTATTTCTTAAAAACCGTTTGTGTTTTTGGTGTCTTTTAATAATGGTGGCCTACATAGAGGGGTAGAAGAGAGGATGCTCTCTTTTACACAATGGACATTTGTGCTAGTTTGAGTATATTTATGTTTGTTTAAAGATGATCCTAGCTATACAAGTCATCGATCCGAGTGAAAGCATTTGATAATCCTAGCCATAAAAGTCAATAATCCGAGGGAAACCATATGTTACACGTACAATTAGTGATACAATATGTTACACGTACATTTAGGGGCATGAGTAGGGTCGGGTGACCGACCTAAAACTGAACTCGAACCCGATAAAGGTTATTGGGTCGGGTTAAATTGGGTTAAAGATTTTTATTGAAGTTATTTTGATCCGAACCCGATAACCCGATAGTGTTATCAGGTCGGATTCGGAATAGATAAATATTGTTATTGGGTCAGTCCGATAATGTTTAACTTTTTAAGTGGCAATTCGTTACAGATTTAGAGTACTTGTCTACCTTTTTTTATTCATATGAGGTAGTAATACTTTTTGATGCATGATTCATGTTTGGCCAATTTTTAATTTCAACCAATTATTTCAAAGATTGGTGTTGATCTTCGCAAATTTATATCCGCAATTTTCACATGCTGTTGACTTTATGTAGAGAAAGCAACCATAAAAACATGTCTAAAAGTGACATCTTAACCTTTATGTTTGTTTATCAAAAGTCGAAACCTATTAGATTTCCATTTCATCTAGTAGCGTTTGTATAATCTGCTTTCAGAAATGAGGCAAGTTGGTATTAATATCGAGTTCTTTACGATTGCAAGTGTTTTAAAACTTATAGGAGCAACATCACCTGTTCAGACAACTTCTTGGGGCAGAGTGAGTAGCTGTTAATCTATCGAATTGCATGTATAAATAAAGTCAGGTGGTAATTAGCGGTAGAAAAGAAAGCCAAAACCTTGAATCGAATAAAACCTGCCAACAAATAAAAAAAAGTTAGTACAAAGTCATGCAATAACAAACATAAAGGCAAACAGAATTGCAAAAGGCTAACCTGGTTGGATTTCCGTAATCAACTATGAGTATCGCTATATATGCGTGTATCAAACCTAACGTTTCATCGTATCAAGCAAGCACAAGAAAACAAGATTACCAGCAAGTTCGAGCAAAACCAAAGTGCATCATTTCTAAGTTGTCTAGGAACAAACCACAAACCAATTAAATTATTAACTCAACCCTTACCTACTAATCCATAGTACTCTTCCATTTCAAAAAAATAAAAATGTTACACTCGTTATTTGGCCGACAAGTCTATCAGAAGAAAGATGATTTATAGGCACAAGGCGGAAAAATTAATTAATATACAAGTAGATGAATTTTGTAAACCATTATCTTATTATCTTCAAGCAATGACATGTCACGATAAAACCATATATCTAGATTTGATGGTAAAAATGATAGAAATAATAGAGTCTAATAGACGCCATGGATTCATTAAATTAAAGGTAGAAAAATGTGAGTCAGATCGGATGTTAATTTTCATCTGAAACCCGGATGTTTATGTTAATGGGGTACACGATCCGTCATGCATCTCATTAACATAAACACTGAAGTAGCGTATGAGAACTAACATCGTATCTCGCTCACCTATTTCTACCTTCAATCTAACGAATCCATGTCGTTTATTAGACTCAGTTGTTTCTATCAGTTTCACCATTAAATATGTATATCTAATTTTATCATGACCTTACATCCGCTTGAAAATACTAAGATATAGTTTATGGATTTTGTACTTTGATATTAATTAATTTTTCCGCCTCAACTATCTTTCTACCAATAGACTTGTCCATGTTGTCATGCATTTTTTTGACAATTTAATTATTTGAATTAAATTAGGGGTTTTAGGGTTGGAGTGGAGAAGATGAAAGGAAAACGGGAATATTTTAATTATTTCTTAGAAACCGTGTTTTTTTAACAAGATAGGCTCACTCGTGATTCGCTGCGGTGCCAATTATTTTTTCATTCGTTGTTGTTGTTCTATGGGTGTCTAGCACAAACAAAAAACAAACCAATTGCCACAAACAAACACCATAAAACAAAAGACAGTAGATGGTGTATTCATTTTTTATTGGCTCAGAATGGTAGAGCAGCTGAGAAACATTGCGCAAGTACCATGGCTGCAACTTTCTCAAGTTGCCACGCAAAGGTTTAGAATGCACCGCCTGTTTTCCTTTCTACCTTGAAAATCATCATCGTCTTTAAAACTGTAAGTATTCGAAAGACGATTTCCGTATCAGTGTTATCTATTTGTAACAACGCGCACATGTAAGACACATAAGGGACCCATACACATATCTTTTCCCACATAAACTAATAAAAAACCATTACTGTAGCAATCATCTCAAACGTAACTTTCTCATAAAGCCATTACCACAAACAAATTTAAGTTGTATGGGTTAGCTTTCCATATTTTTGGTTGGCTGAGAAAGGTATACCATCGGAGAAACATCGCGTGTCTTTCATGGCTGCAACTTTAGGAAGTTGCAATGTCAAGACGCAAATGGCTTCACATCCGGTAGTTCCTACCAACACTCTCATCATTGCCTATAAAAAATGCTTTTGAAAAGTTTCTGATTAACTTGAAACCATGTCAGCTTTCCCACAAAACAATTATCACAAACATGGAACAAACCAATTAAGAGACGCATAATTGATTTCTTTTTTAGTGACTCAGAAGGATAGCGCATCGGAAAAATACTGTGTTTCTACCATGCCACTAATGTACGACAACACATAACTTTTACTGAGACAAATTCAACCAACACACAACCTTTACTATAACAACCGTCTCACAAAGTGACTACCACAAACAGATATAACTAAAGCCTCGAAAACACGTTTCCACAGAAACAAATCCCCCCGACATGTATGGAGTCCGAAACTCACATAAGACAACCAATCATCACAAACAGATCAAAGTAGGCCAAATCCAAAGGTACAAACAGATCTTAAACTCATGATAGCTCAGGCAAAGCCTAGGGCTGCAATCAAGGCAAGCTTTTATCAAGCAACTAGAGCTCGAGCTCGAGCTTGGCTCGATCAAGCCAAGCTTTTATCAAGCTCAAGCCCAATCTCAAGCCTAAAAATAGCTCGAAACTATATCAAGCTCAAGCTTTTGATAGCACGACTCGAGTTCTTATCAAGCTTTTTCAAGCTCTTTTAAAAATATATTTTTATGTAAGCAACTAATGATTAATTTGAGTATTAACCTAATTTTAAAGACTAATTTTATAAATAAACAATATATTTTAGAAGGTTTTTTAACCCTGATTACATTTAAATTTTAGTTCTTTGTATTTTAAATAATTCTTTATTTTTGGATATATAGTTATTCCATTTACTCGGTACTTGGTGGAATACAATATGTGTATAAATATATTTTTTACATTTTTTAATACTAAACGCGACGTGTCTAAATTGCGCGCGCATTCGCACCATGCAATAGCCTTTGGGAAGTTAATCGTATTGGAGTGCAACACATTTTGAAACCAAGATTGTATTATGATGTTATTATTGATTTTATTAATGTTAAATAAATCGAATTTATTTTGAGTAATGATTTTTGGTTGCTTAATTTTATACATATGTTTATTGATGAGTTTTATTATAAAAAAATTAAATTTATACACATTCAAGCTTTTCAAGCCAAGCTCAAGCTTTTATCGAGCCTTATCAAGCCAAGCTCAAGCCCTAATTGTTAAAGCTTGACAAGCTATCAAGCCAAGCTCAAGCCTACAATTTTTGTATCAAGCCAAGCTCAAGCCCTATTAAGCTTGAGCTCCGCTCGGCTCGATTGCACCTCTAGGCAAACCTGTTGCGTTGCTCGTTTCTTTTTCAGTAGATTAGCATTACGGTTATCACAAAAGAATAAAAGTGTTCCGAGAACTCATTATAGCATAAAACGATAAGATGAAGGATAGCCTAAACAAAACTCATCATCACCTAGATCCAACCACATAGGACAACACATACTTATCCAAAAAGCATAAGGCAAAAGAGTTTCAGAAACCAATTTTCATAAAGAGGTCAATGCATGCCAGATCCAAAGATGGTTGCTGGTGGTCACTATAGCAACATTTATATGGTCAAACAATTCCATAGAGAGGATAAACAAAACATGGCTGCAAATGCACAACTTGCCTCGCCAAGATATGTTGGTATCACATATCAAGAAGCATATCATAAAATTCCAATTACCACAAACAGTTCAAATCATGCCAAATCTAAAGGTAGCTGATGTTGGCGACAATAGCAGCTTTTGTATGGTCAAACCAATTCCACATTCGCTCACAGAGAGGATATCAAAAAGCATATCACAAAATCAACTTCACTTCCCACGAACTAAAACATAAAAGCCAAACCCCTATTTCTTATATGAAACTGAAATAATGATTAATTAGACGAAAAAAACTACCTTAGGCTTTTCGTTATTGATTCAATTAGGATCTAATCTACAAATAATTTGTTTGACGAATTGAAAGGTACACCCAATCATCAATCACAATCCCAACAAACGACTTAACGTAACCAACATCACCTACCCATCAATGACGTCGCCCACCACATACGCCGGCAACGAAGGCACTGAATCAAATAATTTAGATCTCGCAAATCTTCACCATGGAACAATCAGAGAATAAAAATTATGTGATTGCTTTGATCAAGATCGGTGGGGATTTGATTATGTGATAGTGGGTTTGTGAAAGGGGAAAAACGACAAGACCAATGTTATCAAGTTCTAACCACACACACAGGTAAGACGTAAAAGGGACACATGCCCATTTTTCTCTCCCGTCAAAACCCACAAAAACTAATAAAAAAACGTTACTGTAGCAATCGTCTCACAAAATGCCTCCTATAAACGTATAAAAGTAGTAATAATGGTGGCTGAGATACAGGGGTAGAAGAGAAGAGGCTCTCTTCTACACAATGGATATTTGTGTTAGTTTAAAGATTATGCTAGTCATACAAGTCATTGATCCGATTGAAAGCTTTTAATGATCCTTGCCATACAAGTCAATAATCCGAGGGAAACTATAATCTGAAAATTCAAGAAATTTCAAACTATACTTTAGTGATAGAAAATGTTACACGTACAATTAGAGCTATCGGTAAGGTCGGGTTGATTCGACGTGAAACCTTAACCTGAATTCGAACCCGATAAAGGTTATTGAGTCGGGATAGATCGGGTTAAAGATTTTTGTCAAGTTATTTTGACCCGACCTGATAATCCGATAGTGTTAGATGATCGGGTTCGGGATAGATAATTATTGTTACTTGGTCAATCTGATAAAACCCGAAAATTAATGTTTCACTTTTTAAGTATCACACTTCTTACAAATTTAGAGGTACTTGTCTACCTTTTTTTATTCATATGATATAGTATTACTTTTAATGCATAATCTGTTTGACCAATTTTAATTTCAACCAATTATTTCAAAGATTGGTGTTGATCTTCTTGCCATAAATTAATATCCACAATTTTCACATGCTATTGACTTCATGCAGATAGAGACAACAAAACTTATTTTTTTCTTCACCAAAAAAACATGTCTAATTCTTGTTTTTTTTCTTATTCTTTTTCATTTGTTGCAAAACACATTAGTCACAAATACCAAACACTTTTCCATATTTTGCAGCTAGCTGCGTAGTAATTTAAATTACGATGGTATGAAGATTGTGGTAAGGGAGTCGACGATGGTTAAGCCAGTAGAAGAGACACCGAAGATAAGTCTATGGCTCTCTAACATTGACTTGTTGGTATCGAATCATCATACACAAACCGTGTATTTCTATAGGCCGAAAAAGGTGCTAAGAACTTCTTTGATCCAAAAGTGATGAAAGAAGCACTGAGTAGGGTGTTGGTTCCATTTTACCCTGTGGCGGGGCGATTTAAGAAATACAAGAATATGCGCATTGAAACTGATTGTCAAGGACAAGGTGTCTTGTTTGTAGAAGCCGAGACGGAATATGCAATGGAGGATTTTGGTGACTTTGCTCCTAGAGTGGAGTTTCTGAAACTTGTTCCAACAGTCGATTACTTGCTGGGACTTGAATCATATCCTGTAATGCTCTTGCAGGTATGCATGAAATGAAATTCAAACTTTATTAGCTTATATTAGGGTTATAGCGCGGAAGGGTGTGCAAGAGGTGCAATCGCACAAGGCCTTTACTTAAAAGCGCAACATTTTTAATAAGTTTGCATATAAACGTACAATATTAAATATATATAAGTCATGTAATTCAATGTTATATGTAATTTCTCTTTAATTAACAAGTGTAATGGAGTGTCTGTGTTGTTATTGCATACGGCCACGGGCCACCTAAAACAATGAAACGGCCCTGGTTATAACGTTATATTGGGTGGGTTGTCATGTTTAAATTTGAGTAGGTAACGTACTTCCAATGCGGCGGAGTTTCACTAGGAGCTGTGTTTCACCATCGTGTTGCGGATGGGTTCTCTGCGATGCACTTCATTAACTCATGGTCCGACATGGCTCGTGGTCTTGAACTCACTGTTCATCCCTTCTTAGATAGGACCCTTCTCCGTGCACGACAGCCACCACAGCCCAGCTTCCAGCATATAGAATACCAACCCCCTCCACCAGTGAAATATCCATCATCTAAATCTTCATCAGATGACACAATCACTTCATTTTTCATAATTACACGAGACCAAGTGAACTTACTCAAAGAAAAATCAAAAGAAGTTGGCAGCACAATTAACTATAGCTCATACGAAATACTAGCTGCGCATATTTGGAAGTCCGTATGCAAAGCCCGCGGGCTGCTTGATGACCAGGATACCAAGCTTTTTATGCCCACCGATGGGCGAGCTCGTCTGCAGCCCCTTTTGCCCCGAGGCTTTTTCGGGAATGTTATCTCAATGGCCACTCCTATAGCAGCAGCAGGTAAGCTTAGTTCGAACCCTACTTGGTACGCTGCGAGTATTATTCGTGATGCTATATTACAAAGAAATAAGGATTATATACTCTCCGCGATTGATTATTTGGAACTACTGCCCGATCTAAACACCAAGGATCTCGGTGGTGAGTCACTTAAATTTGCTAATCTTCAGATAAGTAGCTGGGGTAAGCTCCCGATATAGGAGACTGATTTTGGATGGGGTCGTCCTGTATTCATGGCGCCTGCTTTACTCCCAATTGCAGGTCTTAGTTTTGTGTTACCAAGCCCAACTAATGACGGAAGTATGCCTATCATCATTTCGTTGCAAGCTCAACATATGGAGCTTTTTAGTAAGTTCTTGTACGATATCTAAAGTTTCATACAATCTTAATATGTTGTCTGATAATAAGCGTTAATTGACGCTCAAGTGAGATTATTGTTAAGCACATCAAAGTTGCTTCTCTAAAGGAAGGCTATTTTGTGCGCATCACTGTAACTTTTGTGACGTACCTTTTTTTAACTCATATCTTTCTTAGATCAGGAGGTGAATATATCTTTAACGAGTACAAATGTGTGGCAAATCTTAATTGGAACTGTAGTGACATCTTAACCTGTATATTTGTTTTTTAAAAGTCGAAACCTATTAGATTTCCATTTCATCTAGTAGCGTTTGTATAATTTGTTTCCTGAAATGAGGCAAGCTGGTATTGATACCGAGTTCTTTACGATTGCAAGTGTTTTAAAAGTTATGGGAGCTACATCAGCTGTTTAGACAACTTCTTGGGGCAGAGTGAGTAGCTGTTAATCCATCCAATTGCAAGTATAAATAAAGTCAGGTGGTACAATTAGCGGTCGAAAAGAAAGCCAAAACCCAAAACCTTGGATCGAATAAAACCTGTAAAAAAAAGTCAGTACAAAGTCATGCAATAACAAACATAAAGGCAAACAGAATTCCAAAGGGCTAACCTGGTTTTATTTGCATAATCAACTACCAGATACTCTATATATGTGTGTATCAAACCTAACGTTTCACCGTAGCAGGCAAGCCACAAGAAAACTAGATTACCAATAAGTTCCACCAAGCCAAAGTGCATCATTTCGGACCAAGCGGCAAACCAATAAAATTATTAACTCAGCCCTTCCCTATCAAAATAAAAATAAAAATAAAAATGTAACACTCGTTCTCTGGTCGACAAATCTATCAGAAGAAAGATGATTATTATAGGCACAAGGCGGAAAAATTAATTAATATGCAAGTAGATGAATTTTGTAAACCATTATCTTATTATCTTCAAGCAATGACAAGTCACGATAAAACCATATATCTAGATTTGATGGTGAAATTGACAGATACAATGGAGTCTAATAGACGCCATGGATTCATTGGATTAAAGGTTGAAAAATGTGAGTCAGATTCGATATTAATGTTCATCCGAAACGTGAATGTTTATGTTAATAGGGTATACCACGGGGATCCGTCGTGCACTCTAACATAAACATTAAAGTAGCGTACGAGAACTAACATCGTATCTCGCTCACCTATTTCTACCTTCAATCTAACAAATCGTCTATTAGACTACATTGTTTATATCAGTTTCACAATAAAATATGGATATCTAATTTTATCATGACCTGACTTCTGCTTGAAGAGAGTAAGATACAGTTTATGGATTTTATCTACTTCGATATTAATTATTTTTTCCGCCTTGTGCCTATGATAACCATCTTTCTTCCGATAGACTTGTCGAAGGTGACATAACTTTTTTTTGACAATCTAATTATTTGATTTTACTTAGGGTTTTTTAGGGTTGGAGTGGAGAAGATGAAAGGAAAAGGGTCAAAATTTAATTATTTCTTAGAAACCATTTGTGTTTTTGGTGTCTTTTAATAATGGTGGCCTACATAGAGGGGTAGAAGAGAGGATGCTCTCTTTTACACAATAGACATTTGTGTTAGTTTGAGTATATTTATGTTTGTTTAAAGATGATCCTAGATATACAAGTCATCGATCCGAGTGAAAGCATTTGATGATCCTAGCCATACACGTCAATAATCCGAGGAAAACCATGGTACCGAAAATTTAAGAAATTTCAAACTATACTTTAGTGATAGAATATGTTACACGTACAATTAGGGGTATCAGTAGGGTCGGGTTGGGTCAACCTGAAACTAAACTTTAACCCGAACTTGAACTCGATAAAGGTTATTGGGTTGGGTTAAATTGGGTTAAAGAGTTTTGTCGAGTTATTTTGATCCGAACTCAATAAACGAATAGTGTTATCAGGTCGGGTTCGGGATAGATAAATATTGTTATTGGGTCAATCCGATAATTTTAACTTTGTAAGTGTCATAGTTCGTTACAGATTTAGAGTACTTGTCTACATTTTTTATTCATATGAGGTAGTAATACTTTTGATGCATGATTCATGTTTGACCAATTTTAATTTCAACCAATTATTTCAAAGATTTGTGTTGATCTTCTTGCCGCAATTTTGTATCCACAATTTTCACATGTCTAAAAGTGACATATTAACCTTTATGTAGAGAAAGCAACCATAAGAACATATCTAAAAGTGACATCTTAACCTTTATGTTTATTTATCAAAAGTCGAAACCTATTAGATTTCCATTTCATCTTGTAGCGTTTGTATAATTTCAGAAATGAGGCAAGCTGGTATTGATATTGAGTTCTTTACGATTTCAAGTGTTTTAAAAGTTATAGGAGTTACATTAGCTATTTAGACAACTTCTTGGGGCAAAGTCTGTTAATCCATCCAATTGCAAGTATAAATAAAGTCGGGTGGTAATTAGCGGTCGAAAAGAAATCCAAAAGCTTGAATCGAATAACACCTGCCAACAAATAAAAAAAAGTTAGTACAAAGTCATGCAATAACAAACATAAAGGCAAACATAATTGCAAAAGGCTAACATGGTTGGATTTCCGTAATCAACTATGAGTATCGCTATATATGCGTGTATCAAACCTAACGTTTCATTGTATCAAGCAAGCACAAGAAAACTAGATTACCAGCAAGTTCGAGCAAAACCAAAGTGCATCATTTCTAAGTTGTCTAGGAACAAACCACAAACCAATTAAATTATTAACTCAACCCTTACCTAGTAATCCATTGTACTCTTCCCTTTCAAAAAAAAAATGTAACACTCGTTCTTTGGCCGACAAGTCTATCGGAAGAAAGATGATTTATAGGCACAAGGCGGAAAAATTAATTAATATACAAGTAGATGAATTTTGTAAACCATATCTTATTATCTTCAAGCAATGACATGTCACGATAAAACCATATATCTAGATTTGATGGTAAAAATGATAGAAATAATAGAGTCTAATAGACGCCATAGATTCATTAAATTAAAGGTAGAAAAATGTGAGTCAGATCCGATGTTAATTTTCATCCGAAACCTGGATGTTTATGTTAATGGGGTACACGACGGGGATCCGTCGTGCATCTCATTAACATAAACACTGAAGTAGCGTATGAGAACTAACATCGTATCCCGCTCACCTATTTCTACCTTCAATCTAACGAATCCATGTCGTATGTTAGACTCCATTGTTTCTACCAATTTCACTATAAAATATGTATATCTAATTTTATCATGACCTGTCCGCTTGAAGATACTAAGATATAGTTTACGGATTTTACCTACTTTGATATTAATTAATTTTTCCGTCTAAACCATCTTTCTACCAATAGACTTGTCCACACTTTCAGGCATTTTTTTGACAATTTAATTATTTGAATTAAATTAGGGTTTTTAGGGTTGGAGTGGAGAAGATGAAAGAAAAAGGGGTATATTTTAATTATTTCTTAGAAACCGTGTTTTTTTAACAAAATAGGCTCACTCGTGATTCCCTGCGGTGCCAATTATTTTTCATTCGTTGTTGTTGTTCTATGGGTGTCTAGCACAAACAAAAAACAAACCAATTGCCACAAACAAACACCATAAAACAAAAGACAGTAGATGGTGTATTCATTTTTTATTGGCTCAGAAGGGTAGAGCAGCTAAGAAACATTACGCATCTACCATGGCTACAAATTTCTCAAGTTGCCACGCAAAGGTTTAGAATGCACCACATGTTTTCTTTTCTACCTCGAAAATCATCATCGCCTTTAAAATTGTAACCACACACACATGTAAGACACATAAGGGACCCATACACATATCTTTTCCCACTTAAACCCACAGAAACTAATAAAAAACCATTATTGTAGCAATCATCTCACAAAGGCCCTACCATAAACATAACTTTCTCATAAAGCCATTACCACAAACACATTTAAGTTGTATGGGTTAGCTTTCTAGATTTTTGGTTGGCTGAGAAAGGTAGACCATCAGAGAAACATCGCGTGTCTTTCATGGCTGCAACCTTAGGAAGTTGCAACGTCAAGACGCAAATGGCTTCACATCCGGTAGTTCCTACCAACACTCTCATCATTGCCTATAAAAAAATGCTTTCGCAAAGTTTCTGATTGACTTGAAACCATGTCAGCTTTCCCACAAAACAATTATCACAAACAGAGAACAAACCAATTAAGAGACGCATAATTGATTTCTTTTTTAGTGACTCAGAAGGATAGCGCATCGGAAAAATACTGTGTTTCTGCCATGCCACTAATGTACGACAACACATAACCTTTACTGAGACAGATTCAACCAACACACAACCTTTACTATAACAACCGTCTCACAAAGTGACTGCCACAAACAGATATAACTAAATCCTCGAAAACACGTTTCCACAGAAACAAATCCCCCCGACATGTATGGAGTCCGAAACTCAGATAAGACAACCAATCATCACAAACAGATCAAAGTAGGCCAAATCCAAAGGTACAAACAGATCCTAAACTCATGATAGCTCAGGCAAACAAACCTGTTGCGTTGCTCGTTTCTTTTTCAGTAGATTAGCATTACGGTTATCATAAAAGAATAAAAGTGTTCCGAGAACTCATTATAGCATAAAATGATAAGATGAAGGATAGCCTAAACAAAACTCATCATCACCTAGATCAAACCACATAGGACAACACATACTTATCCAAAAAGCATAAGGCAAAAGAGTTTTAGAAACCAATTTCCATAAAGAGGTCAATGCATGCCAGATCCAAAGATGGTTGCTGGTGGTCACTATAGCAACATTTATATGGTCAAACAATTCCCTAGAGAGGATAAACAAAACATGGCTGCAAATGCACAACTTGCCTCGCCAAGATATGTTGGTATCACATATCAAGAAGTATATCATAAAAATCCAATTACCACAAACAGATAAAATCATGCCAAATCCAAAGGTAGCTGCTGTTGGCGACAATAGCAACATTTATATGGTCAAACCAATTCCACATTCGCTCACAGAGAGGATATCAAAAAGCATATCACAAAATCAACTTCACTGCCCACGAACTAAAACATAAAAGCCAAACCCCTATTTCTTATATGAAACTGAAATAATGATTAATTAGACGAAAAAAAACTACCTTAGGCTTTTCGTTATTGATTCAATTAGGATCTAATCTACAAACGATTTGTTTGACCAATTGAAAGGTACACTCAATCATCATTCACAATCACAACAAACGACTTAACGTAACCAACATCACCTACCCACCAAACGCCGCCCACCACATACACCGGCAACGAAGGCACTGAATCAAATAATTTGGATCTCGCCAATCTTCACCATGGAACAATCAGAGAATAAAAATTATGTGATTGCTTTGATCAAGATCGGTGGGGATTTGCTTATGTGATAGTGGGTTTGTGAAAGGGGAAAAACAACAAGACCAATGTTATCAAGTTCTAACCACACACACAGGTAAGACGTAAAAGGGATACATGCCCATTTTTCTCTCCCGTCAAAACCCACAAAAACTAATAATAAAACGTTATTGTAGCAATCGTCTCACAAAATGCCTCCTATAAACGTATAAAAGTAGTAATAATGGTGGTTGAGATACAGTGGTAGAAGAGAGGAGGCTCTCTTCTACACAATGGATATATGTGTTAGTTTAAAGATTATGCTATTCATACAAGTCATTGATCCGAGTGAAAGCTTTTAATGATCCTTTCCATACAAGTCAATAATCCGAGGGAAACTATAATCTGAAAATTTAAGAAATTTCAAACTATACTTTAGTGATAGAAAATGTTACACATACAATTAGAGCTATCGGTAAGTTCGGGTTGATTCGACGTGAAACCTTAACCTGAATTCGAACCCGATAAAGGTTATTGAGTCGGGATAAATTGGGTTAAAGATTTTTGTCAAGTTATTTTGACCCGACCCGATAATCCGATAGTGTTAGATGATCAGGTTCGGGATAGATAATTATTGTTACTTGGTCAATCTGATAAAACCCGAAAATTAATGTTTAACTTTTTAAGTATCACTCTTCGTTACAAATTTAGAGGTACTTGTCTACCTTTTTTATTCATTATTCATATGATGTAGTAATACTTTTAATGCATAATTTGTTTGACCAATTTTAATTTCAACCAATTATTTCAAAGATTGGTGTTGATCTTCTTGCCATAAATTAATATCCACAATTTTCACATGCTATTGACTTCATGTAGATAGAGACAACAAAACTTATTTTTTCTTCACCAAAAAAACATGTCTAATTCTTGTTTTTTTTTCTTATTCTTTTTCATTTGTTGCAAAACACATTAGTCACAAATACCAAACACTTTTCCATATTTTGCAGCTAGCTGCGTAGTAATTTAAATTACGGTGGTATGAAGATTGTGGTGAGGGAGTCGACGATGGTTAAGCCAGCAGAAGAGACACCGAAGATAAGTCTATGGCTCTCTAACATTGACTTGTTGGTATCGTATCATCATACATAAACCGTGTATTTCTATAGGCCGAAAAAAGGTGCTAAGAACTTCTTTGATCCAAAAGTGATGAAAGAAGCACTGAGCAGGGTGTTGGTTCCATTTTACCCTGTGGCGGGGCGATTTAAGAAAGAAAAGAATGGGCACATTGAAACTGATTGTCAAGGACAAGGTGTCTTGTTTGTAGAAGCCGAGACGGAATATGCAATGGAGGATTTTGGTGACTTTTCTCCTAGAGTGGAGTTTCTGAAACTTGTTCCAACAGTCGATTACTCGTTGGGACTTGAATCATATCCTGTAATGCTCTTGCGGGTATGCATGAAATGAAACTCAAACTTTATTAAGTTTGCATACAAACATGTATAATATTAAACATATGTGAGTCATATGATACAATCTTGTATGCAATTTCTCTTTAGTTAACAACTGTAACGGGGCCTTTGTGTTGTTATTGCCTAGGGCCACGTAAAACAACAAAACAACCTTTGTAATAATGTAATATTGGTGGGTTGTCACATCTAAATTTGCGCAGGTAACTTACTTCCAATGCGGTGGAGTTTCACTAGGAGTTGTGTTTCACCATCGTGTTACCGATGGGCTCTCTGCAATGCACTTCATTAACTAATGGTCCGATATGGCTCGTGGCCTTGAACTAACTGTCCAACCATTCTTAGATAGGACCCTTCTCCGTGCACGACAACCACCACAGCCCAGCTTCCAGCATATAGAATTCCAACCCCCTCCACCAACGAAATATAGTCCATCATCTAAATCTTCATCAGATGAAACAATCACTTCAATTTTCATAATTACACGGGACCAAGTGAACTTACTTAAAGAAAAGTCAAAAGAAGTCGGCAACACAAATAACTATAGCTCGTACAAAATGCTAGCTGCGCATTTTTGGAAGTCCGTATGCAAAGCCCGCGGGCTTCCTGATGACCAGGACACCAGGCTTTTTATGCCCACCGATGGGCGAGCTCGTCTGCAGCCCCTTTTGCCCCAAGTCTTTTTCGGGAACATTATCTCAATGGCCACTCCTATAGTAGCAGCAGGCAAGCTTAATTCGAACCCTACTTGGTACTCCGCGAGTATAATTCATGATGCTATATTACAAAGAAATAAGGATTATATACTCTCTGCGATAGATTATTTGGAACTACTGCCCGATCTAAACACCAAGGATCTCGGTGGCGAGTCACTTAAATTTGTTAATCTTCAGATAAGTATCTGGGCTAAGCTACCGATATACGAGGCTGATTCTGGATGGGGTCGTCCTATATTCATGGCACCTGCTTTCCTCCCTATTGCAGGTCTTTGTTTTGTGTTACCAAGCCCAACTAATGACAGAAGCATGCCTATCATCATTTCGTTGCAAGCTCAACACATGGAGCTTTTTAGTATATTGTTGTACGATATCTAAAGTTTCTTACAATCGTAATATATTATGTCCAATAATAAGCGTTAATTGATGCTCAAGTGAGATTATTTTTAAGCAGATCACATATGTATTTTTACTTTTAGCTCGCAACACTTATTGGTAAGCCACATATTATTAGTTAAGTTGAAAACAAGTTTGGATCATGTAGTTAAGCAAAGCTAGGAAGTCTTGCTAGAGTTTGTATCTCGATTTGTCAAGTTCGTTACATTAATACCTTATGAGGCGCATTTATTACTTTTACTATTACTGTCGATAATTTCTATACGGTTGATTCAGACTGAACGAGACATGGATAATGGAAACAAATGTCTGAAATCAGATTGGGACTAAGGAATGGTTGAGATGAGAACAAGACAATATGGTACATGTTTTGAGCCGGGTTGACTATTTATCCGTTTTGGCTACTGATTCACGCATAAGTTTTTGCTCAATGATGTTTTGTTAACACTTATGATCGACTACAAGTCCCATTTTTGAGTTCCACCTGAACAAAACCATAAACACAACTTTTTCCCATACCATGGACCGAGAAGCAAACCCTACATAACCACTTCTGGTCCTAACCGATGTCAAAACACTTACTCTTATGGTACATTGGATCGAGTTTTATGCTGCATGCCATGAAAACAGGTGTTCGTGTTGCAACAAAACCAGCACGTTCAAAACAAAATCAAACACGAACAATAACTTCCATGTAACAAAAGCAATCCGTACTCAACACTGTACAATATGCAAATCACAAAAAATAAAAGAAGCAAATTATTCATGTCATTATACGACCCAAACTTCTAAATAAAGTGTTGTACGATACCGACAACAAACCCAAAGTTCGATAATGCGGAACCCCTAGATCGCGAGTTGCATCGAGCATAAGTAGCGAACACGAGAGACTACAAAGAACCGACAAATATATGCACACGGTATACCGTCGGCTATCTCTTTATTAATAACGCTAAAAAGACTATATTGAGAAAGAAGAATACAATGAATTAGGATCCCTCTCATCCCTATTTATAGAGATGAGGGGGTAGGCACCTCCTTAAGTCAAATAGGAAACTTCCTATAAACCAACTTAACTTAAGGAGGTTATCCTAAATACTTCCTAATACAAGTCTATTCCTAATCTGTATTACAAATACAAGTCTATTCCTAATCTGTATTACAAAGTACACTTAAGTCCCTAAACTATATTTAAGTTTTCACCTAATATTCCAACAATTTCCACCTTAGGAGTAACACTTAAACATAACCGATACTCGACGCCTTTTACCGGTGTTTGAACCTCGGACCCGGGACCATCTTGTTAACCAAGCATTGTACTTCTTTAATTTCCCTAGATTAGCTTCCATAGACTCCTTTACGTTCTTCTTCTCAGCAACATGACCCTCCGCACCCTTGACCAGGTACTCCGGTTATTGTAATGTTTACCCCCACCTTTATACCAAGGTGTACATTTTCCTGCTCGTCTATCAAGCAGCCCATGTTTGCCTTTTTTTCAGGTTGTTTGTCCTCCAACCGTCTTTGAGCCACTACAGCATGATCGTTACTAACCTGAAAAACCTCAGCTTCACGACCCCCTTGAGCTCCATGCAGTTCCACCTCAAACCGTATTTGAGCCACTACAACATGATCATTACTATCTTGAAAAACCTCAGCTTCACGATCCCCCTGATCTCCCTGCAGTTCCACCTCAAACCAAACACGTTTATCAACCTGTACTCTATGGACTCCTCTTTAACACCAGGACCAAGTTGTTTGAACCCAACTTGTTTGAACCCAACTTGTTTGAACCCAACTTGTTTTGAACCTCCATGCTTATGTACATTAAACCCATCGATTTTTTCGATGTTAAACCTAGTTATAAAACTATCCACTCTTTCCTTTTGTTGTTTGCTAAACCGTGTGAATAACCTCACAATCACAAACCGACAAAGTCCCTTCGATAATTCGCTAAATCTTGTGATATATTAAACCTCACATTCACAAATTACAAAGTCCCCTTGCTTTATCGATATAACCCTAAGAGAAACCTTCAAACAAAGAACCGGCAAATATATGCACACAAGTATACCCTCAATACTTCTTTTTTAATAACGCTAATAAAGACTACATTGAGAAAGAAGATACAATGAACTAGGATCCCCCCTCATCCCTATTTATAGAGATGATGGGGTAGGCACCTCCTTAAGTCAAATAGGAAACTTCCTATAAACCAACTTAAGGAGTTTAGCCTAAATACTTCCTAATACAAGTCTATTCCTAATCTATATTACAAAGTATACTTAAGTCCCTAAACTATATTTAAGTTTGCTCCTAATATTCCAACATAAAGCCAAAGTCGATTATGGGTTGCTTAACACGTTGGAACTCACGAATTCTGAGACTATGAACTGGCGAAGATTCGATGAGGTTACCTGTAGTCAACAAATATGTATCTTCATTGTTACCATTTGGTTTAGGACGTTTAATCATACCCACAAACAAGCAACCAATGGAACGAAATGGGTGAGTCACTCCGTCTTTGACTTTCAGTATGATAGAAACTAGGGATATTTGTCAAGTGACGGTCAAGACTATTATAGCTGAAAGAAGACGGTTTGTACCTTAGACCCAAACAGACTTAACTTCCCGGGTTGGGTAGCCGGACTACGGATCCTTTTCCGTATACCCGTGTCTGGCAAAACCTTAAACAACCTAGTACAATACAATATTACATTATCACTAGTACCCTTGTAATCCTTCAAACCCGATTCCATTATCTGGGCTTTCTCATATCAGGCTAGCTGCCTCCTTTCCGATCTCATTCCTTTTATTCATTTTTATTTCATTTTTTACCTCTCATAGTCAACTCAACAAAGCACGCAAAATTGAAATGACGAAGCTTCATATGACCTCAGCCATCATGACATAATTTAAAAACAAAACAACTGATGAACCAGATTGAATATCGTCCTAGGTTATAGTTATATTATGCAATCATCCTTTTAAGGTACGCAAGGCTTGAGTCAATCTATATATATTGTAACGCTTTTTGATTTATGACATTTGGGTTTTAATAGTTAAAACTGTATACGTTGCGCTAATAATAGTTGTTTTAATAGTAAAAGAAAAACTATCATCTTTTTCTTGAAGCCAAGCGCCGCCTTGACGTAAAACATTGTTCCTTTCTAATCGTTTGAGTCCCCATTTAGTTCTAAGAAGCACATCATCCATCACAGGCGGATCCCGGTCCTTTGTATCATTTTCTTCCCTATCATGTGTTTCCCATATTTCTCGCCATTGTCTTGAATGTTATGACATATATGTATAATCTCTTTTAATTTCAATATCTTTCTCCGATACAAAAGCTTTAGTAAGATCTTCGCTAATCAATATTAGTCCGTCTAATTCTTTGAAAGTGACAGCGAAAGGAGCAATCGGCCTTTTCCATTCTTTTGAATGTCATCCTTTCAAAGTTGTCTCGGACCAAGTTGAAACCGATCAGATTTTTACCTCCGCCCTCACCTAGTAATTCAGAGTACTCTTCCTTAGAAAAAAACATGTATAAAATGTATGACATCCGCTCTCTACATAAGGGTATATATATGACACTCGTACCTTTACCTACCTAGAGAACGGGTGTCATACATTTCATACATTTTTAAAGGGAAGAGTACTCTGAAGTACTAGTTAACGGTTAGTTAATAATTTGATAGGTTTTCGACTTGATCTAAGACAACTTATTGAAGATGCCTTTAGGGTGCAAAGAAACCAAGGACATCCAAAAAATAGAAAAGGCTGATTTCTCGATTCGCTATCACTTAGCGAATCAGGAAGGCAAACAATGATTATGGAAGACCTCACTAAGGCTTTTGTATCGAAAAAGATATTGAGATTGAAGTAGATTATACATATATGTCCTAACATACACAACAATGGGGAGAAATATGCGAATGAGCAACATGAGAAGGAGAAAGAATTGAATACAAAGATTTATAACAAAGCTCGATAATGACGAGATCACGCACCAAAGGGTATTTGGCTGTTGTGATTTAGGAGAAACAACAACTTTTTTTGAAGTAGTTTGTATTGTGATGTAAGGTAGATAAGTCTCGGTTATCTTTAATAGTGAGAATAGTACCAAAATTAAATGCAGTAGTTGAGGGGTTGAATAAGACAATAACTACTACGTAAAAAACTTTAAAACCTCACCACCCAAAACACAAAACTAACTAAGAGCTCACAAAGAAATAAAAAATGTGATAAATGATAAAATATAGAAAGACATCTAATCCATTATGCACAAAGTAACTCTAATCCATTTATGTTTTAAAACTTCAAATAAATTAACCAACGAATCTTATTTTTCATGTAAAGAATTTTGATTTAATAACATCAAATACAATGGATGAAGTTGTAGAAAGCTTTGAACTTTTCAACAAAGCTATTAAAGAAATTTTTTGAATTGCAACATAAGTTTATTAAAAAGCTCTTAGGCAAAGACTTCAGAAAGCTTAAGTCATTGTTCAAAGTTCTAGTCATTAAATGAGCTTGCATTGAATACGTTTAATGCATCAAGTTTTAAAATTTTGATGTCACGAGGCTTCCAAAACCCGTGTGTTGCACTAAGAGGGCACTGCTCTTCTTGTGTTTTTCTTACTATTGTATTATCTGGAACCCGTGCGATGAACTAAGGTTGCATGGAGTTTCTAATCGTGTGCATATTGTTATGTTTAGATCGGTGCAGTGCACAACGATTGCATTTAATTATTGGTTACGTAATTTAGTGTGTCAATAATTAAGGTGTATGCATGATGATGTATGTAATTTAAGCATATCGTGTAATTTTCCGAAAAAAAGTCATAAAACTATTTAAGTTAACATTTGTGCTAATTTTTGCCCGCATGTCTAATATGTGGATATGGGAACTTATGTGTGGTTAAAGAATAAGATCATCAAATACATATTGGCCTAAAACTAAAGCGAAAAGAAATTTTAGTCTTAGCTAACATTTTCTACCTAATAAGAAACTCTCTTATGCCTTCATAAAGAGGTTAATTGTTAGATACATATCAAGCATATATCAGAAGTTTTGACTTTTTTTATACATATAAAGTTTTTCTATTATACGATGTGCACATGATAAGGGTAACAAACAATGACAAAAATGTGTGAAAATCAGTTCTTCGTTCTAGCTATTTATTCTGTTACTAAATGGTGTGTTTTAAGAAAATAAAAAAGAATGTGTTTCAGATAATGGGTTAACACCAAAAATTAGAACCGCGTCAAGTAGATCCGTAGCGATTTGGTATAGTAGTGAATGAGGCAGATTGTGACTAATAGGTTACTTTGATTGGTTGTTTAGCATGTAAAATGGTCATGCGTGTCTACATGTATCTGTCAGATAGTAAATAAGGACCAAGCCCGTGTTGTGAGTTTAGGTCCATTAGTGTTTGTAGGATTATTGTACTTATAAATATTGATAGATAATAATGCATTGTCTACGGGTTTTAATGTATTCTTTCATAGTATCATGAGCATGTTAGATCCTAGACCTAATTTGAGAACCCCATCCATTAATCTGCCTCATTTTTTCTGACCTAGAGGAATTTCTCATTTTTTTTCTCAATGTTCCAAAAAAAAGTTCATCCATCCAAAGTATTTATCTTAAAGTCAATCGTATGGTTTTAAGAAAAAGGTTGTTTTATGTTTGTGTTTTTTTTTGTTTTGATTAATTTGTTTACAAATCAATGCATTTAAAGCTAATGAGGATTCCGGTAATTTATGTTTTGGTTTTTGGTTTTGAATAAAGTGGTTATTAATTTAGTTATCGAAAGAAAAAGCAATCTCCTGATCTTTTTAATTACCACAAAGACACATCAACTTTACAAAATAACTAAACTTATTTATTTTTTATCTTCTTGAGTTGGTGATTTGTGCTAAGATCACAGATCCATACATTTGTATATTTGGTTGGTTGTTTGTGCTAAGGCCACAACTCTACAAACTGAAGTTTATGAAGAAGAATAAGATATTGTGTAGTGTTTTTGTCATGTTGCTGTGAAGCTGGAGGGAGTTATTTGGGCTATCTGGGTTTATTTTGCTATACCATTTTTTTTGTTTTACTCTCTAGTCCGAGCTTTCGCGATTTCGCCACTCAGACTGCAGGGAAGTGCTAGATAGTAATAAATAAGGCCTAATCCCCGGTTGTGGGTTTGGGTCCATTAAGGTTTGTAGGATTATTTTCCTTTCAAATATTGATGAATAATAATGCATTGCCTATGGTAAATACTTATTTATTACTATCTAACAGTATTTAGACTGTGCTTAAACTATAAAATTTGAGTACAATAACAAGTTCTTTTGATTTAATCTTTATTTCGCTACTACTTATTTGAGATTAGGAGCAACAAAAGGGTTAATAATTTTGAGAACATGTATGAGTTGTACCTATATGAGACCCTTCACACGCCACACATTATGTTTTAATACCATAATTTGCAGATAATTAGGATGCAAATTATGAAGCTCTTGTATAACAGGCTCTACACTCGCATTATGCTCGACACATAGTTGAATACATATAGCCTCCCTAGTTTCTTTCACCGGTTCTTCCCAATACACCACGTCAATGCAATGTAAAGTGTTCCATTACAAACAACAACAACCTGACAACACGTTACTAATTATGGTTTCACCGTCCATTGTTTAGCAACAATATATAAAACTTCCTCTTATGTAGCGTGATACGTTTTACAGTTCACATCCATAAACATTTCATTTTGTTTTGTAATCTGAATCCAATGGCACCACCTAAAATAAAACCAAATGTAAGACAAAAAAATCGAAAACTTGTTAGATAAACTACCAAACTAATCGCAAAAACATAACTACCCCTTGCAATCCCTTGGTTCAATACATTTCCTAAAAAAAGAAGCGCTTGCATGACTCTCTTCAATTTACCAAAACTCGTGATGTGATAGCATCGCAACCTGTACCATATAAAGTTTCAATGAATAATTTTTCCACTTACAAATTTATTATAACTTACCTATTCTATAGCAGATTCGCAAATGATTAGGCACTCTCAAATCCTAAAATCAAATAAACTTGAGCATTAGATTACAATATAGAACTATAAACAACAAATAAGGTGTTTCTATCAATACCTTCTGACCCGTGAATCAAATCGTAACATATAAGAGAAGGCTTTGAGCTTATTTTCTGCGCGTGGAACTTTCATTAGCTTTACGAAGAACTGTTGCAACAAAATAAAAATCCAGCCATGAAATCAACTTTCATTGTGAGATCTTGTCGTCATAATAAACAACCAAATATATATGTAAAAGACGGATAATGTTCTTGATTCTTATAATCAGAAGTATACACAACAATGTATGAAGAGTGGGGTCGCCAAACATGTGGATGTTGCCGGGTTACAGCAGCAAAATGAGTTGGTTAAGAAGACGAACGTGACACTCTTAGATAAGGTACGCTGTTTTCTGATTCAGTCTCGTATGTCTAAGGTTTTTTGGACAAAGGATACAACCATGTCTACATATCTAGAGGTCACCATCAACAGTGATTGGATTCAAGAAGACTATAGATATGTTAGGGTTTTTTGGTTCACTTGCTTGTATTAAGAAAGGGATGCTTGAACCGGTTATGGTCAAGTGCATATTCTTGGGATATCGTGAATATATGGATATTTATCAACTTTGGAGGTTAGATGACGTTACTTCAAAGGGAGTGCTTTACAGGAATATGGTTTTCAATGAAAGGCTGGAATACAGGAAAACTTTCATTAGTTCTGGTGTATGTACAAGTTTAGTGCATGTGTTGCAAGGAGTTGAGTTTAAGGTAGAATTCCGGGAGGATCATGCATTCAAGGTGGAACCTCAGGGGAATGTTGATCATGTAGTTGTTCCAAAGGAAGTACAAACTCAAGATTTGATATACTATCATCTAGCACGTGATAGGGAGCAACACTTACCACGAGAACTATTAAAGTATAGAGAAGACAGTAATGAGGCTGCTTTTGCAGTTGCTGCAGTGTAGAAGATATATGCACATGAATAATTGAATTTCAATGATACAGTTGCTTGTGAGGTTCTTTTCATGTGGATGACTGGATTAAAAGAAGAAATGAATACTCGGTTAAATGTGTATGTGCTCAGCAATAGTTGCACGAAAACTAGTGATGACAGATCCATTTATTACTAGGAGTATACACCAGGTATATTCATACATCTATTTCTTTATATAGATTGTATGGTATCTTCTTGTGGATGCAAGGCTGAGATCTCAGTCACCAAGGATTTGCTGGTTAAAGCAAAGAGAAATATACTTGGTATTAAGATCATCAAGAATCAGAGAATACTCTAAGGGTGTCACAGTCTAAGTTTTACAATGGAAAGATGGTACATACTTTGTTGAAGGAACACTCCATATTGTCGTTGGAGGATAGTCTGTCAGGGGACTGTCATATGGAAAAGAATAGTAAGTGGTCATATATATGTGGTTGGAAGCCAGGAGTATCAGGTGGTCTGCACGAGACCTGACATAGCATTTGCAGATGTGGGTATGGTGAATGGGGTTGACCGTGGATTACAGACATACGTACAAGTTTTTATGTAATTTACTATGTCATGATAAGATCGGTCACTGTCATGGGTAGATCAATCACATGGTACGGGTTGCTGATACATGGATGTGCGAGGAGCTGGCAAGCTAAGTTGGAGCACATGGAGGCTTTGTAGACAACTAAAGCGGAGTATATGACACTCACGGAAGTTGTGAAAGGAGCTATTTGGCTAATGGGGCTCTTGGAAGAGTTGAGCGTGAAGCTTAACATTGTTGTAGTTAATTGTGATAAGCAGGACATGATTCATTTATTGCGGAATCATGTTTTCATGATAGGACTAAGCACATCAATGTGTGTTATCACTTTATCAAAGAAGTATTGGAAGCGAAGACGGTTGAAGTTCTGAAGGTGAGTACTGAACACAATGTTGCGGATGTCTTGACGAAGATGGTACCTGGACACAAGTTATAACACTGCTTGGAGTTTCTGAGTGTTGATATAGGCTAATATAAGCCTAAGGTGGAAATATGTATCAGTCTTTATTAGCCTAAAGTCGTGTCTAGGGGATAACTTCTGAGTTTCCTAAATAGCTAATAGAAAAAAGATCGGTTGGTTGTTCCAAGCCCAACCCGATCTCTAGGACTTTGTAATAGTCGGTTCCCCCTCATCTCTATAAAAGGAGGTGGGGGGGGAGGAAGGGATTCACAACGCCTTCTTTATCAATAATACTAATCTAGTCGATTATGTTACATACCTTGTGGGTTTCTTTTCTTTTGATAGCTTCTTTGATCGTGGTTTTTACATCTAGTTAACGGGGTCGTAGTGAACGAATCACTACACCCACAGGCGGGCTTGAGCCTACTAACATATTCTTATCTAATATAATCACCTTCAATTTCAATATCTTTCTCCAATACAAAAGCCTAAGTTAGTCAGATATTCCCTAATGACTAATTCGGCTGGTAGCTGAAAGTGGTAGCCAATCGGCCGATCAGGCTTTTTGGTTTCTTTAGATGTCCTCGGTTCCTTTGCACCAAAAGTGTATCCTTTCTAAGTTGTCTCGACGAAGTCGCAAACAAATCAAATTATTAACTTAATTTGTAAGGGTGGAGTTAAAACTTGATTGGTTTGTGGTTTGGTCCAAAACAACTTAGAAACGATGCACTTCGGTGCAAAAGAGGTGAGGACATCCGAAAGAATGGAAAAGTCTGATTGCTCGATTTTCTGTCACTATTTACCGTGCACATAATAACCGTAATCGTAACCGAAAAAACCCAAAACCGAAACCAGTTATTGACAAAAACCGGTTTTGGTTACGCAAAAACCGGCGGTTATTAACCGGTTACGGATTTCGGGTGTTTGGACTGGTTAGCACCGGGTTTTTACTAACCGGTTAGGAAACCGGTTATTTACTAACCGGTTATAACCGGATTTCTTTTATAACATTAGGAACTTAGGAAGTAGAGGTACTGGTGGTGTTGCAGTGACTAAACATGTTTTAAAAAGAAAAGCAAGAGAAAAGAGAACGACATTTGGTTATTGTATTTTGGAAAGTATCAAAGTACTACTTATTTATTTATTTAGAAAATCGATAAAAACGTGTTGAATTTTGAATTGGTTATGCAAAAATACAGCGCAATTACTGTGACTATAAAACAAAATATTAAATGCAATATATACTTCTGTTCATCTTCTCTAATTAACTAAATCTCCATTTTTTTCTTCTTCTTCGAAATCAAAACTGGAGATATATTTCCCTCCTATTCTTTGCACTCCTCCAACCGGTTATACCTGCTTTTTCTAACCCTAACCGGTTACTAACCGACATTAACCGGTTTTGTATCCGGTAGAGATTTTTACCCTGAAAATCATAACCGACCTTAACCGGTTTTTAAGATTAACCGGTCAACTCGAGTTTGACCAAAAACCGGTTACGGTTACTACCCTAACCGGTTACACCAAAATAACCTTGGTTCATCAATTGTTATGTTGTTAAATTATGTCATGATGGCTAAGATCAAATGAACTTTGGTTATTTTCATTTTGTGTGCTTTGTTGAGTTGACTAAATTATTAACATAAAATAATTTTTTTAAACTGTGTTTTTTTTGGATAAATTCAAGACAAGTGAAAGAGACACGTACATAATACCACGTAGGTGGTACCAATTATGGCCAAACATAAACAATAAATTGATAAAAACAAAAGTACATGCAATTTTCACATGTTGTTGACTTCTCATGTGCAGAAAAGAAAACAATTTTCACATAATATTCTTTTCTCAACTCATATTAAGGCTTTTTTTTTTATTTCCCATTTGTTGCATGCAAAACACATATATTAGTTACAAATACCAAACAGTTTTCCATTATTTTGCTGCTAACTGCGTAGTGCTTTATATTACGGTAGTATGAAGATCGTGGTAAGGGAATCGACGATGGTTAAGCCAGCAGAGGAGACGCCGAAGATAAGTCTATGGCTCTCTAACATTGACCTGCTGGTATCGGAGCGTCACACACAAACCGTGTATTTCTATAGGCGTGAAAAAGGTGCTAAGAACTTCTTTGATCCCAAAGTGATGAAGGAAGCACTTAGCAGAGTGTTGGTTCCATTTTACCCTGTGGCGGGGCGATTTAAGAAAGACAAGAATGGGCGCATTGAAACTGATTGTCAAGGACAAGGCGTCTTGTTTGTAGAAGCCGAGACGGAATATGTTATGGAGGATTTTGGTGACTTTGCTCCTAGAGTGGAGTTTCTGAAACTTGTCCCGACAGTCGATTACTCGCTGGGACTTGAATCATATCCTGTAATGCTCTTGCAGGTATGCATGAAATAAACTGAAATTTTTATAAGCTTATATCGGGGTTATAATGTAATATTGGGTGGGTTGTCCCGTTTAAATTTGAGCAGGTAACGTACTTCCAATGCGGCGGAGTTTCACTAGGAGTTGTGTTTCACCATCGTGTTGCGGATGGGTTCTCAGCGATGCACTTTATTAACTCATGGTCCGATATGGCTCGTGGCCTTGAACTCACTGTTCATCCCTTCTTAGATAGGACCCTTCTCCGTGCACGGCAGCCACCACAGCCCAGCTTCCAGCATATAGAATACCAACCCCCTCCACCAGTGAAATATATATCATCTAAATCTTCAATAGATGAAACAATCACTTCAATTTTCATAATTACACGAGACCAAGTGAACTTACTTAAACAAAAATCAAAAGAAGTTGGCAACACAATTAATTATAGCTCATATGAAATGCTAGCTGCACATATTTGGAAGTCCGTGTGCAAAGCCCGCGGGCTGCCTGATGACCAGGACACCAAGATTTTTATGCCCACCGATGGGCGAGCTCGTCTGCAGCCCCTTTTGCCCCGAGGCTTTTTCGGGAACGTTATCTCAATGGCCACTCCTATAGCAGCAGCAGGCAAGCTTACTTCGAACCCTACTTGGTACGCTGCGAGTATAATTCATGATGCTATATTACAAAGAAATAAGGATTATATACTCTCTGCGATAGATTATTTGGAACTACAGCCAGATCTAAATATCAAGGATCTTGGTGGCGAGTCACTTAAATTTGCTAATCTTCAGATAAGTAGCTGGTCTAAGCTACCGATATACGAGGCTGATTTTGGATGGGGTCGTCCCATATTCATGGTGCCTGCTTTCATCCCGATTGCAGGTCTTTGTTTTGTGTTACCAAGCCCAACTAATGACGGAAGCATGCCTATCATCATATCGTTGCACGCTCAACACATGAAGCTTTTTAGTAAACTGTTGTACGATATCTAAAGTTTCGTACAATCTTAATATGTTATGTCTGATAATAAGCGTTAATTGATGTTGAGATTATTGTTGTACGATATCTAAAGTTTCGTACAATCTTAATATGTTATTTCATTGTAAGCTCAACACATGGAGCTTTTTAGTATATTGTTTATGCGCATCACTGAAACTTTTATGACTTGCCTTTTTTTAACTCATATCTTTCTTACAGCAGGCGGTGAATCTTTAACGAGTACAAAAGTGTGGCAAATCTTAATTGAACTCAAGTAACATCTTAACCTTTATGTTTGTTTATCAAAATTCGAAACCTGTTATATTTCCATTTCATCTAGTAGCGTTTGTATAATTTGTTATCAGAAATGAGGCAAGCTGGTATTGATATCGAGTTCTTTACGATTGCAAGTGTTTTAAAAGTTATATAGCTACATCAGCTATTTAGACAACTTCTTGGGGCAGAGTGAGTAGCTGTTAATCCATCCAATTGCAAGTATAAATAAAGTCAGGTGGTACAAATAGCTGTCGAAAAGAAAGCCAAAACCTTGAATCGATTAAAACCTGCCAACAAATAAAAAAGAAGTTAGTACAAAGTCATGCAATAACAAGCATAAAGGCAAACCCAAATGCAAAAGGCTAACCTGGTTTGATTTGCATAATCAACAGTTAGATAGTCTATATAAGTGTGTATCTTGCCTAATGTTTCACCGTATCAGGCAAGCACAAGAAAACTAGATTACCAACAAGTTCCAGCAAACCAAAGTGCATCATTTCTAAGTGGTTTCGGACCAAGCCGCAAACCAATCAAATTATTATCTCAAGCCTACCTAGTAATTCATAGTACTCTTCCCTATAAAAAAATGTAAGACACTCGTTCCCAGGTCGATAAGTCTATCGGAAGAAAGATGATTATTCTAGGCACAAAGTGGAAAATTTAATTAATATCCAAGTAGATGAATTTTGTAAACCATTATCTTATTATCTTCAAGCGATGACACGTCAAGATAACACCATATATCCAGATTTTATGGTGAAATTGATAGAGACAATGGAGTCTAATAGATGCCATGGATTCGTTAGATTTTGAAGGTAGAAAAATGTGAGTCACATCCGCTGTTAATTTTCATCCGAAACCTGAATGTTTATGTTAATGGGTTACACCACAGTGATCCGTCGTGCACCTCATTAACATAAACATTAAAGTAGCGTTTGAGAACTAACATCGTATCTCGCTCACTTGTTTCTACCTTTAATCTAAAGATTCACGGCGTCTATTAGACTCCATTGTTTCTATCAGTTTCACCATAAAATATGGATATCAAATTTTATCATGACCTGACATCCGCTTGAAGATAGTAAAATACAGTTTACGGATTTAATCTACTTTGATATTAATTAATTTTTCCGCCTTGTGCCGGCCTATGATAACCATCTTTATTCTTAAAGCCTGGTATTTCTTTTCTTATCTATAGTAATATTTTATCATATATCAAATGCGTTCCATTCAGCTTATGATTCAAATAATTACATACAAAAAGGACTTATTTCCATGTACTCAAGAATAGGTAAAATCGATGCGGCAAAATGGATGTTCTCGTCAATGGTTCAACAGTATACAATATCTTGGAATTCACTTTTAATTGGAACTGAAGTGACAGCTTAACCTTTATATTGATAATCAAAAGTCGAAACTATTAGATTTCCTTTTCATCTAGTAGTGTTTGTATAATTGTTTTCAGAAATGAGGCAAGTTGGTATTGATATCGAGTTCTTTACGATTGCAAGTGTTCTAAAAGTTATGGGAGCTACATCATCTGTTTAGACAACTTCATGGGGTAGAGTGAGTAGCTGTTAATCCATTCAACTGTAAGGTATAAATAAAGTCAGGTGGTAGTTAGCGGTCGAAAAGAAAGCCAAAACCTTGAATCGAATAAAACCTGCCAACAAATTAAAAAAGTTAGTACAAATTTATGCAATAACAAACATAAAGGCAAACAGAATTGCAAAAGGCTAACCTGGTTTGATTTGCGTAATCAACTACGAATATTGCTATATATGTGTGTGTATCAAACCTAACGTTTCACCGTACCAGGCAAGCACAAGAAAACTAGATTACCAGAAAGTTCCATCAAACCAAACTGCATCATTTCTAAGTTGTATTGGACCAAGCCGCAAAACAATCAAATTATTAACTCAACCCTTACCTAGTAATTCATAGTACTCTTCCCTATAAAAGAAATGAAAGACACTGATTCTTTGGTCGACAAGTCTATTGGAAGAAAGATGATTATTGCACAAGGCGGAATAATTAATTAGTATTCAAGTAGATGAATTTTGTAAACTGTTATCGTATCATCTTCAAGCGATGACATGTCACGATAAAACCATATATATATCTAAATTTTATGGCGAAATTGATAGAAACAATGGAGTCTAAATTTCTAATAGACGCCATGGATTCCTTAGATTGAAGGTAGAAAAATGTGAGTAAGATCAATGTCAGTTTTCATCCGAAACCGAATGTTTATGTTAATGGGGTACAAGACGGGGATAAGTTGTTGTTCATACAATGTATCCCCGTCGTATACCCCAGTAACCTAAACATTAAAGTAGCGTATGAGAACTGACATTGGATCTCGCTCACCTGTTTGTTTCTACCTTCAATCTAACAAATCCATGGCGTCTATTAGACTCCGTTGTTTCTATCAGTTTCACCATAAAATATGGATATCTAATTTTATCATGACCTGCCGCTTGAAGATAGTAAGATACAGTTTACAGATTTTATCTACTTCCATATAAATTAATTTTTCCACCTTGTGCCTATGATAACCATCTTTCTTACGATGTCATACATTTTTTATGACAATTTAATTATTTGATTTTAATTAGGGTTTTTAGGGTTGGAGTGGAGAAGATGAAAGAAAAACGGGAAAATTTTAATTATGTCTTTGAAACAGTTTGTGTTTGGTGTGTCTTAATAATGGTGGCTGACATATAGGGGTAGAAGAGAGGAGGCACTCTTTTACACGATGTACATTTGTGTTAGTTTGAGTATATTTATGTTTGTTTAAAAATGATCCTAAGTCATTGATCGGAGTGAAAGCATTTGATGATCCTAGCCATACAAGTCAATAATCCAAGGGAAACCATAGTACTGAAAATTTAAGAAAATTTTAACACTGTTCTTTAATGATAGAAAATGTTACACTTAAAATTAGGGTTATCAGTAGGGTCGAGTGACCCAACCTGAAACTGAACTTTAACCCGAACTCGAACTTGATAAAGGTTATTGGGTCGGGTTAAATTGGGTTAAAGATTTTTGTCGAGTTATTTTGATCCGAACCTGATAACCCGATGGTGTTATGAGGTCGCGTTTGGGATAGATAAATATTGTTATTGGGTCAATCCGATAATGTTTAACTTTTTAAGTGTCACAGTTTGTTACAGATTTAGAGTATTTCTCTACCTTTTTTTATTCCTATAAGGTAGTAATACTTTTCATGCATGATTCAAAAGTCGAAACCTATTAGATTTTCATTTCATCTAGTAGCGTTTATATAATTTGTTTTCAGAAATGAGGCAAGCTCGTATTGATATCAAGTTCTTTACGATTGCAAGTGTTTTAAAAGTTATACGAGCTACATCAGCTATTTAGACAACTTCTTGGGGGCAGAGTGAGTAGTTGTTAATCCATCCAATTGCAAGTATAAATAAAGTCAGGTGGTACAATTAGCGGTCGAAAAGAAAGCCAAAACCCAAAACCTTGGATCGAATAAAACCTGCCAACAAATAAAAAAAAAGTTAGTACAAAGTCATGCAATAACAAACATAAAGGCAAACAGAATTCGAAAGGGCTAACCTGGTTTTATTTGCATAATCAACTACCAGATCAGGCAAGCCACAAGAAAACTAGATTACCAATAAGTTCCACCAAGCCAAAGTGCATCATTTCAAACCAAGCGGCAAACCAATAAAATTATTAACTCAGCCCTTCCCTATCAAAATAAAAATAAAAATAAAAATGTAACAGTCGTTCTCTGGTCGACAAGTCTATCGGAAGAAAGATGATTATTATAGGCACAAGGCGGAAAAATTAATTAACATGCTAGATGAATTTTGTAAACCATTATCTTATTATCTTCAAGCGATGACAAGTATCTAGATTTGATGGTAAAATTGATAGAAACAATGGAGTCAAATAGACGCCATGGATTCATTAGATTAAAGGTTGAAAAATGTGAGTCAGATTCGATATTAATTTTCATCCGAAACGTGAATGTTTATGTTAATAGGGTACACGACGGGGATCCGTCGTGCACTTCTAACATAAACATTAAAGTAGTGTACGAGAACTAACATCGTATCTCGCTCACCTATTTCTACCTTCAATCTAACAAATTGTCTATTAGACTCCATTGTTTCTGTCAGTTTCACCATAAAATATGGATATCTAATTTTATCATGACCTGACTTCCACTTGAAGATAGTAAGATATAGCTTATGGATTTTATCTACTTTGATATTAATTAATTTTTCCGCCTTGTGCCTATGATAACAATCTTTCTTCCGATAGACTTGTCGAAGGTGACATAACTTTTTTTTGACAATTTAATTATTTGATTTTAATTAGGGTTTTTTAGGGTTGGAGTGAGAAGATGAAAGGAAAAGGGGCAAAATTTAATTATTTCTTAAAAACCGTTTGTGTTTTTGGTGTCTTTTAATAATGGTGGCCTACATAGAGGGGTAGAAGAGAGGATGCTCTCTTTTACACAATGGACATTTGTGCTAGTTTGAGTATATTTATGTTTGTTTAAAGATGATCCTAGCTATACAAGTCATCGATCCGAGTGAAAGCATTTGATAATCCTAGCC
Organism: Glebionis coronaria; assembly: GCA_025667525.1. Classification (NCBI taxonomy): domain Eukaryota; kingdom Viridiplantae; phylum Streptophyta; class Magnoliopsida; order Asterales; family Asteraceae; genus Glebionis; species Glebionis coronaria. The sequence goes on from CM046879.1 coordinate 608,565,719, forward strand.
ATAAAAGTCAATAATCCGAGGGAAACCATATGTTACACGTACAATTAGTGATACAATATGTTACACGTACATTTAGGGGCATGAGTAGGGTCGGGTGACCGACCTAAAACTGAACTCGAACCCGATAAAGGTTATTGGGTCGGGTTAAATTGGGTTAAAGATTTTTATTGAAGTTATTTTGATCCGAACCCGATAACCCGATAGTGTTATCAGGTCGGATTCGGAATAGATAAATATTGTTATTGGGTCAGTCCGATAATGTTTAACTTTTTAAGTGGCAATTCGTTACAGATTTAGAGTACTTGTCTACCTTTTTTTATTCATATGAGGTAGTAATACTTTTTGATGCATGATTCATGTTTGGCCAATTTTTAATTTCAACCAATTATTTCAAAGATTGGTGTTGATCTTCGCAAATTTATATCCGCAATTTTCACATGCTGTTGACTTTATGTAGAGAAAGCAACCATAAAAACATGTCTAAAAGTGACATCTTAACCTTTATGTTTGTTTATCAAAAGTCGAAACCTATTAGATTTCCATTTCATCTAGTAGCGTTTGTATAATCTGCTTTCAGAAATGAGGCAAGTTGGTATTAATATCGAGTTCTTTACGATTGCAAGTGTTTTAAAACTTATAGGAGCAACATCACCTGTTCAGACAACTTCTTGGGGCAGAGTGAGTAGCTGTTAATCTATCGAATTGCATGTATAAATAAAGTCAGGTGGTAATTAGCGGTAGAAAAGAAAGCCAAAACCTTGAATCGAATAAAACCTGCCAACAAATAAAAAAAAGTTAGTACAAAGTCATGCAATAACAAACATAAAGGCAAACAGAATTGCAAAAGGCTAACCTGGTTGGATTTCCGTAATCAACTATGAGTATCGCTATATATGCGTGTATCAAACCTAACGTTTCATCGTATCAAGCAAGCACAAGAAAACAAGATTACCAGCAAGTTCGAGCAAAACCAAAGTGCATCATTTCTAAGTTGTCTAGGAACAAACCACAAACCAATTAAATTATTAACTCAACCCTTACCTACTAATCCATAGTACTCTTCCATTTCAAAAAAATAAAAATGTTACACTCGTTATTTGGCCGACAAGTCTATCAGAAGAAAGATGATTTATAGGCACAAGGCGGAAAAATTAATTAATATACAAGTAGATGAATTTTGTAAACCATTATCTTATTATCTTCAAGCAATGACATGTCACGATAAAACCATATATCTAGATTTGATGGTAAAAATGATAGAAATAATAGAGTCTAATAGACGCCATGGATTCATTAAATTAAAGGTAGAAAAATGTGAGTCAGATCGGATGTTAATTTTCATCTGAAACCCGGATGTTTATGTTAATGGGGTACACGATCCGTCATGCATCTCATTAACATAAACACTGAAGTAGCGTATGAGAACTAACATCGTATCTCGCTCACCTATTTCTACCTTCAATCTAACGAATCCATGTCGTTTATTAGACTCAGTTGTTTCTATCAGTTTCACCATTAAATATGTATATCTAATTTTATCATGACCTTACATCCGCTTGAAAATACTAAGATATAGTTTATGGATTTTGTACTTTGATATTAATTAATTTTTCCGCCTCAACTATCTTTCTACCAATAGACTTGTCCATGTTGTCATGCATTTTTTTGACAATTTAATTATTTGAATTAAATTAGGGGTTTTAGGGTTGGAGTGGAGAAGATGAAAGGAAAACGGGAATATTTTAATTATTTCTTAGAAACCGTGTTTTTTTAACAAGATAGGCTCACTCGTGATTCGCTGCGGTGCCAATTATTTTTTCATTCGTTGTTGTTGTTCTATGGGTGTCTAGCACAAACAAAAAACAAACCAATTGCCACAAACAAACACCATAAAACAAAAGACAGTAGATGGTGTATTCATTTTTTATTGGCTCAGAATGGTAGAGCAGCTGAGAAACATTGCGCAAGTACCATGGCTGCAACTTTCTCAAGTTGCCACGCAAAGGTTTAGAATGCACCGCCTGTTTTCCTTTCTACCTTGAAAATCATCATCGTCTTTAAAACTGTAAGTATTCGAAAGACGATTTCCGTATCAGTGTTATCTATTTGTAACAACGCGCACATGTAAGACACATAAGGGACCCATACACATATCTTTTCCCACATAAACTAATAAAAAACCATTACTGTAGCAATCATCTCAAACGTAACTTTCTCATAAAGCCATTACCACAAACAAATTTAAGTTGTATGGGTTAGCTTTCCATATTTTTGGTTGGCTGAGAAAGGTATACCATCGGAGAAACATCGCGTGTCTTTCATGGCTGCAACTTTAGGAAGTTGCAATGTCAAGACGCAAATGGCTTCACATCCGGTAGTTCCTACCAACACTCTCATCATTGCCTATAAAAAATGCTTTTGAAAAGTTTCTGATTAACTTGAAACCATGTCAGCTTTCCCACAAAACAATTATCACAAACATGGAACAAACCAATTAAGAGACGCATAATTGATTTCTTTTTTAGTGACTCAGAAGGATAGCGCATCGGAAAAATACTGTGTTTCTACCATGCCACTAATGTACGACAACACATAACTTTTACTGAGACAAATTCAACCAACACACAACCTTTACTATAACAACCGTCTCACAAAGTGACTACCACAAACAGATATAACTAAAGCCTCGAAAACACGTTTCCACAGAAACAAATCCCCCCGACATGTATGGAGTCCGAAACTCACATAAGACAACCAATCATCACAAACAGATCAAAGTAGGCCAAATCCAAAGGTACAAACAGATCTTAAACTCATGATAGCTCAGGCAAAGCCTAGGGCTGCAATCAAGGCAAGCTTTTATCAAGCAACTAGAGCTCGAGCTCGAGCTTGGCTCGATCAAGCCAAGCTTTTATCAAGCTCAAGCCCAATCTCAAGCCTAAAAATAGCTCGAAACTATATCAAGCTCAAGCTTTTGATAGCACGACTCGAGTTCTTATCAAGCTTTTTCAAGCTCTTTTAAAAATATATTTTTATGTAAGCAACTAATGATTAATTTGAGTATTAACCTAATTTTAAAGACTAATTTTATAAATAAACAATATATTTTAGAAGGTTTTTTAACCCTGATTACATTTAAATTTTAGTTCTTTGTATTTTAAATAATTCTTTATTTTTGGATATATAGTTATTCCATTTACTCGGTACTTGGTGGAATACAATATGTGTATAAATATATTTTTTACATTTTTTAATACTAAACGCGACGTGTCTAAATTGCGCGCGCATTCGCACCATGCAATAGCCTTTGGGAAGTTAATCGTATTGGAGTGCAACACATTTTGAAACCAAGATTGTATTATGATGTTATTATTGATTTTATTAATGTTAAATAAATCGAATTTATTTTGAGTAATGATTTTTGGTTGCTTAATTTTATACATATGTTTATTGATGAGTTTTATTATAAAAAAATTAAATTTATACACATTCAAGCTTTTCAAGCCAAGCTCAAGCTTTTATCGAGCCTTATCAAGCCAAGCTCAAGCCCTAATTGTTAAAGCTTGACAAGCTATCAAGCCAAGCTCAAGCCTACAATTTTTGTATCAAGCCAAGCTCAAGCCCTATTAAGCTTGAGCTCCGCTCGGCTCGATTGCACCTCTAGGCAAACCTGTTGCGTTGCTCGTTTCTTTTTCAGTAGATTAGCATTACGGTTATCACAAAAGAATAAAAGTGTTCCGAGAACTCATTATAGCATAAAACGATAAGATGAAGGATAGCCTAAACAAAACTCATCATCACCTAGATCCAACCACATAGGACAACACATACTTATCCAAAAAGCATAAGGCAAAAGAGTTTCAGAAACCAATTTTCATAAAGAGGTCAATGCATGCCAGATCCAAAGATGGTTGCTGGTGGTCACTATAGCAACATTTATATGGTCAAACAATTCCATAGAGAGGATAAACAAAACATGGCTGCAAATGCACAACTTGCCTCGCCAAGATATGTTGGTATCACATATCAAGAAGCATATCATAAAATTCCAATTACCACAAACAGTTCAAATCATGCCAAATCTAAAGGTAGCTGATGTTGGCGACAATAGCAGCTTTTGTATGGTCAAACCAATTCCACATTCGCTCACAGAGAGGATATCAAAAAGCATATCACAAAATCAACTTCACTTCCCACGAACTAAAACATAAAAGCCAAACCCCTATTTCTTATATGAAACTGAAATAATGATTAATTAGACGAAAAAAACTACCTTAGGCTTTTCGTTATTGATTCAATTAGGATCTAATCTACAAATAATTTGTTTGACGAATTGAAAGGTACACCCAATCATCAATCACAATCCCAACAAACGACTTAACGTAACCAACATCACCTACCCATCAATGACGTCGCCCACCACATACGCCGGCAACGAAGGCACTGAATCAAATAATTTAGATCTCGCAAATCTTCACCATGGAACAATCAGAGAATAAAAATTATGTGATTGCTTTGATCAAGATCGGTGGGGATTTGATTATGTGATAGTGGGTTTGTGAAAGGGGAAAAACGACAAGACCAATGTTATCAAGTTCTAACCACACACACAGGTAAGACGTAAAAGGGACACATGCCCATTTTTCTCTCCCGTCAAAACCCACAAAAACTAATAAAAAAACGTTACTGTAGCAATCGTCTCACAAAATGCCTCCTATAAACGTATAAAAGTAGTAATAATGGTGGCTGAGATACAGGGGTAGAAGAGAAGAGGCTCTCTTCTACACAATGGATATTTGTGTTAGTTTAAAGATTATGCTAGTCATACAAGTCATTGATCCGATTGAAAGCTTTTAATGATCCTTGCCATACAAGTCAATAATCCGAGGGAAACTATAATCTGAAAATTCAAGAAATTTCAAACTATACTTTAGTGATAGAAAATGTTACACGTACAATTAGAGCTATCGGTAAGGTCGGGTTGATTCGACGTGAAACCTTAACCTGAATTCGAACCCGATAAAGGTTATTGAGTCGGGATAGATCGGGTTAAAGATTTTTGTCAAGTTATTTTGACCCGACCTGATAATCCGATAGTGTTAGATGATCGGGTTCGGGATAGATAATTATTGTTACTTGGTCAATCTGATAAAACCCGAAAATTAATGTTTCACTTTTTAAGTATCACACTTCTTACAAATTTAGAGGTACTTGTCTACCTTTTTTTATTCATATGATATAGTATTACTTTTAATGCATAATCTGTTTGACCAATTTTAATTTCAACCAATTATTTCAAAGATTGGTGTTGATCTTCTTGCCATAAATTAATATCCACAATTTTCACATGCTATTGACTTCATGCAGATAGAGACAACAAAACTTATTTTTTTCTTCACCAAAAAAACATGTCTAATTCTTGTTTTTTTTCTTATTCTTTTTCATTTGTTGCAAAACACATTAGTCACAAATACCAAACACTTTTCCATATTTTGCAGCTAGCTGCGTAGTAATTTAAATTACGATGGTATGAAGATTGTGGTAAGGGAGTCGACGATGGTTAAGCCAGTAGAAGAGACACCGAAGATAAGTCTATGGCTCTCTAACATTGACTTGTTGGTATCGAATCATCATACACAAACCGTGTATTTCTATAGGCCGAAAAAGGTGCTAAGAACTTCTTTGATCCAAAAGTGATGAAAGAAGCACTGAGTAGGGTGTTGGTTCCATTTTACCCTGTGGCGGGGCGATTTAAGAAATACAAGAATATGCGCATTGAAACTGATTGTCAAGGACAAGGTGTCTTGTTTGTAGAAGCCGAGACGGAATATGCAATGGAGGATTTTGGTGACTTTGCTCCTAGAGTGGAGTTTCTGAAACTTGTTCCAACAGTCGATTACTTGCTGGGACTTGAATCATATCCTGTAATGCTCTTGCAGGTATGCATGAAATGAAATTCAAACTTTATTAGCTTATATTAGGGTTATAGCGCGGAAGGGTGTGCAAGAGGTGCAATCGCACAAGGCCTTTACTTAAAAGCGCAACATTTTTAATAAGTTTGCATATAAACGTACAATATTAAATATATATAAGTCATGTAATTCAATGTTATATGTAATTTCTCTTTAATTAACAAGTGTAATGGAGTGTCTGTGTTGTTATTGCATACGGCCACGGGCCACCTAAAACAATGAAACGGCCCTGGTTATAACGTTATATTGGGTGGGTTGTCATGTTTAAATTTGAGTAGGTAACGTACTTCCAATGCGGCGGAGTTTCACTAGGAGCTGTGTTTCACCATCGTGTTGCGGATGGGTTCTCTGCGATGCACTTCATTAACTCATGGTCCGACATGGCTCGTGGTCTTGAACTCACTGTTCATCCCTTCTTAGATAGGACCCTTCTCCGTGCACGACAGCCACCACAGCCCAGCTTCCAGCATATAGAATACCAACCCCCTCCACCAGTGAAATATCCATCATCTAAATCTTCATCAGATGACACAATCACTTCATTTTTCATAATTACACGAGACCAAGTGAACTTACTCAAAGAAAAATCAAAAGAAGTTGGCAGCACAATTAACTATAGCTCATACGAAATACTAGCTGCGCATATTTGGAAGTCCGTATGCAAAGCCCGCGGGCTGCTTGATGACCAGGATACCAAGCTTTTTATGCCCACCGATGGGCGAGCTCGTCTGCAGCCCCTTTTGCCCCGAGGCTTTTTCGGGAATGTTATCTCAATGGCCACTCCTATAGCAGCAGCAGGTAAGCTTAGTTCGAACCCTACTTGGTACGCTGCGAGTATTATTCGTGATGCTATATTACAAAGAAATAAGGATTATATACTCTCCGCGATTGATTATTTGGAACTACTGCCCGATCTAAACACCAAGGATCTCGGTGGTGAGTCACTTAAATTTGCTAATCTTCAGATAAGTAGCTGGGGTAAGCTCCCGATATAGGAGACTGATTTTGGATGGGGTCGTCCTGTATTCATGGCGCCTGCTTTACTCCCAATTGCAGGTCTTAGTTTTGTGTTACCAAGCCCAACTAATGACGGAAGTATGCCTATCATCATTTCGTTGCAAGCTCAACATATGGAGCTTTTTAGTAAGTTCTTGTACGATATCTAAAGTTTCATACAATCTTAATATGTTGTCTGATAATAAGCGTTAATTGACGCTCAAGTGAGATTATTGTTAAGCACATCAAAGTTGCTTCTCTAAAGGAAGGCTATTTTGTGCGCATCACTGTAACTTTTGTGACGTACCTTTTTTTAACTCATATCTTTCTTAGATCAGGAGGTGAATATATCTTTAACGAGTACAAATGTGTGGCAAATCTTAATTGGAACTGTAGTGACATCTTAACCTGTATATTTGTTTTTTAAAAGTCGAAACCTATTAGATTTCCATTTCATCTAGTAGCGTTTGTATAATTTGTTTCCTGAAATGAGGCAAGCTGGTATTGATACCGAGTTCTTTACGATTGCAAGTGTTTTAAAAGTTATGGGAGCTACATCAGCTGTTTAGACAACTTCTTGGGGCAGAGTGAGTAGCTGTTAATCCATCCAATTGCAAGTATAAATAAAGTCAGGTGGTACAATTAGCGGTCGAAAAGAAAGCCAAAACCCAAAACCTTGGATCGAATAAAACCTGTAAAAAAAAGTCAGTACAAAGTCATGCAATAACAAACATAAAGGCAAACAGAATTCCAAAGGGCTAACCTGGTTTTATTTGCATAATCAACTACCAGATACTCTATATATGTGTGTATCAAACCTAACGTTTCACCGTAGCAGGCAAGCCACAAGAAAACTAGATTACCAATAAGTTCCACCAAGCCAAAGTGCATCATTTCGGACCAAGCGGCAAACCAATAAAATTATTAACTCAGCCCTTCCCTATCAAAATAAAAATAAAAATAAAAATGTAACACTCGTTCTCTGGTCGACAAATCTATCAGAAGAAAGATGATTATTATAGGCACAAGGCGGAAAAATTAATTAATATGCAAGTAGATGAATTTTGTAAACCATTATCTTATTATCTTCAAGCAATGACAAGTCACGATAAAACCATATATCTAGATTTGATGGTGAAATTGACAGATACAATGGAGTCTAATAGACGCCATGGATTCATTGGATTAAAGGTTGAAAAATGTGAGTCAGATTCGATATTAATGTTCATCCGAAACGTGAATGTTTATGTTAATAGGGTATACCACGGGGATCCGTCGTGCACTCTAACATAAACATTAAAGTAGCGTACGAGAACTAACATCGTATCTCGCTCACCTATTTCTACCTTCAATCTAACAAATCGTCTATTAGACTACATTGTTTATATCAGTTTCACAATAAAATATGGATATCTAATTTTATCATGACCTGACTTCTGCTTGAAGAGAGTAAGATACAGTTTATGGATTTTATCTACTTCGATATTAATTATTTTTTCCGCCTTGTGCCTATGATAACCATCTTTCTTCCGATAGACTTGTCGAAGGTGACATAACTTTTTTTTGACAATCTAATTATTTGATTTTACTTAGGGTTTTTTAGGGTTGGAGTGGAGAAGATGAAAGGAAAAGGGTCAAAATTTAATTATTTCTTAGAAACCATTTGTGTTTTTGGTGTCTTTTAATAATGGTGGCCTACATAGAGGGGTAGAAGAGAGGATGCTCTCTTTTACACAATAGACATTTGTGTTAGTTTGAGTATATTTATGTTTGTTTAAAGATGATCCTAGATATACAAGTCATCGATCCGAGTGAAAGCATTTGATGATCCTAGCCATACACGTCAATAATCCGAGGAAAACCATGGTACCGAAAATTTAAGAAATTTCAAACTATACTTTAGTGATAGAATATGTTACACGTACAATTAGGGGTATCAGTAGGGTCGGGTTGGGTCAACCTGAAACTAAACTTTAACCCGAACTTGAACTCGATAAAGGTTATTGGGTTGGGTTAAATTGGGTTAAAGAGTTTTGTCGAGTTATTTTGATCCGAACTCAATAAACGAATAGTGTTATCAGGTCGGGTTCGGGATAGATAAATATTGTTATTGGGTCAATCCGATAATTTTAACTTTGTAAGTGTCATAGTTCGTTACAGATTTAGAGTACTTGTCTACATTTTTTATTCATATGAGGTAGTAATACTTTTGATGCATGATTCATGTTTGACCAATTTTAATTTCAACCAATTATTTCAAAGATTTGTGTTGATCTTCTTGCCGCAATTTTGTATCCACAATTTTCACATGTCTAAAAGTGACATATTAACCTTTATGTAGAGAAAGCAACCATAAGAACATATCTAAAAGTGACATCTTAACCTTTATGTTTATTTATCAAAAGTCGAAACCTATTAGATTTCCATTTCATCTTGTAGCGTTTGTATAATTTCAGAAATGAGGCAAGCTGGTATTGATATTGAGTTCTTTACGATTTCAAGTGTTTTAAAAGTTATAGGAGTTACATTAGCTATTTAGACAACTTCTTGGGGCAAAGTCTGTTAATCCATCCAATTGCAAGTATAAATAAAGTCGGGTGGTAATTAGCGGTCGAAAAGAAATCCAAAAGCTTGAATCGAATAACACCTGCCAACAAATAAAAAAAAGTTAGTACAAAGTCATGCAATAACAAACATAAAGGCAAACATAATTGCAAAAGGCTAACATGGTTGGATTTCCGTAATCAACTATGAGTATCGCTATATATGCGTGTATCAAACCTAACGTTTCATTGTATCAAGCAAGCACAAGAAAACTAGATTACCAGCAAGTTCGAGCAAAACCAAAGTGCATCATTTCTAAGTTGTCTAGGAACAAACCACAAACCAATTAAATTATTAACTCAACCCTTACCTAGTAATCCATTGTACTCTTCCCTTTCAAAAAAAAAATGTAACACTCGTTCTTTGGCCGACAAGTCTATCGGAAGAAAGATGATTTATAGGCACAAGGCGGAAAAATTAATTAATATACAAGTAGATGAATTTTGTAAACCATATCTTATTATCTTCAAGCAATGACATGTCACGATAAAACCATATATCTAGATTTGATGGTAAAAATGATAGAAATAATAGAGTCTAATAGACGCCATAGATTCATTAAATTAAAGGTAGAAAAATGTGAGTCAGATCCGATGTTAATTTTCATCCGAAACCTGGATGTTTATGTTAATGGGGTACACGACGGGGATCCGTCGTGCATCTCATTAACATAAACACTGAAGTAGCGTATGAGAACTAACATCGTATCCCGCTCACCTATTTCTACCTTCAATCTAACGAATCCATGTCGTATGTTAGACTCCATTGTTTCTACCAATTTCACTATAAAATATGTATATCTAATTTTATCATGACCTGTCCGCTTGAAGATACTAAGATATAGTTTACGGATTTTACCTACTTTGATATTAATTAATTTTTCCGCCTAAACCATCTTTCTACCAATAGACTTGTCCACACTTTCAGGCATTTTTTTGACAATTTAATTATTTGAATTAAATTAGGGTTTTTAGGGTTGGAGTGGAGAAGATGAAAGAAAAAGGGGTATATTTTAATTATTTCTTAGAAACCGTGTTTTTTTAACAAAATAGGCTCACTCGTGATTCCCTGCGGTGCCAATTATTTTTCATTCGTTGTTGTTGTTCTATGGGTGTCTAGCACAAACAAAAAACAAACCAATTGCCACAAACAAACACCATAAAACAAAAGACAGTAGATGGTGTATTCATTTTTTATTGGCTCAGAAGGGTAGAGCAGCTAAGAAACATTACGCATCTACCATGGCTACAAATTTCTCAAGTTGCCACGCAAAGGTTTAGAATGCACCACATGTTTTCTTTTCTACCTCGAAAATCATCATCGCCTTTAAAATTGTAACCACACACACATGTAAGACACATAAGGGACCCATACACATATCTTTTCCCACTTAAACCCACAGAAACTAATAAAAAACCATTATTGTAGCAATCATCTCACAAAGGCCCTACCATAAACATAACTTTCTCATAAAGCCATTACCACAAACACATTTAAGTTGTATGGGTTAGCTTTCTAGATTTTTGGTTGGCTGAGAAAGGTAGACCATCAGAGAAACATCGCGTGTCTTTCATGGCTGCAACCTTAGGAAGTTGCAACGTCAAGACGCAAATGGCTTCACATCCGGTAGTTCCTACCAACACTCTCATCATTGCCTATAAAAAAATGCTTTCGCAAAGTTTCTGATTGACTTGAAACCATGTCAGCTTTCCCACAAAACAATTATCACAAACAGAGAACAAACCAATTAAGAGACGCATAATTGATTTCTTTTTTAGTGACTCAGAAGGATAGCGCATCGGAAAAATACTGTGTTTCTGCCATGCCACTAATGTACGACAACACATAACCTTTACTGAGACAGATTCAACCAACACACAACCTTTACTATAACAACCGTCTCACAAAGTGACTGCCACAAACAGATATAACTAAATCCTCGAAAACACGTTTCCACAGAAACAAATCCCCCCGACATGTATGGAGTCCGAAACTCAGATAAGACAACCAATCATCACAAACAGATCAAAGTAGGCCAAATCCAAAGGTACAAACAGATCCTAAACTCATGATAGCTCAGGCAAACAAACCTGTTGCGTTGCTCGTTTCTTTTTCAGTAGATTAGCATTACGGTTATCATAAAAGAATAAAAGTGTTCCGAGAACTCATTATAGCATAAAATGATAAGATGAAGGATAGCCTAAACAAAACTCATCATCACCTAGATCAAACCACATAGGACAACACATACTTATCCAAAAAGCATAAGGCAAAAGAGTTTTAGAAACCAATTTCCATAAAGAGGTCAATGCATGCCAGATCCAAAGATGGTTGCTGGTGGTCACTATAGCAACATTTATATGGTCAAACAATTCCCTAGAGAGGATAAACAAAACATGGCTGCAAATGCACAACTTGCCTCGCCAAGATATGTTGGTATCACATATCAAGAAGTATATCATAAAAATCCAATTACCACAAACAGATAAAATCATGCCAAATCCAAAGGTAGCTGCTGTTGGCGACAATAGCAACATTTATATGGTCAAACCAATTCCACATTCGCTCACAGAGAGGATATCAAAAAGCATATCACAAAATCAACTTCACTGCCCACGAACTAAAACATAAAAGCCAAACCCCTATTTCTTATATGAAACTGAAATAATGATTAATTAGACGAAAAAAAACTACCTTAGGCTTTTCGTTATTGATTCAATTAGGATCTAATCTACAAACGATTTGTTTGACCAATTGAAAGGTACACTCAATCATCATTCACAATCACAACAAACGACTTAACGTAACCAACATCACCTACCCACCAAACGCCGCCCACCACATACACCGGCAACGAAGGCACTGAATCAAATAATTTGGATCTCGCCAATCTTCACCATGGAACAATCAGAGAATAAAAATTATGTGATTGCTTTGATCAAGATCGGTGGGGATTTGCTTATGTGATAGTGGGTTTGTGAAAGGGGAAAAACAACAAGACCAATGTTATCAAGTTCTAACCACACACACAGGTAAGACGTAAAAGGGATACATGCCCATTTTTCTCTCCCGTCAAAACCCACAAAAACTAATAATAAAACGTTATTGTAGCAATCGTCTCACAAAATGCCTCCTATAAACGTATAAAAGTAGTAATAATGGTGGTTGAGATACAGTGGTAGAAGAGAGGAGGCTCTCTTCTACACAATGGATATATGTGTTAGTTTAAAGATTATGCTATTCATACAAGTCATTGATCCGAGTGAAAGCTTTTAATGATCCTTTCCATACAAGTCAATAATCCGAGGGAAACTATAATCTGAAAATTTAAGAAATTTCAAACTATACTTTAGTGATAGAAAATGTTACACATACAATTAGAGCTATCGGTAAGTTCGGGTTGATTCGACGTGAAACCTTAACCTGAATTCGAACCCGATAAAGGTTATTGAGTCGGGATAAATTGGGTTAAAGATTTTTGTCAAGTTATTTTGACCCGACCCGATAATCCGATAGTGTTAGATGATCAGGTTCGGGATAGATAATTATTGTTACTTGGTCAATCTGATAAAACCCGAAAATTAATGTTTAACTTTTTAAGTATCACTCTTCGTTACAAATTTAGAGGTACTTGTCTACCTTTTTTATTCATTATTCATATGATGTAGTAATACTTTTAATGCATAATTTGTTTGACCAATTTTAATTTCAACCAATTATTTCAAAGATTGGTGTTGATCTTCTTGCCATAAATTAATATCCACAATTTTCACATGCTATTGACTTCATGTAGATAGAGACAACAAAACTTATTTTTTCTTCACCAAAAAAACATGTCTAATTCTTGTTTTTTTTTCTTATTCTTTTTCATTTGTTGCAAAACACATTAGTCACAAATACCAAACACTTTTCCATATTTTGCAGCTAGCTGCGTAGTAATTTAAATTACGGTGGTATGAAGATTGTGGTGAGGGAGTCGACGATGGTTAAGCCAGCAGAAGAGACACCGAAGATAAGTCTATGGCTCTCTAACATTGACTTGTTGGTATCGTATCATCATACATAAACCGTGTATTTCTATAGGCCGAAAAAAGGTGCTAAGAACTTCTTTGATCCAAAAGTGATGAAAGAAGCACTGAGCAGGGTGTTGGTTCCATTTTACCCTGTGGCGGGGCGATTTAAGAAAGAAAAGAATGGGCACATTGAAACTGATTGTCAAGGACAAGGTGTCTTGTTTGTAGAAGCCGAGACGGAATATGCAATGGAGGATTTTGGTGACTTTTCTCCTAGAGTGGAGTTTCTGAAACTTGTTCCAACAGTCGATTACTCGTTGGGACTTGAATCATATCCTGTAATGCTCTTGCGGGTATGCATGAAATGAAACTCAAACTTTATTAAGTTTGCATACAAACATGTATAATATTAAACATATGTGAGTCATATGATACAATCTTGTATGCAATTTCTCTTTAGTTAACAACTGTAACGGGGCCTTTGTGTTGTTATTGCCTAGGGCCACGTAAAACAACAAAACAACCTTTGTAATAATGTAATATTGGTGGGTTGTCACATCTAAATTTGCGCAGGTAACTTACTTCCAATGCGGTGGAGTTTCACTAGGAGTTGTGTTTCACCATCGTGTTACCGATGGGCTCTCTGCAATGCACTTCATTAACTAATGGTCCGATATGGCTCGTGGCCTTGAACTAACTGTCCAACCATTCTTAGATAGGACCCTTCTCCGTGCACGACAACCACCACAGCCCAGCTTCCAGCATATAGAATTCCAACCCCCTCCACCAACGAAATATAGTCCATCATCTAAATCTTCATCAGATGAAACAATCACTTCAATTTTCATAATTACACGGGACCAAGTGAACTTACTTAAAGAAAAGTCAAAAGAAGTCGGCAACACAAATAACTATAGCTCGTACAAAATGCTAGCTGCGCATTTTTGGAAGTCCGTATGCAAAGCCCGCGGGCTTCCTGATGACCAGGACACCAGGCTTTTTATGCCCACCGATGGGCGAGCTCGTCTGCAGCCCCTTTTGCCCCAAGTCTTTTTCGGGAACATTATCTCAATGGCCACTCCTATAGTAGCAGCAGGCAAGCTTAATTCGAACCCTACTTGGTACTCCGCGAGTATAATTCATGATGCTATATTACAAAGAAATAAGGATTATATACTCTCTGCGATAGATTATTTGGAACTACTGCCCGATCTAAACACCAAGGATCTCGGTGGCGAGTCACTTAAATTTGTTAATCTTCAGATAAGTATCTGGGCTAAGCTACCGATATACGAGGCTGATTCTGGATGGGGTCGTCCTATATTCATGGCACCTGCTTTCCTCCCTATTGCAGGTCTTTGTTTTGTGTTACCAAGCCCAACTAATGACAGAAGCATGCCTATCATCATTTCGTTGCAAGCTCAACACATGGAGCTTTTTAGTATATTGTTGTACGATATCTAAAGTTTCTTACAATCGTAATATATTATGTCCAATAATAAGCGTTAATTGATGCTCAAGTGAGATTATTTTTAAGCAGATCACATATGTATTTTTACTTTTAGCTCGCAACACTTATTGGTAAGCCACATATTATTAGTTAAGTTGAAAACAAGTTTGGATCATGTAGTTAAGCAAAGCTAGGAAGTCTTGCTAGAGTTTGTATCTCGATTTGTCAAGTTCGTTACATTAATACCTTATGAGGCGCATTTATTACTTTTACTATTACTGTCGATAATTTCTATACGGTTGATTCAGACTGAACGAGACATGGATAATGGAAACAAATGTCTGAAATCAGATTGGGACTAAGGAATGGTTGAGATGAGAACAAGACAATATGGTACATGTTTTGAGCCGGGTTGACTATTTATCCGTTTTGGCTACTGATTCACGCATAAGTTTTTGCTCAATGATGTTTTGTTAACACTTATGATCGACTACAAGTCCCATTTTTGAGTTCCACCTGAACAAAACCATAAACACAACTTTTTCCCATACCATGGACCGAGAAGCAAACCCTACATAACCACTTCTGGTCCTAACCGATGTCAAAACACTTACTCTTATGGTACATTGGATCGAGTTTTATGCTGCATGCCATGAAAACAGGTGTTCGTGTTGCAACAAAACCAGCACGTTCAAAACAAAATCAAACACGAACAATAACTTCCATGTAACAAAAGCAATCCGTACTCAACACTGTACAATATGCAAATCACAAAAAATAAAAGAAGCAAATTATTCATGTCATTATACGACCCAAACTTCTAAATAAAGTGTTGTACGATACCGACAACAAACCCAAAGTTCGATAATGCGGAACCCCTAGATCGCGAGTTGCATCGAGCATAAGTAGCGAACACGAGAGACTACAAAGAACCGACAAATATATGCACACGGTATACCGTCGGCTATCTCTTTATTAATAACGCTAAAAAGACTATATTGAGAAAGAAGAATACAATGAATTAGGATCCCTCTCATCCCTATTTATAGAGATGAGGGGGTAGGCACCTCCTTAAGTCAAATAGGAAACTTCCTATAAACCAACTTAACTTAAGGAGGTTATCCTAAATACTTCCTAATACAAGTCTATTCCTAATCTGTATTACAAATACAAGTCTATTCCTAATCTGTATTACAAAGTACACTTAAGTCCCTAAACTATATTTAAGTTTTCACCTAATATTCCAACAATTTCCACCTTAGGAGTAACACTTAAACATAACCGATACTCGACGCCTTTTACCGGTGTTTGAACCTCGGACCCGGGACCATCTTGTTAACCAAGCATTGTACTTCTTTAATTTCCCTAGATTAGCTTCCATAGACTCCTTTACGTTCTTCTTCTCAGCAACATGACCCTCCGCACCCTTGACCAGGTACTCCGGTTATTGTAATGTTTACCCCCACCTTTATACCAAGGTGTACATTTTCCTGCTCGTCTATCAAGCAGCCCATGTTTGCCTTTTTTTCAGGTTGTTTGTCCTCCAACCGTCTTTGAGCCACTACAGCATGATCGTTACTAACCTGAAAAACCTCAGCTTCACGACCCCCTTGAGCTCCATGCAGTTCCACCTCAAACCGTATTTGAGCCACTACAACATGATCATTACTATCTTGAAAAACCTCAGCTTCACGATCCCCCTGATCTCCCTGCAGTTCCACCTCAAACCAAACACGTTTATCAACCTGTACTCTATGGACTCCTCTTTAACACCAGGACCAAGTTGTTTGAACCCAACTTGTTTGAACCCAACTTGTTTGAACCCAACTTGTTTTGAACCTCCATGCTTATGTACATTAAACCCATCGATTTTTTCGATGTTAAACCTAGTTATAAAACTATCCACTCTTTCCTTTTGTTGTTTGCTAAACCGTGTGAATAACCTCACAATCACAAACCGACAAAGTCCCTTCGATAATTCGCTAAATCTTGTGATATATTAAACCTCACATTCACAAATTACAAAGTCCCCTTGCTTTATCGATATAACCCTAAGAGAAACCTTCAAACAAAGAACCGGCAAATATATGCACACAAGTATACCCTCAATACTTCTTTTTTAATAACGCTAATAAAGACTACATTGAGAAAGAAGATACAATGAACTAGGATCCCCCCTCATCCCTATTTATAGAGATGATGGGGTAGGCACCTCCTTAAGTCAAATAGGAAACTTCCTATAAACCAACTTAAGGAGTTTAGCCTAAATACTTCCTAATACAAGTCTATTCCTAATCTATATTACAAAGTATACTTAAGTCCCTAAACTATATTTAAGTTTGCTCCTAATATTCCAACATAAAGCCAAAGTCGATTATGGGTTGCTTAACACGTTGGAACTCACGAATTCTGAGACTATGAACTGGCGAAGATTCGATGAGGTTACCTGTAGTCAACAAATATGTATCTTCATTGTTACCATTTGGTTTAGGACGTTTAATCATACCCACAAACAAGCAACCAATGGAACGAAATGGGTGAGTCACTCCGTCTTTGACTTTCAGTATGATAGAAACTAGGGATATTTGTCAAGTGACGGTCAAGACTATTATAGCTGAAAGAAGACGGTTTGTACCTTAGACCCAAACAGACTTAACTTCCCGGGTTGGGTAGCCGGACTACGGATCCTTTTCCGTATACCCGTGTCTGGCAAAACCTTAAACAACCTAGTACAATACAATATTACATTATCACTAGTACCCTTGTAATCCTTCAAACCCGATTCCATTATCTGGGCTTTCTCATATCAGGCTAGCTGCCTCCTTTCCGATCTCATTCCTTTTATTCATTTTTATTTCATTTTTTACCTCTCATAGTCAACTCAACAAAGCACGCAAAATTGAAATGACGAAGCTTCATATGACCTCAGCCATCATGACATAATTTAAAAACAAAACAACTGATGAACCAGATTGAATATCGTCCTAGGTTATAGTTATATTATGCAATCATCCTTTTAAGGTACGCAAGGCTTGAGTCAATCTATATATATTGTAACGCTTTTTGATTTATGACATTTGGGTTTTAATAGTTAAAACTGTATACGTTGCGCTAATAATAGTTGTTTTAATAGTAAAAGAAAAACTATCATCTTTTTCTTGAAGCCAAGCGCCGCCTTGACGTAAAACATTGTTCCTTTCTAATCGTTTGAGTCCCCATTTAGTTCTAAGAAGCACATCATCCATCACAGGCGGATCCCGGTCCTTTGTATCATTTTCTTCCCTATCATGTGTTTCCCATATTTCTCGCCATTGTCTTGAATGTTATGACATATATGTATAATCTCTTTTAATTTCAATATCTTTCTCCGATACAAAAGCTTTAGTAAGATCTTCGCTAATCAATATTAGTCCGTCTAATTCTTTGAAAGTGACAGCGAAAGGAGCAATCGGCCTTTTCCATTCTTTTGAATGTCATCCTTTCAAAGTTGTCTCGGACCAAGTTGAAACCGATCAGATTTTTACCTCCGCCCTCACCTAGTAATTCAGAGTACTCTTCCTTAGAAAAAAACATGTATAAAATGTATGACATCCGCTCTCTACATAAGGGTATATATATGACACTCGTACCTTTACCTACCTAGAGAACGGGTGTCATACATTTCATACATTTTTAAAGGGAAGAGTACTCTGAAGTACTAGTTAACGGTTAGTTAATAATTTGATAGGTTTTCGACTTGATCTAAGACAACTTATTGAAGATGCCTTTAGGGTGCAAAGAAACCAAGGACATCCAAAAAATAGAAAAGGCTGATTTCTCGATTCGCTATCACTTAGCGAATCAGGAAGGCAAACAATGATTATGGAAGACCTCACTAAGGCTTTTGTATCGAAAAAGATATTGAGATTGAAGTAGATTATACATATATGTCCTAACATACACAACAATGGGGAGAAATATGCGAATGAGCAACATGAGAAGGAGAAAGAATTGAATACAAAGATTTATAACAAAGCTCGATAATGACGAGATCACGCACCAAAGGGTATTTGGCTGTTGTGATTTAGGAGAAACAACAACTTTTTTTGAAGTAGTTTGTATTGTGATGTAAGGTAGATAAGTCTCGGTTATCTTTAATAGTGAGAATAGTACCAAAATTAAATGCAGTAGTTGAGGGGTTGAATAAGACAATAACTACTACGTAAAAAACTTTAAAACCTCACCACCCAAAACACAAAACTAACTAAGAGCTCACAAAGAAATAAAAAATGTGATAAATGATAAAATATAGAAAGACATCTAATCCATTATGCACAAAGTAACTCTAATCCATTTATGTTTTAAAACTTCAAATAAATTAACCAACGAATCTTATTTTTCATGTAAAGAATTTTGATTTAATAACATCAAATACAATGGATGAAGTTGTAGAAAGCTTTGAACTTTTCAACAAAGCTATTAAAGAAATTTTTTGAATTGCAACATAAGTTTATTAAAAAGCTCTTAGGCAAAGACTTCAGAAAGCTTAAGTCATTGTTCAAAGTTCTAGTCATTAAATGAGCTTGCATTGAATACGTTTAATGCATCAAGTTTTAAAATTTTGATGTCACGAGGCTTCCAAAACCCGTGTGTTGCACTAAGAGGGCACTGCTCTTCTTGTGTTTTTCTTACTATTGTATTATCTGGAACCCGTGCGATGAACTAAGGTTGCATGGAGTTTCTAATCGTGTGCATATTGTTATGTTTAGATCGGTGCAGTGCACAACGATTGCATTTAATTATTGGTTACGTAATTTAGTGTGTCAATAATTAAGGTGTATGCATGATGATGTATGTAATTTAAGCATATCGTGTAATTTTCCGAAAAAAAGTCATAAAACTATTTAAGTTAACATTTGTGCTAATTTTTGCCCGCATGTCTAATATGTGGATATGGGAACTTATGTGTGGTTAAAGAATAAGATCATCAAATACATATTGGCCTAAAACTAAAGCGAAAAGAAATTTTAGTCTTAGCTAACATTTTCTACCTAATAAGAAACTCTCTTATGCCTTCATAAAGAGGTTAATTGTTAGATACATATCAAGCATATATCAGAAGTTTTGACTTTTTTTATACATATAAAGTTTTTCTATTATACGATGTGCACATGATAAGGGTAACAAACAATGACAAAAATGTGTGAAAATCAGTTCTTCGTTCTAGCTATTTATTCTGTTACTAAATGGTGTGTTTTAAGAAAATAAAAAAGAATGTGTTTCAGATAATGGGTTAACACCAAAAATTAGAACCGCGTCAAGTAGATCCGTAGCGATTTGGTATAGTAGTGAATGAGGCAGATTGTGACTAATAGGTTACTTTGATTGGTTGTTTAGCATGTAAAATGGTCATGCGTGTCTACATGTATCTGTCAGATAGTAAATAAGGACCAAGCCCGTGTTGTGAGTTTAGGTCCATTAGTGTTTGTAGGATTATTGTACTTATAAATATTGATAGATAATAATGCATTGTCTACGGGTTTTAATGTATTCTTTCATAGTATCATGAGCATGTTAGATCCTAGACCTAATTTGAGAACCCCATCCATTAATCTGCCTCATTTTTTCTGACCTAGAGGAATTTCTCATTTTTTTTCTCAATGTTCCAAAAAAAAGTTCATCCATCCAAAGTATTTATCTTAAAGTCAATCGTATGGTTTTAAGAAAAAGGTTGTTTTATGTTTGTGTTTTTTTTTGTTTTGATTAATTTGTTTACAAATCAATGCATTTAAAGCTAATGAGGATTCCGGTAATTTATGTTTTGGTTTTTGGTTTTGAATAAAGTGGTTATTAATTTAGTTATCGAAAGAAAAAGCAATCTCCTGATCTTTTTAATTACCACAAAGACACATCAACTTTACAAAATAACTAAACTTATTTATTTTTTATCTTCTTGAGTTGGTGATTTGTGCTAAGATCACAGATCCATACATTTGTATATTTGGTTGGTTGTTTGTGCTAAGGCCACAACTCTACAAACTGAAGTTTATGAAGAAGAATAAGATATTGTGTAGTGTTTTTGTCATGTTGCTGTGAAGCTGGAGGGAGTTATTTGGGCTATCTGGGTTTATTTTGCTATACCATTTTTTTTTGTTTTACTCTCTAGTCCGAGCTTTCGCGATTTCGCCACTCAGACTGCAGGGAAGTGCTAGATAGTAATAAATAAGGCCTAATCCCCGGTTGTGGGTTTGGGTCCATTAAGGTTTGTAGGATTATTTTCCTTTCAAATATTGATGAATAATAATGCATTGCCTATGGTAAATACTTATTTATTACTATCTAACAGTATTTAGACTGTGCTTAAACTATAAAATTTGAGTACAATAACAAGTTCTTTTGATTTAATCTTTATTTCGCTACTACTTATTTGAGATTAGGAGCAACAAAAGGGTTAATAATTTTGAGAACATGTATGAGTTGTACCTATATGAGACCCTTCACACGCCACACATTATGTTTTAATACCATAATTTGCAGATAATTAGGATGCAAATTATGAAGCTCTTGTATAACAGGCTCTACACTCGCATTATGCTCGACACATAGTTGAATACATATAGCCTCCCTAGTTTCTTTCACCGGTTCTTCCCAATACACCACGTCAATGCAATGTAAAGTGTTCCATTACAAACAACAACAACCTGACAACACGTTACTAATTATGGTTTCACCGTCCATTGTTTAGCAACAATATATAAAACTTCCTCTTATGTAGCGTGATACGTTTTACAGTTCACATCCATAAACATTTCATTTTGTTTTGTAATCTGAATCCAATGGCACCACCTAAAATAAAACCAAATGTAAGACAAAAAAATCGAAAACTTGTTAGATAAACTACCAAACTAATCGCAAAAACATAACTACCCCTTGCAATCCCTTGGTTCAATACATTTCCTAAAAAAAGAAGCGCTTGCATGACTCTCTTCAATTTACCAAAACTCGTGATGTGATAGCATCGCAACCTGTACCATATAAAGTTTCAATGAATAATTTTTCCACTTACAAATTTATTATAACTTACCTATTCTATAGCAGATTCGCAAATGATTAGGCACTCTCAAATCCTAAAATCAAATAAACTTGAGCATTAGATTACAATATAGAACTATAAACAACAAATAAGGTGTTTCTATCAATACCTTCTGACCCGTGAATCAAATCGTAACATATAAGAGAAGGCTTTGAGCTTATTTTCTGCGCGTGGAACTTTCATTAGCTTTACGAAGAACTGTTGCAACAAAATAAAAATCCAGCCATGAAATCAACTTTCATTGTGAGATCTTGTCGTCATAATAAACAACCAAATATATATGTAAAAGACGGATAATGTTCTTGATTCTTATAATCAGAAGTATACACAACAATGTATGAAGAGTGGGGTCGCCAAACATGTGGATGTTGCCGGGTTACAGCAGCAAAATGAGTTGGTTAAGAAGACGAACGTGACACTCTTAGATAAGGTACGCTGTTTTCTGATTCAGTCTCGTATGTCTAAGGTTTTTTGGACAAAGGATACAACCATGTCTACATATCTAGAGGTCACCATCAACAGTGATTGGATTCAAGAAGACTATAGATATGTTAGGGTTTTTTGGTTCACTTGCTTGTATTAAGAAAGGGATGCTTGAACCGGTTATGGTCAAGTGCATATTCTTGGGATATCGTGAATATATGGATATTTATCAACTTTGGAGGTTAGATGACGTTACTTCAAAGGGAGTGCTTTACAGGAATATGGTTTTCAATGAAAGGCTGGAATACAGGAAAACTTTCATTAGTTCTGGTGTATGTACAAGTTTAGTGCATGTGTTGCAAGGAGTTGAGTTTGAGGTAGAATTCCGGGAGGATCATGCATTCAAGGTGGAACCTCAGGGGAATGTTGATCATGTAGTTGTTCCAAAGGAAGTACAAACTCAAGATTTGATATACTATCATCTAGCACGTGATAGGGAGCAACACTTACCACGAGAACTATTAAAGTATAGAGAAGACAGTAATGAGGCTGCTTTTGCAGTTGCTGCAGTGTAGAAGATATATGCACATGAATAATTGAATTTCAATGATACAGTTGCTTGTGAGGTTCTTTTCATGTGGATGACTGGATTAAAAGAAGAAATGAATACTCGGTTAAATGTGTATGTGCTCAGCAATAGTTGCACGAAAACTAGTGATGACAGATCCATTTATTACTAGGAGTATACACCAGGTATATTCATACATCTATTTCTTTATATAGATTGTATGGTATCTTCTTGTGGATGCAAGGCTGAGATCTCAGTCACCAAGGATTTGCTGGTTAAAGCAAAGAGAAATATACTTGGTATTAAGATCATCAAGAATCAGAGAATACTCTAAGGGTGTCACAGTCTAAGTTTTACAATGGAAAGATGGTACATACTTTGTTGAAGGAACACTCCATATTGTCGTTGGAGGATAGTCTGTCAGGGGACTGTCATATGGAAAAGAATAGTAAGTGGTCATATATATGTGGTTGGAAGCCAGGAGTATCAGGTGGTCTGCACGAGACCTGACATAGCATTTGCAGATGTGGGTATGGTGAATGGGGTTGACCGTGGATTACAGACATACGTACAAGTTTTTATGTAATTTACTATGTCATGATAAGATCGGTCACTGTCATGGGTAGATCAATCACATGGTACGGGTTGCTGATACATGGATGTGCGAGGAGCTGGCAAGCTAAGTTGGAGCACATGGAGGCTTTGTAGACAACTAAAGCGGAGTATATGACACTCACGGAAGTTGTGAAAGGAGCTATTTGGCTAATGGGGCTCTTGGAAGAGTTGAGCGTGAAGCTTAACATTGTTGTAGTTAATTGTGATAAGCAGGACATGATTCATTTATTGCGGAATCATGTTTTCATGATAGGACTAAGCACATCAATGTGTGTTATCACTTTATCAAAGAAGTATTGGAAGCGAAGACGGTTGAAGTTCTGAAGGTGAGTACTGAACACAATGTTGCGGATGTCTTGACGAAGATGGTACCTGGACACAAGTTATAACACTGCTTGGAGTTTCTGAGTGTTGATATAGGCTAATATAAGCCTAAGGTGGAAATATGTATCAGTCTTTATTAGCCTAAAGTCGTGTCTAGGGGATAACTTCTGAGTTTCCTAAATAGCTAATAGAAAAAAGATCGGTTGGTTGTTCCAAGCCCAACCCGATCTCTAGGACTTTGTAATAGTCGGTTCCCCCTCATCTCTATAAAAGGAGGTGGGGGGGGAGGAAGGGATTCACAACGCCTTCTTTATCAATAATACTAATCTAGTTGATTATGTTACATACCTTGTGGGTTTCTTTTCTTTTGATAGCTTCTTTGATCGTGGTTTTTACATCTAGTTAACGGGGTCGTAGTGAACGAATCACTACACCCACAGGCGGGCTTGAGCCTACTAACATATTCTTATCTAATATAATCACCTTCAATTTCAATATCTTTCTCCAATACAAAAGCCTAAGTTAGTCAGATATTCCCTAATGACTAATTCGGCTGGTAGCTGAAAGTGGTAGCCAATCGGCCGATCAGGCTTTTTGGTTTCTTTAGATGTCCTCGGTTCCTTTGCACCAAAAGTGTATCCTTTCTAAGTTGTCTCGACGAAGTCGCAAACAAATCAAATTATTAACTTAATTTGTAAGGGTGGAGTTAAAACTTGATTGGTTTGTGGTTTGGTCCAAAACAACTTAGAAACGATGCACTTCGGTGCAAAAGAGGTGAGGACATCCGAAAGAATGGAAAAGTCTGATTGCTCGATTTTCTGTCACTATTTACCGTGCACATAATAACCGTAATCGTAACCGAAAAAACCCAAAACCGAAACCAGTTATTGACAAAAACCGGTTTTGGTTACGCAAAAACCGGCGGTTATTAACCGGTTACGGATTTCGGGTGTTTGGACTGGTTAGCACCGGGTTTTTACTAACCGGTTAGGAAACCGGTTATTTACTAACCGGTTATAACCGGATTTCTTTTATAACATTAGGAACTTAGGAAGTAGAGGTACTGGTGGTGTTGCAGTGACTAAACATGTTTTAAAAAGAAAAGCAAGAGAAAAGAGAACGACATTTGGTTATTGTATTTTGGAAAGTATCAAAGTACTACTTATTTATTTATTTAGAAAATCGATAAAAACGTGTTGAATTTTGAATTGGTTATGCAAAAATACAGCGCAATTACTGTGACTATAAAACAAAATATTAAATGCAATATATACTTCTGTTCATCTTCTCTAATTAACTAAATCTCCATTTTTTTCTTCTTCTTCGAAATCAAAACTGGAGATATATTTCCCTCCTATTCTTTGCACTCCTCCAACCGGTTATACCTGCTTTTTCTAACCCTAACCGGTTACTAACCGACATTAACCGGTTTTGTATCCGGTAGAGATTTTTACCCTGAAAATCATAACCGACCTTAACCGGTTTTTAAGATTAACCGGTCAACTCGAGTTTGACCAAAAACCGGTTACGGTTACTACCCTAACCGGTTACACCAAAATAACCTTGGTTCATCAATTGTTATGTTGTTAAATTATGTCATGATGGCTAAGATCAAATGAACTTTGGTTATTTTCATTTTGTGTGCTTTGTTGAGTTGACTAAATTATTAACATAAAATAATTTTTTTAAACTGTGTTTTTTTTGGATAAATTCAAGACAAGTGAAAGAGACACGTACATAATACCACGTAGGTGGTACCAATTATGGCCAAACATAAACAATAAATTGATAAAAACAAAAGTACATGCAATTTTCACATGTTGTTGACTTCTCATGTGCAGAAAAGAAAACAATTTTCACATAATATTCTTTTCTCAACTCATATTAAGGCTTTTTTTTTATTTCCCATTTGTTGCATGCAAAACACATATATTAGTTACAAATACCAAACAGTTTTCCATTATTTTGCTGCTAACTGCGTAGTGCTTTATATTACGGTAGTATGAAGATCGTGGTAAGGGAATCGACGATGGTTAAGCCAGCAGAGGAGACGCCGAAGATAAGTCTATGGCTCTCTAACATTGACCTGCTGGTATCGGAGCGTCACACACAAACCGTGTATTTCTATAGGCGTGAAAAAGGTGCTAAGAACTTCTTTGATCCCAAAGTGATGAAGGAAGCACTTAGCAGAGTGTTGGTTCCATTTTACCCTGTGGCGGGGCGATTTAAGAAAGACAAGAATGGGCGCATTGAAACTGATTGTCAAGGACAAGGCGTCTTGTTTGTAGAAGCCGAGACGGAATATGTTATGGAGGATTTTGGTGACTTTGCTCCTAGAGTGGAGTTTCTGAAACTTGTCCCGACAGTCGATTACTCGCTGGGACTTGAATCATATCCTGTAATGCTCTTGCAGGTATGCATGAAATAAACTGAAATTTTTATAAGCTTATATCGGGGTTATAATGTAATATTGGGTGGGTTGTCCCGTTTAAATTTGAGCAGGTAACGTACTTCCAATGCGGCGGAGTTTCACTAGGAGTTGTGTTTCACCATCGTGTTGCGGATGGGTTCTCAGCGATGCACTTTATTAACTCATGGTCCGATATGGCTCGTGGCCTTGAACTCACTGTTCATCCCTTCTTAGATAGGACCCTTCTCCGTGCACGGCAGCCACCACAGCCCAGCTTCCAGCATATAGAATACCAACCCCCTCCACCAGTGAAATATATATCATCTAAATCTTCAATAGATGAAACAATCACTTCAATTTTCATAATTACACGAGACCAAGTGAACTTACTTAAACAAAAATCAAAAGAAGTTGGCAACACAATTAATTATAGCTCATATGAAATGCTAGCTGCACATATTTGGAAGTCCGTGTGCAAAGCCCGCGGGCTGCCTGATGACCAGGACACCAAGATTTTTATGCCCACCGATGGGCGAGCTCGTCTGCAGCCCCTTTTGCCCCGAGGCTTTTTCGGGAACGTTATCTCAATGGCCACTCCTATAGCAGCAGCAGGCAAGCTTACTTCGAACCCTACTTGGTACGCTGCGAGTATAATTCATGATGCTATATTACAAAGAAATAAGGATTATATACTCTCTGCGATAGATTATTTGGAACTACAGCCAGATCTAAATATCAAGGATCTTGGTGGCGAGTCACTTAAATTTGCTAATCTTCAGATAAGTAGCTGGTCTAAGCTACCGATATACGAGGCTGATTTTGGATGGGGTCGTCCCATATTCATGGTGCCTGCTTTCATCCCGATTGCAGGTCTTTGTTTTGTGTTACCAAGCCCAACTAATGACGGAAGCATGCCTATCATCATATCGTTGCACGCTCAACACATGAAGCTTTTTAGTAAACTGTTGTACGATATCTAAAGTTTCGTACAATCTTAATATGTTATGTCTGATAATAAGCGTTAATTGATGTTGAGATTATTGTTGTACGATATCTAAAGTTTCGTACAATCTTAATATGTTATTTCATTGTAAGCTCAACACATGGAGCTTTTTAGTATATTGTTTATGCGCATCACTGAAACTTTTATGACTTGCCTTTTTTTAACTCATATCTTTCTTACAGCAGGCGGTGAATCTTTAACGAGTACAAAAGTGTGGCAAATCTTAATTGAACTCAAGTAACATCTTAACCTTTATGTTTGTTTATCAAAATTCGAAACCTGTTATATTTCCATTTCATCTAGTAGCGTTTGTATAATTTGTTATCAGAAATGAGGCAAGCTGGTATTGATATCGAGTTCTTTACGATTGCAAGTGTTTTAAAAGTTATATAGCTACATCAGCTATTTAGACAACTTCTTGGGGCAGAGTGAGTAGCTGTTAATCCATCCAATTGCAAGTATAAATAAAGTCAGGTGGTACAAATAGCTGTCGAAAAGAAAGCCAAAACCTTGAATCGATTAAAACCTGCCAACAAATAAAAAAGAAGTTAGTACAAAGTCATGCAATAACAAGCATAAAGGCAAACCCAAATGCAAAAGGCTAACCTGGTTTGATTTGCATAATCAACAGTTAGATAGTCTATATAAGTGTGTATCTTGCCTAATGTTTCACCGTATCAGGCAAGCACAAGAAAACTAGATTACCAACAAGTTCCAGCAAACCAAAGTGCATCATTTCTAAGTGGTTTCGGACCAAGCCGCAAACCAATCAAATTATTATCTCAAGCCTACCTAGTAATTCATAGTACTCTTCCCTATAAAAAAATGTAAGACACTCGTTCCCAGGTCGATAAGTCTATCGGAAGAAAGATGATTATTCTAGGCACAAAGTGGAAAATTTAATTAATATCCAAGTAGATGAATTTTGTAAACCATTATCTTATTATCTTCAAGCGATGACACGTCAAGATAACACCATATATCCAGATTTTATGGTGAAATTGATAGAGACAATGGAGTCTAATAGATGCCATGGATTCGTTAGATTTTGAAGGTAGAAAAATGTGAGTCACATCCGCTGTTAATTTTCATCCGAAACCTGAATGTTTATGTTAATGGGTTACACCACAGTGATCCGTCGTGCACCTCATTAACATAAACATTAAAGTAGCGTTTGAGAACTAACATCGTATCTCGCTCACTTGTTTCTACCTTTAATCTAAAGATTCACGGCGTCTATTAGACTCCATTGTTTCTATCAGTTTCACCATAAAATATGGATATCAAATTTTATCATGACCTGACATCCGCTTGAAGATAGTAAAATACAGTTTACGGATTTAATCTACTTTGATATTAATTAATTTTTCCGCCTTGTGCCGGCCTATGATAACCATCTTTATTCTTAAAGCCTGGTATTTCTTTTCTTATCTATAGTAATATTTTATCATATATCAAATGCGTTCCATTCAGCTTATGATTCAAATAATTACATACAAAAAGGACTTATTTCCATGTACTCAAGAATAGGTAAAATCGATGCGGCAAAATGGATGTTCTCGTCAATGGTTCAACAGTATACAATATCTTGGAATTCACTTTTAATTGGAACTGAAGTGACAGCTTAACCTTTATATTGATAATCAAAAGTCGAAACTATTAGATTTCCTTTTCATCTAGTAGTGTTTGTATAATTGTTTTCAGAAATGAGGCAAGTTGGTATTGATATCGAGTTCTTTACGATTGCAAGTGTTCTAAAAGTTATGGGAGCTACATCATCTGTTTAGACAACTTCATGGGGTAGAGTGAGTAGCTGTTAATCCATTCAACTGTAAGGTATAAATAAAGTCAGGTGGTAGTTAGCGGTCGAAAAGAAAGCCAAAACCTTGAATCGAATAAAACCTGCCAACAAATTAAAAAAGTTAGTACAAATTTATGCAATAACAAACATAAAGGCAAACAGAATTGCAAAAGGCTAACCTGGTTTGATTTGCGTAATCAACTACGAATATTGCTATATATGTGTGTGTATCAAACCTAACGTTTCACCGTACCAGGCAAGCACAAGAAAACTAGATTACCAGAAAGTTCCATCAAACCAAACTGCATCATTTCTAAGTTGTATTGGACCAAGCCGCAAAACAATCAAATTATTAACTCAACCCTTACCTAGTAATTCATAGTACTCTTCCCTATAAAAGAAATGAAAGACACTGATTCTTTGGTCGACAAGTCTATTGGAAGAAAGATGATTATTGCACAAGGCGGAATAATTAATTAGTATTCAAGTAGATGAATTTTGTAAACTGTTATCGTATCATCTTCAAGCGATGACATGTCACGATAAAACCATATATATATCTAAATTTTATGGCGAAATTGATAGAAACAATGGAGTCTAAATTTCTAATAGACGCCATGGATTCCTTAGATTGAAGGTAGAAAAATGTGAGTAAGATCAATGTCAGTTTTCATCCGAAACCGAATGTTTATGTTAATGGGGTACAAGACGGGGATAAGTTGTTGTTCATACAATGTATCCCCGTCGTATACCCCAGTAACCTAAACATTAAAGTAGCGTATGAGAACTGACATTGGATCTCGCTCACCTGTTTGTTTCTACCTTCAATCTAACAAATCCATGGCGTCTATTAGACTCCGTTGTTTCTATCAGTTTCACCATAAAATATGGATATCTAATTTTATCATGACCTGCCGCTTGAAGATAGTAAGATACAGTTTACAGATTTTATCTACTTCCATATAAATTAATTTTTCCACCTTGTGCCTATGATAACCATCTTTCTTACGATGTCATACATTTTTTATGACAATTTAATTATTTGATTTTAATTAGGGTTTTTAGGGTTGGAGTGGAGAAGATGAAAGAAAAACGGGAAAATTTTAATTATGTCTTTGAAACAGTTTGTGTTTGGTGTGTCTTAATAATGGTGGCTGACATATAGGGGTAGAAGAGAGGAGGCACTCTTTTACACGATGTACATTTGTGTTAGTTTGAGTATATTTATGTTTGTTTAAAAATGATCCTAAGTCATTGATCGGAGTGAAAGCATTTGATGATCCTAGCCATACAAGTCAATAATCCAAGGGAAACCATAGTACTGAAAATTTAAGAAAATTTTAACACTGTTCTTTAATGATAGAAAATGTTACACTTAAAATTAGGGTTATCAGTAGGGTCGAGTGACCCAACCTGAAACTGAACTTTAACCCGAACTCGAACTTGATAAAGGTTATTGGGTCGGGTTAAATTGGGTTAAAGATTTTTGTCGAGTTATTTTGATCCGAACCTGATAACCCGATGGTGTTATGAGGTCGCGTTTGGGATAGATAAATATTGTTATTGGGTCAATCCGATAATGTTTAACTTTTTAAGTGTCACAGTTTGTTACAGATTTAGAGTATTTCTCTACCATTTTTTATTCCTATAAGGTAGTAATACTTTTCATGCATGATTCAAAAGTCGAAACCTATTAGATTTTCATTTCATCTAGTAGCGTTTATATAATTTGTTTTCAGAAATGAGGCAAGCTCGTATTGATATCAAGTTCTTTACGATTGCAAGTGTTTTAAAAGTTATACGAGCTACATCAGCTATTTAGACAACTTCTTGGGGGCAGAGTGAGTAGTTGTTAATCCATCCAATTGCAAGTATAAATAAAGTCAGGTGGTACAATTAGCGGTCGAAAAGAAAGCCAAAACCCAAAACCTTGGATCGAATAAAACCTGCCAACAAATAAAAAAAAAGTTAGTACAAAGTCATGCAATAACAAACATAAAGGCAAACAGAATTCGAAAGGGCTAACCTGGTTTTATTTGCATAATCAACTACCAGATCAGGCAAGCCACAAGAAAACTAGATTACCAATAAGTTCCACCAAGCCAAAGTGCATCATTTCAAACCAAGCGGCAAACCAATAAAATTATTAACTCAGCCCTTCCCTATCAAAATAAAAATAAAAATAAAAATGTAACAGTCGTTCTCTGGTCGACAAGTCTATCGGAAGAAAGATGATTATTATAGGCACAAGGCGGAAAAATTAATTAACATGCTAGATGAATTTTGTAAACCATTATCTTATTATCTTCAAGCGATGACAAGTATCTAGATTTGATGGTAAAATTGATAGAAACAATGGAGTCAAATAGACGCCATGGATTCATTAGATTAAAGGTTGAAAAATGTGAGTCAGATTCGATATTAATTTTCATCCGAAACGTGAATGTTTATGTTAATAGGGTACACGACGGGGATCCGTCGTGCACTTCTAACATAAACATTAAAGTAGTGTACGAGAACTAACATCGTATCTCGCTCACCTATTTCTACCTTCAATCTAACAAATTGTCTATTAGACTCCATTGTTTCTGTCAGTTTCACCATAAAATATGGATATCTAATTTTATCATGACCTGACTTCCACTTGAAGATAGTAAGATATAGCTTATGGATTTTATCTACTTTGATATTAATTAATTTTTCCGCCTTGTGCCTATGATAACAATCTTTCTTCCGATAGACTTGTCGAAGGTGACATAACTTTTTTTTGACAATTTAATTATTTGATTTTAATTAGGGTTTTTTAGGGTTGGAGTGAGAAGATGAAAGGAAAAGGGGCAAAATTTAATTATTTCTTAAAAACCGTTTGTGTTTTTGGTGTCTTTTAATAATGGTGGCCTACATAGAGGGGTAGAAGAGAGGATGCTCTCTTTTACACAATGGACATTTGTGCTAGTTTGAGTATATTTATGTTTGTTTAAAGATGATCCTAGCTATACAAGTCATCGATCCGAGTGAAAGCATTTGATAATCCTAGCCATAAAAGTCAATAATCCGAGGGAAACCATATGTTACACGTACAATTAGTGATACAATATGTTACACGTACATTTAGGGGCATGAGTAGGGTCGGGTGACCGACCTAAAACTGAACTCGAACCCGATAAAGGTTATTGGGTCGGGTTAAATTGGGTTAAAGATTTTTATTGAAGTTATTTTGATCCGAACCCGATAACCCGATAGTGTTATCAGGTCGGATTCGGAATAGATAAATATTGTTATTGGGTCAGTCCGATAATGTTTAACTTTTTAAGTGGCAATTCGTTACAGATTTAGAGTACTTGTCTACCTTTTTTTATTCATATGAGGTAGTAATACTTTTTGATGCATGATTCATGTTTGGCCAATTTTTAATTTCAACCAATTATTTCAAAGATTGGTGTTGATCTTCGCAAATTTATATCCGCAATTTTCACATGCTGTTGACTTTATGTAGAGAAAGCAACCATAAAAACATGTCTAAAAGTGACATCTTAACCTTTATGTTTGTTTATCAAAAGTCGAAACCTATTAGATTTCCATTTCATCTAGTAGCGTTTGTATAATCTGCTTTCAGAAATGAGGCAAGTTGGTATTAATATCGAGTTCTTTACGATTGCAAGTGTTTTAAAACTTATAGGAGCAACATCACCTGTTCAGACAACTTCTTGGGGCAGAGTGAGTAGCTGTTAATCTATCGAATTGCATGTATAAATAAAGTCAGGTGGTAATTAGCGGTAGAAAAGAAAGCCAAAACCTTGAATCGAATAAAACCTGCCAACAAATAAAAAAAAGTTAGTACAAAGTCATGCAATAACAAACATAAAGGCAAACAGAATTGCAAAAGGCTAACCTGGTTGGATTTCCGTAATCAACTATGAGTATCGCTATATATGCGTGTATCAAACCTAACGTTTCATCGTATCAAGCAAGCACAAGAAAACAAGATTACCAGCAAGTTCGAGCAAAACCAAAGTGCATCATTTCTAAGTTGTCTAGGAACAAACCACAAACCAATTAAATTATTAACTCAACCCTTACCTACTAATCCATAGTACTCTTCCATTTCAAAAAAATAAAAATGTTACACTCGTTATTTGGCCGACAAGTCTATCAGAAGAAAGATGATTTATAGGCACAAGGCGGAAAAATTAATTAATATACAAGTAGATGAATTTTGTAAACCATTATCTTATTATCTTCAAGCAATGACATGTCACGATAAAACCATATATCTAGATTTGATGGTAAAAATGATAGAAATAATAGAGTCTAATAGACGCCATGGATTCATTAAATTAAAGGTAGAAAAATGTGAGTCAGATCGGATGTTAATTTTCATCTGAAACCCGGATGTTTATGTTAATGGGGTACACGATCCGTCATGCATCTCATTAACATAAACACTGAAGTAGCGTATGAGAACTAACATCGTATCTCGCTCACCTATTTCTACCTTCAATCTAACGAATCCATGTCGTTTATTAGACTCAGTTGTTTCTATCAGTTTCACCATTAAATATGTATATCTAATTTTATCATGACCTTACATCCGCTTGAAAATACTAAGATATAGTTTATGGATTTTGTACTTTGATATTAATTAATTTTTCCGCCTCAACTATCTTTCTACCAATAGACTTGTCCATGTTGTCATGCATTTTTTTGACAATTTAATTATTTGAATTAAATTAGGGGTTTTAGGGTTGGAGTGGAGAAGATGAAAGGAAAACGGGAATATTTTAATTATTTCTTAGAAACCGTGTTTTTTTAACAAGATAGGCTCACTCGTGATTCGCTGCGGTGCCAATTATTTTTTCATTCGTTGTTGTTGTTCTATGGGTGTCTAGCACAAACAAAAAACAAACCAATTGCCACAAACAAACACCATAAAACAAAAGACAGTAGATGGTGTATTCATTTTTTATTGGCTCAGAATGGTAGAGCAGCTGAGAAACATTGCGCAAGTACCATGGCTGCAACTTTCTCAAGTTGCCACGCAAAGGTTTAGAATGCACCGCCTGTTTTCCTTTCTACCTTGAAAATCATCATCGTCTTTAAAACTGTAAGTATTCGAAAGACGATTTCCGTATCAGTGTTATCTATTTGTAACAACGCGCACATGTAAGACACATAAGGGACCCATACACATATCTTTTCCCACATAAACTAATAAAAAACCATTACTGTAGCAATCATCTCAAACGTAACTTTCTCATAAAGCCATTACCACAAACAAATTTAAGTTGTATGGGTTAGCTTTCCATATTTTTGGTTGGCTGAGAAAGGTATACCATCGGAGAAACATCGCGTGTCTTTCATGGCTGCAACTTTAGGAAGTTGCAATGTCAAGACGCAAATGGCTTCACATCCGGTAGTTCCTACCAACACTCTCATCATTGCCTATAAAAAATGCTTTTGAAAAGTTTCTGATTAACTTGAAACCATGTCAGCTTTCCCACAAAACAATTATCACAAACATGGAACAAACCAATTAAGAGACGCATAATTGATTTCTTTTTTAGTGACTCAGAAGGATAGCGCATCGGAAAAATACTGTGTTTCTACCATGCCACTAATGTACGACAACACATAACTTTTACTGAGACAAATTCAACCAACACACAACCTTTACTATAACAACCGTCTCACAAAGTGACTACCACAAACAGATATAACTAAAGCCTCGAAAACACGTTTCCACAGAAACAAATCCCCCCGACATGTATGGAGTCCGAAACTCACATAAGACAACCAATCATCACAAACAGATCAAAGTAGGCCAAATCAAAAGGTACAAACAGATCTTAAACTCATGATAGCTCAGGCAAAGCCTAGGGCTGCAATCAAGGCAAGCTTTTATCAAGCAACTAGAGCTCGAGCTCGAGCTTGGCTCGATCAAGCCAAGCTTTTATCAAGCTCAAGCCCAATCTCAAGCCTAAAAATAGCTCGAAACTATATCAAGCTCAAGCTTTTGATAGCACGACTCGAGTTCTTATCAAGCTTTTTCAAGCTCTTTTAAAAATATATTTTTATGTAAGCAACTAATGATTAATTTGAGTATTAACCTAATTTTAAAGACTAATTTTATAAATAAACAATATATTTTAGAAGGTTTTTTAACCCTGATTACATTTAAATTTTAGTTCTTTGTATTTTAAATAATTCTTTATTTTTGGATATATAGTTATTCCATTTACTCGGTACTTGGTGGAATACAATATGTGTATAAATATATTTTTTACATTTTTTAATACTAAACGCGACGTGTCTAAATTGCGCGCGCATTCGCACCATGCAATAGCCTTTGGGAAGTTAATCGTATTGGAGTGCAACACATTTTGAAACCAAGATTGTATTATGATGTTATTATTGATTTTATTAATGTTAAATAAATCGAATTTATTTTGAGTAATGATTTTTGGTTGCTTAATTTTATACATATGTTTATTGATGAGTTTTATTATAAAAAAATTAAATTTATACACATTCAAGCTTTTCAAGCCAAGCTCAAGCTTTTATCGAGCCTTATCAAGCCAAGCTCAAGCCCTAATTGTTAAAGCTTGACAAGCTATCAAGCCAAGCTCAAGCCTACAATTTTTGTATCAAGCCAAGCTCAAGCCCTATTAAGCTTGAGCTCCGCTCGGCTCGATTGCACCTCTAGGCAAACCTGTTGCGTTGCTCGTTTCTTTTTCAGTAGATTAGCATTACGGTTATCACAAAAGAATAAAAGTGTTCCGAGAACTCATTATAGCATAAAACGATAAGATGAAGGATAGCCTAAACAAAACTCATCATCACCTAGATCCAACCACATAGGACAACACATACTTATCCAAAAAGCATAAGGCAAAAGAGTTTCAGAAACCAATTTTCATAAAGAGGTCAATGCATGCCAGATCCAAAGATGGTTGCTGGTGGTCACTATAGCAACATTTATATGGTCAAACAATTCCATAGAGAGGATAAACAAAACATGGCTGCAAATGCACAACTTGCCTCGCCAAGATATGTTGGTATCACATATCAAGAAGCATATCATAAAATTCCAATTACCACAAACAGTTCAAATCATGCCAAATCTAAAGGTAGCTGATGTTGGCGACAATAGCAGCTTTTGTATGGTCAAACCAATTCCACATTCGCTCACAGAGAGGATATCAAAAAGCATATCACAAAATCAACTTCACTTCCCACGAACTAAAACATAAAAGCCAAACCCCTATTTCTTATATGAAACTGAAATAATGATTAATTAGACGAAAAAAACTACCTTAGGCTTTTCGTTATTGATTCAATTAGGATCTAATCTACAAATAATTTGTTTGACGAATTGAAAGGTACACCCAATCATCAATCACAATCCCAACAAACGACTTAACGTAACCAACATCACCTACCCATCAATGACGTCGCCCACCACATACGCCGGCAACGAAGGCACTGAATCAAATAATTTAGATCTCGCAAATCTTCACCATGGAACAATCAGAGAATAAAAATTATGTGATTGCTTTGATCAAGATCGGTGGGGATTTGAT
The DNA here is from genome assembly GCA_025667525.1 of Glebionis coronaria. Classification (NCBI taxonomy): domain Eukaryota; kingdom Viridiplantae; phylum Streptophyta; class Magnoliopsida; order Asterales; family Asteraceae; genus Glebionis; species Glebionis coronaria. Next base: position 608,602,550 of record CM046879.1, read on the forward strand.
TATGTGATAGTGGGTTTGTGAAAGGGGAAAAACGACAAGACCAATGTTATCAAGTTCTAACCACACACACAGGTAAGACGTAAAAGGGACACATGCCCATTTTTCTCTCCCGTCAAAACCCACAAAAACTAATAAAAAAACGTTACTGTAGCAATCGTCTCACAAAATGCCTCCTATAAACGTATAAAAGTAGTAATAATGGTGGCTGAGATACAGGGGTAGAAGAGAAGAGGCTCTCTTCTACACAATGGATATTTGTGTTAGTTTAAAGATTATGCTAGTCATACAAGTCATTGATCCGATTGAAAGCTTTTAATGATCCTTGCCATACAAGTCAATAATCCGAGGGAAACTATAATCTGAAAATTCAAGAAATTTCAAACTATACTTTAGTGATAGAAAATGTTACACGTACAATTAGAGCTATCGGTAAGGTCGGGTTGATTCGACGTGAAACCTTAACCTGAATTCGAACCCGATAAAGGTTATTGAGTCGGGATAGATCGGGTTAAAGATTTTTGTCAAGTTATTTTGACCCGACCTGATAATCCGATAGTGTTAGATGATCGGGTTCGGGATAGATAATTATTGTTACTTGGTCAATCTGATAAAACCCGAAAATTAATGTTTCACTTTTAAGTATCACACTTCTTACAAATTTAGAGGTACTTGTCTACCTTTTTTTATTCATATGATATAGTATTACTTTTAATGCATAATCTGTTTGACCAATTTTAATTTCAACCAATTATTTCAAAGATTGGTGTTGATCTTCTTGCCATAAATTAATATCCACAATTTTCACATGCTATTGACTTCATGCAGATAGAGACAACAAAACTTATTTTTTTCTTCACCAAAAAAACATGTCTAATTCTTGTTTTTTTTCTTATTCTTTTTCATTTGTTGCAAAACACATTAGTCACAAATACCAAACACTTTTCCATATTTTGCAGCTAGCTGCGTAGTAATTTAAATTACGATGGTATGAAGATTGTGGTAAGGGAGTCGACGATGGTTAAGCCAGTAGAAGAGACACCGAAGATAAGTCTATGGCTCTCTAACATTGACTTGTTGGTATCGAATCATCATACACAAACCGTGTATTTCTATAGGCCGAAAAAGGTGCTAAGAACTTCTTTGATCCAAAAGTGATGAAAGAAGCACTGAGTAGGGTGTTGGTTCCATTTTACCCTGTGGCGGGGCGATTTAAGAAATACAAGAATATGCGCATTGAAACTGATTGTCAAGGACAAGGTGTCTTGTTTGTAGAAGCCGAGACGGAATATGCAATGGAGGATTTTGGTGACTTTGCTCCTAGAGTGGAGTTTCTGAAACTTGTTCCAACAGTCGATTACTTGCTGGGACTTGAATCATATCCTGTAATGCTCTTGCAGGTATGCATGAAATGAAATTCAAACTTTATTAGCTTATATTAGGGTTATAGCGCGGAAGGGTGTGCAAGAGGTGCAATCGCACAAGGCCTTTACTTAAAAGCGCAACATTTTTAATAAGTTTGCATATAAACGTACAATATTAAATATATATAAGTCATGTAATTCAATGTTATATGTAATTTCTCTTTAATTAACAAGTGTAATGGAGTGTCTGTGTTGTTATTGCATACGGCCACGGGCCACCTAAAACAATGAAACGGCCCTGGTTATAACGTTATATTGGGTGGGTTGTCATGTTTAAATTTGAGTAGGTAACGTACTTCCAATGCGGCGGAGTTTCACTAGGAGCTGTGTTTCACCATCGTGTTGCGGATGGGTTCTCTGCGATGCACTTCATTAACTCATGGTCCGACATGGCTCGTGGTCTTGAACTCACTGTTCATCCCTTCTTAGATAGGACCCTTCTCCGTGCACGACAGCCACCACAGCCCAGCTTCCAGCATATAGAATACCAACCCCCTCCACCAGTGAAATATCCATCATCTAAATCTTCATCAGATGACACAATCACTTCATTTTTCATAATTACACGAGACCAAGTGAACTTACTCAAAGAAAAATCAAAAGAAGTTGGCAGCACAATTAACTATAGCTCATACGAAATACTAGCTGCGCATATTTGGAAGTCCGTATGCAAAGCCCGCGGGCTGCTTGATGACCAGGATACCAAGCTTTTTATGCCCACCGATGGGCGAGCTCGTCTGCAGCCCCTTTTGCCCCGAGGCTTTTTCGGGAATGTTATCTCAATGGCCACTCCTATAGCAGCAGCAGGTAAGCTTAGTTCGAACCCTACTTGGTACGCTGCGAGTATTATTCGTGATGCTATATTACAAAGAAATAAGGATTATATACTCTCCGCGATTGATTATTTGGAACTACTGCCCGATCTAAACACCAAGGATCTCGGTGGTGAGTCACTTAAATTTGCTAATCTTCAGATAAGTAGCTGGGGTAAGCTCCCGATATAGGAGACTGATTTTGGATGGGGTCGTCCTGTATTCATGGCGCCTGCTTTACTCCCAATTGCAGGTCTTAGTTTTGTGTTACCAAGCCCAACTAATGACGGAAGTATGCCTATCATCATTTCGTTGCAAGCTCAACATATGGAGCTTTTTAGTAAGTTCTTGTACGATATCTAAAGTTTCATACAATCTTAATATGTTGTCTGATAATAAGCGTTAATTGACGCTCAAGTGAGATTATTGTTAAGCACATCAAAGTTGCTTCTCTAAAGGAAGGCTATTTTGTGCGCATCACTGTAACTTTTGTGACGTACCTTTTTTTAACTCATATCTTTCTTAGATCAGGAGGTGAATATATCTTTAACGAGTACAAATGTGTGGCAAATCTTAATTGGAACTGTAGTGACATCTTAACCTGTATATTTGTTTTTTAAAAGTCGAAACCTATTAGATTTCCATTTCATCTAGTAGCGTTTGTATAATTTGTTTCCTGAAATGAGGCAAGCTGGTATTGATACCGAGTTCTTTACGATTGCAAGTGTTTTAAAAGTTATGGGAGCTACATCAGCTGTTTAGACAACTTCTTGGGGCAGAGTGAGTAGCTGTTAATCCATCCAATTGCAAGTATAAATAAAGTCAGGTGGTACAATTAGCGGTCGAAAAGAAAGCCAAAACCCAAAACCTTGGATCGAATAAAACCTGTAAAAAAAAGTCAGTACAAAGTCATGCAATAACAAACATAAAGGCAAACAGAATTCCAAAGGGCTAACCTGGTTTTATTTGCATAATCAACTACCAGATACTCTATATATGTGTGTATCAAACCTAACGTTTCACCGTAGCAGGCAAGCCACAAGAAAACTAGATTACCAATAAGTTCCACCAAGCCAAAGTGCATCATTTCGGACCAAGCGGCAAACCAATAAAATTATTAACTCAGCCCTTCCCTATCAAAATAAAAATAAAAATAAAAATGTAACACTCGTTCTCTGGTCGACAAATCTATCAGAAGAAAGATGATTATTATAGGCACAAGGCGGAAAAATTAATTAATATGCAAGTAGATGAATTTTGTAAACCATTATCTTATTATCTTCAAGCAATGACAAGTCACGATAAAACCATATATCTAGATTTGATGGTGAAATTGACAGATACAATGGAGTCTAATAGACGCCATGGATTCATTGGATTAAAGGTTGAAAAATGTGAGTCAGATTCGATATTAATGTTCATCCGAAACGTGAATGTTTATGTTAATAGGGTATACCACGGGGATCCGTCGTGCACTCTAACATAAACATTAAAGTAGCGTACGAGAACTAACATCGTATCTCGCTCACCTATTTCTACCTTCAATCTAACAAATCGTCTATTAGACTACATTGTTTATATCAGTTTCACAATAAAATATGGATATCTAATTTTATCATGACCTGACTTCTGCTTGAAGAGAGTAAGATACAGTTTATGGATTTTATCTACTTCGATATTAATTATTTTTTCCGCCTTGTGCCTATGATAACCATCTTTCTTCCGATAGACTTGTCGAAGGTGACATAACTTTTTTTTGACAATCTAATTATTTGATTTTACTTAGGGTTTTTTAGGGTTGGAGTGGAGAAGATGAAAGGAAAAGGGTCAAAATTTAATTATTTCTTAGAAACCATTTGTGTTTTTGGTGTCTTTTAATAATGGTGGCCTACATAGAGGGGTAGAAGAGAGGATGCTCTCTTTTACACAATAGACATTTGTGTTAGTTTGAGTATATTTATGTTTGTTTAAAGATGATCCTAGATATACAAGTCATCGATCCGAGTGAAAGCATTTGATGATCCTAGCCATACACGTCAATAATCCGAGGAAAACCATGGTACCGAAAATTTAAGAAATTTCAAACTATACTTTAGTGATAGAATATGTTACACGTACAATTAGGGGTATCAGTAGGGTCGGGTTGGGTCAACCTGAAACTAAACTTTAACCCGAACTTGAACTCGATAAAGGTTATTGGGTTGGGTTAAATTGGGTTAAAGAGTTTTCTCGAGTTATTTTGATCCGAACTCAATAAACGAATAGTGTTATCAGGTCGGGTTCGGGATAGATAAATATTGTTATTGGGTCAATCCGATAATTTTAACTTTGTAAGTGTCATAGTTCGTTACAGATTTAGAGTACTTGTCTACATTTTTTATTCATATGAGGTAGTAATACTTTTGATGCATGATTCATGTTTGACCAATTTTAATTTCAACCAATTATTTCAAAGATTTGTGTTGATCTTCTTGCCGCAATTTTGTATCCACAATTTTCACATGTCTAAAAGTGACATATTAACCTTTATGTAGAGAAAGCAACCATAAGAACATATCTAAAAGTGACATCTTAACCTTTATGTTTATTTATCAAAAGTCGAAACCTATTAGATTTCCATTTCATCTTGTAGCGTTTGTATAATTTCAGAAATGAGGCAAGCTGGTATTGATATTGAGTTCTTTACGATTTCAAGTGTTTTAAAAGTTATAGGAGTTACATTAGCTATTTAGACAACTTCTTGGGGCAAAGTCTGTTAATCCATCCAATTGCAAGTATAAATAAAGTCGGGTGGTAATTAGCGGTCGAAAAGAAATCCAAAAGCTTGAATCGAATAACACCTGCCAACAAATAAAAAAAAGTTAGTACAAAGTCATGCAATAACAAACATAAAGGCAAACATAATTGCAAAAGGCTAACATGGTTGGATTTCCGTAATCAACTATGAGTATCGCTATATATGCGTGTATCAAACCTAACGTTTCATTGTATCAAGCAAGCACAAGAAAACTAGATTACCAGCAAGTTCGAGCAAAACCAAAGTGCATCATTTCTAAGTTGTCTAGGAACAAACCACAAACCAATTAAATTATTAACTCAACCCTTACCTAGTAATCCATTGTACTCTTCCCTTTCAAAAAAAAAATGTAACACTCGTTCTTTGGCCGACAAGTCTATCGGAAGAAAGATGATTTATAGGCACAAGGCGGAAAAATTAATTAATATACAAGTAGATGAATTTTGTAAACCATATCTTATTATCTTCAAGCAATGACATGTCACGATAAAACCATATATCTAGATTTGATGGTAAAAATGATAGAAATAATAGAGTCTAATAGACGCCATAGATTCATTAAATTAAAGGTAGAAAAATGTGAGTCAGATCCGATGTTAATTTTCATCCGAAACCTGGATGTTTATGTTAATGGGGTACACGACGGGGATCCGTCGTGCATCTCATTAACATAAACACTGAAGTAGCGTATGAGAACTAACATCGTATCCCGCTCACCTATTTCTACCTTCAATCTAACGAATCCATGTCGTATGTTAGACTCCATTGTTTCTACCAATTTCACTATAAAATATGTATATCTAATTTTATCATGACCTGTCCGCTTGAAGATACTAAGATATAGTTTACGGATTTTACCTACTTTGATATTAATTAATTTTTCCGCCTAAACCATCTTTCTACCAATAGACTTGTCCACACTTTCAGGCATTTTTTTGACAATTTAATTATTTGAATTAAATTAGGGTTTTTAGGGTTGGAGTGGAGAAGATGAAAGAAAAAGGGGTATATTTTAATTATTTCTTAGAAACCGTGTTTTTTTAACAAAATAGGCTCACTCGTGATTCCCTGCGGTGCCAATTATTTTTCATTCGTTGTTGTTGTTCTATGGGTGTCTAGCACAAACAAAAAACAAACCAATTGCCACAAACAAACACCATAAAACAAAAGACAGTAGATGGTGTATTCATTTTTTATTGGCTCAGAAGGGTAGAGCAGCTAAGAAACATTACGCATCTACCATGGCTACAAATTTCTCAAGTTGCCACGCAAAGGTTTAGAATGCACCACATGTTTTCTTTTCTACCTCGAAAATCATCATCGCCTTTAAAATTGTAACCACACACACATGTAAGACACATAAGGGACCCATACACATATCTTTTCCCACTTAAACCCACAGAAACTAATAAAAAACCATTATTGTAGCAATCATCTCACAAAGGCCCTACCATAAACATAACTTTCTCATAAAGCCATTACCACAAACACATTTAAGTTGTATGGGTTAGCTTTCTAGATTTTTGGTTGGCTGAGAAAGGTAGACCATCAGAGAAACATCGCGTGTCTTTCATGGCTGCAACCTTAGGAAGTTGCAACGTCAAGACGCAAATGGCTTCACATCCGGTAGTTCCTACCAACACTCTCATCATTGCCTATAAAAAAATGCTTTCGCAAAGTTTCTGATTGACTTGAAACCATGTCAGCTTTCCCACAAAACAATTATCACAAACAGAGAACAAACCAATTAAGAGACGCATAATTGATTTCTTTTTTAGTGACTCAGAAGGATAGCGCATCGGAAAAATACTGTGTTTCTGCCATGCCACTAATGTACGACAACACATAACCTTTACTGAGACAGATTCAACCAACACACAACCTTTACTATAACAACCGTCTCACAAAGTGACTGCCACAAACAGATATAACTAAATCCTCGAAAACACGTTTCCACAGAAACAAATCCCCCCGACATGTATGGAGTCCGAAACTCAGATAAGACAACCAATCATCACAAACAGATCAAAGTAGGCCAAATCCAAAGGTACAAACAGATCCTAAACTCATGATAGCTCAGGCAAACAAACCTGTTGCGTTGCTCGTTTCTTTTTCAGTAGATTAGCATTACGGTTATCATAAAAGAATAAAAGTGTTCCGAGAACTCATTATAGCATAAAATGATAAGATGAAGGATAGCCTAAACAAAACTCATCATCACCTAGATCAAACCACATAGGACAACACATACTTATCCAAAAAGCATAAGGCAAAAGAGTTTTAGAAACCAATTTCCATAAAGAGGTCAATGCATGCCAGATCCAAAGATGGTTGCTGGTGGTCACTATAGCAACATTTATATGGTCAAACAATTCCCTAGAGAGGATAAACAAAACATGGCTGCAAATGCACAACTTGCCTCGCCAAGATATGTTGGTATCACATATCAAGAAGTATATCATAAAAATCCAATTACCACAAACAGATAAAATCATGCCAAATCCAAAGGTAGCTGCTGTTGGCGACAATAGCAACATTTATATGGTCAAACCAATTCCACATTCGCTCACAGAGAGGATATCAAAAAGCATATCACAAAATCAACTTCACTGCCCACGAACTAAAACATAAAAGCCAAACCCCTATTTCTTATATGAAACTGAAATAATGATTAATTAGACGAAAAAAAACTACCTTAGGCTTTTCGTTATTGATTCAATTAGGATCTAATCTACAAACGATTTGTTTGACCAATTGAAAGGTACACTCAATCATCATTCACAATCACAACAAACGACTTAACGTAACCAACATCACCTACCCACCAAACGCCGCCCACCACATACACCGGCAACGAAGGCACTGAATCAAATAATTTGGATCTCGCCAATCTTCACCATGGAACAATCAGAGAATAAAAATTATGTGATTGCTTTGATCAAGATCGGTGGGGATTTGCTTATGTGATAGTGGGTTTGTGAAAGGGGAAAAACAACAAGACCAATGTTATCAAGTTCTAACCACACACACAGGTAAGACGTAAAAGGGATACATGCCCATTTTTCTCTCCCGTCAAAACCCACAAAAACTAATAATAAAACGTTATTGTAGCAATCGTCTCACAAAATGCCTCCTATAAACGTATAAAAGTAGTAATAATGGTGGTTGAGATACAGTGGTAGAAGAGAGGAGGCTCTCTTCTACACAATGGATATATGTGTTAGTTTAAAGATTATGCTATTCATACAAGTCATTGATCCGAGTGAAAGCTTTTAATGATCCTTTCCATACAAGTCAATAATCCGAGGGAAACTATAATCTGAAAATTTAAGAAATTTCAAACTATACTTTAGTGATAGAAAATGTTACACATACAATTAGAGCTATCGGTAAGTTCGGGTTGATTCGACGTGAAACCTTAACCTGAATTCGAACCCGATAAAGGTTATTGAGTCGGGATAAATTGGGTTAAAGATTTTTGTCAAGTTATTTTGACCCGACCCGATAATCCGATAGTGTTAGATGATCAGGTTCGGGATAGATAATTATTGTTACTTGGTCAATCTGATAAAACCCGAAAATTAATTTTTAACTTTTTAAGTATCACTCTTCGTTACAAATTTAGAGGTACTTGTCTACCTTTTTTATTCATTATTCATATGATGTAGTAATACTTTTAATGCATAATTTGTTTGACCAATTTTAATTTCAACCAATTATTTCAAAGATTGGTGTTGATCTTCTTGCCATAAATTAATATCCACAATTTTCACATGCTATTGACTTCATGTAGATAGAGACAACAAAACTTATTTTTTCTTCACCAAAAAAACATGTCTAATTCTTGTTTTTTTTTCTTATTCTTTTTCATTTGTTGCAAAACACATTAGTCACAAATACCAAACACTTTTCCATATTTTGCAGCTAGCTGCGTAGTAATTTAAATTACGGTGGTATGAAGATTGTGGTGAGGGAGTCGACGATGGTTAAGCCAGCAGAAGAGACACCGAAGATAAGTCTATGGCTCTCTAACATTGACTTGTTGGTATCGTATCATCATACATAAACCGTGTATTTCTATAGGCCGAAAAAAGGTGCTAAGAACTTCTTTGATCCAAAAGTGATGAAAGAAGCACTGAGCAGGGTGTTGGTTCCATTTTACCCTGTGGCGGGGCGATTTAAGAAAGAAAAGAATGGGCACATTGAAACTGATTGTCAAGGACAAGGTGTCTTGTTTGTAGAAGCCGAGACGGAATATGCAATGGAGGATTTTGGTGACTTTTCTCCTAGAGTGGAGTTTCTGAAACTTGTTCCAACAGTCGATTACTCGTTGGGACTTGAATCATATCCTGTAATGCTCTTGCGGGTATGCATGAAATGAAACTCAAACTTTATTAAGTTTGCATACAAACATGTATAATATTAAACATATGTGAGTCATATGATACAATCTTGTATGCAATTTCTCTTTAGTTAACAACTGTAACGGGGCCTTTGTGTTGTTATTGCCTAGGGCCACGTAAAACAACAAAACAACCTTTGTAATAATGTAATATTGGTGGGTTGTCACATCTAAATTTGCGCAGGTAACTTACTTCCAATGCGGTGGAGTTTCACTAGGAGTTGTGTTTCACCATCGTGTTACCGATGGGCTCTCTGCAATGCACTTCATTAACTAATGGTCCGATATGGCTCGTGGCCTTGAACTAACTGTCCAACCATTCTTAGATAGGACCCTTCTCCGTGCACGACAACCACCACAGCCCAGCTTCCAGCATATAGAATTCCAACCCCCTCCACCAACGAAATATAGTCCATCATCTAAATCTTCATCAGATGAAACAATCACTTCAATTTTCATAATTACACGGGACCAAGTGAACTTACTTAAAGAAAAGTCAAAAGAAGTCGGCAACACAAATAACTATAGCTCGTACAAAATGCTAGCTGCGCATTTTTGGAAGTCCGTATGCAAAGCCCGCGGGCTTCCTGATGACCAGGACACCAGGCTTTTTATGCCCACCGATGGGCGAGCTCGTCTGCAGCCCCTTTTGCCCCAAGTCTTTTTCGGGAACATTATCTCAATGGCCACTCCTATAGTAGCAGCAGGCAAGCTTAATTCGAACCCTACTTGGTACTCCGCGAGTATAATTCATGATGCTATATTACAAAGAAATAAGGATTATATACTCTCTGCGATAGATTATTTGGAACTACTGCCCGATCTAAACACCAAGGATCTCGGTGGCGAGTCACTTAAATTTGTTAATCTTCAGATAAGTATCTGGGCTAAGCTACCGATATACGAGGCTGATTCTGGATGGGGTCGTCCTATATTCATGGCACCTGCTTTCCTCCCTATTGCAGGTCTTTGTTTTGTGTTACCAAGCCCAACTAATGACAGAAGCATGCCTATCATCATTTCGTTGCAAGCTCAACACATGGAGCTTTTTAGTATATTGTTGTACGATATCTAAAGTTTCTTACAATCGTAATATATTATGTCCAATAATAAGCGTTAATTGATGCTCAAGTGAGATTATTTTTAAGCAGATCACATATGTATTTTTACTTTTAGCTCGCAACACTTATTGGTAAGCCACATATTATTAGTTAAGTTGAAAACAAGTTTGGATCATGTAGTTAAGCAAAGCTAGGAAGTCTTGCTAGAGTTTGTATCTCGATTTGTCAAGTTCGTTACATTAATACCTTATGAGGCGCATTTATTACTTTTACTATTACTGTCGATAATTTCTATACGGTTGATTCAGACTGAACGAGACATGGATAATGGAAACAAATGTCTGAAATCAGATTGGGACTAAGGAATGGTTGAGATGAGAACAAGACAATATGGTACATGTTTTGAGCCGGGTTGACTATTTATCCGTTTTGGCTACTGATTCACGCATAAGTTTTTGCTCAATGATGTTTTGTTAACACTTATGATCGACTACAAGTCCCATTTTTGAGTTCCACCTGAACAAAACCATAAACACAACTTTTTCCCATACCATGGACCGAGAAGCAAACCCTACATAACCACTTCTGGTCCTAACCGATGTCAAAACACTTACTCTTATGGTACATTGGATCGAGTTTTATGCTGCATGCCATGAAAACAGGTGTTCGTGTTGCAACAAAACCAGCACGTTCAAAACAAAATCAAACACGAACAATAACTTCCATGTAACAAAAGCAATCCGTACTCAACACTGTACAATATGCAAATCACAAAAAATAAAAGAAGCAAATTATTCATGTCATTATACGACCCAAACTTCTAAATAAAGTGTTGTACGATACCGACAACAAACCCAAAGTTCGATAATGCGGAACCCCTAGATCGCGAGTTGCATCGAGCATAAGTAGCGAACACGAGAGACTACAAAGAACCGACAAATATATGCACACGGTATACCGTCGGCTATCTCTTTATTAATAACGCTAAAAAGACTATATTGAGAAAGAAGAATACAATGAATTAGGATCCCTCTCATCCCTATTTATAGAGATGAGGGGGTAGGCACCTCCTTAAGTCAAATAGGAAACTTCCTATAAACCAACTTAACTTAAGGAGGTTATCCTAAATACTTCCTAATACAAGTCTATTCCTAATCTGTATTACAAATACAAGTCTATTCCTAATCTGTATTACAAAGTACACTTAAGTCCCTAAACTATATTTAAGTTTTCACCTAATATTCCAACAATTTCCACCTTAGGAGTAACACTTAAACATAACCGATACTCGACGCCTTTTACCGGTGTTTGAACCTCGGACCCGGGACCATCTTGTTAACCAAGCATTGTACTTCTTTAATTTCCCTAGATTAGCTTCCATAGACTCCTTTACGTTCTTCTTCTCAGCAACATGACCCTCCGCACCCTTGACCAGGTACTCCGGTTATTGTAATGTTTACCCCCACCTTTATACCAAGGTGTACATTTTCCTGCTCGTCTATCAAGCAGCCCATGTTTGCCTTTTTTTCAGGTTGTTTGTCCTCCAACCGTCTTTGAGCCACTACAGCATGATCGTTACTAACCTGAAAAACCTCAGCTTCACGACCCCCTTGAGCTCCATGCAGTTCCACCTCAAACCGTATTTGAGCCACTACAACATGATCATTACTATCTTGAAAAACCTCAGCTTCACGATCCCCCTGATCTCCCTGCAGTTCCACCTCAAACCAAACACGTTTATCAACCTGTACTCTATGGACTCCTCTTTAACACCAGGACCAAGTTGTTTGAACCCAACTTGTTTGAACCCAACTTGTTTGAACCCAACTTGTTTTGAACCTCCATGCTTATGTACATTAAACCCATCGATTTTTTCGATGTTAAACCTAGTTATAAAACTATCCACTCTTTCCTTTTGTTGTTTGCTAAACCGTGTGAATAACCTCACAATCACAAACCGACAAAGTCCCTTCGATAATTCGCTAAATCTTGTGATATATTAAACCTCACATTCACAAATTACAAAGTCCCCTTGCTTTATCGATATAACCCTAAGAGAAACCTTCAAACAAAGAACCGGCAAATATATGCACACAAGTATACCCTCAATACTTCTTTTTTAATAACGCTAATAAAGACTACATTGAGAAAGAAGATACAATGAACTAGGATCCCCCCTCATCCCTATTTATAGAGATGATGGGGTAGGCACCTCCTTAAGTCAAATAGGAAACTTCCTATAAACCAACTTAAGGAGTTTAGCCTAAATACTTCCTAATACAAGTCTATTCCTAATCTATATTACAAAGTATACTTAAGTCCCTAAACTATATTTAAGTTTGCTCCTAATATTCCAACATAAAGCCAAAGTCGATTATGGGTTGCTTAACACGTTGGAACTCACGAATTCTGAGACTATGAACTGGCGAAGATTCGATGAGGTTACCTGTAGTCAACAAATATGTATCTTCATTGTTACCATTTGGTTTAGGACGTTTAATCATACCCACAAACAAGCAACCAATGGAACGAAATGGGTGAGTCACTCCGTCTTTGACTTTCAGTATGATAGAAACTAGGGATATTTGTCAAGTGACGGTCAAGACTATTATAGCTGAAAGAAGACGGTTTGTACCTTAGACCCAAACAGACTTAACTTTCCGGGTTGGGTAGCCGGACTACGGATCCTTTTCCGTATACCCGTGTCTGGCAAAACCTTAAACAACCTAGTACAATAAAATATTACATTATCACTAGTACCCTTGTAATCCTTCAAACCCGATTCCATTATCTGGGCTTTCTCATATCAGGCTAGCTGCCTCCTTTCCGATCTCATTCCTTTTATTCATTTTTATTTCATTTTTTACCTCTCATAGTCAACTCAACAAAGCACGCAAAATTGAAATGACGAAGCTTCATATGACCTCAGCCATCATGACATAATTTAAAAACAAAACAACTGATGAACCAGATTGAATATCGTCCTAGGTTATAGTTATATTATGCAATCATCCTTTTAAGGTACGCAAGGCTTGAGTCAATCTATATATATTGTAACGCTTTTTGATTTATGACATTTGGGTTTTAATAGTTAAAACTGTATACGTTGCGCTAATAATAGTTGTTTTAATAGTAAAAGAAAAACTATCATCTTTTTCTTGAAGCCAAGCGCCGCCTTGACGTAAAACATTGTTCCTTTCTAATCGTTTGAGTCCCCATTTAGTTCTAAGAAGCACATCATCCATCACAGGCGGATCCCGGTCCTTTGTATCATTTTCTTCCCTATCATGTGTTTCCCATATTTCTCGCCATTGTCTTGAATGTTATGACATATATGTATAATCTCTTTTAATTTCAATATCTTTCTCCGATACAAAAGCTTTAGTAAGATCTTCGCTAATCAATATTAGTCCGTCTAATTCTTTGAAAGTGACAGCGAAAGGAGCAATCGGCCTTTTCCATTCTTTTGAATGTCATCCTTTCAAAGTTGTCTCGGACCAAGTTGAAACCGATCAGATTTTTACCTCCGCCCTCACCTAGTAATTCAGAGTACTCTTCCTTAGAAAAAAACATGTATAAAATGTATGACATCCGCTCTCTACATAAGGGTATATATATGACACTCGTACCTTTACCTACCTAGAGAACGGGTGTCATACATTTCATACATTTTTAAAGGGAAGAGTACTCTGAAGTACTAGTTAACGGTTAGTTAATAATTTGATAGGTTTTCGACTTGATCTAAGACAACTTATTGAAGATGCCTTTAGGGTGCAAAGAAACCAAGGACATCCAAAAAATAGAAAAGGCTGATTTCTCGATTCGCTATCACTTAGCGAATCAGGAAGGCAAACAATGATTATGGAAGACCTCACTAAGGCTTTTGTATCGAAAAAGATATTGAGATTGAAGTAGATTATACATATATGTCCTAACATACACAACAATGGGGAGAAATATGCGAATGAGCAACATGAGAAGGAGAAAGAATTGAATACAAAGATTTATAACAAAGCTCGATAATGACGAGATCACGCACCAAAGGGTATTTGGCTGTTGTGATTTAGGAGAAACAACAACTTTTTTTGAAGTAGTTTGTATTGTGATGTAAGGTAGATAAGTCTCGGTTATCTTTAATAGTGAGAATAGTACCAAAATTAAATGCAGTAGTTGAGGGGTTGAATAAGACAATAACTACTACGTAAAAAACTTTAAAACCTCACCACCCAAAACACAAAACTAACTAAGAGCTCACAAAGAAATAAAAAATGTGATAAATGATAAAATATAGAAAGACATCTAATCCATTATGCACAAAGTAACTCTAATCCATTTATGTTTTAAAACTTCAAATAAATTAACCAACGAATCTTATTTTTCATGTAAAGAATTTTGATTTAATAACATCAAATACAATGGATGAAGTTGTAGAAAGCTTTGAACTTTTCAACAAAGCTATTAAAGAAATTTTTTGAATTGCAACATAAGTTTATTAAAAAGCTCTTAGGCAAAGACTTCAGAAAGCTTAAGTCATTGTTCAAAGTTCTAGTCATTAAATGAGCTTGCATTGAATACGTTTAATGCATCAAGTTTTAAAATTTTGATGTCACGAGGCTTCCAAAACCCGTGTGTTGCACTAAGAGGGCACTGCTCTTCTTGTGTTTTTCTTACTATTGTATTATCTGGAACCCGTGCGATGAACTAAGGTTGCATGGAGTTTCTAATCGTGTGCATATTGTTATGTTTAGATCGGTGCAGTGCACAACGATTGCATTTAATTATTGGTTACGTAATTTAGTGTGTCAATAATTAAGGTGTATGCATGATGATGTATGTAATTTAAGCATATCGTGTAATTTTCCGAAAAAAAGTCATAAAACTATTTAAGTTAACATTTGTGCTAATTTTTGCCCGCATGTCTAATATGTGGATATGGGAACTTATGTGTGGTTAAAGAATAAGATCATCAAATACATATTGGCCTAAAACTAAAGCGAAAAGAAATTTTAGTCTTAGCTAACATTTTCTACCTAATAAGAAACTCTCTTATGCCTTCATAAAGAGGTTAATTGTTAGATACATATCAAGCATATATCAGAAGTTTTGACTTTTTTTATACATATAAAGTTTTTCTATTATACGATGTGCACATGATAAGGGTAACAAACAATGACAAAAATGTGTGAAAATCAGTTCTTCGTTCTAGCTATTTATTCTGTTACTAAATGGTGTGTTTTAAGAAAATAAAAAAGAATGTGTTTCAGATAATGGGTTAACACCAAAAATTAGAACCGCGTCAAGTAGATCCGTAGCGATTTGGTATAGTAGTGAATGAGGCAGATTGTGACTAATAGGTTACTTTGATTGGTTGTTTAGCATGTAAAATGGTCATGCGTGTCTACATGTATCTGTCAGATAGTAAATAAGGACCAAGCCCGTGTTGTGAGTTTAGGTCCATTAGTGTTTGTAGGATTATTGTACTTATAAATATTGATAGATAATAATGCATTGTCTACGGGTTTTAATGTATTCTTTCATAGTATCATGAGCATGTTAGATCCTAGACCTAATTTGAGAACCCCATCCATTAATCTGCCTCATTTTTTCTGACCTAGAGGAATTTCTCATTTTTTTTCTCAATGTTCCAAAAAAAAGTTCATCCATCCAAAGTATTTATCTTAAAGTCAATCGTATGGTTTTAAGAAAAAGGTTGTTTTATGTTTGTGTTTTTTTTTGTTTTGATTAATTTGTTTACAAATCAATGCATTTAAAGCTAATGAGGATTCCGGTAATTTATGTTTTGGTTTTTGGTTTTGAATAAAGTGGTTATTAATTTAGTTATCGAAAGAAAAAGCAATCTCCTGATCTTTTTAATTACCACAAAGACACATCAACTTTACAAAATAACTAAACTTATTTATTTTTTATCTTCTTGAGTTGGTGATTTGTGCTAAGATCACAGATCCATACATTTGTATATTTGGTTGGTTGTTTGTGCTAAGGCCACAACTCTACAAACTGAAGTTTATGAAGAAGAATAAGATATTGTGTAGTGTTTTTGTCATGTTGCTGTGAAGCTGGAGGGAGTTATTTGGGCTATCTGGGTTTATTTTGCTATACCATTTTTTTTTGTTTTACTCTCTAGTCCGAGCTTTCGCGATTTCGCCACTCAGACTGCAGGGAAGTGCTAGATAGTAATAAATAAGGCCTAATCCCCGGTTGTGGGTTTGGGTCCATTAAGGTTTGTAGGATTATTTTCCTTTCAAATATTGATGAATAATAATGCATTGCCTATGGTAAATACTTATTTATTACTATCTAACAGTATTTAGACTGTGCTTAAACTATAAAATTTGAGTACAATAACAAGTTCTTTTGATTTAATCTTTATTTCGCTACTACTTATTTGAGATTAGGAGCAACAAAAGGGTTAATAATTTTGAGAACATGTATGAGTTGTACCTATATGAGACCCTTCACACGCCACACATTATGTTTTAATACCATAATTTGCAGATAATTAGGATGCAAATTATGAAGCTCTTGTATAACAGGCTCTACACTCGCATTATGCTCGACACATAGTTGAATACATATAGCCTCCCTAGTTTCTTTCACCGGTTCTTCCCAATACACCACGTCAATGCAATGTAAAGTGTTCCATTACAAACAACAACAACCTGACAACACGTTACTAATTATGGTTTCACCGTCCATTGTTTAGCAACAATATATAAAACTTCCTCTTATGTAGCGTGATACGTTTTACAGTTCACATCCATAAACATTTCATTTTGTTTTGTAATCTGAATCCAATGGCACCACCTAAAATAAAACCAAATGTAAGACAAAAAAATCGAAAACTTGTTAGATAAACTACCAAACTAATCGCAAAAACATAACTACCCCTTGCAATCCCTTGGTTCAATACATTTCCTAAAAAAAGAAGCGCTTGCATGACTCTCTTCAATTTACCAAAACTCGTGATGTGATAGCATCGCAACCTGTACCATATAAAGTTTCAATGAATAATTTTTCCACTTACAAATTTATTATAACTTACCTATTCTATAGCAGATTCGCAAATGATTAGGCACTCTCAAATCCTAAAATCAAATAAACTTGAGCATTAGATTACAATATAGAACTATAAACAACAAATAAGGTGTTTCTATCAATACCTTCTGACCCGTGAATCAAATCGTAACATATAAGAGAAGGCTTTGAGCTTATTTTCTGCGCGTGGAACTTTCATTAGCTTTACGAAGAACTGTTGCAACAAAATAAAAATCCAGCCATGAAATCAACTTTCATTGTGAGATCTTGTCGTCATAATAAACAACCAAATATATATGTAAAAGACGGATAATGTTCTTGATTCTTATAATCAGAAGTATACACAACAATGTATGAAGAGTGGGGTCGCCAAACATGTGGATGTTGCCGGGTTACAGCAGCAAAATGAGTTGGTTAAGAAGACGAACGTGACACTCTTAGATAAGGTACGCTGTTTTCTGATTCAGTCTCGTATGTCTAAGGTTTTTTGGACAAAGGATACAACCATGTCTACATATCTAGAGGTCACCATCAACAGTGATTGGATTCAAGAAGACTATAGATATGTTAGGGTTTTTTGGTTCACTTGCTTGTATTAAGAAAGGGATGCTTGAACCGGTTATGGTCAAGTGCATATTCTTGGGATATCGTGAATATATGGATATTTATCAACTTTGGAGGTTAGATGACGTTACTTCAAAGGGAGTGCTTTACAGGAATATGGTTTTCAATGAAAGGCTGGAATACAGGAAAACTTTCATTAGTTCTGGTGTATGTACAAGTTTAGTGCATGTGTTGCAAGGAGTTGAGTTTGAGGTAGAATTCCGGGAGGATCATGCATTCAAGGTGGAACCTCAGGGGAATGTTGATCATGTAGTTGTTCCAAAGGAAGTACAAACTCAAGATTTGATATACTATCATCTAGCACGTGATAGGGAGCAACACTTACCACGAGAACTATTAAAGTATAGAGAAGACAGTAATGAGGCTGCTTTTGCAGTTGCTGCAGTGTAGAAGATATATGCACATGAATAATTGAATTTCAATGATACAGTTGCTTGTGAGGTTCTTTTCATGTGGATGACTGGATTAAAAGAAGAAATGAATACTCGGTTAAATGTGTATGTGCTCAGCAATAGTTGCACGAAAACTAGTGATGACAGATCCATTTATTACTAGGAGTATACACCAGGTATATTCATACATCTATTTCTTTATATAGATTGTATGGTATCTTCTTGTGGATGCAAGGCTGAGATCTCAGTCACCAAGGATTTGCTGGTTAAAGCAAAGAGAAATATACTTGGTATTAAGATCATCAAGAATCAGAGAATACTCTAAGGGTGTCACAGTCTAAGTTTTACAATGGAAAGATGGTACATACTTTGTTGAAGGAACACTCCATATTGTCGTTGGAGGATAGTCTGTCAGGGGACTGTCATATGGAAAAGAATAGTAAGTGGTCATATATATGTGGTTGGAAGCCAGGAGTATCAGGTGGTCTGCACGAGACCTGACATAGCATTTGCAGATGTGGGTATGGTGAATGGGGTTGACCGTGGATTACAGACATACGTACAAGTTTTTATGTAATTTACTATGTCATGATAAGATCGGTCACTGTCATGGGTAGATCAATCACATGGTACGGGTTGCTGATACATGGATGTGCGAGGAGCTGGCAAGCTAAGTTGGAGCACATGGAGGCTTTGTAGACAACTAAAGCGGAGTATATGACACTCACGGAAGTTGTGAAAGGAGCTATTTGGCTAATGGGGCTCTTGGAAGAGTTGAGCGTGAAGCTTAACATTGTTGTAGTTAATTGTGATAAGCAGGACATGATTCATTTATTGCGGAATCATGTTTTCATGATAGGACTAAGCACATCAATGTGTGTTATCACTTTATCAAAGAAGTATTGGAAGCGAAGACGGTTGAAGTTCTGAAGGTGAGTACTGAACACAATGTTGCGGATGTCTTGACGAAGATGGTACCTGGACACAAGTTATAACACTGCTTGGAGTTTCTGAGTGTTGATATAGGCTAATATAAGCCTAAGGTGGAAATATGTATCAGTCTTTATTAGCCTAAAGTCGTGTCTAGGGGATAACTTCTGAGTTTCCTAAATAGCTAATAGAAAAAAGATCGGTTGGTTGTTCCAAGCCCAACCCGATCTCTAGGACTTTGTAATAGTCGGTTCCCCCTCATCTCTATAAAAGGAGGTGGGGGGGGAGGAAGGGATTCACAACGCCTTCTTTATCAATAATACTAATCTAGTCGATTATGTTACATACCTTGTGGGTTTCTTTTCTTTTGATAGCTTCTTTGATCGTGGTTTTTACATCTAGTTAACGGGGTCGTAGTGAACGAATCACTACACCCACAGGCGGGCTTGAGCCTACTAACATATTCTTATCTAATATAATCACCTTCAATTTCAATATCTTTCTCCAATACAAAAGCCTAAGTTAGTCAGATATTCCCTAATGACTAATTCGGCTGGTAGCTGAAAGTGGTAGCCAATCGGCCGATCAGGCTTTTTGGTTTCTTTAGATGTCCTCGGTTCCTTTGCACCAAAAGTGTATCCTTTCTAAGTTGTCTCGACGAAGTCGCAAACAAATCAAATTATTAACTTAATTTGTAAGGGTGGAGTTAAAACTTGATTGGTTTGTGGTTTGGTCCAAAACAACTTAGAAACGATGCACTTCGGTGCAAAAGAGGTGAGGACATCCGAAAGAATGGAAAAGTCTGATTGCTCGATTTTCTGTCACTATTTACCGTGCACATAATAACCGTAATCGTAACCGAAAAAACCCAAAACCGAAACCAGTTATTGACAAAAACCGGTTTTGGTTACGCAAAAACCGGCGGTTATTAACCGGTTACGGATTTCGGGTGTTTGGACTGGTTAGCACCGGGTTTTTACTAACCGGTTAGGAAACCGGTTATTTACTAACCGGTTATAACCGGATTTCTTTTATAACATTAGGAACTTAGGAAGTAGAGGTACTGGTGGTGTTGCAGTGACTAAACATGTTTTAAAAAGAAAAGCAAGAGAAAAGAGAACGACATTTGGTTATTGTATTTTGGAAAGTATCAAAGTACTACTTATTTATTTATTTAGAAAATCGATAAAAACGTGTTGAATTTTGAATTGGTTATGCAAAAATACAGCGCAATTACTGTGACTA
Source organism: Glebionis coronaria (assembly GCA_025667525.1). NCBI lineage: Eukaryota > Viridiplantae > Streptophyta > Magnoliopsida > Asterales > Asteraceae > Glebionis > Glebionis coronaria. The sequence goes on from CM046879.1 coordinate 608,623,290, forward strand.
TAAAACAAAATATTAAATGCAATATATACTTCTGTTCATCTTCTCTAATTAACTAAATCTCCATTTTTTTCTTCTTCTTCGAAATCAAAACTGGAGATATATTTCCCTCCTATTCTTTGCACTCCTCCAACCGGTTATACCTGCTTTTTCTAACCCTAACCGGTTACTAACCGACATTAACCGGTTTTGTATCCGGTAGAGATTTTTACCCTGAAAATCATAACCGACCTTAACCGGTTTTTAAGATTAACCGGTCAACTCGAGTTTGACCAAAAACCGGTTACGGTTACTACCCTAACCGGTTACACCAAAATAACCTTGGTTCATCAATTGTTATGTTGTTAAATTATGTCATGATGGCTAAGATCAAATGAACTTTGGTTATTTTCATTTTGTGTGCTTTGTTGAGTTGACTAAATTATTAACATAAAATAATTTTTTTAAACTGTGTTTTTTTTGAATAAATTCAAGACAAGTGAAAGAGACACGTACATAATACCACGTAGGTGGTACCAATTATGGCCAAACATAAACAATAAATTGATAAAAACAAAAGTACATGCAATTTTCACATGTTGTTGACTTCTCATGTGCAGAAAAGAAAACAATTTTCACATAATATTCTTTTCTCAACTCATATTAAGGCTTTTTTTTTATTTCCCATTTGTTGCATGCAAAACACATATATTAGTTACAAATACCAAACAGTTTTCCATTATTTTGCTGCTAACTGCGTAGTGCTTTATATTACGGTAGTATGAAGATCGTGGTAAGGGAATCGACGATGGTTAAGCCAGCAGAGGAGACGCCGAAGATAAGTCTATGGCTCTCTAACATTGACCTGCTGGTATCGGAGCGTCACACACAAACCGTGTATTTCTATAGGCGTGAAAAAGGTGCTAAGAACTTCTTTGATCCCAAAGTGATGAAGGAAGCACTTAGCAGAGTGTTGGTTCCATTTTACCCTGTGGCGGGGCGATTTAAGAAAGACAAGAATGGGCGCATTGAAACTGATTGTCAAGGACAAGGCGTCTTGTTTGTAGAAGCCGAGACGGAATATGTTATGGAGGATTTTGGTGACTTTGCTCCTAGAGTGGAGTTTCTGAAACTTGTCCCGACAGTCGATTACTCGCTGGGACTTGAATCATATCCTGTAATGCTCTTGCAGGTATGCATGAAATAAACTGAAATTTTTATAAGCTTATATCGGGGTTATAATGTAATATTGGGTGGGTTGTCCCGTTTAAATTTGAGCAGGTAACGTACTTCCAATGCGGCGGAGTTTCACTAGGAGTTGTGTTTCACCATCGTGTTGCGGATGGGTTCTCAGCGATGCACTTTATTAACTCATGGTCCGATATGGCTCGTGGCCTTGAACTCACTGTTCATCCCTTCTTAGATAGGACCCTTCTCCGTGCACGGCAGCCACCACAGCCCAGCTTCCAGCATATAGAATACCAACCCCCTCCACCAGTGAAATATATATCATCTAAATCTTCAATAGATGAAACAATCACTTCAATTTTCATAATTACACGAGACCAAGTGAACTTACTTAAACAAAAATCAAAAGAAGTTGGCAACACAATTAATTATAGCTCATATGAAATGCTAGCTGCACATATTTGGAAGTCCGTGTGCAAAGCCCGCGGGCTGCCTGATGACCAGGACACCAAGATTTTTATGCCCACCGATGGGCGAGCTCGTCTGCAGCCCCTTTTGCCCCGAGGCTTTTTCGAGAACGTTATCTCAATGGCCACTCCTATAGCAGCAGCAGGCAAGCTTACTTCGAACCCTACTTGGTACGCTGCGAGTATAATTCATGATGCTATATTACAAAGAAATAAGGATTATATACTCTCTGCGATAGATTATTTGGAACTACAGCCAGATCTAAATATCAAGGATCTTGGTGGCGAGTCACTTAAATTTGCTAATCTTCAGATAAGTAGCTGGTCTAAGCTACCGATATACGAGGCTGATTTTGGATGGGGTCGTCCCATATTCATGGTGCCTGCTTTCATCCCGATTGCAGGTCTTTGTTTTGTGTTACCAAGCCCAACTAATGACGGAAGCATGCCTATCATCATATCGTTGCACGCTCAACACATGAAGCTTTTTAGTAAACTGTTGTACGATATCTAAAGTTTCGTACAATCTTAATATGTTATGTCTGATAATAAGCGTTAATTGATGTTGAGATTATTGTTGTACGATATCTAAAGTTTCGTACAATCTTAATATGTTATTTCATTGTAAGCTCAACACATGGAGCTTTTTAGTATATTGTTTATGCGCATCACTGAAACTTTTATGACTTGCCTTTTTTTAACTCATATCTTTCTTACAGCAGGCGGTGAATCTTTAACGAGTACAAAAGTGTGGCAAATCTTAATTGAACTCAAGTAACATCTTAACCTTTATGTTTGTTTATCAAAATTCGAAACCTGTTATATTTCCATTTCATCTAGTAGCGTTTGTATAATTTGTTATCAGAAATGAGGCAAGCTGGTATTGATATCGAGTTCTTTACGATTGCAAGTGTTTTAAAAGTTATATAGCTACATCAGCTATTTAGACAACTTCTTGGGGCAGAGTGAGTAGCTGTTAATCCATCCAATTGCAAGTATAAATAAAGTCAGGTGGTACAAATAGCTGTCGAAAAGAAAGCCAAAACCTTGAATCGATTAAAACCTGCCAACAAATAAAAAAGAAGTTAGTACAAAGTCATGCAATAACAAGCATAAAGGCAAACCCAAATGCAAAAGGCTAACCTGGTTTGATTTGCATAATCAACAGTTAGATAGTCTATATAAGTGTGTATCTTGCCTAATGTTTCACCGTATCAGGCAAGCACAAGAAAACTAGATTACCAACAAGTTCCAGCAAACCAAAGTGCATCATTTCTAAGTGGTTTCGGACCAAGCCGCAAACCAATCAAATTATTATCTCAAGCCTACCTAGTAATTCATAGTACTCTTCCCTATAAAAAAATGTAAGACACTCGTTCCCAGGTCGATAAGTCTATCGGAAGAAAGATGATTATTCTAGGCACAAAGTGGAAAATTTAATTAATATCCAAGTAGATGAATTTTGTAAACCATTATCTTATTATCTTCAAGCGATGACACGTCAAGATAACACCATATATCCAGATTTTATGGTGAAATTGATAGAGACAATGGAGTCTAATAGACGCCATGGATTCGTTAGATTTTGAAGGTAGAAAAATGTGAGTCACAACCGCTGTTAATTTTCATCCGAAACCTGAATGTTTATGTTAATGGGTTACACCACAGTGATCCGTCGTGACCTCATTAACATAAACATTAAAGTAGCGTTTGAGAACTAACATCGTATCTCGCTCACTTGTTTCTACCTTTAATCTAACGATTCACGGCGTCTATTAGACTCCATTGTTTCTATCAGTTTCACCATAAAATATGGATATCAAATTTTATCATGACCTGACATCCGCTTGAAGATAGTAAAATACAGTTTACGGATTTAATCTACTTTGATATTAATTAATTTTTCCGCCTTGTGCCGGCCTATGATAACCATCTTCATTCTTAAAGCCTGGTATTTCTTTTCTTATCTATAGTAATATTTTATCATATATCAAATGCGTTCCATTCAGCTTATGATTCAAATAATTACATACAAAAAGGACTTATTTCCATGTACTCAAGAATAGGTAAAATCGATGCGGCTAAATGGATGTTCTCGTCAATGGTTCAACAGTATACAATATCTTGGAATTCACTTTTAATTGGAACTGAAGTGACAGCTTAACCTTTATATTGACAATCAAAAGTCGAAACCTATTAGATTTCCTTTTCATCTAGTAGTGTTTGTATAATTGTTTTCAGAAATGAGGCAAGCTGGTATTGATATCGAGTTCTTTACGATTGCAAGTGTTTTAAAAGTTATAGGAGCTACATCAGCTATTTAGACAACTTCTTGGGGCAGAGTGAGTAGCTGTTAATCCATCCAATTGCAAGTATAAATAAAGTCAGGTGGTACAAATAGCTGTCGAAAAGAAAGCCAAAACCTTGAATCGATTAAAACCTGCCAACAAATAAGAAAGAAGTTAGTTCAAAGTCATGCAATAACAAACATAAAGGCAAACAGAATTGCAAAAGGCTAACTTGGTTGGATTTCCGTAATCAACTATGAGTATCGCTATATATGCGTGTATCAAACCTAACGTTTCATCGTATCAAGCAAGCACAAGAAACTAGATTACCAGCAATTTCGAGCAAAACCAAAGTGCATCATTTCTAAGTTGTCTAGGAACAAACCACAAACCAATTAAATTATTAACTCAACCCTTACCTAGTAATCCATAGTACTCTTCCCTTTCAAAAAAATAAAAATGTTACACTCGTTATTTGGCCGACAAGTCTATTGGAAGAAAGATGATTTATAGGCACAAGGCGGAAAAATTAATTAATATACAAGTAGACGAATTTTGTAAACCATTATCTTATTATCTTCAAGCAATGACATGTCACAGTAAAACCATATATCTGGATTTGATAGTAAAAATGATAGAAATAATAGAGTCTAATAGACGCCATGCATTCATTAAATTAAAGGTAGAAAAATATGAGTCAGACCCGATGTTAAGTTTCATCCGAAACCCGGATGTTTATGTTAATGGGGTACACGATCCGTCGTGCATCTCATTAAAATAAAAGTAGCGTATGAGAACTAACATCGTATCTCGCTCACCTATTTCTACAATCTAACGAATCCATGTCGTTTATTAGACTCCATTGTTTCTATCAGTTTCACCATAAAATATGTATATCTAATTTTATCATGACCTGACATCCGCTTGAAGATACTAAGATATAGTTTAAGGATTTTGTAATATTAATTAATTTTTCCGCCTCAACCATCTTTCTACCAATAGACTTGTCCACGCTGTCATGCATTTTTTTGACAATTTAATTATTTGAATTAAATTAGGGTTTTAGGGTTGGAGTGGAGAAGATGAAAGGAAAAGGGGAATATTTTAATTATTTCTTAGAATTCGTGTTTTTTTAACAAGATAGGCTCACTCGTGATTCGCTGCGGTGCCAATTATTTTTTCATTCGTTGTTGTTGTTCTATGGGTGTCTAGCACAAAAAAAAACAAACCAATTTCCACAAACAAACACCATAAAACAAAAGACGGTAGATGGTGTATTCATTTTTTATTGGCTCAGAATGGTAGAGCAGCTGAGAAACATTGCGCAACTACCATGGCTGCAACTTTCTCAAGTTGCCACGCAAACGAATCCCGTATCAGTGTTATCTATTTGTAACCACACGCACATGTAAGACACATAAGGGACCCATACACATATCTTTTCCCACCTAAACCCACAAAAAATAATAAAAAACATTACTGTAGCAATCATCTCAAACGTAACTTTCTCATAAAGCCATTACCACAAACAGATTTAAGTTGTATGGGTTAGTTTTCCAGATTTCTGGTTGGCTCAGAAAGGTAAACCATCGGAGAAACATCGCGTGTCTTTCATGGATGCAAGTTTAGGAAGTTGAAATGTCAAGACGCAAATGGCTTCACATCCGGTAGTTCCTACCAACACTCTCATCATTGTTGGATTCCCTTATCTTGGATCGAAATGAACAAAGCTTTAATCAAAATATAAATTTGGTATAATCTTTCTATATAATCGAATTGTCATACATAATTATCTTTAAAAATCGTTCCTATTTATAAGAAATGAAAAGGTATATCAAAAAGTCGTGTCGGTTCATGGAACCGTTGTGTCCCTTTGTTAAATAACTGTTTTACAGTTATTTAACTGCTTGTAACCGTCATTTTTGTCCAGCGGGTTTGTCTAGCGGGTTTGTCTAGCGGGTTTGTCTAGTGGGTTGTGATTACCCAAATTGGGTTTTGGCCCAACATTCCCCCCTAATCACAAACGCTGCGTCTTTTGTCTTCAAAGTAATGTGGGTTCAGTGTCAGTGTCATAGACGAGGTGAGACTCTTCTTGCTTGTCTTTGTCTTTCGTACATTCTTTCGTGACTTTAAATTGCATTGTATCCATCTCCGATATTGTTTGATAGACGCCTTGATCGTTTTTCAGTCTCATCTATTGTTCTTGCTTTTGTTTCTTGCTTGCTTGCTTGCGTTTCTTGCTTGCTTGCTCTTCTTGCTTGCGTGCGTTTCTTGCTTGCTTGCTTCTTGTAATCAAAACCGAGATGGTTTATGATTTCATTGCTTTTGTGTTTGATCAAAAGATCAAATTCTTGCTTACGTTTGATCCCAAGATCAAAATTCTTGCGTGTTACTGGCCAACTTGCTAACCAGATTTTCTTGCTATGAACCACGAAGATTCTGTTTTTCTTGCTATGAACCATGAAGGTTCGGTTTTATCTTGCTATGAATCACGAAGATTCGGTTTTCTTTCTATTTTGTATTTGTTAAAAGCGAAAAGATTTTTCCTTTAAAAAAATACAAAAATTTATTCTATTTATTTTTACTTTTTACTTCCTTCCTATATGTATTTTTTTTAAATTTTTTTTTAAAAAAATACTATCCTAAATGTAAAAGGAAAAGTAAAAATAAAAAAGGGATGAAATAAAAGTTTTGAAACCTAATGGGCTTAAGGCCCGATGTCTTGCTATGGTGTGGGTTAAAATACCTGGTCCTCCTTGTGTGTTAATAATACACTGTTCTTTCTCTTTGTTAATATCGTCCCCCTCGTCTCTTCTCTTTCTTCTCCCTGTGGAAATCACACAACGACTCTCTCTTTTGAGATGTCGAGACCGATTGGCTCTCTTTATGTCTTCGCTGGTGATTTAATATGCCGAGAAGAAGGCCCTTATCCTCTTGCTAACTACGATCTGTTCGTAGTTTTGTGATTTCCCTGATCTTTTCTGTATGAAAAATTAGGGTTTCTCAAATTTGGGGATCTTGAGATCCGCTTGCGATTTGGGGCTTTCTTGCTAATTCGAATCGTGCGGTTCTTGATTTCTTTCAGAATCAGGTTAGTTCGATCCTAATTGATTCTGATTTTGCCCCCTTCGACGATGACTTCTGATTCGATTGTGGGTTCTGATTCTCGTATTATTGTTTCTGGGTAAAACCCGTTCGTTGCTAGTGATTTAGAATCACTTGGTAGCGATTGATGGATTTGCCCAATCAAGAAAAGCAGTTTATATTAAACACGAACAATGATTTTTGATTCGTGTTCTTGTTGTAAAAGTGTTCTCTAGAAATAATCGGCCGCGTGTTTGATTTAAAAAGTATATGATGATCTTGGTTTGTTCAAACCTTGCTCTGATGCCAATTGTTGGATCCCCTTATCTTGGATCGAAATGAACAAAGCTTTAATCAAAATATAAATTTGGTATAATCTTGCTATATAATCGAATTGTCATACATAATTGTCTTTACAAATCGTTCCTATTTATAAGAAATGAAAAGGTATATCTAAAAGTTGTGTCGGTTCATGGAACCGTTGTGTCCCTTTGTTAAATAACTGTTTTACAGTTATTTAACTGCTTGTAACCGTCATTTTTGTCCAGCGGGTTTGTCTAGCGGGTTTGTCTAGCGGCTTGTGATTACCCAAATTGGGTTTTGGCCCAACAATCATTGCCTATAAAAAATGCTTTTGCAAAGTTACTGATTAACTTGAAACCATGTCAGCTTTCCCACAAAACAATTATCACAAACAGAGAACAAACCAATTTAGAGACGCAAAATTGATTTCTTTTTAGTGACTCAAAAGGATAGCGCATCGGAAAAATACTATGTTTCTGCCATGCCATTAATGTACGACAACACATAACCTTTACTGAGACAGATTCAACCAACACACAAGCTTTACTATAACAACCGTCTCACAAAGTGACTGCCACAAACAGATATAACTAAAGCCTCGAAAACACGTTTCCATAGAAACAAATCCCCCCGACATGTATGGAGTCCGAAACTCAGATAAGACAACCAATCATCACAAACAGATCAAAGTAGGCCAAATCCAAAGGTACAAACAGATCCTAAACTCATGATAGCTCAGGCAAACCTGTTGCGTTGCTCGTTTCTTTTTCAGAAGATTAGCATTACGGTTATCACAAAAGAATAAAAGTGTTCCGAGAACTCATTATAGCATAAAACGATAAGATGAAGGATAGTCTAAACAAAACTCATCATCACCTAGATCCAACCAAATAGGACAACACATACTTATCCAAAAAGCATAAGGCAAAAGAGTTACAAAAACTAATTTCCATAAAGAGGTCAATGCATGCCAAATCCAAAGATGGTTGCTGGTGGTCACTATAGCAACATTTATATGGTCAAACAATTCCCTAGATAGGATAAACAAAACATGGCTACAGATGCACAACTTGCCTCGCCAAGATATCTTGGTATCACATATCAAGAAGCATATCATAAAAATCGAATTACCACAAATAGTTCAAATCATGCCAATCCAAAGGTACCTGCTGTTGGCGACAATAGCAACATTTATATGGTCAAACCAATTCCACATTCGCTCACATAGAGGATATCAAAAAGCATATCACAAAATCAACTTCACTTCCCACGAACTAAAACATAAAAGCCAAACCCCTATTTCTTATATGAAACTGAAAATGATTAATTAGACGAAAAAAAACTACCTTATATAGGCTTTTCGTTATTGATTCAATTAGGATCTAATCTACAAACGATTTGTTTGACCAGTTGAAAGGTACACCCAATCATCAATCACAATCCCAACAAACGACTTAACGTAACCAACATCACCTACCCACCAATGACGCCGCCCACCACATACGGCGACAACGAAGGCACTTAATCAAATAATTTAGATCTCGCCAATCTTCATCATGGAACAATCAGAGAATATAAATTATGTGATTGCTTTGATCAAGATCGGTGGGGATTTGCTTATGTGATAGTGGGTTTGTGAAAGGGTAAAAACGACAAGACCAATGTTATCAAGTTCTAACCACACACACAGGTAAGACGTAAAAGGGACACATGCCCATTTTTCTCTCCTGTCAAAACCCACAAAAACTAATAAAAAACGTTATTGTAGCAATCGCCTCACAAAACGCCTCCAATAAACGTATAAAAGTAGTAATAATGGTGGCTGAGATATAGGGGTAGAAGAGAGGGGGCTCTCTTCTACAAAATGGATATTTGTGTTAGTTTAAAGATTATGCTAGTCATACAAGTCACTGATCGAGTGAAATATTTTAATGATCCTTGCCATACAAGTCAATAATCCGAGGGAAACTATAATCTAAAAATTAAGAAATTTCAAACTATACTTTAGTGATAGAAAATGTTACACGTACAATTAGAGTTATTGGTAAGGTCGGGTTGATTCGACCTGAAACCTTAACCTGAATTCGAATTCGATAAAGGTTATTGAGTCGGGATAAATCGGGTTAAAGATTTTTGTCAAGTTATTTTGACCCGAACCCGATAATCCGATAGTGTTAGAGGATCAGGTTCGGGATAGATAATTATTGTTACTTGGTAAATCTGATAAAACCCGAAAATTATTGTTTAACTTTTTAAGTATCACGCTTCGTTTCAAGTTTAGAGGTACTTGTCTACTTTTTTTTAATTCATATGATGTAGTAATACTTTTAATGCATAATCTGTTTGACAAATTTTAATTTCAACCAGTTATTTCAAAGATTGGTGTTGATCTTCTTGCCATAAATTAATATCCACAATTTTCACATGCTATTGACTTCATGTAGATAGAGACAACAAAACTTATTTTTCCTTCACCAAAAAAACATGTCTAATTCTTTTTTTCAAGTTAGCCATACTATTCTTTTCTCAACTCATAGTAAGACTTGTTTCTTTTCTTATTCTTTTTCATTTGTTGCAAAACACATTAGTTAGAAATACCAAACAGTTTTCCAAATTTTGCAGCTAGCTGCGTAGTAATTTAAATTACGGTGGTATGAAGATTGTGGTGAGGGAGTCGGCGATGGTTAAGTCAGAAGAAGAGACACCGAAGATGAGTCTATGGCTCTCTAACATTGACTTATTGGTATTGAATCATCATACACAAACCGTGTATTTCTATAGGCCGGAATAAGGTGCTAAGAACTTCTTTGATCCCAAAGTGATGAAAGAAGCACTGAGCAGGGTGTTGGTTCCATTTTACCCTGTGGTGGGGCGATTTAAGAAAGAAAAGAATGGGCGCATTGAAACTGATTGTCAAGGACAAGGTGTCTTGTTTGTAGAAGCCGAGACGGAATATGCAATGGAGGATTTTGGTGACTTTTCTCCTAGAGTGGAGTTTCTGAAACTTGTTCCAACAGTCGATTACTCGTTGGGACTTGAATCATATCCTGTAATGCTCTTGTAGGCATGCATGAAATGAAACTCAAACTTTATTAATTTTGCATACAAACATGTATAATATTAAACATATGTGAGTCATATAATACAATCTTATATGCAAAATTTCTATAATTAACAACTGTAACGGGGCCTTTGTGTTGTTATTTCCTAGGGCCACGTAAAACAACAAAACGACCTTTGTAATAATGTAATATTGGTGGGTTGTCACATCTAAATTTGCGCAGGTAACTTACTTCCAATGCGGTGGAGTTTCACTAGGAGTTGTGCTTCACCATCGTGTTGTCGATGGGATCTCTGCGATGCACTTCATTAACTCATGGTCCGATATGGCTCGTGGCCTCTAACTCACTTCCCAACCATTCTTATATAGGACCCTTCTCCGGGCACGACAGCCACCACAGCCCAGCTTCTAGCATATAGAATTCCAACCCCCTCCACCAACGAAATATAGTCCATCATCTAAATCTTCATCAGATGAAACAATCACTTCAATTTTCATAATTACACGAGACCAAGTGAACTTACTCAAAGAAAAATTAAAAGAAGTTGGCAACACAAATAACTATAGCTCATACAAAATGCTAGCTGCGCATATTTGGAAGTCCGTATGAAAAGCCCGCGGGCTGCCTGATGACCAGGACACCAAGCTTTTTATGCCCACCGATGGGCAAGTTCGTCTGCAGCCCCTTTTGCCCCAAGGCTTTTTCGGGAACGTTATCTCAATGGCCACTCCTATAGCAGCAGCAGGCAAGCTTAATTCGAACCCTACTTGGTACTCTGCGAGTATAATTCATGATGCTATATTACAAAGAAATAAGGATTATATACTCTCTGTAATAGATTATTTGGAACTACTGCCCGATCTAAACACCAAGGATCTCGGTGGCGAGTCTCTTAAATTTGCTAATCTTCAAATAAGTAGCTCGGCTAAGCTATCGATATACGAGGCTGATCTTGGATGGGGTCGTCCTATATTCATGGCACCTGCTTTCCTCCCAATTGCATGTCTTTGTTTTATGTTACCAAGCCCAACTAAGGACAGAAGCATGCATATCATCATTTCGTTGCAAGCTCAACACATGGAGCTTTTTAGTAAATTGTTGTACGATATCTAATGTTTCTTACAATCTTAATATGTTTTGTCCAATAATAAGCGTTAATTGACGCTCAAGTGAGATTGTTAAGTAGATCACATATTGTTGGAAATACGTTTTACGTATATAGAAAGTCTCGGTCACTCCAACAATGTAGTTATAGGCTCGTAGTAGTGTTTAGTAACATTTATTAAATAGCCTGACCCATGAGCATGTTCATGGGTCGGAGGCCCAAGTCCATTAAGGACTTGGGTATTTAAACCTCTTTCCACCATGGAAAGAGGTGTTGGTTGTTTCATTTCTTATTTTCAATATAACAAGTTTCTTTCATTTCTCTCTCTAAGTTTCTCTCTCTAGAAAACATCAACCCTCTTGATTCATAAAGATTATCATTGTTCTACAATTGGTATCAAGAGCATGGGATGAAATATAGGTTTGTTTTAGTGTTGTGTATGCGTTTCTAAGCATTTTGTAGCTTTTTGAGTTTTTCTTGCCGAATCATCAATTTTTTTTTGTGTTTGATCGTGATTTCAAGAAGTATAACTTATTTAATCGTGTTGTAGTGTTTTTGGTATCTTGGTTTTGGTTAAAACACAATCTTTCTTGGATCAAAAGTTCAAAAATATCTTGTTTTCTTCATTCCGAAATTCAAGCTAGCATCACCATCGGAAAGTACAAGTGAAAGGGTTTCGATCGCAATAACCAACTGGTTCTACTTTGCGATCCTTGGATTATGATACTTTTTCCGATCTGGAAATTCCGATCGATCTTTGCGATCTGGGATTCCGACGGTTATAAGGAATTTTAAGTCGTTACTCTGCCTAATTTGTTTCAGCCATATTCCGATTTGAATATTCCGACAGAACTTTGCGATCTGAGCATTCCGACAGGTTTACATTGCGATCTAGGCATTCCGATACCAACAACATTCCGACAGGGTTACATTACGATCTAAGCATTCCGATAGTAAGACATTCCGATCTGGGTATTCCGACAGAAAGCAACATTCCGATAGAACTTGTTTTTGATACTTAGTGGATTTCTTCTATTTGGCATTAAATTTGGTAATTTGGTAAATTTCAAAAGCAAACACAACAAAAAGATAACAACATCTTTTAGTTAAGAACACAAAAACTCATAACCTTATTTCATTGTTCGATCATCTTTGATAATCTTTTTTCAAGGGATCATAAAATGAATTCACATTCATATATGCCGACAATGACTTCGCTTACCGATATCTCAATCATTTCGGGTACCGATACTCGCCCACCTTTGCTCATCAAAGATTTATTTGAATCATGGCAAGGTCGCATGAGAACGTACATCATGGGCAAACCCAGTGGTCGACTTATGCTTCAATCAATTGACAAAGGTCCATTAGATTGGGGAGAGGTTACCGTCAACAATGTGACAAGGGCAAGGGAGTATCATGAGTTAACCGATGCTAACAAATTCATTGTAGATGCCGATGAAAGGGCTGTTCAGACAATTCTTCAAGCCTTTCCACCCGATATCTTTAGAATGGTAAGTGAACATAAAGTGGCAAAGGATCTTTGGGATCGACTAGCTGTTTTGTTACAAGGGACATCTCTAACTAAGCAAGAACGAGAGTGTCAATTGTATGACTTGTTTGATAGGTTTACATACCTTCTAGGGGAGACTCTTCACGATTTCTACTGGCGTTTTACCACTTTGATGAATGACATGAACGTGTATAATCTAAGGATTGAACAGTTTCAATTAAACACCAAGTTTTTGAACACGTTACCCCCAGAATGGAGTCAATATGTCACTGATGTTAAGATGATTCGTGATTTGCACAAGTCCAATTTAGATCAACTCTATGCTTTCTTACAACAACACGAGAAGCATGTGATCCAAAAACGACTCTCTCAGGGATCTTATCATGAACCAATGGCATTAATGGCAAACCATCCTACACTGTCATACCACAACTCGCAGCTTGCTTTGGGACACCAATCTTCATATCAACCTTTGTATCAAACACCGAGCTTCCCACAGTACTCAATCTTGCCACAACCACCTACATCTTATCACCAACAACTCAAGCTACCAGCAACATCATCACCAGGAGATTCACATCCATTACCTTATGCTTCAAACCAGTACTCATCGTATCAACCTCCAACAACCCTGCTTTTACCTATACACAACTTGAGGCTCCTCAACCCTATTACTCACAACAAGTCAGTGCTCCATCAAATCAGATTGTAGCTCAATCAGCACCAGCATTCTACTGTGATGATGAGATCCCTGTCCCTGAGTTTAGACAAGGGGATAGTCCCACTGATATACTTGCTCAAATGTCTGCTTATCTCACTCAAACATTGAACAAACGAGGTTACAAACGTCCAGCAACAACTAATAATCAGTTAAGGAACTCTTCTAACTCTCAACAACAAGCGACAATTTAGGATGGCAGAGTCATGGTGCAACCACTTCAGGGAAGACCAAATTCATCTACTGCTGGGGCACGTTCTTCTAACACTGCTGCTACAAGAGGTAATAGCACTGGAAAAATGAAGGTGATTATATGCTACAACTGCAAAGGGGAAGGGCACATGGCCCGAGAGTGCAAGCAGCCTAAGAGGAAAAGGGACGGCACATGGTTTCAGGAGAAGATCTACTTGGTGAATGCTCAAGCCCAAGCACGTGAGCTCGATGAAGAGGAGTTGGCATTTCTTGCAGATCCAAGAGTGGTGGACACTGACGGACTCACATCAGCCATCACAAACAATGCAACATATCAATGTGATGATTTGGATGCATACGACTCTGACTGTGATGATCTTAATACCGTCAAAGCAGCTCTCATGGCAAATCTTTCACTTTATGGAGCTGATACAATTTCTGAGGTACCACATACTGCTACAAATACTGGTATTGTACCTTATCAAGTTGAGCAAATGTCTGAGTATTCGGAACAGCCTTCGGTGGTTAGTAACTTAATCGAGGTGACAAACAATAATAGCAATATCAATGAAAGTCCTCAGACTTTGAGTGAACCACAACCTAGAGCTATTACGACTACGAATTTGTCTGCTCAATCTGATTTCGTTATGGTCCCGACATCTTTGCTTAGCCAAATGAATAATGCGGTCCGTGAAACCCTCCTATTAATCAGACTTTATCTGCCGAGCTTGCTTTGCATAAGGACAAGGTTAAAACCTTGGAATTGACTCCTGTGTCCACTACCTTAACCAATCCTGAATTTGATAGGTTTAGGAAAGTTCAAATGGACAATCTGCTAGAAATTGAGAGTTTAAGAGCAAATCTTTCGAATGAACTTAAAGAAAAAGAGTCAGTCGTTAATAATTTTCAACAGCTTCAAACGGATTTCGAAATTCTTGAGTCCAAACAGATTGAAATGGAAATTAAGACGTCTGAAAGAATAAAAAAGACGGAAATTAATCTTTTAAAACAATACGCTGCTTCACATCTTGTACACTTGTTTCATGCATCATTTAAAGAGTTTAATCTATCACGTCTAATAGACCTACCACCTAACCCGGGGTATGCAAAGCAAGCGCTTCACCATAACCCACGAATTTATGATGCAACCAAGTTAGGATTGGTATTAGATCCGATTGTGTTCTTGAATGATTCTGAGAGTATGACACCATATGAAGAGAAGCGGTTAAAATTACTTCCTACATATCTTGAATATGATTATGCTCAAATGAATGCAAAAAATGCTACAATAGATCTTAGAACTCGATTTAATATGCAAAAGAGAACTATCCAAACATCCACTTTCATGCCTACTAGAGAATGCCTTAGTATAATTCCTACACTCGTTAACTCGGACCAACCGAAGGAAATTCCTAAGAATCTTCCACCGGTTAGTACGGTAAAGCTCAGCTTGGAAGAGATTGAGCGATACCTTACCGAGTTTGACAAGGTCATCCTGGAATGTACGACTTCAACGGCTCTAACCGCTGGAGAATGGGCGTTCGAACACATGAAAATGGTGTTTGAGAAAGAGATCGTTTCGTTTGTGAACCATATTAAAAATGGAGTCTATGATCTAGCGGGTAATCTAAGTTTTGAAATTGGTGAAGTTCAAAAAGTTTTCTATGAAATGAACGATGCATATGAACAACATTTAATTGAAAAAGAAAAGATTTTATCCGAATATGACCAATTCTTAGAACATATGGTGTCTCTCGAAGTGATGCAAGTTGTTACTTTTAAATATACTCATGAGATTTCATCTACTGTGAATATTTGTGATGATGTGCATGAGTCTGTGAATATTGTTAAACATGTGAATTCTGTAGATAATCATTCTTGTCATGAATCCAACGCTGAATTTTTAAAGCTTTAAGATTCGTATAACACACTCTCAAAAAGTTTTAATGAGCTTCAACAACATTCTATATCTCTTGAAATTGAAAATCAATCTAAAAATGAAACTCTTTCAAAACTAAATGATTGTGGAAACTCCGTTGAGACAAGTGACAAGATGATTCAGATGGTTCAGGATTTAGAGGAAGAGATGATGAGAATTAAGAGAGAATTACTAGAAACAAAAACGGAACAAGAGGCTGCAGAGACTAAGAATCATGTCCTAGAAAATAGAATTAATTCTATACTAGGAGAGCGTGAACAATTAAGGAAGGGAGACTCACAAAATTCTGATTCAATAGAAGAACGCCTCGCGTTTAATGCGAGAGAGAAAAAGTCTTTAATTGACAAACTGAACGAGAAATGTGAGGAAACCTCTGACCTAAAAATTCAGCTCATAGACAAAAACATGGTTATAGCAGAATTAAAGGAGACACTTCAACTAAAAGGACGAGAAAGTGTTGATAATCCAGCTACTGTCTCTGCCTCGACCTCTAGTGCTCCCAAAACCAACCCACGTGTGCTATATCGGGATCCAAAATTTAAGAAGAGTCCCACTAAGTTTGCCACATATATGAAAAATGACTTAGAACATGTTGATTTAGCTAGAGAGATTGTTGATGAAATACGTGAACTAGATCCCATAAGTTATAGTGTATATGAGCTTTTATTATATGTGGATCACGTTCAGGATTGTTTAGAAAACTTAGAGTACATTGGGCAACCGATATATGTACCATCTAAACAACAAACCACCATTGCCATTACTCCATTCAATAAGACCCCAGGAGCTAAGCCTATTTTAAACACACCCATCAAGGCTAAGTCAAAATTTGTAACTAATGTTCCCTTTGCTTCTACAAGAGTAATTATGTCCACTAAGGCTAAAGGATCTCAAGACAAGAAAGATAGGATCAAGCCTTCCACTAGTAGGACCGAGAAGAAGAAAGTAGAAGTGCACCATAGGAATGTTACTTCAGTTTTAAATAAAAAGAAGCATGTAGCTAAGACAAAAGGTTCTCCTTCTGAGTGGAAACCTAAGCAAAATGTGAATTCTAATTCAAAATGTTGGAATTGTAATGAATGCATGTTTTCTCAGCGTCATGATTTATGCCTTGTTGATCACGTGAATGAAATGTATGCTATTAGGAACAATCTTGAGTGGATTCCAACGGGGAAGAAATTCACCCAAGTTGGTTGGCAATGGAAACCCACTGGTAGGACCTTCACTGCTAATGGAACTAAGTGCCCTTTAACTAGGATCACATCCACTGAAGTTAGGTCTCAGCGTCCTTTAAATAGGAACACTAGCACTAAGAAATAGAAAAAGCACCCTTTAACTAGGTCTGCCCCCACTATTGTGCCTACCAATGTTACTGTCTCCAGTCAAACAATACCTCAGAATACTAGACAACTAGAATCTAAGCCAATAACTAAGAAGCAACTTTGGAAGCTTAAAAACTCTTCTGACAGCAAATCTAAGATATTTAAATCTGTACCTGCTAACTCAGAGGAACAATTAGAATCCGATACATCGTCTTTGTTTGGTAATATTTTCAGGTCGTCCAAATTATTCTTTGGTATTTGGACTCGGGGTGCTCCAAACATATGACTGGAGACCGCTCGATGCTCAAAAATTTCGTCAGCAAGTTTCTAGGAACGGTTAAATTCGGCAACGACCACAATGCGAAGATTATGGGTTATGGTGAATACCAAATTGGGAATGTTACGATTTCAAGGGTTTATTACGTGGAGGGACTTGGTCACAATCTATTTTCAGTGGGACAATTTTGCGATTCAAACCTTGAAGTAGCTTTTCGACAACATACTTGCTTTATTCGCGATCTTGCAGGAAATGATTTGTTAAAAGGTTCTCGAGGGGATAATCTCTACACACTGTCTATTCAAAACAAGATGGCCGCCTCTCCTGTTTGCCTACTCTCCAAAGCATCTAAGACCAAGTCATGGTTGTGGCATCGCCGGTTATCTCATCTTAACTTTGATGCTATTAACCATTTGGCTAAAAACGAACTTGTTCGTGGTCTTCCAAAACTTAAGTTCGACAAGGATCATTTATGTTCCGCATGTTCTTTGGGGAAAAGCACCAAGAAATCATACAAACCTAAAGCTGAAGACACCAACCAAGAACCACTTTATATTTTGCATATGGATCTTTGCGGGCCAATGCGTACGGCTAGTGTGAGTGGTAGAAAATACATCCTCGTCATAGTGGATGATTTCTCAAGGTTTAAATGGGTAAAAATTTTAGCATCCAAGGATCAAGCACCAGAGTATATCATTACTTTCTTAAAGATGATCCAAGTACGTCTTAATGCTACTGTTCGCCGCATTCCCACTGATAATGGAACTGAGTTCGTTAATCAAACTCTACGAGACTATTATGAAAAGGTAGGTATTTCACATGAAACTTCTGTTGCCCGCACTCCACAACAAAACGGTGTCATGGAAAGACGTAACCGTACACTTATGGAAGCTGCTCGAACTATGTTGATTTATGTGAATGCTCCTTTATTCTTATGGGATGAAGCAGTGGCAACCGCATGTTATACCCAAAACCGCTTCATCATCGTAAACGCCATGGTAAAACTCCATATGAGCTACTTCATGGACACAAACCCGATATTTCATTTCTTCATGTGTTTGATGCACTTTGTTATCCAAATACAAATAGTGAGAATCTGGGAAAACTTCAACCGAAGGCTGATATTGGAATTTTCATTGGTTACTCGCCTGCAAAGAAAGCTTACCGGATTTATAACCGTCATCTTGGAAAGATAGTAGAAACTTTTGATGCCGATTTTGATGAGCTGACAGTGGTGGCTTCTGAGCAACACAGCTCTGAACCCGCTTTACATGAGATGGGAACCGGTACAATCAGTTCCGGACTAACTCCCAACAATCCTACTTCTCCATCATTTATACCACCTACAAGGTCCGAGTGGGACAAGTTATTTCAACCTATGTTTGATGAATTCTTTGATCCACCGAGTAATGATTATCCAGCACTTGCATCAGTTGCTCCTATTCCCGAAGTTGTCGCTCAAGATAATGGAAATTAGTCCGAGACATCTAATGTTACTCTTGAACCAGATGTCCCATCCCCCAACAATTCACAAACTACACCTGAATCGTCACCCCCACTCGTTCCTAATGATGTTGAAGAGGATCTCTATGATCACGATTTGGAATATGCTCACTTACAAGAGCTTCCCTTCTTTGGTTCACATATACCTGAAGACCCTACCGGTGCGTCTACCTCAGAGGAAGCTCCTGCAATCGTTCAATCCCGACCAACACGGATTGAAACTCACAACACAAAATGGACAAAGGATCACCCAATCCGCAATATTATTGGTGACATCGATCGACCAGTCTTAACACGCCATCAACTCCAAGAACATGAATTATATTGCTATTTTGATGCATTTCTTTCAGACACTGAACCTAAAAACTGGCAACAAGCCATGACTAAATCATCTTGGATTGAAGCCATGCAAGAGGAACTTAATGAATTCCAACGTCTTGAAGTGTGGAAATTAGTTCCTTTACCCAGCAACGTTGAAATCCTGACATTGTTGTGGGTATACAAGGTTAAACTCGATGAGTTAGGTGGAGTGTTGAAGAACAAAGCTAGATTGGTTGCTAGAGGTTACAAACAAGCTTTGGGTATTGACTTTGAAGAATCCTTTTCTCCTGTTGCACGATTGGAGGCAATTAGATTATTCCTTGCTTATGCTGCTCACATGAATATGATCGTCTACCAAATGGATGTTAAGACGGTATTTCTCAATGGTGAATTAAGGGAAGATGTCTATGTAAGCCAGCCGAATGGATTCGTCAACTCGGAGTATCCTAATCACGTGTACAAGCTCAAGAAGGCTCTTTACGGGTTGAAACAATCTCCACGCGCGTGGTACGATCTCTTATCGTCGTATCTCATCTCGAAAGGCTTCTCCAAAGGCAAAGTGGACCCAACTTTATTCATTCTCAAGGAGGACAACGACATAATACTGGTACAAATTTATGTTGATGATATAATATTTGCTGCTACTAATCAACGATTGTCTTACCATTTTGAGAAAATTATGTCCACACGTTTTAAGATGTCGATGATGGGAAAAATTTCATTTTTCTTAGGGTTGCAAATTTCTCAGAATCCCAGAGGCATCTTCATTAATCAATCCAAATTTGCTCTTGAATCATTAAAGAAATATTATTTTGAAAACTGTGACCCCGTGGATACTCCAATGGTGGAGAGATCCAAGTTAGATGAAGATAAGGAAGGGATAGCTGTCGATCCTAAACTTTACTGTGGAATGATCGGCACCCTTCTCTATCTGACTACTAGTAGGCCTGATTTGCAATTTGCTATATGCATGTGTGCCCGGTATCAGGCTCGGCCTACCCAAAAGCACTTACATGTTGTGAAAAGGATCTTTCGGTATCTTAAAGGAACACTTCATCGTGGTCTGTGGTATCCGAAGGATTCCTCTATTGCACTAATCTCATATGCAGATGCGGATTATGTCGGGTGTCAAGATACCAGACGTAGCACTTCTGGCAGTGTGCAACTTCTTGGAGATAGACTTGTTAGTTGGGCATCAAAAAGGCAGAAAAGCGCTGCGATATTTAGTACTGAGGCTGAATGCATTGCTATGTCCGGTTGTTGTGCTCAACTTCTTTGGATGAGATCACAGTTAACTGACTACGGTCTTGGATTCAACAAAATCTCGATGTACTGTGATAACAAAAGTGCAATCGCCCTGTGCTGCAACTACGTTCAACATTCCCGAGCAAAGCACATTGACATACGCTACCACTTCATCAAAGAGCAAGTGGAAAATGGAGTGATCGAACTATACTTCGTCAACACTGAGTATCAGCTGGCAGATATATTCACAAAGGCCTTAGATCGAGGACGTATCGAGTTCTTGATCGAAAAGCTAGGCATGAAATCATTCTCACCAGCGACACTTAAGGAGTTGGCAGAAGAATCTGAAGAATAGTAGTGGTAAACTATTCTCGAGTATCCTTTGATCGTGATCTTGTATATTATCGTACATATTTAAACCATCAAAAGAAAAATACAGAAATATAAAACTTAGAAAAACCATAAAAAATATAAAACATTCAAAATCCATAAAAAATATAAAATCAAGAAAATCCAAAAATATTTTTCATTTTCAAAACGGGCATGTCTTTTAGTACGGTAATATTTACGGCCTTAGAAATGTCTATTAAAATTGACACGGCGCCATAAATAGAGTCCGTATAAAAGTTGTACAAGTTATAAAATATGCCCATTATGGCTTGTAGTTATTTCAGACTGCAACCCGCTTTTCGCATTAAAGTCACGTATTTCTTATGAAAACGTTGGCTCACAACGGGAATTAATTTTCTCGGGCAAGGTTTACTTTAAAACCTTGTAAGGGACTAAGTTTACTTTATAACTTGGTCTAACACAAACGAGTGTACGTATCAGTGCACTTATTTTGTAAAAATAAGAGAAATCTTATTGTCACCAGAATCGTTCCAACCAATCACTTAACCGGAAAATATCCTCATGAATATTTGTGTCCTTAAAATCATTGACTACAACTCTTTAAATAGAAAGCGGGTCCGTGTTTCAGGGGGAGCAAATATTAAATCTTCTTGGTTTCAAAATTGGTCTTCAAAAAGGATTTTCAGAAAACATAAACTATTCATCATTATCTATTATAGTAAGTGTGCCTTGTGTGGAATAGAAATTCATGTATAGGTTATTGGAATTTTGGCGTTAAGTTTTTGTGGTCGTGTTTGGGAGCGGGTTGGTATTTCGTTAAGTCGATTCGGTTAACTCTAATCACTTTAAATCAAATACTATTAAAAAAGGGGGACCATTCTTGCAATTATTGCAAAATGGGGGGTTAATGTGTCAACTTTGCAAAGAGTTGACCAAGTCAAAACATCACACCCCCCTTTCCCTGTCACCATCGCAAACACACACAAAACATTTGCTTATCCGCCATTGCTGCACCTTGCACACCTTCGATCCTTGTGTCTTTGAATCATTGTTATCTGTTCATCATCTAGGTATTAAATCATGCTCTATTTCTTATCATATATTCCATTTCGTTGCATCTCATCAAAACAGAATCATTAGTTTATATCAAAAATTAGGGTTTGGCGTTTTGCTATGAAAATGGAAATTAAGATGTGGGATTTGTTTAGTATGACTAGATGCTCATGGGTTTTGCCCAGAATCGTTTAAAACATTGCCTAGCTCCTGGAATCGAGAAGTCAACATTTAGATCGGATCCCTGTCATGGATTCCGATGATCATTGCGACATCTTCAATGCGATGCCTTGTCATTGCGATGAGTCATTTCGATGACTCATTGCGATGGGCTATTGCGATGAGTCATTCTGATGGCTCATTGCGATGGGTCATTTCGATGGCGCATTGCGATGGCATATTGCGATGACGCATTCCGATGCGTTATTGCAATGGCATTGTAATAAGTATTGCGATGGGACATATTGTGATGGTTTCTCATTCATTCTGATGGAATTGCACTTATTGCGATGGACTTAGATATTGCGATAGGACATTATTTCAATAGGATTGCGATGCTTTAATCATTGCGATGGCTTGGCTAGGATTCCGATGGATTGATAGTTTGCGATGGACTTAGGACTCTTATTATTCTGATACCTTGTAACTTTGCTATGGAATTTTAGTATTATGCACTTGCCTTAGACTATCTAATGAGTTCGGCCTAGATTGCATTATTTCCTTATTAGGCTTTAAGTAAATTAGGGCCACTATCACGAAACCGAGTTTTATTGAAATTAATTAATTTTATCTCATAAGAATACTTGAAAGGTTTCTTATTACAGAAGTTTATCTTATTTAATAAGTTGACTCCTCTGTAAACAAAAGAGATACAAATTACTTATTCAATGTCTTGTGTTTTGTTTCCAGGCCATGGAAGACAAAGCTTCATCGTGTCTTGCCCTTTGTTCAAGCCTACTATATTTTGGGTTGAGGATAATCCTACAATTCCTGACGTAGTGGTTGAAACTAAACCAAAACACATTGAAGTTTTGGTTGAAACTAAACCATGACCTACTGAGGTGTTAGTAAAAATCAACCCTAGACCTACTGAGGTTCTGGTTATGACAACCAAGAAATCCAAATATTTTAAGAACTAATGCTAGGTCGTTATCTCTTTAGAATAAAATGTCTTTGGCATATCTGTCATTATCCTAAGTGTGTTGTTGAATATAAGGACCTAGTCCATCTGAACCATGTTTGTATGTTGTTTCTCTATAATATGTGGTAATAATTGTTATGATTTATTCCCTATGCTTCAACTTGGCATAGACTTAAGATATATATATTTTGTGTATATCATTTGTGCCTGTGTCATCAAAGCAGGAAAATGTCAATCACAGAGGAACAACAACGACTTCGTGATCTTGAACTTGTTTCGCTCAACGATAGGCTTCCATATGCTGAGAACAACTCTCGATTACAAGAGGATTTTGATCCATCCTTACCAGCTTTCAAAATCGCCACGGATATCCTAGACATATCACCCATCAGAGATACACTCAGATGTACTGCCTCTGTTCCCGAAGTCTACATGCACGAGTTCTGGAACACTGCATCTTTCTCCAAAAAGACTATCTCTTTCCAACTGAACAAAACACCAAGGGTACTTAACTTGAGCATTTTCGGAAATTGTTTAAACTTCCTAGGTTGGCACAAGGAGAACAATTTGTGGCTAACCCAAAGAACGATGAAGTGCTTCGAATCATTCGTGCCATGAATTATGAAGGTGAAATCCACAACCTATCCCAGTTCAACACATCACACATAGGGCAACCCTGGAAAGCACTTATCACCATCATTGTCAAGTGTCTTACTAGAAAGACTAGGGGCACCGATGCAATGAGACCACCACAAGCTCACTTATTTTGGGGATTGTACACTGCATCTAAAGTAGACTATGCACTTCTTCTCTGGCAAGAATTTTGCTATCAGTTTACTGGAACGAAGAAGAAATCCGTGTATCTTCCATTCCCAAGATTCACCAAGCTCATTATCAGCCACTTTATGAAGAATGACCCAACCATTGACACTCGCGGGAATTTCTTCTACCACACCAAAGATGATGACTATGTGATTCTCACAATGAATGCAGACACTAATTCCATAAAGTATGCATTACTTCCTGCCCTAGTACCTGACACAATGGTAAATGATGGAATCAAGGAAAGTGATAAATATCAAGAGATGCTAAATGATATTGACGCACAGTTTAAACGTGCAAATTCATTTCCCTCGGAGAAGCAAAAAGGTAAACGCAAGAAAAGAGTTTCAAAGCGCCAATCAACTGCTTCTTCTAAAGATAAAAGCCCAGGGAAAATGAAAATAGTTGATGAAGATGATGATGAGACGATCCATACTGAGGAAGAACAGGAAGAAGTACCACTCCGAAGGCCTAAGAAAGCAAAGCAGACAAAAGGTAAAGAAGCAAGTGTTGCTTCAAATGAACCTGCTCAACAACAAATTTCTGAAGCCAAACGACTGCGTATCGTTCTTCAACAAAGCAGACAGGAAGCCTTTGCAGGATCAGGCTCAAGAATGTTTGAGGACTTAGCAGATTTTGGTAATCCTGATGCTGACATGGAATTTTATGAAGATCCTATTGATGAAGACGCTTATGAAGATGCATATGAAGATGCTGCTAACTATCATTTTGAAAGTCGTGAGCAGAGTGAAGAACGTGGTAGCAGTGCAGACACTGATACAAGTATGATGTATCGAGATGCCAAAATCACCACATCTTCACCAGAACCAACTCACATGGTGCTAAACGACGATGCTCATGAAACTCTCATACCAGAGACTCAACTTCAAAGTAAGTCTACTTCTGGTTCTGATGATGCTATGAAATATCTATATTTAGAAGGGTAGGGTGTCGAGGTTACAAATACTGACCCATCAACAAATGAAGCAATGGTGGATGTTCTCATAACTACTGTTACATCAACCACCACTTCACCTTTATCCACCCCGGTCATTAGTGAGGTCATAACACCAGTTATCACACCAGCACCTGCTGAACAACCAGTATCAACCACCATCCTAACCACTGAATCTACACCGTCATCCATAGCTAAACAACCTGTATCAACCACCGCCCTAATCACTGAATCTACACCAACACCTATCCTTGAACAACCTGTATCATCCACCACCACTTTAACAGTAATGGTTACACCTCCATCATTAGAACAACAAGTATCATCCACATCCAATCCATTCCTCACTGTCGGTGATCCACTGATCTAGTCTCTTCAATCACAGCTGGAGGCTCAAGCTAAACAAATAGCTTCACTGACTGAAAGGTTCACCACTCCTCTCAAGGAACCGCAACCTGATGAGCCCACACTTCAGAAAATATCTGTCAGAGTGTCCAAACTTAAAGAACAACACAAATCATTTCTTGGTGAAAAGAAAACTCGTGACAAAGAGAATGCTGCTTTTCTTGGGTCAAATGATGAGAAAATGACCAAGATCATTCGACGAGAGGTCAAGTCATATGTTGATCAGCAGCTACCAACTTATGTCGGTAATGGTTTATCTACCCTTCAACTAATGACATTGTTACAGACACGTCTACTGAATATGGGGGCTCACAAATCGAAAAACAAACGAAAAGTTCTACAATATCTCAACAAGGTAATTATTGACGATACACCAGCAGAAACTACCGACTCTAAGTCTGACAATGAAGACGAACTAGAGGAGGAAGATTATGAGGGTAACGGTGAGGAGGATGATGGGAACAATGATCAAAATGAGGAAGAGGATAAGGAAGGAGACGAGGAGGAAGAAGAGGATGAGGAAGAAAAGGATAAGGATGAAGATGAAGATGAAGATGGGGACGAGGATACAAATGACCATCAGGATGACGATGATGATAACGACGATGGTAATGGAATCAACAAGGGTGATAAGAATGACGAAACGGGTAATAATGCCGAAGAGCCAAAAAAGGATGACAGTGATAAGGCTACTGAGAAAGGTTTAGAGGAAGCTGTAGAAAACATTGTTGAAACCGCAGAAAAGACGCTAGAGTCAACTGTACCAGAAACTCAGCATGTTGACACAGGTATATCTACTGCACCAGCTTTTAATATTGATTCTCATAATGAATCTGTAGAATATATGCAAGCAGAAGAACCAACAGGGTCAATACTAGAAGATGAACCTCGCGATGATATACCGGTGATGCAAGATCAACCTTCAACACCATCTGAAGATTAGCACAACATTGATATGGAAGTTGAAGATTTAAATGTTCCAGAACCAACGTTTGCTGAATCTCTTATCATCGATGATACTGTACAAGAGCAAATTTGGCTAAGAAATGCAGCACCACAGCATCCTTTTGACACTACAACTGAAATGGAGCTGACTCAATTCCTCAACAACCCTATCGATTTCTCGGCTTTTCTAAGGTATTCTCATGGGAAACCGACAATGACTCCGGATCTGATCAAAATGGCAGCTGCAAATGTGGACTTCTTTGACACTTAAAAGATCAGCCATAATGAAGCAGAATATCACTTGAATGAGCTTACAAAGGCAATGAGAGCGACAACTACAGGAATTCAGACTCCCGTGTTGCGACCTCTTACACCAACGGTCATTGCCGATTATGCAACGATCCCAATAGAGCACTTTATTTCTCACGATCTTGAATACCTTGAAAATGGATCAAAGAAATATGTCACGTCACTCACTATGGTCAAGGCTGTTAATTTGGAGAATGTTCCATGGATAGAGGATAAAGTGCCTGACACAATATGGAGAAAGAAACTGCTCAAGTTTTATGATACCTATGCTTCACTTGGCATCTCTCACTGGACTGCAGAGAAAAGGTTAGCTTACAATCATTTCCATCGTCCTAAGAGAGGTTCTTCTATTGTCTCAGCTCACAGAATCAAAAGCATCCAAGGAGCAACCACTCAGACTGTCTTCGGTTATGATTACTTGAATGTAATCGTGTTCAAACGTACCGATGAGAAAGAATACCGAATTGACGAAAGTGATCTCCCGTACCTTCAACTTGAAGACATCGAAGACCTTTTGTTGCTATTGGCTCAAGAAAAAGTTGACCATCTACCACCAGAGATTGTCATAGCACTGAGTTCCAACTTTCGTCAATATGCAAGGAAAATCGTCATTCAAAACCGGGTGGAAGACTTTCAACTTGGAGTAGAAAGCTATCAGAAAAAGCTAAACCTGGAACGTCCCCATACGACTCCACTCAGTAATTTCCATAGGAACAAGAAGGTTTACATGGGGACCACAACGCCGGAAGCATGGATCTTTTATCCAAATGAAACTGGCGTCATGCAATATATGCGATTCTTCGAACTGCACAAATTCAGCGATGGAATGCTCAAGCATGTTCGAGATGATCTGACGGTTCTCAATGCCAAGCTACCGCTTCTAGCAGTCAAGTACACTTGGACAACCCAGTGTAAAAAGGGAGCATCGTACGCAATCAGGAAGATTGAGGAACTTCTAAGGAAGCGCCGGTTGCTACGAAGTGTGGAACGATTCGTCGGTGGATGACCATATGGAGCTCACCATAGGTTCACGAAACGAACCATTTAATTATGGTTCGTCTTTTAACAGGTCAACTCCATATGTCTATAGTTGTGAATATGTTACTTTTTGTATAATCAGCTTTTGTGGCATGTTGTAGTGTAAAAGTATGATATTTTTCAAGAATTTCTCTCGAGATTCCAAATCTTTCAAAATATATCGTACTCAAGCACTACAACTAACCCTCATTAATTTGAGGGGGAGCATTAATATGTTCTTTGGCCAACATCTAATTTTATTTTATTACCCAAAGACCGGTTAATCCATTAATATCCAAAATATTGATGGTTAACATTTTGGAAAGGGGAGAAAATGGGATTAAGGAGACTTAATGATATTTGGCTAAACAATAAAAAGGGCTTAAAAGATAAACCAACCTAACATGTGTAATGCACAATTTAAGGGGGAGCATTTTTGATGATCAAAACCACTTAAGGCACAAAAACTTTGATTATAATATCACAAGTGCTTTAAGTGATTTTTCAAGGATTTTTTTTTGGTGACAATACTTACCCAAAACACATTTAATTCACGATGGATGTGGTGACAAAAGGGTGGTAGGTATAGGTATTAGTCCAATGATTCATCAGAACCAATGGAATCTTCCCAAGGACAATTCCCTAGATAGAATTAGAAGTCCTAGGAAAGATGGAGAATGATTGTGAACGTAGCTGAATGCAGACCAAGTACTTAAGCTAGCAATGGAACAATCACAACAAGGTGCTAGTGATGACGTATTGGTAAGCATTGAAGGGGTTGAAGAATGAAAAAGAATTGTAAAGATAAAGGGTGTAAAGAAAGAAGCCCTCCTTACTAGTTTAGGCAGAAACCGGGTCAATACATATGCTATTGAGATCATTTGTTAATGATTCTCGATATTGAAGAAAGACATCATGGACCCAGTGATGCAATGCACATCCCTCCCCAGCTAACTCAAATATCTCTCAAAAGGTATTTGTTTTAATCACACGGAGATCAACACGTTATCTATTGGTTTATTCACTCCGAATAGACTGATATTGAATAGGTGGAACTCCTCTCCAGCCATCGCTCACTAAATCAAAACGCACTATCGAGTCTAGAGCCACGAGATCATCAAAAGTCTCATTAGGACACTTTCCATTTATTCCTTGCTTCTTCACACACTGTGAAAAGTAAGAGATCTTTATGAGTCCTACGCAGTATTCTTGTAATATTGCCAGAACATCCGAGTGATACGCAAGTATTACAATGAAGATGGAAATCCTGCTTGAGCCAACATCAAACAAGCTCATGGTAGGTGACACGTGCGGTTATTTAAGAACTAATCTTGTGGCAACTAGAAAGAAACAGTAGTTTAATTCTTAATTGAACTTAAACTCGTTCTAGGCCTCTACGCATTATCTTATGATCTTGCCAGAACACTCAGAGTGACACTCTTTAGTGTTCACAGTGACGAGTGGAAATCCTTCTAGTGTTAACATCAAACAGCACTTGGTAGGTGACAAGCAAGATTCAATTTGAATTAAGTTTGTGACAACTGGAAAGCAACGATGGTGAATATCTTAATTGAAATTCACTTGTTCCAGGTTTCATGAATTGACGACTTCAATCATAAGGATTTTAAATCTAAATGATTCACTCTTTATGTTCGCAGTCAGCTTTGGACGGTCGAATAAAGAGAACGGGTTTACCCACAAAATCTTGTCAGGAAGTTACTTAATTGAAACTATCCGTCACGGGTACGATATCTAATATCGTCCAACGGTCTCCACCGACCGGAGGTAAAATGCTACCGAATTAGAATAAAATGTCAAAGCCATTTTATGCGTGTCTTATTATGTTGCTGCATTCGAAGACGGTGGCATTGCGGTGTACCTGTTGAAGACGGTGGCGTTGCGGTGTACCCGTTGAAGACGGCCTCACATGCTTATTCCTTCTGCATCAAATACTTCTGCAAATTCAAGAAAGTATGACCTAAAAGTCTTCCGCTGTATCGACTCTGAAACTTTCAAGAATTCAACAAAGGATAAGTGTGTGGGACATGAAGTCACAAAGAGGCGAACATCACAAGAAGATAAAGACTGCACGTGAAAGGCCAAAAGAACGTGTTCCAAGCAAAAGGCTGATATTATTCAACACATATTCACAAAAGGAAGAAAAAGAAAGAAAAGAGAAAGTGGACTAAGAGCTCAAGAACAAGATCTAACATGCTAGATTAGGACTTTGTAAACTTGGATTGACCTCCCTTTGGGGGAGATTGTTGGAAATACGTTTTACGTATATAGAAAGTCTCGGTCACTCCAACAATGTAGTTATAGGCTCGTAGTAGTGTTTTTAGTAACATTTATTAAATAGCCCGACCCATGAGCATGTTCATGGGCCGGAGGCCCAAGTCCATTAAGGACTTGGGTATTTAAAACTCTTTCCACCATGGAAAGAGGTGTTGGTTGTTTCATTTCTTATTTTCAATATAACAAGTTTCTTTCATTTCTCTCTCTAAGTTTCTCTCCCTAGAAAACATCAACCCTCTTGATTCATAAAGATTATCTCGCAACACTTATTGATAAGCCTTATATGATTAGTTAAGGTGAAAACAAGTTTGGATCATGTAATTAAGCAAAGCTAGGAAGTCTTGCTAGAGTTTGTATCTCGATTTGTCAAGTTCATTACATTAATACACTATGAGGCGCATTTATTACTTTTACTATTACTGTCGATAATTTCTATACGGTTGATTCACACTGAACGAGACATGGATAATGTAAATGAATGTCCAAAATCAGATTAGGACTAAGGAATACTTGAGACGAGAACCAGACAATATTGTAACACCCCATTTAATAGGATAGAGTGCTACAGTAATTTATGGCGTATCATCAAAGCATGCAAGGTAAATGTCTAAACATTCATGACCATAAATAGAAATACCAGAATCAAACATCGATAATCTAGTAACTCACAAACAAGCAATATAAGTACTATAAATGGAAAGGACTAAACAATGTCCAAAAGATGTAAAGTATGATAAAGTAGGAATAAATGAATAAGGTAAAAGAGGCCGGATAGCTTCCAATCCGAATGCACATACTCTGGAGTTCCTACTTGCGTCCTTGGGTACCTGCCGTTGGGAACATGGAAAAGTAGACGGCTGAGCATGACGCTCAGCGCACGGATATACAATAAAGCATGGAAAAACATAGAGTATAGAAGCACATAAAGAATATAAAGCATGAATGGCAGCGGAAATGAATAAGTCCTGGAAAACATAGTTGTCTGTCATGTTAACTGATTTTAGTTCTGAAAACAGCTTATGTTACTTATGAAAATCTGTATTAGTTAATGTACCATAATAGCCAATATAGGTCATGAGGTCAACAACGTGCATGAATACTTAGAGGGGAGACCTCATCATGCAATTAGAGGGGTTGCCTTTAATTAACTGGTAAGTTGGTAGGAGGGATCAGCTCCTTGTGAAGGATGCAAGGCACACACCACATTCACCATTAAATCCTGACTGAAACATGTAACTAGGATGCACCCATACGCCCCACATGATAATATAATAATATAATGGCCAAATAACTGAAAAGGGACGTCACGAGCTATTACTCCGCTGTGGTGAAGTCATAACACTAGTGCCTCTAGTGTTATGGTTATGGTACCTCCATAACTAGGTAAAATTGGTCATGCATATATATGGCTAAGGTAACTATTGGGGAAAACAGTTGGCTGCATACGGGAAATCCTAGTGAAGGAAGAGATTGTCCTTACTGAAGGAAGGAAAATCCGTACCTTATGTCCAGTAGAAGCTAACGAAAATGATGAAGACTAATCCGCCTTGACGGATAACACTACATAAGAAATATGGACGTGTATGAGTTGTCTGAATTACATGTATTTTACTGGTTCCGTGTGTTATTAGCTTGTTATATGTATTTTGTCATGTTTTACTGTTTACTGTGTTTAACTGTAGTTATTATGATGTTCTATTGAGTATTATTCATGTATTAGTGTATTATAATACTTGTATTGTAATACTAAGTAACTTTCTAAAAATAACAGGTTTCCATAAATAGTAAGTTTACAAAAATAGAAACTTCCCAAAATTAGTAAGTTCCATAATTAGATTTAAGCTAAATTATAAATAATAAGTGAAGTTAAATTGGTACAATACAAGTCATGGTTATAGCTTAATAATTAAATAACTGGTTAATTTAATTAAAATATACGTTATATGATTTTAATTAAAATACATGTTTTAATTAAAATAACTAAGTATAAATACCTTAGGTTATTCATGAATTAATTTAATAAATTAATCAACCTAAATTTTAATATAACATGACTTATAAAAATAGTTTTTATAAAAACCTGAATCCCGAGCCCGTGTTTTAATTAAGCCAAACCAAATAAGCTATAAACAAGTCCCACCGAGACCTTGGAGGGGTCTCGGTTGACACTACTTAATCAACTAAACATGTAAAAATACCCCGACTTGAAGTCGGGGTCCCTTTGGTCTCGGGTCCGATCAAACAGAACCAACTGAGCCCCATTGAGGTCTCGGTGGTGCCTCGGTGCACACAAACCGAAAACAAAACACACCCCGACTCTTGGTCAGGGGTTTCCTGCTGCGTCCGAGCCTCACACAACCAAGCCGAGACCTTTATGGTCTCGGTGGTGGTGATTAAAAACAAGCCGAGCACCCCCCTTCGGGTCTCGGTGTCTCGGCCGATCCAAACCACAAACCAAACACACCCTTGACAAAATTAATTAATCCTAGGTTATTCCTTTACATGTTCTGTTGAGTCTTAGGATCTAGACTCATCTGGGATATCATGATCATGATTGTAATAAGCACAGCGGAACATAAAGAACACAATCATAACCAAGAACAAGGCTTTCACTAATAAATGATTACTATTAATAAGCTTACTAATAAGCTGACTACTAATAAGCTACTAGTCTTGGAGCCTTATAGGCTTGACGCCAGGAGGAACGCACACACCTATGGTTTACATTGTTTATGAATGAATCAATAACAACCAAGGTGCTACCCTCTTTATATAATAGAGGGACTAGGGTTACATGACAACCCTAGCTTACTAACTAAGCTACTATTTTATTACTAGGTCCTTCATCTTGTTTTGTCATATCAACTCAAGATCTCTAAGTCCCAACAATCTTCCCCTAGTTGATTTGACAAAACCAGTAAGCACAAGCTTCCCCTGAAGCTAATATAGATGAAGGCTAAGCTTCCCCTCGATCCATGCATTCTTCCCCTTTTTGTCACATCAACTCAAAAGGGATCGTCTTCCCCTTAAGAAGTGCACGACAAATCCAGTAGGCTCCATGGAGAGAGATCACTGATGAAGAAAATCAAGTATAACGAATTTGATGAAGAAGTGGAATCTCCCAAACTTGTATCTTATGTCTTGCACTAACCACGTGACGTCGAGCTCGAACAAAATCCTCAAATAAATGAGACACTGATCACAATAACGTAACCCCTTCAAGCGATAGCAAATGTACGCATAGAGCAAACTATCTTAAAAAGGATACTACTCCTTTTAAGATATGAATAGATCGCACCCCTTCGCTAGATATGTCGAGTCTTCGTCACCATATAATACAAACAAGTTATCTTAAAAGGTACTCCCTTCCTTCTAAGATATGATAAGAACACAAAACCTGTGAAAATCAACTACAACAAAAAATAAGTGATACGCAAATGTCTTCTTTAATGAATCTCCACAACGAAATGATGATGGCTGAGAACTCCTCCTCCAGTAACAGTAGTGACATCAGACTAGTCACTAAAAGCAATCTTACTTGACTAGTAGGAACCAAAACCGGCCAAAGAAAATTAGTATACAACAAGCCAGCAGGAACCAGAAGAAAGTCAGCAAGAACATACACCTACCAGTAGGAACAAACCAATAGGAACAAACCAGTGGTACGGACCAGTAGGAACCGACTAGTAGAAACCGACCAGTAGGAGCCGATGATTCAACCAGGAGGAACCATCGAATATTACCATGAGTAACCGAGAACACAACCAACATGAATATATATGACAAGTAGGAACCATAACTCACCAGTAGCATCTCAAACCTCCTTCTTTTTTTTCTTTTTTTTGACTAACTGTCACCACTGTCGCTATACTGTTGCCGAAGCTGTGGCCGTGTCTGTTGCTGTTGCAGTTCGTATAAACCAGCCCTATCACAAAGTCCATGTTTAAAACTTCAACAAATCACTACACGACAAGTTTATATTGTGAATATAGCACATTCACCACTTCTTTACCTTTTTGGCTTCACGTGAGAAATGAAACCAAAAGACCACAAGCATCCTATTTTCCTATGTCGTATATCTTGTATTTTACCATAATACCAATTAATAATATCCTTGAAATCTGCCCCATAACTTCATGAATCAAACATATATGGGAGCAAAATAATATCCATACCTGCGTATGACCTTTGACTACTTCCACACGTTTTGACTTTGCCATCTCATAATTCACATACATATCCCTTAAATCACGTAGGAGATATAACTGTTTCCATGGATAACACAAAGATCTTCCATGTCTTTTAAAAACTAACACCACATGTTTTTGGCCTTATCAAACACATATTGCGTCCATAAATAATCGTGGGTTAGAACTGTGGACTTTATCAACCCCTGCGTATTCTCCAAAGTTACGCATGAATATAACTTCCATAAATGACTAGTCAATAAACATGCTTCCATAAAATCAGGGAATGATAACTATATGCATAATATTGAAGCCAACGTAATTCCCTAAAAGTTAGCAACCAGAAACCAAAACTCTCGGATCCCACCATATCTTTTTCATCACACGTTTCAAACCTATTATAGCAACTATATATTTTCATATATATCACAATTAAAGATAATAGATACCTTGGGACCACGATACAAGCCATTGAGCTATTCTCACGTATCATCATAAACACAAGAAAAGATGTGTCGTACCCTTGTGTTTACAACACCACATGACGCCAATCCATCCTTCTAAGATAAGGGCTGCTCCCTTTTCGTTTTCTTTGTACCACATACAAACTCACATGATTTCTTGGGACCACATATAATGACACGTCCCTTGTTTTCTTTTTGGCCAGACAGAGAGAAGCTGGGATAACGTATCACCTCGATTACATGCTACCATAGTACTTTTGACACCATATGAAATCCTTGAGGACCAGCAGCAATCACGTACCATAACATCAAGAAGGCAGGAATCATCAAGTAACATCAACAATCATCAGCAAGCCAAACTTGTTATTTGTTTTAAGAAGTAACAATAATCAATTCTAGGGTTTCACAAACATAAAACCCTAAAACGAAAATCGTTTGTAGATCACAGCAGCCATAAACACCTAAGATCATACTAGGGTTCACCGTTGATTCAAGAATCAACTCACCAAAAGCTAGTACAATCACCATCACGAACACGAACGTGCCCTTCTCACAGCAACATCATATAACAGCAGCAACAATCATCTAGGGTTTGTTGGGAAAAACCCTAGATCAGCAGCTTTATTTATTTAAAAACAGAAAATATTAACGTAAACCTTGTAGATCAACCAGATCGAGAGCCAACAAGCTCTGATACCACTTGTTGAGTCTTAGGATCTAGACTCATTTGGGATATCATGATCATGATTGTAATAAGCACAACGGAATATAAAGAACACAATCATATCCAAGAACAAGGCTTTCACTAATAAATGATTACTATTAATAAGCTTACTAATAAGCTGACTACTAATAAGCTACTAGTCTTGGCGCCTTATAGGCTTGACACCAGGAGGAACACACACACACACCTATGGTTTACATTGTTTATGAATGAATCAATAACAACCAAGGTGTTAACCTCTTTATATAATAGAGGGACTAGGGTTACATGACAACCCTAGCTTACTAACTAAGCTACTATTTTACTACTAGGTCCTTCATCTTGTTTTGTCATATCAACTCAAGATCTCTAAGTCCGAACATGTTCATGTTATTAATTAATTTTAAACATGAAATCATAAGAAAATAAAAATGAAAAGAAAGGATTTTGAATATACCAATGCGTGTAGAATGACGAGGTGATCATGAATAATTAAACAAACACAAAAATCGTCCGGGTTTGCCCTTTTTCTTGATGTTGCCGGTGGATTTGGTGAAACAAGGAGGAAGAGGACAAAATTTTCTGTAAACCTAAAATAATGAAAAAGGTTTTCTCCAGATGTTTTTATTAAACTTGATTTTTGGCCAAAAGGCCCACTTGGCATCCCTTCTCTTGTCTAGCCGTGGCATAGGGGCCCACTATGGGGTAAACCCGTAGTTTTTCGTGTGTTAAATAATTTACGTGTGTGTTCGTGATTTATTATTCATGATTTTGGTATTCGTGATCGTGTCACATTTATAATATTCATGGTTGTTCGTTATTTATTGTCGTGACACGTGTATTAATATTATAAATGGAAAGTTTAAATTATACCGTGTTTTCGTAATTTACTGTTCATGTGTACTGTTCATAGGTTTTTAATGCGGGTTTTACAACTCTTCCCCTCTAAAAGAACAATTCGTCCTCGAATTGGAGAAACGTAAACTGAAAAAAAACATACCCGAATTAGAACTGGAAATGAGGGTAAGAAGTCTGTATAGACTCATCCGTCTCCCAAGTGGCTTCCCGGTCAGGATGATCCCTCCAGAGGATTTTGACGAAAAGGATCGTCTTCCTACGCATGACACGATCTTGTCGCTCAAGAACTCTCTCGGGTTCTTTGGCATATGAAAGATCCTCTCGAATATGATCAAGTGATACTGGACAACATGAACTGGATGATAGTTATATCCTCTAAGTAAGGACACATGGAACACGTTGTGAACGTGTGATAGCTGAGGCGGTAACGCTAAACGATATGACACTTCACCAACGCGTTCTATGATGTCGAGCGGTCCGATGAAGCGAGGACTGAGCTTCCCTCTGATTTCAAAACGTCTAACTCCTCGTGTAGGTGATACCTTGAGGAAATTGTGATCACCCACGTTGAAAGACACATCTCTACGACGTTTATCAGCATAGCTATTTTGACGAGCACTAGCTTCCTGAAGTTTTGCCTTGGCGACAACGACCTTCTCATTGGTCACTTCAATCATCTCTGGTCCTTCAAGAAGTCGTTCGCCCACTTGATCCCAACAGATTGGGGCGCGACACTTTCTACGATACAACATCTCAAAGGGAGCACACTTGATGCTAGCGTGCCAGCTGTTGTTGTATGCAAATTCTACTAGGAATTGTTGGGTCAAAAAGTTGATGTGGCAGAAACTCAAAAACGAAGAAAACATGAAGTTATTGTCCAAGCGTTGTCAAGAGCAATTTAGGTGTTGACAAGAACAAATCCAGCATTATAGGCTCAAGAGTTGTCGTGTACAATCTAAGCATTGTCACATGCAATTCAAGAGTTGATAGAATTGTAGACAAGAAGCTTTTAGAAGATTCTATTTGGATATATATGCAGGATATATTCTGTATATGTTTATCTAAATAGAAGATTCACATGTTTATTTATTCTTATCTCTTGTAAACCTTAATCCTTACACTATAAAAGGAACCAAGGGTCTTAGGTTTTATTCATACTTTCAATCACAATGTAAACCTAAACGTGTGTGTGCACTAGACGTGGGATCCAATGTATACACGTCTAGTGGATGTTTGTTATTAATATAATGAACATCCCTTTTGTTTTAATTCATGTTATTGTGCCTAAACACCTTGTTAATGATTGTTGTTCTAATTCCGCTTTGATTGTTTAATCATATGAACAATGATCATTCCTAGTTGCTTCAAAGATCCGGATACCAAGGTTTCCACAATTGGTATCAGAGCCTCGTGGCTCGTGATGCTAGGACCAACAAGGTGTTCGTGTATGGTGAAAAGAAGAAAAATCCGTCTAGGGTTTTTCTGGGCGTTTTTGTGTGTGCAGCAGTATTCAGAAGGTCATAACTTTTGATTGAACCGTTGGATCGTCACGAAATTTTATATGTGTGTTCTTCATACACATATCTAAACATCCACCGAAGGGATTGTCCTGTTTTATCCCCAATCAAAAGTTATTACGCGTTAAAGTTGGCTGATGAGTGATTTTCAGATTTTCTGATTTTGCATGAAATCATGATTTAGGGTTTCAACAAACCCTAGATCGATTCTATACAGAAAAGAAGACATGTTGTTAGTCTTGGGGAATCGATTCTTCATCGGTGATGAACCCTAGCAACATGTTTCTTAAACGGATGTTATTAGGGTTTGCATAAACCCTCAATTCGCCTATTGAAGTTCTTGTTTGGAGTGTTATCCAGATCTGCTGCACAATAAGGTTAGGGTTTGATCATGCAACACAAACCCTAATCAATGATGTACTGTTGATGAACAAAAGGTGCAACAGGAATTGAGGTCTGCTGTTTGGTGATGTATATTCGCATGACCTTAAAGGGAAAAAGGACGTGATTGGTTCACACGATGAAGAGTATTCACATGAAGAGTATTCGTGTTCACACGATGCTAGGAATGTGATTGGATGAGTCGTTTGTAGCCTTGACGTTAACTGTAGAAAGTATATTATTCACGGATTTAGTTTATGCAAAAGAATAAGCATGTAGTGTGTTCACATGGTACAAGCTTTTCTATTGGTGGAGAAATTGAGTGTTCACATGGTTACTATGGACCTGCATTTACACGATCAAAACAGCAAGGACGAATTAAGAAGTGAAAAAGATATGAGCTATTTTTGGACGTGATTTCATGTTATGGATTCTATTCTTATATGGTCCTACATATACGTAAGGCATAACATTGATACACATGTTTTAAAGAATTTGTTATTGATTAAGTTACTGTTGAAGCTCATAACCCTAGATGACGTCAGCAGAAAAAGGAGACGTGGACGCTGACAAGGTTTAATTTAACGCTGACAGGAAGTGTTTTGACGCTGACAGAATAAGTCAACGCTGATAGCATTGACAGTGTCGTCCGAGATATGGTTTTTCCAACGCTGATAGGTATTGTCCGATATCGGACAATACAACTGACAAAGATATTGGATAAAGAAGGATCTTGGATAACACAATGATTGCTGCTGTTT
Organism: Glebionis coronaria; assembly: GCA_025667525.1. Taxonomy (NCBI): domain Eukaryota; kingdom Viridiplantae; phylum Streptophyta; class Magnoliopsida; order Asterales; family Asteraceae; genus Glebionis; species Glebionis coronaria. The sequence continues at coordinate 608,661,957 of CM046879.1, forward strand.
GAGAAAATTGGTACGTTTTGAGCACACAAAAAGGTGGTAATTACACACGAAGGTACATGGAATCTCCGTTTTAATTTAGAATATCATGATGATATTTATGGCTCGGATACTTTTGAAAGGAATTAATGATTTTAATGCGAGTTAGCAACGATTCATGAAGTAATTTATTGGAGTATGTAATCGGGATAGCCTTGTGAAAGAGTTATTCGTTGTTTACTTTTACATACAAAGATATTGGTTCATCATGAAGAGGTGTTGGCTTAAGGGGGAGAATTCTTATGGTAAGTTTGATGATTGAAGAAGATTTTCGCGAGTTTGTGTTCTATCATATCGTAAAGTCATGCACTTGCGACTTTAAAGGTAACTTGTTCGTGCTTTACATGGTTGGTGATGAAGGCTTGTCATAACACTTGAAGGAGTTACATTATCGTGCTCAGTGTCTCACACAGGATGAGAATATTGACAAGAGATCGAGGTCTGCTTATAATGCTAAAGGTATAAGTTCTTTGTCACGTGGATAGTACAAGATATGGAACACAAGGTTGGGTTATTCTACTTCTACATCAAAAATATTATATTAATTGTTCTTCAAGATCATTACATAGAGCTACATTGGGAGAATCTTCAAAGATTGCATACTTTATTTACTTCCTTGTTAATGTGACAAAAAGGGGAAGACATACATGCTACATTTGAGGGGAAGCAATCTGATGATCATGTACAACTTACAAGAGATACATATAGAGTTTTGCCACTATCAACTAGGGGAAGATTGTTGGGTCAAAAAGTTGATGTGGCAGAAACTCAAAAACGAAGAAAACATGAAGTTATTGTCCAAGCGTTGTCAAGAGCAATTTAGGCGTTGACAAGAACAAATCCAACATCGTTGGCTCAAGAGTTGTCGTGTACAATCTAAGCATTGTCACATGCAATTCAAGAGTTGATAGAATTGTAGACAAGAAGCTTTTAGAAGATTCTATTTGGATATATATGTAGGATATATTCTGTATATGTTTATCTAAATAGAAGATTCACATGTTTATTTATTCTTATCTCTTGTAAACCCTAATCCTTACACTATAAAAGGAACCAAGGGTCTTAGGTTTTATTCATACTTTCAATCACAATGTAAACCTAAACGTGTGTGTGCACTAGACGTGGGATTCAATGTATACACGTCTAGTGGATGTTTGTTATTAATATAATGAACATCCCTTTTGTTTTAATTCATGTTATTGTGCCTAAACACCTTGTTAATGATTGTTGTTCTAATTCCGCTTTGATTGTTTAATCATATGAACAATGATCATTCCTAGTTACTTCAAAGATCCGGAAACCAAGGTTTCCACAGGAATATATAATCATCCCAGCTTCCTGACCATTCTAGAGCACACAATTGCAGCATGTCCTCCAATGTCTGAATGGTACGTTCCGACTGTCCGTCGGTCTAAGGATGAAAGGAAGTGCTGAGCTTAAATCTGGTGCCCCAAGCTTTCCGTAGACTCTGCCAGAAACGGGATGTGAAACGGGGATCTCTGTTAGAGATGATTTCTGATGGAGTACCATGCAGTCTCATGATCTCCCTCTGGAATGTGTCTGCTAATTTGCTGATCGGATGTTCCTTGCGAATCGGCAGAAAATGAGCAGAGTTAGTCAACCTGTCCACAATAACCCAAATAGCGTCATTCTTCTTCTGAGTAACCGGAAGACCAGTAACAAAATCCATGGATTTTGTCCCAGTTCCATGCTGGAATATCTAATGGTTGTAGTAAACCACTAGCTCGTTGATGTTCGATCTTCACCTGCTGGCAGATCATACACTTAGAAGCAAAGGTGGCAACATCCTACTTCATACCACTCCACCAAAAGTGTTGCTTGATGTCGTAGTACATCTGATATAACCAGGATGTATGGTAAATGGAGAACTGTGAGCCTCAGTCAACACAGCTTCCCTGAGAGTAGATCATCAGGAACCACTAGTCTAGTGCCGTGCCATAAGATATCGTCGTCGTCAACACGAAACTCCGTCCGTTGATAAAGGGTTTGAATGATAGCCCAAATATCACCATAGTCCTTCTGAGCTTCCTTGATCCTAGAATGTAAATTTGGTTCCACTCTAAGATTAGCCTAGTAACCGTGCTGTCCTCGTACACAGAACTCAATATCAGTCATCTCTAAGTCACGAATGATCTCCTTTGCAATCCAAATGCCAGCAATCATACCCGACGTTCTGCTTAGAGCATCTGCCACCACATTCGCATTACCAGGATGGTACTGAATGTTGGTGTTGTAGTCCTTCAATAGCTCTAACCATCTCCTCTGTCTCATATTCAGTTCCTTCTGGATGAAGATGTACTTGAGACTCTTGTGGTCGGTGAATATATCACATGATTCACCATACAAATAATGTCTCCAGATCTTCAACGCAAAAACAACTGCTGCAAGCTCTAAATCGTGAGTAGGATAGTTTTCTTCATAAGGTTTCAGTTGTCGTGATGCGTATGAAATAACCTTCCTATGTTGCATGAGAACACAACCTAAACCCTTTCCTGAAGCGTCACTATAAATCTGAATTCCACCTGAGCCAGATGGGAGAGTAAGAATAGGTGCAGTCACTAACTTCTTCTTAAGATCTTCAAAGCTCTTCTCTCGCTCTTCCGTCCAGGCGAATTTCTCTCCTTTCCTCATCAGCTTAGTCAAAGGTAAGGCTAACCGTGAAAAGTTCTCTACAAACCTGTGGTAGTATCTAGCTAAACCCAGAAAACTTCTAACTTCTGTTGCAGATGTACGTCTTGGCCATTTAGTGATAGCTTCAACCTTGGTAGGATCCATGGTGATCCCCTCTGCAGATACAATATGGCCCATAAATGCCACCTTGGTTAACCAGAACTCACACTTAGAGAACTTGGCGTTCAACTGCTTCTAACGAAGAATCTGTAAGACTGTACGCAGGTGTTCCTCATGTTCCTCCTTGGATTTGGAGAATATCAAGATGTCATCAATGAACACAATAACGAACTTTTCCAGAAACTCATGGAAGACACGGTTCATCAAATCCATGAAGACAACTGGAGCATTAGTGAGTCTGAATGGCATGACTACAAACTCGTGAGTGCCCATAACATGTACGGAAAGCAGTCTTGGAGATATCCTGCTCTTTAACCCGTAACTGATGGTAGCCGGACCTCAAATCGATCTTGGAGAAATGCATGAGACCCTGAAGTTGATCGAATAGGTCATCAATTCGCGGCAAAGGATAACGATTCCTGATCGTGATCTTGTTCAGCTCACGATAGTCTATACATAAACGCATGTTGCTGTCTTTCTTCTTCACGAACAGTACTGGTGCACCCCATGGCGATGCACTGGGATGAATGAAACCTCATTCTAAAAGTTCCTGCAGTTGATCTTTTAGTCCCTTAAGCTCTATAGGAGCCATACGGTAAGGAGCTTTGGAAATTGGCTCTGCACCTGGTATGAGCTCGATTCCAAACTCGACTTCACGAATAAGTGGTATGCCCGGAAGTTCATCTGGAAATACGTCAGGAAACTCTGACACAATAGGATTATCTTGGATCGATGGAGACTCGGCAGTAATTTCATGAATATTGGCTATGAAGCCCTGACAGCCGTGTGATAGCAATGCATGCGCCTCCATGGATGAAATAATTTGTACTGACCTCCCTGGCAGAAAACCATGGTGTATATACTCTAGAGATATAACATCACCGAATATAACCCGATAAGTATGGCAGTCAATCGTGGTCTGGTGTTTGGATAACCAGTTCATGCCCAAAATCAAGTCAAAACGCACATGTCCAAAGGAAGTGCGTCAACTCTACGGATCTTGTCATCAAATTCTAGGGGAAGATCTCTATACACTTGAGTGATTCGTACAGAGTCCCTAAGTGGCGTGGAAATGCATAAGGAATTATATAATGGCATCAGGGAAATCCTAACACGTACAGCAAAAGTAGTGGACACGACTGAATGCGTTGCTCAAGTATCAAATAGAACACATGCTGCCAAACCATTCATAAAGAGATTTCTGGTGATGGTACCTGAAGTCTCATTCGCCTATTCTCGAGTAGTAGTAAACACGCGACCAGAAGTAGGAGGTGTCTTGGTGTCGCGTGTCCAAAGGTTCCTTCTATCTCACCCTGGCGACATTCCTTCTGCTGATGGCCTTGTTGGCCACACTTGAAACAATCACCAGTACCTCGGCGACAAATACCAGAGTGTCTGCGCGAACAAGTAGGACAGACATGATGCGTGAATCCTCCAGTAGGCATCCTAGTTATCTGAGAGCCTGTTTAAGGATTACATGCATGAGACATGATCGTGGAACATAAACATGATTACATAGAAGATGTAAATTTACCAGATGAGGTAGAACGGTTAGGCTGTGAACCCCTACGGTCCTGATCTATGCCGTTACCATTATTCCTGAATTAACAATTGTTGGAGTGTTAGAATACCATAACATAAAATAGCTGAACATGAAAGAAGGTTAATGTAGGGACCTGCTGTTGTTCGAGTTGTTAGCGTTGTTATGGTAACTATCGTTACCACCACGCCTCTCAGAACCAGAACGATCGTTAGTCTGACCGTTTCCCTTGGATGCTTGCTGCTGAGCGGTCGCAGGCTTACGATCGTCAGTCTTCTGCCTGGAATATATATATTGTTGAACAGAGATTTATATGAAATGAATAATATTTATGGAAACGAATTGTTTACAATTAGTGATTGAAGATACCTCTTCACTGCTCTGTCATCACCGAACTCCTCTCGTTCCTGAAGCATCTCGAGCTTACGGGCTGCATCGGCCACCTGTGCCACTATAGTGAAAGTAGCACATACCAGGTTGTTGGGAACCGAAGTGCGAAGTGCCCAACGAAACTTCTCAACCTGCTTCGTAGCAGTTCCTGCGGCTGGACCCAGAAAACCTGCTAACCGGAGAAACCTTTGCATGAATTCATTGATATTTTCACCAGCAATCTGCTGAATGTTGTGGTAGTCCCTCTTGAGCTTCTCTTGTTCAGCATGTGGAAGGTACTGATTAAGGAAGAGCTCCTTAAACCGGTCCCATGTCAGCTGTGCAACCCAATTATCACCACCGTTGGACTGCTTGACCGATTTCCACCACTGCAGCACATCACCTTTAAACTTATAGCAAGCCAGTCTTGCCTTGAAAACACCATCACAACCCATTGCATCGGAAATCTTCTCGATGTGAGAAATCCAAGCTTCAGCCTCGTTGGGGCTGTCAGTCTGCTGAAACGAACGGGGTCGCTGTTTGTTGAATCTCTCCAACCAAGTCATAAGAGTAACCGGTGGAGGAGAAGGAGGGTTGTTGTGATTACCATGAGCCTGGAATTCCGCCTGAAGTTCATCCATGATTTCATTGTGAAGTTGGGGAAGGAGGGCTTGCAGAGCTGCATTGACAACTGCTGTCAAATCTGGAGTATTGCGATTGTTCACCATCTGACAGTTTAAAACAACAAAATGCAACATAAATTATGAATCTGAAATGAGATAACATAAGAATGCATGAACAATGTATAAATCAAAGAAGCAGTTTATAATGCATGAAACAATGTAAAAATGCATGCTGTAGTTTATAAAACTTTTATATGAACGGGAGTGAACGCTTATGGTCAGTTCACTCAAAACAAAAGACATGGCACGGGGACGCCAATGGGTCGGTCCCAAAGTTAAAAGTTTCGATAAAAGCACATGCGACTAAATAGGGCCAGTCCTGTACCAACCATTACTTAGTCATAAACCTGCTATAATGATATCAATGCATGAAATAAAATGAAAATGAATGAATGCATGAAAACCAACTGTCAGTTCTAAGAAGACATTGGTGACTACCCGTAAGTCACATGTCATGTTTTACAGAGCTATAGGTCGAAACCTTGGCTCTGATACCATAATTGTAACACCCCATTTAATAGGATAGAGTGCTATAGTAATTTATGGTGTATCATCAAAGTATGCAAGGTAAATGTCTAAACATTCATGACCATAAATAGAAATATCGGAATCAAACATCGGTAGTCTAGTAACTCACAAACAAGCAATATAAGTACTGTAAATGGAAAGGACTAAAAAATGTCCAAAATATGTAAAGTATGATAAAGTATGAATAAATGCATAAGGTAAAAGAGGCCGGATAGCTTCTAATCCGAATGCACATACTCTGGAGTTCCTACTTGCGTCCTTCGGTACCTGCCATTTGGGAACATGGAAAAGTAGACGGCTGAGCATGACGCTCAGTGCACGGATATCAATAAAGCATGGAAAAACATAGAGTATAGAAGCATATAAAGAATATAAAGCATGAATGGCAGCAGAAATGATAAGTCCTTGAAAACCTAGTTGTCTGTCATGTTAACTGATTTTAGTTCTAAAAACATATCTTATGTTACTTATGAAAATTTGTATTAGTTAATGTACCATAATAGCCAATATAGGTCATGAGGTCAACAACGCGCATGAATACTTGGAGGGGAGACCTCATCATGCAATTCGAGGGGTTGCCTCTAGTTAACTGGTAAGTGGGTAGGAGGGATCAGCTCCTTGTGAAGGATGCAAGGCACACACCACATTCACCATGAAATCCTGACTGAAACATGTAACTAGAATGCACCCATACGCCCCACATGATAATATAATAATATAATGTCCAAATAACTAAAAAGGGACGTCACGAGCTATCACTCCGTCGTGGTGAAGTCATAACACTAGTGCCTCTAGTGTTATGGTTATGGTACCTCCATAACTAGGTGAAACTGGTCATGCATGTATATGGCTAAGGTAACTAATAAACATAAGCATTTAATCTGTAACTACTGGGGAAAACAGTAGGCTGCATACGGGAAATCCTAATGAAGGAAGAGATTGTCCTTACTGAAGGACGGAAAATCCGTACCTTATGTCCAGTAGAAGCTAACGGAAACGATGAAGACTAATCCGCCTTGACGGATAACACTACATAAGAAATATGGACGTGTATGAGTTGTCTGAATTACATGTATTTTACTGGTTCCGTGTGTTATTAGCTTGTTATACGTATTCTGTCATGTTTTACTGTTTACTGTGTTTAATTGTAGTTATTATGATGTTCTATTGATTATTATTCATGTATTAGTGTATTATAATACTTGTATTGTAATACTAAGTAACTTTCTAAAAATAGCAGGTTTCCATAAATAGTAAGTTTCCAAAAATAGAAAGTTCCCAAAATTAGTAAGTTCTATAATTAGAATTAAGCTGAATTATAAATAATAAGTGAAGTTAAATTAGTACAACACAAGTCATGGTTATAGCTTAATAAATAAATAACTGGTTAATTTAATTAAACTATACGTTATATGATTTTAATTAAAACTAGCCGGCTACCCGCGCAATGCGGCGGCGGGTAGCCGGTGACTACTTTTATGGCAAAAACAGATAAACGAAATCCATATCTTATATCGTAAGATTTGGCTAAACCTACGAAACCATCATTAAAGTTCATATCTTATGTCGAACAGTGAATAAATAAAACATCATTTGAGTTCATCTACATCAATGGTAAGCGCTTCTCATTTCTCATATTCTCACTGATTACAATTCTTTGCCGACGAAGTAGTGTATAATATTGGAAACATATGCACAAAATTATCGGCTATAATTTTGTTACATGAAACACCTAAACCATGCTTTTGAAACACCTAAACATAAGCATAGGTGTTACATGAAACACCTAAACCATACTTTTGAAAATAAACAATAGTAACTGAAAATAAGCAATAGTAACTCAAAGTGTGAAAATCCTCAGTTATTCATCTATCAAAACCAAACTAAACTAAAGCATCACCTACAACCACATCTAAAACACATTCAATCAAACATCACACGTCTTAGTTACACGGGCTATTTATTTTTTCTTTTGTGGATGGTTTATATATCCTGTTGCTTCGGCTGTTTGAATCTACTAAAAAACAATGTTTGAATGTTATACTTAGAATACATATATATCTGGTCAAAACACCACAAAAACAAACTTGAAACAACCCAAAAACTACATAAACACCAACGAAACTACCCCGAATCAAATACCACCGTATTAAGCAAGATCTCGTGGTCTTGGTGGCGGCTTCATTTAATGGTGGTGGCGGTGCCTACGGCGGTGGCAACGGCAGCGGTCGAAGTTGGATTTCAGATGTGTGTTAGAAAAGGAGAAAGGAAGAACTTGAAAGTTTAGATGTGTTTTGTGAGTTTAGATGTGTGTTTCTGCCTTTGGTTGTGTGTTTATATGTAGTATTGTTGTAACCGAATATTAAAAACACAAATTAATTCTCTTCTTTACTTTTTAAATGGGCCGTTACGCATTGACTTTTAAAAGAAAACGTAAATAATATTAGAGGACGTTTTGTAACTGAGCCATAAAAATAAGCTTTAATACTATAGCAGTTACAATACAATACAAATGCTTTTTATGTAACTTTTCTTTATTACTTTTTATAGAAATGTTTATGTCTTAAAATTTTAAGACTTCCTTAAATAGAATGTCTTAAATCTTTTATAAAGTATTAAGATACATGTTTTAATTAAAATAGCTAAGTATAAATACCTTAGGTTATACATGAATTGATTTAATATATTAATAAACCTAATGTTTAATATAACATGATTTATAAAAATATTTTTTTATAAAAACTCGAATCCCGAGCCCGTGTTTTAATTAAGCCGAACCAAATAAGCTATAAGCAAGACCCACCGAGACCTTGGAGGGGTCTCGGTTGACACTACTTATTCAACCAAACATGTAAAAATACCTCGATTTGAAGTCGGGGTCCCTTTGGTCTCGGGTCCGATAAAACAGAACCAACCGAGCCCCATTGGGGTCTCGGTGGTGCCTTGGTGCACACAAACTGAAAACAAAACACACCCAGACTCTTGGTCGGGGGTTTCCTGTTGCATCCAAGCCTCACACAACCAAGCCGAGACCTTTATGGTCTCGGTGGTGGTGATTAAAAACAAGTCGAGCACCCCTTAGGGTCTCGGTGTCTCGGCCGGTCCAAACCACAAACCAAACGCACCCTTGATAAAATTAATTAATCCTAGGTTATTCCTTTACATGTTTATGTGATTAATTAATTTTAAACATGAAATCATAAGAAAATAAAAATGAAAAGAAAAGATTTTTGAATATACCAATGCGTGTAGAATGACGAGGTGATCACAGATAATTAAACAAACACAAAAATCGTATGGGTTTGCCCTTTTTCTTGATGTGGCCAGCGGCTATGGTGAAACAAGGAGGAAGAGGACAAAATTTTCTGTAAACCTAAAATAATGAAAAAGGTTTTCTCCAGATGTTTTTATTAAAATTGATTTTGGGCCAAAAGGCCCACTTGGCCTCCCTTCTCTTGTCTAGCCGCGGCATAGGGACCCACTATGGGGTAAACCCGTAGTTTTTCGTGTGTTAAATAATTTACGTGTGTGTTCATGATTTATTATTCGTGATTTTGGTATTCTTGATCATGTCACATTTATAATATTCATGGTTGTTCGTTATTTATTGTCATGACACGTGTACTAATATTATAAATGGGATGTTTAAATTTTACCGTGTTTTCGTAAGTTACTGTTCACGAGTACTGTTCATAGGTTTTTTAATGCGGGTTTTACAAATATGGTACCTGTTTAGAGGCGGGTTGATTATTTAACCGTTTTGGCTACTGATTCACGCATAAGTTTTTGCTCAATGATGTTTTGTTAACACTTAAGATCAACTACAAGTCCTGTTTTTTAGTTCCACCTGAACAAAACTGTAAACACAACTTTTTCCCATACCATGGACCGAGAAGCAAACCCTACATAACCACTTTTGTTCCTAACCGATGTCAAAACACTTACTCTTATGGTACATTGGATCGAGTTTTGTGTTGCATGCCATGAAAACAGGTGTTCGTGTTGCAACAGGACCAACACGTTCAAAACAAAATCAAACACGAACAATGACTTCCATGTAACAAAAGCAATCCGTACTCAACAATGTACAATATGCAAATCACAAAAAATAAAAGAAGCACATTATTCATGCCATTATACGACCTAAAATTCTAAATAAAGTGTTGTACGATACCGACAAGAAAGCCGAAGTTCGATAACGCGAAACCGCTAGATCGCGAGTTGTATCGAGCATAAGTAGCGAACACGAGAGACTACAAAGAACTGACAAATATATGCACACGGTATACCCTCAACTACCTATTTATTAATAACGCTAATAAATAATACATTGAGAAAGAAGAATACAATGAACTAGGATCCCCCCTCATCCCTATTTATAGAGATGAGGGGGTAGGCACCTCCATAAGTCAAATAGAAAACTTCTTATAAACCAACTTAAGGAGGTTAGCCTAAATACTTCCTAATACAAGTCTATTCCTAATATATATAACAAAGTACACTTAAGTCCCTAAACTATATTTAAGTTTGCTCCTAATATTCCAACAATTTCCACCTTAGGAGTAATACTAAAACATAACTGATACTCGACGCCTTTTACCGGTGTTGGAACCTCGGACCCGAGACCACCTTGTTAACCAAGCATTGTACTTCTGTAATTTCCCTAGATTAGCTTCCATAGACTCCTTCACGTTCTTCTTCTCAGCAACATTACCCTCCGCACCCTTGACCAGGTACTCCGGTTACCGTAATGTTTACCACCACCTTTATACCAAGGTGTACGTTTTCCTGCTAGTGTACCAAGCAGCCCGTGTTTGCCTTTTCTTCAGGTTGTTTATCCTCTAACCGTCTTTGAGCCACTGCAGCATGATTGTTACTAACCTGAAAAACCTAAGCTTCACAACCCTCTTGAGCTCCATGCAGTTCCACCTCAAACCGTATTTGAGCCTCTGCAACATGATCGTTACTATCCTGAAAAAACCTCAGCTTCACGATCCCCCTGATCTCCCTGCAGTTCCACCTCAAACCAAACACGTTTATCAACCTGTACTTCATGGACTCCTCTTTAACACCAGGACCAAGTTGTTTGAACCCAACTTGTTTTGAACTTCCATGCTTATGTACATTAAACCCATTGAATTTTTCGATGTTAAACCTAGTTATAAAATTAGCCACTTTTTCCCTTTGTTGTTTACTAAACCTTGTGAAAAACCTCACAATCACAAACCGACAAAGTCCCTTCGGTAATTCCCTAAATCTTGTGATATATTAAATCTCACAATCACGAATTATGAAGTCCCCTTGCTTTATCGATATAACCCTAAGAGAAACCTTCAAACAAAGAACTGACAAATATATGCACACGGTATACCCTCAACTACCTTTTTATTAATAACGCTAATAAAGTCTACATTGAGAAAGAAGAATACAATGAACTAGGATCCTCCCTCATCCCTATTTATAGAGATGAGGGGGGTAGGCACCTCCTTAAGTCAAATAGGAAACTTCCTATAAACCAACTTAAGGAGGTTAGCCTAAATACTTCCTAATAAAAGTCTATTCCTAATCTATATTACAAAGTACACTTAAGTCCCTAAACTATATTTAAGTTTGCTCCTAATATTCCAACATAAAGCCAAAGTCGATTTTGGGCAGCTTAACACGTTGGAACTTAGGAATGCTAAGACTATGAACTGGCGAAGATTTGATGAGGTTACCTGTAGTCAACGAATCCGTATCTTCATTGTTACCATTTGGTTTAGGACGTTTAATCATACCCATAAACAAGCAACCAATGGAACGAAATGGGTGAGTCACTCCGTCTTTGACTTTTAGTATGATGGAGACTAGGGATATCTGTCAAGTGATGGTCAGGACTATTATAGCTGAAAGAAGACGGTTTGTACCTTAGACCCAAACAGACTTAACTTTCCGGTTTGGGTAGCCGGACTATGGATCCTTTTCCGTATACCCGTGTCTATCAAAACCTTAAACAACATAGTACAATACAGTATTACATTATCACTAGTACCCCTCCAATCCTTCAAACCCGATTCCATTATCTGGGCTTTCTCAAATCAAGCCAGCTGCCTCCTTTCTGATCTCATTCCTTTTATTCATTTGTATTTCATTTTTTACCTCTCATAGTCAACTCAACAAAGTACACAAAATTGAAATGACGAAGCTTCATATGACCTCAGCCATCATGACATGATTTAAAAACAAAACAACTGATGAACCAGATTGAATATCGTCCTAGGTTATAGTTATATTATGCAATCATCCTTTTAAGGTACGCAAGGCTTGAGTCTATATATATATTGCAACACTTTTTGATTTATGACATTTGGGTTTTAATAGTTAAAACTGTATATGTTGCGCTAATACTAGTTGTTTTAATAGTAAAAGAAAAACTAATCGTCTTTTTCTTGAAGCCAAGCGCCGCCTTGACGTAAAACATTGTTCCTTTCTAATCGTTTGAGGCCCCATTTAGTTCTATGAAGCACATCATCCATCACAGGTGGATCCCGGTCCTTTGTATCATTTTCTTCCGTATCATGTGTTTCCAATATTTCTCGCCATTGTCTTGAATGTTATGACATACATGTATAATCTCCTTTAATTTCAATATCTTTCTTCGATACAAAAGATTTAGTCAGATCTTCCCTAATCAATATTAGTCCGTCTAATTCTTTGAAAGTGATAGCGAAAGGAGCAATCAGCCTTTTCCATTCTTTTGAATGTCATCCTTTCAAAGTTGTCTCGGACCAAGCTGAAACCGATCAGATTTTTACCTCCACCCTCACCTAGTAATTTAGAGTACTCTTCCATATAAAAAAACATGTATAAAATATATGACACCCGCTCTCTACGTAAGGGTATATATATATATATATATATATATATATATATATATATATATATATATATATATATATATATATATATATATATATATATATATATATATATATATATATATATATATATATGACACCCGTACCTTTACCTACCTAGAGAACGGGTGTAAAGGGAAAAGTACTATGAAGTACTAGTTAACGGTTAGTTAATAATTTGATTGTTTTTCGACTTGGTCTAAGACAACTTATTGAAGATGCCTTTGGGTGCAAAGAAACCAAGGACATCCAAAAAATAGAAAAGGGTGATTTATCGATTCGCTATCACTTAGCGAATCAGGAAGGCTAACAATAATTATGGAAGACCTCACTAAGGCTTTTGTATCGAGAAAGATATTGAGATTGAAGTAGATTATACATATATGTCCTAACATACACAACAATGGGGAGAAAAATGTGAATGAGCAACATGAGAAGGAGAAAGAATTGAATGCAAAGATTGATAACAAAGCTCGATAATGAAGAGATCACGCACCAAAGGGTGTTTGGCTGTTGTGATTTAGGAGAAACAACAACTTTTTTTGAAGTAGTTTTTATTGTGATGTAAGGTAGATAAGTCTCGGTTATCTTTAATAGTGAGAAATAGTACCAAAATTAAATGCAGTAGTTGAGGGGTTGAATAAGACAATAACTACTACCTAAACAAGTTTAAATCCTCACCACTCAAAACACAAAACTAACTAAGAGCTCACAAATAAATAAGAAATGTGATAAATGATAAAAGCTATAAAGGCACCTAACCCATTATGCATAAAGCAACTCTAACCCATTTATGTTTTAAAACTTCAAATAAATTTACCAATGGATCTTATTTTTCATGTAAAGAATTTTAATTTAATAACATCAAATACAATGGATGACGTTGTCGAAAGCTTTTAACTTTTCAACAAAGCTATTAAAGAAACTTTTTGCATTGCAACATAAGTTTATTAAAAAGCTCTTAGGCAAGGACTTGAGCATCTTAAGTCATTGTTCAAAATTCTAGTCATTAAATGAGCTTGCATTGAATACGTTTAATGCATCAAGTTTTAAAATTTTGATGTCACGAGGCTTCCGGAACCCGTGCGTTGCACTAAGGGACACTGCTCATCTTGTGTTTTCTTACTATTGATTATTCATAACCCGTGTGATGCATTAAGGTTGCATGGAGTTTCTTATCGTGTGTATATTGTTTTGTTTAGATCGTTGCAGTGCACAACGATTGCACTTAATTATTGGTTACGTAATTTAGTGTGTTAATAATTAAGGTGTATGCATGATGGTGTAGGTAATTTAAGCGTATCATGTAATTTTCTGAAAAAAGTCATAAAACTATTTAAGTTAACATTTGTGCTAATTTTAGCCCGCATGTCTAATCTGTGGATATGGGCACTTATGTTTGGTTAAAGAATAGGATCATCAAATATATATTGGCCAAAAACTAAAGCGAAAAGAAATTTTAATCTTAGCTAACAATTTCTACCTGATAAGCAACTCTCTTATGCCTTCATAAAGAGGTTAATTGTTTGATACATATCAAGCATATATCAGAAGTTTTGACTTTTTTTCTGTACATATAAAGTTTTTATATTATACGATGTGCACATGATAAGGGTAACAAACAATGACAAAAATGTGTGAAAATCAGTTCTTCGTTCTAGCTATTTATTCTGTTACTAAATGGTGTGTTTCAAGAAAATGAAAAAGAATGCGTTTCAGTTAATGGGTCAACACCAAAAATTAGAACCGCGTCAAGTAGATCCGTAGCGATTTGATATAGTAGTGAATGAGGCAGATTGTGACTAATAGGTATACTTTGATCGGTTGTTTAGCATGTAAAATGGTCATGCGTGTGTCCATGTATATGTCAGATAGTAAATAAGGACCAAGCCCGGGTTGTGAGTTTAGGTCCATTAGGGTTTGTAGGATTATTTTCCTTATAAATATTGATAGATAATAATGTATTGTCAACGAGTTTCAACGTAGTCTTTCATAGTATCATGAGCATGTTAGATCCTAGACCTAATCTGAGCACCCCATTCATTAATCTGCATCATTTTTTTCTGACCTAGAGGAATTGATCTTTCATTTTTTTTTCAGTGTTCCAAAAAAGAAGTTCATCCATCCAAAGTATTTATCTAAAAGTCAATCATATGGTTTTAAGAAAAAGGTTGTTTTATGTTTGGGTTTTTTTGTTTTGATTAATCTGTTTACAAATCAATGCATTTAAAGCTAATGAGGATTCCGGTAATTTATGTTTTGGTTTTTGGTTTTCAATAAAGTGGTTATTAATTTAGTTATCGAAAGAAAAAGCAATCTCCTGATCTTTTTAATTACCACAAACACACATCAACTTTACAAAATAACTAAACTTATTTGTTTTTTATCTTCTTGTGTTGGTAATTTGTGCTAAGGTCACAGATCCATACAGTTGTATATTTGGTTGGTTGTTTGTGCTAAGGACACAACTCCACAAATTAAAGTTTATGAAGAAGAATCAGATATTGTGTAGTGTTTTTGTCATGTTGTTGTGAAGCTGGAGGGAGTTATTTGGGCTATCTGGGTTTATTTTGCTATACCGTTCTTTTGTTATACTCTCTAGTCCGAGCTTTCGTGATTTTATCGCTCGGACTACGGGGAAGTGTTAGATAGTAATAAATAAGGCCCAAGCCCGGTTGTGGGTTTGGGTCCATTAGGGTTTGTAGGATTATTGTCCTTTCAAATATTAATGAATAATAATGCATTGCCTACGGTAAATATTTATTTATTACTATCTAACAGTATTTAGACTATGTTTAAACTATAAAAATTGAGTACAATAACAAGTTCGTTTGATTTAATCTTTAATTTACTACTACTTATTTGAGATTAGGAGCAACAAAAGGGTTAATAATTTTGTGAACATGTATGAGTTGTACCTATATGAGACCCTTCACACGCCACACATTATGTTTTAATACCTACATTATGTTTTAATTAGGATGCAAACTATGAAGCTCTTGTATAACAGGTTCTACACTCGCATTATGCTCGACACATAATTGGATACATATAGCCTCCCTAGTTGCTTTCACCGGTTCTTCCCAATACACCACGTCAATCGCCATCATTGGCAATGTAAAGTGTTCCATTACAAACAACAACAACCTGACAACACGTTACTAATTGTGGTTTCACCGTCTATTGTTTTGCAACAATATATAAAACTTCCTCTTATGTAGCGTGATACGTTTTACAGTTCACATCCATAAACATTGCATTTTGTTTTGTAATCTGAATCCAATGGCACCACCTAAAATAAAACCAAATGTAAGACAAAAAAACTCAAAAACTTGTTAGATAAACTACCAAACTAATCACAAAATAACATAATTACCCCTTGCAATCTCTTGGTTCAATACATTTCCTAAACAAAGAAGCGCTTGCATGACTCTCTTCAATTTACCAAAACTTGTGATCTGATAGCATCGCAACCTGTACCATATAAAGTTTCAATGAATAATTTTTCCAGTAACAAATTTTTATAACTTACCTTTTCTATAGCAGATTGGCAAATGATTAGGCACTCTCAAAACCTAAAATCAAATAAAGTTGAGCATTAGATTACAATATAGAACTATAAACAACAAATAAGGTGTGTCTATCAATACCTTCTGACCCGTGAATCAAACCATAACATATAAGAGAAGGCTTTGAGCTTATTTTCTGCGCGTGGAATTTTCATTAGCTTTACGAAGAACTGTTGCAAGAAAATACAAATCCAGCCATGAAATCAACTTTCATTGTGAGATCTTGTCGTTAAAATAAACAACTAAATATATATGTAAAAGACGGATAATGCTCTTGATTCTTATAATCAGAAGTGTACACAATAATGTATGAAGAGTGGGGTCGCCAAACATATGGATGTTGCAGGATTACAGCAGCAAAATGAGTTGGTTAAGAAGACGAACGTGACACTCTTAGATAAGGTACGTTGTTTTCTGATTCAGTCTCGTCTGTCCAAGGTTTTTTGGACAGAGGATACAACCATGTCTACATATCTAGAGGTCACCATCAACAGTGATTGGATTCAATAAGACTATAGATATGTTGGGGTTTTTTGGTTGGCTTGTTTGTATTAAGCAAGGGATGCTTGAACCCGTTATGGTCAAGTGCATATTCCTGAGATATCGTGAATATATGGATATTTATCAACTTTGGAGGTTAGATGATGTTAATTCAAAGGGAGTGCTTTACAAGAATATGGTTTTCAATGAAAGACTGGAATACAAGAAAACTTTCACTAGTTCTTGTGTATGTACAAGTTTAGTACATGTGTTGCAAGGAGTTGAGTTTGAGGTATAATCTCGGGAGGATCATGCATTTAAGGTGGAACCTCAGGGGATTGTTGATCATGTAGCTATTCCAAAGGAAGTACACACTCAAGATTTGATATACTATCATCTAGCACGTGATAAGCAGCAACACTTAGCACGAGAACTATTAAAGTATAAAGAAGACAGTAATGAGGCTGCTTTTGCAGTTGCTGTAGTGGAGAAGATATATGCACATGAGTAATTGAATTTCAATGATACAGTTGCTTGTGAGGTTCTTTTCATGTGGATGGTTGGATTGAAAGAAGAAATGAATACTCGGTTAAATGTGTATGTGCTCAGCAACAGTTGCAGGAAAAGTAGTGACGACAGATCCGGTTATTACTAGAAGTATACACCAGGTATATCCATACACCTATTTCTCTATATAGATTGTATGGTATTTTCTTGTGGATGTAAGGCTGAGATCTCAGTTACCAAATATTTGCTGGTTAAAGCAAAGAGAAATATACTTGGTATTAAGATCATAAGGAATCATAGTGGTAATACTCTGAGGGTGTCATAGTCCAAGTTTTACAATGGAAAGATGGTACATAGTTTGTTGAAGGGACACTCCATACTGTCGTTGGAGGATAGTCTATCAGGGGACTGTGATATGGAAAAGAATAGTAAGTGGTCATATATATATATATATATATACGGTTGGAAGCCAGGAGTATCAGGTGGTCTGCACGAGACCTGACATAGCATTTGCAGATGTGGGTATGGTGAATGAGGTTGATCGTGGATTAAAGACATACGTACAAGTTTTTATGTAATTTTACTATGTCATGATAAGATCGGTCAATGTCATGGGTAGATCAATCACAGGGTACGGGTTGCTGATACATGGATGTGCAAGGAGCTGGGAAGCTAAGTTGGAGCATACGGAGGCTTGATGGACAACTAAAGAGGAGTATATTACACTCACGGAAGTTGTGAAAGGAGCTATTTGGCTAAAGGGGCTCTTGGAAGAGTTGGGCGTGAAGCTTAACATTGTTACCGTTAATTGTGATAAGTAGGGCGATTCATTTATTGCGGAATCATGTTTTTCATGATAGGACTAAGCACATCAATGTGTGTCATCACTTTATCAAAGAATTCTTGGAAGCGAAGACGGTTGAAGTTCTGAAGGTGAGTACTGAACACAATGTTGTGGATGTCTTGACGAATATGGTACCTGGACGCAAGTTACAACACTTCTTGGAGTTGCTGAGTGTTTGGATACGCTAATATAAGCCTAAGGTGGAAATATGTATTAGTCTTTATTAGCCTAAAGTAGTGTGTAGGCGATAACTTCTAAGTTTCCTAAATAGCTAATAGAAAAAAGATCGGTTGGTTGTTCCAAGCCCAACCCGACCCCTAGGACTTTGTAATAGTCGGTTCCCCCTCATCTCTATATAAGGAGGTGAGGGGGGGGGGGGGGGGGTTCACAACACATTCTTTATCAATAATACTAATCTAGTCGATTAGGTTACATACCTTGTGGGTTTCTTTTCTTTTGATAGCTTCTTTGATCGTGGTTTTCACATCTAGCTAACGCGGTCGTAGTGAACAAATCACTACACCCACAGGCGGGCTTGAGCCTACTAACATATTCTTATCTAATATAATCACCTTCAATTTCAATATTTTTCACCAATATAAAAGCCTAAGTTAGTTAGATATTCCCTAATGACTAATTTAGCTGGTGGCTGAAAGTGGTAGCCAATCGGCTGATCATGCTTTTTCGTTTCTTTAGATGTCCTCGATTCCTTTGCACCAAAGTGTATCCTTTCTAAGTTGTCTCGACGAAGTCGCAAACAAATCAAATTATTAACATAATTTGTAAGGGTGGAGTTAAAACTTGATTGGTTTACGGTTTGGTCTGAAACAACTTAGAAACAATGCACGTTTGGTGCAAAAGAGGCGAGGACATCCGAAAGAATGGAAAAGGCCGATTGCTCGATTCTCTATCACTATTAGCCGTGCACATAATAACCGTAACCGTAACCGAAACCGTAACCAGAAAAAACGAAATCAAAACCGGTGAAAACCGGTTATTGACAATAACTAGTTTTTGTTACGCAATAACCGGCGATTATTAACCGGTTACGGATTTCGGGTGTTTGGACCGGTTAGCACTGGGTTTTTACTAACCGGTTAGGAAACTGGTTATTTACTAACCGGTTATAACCGGATTTCTTTTATTGCGTTAGGAACTTAGGAAGTAGAGGTACTGGTGGTATTGCAGTGACTAAACATGTTTCAAAAAGGAAAGCAAGAGAAAAGAGAACGACATTTGGTTATATTATTTTGGAAAGTATCAAAGTACTGGAGTACTTATTTATTTATTTAGAAAATCGATAAACACGTGTTGAATTATGAATTGGTTATGCAAAATTACAACGCAATTACTTTGACTATAAAACAAAATATTAAATGCAATATATACTACTGTTCATCTTCTCCAATTAACTAAATCTCCATTTTTTTTTTCTTCTTCGAAATCAAAACTGGAGATATATTTCCCTCCTATTCTTTGCACTCCTCCAACCGGTTATACCTGGTTTTTCTAACCCCAACCGGTTACTAACCGTCACTAACCGGTTTTGTATCGGGTAGAGATTTTTACCCTGAAAATCATAACCGACCTTAACCGGTTTTTATGATTAACCGGTCAACTCGAGTTTGACCAAAAACCGGTTACGGTTACTACCCTAACCGGTTACACCAAAATAACCTTGGTTCATCAATTGTTATGTTGTTAAATTTTGTCATGATGGCTAAGATCAAATGAACCTTGGTTATTTTTATTTTGTGTGCTTTGCTGAGTTGACTAAATTATTAACATAAAATAATTTTTTTAAATTGTGTTTTTTTGGATAAGTTCAAGACAGGTGAAAGAGACACGTACATAATACCAATTGTGGACAAACATAAACAATAAATTGATAAAAACAAAAGTACATGCAATTTTCACATGTTGTTCACTTCATGTGCAGAAAACAAAACAATTTTCACATACTATTCTTTTCTCAACTCATATTAAGGCTTTTTTTATTTCCCATTTGTTGCATGCAAAACACATATATTAGTTACAAATACCAAACAGTTTTCCATTATTTTGCTGCTAACTGCGTAGTGCTTTATATTACGGTAGTATGAAGATCGTGGTAAGGGAATCGACGATGGTTAAGCCAGCAGAGGAGACGCAGACGCAGAAGATAAGTCTATGGCTCTCTAACATTGACCTGCTGGTATCGGAGCGTCACACACAAACCGTGTATTTCTATAGGCCGGAAAAAGGTGCAAAGAACTTCTTTGATCCCAAAGTAATGAAGGAAGCACTGAGCATGGTGTTGGTTCCATTTTACCCTGTGGCGGGGAGATTTAAGAAAGACAAGAATGGGCGCATTGAAACTGATTGTCAAGGACAAGGCGTCTTGTTTGTAGAAGCTGAGACGGAATATGCAATGGAGGATTTTGGTGACTTTGCTCCTAGAGTGGAGTTTCTGAAACTTGTCCCGACAGTCGATTACTCGCTGGGACTTGAATCATATCCTGTAATGCTCTTGCAGGTATGCATGAAATGAAACTGAAATTTTATTAGCTTATATCGGGGTTATAATGTAATATTGGGTTGGTTGTCATGTTTAAATTTGAGCAGGTAACGTACTTCCAATGCGGTGGAGTTTCGCTAGGAGTTGTGTTTCACCATCGTGTTGCGGATGGGTTCTCCGCGATGCACTTCATTAACTCATGGTCCGATATGGCTCGTGGTGTTGAACTCACTGTCCAACCCTTCTTAGATAGGACCCTTCTCCGTGCACGGCAGCCACCACAGCCCAGCTTCCAGCATATAGAATACCAACCCCCTCCACCAGTGAAATATCCATCATCTAAATCTTCATCAGATGAAACAATCACTTCAATTTTCATAATTACACAAGACCAAGTGAATTTACTTAAACAAAAATCAAAAGAAGTTGGCAACACAGTTAACTATAGCTCATATGAAATGCTAGCTGCGCATATTTGGAAGTCCGTGTGCAAAGCCCGCGGGCTGCCTGATGACCAGGACACCAAGATTTTTATGCCCACCCGATGGGCGAGCTCGTCTGCAGCCCCTTTTGCCCCGAGGCTTTTTCGGGAACGTTATCTCAATGGCCACTCCAATAGCAGCAGCAGGCAAGCTTAATTCGAACCCTACTTGGTATGCTGCGAGTTTAATTCATGATGCTATATTACAAAGAAATAAGGATTATATACTATCTGCGATAGATTATTTGGAACTACAGCCAGATCTAAACACCAAGGATCTTGGTGGCGAGTCACTTAAATTTGCTAATCTTCAGATAAGTAGCTGGTCTAAGCTACCGATATACGAGGCTGATTTAGGATGGGGTCGTCCTATATTCATGGCGCCTGCTTTCATCCCAATTGCAGGTCTTTGTTTTGTGTTACCAAGCCCCACTAATGACGGAAGCATGCCTATCATCATATCGTTGCACGCTCAACACATGAAGCTTTTTAGTAAACTGTTGTACGATATCTGAAGTTTTATACAATCTTAATATATTATGTCCGATAATAAGCGTTAATTGACGCTCAAGTGAGATTATTGTTAAGCAGATCAAAGTTGCTTCTCTAAAGGCTATTTTGTGTACGTCAGTGTAGCTTTTGTGACGTGTCTTTTTTTAACTCATATCTTTGTTACATTAGGCGGTGAATCTTTAACGAGTACAAAATTGGAATTCAAGTGACATCTTAACCTTCATATGTTTTTATGAAAAGTCGAAACCTATTAGATTTCCATTTCATCTAGTAGTGTTTGTATAATTTGTTTTCCGAAATGAGGCAAGCTGGTGGTATTGATATGAGTTCTTTACGATTGCAAGTGTTTTAAAAGTTATACGAGCTACATCAGCTGTTGAGGAGGGTAGGCAAGTGCCTCAAGACCATTGTCTTGTTACGTCAGCCTATGATTCGAATATTTGCTTACACAACGGACTTATTTCCATGTACTCAAGAACATGTAATATTGATGTGGCAAAATGGATGTTCTCATCAATGGTTGAACTTATTTCTATGAATTAACTTTTATCGGGATATGCTCAACACTATAAATTAACTGTTGAGGCGTTTGAACAAATGACAAAGACAAAAGTCAAATCTGATTTGAATACATTTCTTATTGCGCTTTCTGCTTGTAGTCATGTAAGGGTCTAGCATACTGCATACTTCTTGGGGCAGAAGGTCTTAAAAGGCTAGAAGTTATAGCTACTCGAGGACACGTATGGCAATTCACAATATGTGATATAGCTCGCTCATTGTCTTCCCCTTACTTCCCTCTCCTTCAGTTGGGTTTTACATGATCGGGCCTATATAAAGCCAGATCCGGATGGGTATTCCTTGATCGAGGAACTGAGGCCGGATTACATTCTTTATGTCATGATGTATGTCACGATGTATGAAGTTTAATTTGTCGTTCATGTTGCTTTGAAGGCAGATCAAAGCTTCCGGAACAACCCTCGTCTCACAACCTTCATCATAAAAGTACAGAAAACGTTACTTCCAAACCAATGTAAAAGTTATCAACTAATATTTTTTTTTTCTCTGAAAATGACCTAGATCTGATATTCATAGAATAAAACAAAGTTTTACATTAAGATGGCGGGTAAACGAGCAACAAGCTGCGCCGCAACCCCTTTCTGAATACCGAAACCAATCCTACTAAAATTAAAGTTATGTGTCCTAGGGGTGGAAAATTACTTTGCACAACCCGTTGAACCCTTGTCAAAAGCTCCACTGCTTCCGGCGGAAACCAAATGTATCAAAAGCAAAAGGGATAAAGACGTGTTGATTCTCTAAACAAGCTTTCTCATGTTTGGCAACTTTGCTCGATTCCGCTTTCAACGCAGCTTGTCCAAGACATCCATCTACTCGTATGTATGAGATCTGGTCACAAATTAACTAAATACTATTTGACTAGAATGAAGAAGATTTAAGAACTGGGGAGTGTCGGCTGGTAACATAAGTTATAGACATTCTTTTATAGGTCAATTCCAAAAAAAAACAAAAAAACCTTACCCTAGTTGCATTGTTGGATCTAAGTAACAGGTATTGGGCCTTTAATTGGCAATGGACAGATATATTTGTGAGCTCAAATGAACATGAACTTGGGTGTGTTACTCCTTGCCAAAGAAAGATAAGCGAGGATAGATACTAAATCTAGGGGCGAGTATAGTGCGGGTTGATGCGATTTCTACTCATCTATATACCAATCTATTACAACTTTAGCATCTCAGTTCTGTGATCTTTGATTATAGGGAAGCTATGTATGTGTTATGAACCATGATTTTGTATAATAAATTTTGAACACGGTTTTGCGAATCGAATCAGTATTTCACTCGATCATAAATACGTAGTAATAAAAGTATTAGTCATATTGGTGAATTGCTCAGTGAGAGACTTGTGTTCCTTTATATAAAACAAGTTGTCTTATTAATTTTGAGTAAATGACAACAAGATAAGAGATATTATAGTTGTTAATCATACTCAAATGAAAAGTAAGAGCTTTTAAGTTTATCATATCTCAAATAAAAATAAGATAGAAAGGTATTTAAAGTCTCGCGCCAATATCAAAAAATAGGATCGAACTGTATTTTATCTCTTATGCCAATATCAAAAAGCAAACCTGCCAATATATGTTTCTGAACTTTCATGAGTCATAAGTTCCACCAATTTTAGTTCTTGCACCAATATAAAAAAACTAAGACCGAACTGTTTACTTTTGGTTTTTCAAAAATGCGTGTTCATTTTCATTCATAATTCACAAGTCACAACTAATACACTATAAAAATACCATACCAAACATACACACACTACACTATAGTTAGCATATAGTACCTAATTATTATTTTAATAATAAGAATAAGAATAATATTAATATTAGCACACAATTATTATTCATAAGTCACAACTAATACAATATAAAAAATACTATACCAAAAATACAAACACTACACTATAGTTAGCATATAGTACCCAATTATTATTTTAATAATAAGAATAAGAATAATGTTAATATTGTCTACAATTATTATTTTAATAATAAGAATAATGTTAATATTAGCTACAATTATTATTTTAATAATAAGAATAAGAATAATATTAATATTGGCTATAATTACCCCCTTAATACAATAAGGGGAATGTAAAAACACACCATTAAAATATAATAAAAATGTTGTGAGGGAAAACACTTTTGATATCTTATCTACCGTTAGATATTACAAAAGACTGTTCACTGGTATGGGTTGGTTAATCAAATCCCCATCTCAACCGTTTGTTACTTTGAATACCTGTTCACTGGTATGGGTCTATGCTATAATACCTTCCCTTCACCCAAAACATAATCGGACCGTTCCTTCTTTCTCTGTTAGGTATGGGTTCGTCCTTCTAAAGTGTGGTGTTTTGGAGAAACCCTTTTTTCAACCGTTAGATACTTCGGATCCGAGATTAGGATGTGCGATGGTGTAAAAATCCAATCCAATCCGATCTCTCTCATCTGATCTCTCTTCTCAGATCAGATACAATATCAAAAGGAAGAGACTGATGTAAGTTTTTTTTATTAGTTTTGTATATTTATTTCAGTTTTTAATATGAACATGAAATTTAAGGTTTTTTGTTTCGTTGAGTTGATTGTTTTGATGTCGCTTCATTTAATCTCAAAGTTTTCTCTTTTTGTCTGATAGTTTTTCAGGATAATGAAAGTTATCTCTAATATCCAATAATTTTAGATCGATATTAGATCGGGTTACAACTCAGTTAAAACTACCTCTAAACAGGTATCCTTCTTTCCCCAATTATTTGATGTTTTTTTGATGATTATTTATTTGTGAAATTCTATTAACCCACTTATTTGTTTTGATAGTTTTCTAATTAAACTCGCGTATACTATCTGTTTGATGAATTGTCCATGATATTAGTATAATAAGATAATATCATGAGGCTTTGTAAAAGGTGCAACAAGCTGATAGGTTATGTACTTAGCGCTGTTTGTTTAAGCTTATAAGTGCGCTTACGAGCTTATTTGATTTTGGGTTACGTTTCATAAGTCCCATTTTTTTCCGTTCTTATTTTGAGATTTGTGGCAAAAAAAGTGGCCCTTATATGAAATATCAATGTGAATCAAATACGCTCATAAGCCCATATAACCTTAAACAAGCAGCTCCTATTATTTTATATTAGATTGTTAAACCTGATAAGCTGATAAGCTTACCACTATATGCTTATTGGGGCATCTAAGCTTATTAAGGCGAGTTTATGGCTTATTTTTTGCTATAAGGTGAAAAGCTTAGGTGTTCATAGCGTCTCCTTATTGCCTTTTTTCAGATCTTATGAAGATAGTAATCTTAAATTAAGCTTAAACAGAAGTCTCGATATTCAACTTTCTGTCTCCTATTATCAACTGAAAGATTGACTGTTTTGTGGCTTGAATCTGTAGATCTGATTTAATGTTGCAGCAAATCTTGACCTTCGATGTTAATCACATTTAATAGGGTCCTTTTGAGTTGATACTTAAGGTCATTAACGAACTAAAAACAATGTTCGTTGTCACAAACAGGTCATTACTGGATACTTAATGAAGAAGGTAGTGTTAGATCAACTTTGCCAAGCCAATGGCAGTGGAGAAGGTAATCATTTGATTTTTTTTGCACTTCCATATTTCCCCACTCCGGGTTTTTGTTGAATTCGGGTATTTTTAAATAGTTTTTTTGTTATATTATTGTTTTTGTGCGGTTATGTTGGTGATTTACCTTTTTAGGCTTATGATAAGGTTACTCTGTTGATTAGCCAGATAAGGTTACTCTGTTGTGTGTTTGTGTTCTTTTGTTTAGACACTTAAAATTGAGACAAGCTTTGATTACCAGTTTGAGAAAAGTGTGAGTAATCCATGTTTCGAGTGATAGCATCATTTTAAAAGTTACCTCATGTTTGTTATATGAGTTTTTATATGCCATTAATGTTTAGGAATTAGTTATTAGTTTACGAGTTTGGTTTGTCTGTTTAATATGTGGGTTATATGTGTCAGTTGATATATGTGATCATTTAAGTGGTTGTTGATTTGTATTGTAGTTATCGAGAAGATGGAAGACGTCTGCATTTGTAAATGGTGGTCGGTATGTACCTTTTTCCCTTGCCTATTTTCCTTTATTTGAGATTTGCTGAAATACATGAGTTCAATTACAGCCTCCACCCAAGTCCTTATCAAACTAAGGTGCAGACAGATGGTCTTTATAGTAGAGCTCATGGTGACGAAGATGTTTTACCACCTGCATAACGCCGTCGTAGGGAGATGATGTCTGGTGACCGGACAACTGAAAGATTTATTCCAGCTAAAAAGGCAAGTACTGTCAAATCTGTTACTTAAGCACGAGCTGTTTGCCTATAATGATGATGATATTTATTTTGCAGATGTTTCTGATTAGTTTTTCATAATTTGAGGTTGTCTGGTAATTATCTTGAAGCTATTTCAGTAGGATAATTTCAGTTAATTTACGCAGAATCTGATGTTCTTTCTGTAAAGTTATTTTATGCATAACTTTCGGCGAAAAATTCGATCTCTTGCAGCATAACTCAGCATTGATCATGATTATGAGGTTTTGATGAACAATTTAAATAGCATTTTGATTCTAAGCATGATTTGGATTTGTATTCAGGAAAGATCATTCGACAATGCATATGGTTTTTGGTTTCGAACAAAACTTTTTGCTTTAGGAAGTAGCAAGTTATAAAAATAGAATAAAGTGTGATTTAAGCTTGACTATACAATGATTTGCTTACTTTGGTGAGATCGGATTATATTGAGTTAACAGAACCAAGAAAATAAGGATTAATCATTGTAACTGTGGCTGATTAAATAACAGTAATGCCACATAGATAGCGATTATGAATGGGTAGACGAAATAATAGTAGTAATACTTTAGTTTCCCACTGAAAACATGCTGAATGTCTTGAGTATGATTTTCCTATGTTTTTCATCTTATAGATATGTTTTTTTTTTCAAGCAGAGAATGCCGCTTCATTAACGAGGGAATCGGGGCTGAACGTGGTGAAGGGAGATCCTGACCGATAAAAAAACCCCAAGAGCTCACTTGACTCACCGACACCAACAAGTCCACGCTCCTATGTTTAGTACCAGTGACAGTTCGCTCAAGTTCGCTCACATCCCCTGCTGGTAATAATTGTATATATTGAATGGCCGATGAAAACAATCCTTACTCTTTGATGCTGATGTATTTTTGTTGGTTATGCAGAGCTTTATTAAAAAGCTATTTGGTATGAGAAAGGATTGTTTACTACGTCCAGTGGTACTTTGGCTACATTATCTGGTGCCAAGGCAGGGTGATCACCAAGGGACAAACGTGTCCTTAGGGACGAGACAACTGAAGATGAACTTTGGTGGGGAAAGAAAGTTCACCCGTCCACTCTAATTTATTTGGTATTGTGTATTTATTTGCGTTTCAAGTAACCAGTCTGTATAAAACAAGCACGAGTTATTCAGAAATAGGAGAAGGAATTTTCTTCACTCCTTCGGCTTCCAAGAATTTGCTCAAATTCTTGTCTGGCAAATGTTTCTGAAACATAAGATTTAACAAATGAGGATCAGGGATTTCATATTACGACGTGGTAAGTGGATATTAGCATATATGTGTTTTTGATGCAGTATAAACTCATCTAATATTATTCTCCAACCTTAACACTCTAATACGTGCAGTTTGGATAAGCAATTCAAAACACCGTCAAAGCTGGTTATTCCCAAATATAACCTTTTTGGGCCAAAAGGTGTGAAACTTTAGATTCGGTTGGTTAGTTCACTCCACATGTCAGATTGAACCATTTTTACAAAATAAGCAGTTGTAAATAACCATGTTTTGAATAACCAGTATGGGTGATATTCAGTTATTGAGAAAAACCAAACACCGCCTTAGAAGGAGCCATGTTTGATTCAGATACTCAAATCACGCCCTTTAGTCCTGAAGAATTCATAATCTTATATCAAACAAAATTTAAACGCGAAGGGCAAACTTTCGTATATGCAAAAAATGGTTTTAGTGCAATCTCACAAGTCACACCAGTAGTACTTCACAGTTTACATGTCTAATCTACATTTACAGTCATCAGTCCTGATATAGAATCCACTTTTGGGATAAGATTTGTGTGGAATTGCTTATTATAGCTACTAATGTTTTTAAATTAGCACAGCCATAACAGCTAATGAAGCACGATGCAAGAGATAGTGTTTGGAGCTGCTTTTACAGTAACAAAACAAGATACTACATAACCAGTTGCTTAACTACTTAGGAGCAACTCCAAAGACTTAACCCAAATGAGCAGTTTCAATAAGCAATACAAAACACCCCTTTAGAAGGAACCACGTTTGACCCAGAGACTCAAAGCATGCCCTTTTTTCCCCTAAAGTATTACTCCATATGATTTAATAGCAAAAAGATGAATACGTCAAAGGTGAAGTTAAGTGAATGTATCAAATGATTTAGTGCAATTTTACACAGTACACACTTTTATAAAGCACATGTAAATCATAACACTTGCTGCATTATGTAATTGTATTTAGCAATCCTTTAGGCTTCTAAGACAGCCCAGGTGACCACATGTAATATTGAAAAGTTGTGCTAGCTTATATTCAAGGATACGATGATCTAAATATTAGAATTGTTGTGTCTTAAGAGCTTTCCTTTTTTTTATTTTTACAGGCATCTGCAAACATAGATCATTTTGAAAGCCTCATGAGTTGTTGCGTTTTAAGATTGTTTCCTTACTTTTTGTCATGAATATTGTGGTGTGGCAGCAAAAAGTGAAACAAATATACTAAATCGAGCCACTTATTACCTCCTCCACCCTCTGACTTTATAAACATCTTTTGAAAATACCCCGCGGCGGAGCGCGGGCATTAATCCTAGTTATTATTCACAAGTCACAACTAATACAATATAAAAAAAATACTATACAAAACATACAAACACTACACTATAGTTAGCATATAGTACCCAATTATTATTTTAACAAGGTCGGCATACCCGCGCTTCGCTGCGGGGCGGCGAGTTTTAGCGTGTATTGTATTGATGAGATGTATTTCCTTCATTTCTTATATGTAAATAAATAAGATACATCCATATGAATGATTTACATAGTTTCAATACCTACCTAGTAGTTTTTTTTTTCTTTTGAACAAAGGTAAAATTTTATTCTAAATCACTCCTCATCAAAGAGGTAAGTTCAGGAGGAAAGTTTACATTCCAAGAAAAATTTCCAACAGAATTATGAGCAACGGTCGCAATATGATGTGCAACACGATTACATGTGCGACGAACCCAAGAGAACTTCAAATCTAGTCGGGATGCCAATTCTCTTATATCAGCTACTATTACACCAAAGACCCATGGGGGTTCAGATTCTGATGAACAGTATGCTATAGCGTCTGATGAGTCTGACTCTATAATGGCACCAACCCAACCATGTGTCAAAGCAAGGTTACACGCAGATCGCATTGCTAACAGTTCCATAGCTAGCGCGGATGAGGCGTGCCATCTTTCTCCAATACATAGTAGAATAGATCCCTCCGAGTCTCGGGCGACAATTCCAATTGCTCCTTGATTCGACTTAAAAGCTCCATCACAATTTAGCTTCACCACATTTAAAGTAGGGGGGACCCACTTAGGTGAACTCTCTTGAGAGGAGTGAGAATGAACCAATGAAGAAGGAAGAGTCGGAGAACATGGGAAAACGAAATCAACTTCACCTTGCATGACATTTGAGGCCCAGATCACTTGACTCGGGCATACAGAACTATGCTCGAAAATAAACTTGTTCCGGGATTTCCAGATATTCCATGACGTGATAGCAATAAAGGCCAATAACTTTAAGGCTTGTGATTTCGATGGAAGTATGTCGATAATACTTGATACGCGAGAGATGAAATTACCAGAAAGGTTCTGAACACGAAGACCATGATTTGAGCCAAACCACACTGATCTTGTCCACGGACATTCAAAAAACACATGCTCAATAGTCTCGACTTGAGAATTGCAGACTTGGCATAATGGCGACGGCGAACACTTACGTTTATACAAGTTCTCTCTCGTAGCTAAAGCATTTGAGCATACTCTCCACTAGAAGGTCTTAATCTTTGGCATAACTTTGATATTCCATACTTTTTTCCAGAAATCTCGATTACGGAGCGATGACGATGAGGCGACTTCTTTCACCAAGGAATTGCGCAATTTCAAAGCTTGCCGGTATCCTGATTTGACTGTATAGTTTCCTTTTGCATCATAGTGCCAAATGATTTTATCATTAGTTTGGGTGCGGGAAATTGGAATTTCGGCGATGAAATTAGCCTCCTTGTCTGACACGTGAGCTCTTAACTTTGACATATTCCAAGACCCACCAGTAATGAAATCTGAAACAAGTGATGAATTATCAAATGGGCCGCGAGGAGTACGAATATAAAAGTCTTCATGATACGGAACCCACTTATGAGTCCAGAATGAGATATTCGAGCCATTTCCCACTTGCCATCGTATGCCCTCGAGAAGGACATTACGTCCTTGCAATAAGCTATGCCATAACCAACCTACCTAGTAGTTGACAAAAACAAAAATATCAAAAACAATGTAGACTAATGAAAGCATATGAAGTGTCCCGTGATTTCATTATACTCTCATTAAACAATCTAATCAAATGCTACAACACTTCTCATCTAGTGTTGATTATTTCAACATTGTTTATCTGCTTGATATTCCCAGCCATGTTCCTGAAGACCTGACAATTTATAAGTGTTGATTATTTCAACATTGTTTATCTGCTTGATATTCCCAGCCATGTTCCTGAAGACCTGACAATTTATAAAGTGGATTATTCACTGATCATTTTACAATGTTTCCAATCTTACTGTAAACATAAAAAAAGTGGACAGAGTAGAAACATTTCCGATAGACAGGTCGTTTTAGGTTATGTTTCAACCCGTGTACTTTTTATGAGGTTGTATACTACAACATGTTCTCTTGCACGACATGTACATATTGTAGTACTTCATTTTCAGACTGACAAAAAACCAATGTTCGCAGAACAATAGACGTGCACAAAGAACGACGAGAAATTAAAGAGGACGCGTGAAAACCAATTTGCACCATATTACTTACCACGGTGTCCTCTTCAATTTCACGCCCTGCTTCTTCAATTTCACGCCCTGCTTTGATACGACGCATTCTATTTCAATTAACGACCACGGCCTGCTGTCGATCTGAATACAACATCTAAAAAGCTGCATAAACAATCAAGTATATCCGAGTCCGTTCACTTACTCTAGTTCATAGTTGGCTCTTCTTCATCTCATGGACCTGCAAGCGGAAAATGAGAATAAATTTATTGGCTTATTAGATAAGGTAGATTAAGGTTAGGTTCCAATAGAAGTAAGGTATTAATTCTGTTAATATGTTTGGCTAATAAATATTATGAGATATAATAATAGGATAAGCTTTATAAGCTACTAAATTTAAAAGCTACTTGATGTAGCGTATTATATAAGCTTTACCTTTAGCTTTTGCTCCAGTTAGTTTTATAGAATCTACATCTTAGAATCAATATCCGAGCAAATTAAAAGGTAAAAAAATTACTCGATTATCTATGAAATATGTAACTAAACTAAGCCACCGAAAACTTACAGACATAGTCACAATCGGACATTCAAGACAGAATACCCGAGCCATATATCATAAAATGTTAGTAGGTTTCTCGCAGTGGCAAGCTACAATCAGCAAGCCTAAAACACATGCTATTTTTAAGTTACCTGCTACACAGGCTATTTACGCTTTTTTCATAAAATCTTAACGTTATTATCATTAAAAAATGCACACGTACGGAAAAATAGCCGAGACAACGCACAATTACTCAAATAGCAAGAGAATGCGTTTTGGTTGAAAATTACCTGTTCTCAAAGACCTTCTAATCTTCTAAAAGAAAGGTGTCCATCATCTCGAGTGACACCCATTTTGTGACATTTCTTGATGACTTGTGAACTTCTTGAATTATATGGCTCTTAGATGTTTATGTGTTTATAATTTATATGCGAAACTACAATATAGAAAACAGCTATGTCGCCGTGAAAAAGAGCCAAGAAGCCATGTGTTTAATGCCATCCTTTTTTTCTGAGGAAGAAGAAGTACATAATTTTCTGAACTCAATTCACTTCTGGATCAACTTAAATACATCAGAAAATATGTCCAAGTTACCGTTTTACTTGTCGCAGATAAAAAATTAGACATATTGCAAGTTAAAGGGACGTTTGGATTAGCTTATATGTAACAGCATGACTGTCCAAAAAAGTTCTCTAAAATAGACATGTGCAGCAAATGAGACACGTATTTGCGTTGGCATAACAGAGGACGGTAGAGGAAAATCTGATGGTCTAAAATTTCGTATGTCGCAAACCATAATGGCTAATATCTACTGTAATTTTCAAGAAAAACGTAATAGTGAGCAGTTTTGCATACCGAAAGATGCGCTCACTCAATGATCAATAGCTTCATCCAATAGGTTCCCGTACAACCGTTCATGTTAATGAAAATCTGAAATCTAAAAACAATGAATAAATGATCTTTTTCCATTAAATTTGGCACATAATACAACGAATAACACGAAGTAGAGAAATATACCGTAGTTTGGGCTGGTACTTTAAGAAAAAAGGCTCGCCATTACCTACTTTTTCTGTCAATTCCTTCCAAATTTCTATCTCCAAAAAGCATGTAGATAAATGCAACCTGAATCTGCCAAAAAGATGCAAACTACCAGGTCACTTTAAAAAGGAACTCGCATCCAGTTAAAAGCAATTTTGGGCGAACATTTGGATAAAAAATGCACATCAGTCTCTGTTTTCTTCGGCGTTTCTATTACTATGTCGAAAAAAAAAATAGAACTAATCGTCATTTTTCCGTGGGCGCTCTTGCTGTCATTAATCTTTATGCACATAAAACAAAAAATCAAACTAACCTGTCATTTTGCCGTGGGCAGGCTACCTGTGTTGTAACCCGTACGCCACAAACACATACAGCCTTACATTGTACCTTTTATCCAAGCAAATGGAGACCACCAAAATGGTCACAACACAGGCAGCCGCCACCAACGTCATAAATAATAGATAAAACAATAAAGGAAGGTTACTGTAGCATCTCGTAAAAAGGTAGGCTCAGATAAGGCAACCACCATTATAACTTATTATAGATTAGCGTTCACAGTGTGTGAGTGTTATGAACAGGAAAAGTAGGCTTAGATTAAGTACAATGGAAGAAAGTACGGACGCACACGCCATGGCTGCAGCTGTAACAGGCTGCCCTGCCAAGATGCGTGCGGCCTCAACTTTATCCAGATACAGATACGTTATTTATCATCATAGCCAACCAATCTCGTTAACCAAGTATTCAACAAACATGAAGACAATAGCTATCGACGCACGCCGCCTACCCGTCAAAGAAGGGGGCAACCGGCCTAACAATAAGCGGCAAAGCTACTGTTAATGGCACACAAAAAAACTTCGGTTGGTTCTCTGGTTACCCGACCGTTACCAACCCATCACAGACCTGGGGGCAACGGTCGTGGTTAAATAGGCTCAGCTGAAACATTCATCATCATAGCCAAGAAATTTCAGCCCAAACTGAAGATGAAATCAAATTACTGTTCATAACATTTTCATAATACTCTTCCTAAACTATTATAAGTTATAATAAACAATCGAGATCTATCGAAACACCATGTCAAGCCAAAACAATCGAGATATATCAATAAACAATTTGAGAAAATATTAAAAAAACCACTTACTGTTCATAACACTCACATACTGGTTATCCTTAAAAGTAAATCATCACCGCCGCCACAAAAAGGAGAAACGCAATTATCAAGCAAATGATAATCAATTGGGGCTAACAACCCTGGTAACCGTATGTCGACCGTCACCAACCCAAAAAAACATTAGGCGTAACGATTCAAACGGCCCAAAGAAAACCAAAACCAACCATCGATGACAATCAATTGGGGCTAAGAACCCTAATAAAAAGATATCATAAGGTCATCACAAATTGGGGATAGCAACGGATCCAGACTGACAGAGACAGTGAGAAAAAGAGATGTAGGTATGAGAAGGAATTTTCTTATCTGAGAGAAAGGTGGTGGTGATCTGTTTATTAGAGAGAAGCAGTTGGGGCGGTGGAGTATAAAAAAATGAGAGACACTGTTAAGGAAACCGTCAAAAGTGTATGTGAGGGGCGTTTTGTTTTTATTTTTATTTTTTTAATTTCGAAATTTCCCATCCTTTATTATAGTTATAATAATAAGAATAAGAATAATGTTAATATTGTCTACAATTATTTTTCACAAGTCACAACTAATACACTATAAAAGTAATATACCAAATATACAAACACTACACTATAGTTAGCATATAGTACCCGATTATTATTCTAACAATAAGAATAAGAATAATGATAAAAAGACACAAGTGACTAACTTAGACTTTATCCATCACTAATCATTCTAACACATCTGGTCATCAGCTGCAAGAAGATGTGTGTATGAGTTTGAGATTTTTTCACAAACACATAAGCATGTTTGTTGGCTTAACTAGTTTTAACATAAAATATAAGAAGTGAGGACAAGGTGGGGAAGTGTCGGCTGGTAAATGACAAGAATGAAAAAGGTAACTTATAAGACATTGTTTTATAGGCCACATTACAAAAACCATAACCCTAGTTGCATTGTCGGATCTAAGGCTAGGGGAGTGGTAGAAAAAAACCCACCGCCACGTCAGCTTTCTCTTTCCTCTCACTAACCCACTCAAAACTCACATTTCAAGGTTCTTAAGAAAAAAAAAACCACCATCACCTCACCTCCATCTCATCTTTCCACTATCATTTTTTACTTTTTATTTATACATTTAATTAAAAACGATACACACGGGTATATATAAACGATACACCGATTAATTAAAAAAAACTTTTATTAAAAACTTTTATTAAAACGATACATGGGTAAATAAAAACATTACAAGGATACTAAAAACAACACATAAATAAGTAAAAACGATACACGGATAATTTAAGAGGAGGAAAAAATGTGGAGAAGTTTTCACAACCTCCCAACAATGAAGAAACTGAAACCGGCACCTATGCTCAACTTCAAATTTACGGAGGGCGTTATTCATAACATTCTCATCAGTAGATCCGGGTACCCGTGCACGCGTTGTGTTGTTGTCATTCAAAAAACTTATGCAGGGCACACGTGAGGCCTTTCCATTTCCATATTAGCCTATCGTGGGTTCGTTTCATTGGATCATCTAAATGACCCTCAATCATTTACAAAACCGCAGCCCAAAAAGTAAAAAAGAAAAATTATCCGGTTACTTGTCACGCTGTTTTCAGCAACCCAACACCACGCGCGACACAAAGCTACTTTTTTCGCGAGTGTCTATAGTAC
The DNA here is from genome assembly GCA_025667525.1 of Glebionis coronaria. NCBI lineage: Eukaryota > Viridiplantae > Streptophyta > Magnoliopsida > Asterales > Asteraceae > Glebionis > Glebionis coronaria. The sequence goes on from CM046879.1 coordinate 608,697,706, forward strand.
AAGCGCCATTTGATTTGAGAAGTGAAAGAAGAAGTTGAATTATGTGTTTGAGGGAAAGAAGATGAATGAATATGAATTGTGAGAAAAAAGAAGTAAAAAAGGAGATTTTATAGGGATAAATGGGGATAAGAATTAAATTTTATGGGTAAGGGTGAATGGTGAGTAACTCACCGTTGGTGGTTTTTTGACTGCATAGATAATATAACCCACACGTGTGTTTTTGAGGTGGGTTTGTGAGGTTTATGGAAAGCCGCGCGTGGCTTTTTGCCACATGTACCTCACGAGTGGGTTTTTTCTACCACTCCCCCTAGCCTAAGTAAAAGGTATTGGGCCTTGGACAATGGGCAGATAAATTTGTGAGATAAATTTGTGGGCCCAAATGGACTAGGGTTTGTTTCTTACTCCTTATATACGTTGATGTGGTTTTTATTCACCCCTATACAAATATATTGTAACTTAGAGCATCTCATTTCTGTGATCATTGATTATGGGGAAGCTATGTGTTATGAATCACGATTCACGATTTTGTACAATAAGTTTTGAATCTAGGTATTTACTCAGTCGTAAATCCGTAATATAGTATTAGTCACATAGCTTAATTGCTCGGCCAGAGACATGGTTCCTTTATATAAACAAGTTGTTTTATTAACTTCGAGCAAATGACAACAAAATAAATAGGGAAAGAGAAAAAAGTTTTTACGAGGTATAAAGTGAAAGTTTATGGACCTTAAAATTAATAATTGTGTGATAGGATCGAACTCAGGATTACAGGATTTCACACAATACGTAAAGGGTTAATTTATTTATTAAATATATTTTATATATATTTATTAAATCAAACCGAACTTAACTAAACGATCGTTAAATAAATTAAGAGTTAAGTTAAACGAACGTTATGGAATTAAATGGAAGAAAAGGGAAAATGGAAAGTTCTAAAAACACCCATTGGGTGTGGTTCGACCATCGCTACAAGGGGGGGGGGGGCAGATGGAAAGTTCTTGTTTCCTAATTTGTGTGTTACATGGAAATCAAGTTTTGCCAAGCTTATATAAACACCCATAGCCCTCATAATTTATATCCATCCCATCTCCTTCTATCTTTTGCGATCGACGACCAAACACCCCTTTTAGGGTTCTCTGATTTTCGATTTTGCTAAAATTCCACAAGTGTTGAAGTTCTGGTTTGCAAGTGCTAGACTCACGGTTAGCCCGTTGCATTACGTGTGTACAAGAGCGTAATATTTTGCTTTAAACTATATCTTCGTATTATTCTTCATAAACCCTAATTGGTGATTCGACGGTGATCTTGTGGATCTTTGTTAAGATAAAGGTATGTAACCCTAATCGATTAATTATAATTGTGTTAATATAATCTTGTTAAATCGCTTCAGCTATAACGTGTTTTGATCTTTGTTATGATTATATAATTGTTATGAATGTCATAAACCATCAGTGGTATCAGGGACAGGTTAACATGGTATAATTATCGAGATCTAAAAGTTTTTAACTAATGATGATTTCAGTTAAAATTACATGTTGTTTTTTAGGTTTTAACAAAAAATTAGGGTTATGTTTTTTGTTTTTAAAAACTGGCCTCGCCGAATTTTATTTTTAAAAAAAATTTGTAAACCCTAAAATTACATGGTTAAAATCTTTAGATGTTTGCATGAATTAATTGTTATGTCATGTATGGTTATGATCTGTAGTATTTTAATTGTTAAGAGTATGTGGGAGATCTGTGATGAACATGCATGTTTTTTCACGGATCATGGGATTTTATATGTTATTTGCTTTATTTTATTCAAAGTTTTAAAATTAGGGAAGACTTTTTATGTTTATAAAAACCCTAGATTTTATGTTCTTTGAATAAATTGTTATGCATGTGGCTATTTGATTTAGTTTTTTTTATACCTACTTGTTTTCATACGTTTTATATTAATTGTATGTTGTACAAGGGTAATTTTTCTAAGAAAAATTAATATGGACTAAATCATATAAAAATTAATGAATTGTTTTGAGATCTGATTTACATATGATTTGCGTTGATTGGAATTGCAACAATAACTTAACGACATACTCAATTTTGACAAACTATAAAGTAGGTATAACGCACCGCTGGTCATATACCCGGTTAAGGAAGGAGGTGTTATGCTTCAGCGCTGACCAAATTCCCGGCTTGCTTGTGCGTCAAAGTTGGAATTACCTACAGTCATTATTTACATAATTCCTTAAGGTTGATATAACCGCAAATTCAAATCTGAAACAAAATGAATAAAGTTATTGCTTTGTGCTTTAGCCAAGTTCTAGGAACATGAGGCGTGAATTGTTGTGGGTAAAATATTTAATTGGTTTAACTAATACCTCAACTTGCAAATATGTGGCGAAATTTTTAGTCTCACCAAAAAGGTTTACTAAAAGGTTTTATTAAACTAATGCTATAGAGATGTATGCATGCTTCTCCATATATGATTTTGACACCAAAATCAATACCCTTAACTTTAAGTCTTATGCCATTGAATTGACGAACACTTGAAGTTACAATTGTCGTCATATGAGATTTTGGATGATGTTGTAATGGAGAGAAAACTTCATGACTGAATGAGATTGCACATGAAGGTTTTACGTTCTTTAGATTAGTCGACTTGACTAAGTTACTCAGTGAGATCTGGAAACTTAAGGCATAAAGTAGGGATAAAACATGTTTACAATGCAAAAAGACTTTTGGCAATTTAAATCCCTAAAATATCTAGAAATTGCAAATTTGTTTGTCAATTATTGTTTGACAAGTTACCATCTTGAATACATTTATCACTAGTAGATCAACTGATGTGATAAGTTTATGTCAATGTGGATTCTAGTTTTAAGGAAAATACTATGGTTTTATTACCGGGGTAATTTTATTTTCTTGAATGGTATTTTTTAAAAATACTAATGTTTAAACTTATTTCTGTAGAAATGGCTCAACCCGAAAACAATATGACTATAAGTGTTGCGTTCAAAGGTTTCTTTGATCGTCCTGAACTTACTGGCCCTAACTTCAATGATTGGTATCGCTCACTAAGAATAGTTCTAAGAGTAGCGGGTACTATCGATATCTTGACTACTCCTTTTCCGGAGGATCTTGTTGAAGGAGCATCTGATGCGCAAAGGCTTGAACACGCTGCTAATGTTAAGAAGCACTCTGAGGTGGCTGCTTTAATGATAGGGAAAATGGCTCCTCCACTTCAACAGAAGTATGAGCTATTTTCTCCTAAGAGAATGCTTGATGAGCTTAAAGCTATGTTCAAAAAGCCGCAAGCTGTGGAGATCTACGACTTGGTAGATGCTCTGCATAGTTGCAAGCAAGCTCCTGGAAAGTCTGTAAGTGCCCATTTTATGGAGATGAGGGGTTATATGGAACAACTCATAGCACTAGGACAATAGGTCCCTATGATCATAATATGGCTATCAACTTGATCAATAGGTCCCTTAACAAGGACTTCAATGATTTTGTTCATAACTATAATATGCATTGCACGGGGAAGACAGTTAATGTTTTGCATGAAATGCTCATTGACTTTGAAAAGGGGTTAAAGGACAAGGCATCTACTTCTACTCCTCATGTGGTTTATGTACAAAAGGGTGGAGTGAGTAAGGCAAAACCGCACAAGAACAAGAAGAAAGGTAAAGGCAAGGTCAAGTGTGATAAGGGCAAACAAGTTGCGACTTATTCTAAACCTAAGCATAACTTTGTCAAGAAGAATCAATCTCAGAAGGATGAGACTTTTTTCCATTGCAAGGCAAGTGGACATTGGAAGAGGAACTGTCCTCTTTATCTCGAGGAGTTGCAAGAAATAAAGAAGAAGGATGAGCTTAGTGCTGCAGCATCTTCATGTAACTTATATTTGATAGAGTTATTTAATCTTACATACAAATCAAATTCCTGGGTATATGATACGGGATGTGGTATTCACATTTGTAATACCATGTAGGGATTTGATTTGGAGAGGAAGCTTACCTATGGGGAACAATTTATGCATTTGGGCAATGGCGTACAAGTAGCGGTTGAAGGTATAGGAACATTTAATCTAGTTTTACCTTCGGGTCTAGTACTGAGATTAAATAATTGTCATTATGCACCTACAATTTTTAGGGGTGTTATTTCTTTTTTGTGTATGTTGGATCTTGGATTTATTCACATTATTGATAATAATAGAATTTATGTTTTCAAAGATGGTTTATTCTATTTTGATGCAATTTCTGTGAATGGTGTTTTGAAATTAACATGCATAATAATAATTCCAAGAGAAAAATTAATTCTGTTTTTAGCATGAATAAGAAGAGAAAGTTAGACAATAACTCTTCTTATCTTTGGCATTGTATACTTGCCCATATTGGGAAGACTCGCATACAAAAGCTTCAACGTGATGGTCTTTTGGAAAGTATCAATGATGAATCATTTGATAAATGTGAGTCTTGTATCTCTGGGAAGATGACCAAGAAACCTTTTAATAGAAATATTGAAAGGGCTACTAAACTACTTGGTTTAATACACACTAATGTGGTGGACCACTTAGACATGTGTCAAGGAAAGGTGCTAGCTACTTATTAACATTTACAGATGATTATAGCCGTTATGGTTATGTTTATTTACTTAAGCATAAATATGAGGTATTTAAAACATCCAAGATGTTTAAAGCAGAAGTAGAATTGCAACTAGGAAAGAAGATTAAAGCTCTTTGTTCTTATCGAGGTGGTGACTATTTAAGTCAAGAGTTTAAAGATTATTTAAGTGAGAATGGAATTGTTTAGAAACTTACTTCTCCATATACTCCACAACAAAATGGTGTATCTGAAAGGAGAAATCGTACATTATTAGATATGGTGCGATCTATGTTTAATCTTACAACTTTACCTTTATCATTTTGGGAATATGCTTTAGAATCTGTTGTTCGTATTCTTAATATGGTTCCCATAAAGAAGGTTGATAAGACACCATATGAACTATGGCATGGCAAAAAGCCATATTTGTCTTATTTAAAGATTTGGGGTTGTGAGGCGTATGTGAAACGTGACTCTGGAGATAAACTCCAACAACGCTCTATAAAATGTATCTTTGTAGGTTACCCTAAGGAAACTATGGGTTACTACTTTTATTGTCCGCCTGAGAACAAAGTTATTGTTGCTAGGTATGGAGACTTCCTTGAAAATAATCTTGTAAATCAAGAATTCAGTGGGAGAAATTATGATCTTGAGGAGAGTCATATAGACACATTACCTTCTGAAATACTAGCGAAGAAATTCCAATAGAGCCAGAAAGTCCAGGAGCTCCACCGGAATTAATTCCTCCACGTAGATCTAAAATAAACGTACGTGCGCCAAGAAAACTATGTCTTAACATAGAGGATGAGGAGGAGGAGGTAGGGGATCTTGGTGAACCTGCTAACTATCGATCCGCAATGCTTGATCCAGAAAAGTCAAAATGGATAGTTGCGATGAATGAGGAAATGAATCCATGAAAATCAATGATGTTTGGATTCTTGTTGATACACTTAAGAATGCTAAAGTAGTGAAAAATAGGTGGATTTTCAAGAATAAAACCGACATGGATGTTGAAGTACAATCCTATAAAGCACGTTTAGTCGCTAAAGGTTTTACTCAAACTTTTGGCATAGACTACAAGGAAACATTTTCTCCTGTAGCAGACTTACGAGCTATTAGGATTCTCATAGCTATAGCAGCATACTATGACTATGAGATATGGCAAATGGATGTTAAAACTGCCTTCTTGAACGGTCGCTTAGATTAAGACATCTATATGCAACAACCGGAAGGGTACGTTGATCCTAAATATCCAAAACGCGTGTGCAAACTTCAAAGATCTATTTATGGTTTAAAGCAAGCATCACGTCAATGGAATAAATGATTTGATGAAGAAATCAAAAAGTTCGGATTTATTCAAAATCGAGATGAGCCATCTGTATATTGCAAAGCTAGTGGGAGTGATGTAGTGTTCCTAATTTTATATGTCGATGCCATATTAATCATGGGAAGTAACATTCCAAGTCTTAAGGAAGTTAAGGATTATCTTGGTAAATGTTTTTCTATGAAGAATTTTGGAGATACTGCGTATATTCTGGGAATTAAAATCTATCGAGATAGGAAAAGACGGTTAATTGGTGTTAGTCAAGATGCTTATATTGATAAGATATTGAAGAAGTATAATATGCATAATTCCAAGAAAGGTTTTCACCCTATAGAAGTTAAGCATAATCTGAGTCATGAGATGGATGCATCAACTCCTAAAGAGGAGGAATACATGCAGAAGGTGCCTTATGCTTCGGCTGTAGGATCTATAATGTATGTTGTTAGATGCACAAGGCCAGATGTGGCGTTTGCTCAGAACTTGGTCAGTAGATACCAACAGAATCCAGGGAAGCTCAACTGGATTGCTGTTAAACATTTTCTACAGTATTTGAGGAATACGAAAAGAAATGTTTTGGTATTCAAAGGGTAGCCATACAGATAACTAAAGGTGGTTTAGATTAGGAAGTTTTTATTGGAGATCTAGGGATGATGCTTGCAATAAAAATCTAATAAATATGTATTGGGACAAGTCTGTCGTAATCATATTTGCCAATAACCCTGGAGTCATGAAAGGAGCCAGACACTTTAAACGTAGATATCTCTACGTTCGAGAACAAGTTGAAGCTCGAGAAATAAAATTAATAAAAGTTCACACAGATGATAACGTAGCTGATCCTTTTACTAAGGATTTGCCTAGACCAAAGGTAGTTAAGCATGCCAAGGCTATTTGGATGCAACTAGCTAGCGAATTCATGCAGTAAATCTGTGATTAGTATTTGGGTAAAGGATGCTAAGACATTACTGAATTTATGAAATAAATATTGAGTTTCGTTTATTTTCTGTTATTTGATTTTGTATCCTATTTTATATGTTTTAATCTATGAATAATTGTTATGTTCTAAATGTCCGTTGTCGATTAATATTATGGGAGTATTATTAAAATAAGACAATTCAAAATAGTGACAGTGTATACTTGAAAGTATATTTGTCAATTTTGGATGATATTTGATGGATCAAATATTGGACTTATCCCAACTATATGATTTTACTTTATGGATCTTTGTCATTAAGTAAATCGTAAATAGTTATCCTTAGACCTGAAATACCCCAGGAAACTGAATAGAAAGTAGTGCATTTCTGTGAGATAACCTAACGCTAAACGTAACTGGTAGCTCTAAGGGTTATTTTCAGAAGTGTTGCGAAGTTCATAAGTTTCGCTTGTAGTTAAAATGGGATTTGTTTCCTTCAAATTATTTTGAAGTATAATACAGTTGGGCCCCTCGGGGAAGTAGTAAGATTTTTGTATGGCCACACCCAAATGTGTTTTGGTAATCTTGCTATATCAGTAAACGAGAAACAGAACGGTTAATGAAGGAATGACTGAGATCCATATCCTATTAACGTTGTATTTGAAATGAAAGGACAATAATGAATGATGAATCATTTAAAAGGTTTTTCCAGGAGACCTTACTCGAGTTGTACTAGTGACATTGCTAGTGTAACTAGACGCTAGTCAATGTAATCACGATATTCGAATTTTGTCCAAGTGGGAGCTGAAAGTTTATGGACTAAAAATTAATAGTCGTGTGATAGGATCGAACTCGGGATTACGGGATTGCACACAATACATAAAGGGTTAATTTTATTTATTAAATATATTATATATATATTTATTAAATCAAACCGAACTTAACTAAAAGATCGTTAAATAAATTAAGAGTTAAGTTAAATGAACGTTATATAATTAAATAGAAGAAAAGGAAAAATGGAAAGTTTCGGAAACACCCCTCGGGTGTGGTTCGACCGTCGCTACAAGGGGGGGCAAAGGGAAAATTTTTGTTTCCTAATTTGTGTGTTGCTTGGAAATCAAGTTTTGCCAAGCCTATATAAACACCCATAGCCCTCATAATTTTTATCCACCCCTTCTCCTTCTCTCTTTTGCGATCGGCGACCAAACACTCCTTTTAGGGTTCTTTGATTTTCGATTTTGCTAAAATTACACAAGTGTTGAAGTTCTGGTTTGCAAGTGCTAGACTCACGGTTAGCCCGTTGCATTACGTGTGTACAAGAGCGTAATATAGTTTTGCTTTAAGCTATATCTTGGTATTATTCTTCATAAACCCTAATTGGTGATTCGACGGTGATCTTGTGGATCTTTGGTAGGATAAAGGTATGTAACCCTAATCGATTAATTATAATTGTGTTAATATGATCTTGTTAAATCGCTTCAGCTATAACGTGGTTTGATCTTTGTTATGATTATATAATTGTTATGAATGTCATAAACCATCATAAAGATGACGGCTTATTTTAACCGACATGTATAGGATGATGGAGATTGGAGATGAAGAAGTTTGACGGGGTGGTATAGAAATGACGGCTTGTTGACCTACAAGGTCACAAGATACCTGCTCATGATACCACGTTGAAAGATACAAAATCCGTAAGTATAATGTATTATTCAGTCACAATATATATAAATTATACATGTAAGATAAACAAAACCATAATGGACATTAAGCCCACAAGCGGGCTTGGGCCGACTAACATATTCTTATCTAATACTTATAAGGGGAATTTTATTGTCAGAACCATTCTTAGTGCGAGAACCGTCAAAACTATCAATAACATACATGTACACCTTCAATAATTATATTTTTGAGCATATATTCTAAAAAGAACAAATACTTTTCACAAATAACATATTTGTTTTGAACAATTTGATGAGAAACTTAATGTACAAGTACATTCAAGAACATAAATGAGTTTCAGAACATACATGCATACTTTTAAAGAACATATTTGTATTTTCTCATCAAATTATTTAGAACAAATATGTTATTTATAAAAAAATATTTATTCTTTTTAGAATATATTCTTAAAATGTAATTATTAAAGCGTACATGTTTGTTCTTGATAATTCAGACGGTTCTCTCACTAAAAATGGTTCTGAAAATAAAGTTACACCTAATATAAGCACCTTCAATTTCAATATCTTTCTCCGATACAAAAGCATAAGTTAGTCAGATATTCCCTAATGACTGATTTGCTGATGGTGGCTGCAAGTTGTAGCGAATCGGCCGATCAGACTTTTTCGTTTCTTTAGATGTCCTTAGTTCCTTTGCACCCAAAGTGTATCCTTTCTAAGTTGTCTCGACAAAGTCACAAACGAATCAAATTATTAACTTAATATGTAAGGGTGGAGTTAATAACTTGATTGGTTTGCGGTTTGGTCCGAAACAAATTAGAAAAGGTGCACTTTGGGTGCAAAAGAGGCGAGGACATCCGAAAGAATGGAAAAGGCCGATTGCTCGATTCTCTATCACTTTTAGCAATCACGATAATATTAATTAGAGAATATCTCAGTAAGGCTTTTGTAATGGAAAAATATATTGAGATTAAAGAAAATTATGCATATATGGCATAACATACTAGACGATCTGAAGGAATATGTGAAGCAACAAGTTACATCAAAAATAAAACAAATGACATGGATTTTTCTTGTGATGGATGATGGGCAGAACTAAATACTAAATAGGGTCTCAAACGAATAGAAAGAAACAGTGTTTACGCAAGGCCATACATGGCTTTAAAACAGTGACCTCTGTTTTTTTTACTATTAAAACAAAGAGTATTAGATGTGTATAGTTTGGACTATCAAATTCAAATGTCATAAGTCAAAAACTCAAGCCTTGCGATCTTTATTATGATATTTAATCCGGTTCATCAATTGTTATGTTTTTAATTTATTCGTTATTTCCATTTTGTCTGCATTGTTGAGTTGACTAAATTATTAATATAAAATAATTTTTTAAACTGTGTTTATGGATAGACAGTAGAGGTGACAAATCATGTCTATATGTTTAAATTTGGGCTATTTGCACCTTTTTTTTGAACTAATGGATTAAATGGGTAATACTTTTATTTTAGTTGGATTATTTGGACAATATAAAAAGCATTTTGTTAAACAAATGGGTATTATGAACTATTTGGACAACATAAAAGCATTTCATTAAATTAATCTTGAGTATATTAATTTATCCTTTAATATTGTCGATTTAACCTATGTCCATTTGTTCCAATGTCCATTTGGTTCAAGTCCATTTAGTCCAAATATTAAAAATTGCCCATTTAGTCCGCGTCCATGGACCAACGTCCAATTAACCCACTGTCCATACCCGTCCAGTCCACCCATTTAGCCACCCCTAATAGACAGTAATAGAACGAAAGGTGTACCGGAAATATAAAAGGCTAATGATTTGCACACTCAAAAATTTGATTGAAACGGTCCAAACTATGCATTGAACAGTTGTACTGTTATTTTAACATATTGTATATATTTGAGTGTCTCAATAAAAAATTTGAACATACCAATCAATTCTCAATACAAAAGCTCAATATAAAAAAAGAGGAATGATAGAACCACAAAATTTTTACAAAAAGTTATCCACATAATGATGTGTCATGCATATTATTGGATGTATGTGGGAGAGAGAAGACAAAAGTGAAATTGAAATGCCATTCATTTTATGACAACTCATTTTATAAAGTTCTTTGTATGAATCCTTTTGTGGTTCCAGCATTTGCCATAAAAAAAACAAATTCAAGACAGGTGGAGGAGACACGTACACAATACCACCACATACCAATTATGGCCAAACATAAACAATAATTGATAAAAACAAAAGTACATGCAATTTTCACATGCTGTAGACTTCATGTGAAGAAAACAAAACAATTTTCACATACTATTCTTTTCTCAACTCATATTAGTTACAAAGTTTTTCATTGCAGCTAGGTGCGTAGTAATTTATATTGGTATCATGAAGATCGTGGTGAGGGAATCGACGATGGTTAAGCCAGCAGAGGAGACGCAGAAGATAAGTCTATGGCTCTCTAACATTGACCTGCTGGTATCGGAGCGTCACACACAAACCGTGTATTTCTATAGGCCGGAAAAAGGTGCAAAGAACTTCTTTGATCCCAAAGTGATGAAGGAAGCACTGAGCAGGGTGTTGGTTCCATTTTACCCTGTGGCGGGGCGATTTAAGAAAGACAAGAATGGGCGCATTGAAACTGATTGTCAAGGACAAGGCGTCTTGTTTGTAGAAGCCGAGTCGGAATGTGTAATGGAGGATTTTGGTGATTTTGCTCCTAGAGTGGAGTTTCTGAAACTTGTCCCGACAGTCGATTACTCGCTGGGACTTGAATCATATCCTGTAATGCTCTTGCAGGTATGCATGAAATGAAACTCAAACTTTATTAGCTTATATCGGGGTTATAACGTAATATTGGGTGGGTTGTCACGTTTAAATTTGAGCAGGTAACGTACTTCCAATGCGGCGGAGTTTCACTAGGAGTTGTGTTTCACCATCGTGTTGCGGATGGGTTCTCAGCGATGCACTTTATTAACTCATGGTCCGATATGGCTCGTGGCCTTGAACTCACTGTTCAGCCCTTCTTAGATAGGACCCTTCTCCGTGCACGGCAGCCACCACAGCCCAGCTTCCAGCATATAGAATACCAACTGTGATATGAATCGACTACAACCTGGATACTAGATGCGGAAACCACGATCAAAGAAGCTATCGACAGAAAAGTAAAACACAAGGTACGAATCCCTAATCGTTCCCGATTAGTTTATTGATAAAGAATGCGTTGTGAATCTCGTCCCCCCTCATCTCCTTTTATAGAGATGAGGGGGAACCGACTGTTACATACACTACGGGTCGGGTTGGGCTTCGACACAGCCAACTGACCTTTATTGCTATAGGCTAATAGGAAACTCGATACCTATCCCCTAGACACGACTTAGGCTAATAAAGACTAAATACATAACAATTTCCACCTTAGGCTTATATTAGCCTATCCCAACACTCAGCAGCTCCAAGCAGTGTTGTAACTTGCGTCCAGGTACCGCCTTCGTCAAGGCATCCGCAGCATTGTGTTCAGTACTCACCTTCAGAACTTCAACCGTCTTCGCCAAGACTCCTCTGAAAAAGTGATAACGCACATCGATGTGCTTAGTCCTATCATGAAAAACATGATTCCGCGATAGATGAATCGCGCCCTGATTGTCACAATTAACTGCAACAGTGTTAAGCTTCACGCCTAACTCTTCCAAGAATCCCCTTAGCCAAATAGCTCCTTTCACAACCTCCGTAAGTGTCATATACTCCGCTTTAGTTGTCCACAAAGCCTCCTTGTGCTGCAACTTAGCTTCCCAGCTCCTCGCACATCCATGTATCAACAACTCGTACCCTGTGATTGATCTACCCATGACAGTGATCGATCTACCCATGGTGTAGTCAAAATCCACAAAAACTTGTACGTATGTCTGTAATCCACGATCAAACCTATCCAACATACTCACATCTGTAGATGATATGTCAAGTCTCGTGCAGACCACCTGATACTCCTGGCTTCCAACCGCATATATATATGACCACTTACTATTCTTTACCACATCACAATCCCCTGATAGACTATCCTCCAACGACAGTATGGAGTGTCCCTTCAACAAAGTCTGTACCAACTTTCTATTGTAAAACCTGGACTGTGACACCCTTAGAGTATTATCACTCTGATTCCTGATGATCTTAATACCAAGTATATTTCCCTTTGCTTTAACCAGCAAACCCTTGGTAACCGAGATCTCAGCCTTGCATCCGCAAGAAAATACCATACAATCTATATAGAGAAATAGATGTATGAACATACCTGGTGTATCCTCCCAGTAATAACCGTATCTGTCGTCACTGCTTTTCCTGCAACCGTTGCTGAGCACATGCACATCTAACCGAGTATCCATTTCTTCTTTCAATCTAGGCATCCACTTGGAAAGAACCTCACAAGCAACTGCATTATTGAAAGGCAATGACTCGTGTGCATATATCTTTTCCACTACAGCAACTGCAAAAGCAGACTCATTACTGTCTTCTCTATACTTGAATAGTTCCCGTGCTAAGTGTTGCTCCCTATCACGTGCTAGATGAGAGTATATCAAATCTTGAGTTTGTACTTTCTTTGGAACATCTACATGATCAACATTCCCATGAGGTTCCACCTCAAATGCATGATCCTCCCGATATTCCACCTCAAACTCAATTCCTTGCAACACCTGCACTGAACTTGTACATACACCAGAACCAATGAAAGTTTTCTTGTATTGCCCACTTTCATTGAAACCCATATTCCTGTAAAGCACTCCCTTTGAAGTAACGTCATCTAACCTCCAAAGTTGATAAACATTCATACCTTTACGGTATCCCAGGAATATGTACTTGACCTTAACCGGTTCAAGCATCCCTTGCTCAATACTAGCAAGCCAACCAAAAGAACCCAACATATCTATAGTCTTCTTGAATCCAATCGCTGCTGATGGTGACCTATTATCTAGATATGTAGACATGGTTGTATCCTCTGTCCAAAAAACCTTGGACAGACCAGACTGAATCAGAAAACAACGTACCTTATCCAAGAGTGTCACGTTTGTCTTCTCAACCAACCCATTCTGCTGCTGTAACCCTGCAACATCCAAATGTTTGGCGACCCCACTCTTCATACATTGTTGTGTAGACTTCTGATTACAAGAATCAAGAACATCACCTGTCTTGATCTTCCACCTAGTCTGAAATTTTCCTAACTGCTTCCTACCCTTCATTGTCTTCCCGGTCATAGCCTGACCGTTCAGGGTATATACACAATTAGCCCTTCTGGTTCCCGATAGTACCACCAGTGAACCCTTTATAACCTTGATCTTGCCTGACTGCATCTTCACGGTAAAACCCTCTTTTTCAAGAGTGCCCAGCGATATCAAGTTTCGTCTTAATTCCGGAACATACCTGACGTTGTCCAACAAGAAACTTGATCCATCCCTCATTCGTACTCGAACCTTTCCTGTCCCTCATACGCGGAATTCCCTACCATCACCTAGTAGTACATTACCACCGTCATACTCCTTAAAATCAACCAAGTAATCTCTCCTGTGTGTCATATGGTATGAGCCCCCTGAATCCATGATCCAGTCCAAAAGTTCATCAACACTCATAGCCATCATAACATCAGCATTGTCATACCCATCAGCTCCAGAACCAGATACCTGATCTTTACTCCTGACAAAACCTTGAGATTTCTTATGATTATACCTGGGACAATCCCTCTTCAAATGATCCTCAGACTGACATATATAACACCTGAGTTTGTTGCTCCTTCCTTGTGACCTTAACCACGAACTATTTTCACCCTGCTCCATATCTCTCTGATTAGATCGCTCCCTCACATACAACCCTTCACCACCATCACCCTTTGCTTCCGTCATCTTCTGAAGTTCCCTAGAATTAAGTGTCGCGAGCACGTCTTCTAGCTTCAAAGTATCCCGACCATATAGCAAAGTCTCCACGAGATTATCGTAAGACGATGGTGAAGATGTGAGTAATAATAATGCCTGATCTCATCCGATATAGCAGTATCTATAGCCGCTAAGTCACCCACGAGCTTATGAAACTCATCAATATGTTCAGACTGACTCTTACCTTGATGCATTTGAAAAGTATATAACTTTTTCTTCAAGTACAAACGATTAGCTAAAGACTTTGTCATGTATAAAGTCTCTAACTTTTTCCAAATCCCCGCTGCAGTCGTCTCCTTGGTGATCTCCCGTAGGACCCGATCATCCAAACACAAGATCAATGCGCTGTAAGCCTTTTTCTGAATGACGTTATCGTAAGCCACTATTGTGGTGGCGGTAATTCTTCCAATGTTGCATCTAATTCGAGATGTTCCAGCAAAGCCTTCATTCTTACCTGCCATAACCCAAAGTCATTCTTCCCATCGAATTTCTCGATGTCAAATTTGCTCAGCGTCATCTTATTTTAACCCTTTGCTAACCGTTTAACCTTTTGTGAATTTACCTACACAAAAACCACGATCTAACAAAGTATTCCGTGTGTAAAACACCCCTTGATTTATCGATATAACCCTAAGATAAAATCTCAGCAATCGATCAAAGCAAGTAACCCTTCAAAAGAAAACCCTTTCTTACTCAAATATCGACTGAACCTTAGAAATTAACCTATCCAATAAATCGACAATCCTTGAATCAAGAAAGTACCCGACTCCTTTTGAAGTATCCCTTGTCGTACTTTTAATTTTGCAAACCGATTTCTAATAACCTAAGAAATCTTGCAACCTCGACAAGTCTTGAACGCTTCTTTATCCCCTTTGTTAATTTGCTAAACCTTGTGATAAACCCTCACAATCACAAAATAACAAAGTCCCTTCGACAATTCGCTAAACCTTGTGATATATTAACCCTCACAATCACGAATTATGAAGTCCCCTTGTGTAAATACCTTCAAAGTAATACTACCCTTTTATTTTTCTTTTATTAAACCAACCAAAGAAAAAACTACTTTGTAGTACTTGAATAATTCTTGAGCCCAATATGCAATTAGCCCAAAAATAAACCAAACCCTTTGAAGATAACCTGTTGGCAGTTTTTGATACACAAAATATCTATCTAGCCACCTTCTCTTTCTTCTGTCTTCTTCTTGTTTACACCGACACACAGGAAAAACACCCCTGTAAATCCGGTGATGACAAAGAAAGAAAAATACCCATTTTCTATCGAAAAATCAATAGCTGCACCTTGATGTCTCTGCAACGAAACACCAAGAACCTTTGATCGATTGATGTATCCTAGTAACCAGCGAGACCTCCGAACCCGAGCTCTGATACCACTTGTGATATGAATCGACTACAACCTGGATACTAGATGCGGAAACCACGATCAAAGAAGCTATCGACAGAAAAGTAAAACACAAGGTACGAATCCCTAATCGTTCCCGATTAGTTTATTGATAAAGAATGCGTTGTGAATCTCGTCCCCCCTCATCTCCTTTTATAGAGATGAGGGGGAGCCGACTGTTACATACACTACGGGTCGGGTTGGGCTTCGACACAGCCAACCGACCTTTATTGCTATAGGCTAATAGGAAACTCGATACCTATCCCGTAGACATGACTTAGGCTAATAAAGACTAAATACATAACACCAACCCCCTCCACCAGTGAAATATCGATCATCTAAATCTTCATCAGATGAAACAATCACTTCAATTTTCATAATTACACGAGACCAAGTGAACTTACTTAAACAAAAATCAAAAGAAGTTGGCAACACAGTTAACTATAGC
Source organism: Glebionis coronaria (assembly GCA_025667525.1). Lineage (NCBI taxonomy): Eukaryota > Viridiplantae > Streptophyta > Magnoliopsida > Asterales > Asteraceae > Glebionis > Glebionis coronaria. Next base: position 608,713,967 of record CM046879.1, read on the forward strand.
TCATATGAAATGCTAGCTGCACATATTTGGAAGTCCGTGTGCAAAGCCCGCGGGCTGCCTGATGACCAGGACACCAAGATTTTTATGCCCACCGATGGGCGAGCTCGTCTGCAGCCCCTTTTGCCCCGAGGCTTTTTCGGGAACGTTATCTCAATGGCCACTCCTATAGCAGCAGCAGGCAAGCTTACTTCGAACCCTACTTGGTACGCTGCGAGTATAATTCATGATGCTATATTACAAAGAAATAAGGATTATATACTCTCTGCGATAGATTATTTGGAACTACAGCCAGATCTAAATATCAAGGATCTTGGTGGCGAGTCACTTAAATTTGCTAATCTTCAGATAAGTAGCTGGTCTAAGCTACCGATATACGAGGCTGATTTTGGATGGGGTCGTCCTATATTCATGGCGCCTGCTTTCATCCCAATTGCAGGTCTTTGTTTTGTGTTACCAAGCCCAACTAATGACGGAAGCATGCCTATCATCATTTTGTTGCACGCTCAACACATGAAGCTTTTTAGTAAACTGTTGTACGATATCTGAAGTTTTATACAATCTTAATATATTATGTCCGATAATAAGCGTTAATTGACGCTCAAGTGAGATTATTGTTAAGCAGATCAAATTTGCTTCTCTAAAGGCTATTTTGTGTACGTCAGTGTAGCTTTTGTGACGTGTCTTTTTTTAACTCATATCTTTGTTACATTAGGCGGTGAATCTTTAACGAGTACAAAATTGGAATTCAAGTGACATTTTTAACCTTCATATGTTTTTATGAAAAGTCGAAACCTATTAGATTTCCATTTCATCTAGTAGTGTTTGTATAATTTGTTTTCAGAAATGAGGCAAGCTGGTGGTATTGATATGAGTTCTTTACGATTGCAAGTGTTTTAAAAGTTATACGAGCTACATCAGCTGTTGAGGAGGGTAGGCAAGTGCCTCAAGACCATTGTCTTGTTACATCAGCCTATGATTCGAATATTTGCTTACACAACGGACTTATTTCCATGTACTCAAGAACATGTAATATTGATGTGGCAAAATGGATGTTCTCATCAATGGTTGAACTTATTTCTATGAATTAACTTTTATCGGGATATGCTCAACACTATGAATTAACTGTTGAGGCGTTTGAACAAATGACAAAGACAAAAGTCAAATCTGATTTGAATACATTTCTTATTGCGCTTTCTGCTTGTAGTCATGTAAGGGTCTAGCATACTGCATACTTCTTGGGGCAGAAGGTCTTAAAAGGCTAGAAGTTATAGCTACTCGAGGACACGTATGGCAATTCACAATATGTGATATAGCTCGCTCATTGTCTTCCCCTTACTTCCCTCTCCTTCAGTTGGGTTTTACATGATCGGGCCTATATAAAGCCAGATCCGGATGGGTATTCCTTGATCGAGGAACTGAGGCCGGATTACATTCTTTATGTCATGATGTATGTCACGATGTATGAAGTTTAATTTGTCGTTCATGTTGCTTTGAAGGCAGATCAAAGCTTCCGGAACAACCCTCGTCTCACAACCTTCATCATAAAAGTACAGAAAACGTTACTTCCAAACCAATGTAAAAGTTATCAACTAATATTTTTTTTTTCTCTGAAAATGACCTAGATCTGATATTCATAGAATAAAACAAAGTTTTACATTAAGATGGCGGGTAAACGAGCAACAAGCTGCGCCGCAACCCCTTTCTGAATACCGAAACCAATCCTACTAAAATTAAAGTTATGTGTCCTAGGGGTGGAAAATTACTTTGCACAACCCGTTGAACCCTTGTCAAAAGCTCCACTGCTTCCGGCGGAAACCAAATGTATCAAAAGCAAAAGGGATAAAGACGTGTTGATTCTCTAAACAAGCTTTCTCATGTTTGGCAACTTTGCTCGATTCCGCTTTCAACGCAGCTTGTCCAAGACATCCATCTACTCGTATGTATGAGATCTGGTCACAAATTAACTAAATACTATTTGACTAGAATGAAGAAGATTTAAGAACTGGGGAGTGTCGGCTGGTAACATAAGTTATAGACATTCTTTTATAGGTCAATTCCAAAAAAAAACAAAAAAACCTTACCCTAGTTGCATTGTTGGATCTAAGTAACAGGTATTGGGCCTTTAATTGGCAATGGACAGATATATTTGTGAGCTCAAATGAACATGAACTTGGGTGTGTTACTCCTTGCCAAAGAAAGATAAGCGAGGATAGATACTAAATCTAGGGGCGAGTATAGTGCGGGTTGATGCGATTTCTACTCATCTATATACCAATCTATTACAACTTTAGCATCTCAGTTCTGTGATCTTTGATTATAGGGAAGCTATGTATGTGTTATGAACCATGATTTTGTATAATAAATTTTGAACACGGTTTTGCGAATCGAATCAGTATTTCACTCGATCATAAATACGTAGTAATAAAAGTATTAGTCATATTGGTGAATTGCTCAGTGAGAGACTTGTGTTCCTTTATATAAAACAAGTTGTCTTATTAATTTTGAGTAAATGACAACAAGATAAGAGATATTATAGTTGTTAATCATACTCAAATGAAAAGTAAGAGCTTTTAAGTTTATCATATCTCAAATAAAAATAAGATAGAAAGGTATTTAAAGTCTCGCGCCAATATCAAAAAATAGGATCGAACTGTATTTTATCTCTTATGCCAATATCAAAAAGCAAACCTGCCAATATATGTTTCTGAACTTTCATGAGTCATAAGTTCCACCAATTTTAGTTCTTGCACCAATATAAAAAAACTAAGACCGAACTGTTTACTTTTGGTTTTTCAAAAATGCGTGTTCATTTTCATTCATAATTCACAAGTCACAACTAATACACTATAAAAATACCATACCAAACATACACACACTACACTATAGTTAGCATATAGTACCTAATTATTATTTTAATAATAAGAATAAGAATAATATTAATATTAGCACACAATTATTATTCATAAGTCACAACTAATACAATATAAAAAATACTATACCAAAAATACAAACACTACACTATAGTTAGCATATAGTACCCAATTATTATTTTAATAATAAGAATAAGAATAATGTTAATATTGTCTACAATTATTATTTTAATAATAAGAATAATGTTAATATTAGCTACAATTATTATTTTAATAATAAGAATAAGAATAATATTAATATTGGCTATAATTACCCCCTTAATACAATAAGGGGAATGTAAAAACACACCATTAAAATATAATAAAAATGTTGTGAGGGAAAACACTTTTGATATCTTATCTACCGTTAGATATTACAAAAGACTGTTCACTGGTATGGGTTGGTTAATCAAATCCCCATCTCAACCGTTTGTTACTTTGAATACCTGTTCACTGGTATGGGTCTATGCTATAATACCTTCCCTTCACCCAAAACATAATCGGACCGTTCCTTCTTTCTCTGTTAGGTATGGGTTCGTCCTTCTAAAGTGTGGTGTTTTGGAGAAACCCTTTTTTCAACCGTTAGATACTTCGGATCCGAGATTAGGATGTGCGATGGTGTAAAAATCCAATCCAATCCGATCTCTCTCATCTGATCTCTCTTCTCAGATCAGATACAATATCAAAAGGAAGAGACTGATGTAAGTTTTTTTTATTAGTTTTGTATATTTATTTCAGTTTTTAATATGAACATGAAATTTAAGGTTTTTTGTTTCGTTGAGTTGATTGTTTTGATGTCGCTTCATTTAATCTCAAAGTTTTCTCTTTTTGTCTGATAGTTTTTCAGGATAATGAAAGTTATCTCTAATATCCAATAATTTTAGATCGATATTAGATCGGGTTACAACTCAGTTAAAACTACCTCTAAACAGGTATCCTTCTTTCCCCAATTATTTGATGTTTTTTTGATGATTATTTATTTGTGAAATTCTATTAACCCACTTATTTGTTTTGATAGTTTTCTAATTAAACTCGCGTATACTATCTGTTTGATGAATTGTCCATGATATTAGTATAATAAGATAATATCATGAGGCTTTGTAAAAGGTGCAACAAGCTGATAGGTTATGTACTTAGCGCTGTTTGTTTAAGCTTATAAGTGCGCTTACGAGCTTATTTGATTTTGGGTTACGTTTCATAAGTCCCATTTTTTTCCGTTCTTATTTTGAGATTTGTGGCAAAAAAAGTGGCCCTTATATGAAATATCAATGTGAATCAAATACGCTCATAAGCCCATATAACCTTAAACAAGCAGCTCCTATTATTTTATATTAGATTGTTAAACCTGATAAGCTGATAAGCTTACCACTATATGCTTATTGGGGCATCTAAGCTTATTAAGGCGAGTTTATGGCTTATTTTTTGCTATAAGGTGAAAAGCTTAGGTGTTCATAGCGTCTCCTTATTGCCTTTTTTCAGATCTTATGAAGATAGTAATCTTAAATTAAGCTTAAACAGAAGTCTCGATATTCAACTTTCTGTCTCCTATTATCAACTGAAAGATTGACTGTTTTGTGGCTTGAATCTGTAGATCTGATTTAATGTTGCAGCAAATCTTGACCTTCGATGTTAATCACATTTAATAGGGTCCTTTTGAGTTGATACTTAAGGTCATTAACGAACTAAAAACAATGTTCGTTGTCACAAACAGGTCATTACTGGATACTTAATGAAGAAGGTAGTGTTAGATCAACTTTGCCAAGCCAATGGCAGTGGAGAAGGTAATCATTTGATTTTTTTTGCACTTCCATATTTCCCCACTCCGGGTTTTTGTTGAATTCGGGTATTTTTAAATAGTTTTTTTGTTATATTATTGTTTTTGTGCGGTTATGTTGGTGATTTACCTTTTTAGGCTTATGATAAGGTTACTCTGTTGATTAGCCAGATAAGGTTACTCTGTTGTGTGTTTGTGTTCTTTTGTTTAGACACTTAAAATTGAGACAAGCTTTGATTACCAGTTTGAGAAAAGTGTGAGTAATCCATGTTTCGAGTGATAGCATCATTTTAAAAGTTACCTCATGTTTGTTATATGAGTTTTTATATGCCATTAATGTTTAGGAATTAGTTATTAGTTTACGAGTTTGGTTTGTCTGTTTAATATGTGGGTTATATGTGTCAGTTGATATATGTGATCATTTAAGTGGTTGTTGATTTGTATTGTAGTTATCGAGAAGATGGAAGACGTCTGCATTTGTAAATGGTGGTCGGTATGTACCTTTTTCCCTTGCCTATTTTCCTTTATTTGAGATTTGCTGAAATACATGAGTTCAATTACAGCCTCCACCCAAGTCCTTATCAAACTAAGGTGCAGACAGATGGTCTTTATAGTAGAGCTCATGGTGACGAAGATGTTTTACCACCTGCATAACGCCGTCGTAGGGAGATGATGTCTGGTGACCGGACAACTGAAAGATTTATTCCAGCTAAAAAGGCAAGTACTGTCAAATCTGTTACTTAAGCACGAGCTGTTTGCCTATAATGATGATGATATTTATTTTGCAGATGTTTCTGATTAGTTTTTCATAATTTGAGGTTGTCTGGTAATTATCTTGAAGCTATTTCAGTAGGATAATTTCAGTTAATTTACGCAGAATCTGATGTTCTTTCTGTAAAGTTATTTTATGCATAACTTTCGGCGAAAAATTCGATCTCTTGCAGCATAACTCAGCATTGATCATGATTATGAGGTTTTGATGAACAATTTAAATAGCATTTTGATTCTAAGCATGATTTGGATTTGTATTCAGGAAAGATCATTCGACAATGCATATGGTTTTTGGTTTCGAACAAAACTTTTTGCTTTAGGAAGTAGCAAGTTATAAAAATAGAATAAAGTGTGATTTAAGCTTGACTATACAATGATTTGCTTACTTTGGTGAGATCGGATTATATTGAGTTAACAGAACCAAGAAAATAAGGATTAATCATTGTAACTGTGGCTGATTAAATAACAGTAATGCCACATAGATAGCGATTATGAATGGGTAGACGAAATAATAGTAGTAATACTTTAGTTTCCCACTGAAAACATGCTGAATGTCTTGAGTATGATTTTCCTATGTTTTTCATCTTATAGATATGTTTTTTTTTCAAGCAGAGAATGCCGCTTCATTAACGAGGGAATCGGGGCTGAACGTGGTGAAGGGAGATCCTGACCGATAAAAAAACCCCAAGAGCTCACTTGACTCACCGACACCAACAAGTCCACGCTCCTATGTTTAGTACCAGTGACAGTTCGCTCAAGTTCGCTCACATCCCCTGCTGGTAATAATTGTATATATTGAATGGCCGATGAAAACAATCCTTACTCTTTGATGCTGATGTATTTTTGTTGGTTATGCAGAGCTTTATTAAAAAGCTATTTGGTATGAGAAAGGATTGTTTACTACGTCCAGTGGTACTTTGGCTACATTATCTGGTGCCAAGGCAGGGTGATCACCAAGGGACAAACGTGTCGTTAGGGACGAGACAACTGAAGATGAACTTTGGTGGGGAAAGAAAGTTCACCCGTCCACTCTAATTTATTTGGTATTGTGTATTTATTTGCGTTTCAAGTAACCAGTCTGTATAAAACAAGCACGAGTTATTCAGAAATAGGAGAAGGAATTTTCTTCACTCCTTCGGCTTCCAAGAATTTGCTCAAATTCTTGTCTGGCAAATGTTTCTGAAACATAAGATTTAACAAATGAGGATCAGGGATTTCATATTACGACGTGGTAAGTGGATATTAGCATATATGTGTTTTTGATGCAGTATAAACTCATCTAATATTATTCTCCAACCTTAACACTCTAATACGTGCAGTTTGGATAAGCAATTCAAAACACCGTCAAAGCTGGTTATTCCCAAATATAACCTTTTTGGGCCAAAAGGTGTGAAACTTTAGATTCGGTTGGTTAGTTCACTCCACATGTCAGATTGAACCATTTTTACAAAATAAGCAGTTGTAAATAACCATGTTTTGAATAACCAGTATGGGTGATATTCAGTTATTGAGAAAAACCAAACACCGCCTTAGAAGGAGCCATGTTTGATTCAGATACTCAAATCACGCCCTTTAGTCCTGAAGAATTCATAATCTTATATCAAACAAAATTTAAACGCGAAGGGCAAACTTTCGTATATGCAAAAAATGGTTTTAGTGCAATCTCACAAGTCACACCAGTAGTACTTCACAGTTTACATGTCTAATCTACATTTACAGTCATCAGTCCTGATATAGAATCCACTTTTGGGATAAGATTTGTGTGGAATTGCTTATTATAGCTACTAATGTTTTTAAATTAGCACAGCCATAACAGCTAATGAAGCACGATGCAAGAGATAGTGTTTGGAGCTGCTTTTACAGTAACAAAACAAGATACTACATAACCAGTTGCTTAACTACTTAGGAGCAACTCCAAAGACTTAACCCAAATGAGCAGTTTCAATAAGCAATACAAAACACCCCTTTAGAAGGAACCACGTTTGACCCAGAGACTCAAAGCATGCCCTTTTTTCCCCTAAAGTATTACTCCATATGATTTAATAGCAAAAAGATGAATACGTCAAAGGTGAAGTTAAGTGAATGTATCAAATGATTTAGTGCAATTTTACACAGTACACACTTTTATAAAGCACATGTAAATCATAACACTTGCTGCATTATGTAATTGTATTTAGCAATCCTTTAGGCTTCTAAGACAGCCCAGGTGACCACATGTAATATTGAAAAGTTGTGCTAGCTTATATTCAAGGATACGATGATCTAAATATTAGAATTGTTGTGTCTTAAGAGCTTTCCTTTTTTTTATTTTTACAGGCATCTGCAAACATAGATCATTTTGAAAGCCTCATGAGTTGTTGCGTTTTAAGATTGTTTCCTTACTTTTTGTCATGAATATTGTGGTGTGGCAGCAAAAAGTGAAACAAATATACTAAATCGAGCCACTTATTACCTCCTCCACCCTCTGACTTTATAAACATCTTTTGAAAATACCCCGCGGCGGAGCGCGGGCATTAATCCTAGTTATTATTCACAAGTCACAACTAATACAATATAAAAAAAATACTATACAAAACATACAAACACTACACTATAGTTAGCATATAGTACCCAATTATTATTTTAACAAGGTCGGCATACCCGCGCTTCGCTGCGGGGCGGCGAGTTTTAGCGTGTATTGTATTGATGAGATGTATTTCCTTCATTTCTTATATGTAAATAAATAAGATACATCCATATGAATGATTTACATAGTTTCAATACCTACCTAGTAGTTTTTTTTTTCTTTTGAACAAAGGTAAAATTTTATTCTAAATCACTCCTCATCAAAGAGGTAAGTTCAGGAGGAAAGTTTACATTCCAAGAAAAATTTCCAACAGAATTATGAGCAACGGTCGCAATATGATGTGCAACACGATTACATGTGCGACGAACCCAAGAGAACTTCAAATCTAGTCGGGATGCCAATTCTCTTATATCAGCTACTATTACACCAAAGACCCATGGGGGTTCAGATTCTGATGAACAGTATGCTATAGCGTCTGATGAGTCTGACTCTATAATGGCACCAACCCAACCATGTGTCAAAGCAAGGTTACACGCAGATCGCATTGCTAACAGTTCCATAGCTAGCGCGGATGAGGCGTGCCATCTTTCTCCAATACATAGTAGAATAGATCCCTCCGAGTCTCGGGCGACAATTCCAATTGCTCCTTGATTCGACTTAAAAGCTCCATCACAATTTAGCTTCACCACATTTAAAGTAGGGGGGACCCACTTAGGTGAACTCTCTTGAGAGGAGTGAGAATGAACCAATGAAGAAGGAAGAGTCGGAGAACATGGGAAAACGAAATCAACTTCACCTTGCATGACATTTGAGGCCCAGATCACTTGACTCGGGCATACAGAACTATGCTCGAAAATAAACTTGTTCCGGGATTTCCAGATATTCCATGACGTGATAGCAATAAAGGCCAATAACTTTAAGGCTTGTGATTTCGATGGAAGTATGTCGATAATACTTGATACGCGAGAGATGAAATTACCAGAAAGGTTCTGAACACGAAGACCATGATTTGAGCCAAACCACACTGATCTTGTCCACGGACATTCAAAAAACACATGCTCAATAGTCTCGACTTGAGAATTGCAGACTTGGCATAATGGCGACGGCGAACACTTACGTTTATACAAGTTCTCTCTCGTAGCTAAAGCATTTGAGCATACTCTCCACCAGAAGGTCTTAATCTTTGGCATAACTTTGATATTCCATACTTTTTTCCAGAAATCTCGATTAGGGAGCGATGACGATGAGGCGACTTCTTTCACCAAGGAATTGCGCAATTTCAAAGCTTGCCGGTATCCTGATTTGACTGTATAGTTTCCTTTTGCATCATAGTGCCAAATGATTTTATCATTAGTTTGGGTGCGGGAAATTGGAATTTCGGCGATGAAATTAGCCTCCTTGTCTGACACGTGAGCTCTTAACTTTGACATATTCCAAGACCCACCAGTAATGAAATCTGAAACAAGTGATGAATTATCAAATGGGCCGCGAGGAGTACGAATATAAAAGTCTTCATGATACGGAACCCACTTATGAGTCCAGAATGAGATATTCGAGCCATTTCCCACTTGCCATCGTATGCCCTCGAGAAGGACATTACGTCCTTGCAATAAGCTATGCCATAACCAACCTACCTAGTAGTTGACAAAAACAAAAATATCAAAAACAATGTAGACTAATGAAAGCATATGAAGTGTCCCGTGATTTCATTATACTCTCATTAAACAATCTAATCAAATGCTACAACACTTCTCATCTAGTGTTGATTATTTCAACATTGTTTATCTGCTTGATATTCCCAGCCATGTTCCTGAAGACCTGACAATTTATAAGTGTTGATTATTTCAACATTGTTTATCTGCTTGATATTCCCAGCCATGTTCCTGAAGACCTGACAATTTATAAAGTGGATTATTCACTGATCATTTTACAATGTTTCCAATCTTACTGTAAACATAAAAAAAGTGGACAGAGTAGAAACATTTCCGATAGACAGGTCGTTTTAGGTTATGTTTCAACCCGTGTACTTTTTATGAGGTTGTATACTACAACATGTTCTCTTGCACGACATGTACATATTGTAGTACTTCATTTTCAGACTGACAAAAAACCAATGTTCGCAGAACAATAGACGTGCACAAAGAACGACGAGAAATTAAAGAGGACGCGTGAAAACCAATTTGCACCATATTACTTACCACGGTGTCCTCTTCAATTTCACGCCCTGCTTCTTCAATTTCACGCCCTGCTTTGATACGACGCATTCTATTTCAATTAACGACCACGGCCTGCTGTCGATCTGAATACAACATCTAAAAAGCTGCATAAACAATCAAGTATATCCGAGTCCGTTCACTTACTCTAGTTCATAGTTGGCTCTTCTTCATCTCATGGACCTGCAAGCGGAAAATGAGAATAAATTTATTGGCTTATTAGATAAGGTAGATTAAGGTTAGGTTCCAATAGAAGTAAGGTATTAATTCTGTTAATATGTTTGGCTAATAAATATTATGAGATATAATAATAGGATAAGCTTTATAAGCTACTAAATTTAAAAGCTACTTGATGTAGCGTATTATATAAGCTTTACCTTTAGCTTTTGCTCCAGTTAGTTTTATAGAATCTACATCTTAGAATCAATATCCGAGCAAATTAAAAGGTAAAAAAATTACTCGATTATCTATGAAATATGTAACTAAACTAAGCCACCGAAAACTTACAGACATAGTCACAATCGGACATTCAAGACAGAATACCCGAGCCATATATCATAAAATGTTAGTAGGTTTCTCGCAGTGGCAAGCTACAATCAGCAAGCCTAAAACACATGCTATTTTTAAGTTACCTGCTACACAGGCTATTTACGCTTTTTTCATAAAATCTTAACGTTATTATCATTAAAAAATGCACACGTACGGAAAAATAGCCGAGACAACGCACAATTACTCAAATAGCAAGAGAATGCGTTTTGGTTGAAAATTACCTGTTCTCAAAGACCTTCTAATCTTCTAAAAGAAAGGTGTCCATCATCTCGAGTGACACCCATTTTGTGACATTTCTTGATGACTTGTGAACTTCTTGAATTATATGGCTCTTAGATGTTTATGTGTTTATAATTTATATGCGAAACTACAATATAGAAAACAGCTATGTCGCCGTGAAAAAGAGCCAAGAAGCCATGTGTTTAATGCCATCCTTTTTTTCTGAGGAAGAAGAAGTACATAATTTTCTGAACTCAATTCACTTCTGGATCAACTTAAATACATCAGAAAATATGTCCAAGTTACCGTTTTACTTGTCGCAGATAAAAAATTAGACATATTGCAAGTTAAAGGGACGTTTGGATTAGCTTATATGTAACAGCATGACTGTCCAAAAAAGTTCTCTAAAATAGACATGTGCAGCAAATGAGACACGTATTTGCGTTGGCATAACAGAGGACGGTAGAGGAAAATCTGATGGTCTAAAATTTCGTATGTCGCAAACCATAATGGCTAATATCTACTGTAATTTTCAAGAAAAACGTAATAGTGAGCAGTTTTGCATACCGAAAGATGCGCTCACTCAATGATCAATAGCTTCATCCAATAGGTTCCCGTACAACCGTTCATGTTAATGAAAATCTGAAATCTAAAAACAATGAATAAATGATCTTTTTCCATTAAATTTGGCACATAATACAACGAATAACACGAAGTAGAGAAATATACCGTAGTTTGGGCTGGTACTTTAAGAAAAAAGGCTCGCCATTACCTACTTTTTCTGTCAATTCCTTCCAAATTTCTATCTCCAAAAAGCATGTAGATAAATGCAACCTGAATCTGCCAAAAAGATGCAAACTACCAGGTCACTTTAAAAAGGAACTCGCATCCAGTTAAAAGCAATTTTGGGCGAACATTTGGATAAAAAATGCACATCAGTCTCTGTTTTCTTCGGCGTTTCTATTACTATGTCGAAAAAAAAAATAGAACTAATCGTCATTTTTCCGTGGGCGCTCTTGCTGTCATTAATCTTTATGCACATAAAACAAAAAATCAAACTAACCTGTCATTTTGCCGTGGGCAGGCTACCTGTGTTGTAACCCGTACGCCACAAACACATACAGCCTTACATTGTACCTTTTATCCAAGCAAATGGAGACCACCAAAATGGTCACAACACAGGCAGCCGCCACCAACGTCATAAATAATAGATAAAACAATAAAGGAAGGTTACTGTAGCATCTCGTAAAAAGGTAGGCTCAGATAAGGCAACCACCATTATAACTTATTATAGATTAGCGTTCACAGTGTGTGAGTGTTATGAACAGGAAAAGTAGGCTTAGATTAAGTACAATGGAAGAAAGTACGGACGCACACGCCATGGCTGCAGCTGTAACAGGCTGCCCTGCCAAGATGCGTGCGGCCTCAACTTTATCCAGATACAGATACGTTATTTATCATCATAGCCAACCAATCTCGTTAACCAAGTATTCAACAAACATGAAGACAATAGCTATCGACGCACGCCGCCTACCCGTCAAAGAAGGGGGCAACCGGCCTAACAATAAGCGGCAAAGCTACTGTTAATGGCACACAAAAAAACTTCGGTTGGTTCTCTGGTTACCCGACCGTTACCAACCCATCACAGACCTGGGGGCAACGGTCGTGGTTAAATAGGCTCAGCTGAAACATTCATCATCATAGCCAAGAAATTTCGGCCCAAACTGAAGATGAAATCAAATTACTGTTCATAACATTTTCATAATACTCTTCCTAAACTATTATAAGTTATAATAAACAATCGAGATCTATCGAAACACCATGTCAAGCCAAAACAATCGAGATATATCAATAAACAATTTGAGAAAATATTAAAAAAACCACTTACTGTTCATAACACTCACATACTGGTTATCCTTAAAAGTAAATCATCACCGCCGCCACAAAAAGGAGAAACGCAATTATCAAGCAAATGATAATCAATTGGGGCTAACAACCCTGGTAACCGTATGTCGACCGTCACCAACCCAAAAAAACATTAGGCGTAACGATTCAAACGGCCCAAAGAAAACCAAAACCAACCATCGATGACAATCAATTGGGGCTAAGAACCCTAATAAAAAGATATCATAAGGTCATCACAAATTGGGGATAGCAACGGATCCAGACTGACAGAGACAGTGAGAAAAAGAGATGTAGGTATGAGAAGGAATTTTCTTATCTGAGAGAAAGGTGGTGGTGATCTGTTTATTAGAGAGAAGCAGTTGGGGCGGTGGAGTATAAAAAAATGAGAGACACTGTTAAGGAAACCGTCAAAAGTGTATGTGAGGGGCGTTTTGTTTTTATTTTTATTTTTTTAATTTCGAAATTTCCCATCCTTTATTATAGTTATAATAATAAGAATAAGAATAATGTTAATATTGTCTACAATTATTTTTCACAAGTCACAACTAATACACTATAAAAGTAATATACCAAATATACAAACACTACACTATAGTTAGCATATAGTACCCGATTATTATTCTAACAATAAGAATAAGAATAATGATAAAAAGACACAAGTGACTAACTTAGACTTTATCCATCACTAATCATTCTAACACATCTGGTCATCAGCTGCAAGAAGATGTGTGTATGAGTTTGAGATTTTTTCACAAACACATAAGCATGTTTGTTGGCTTAACTAGTTTTAACATAAAATATAAGAAGTGAGGACAAGGTGGGGAAGTGTCGGCTGGTAAATGACAAGAATGAAAAAGGTAACTTATAAGACATTGTTTTATAGGCCACATTACAAAAACCATAACCCTAGTTGCATTGTCGGATCTAAGGCTAGGGGAGTGGTAGAAAAAAACCCACCGCCACGTCAGCTTTCTCTTTCCTCTCACTAACCCACTCAAAACTCACATTTCAAGGTTCTTAAGAAAAAAAAAACCACCATCACCTCACCTCCATCTCATCTTTCCACTATCATTTTTTACTTTTTATTTATACATTTAATTAAAAACGATACACACGGGTATATATAAACGATACACCGATTAATTAAAAAAAACTTTTATTAAAAACTTTTATTAAAACGATACATGGGTAAATAAAAACATTACAAGGATACTAAAAACAACACATAAATAAGTAAAAACGATACACGGATAATTTAAGAGGAGGAAAAAATGTGGAGAAGTTTTCACAACCTCCCAACAATGAAGAAACTGAAACCGGCACCTATGCTCAACTTCAAATTTACGGAGGGCGTTATTCATAACATTCTCATCAGTAGATCCGGGTACCCGTGCACGCGTTGTGTTGTTGTCATTCAAAAAACTTATGCAGGGCACACGTGAGGCCTTTCCATTTCCATATTAGCCTATCGTGGGTTCGTTTCATTGGATCATCTAAATGACCCTCAATCATTTACAAAACCGCAGCCCAAAAAGTAAAAAAGAAAAATTATCCGGTTACTTGTCACGCTGTTTTCAGCAACCCAACACCACGCGCGACACAAAGCTACTTTTTTCGCGAGTGTCTATAGTACAAGCGCCATTTGATTTGAGAAGTGAAAGAAGAAGTTGAATTATGTGTTTGAGGGAAAGAAGATGAATGAATATGAATTGTGAGAAAAAAGAAGTAAAAAAGGAGATTTTATAGGGATAAATGGGGATAAGAATTAAATTTTATGGGTAAGGGTGAATGGTGAGTAACTCACCGTTGGTGGTTTTTTGACTGCATAGATAATATAACCCACACGTGTGTTTTTGAGGTGGGTTTGTGAGGTTTATGGAAAGCCGCGCGTGGCTTTTTGCCACATGTACCTCACGAGTGGGTTTTTTCTACCACTCCCCCTAGCCTAAGTAAAAGGTATTGGGCCTTGGACAATGGGCAGATAAATTTGTGAGATAAATTTGTGGGCCCAAATGGACTAGGGTTTGTTTCTTACTCCTTATATACGTTGATGTGGTTTTTATTCACCCCTATACAAATATATTGTAACTTAGAGCATCTCATTTCTGTGATCATTGATTATGGGGAAGCTATGTGTTATGAATCACGATTCACGATTTTGTACAATAAGTTTTGAATCTAGGTATTTACTCAGTCGTAAATCCGTAATATAGTATTAGTCACATAGCTTAATTGCTCGGCCAGAGACATGGTTCCTTTATATAAACAAGTTGTTTTATTAACTTCGAGCAAATGACAACAAAATAAATAGGGAAAGAGAAAAAAGTTTTTACGAGGTATAAAGTGAAAGTTTATGGACCTTAAAATTAATAATTGTGTGATAGGATCGAACTCAGGATTACAGGATTTCACACAATACGTAAAGGGTTAATTTATTTATTAAATATATTTTATATATATTTATTAAATCAAACCGAACTTAACTAAACGATCGTTAAATAAATTAAGAGTTAAGTTAAACGAACGTTATGGAATTAAATGGAAGAAAAGGGAAAATGGAAAGTTCTAAAAACACCCATTGGGTGTGGTTCGACCATCGCTACAAGGGGGGGGGGGGCAGATGGAAAGTTCTTGTTTCCTAATTTGTGTGTTACATGGAAATCAAGTTTTGCCAAGCTTATATAAACACCCATAGCCCTCATAATTTATATCCATCCCATCTCCTTCTATCTTTTGCGATCGACGACCAAACACCCCTTTTAGGGTTCTCTGATTTTCGATTTTGCTAAAATTCCACAAGTGTTGAAGTTCTGGTTTGCAAGTGCTAGACTCACGGTTAGCCCGTTGCATTACGTGTGTACAAGAGCGTAATATTTTGCTTTAAACTATATCTTCGTATTATTCTTCATAAACCCTAATTGGTGATTCGACGGTGATCTTGTGGATCTTTGTTAAGATAAAGGTATGTAACCCTAATCGATTAATTATAATTGTGTTAATATAATCTTGTTAAATCGCTTCAGCTATAACGTGTTTTGATCTTTGTTATGATTATATAATTGTTATGAATGTCATAAACCATCAGTGGTATCAGGGACAGGTTAACATGGTATAATTATCGAGATCTAAAAGTTTTTAACTAATGATGATTTCAGTTAAAATTACATGTTGTTTTTTAGGTTTTAACAAAAAATTAGGGTTATGTTTTTTGTTTTTAAAAACTGGCCTCGCCGAATTTTATTTTTAAAAAAAATTTGTAAACCCTAAAATTACATGGTTAAAATCTTTAGATGTTTGCATGAATTAATTGTTATGTCATGTATGGTTATGATCTGTAGTATTTTAATTGTTAAGAGTATGTGGGAGATCTGTGATGAACATGCATGTTTTTTCACGGATCATGGGATTTTATATGTTATTTGCTTTATTTTATTCAAAGTTTTAAAATTAGGGAAGACTTTTTATGTTTATAAAAACCCTAGATTTTATGTTCTTTGAATAAATTGTTATGCATGTGGCTATTTGATTTAGTTTTTTTTATACCTACTTGTTTTCATACGTTTTATATTAATTGTATGTTGTACAAGGGTAATTTTTCTAAGAAAAATTAATATGGACTAAATCATATAAAAATTAATGAATTGTTTTGAGATCTGATTTACATATGATTTGCGTTGATTGGAATTGCAACAATAACTTAACGACATACTCAATTTTGACAAACTATAAAGTAGGTATAACGCACCGCTGGTCATATACCCGGTTAAGGAAGGAGGTGTTATGCTTCAGCGCTGACCAAATTCCCGGCTTGCTTGTGCGTCAAAGTTGGAATTACCTACAGTCATTATTTACATAATTCCTTAAGGTTGATATAACCGCAAATTCAAATCTGAAACAAAATGAATAAAGTTATTGCTTTGTGCTTTAGCCAAGTTCTAGGAACATGAGGCGTGAATTGTTGTGGGTAAAATATTTAATTGGTTTAACTAATACCTCAACTTGCAAATATGTGGCGAAATTTTTAGTCTCACCAAAAAGGTTTACTAAAAGGTTTTATTAAACTAATGCTATAGAGATGTATGCATGCTTCTCCATATATGATTTTGACACCAAAATCAATACCCTTAACTTTAAGTCTTATGCCATTGAATTGACGAACACTTGAAGTTACAATTGTCGTCATATGAGATTTTGGATGATGTTGTAATGGAGAGAAAACTTCATGACTGAATGAGATTGCACATGAAGGTTTTACGTTCTTTAGATTAGTCGACTTGACTAAGTTACTCAGTGAGATCTGGAAACTTAAGGCATAAAGTAGGGATAAAACATGTTTACAATGCAAAAAGACTTTTGGCAATTTAAATCCCTAAAATATCTAGAAATTGCAAATTTGTTTGTCAATTATTGTTTGACAAGTTACCATCTTGAATACATTTATCACTAGTAGATCAACTGATGTGATAAGTTTATGTCAATGTGGATTCTAGTTTTAAGGAAAATACTATGGTTTTATTACCGGGGTAATTTTATTTTCTTGAATGGTATTTTTTAAAAATACTAATGTTTAAACTTATTTCTGTAGAAATGGCTCAACCCGAAAACAATATGACTATAAGTGTTGCGTTCAAAGGTTTCTTTGATCGTCCTGAACTTACTGGCCCTAACTTCAATGATTGGTATCGCTCACTAAGAATAGTTCTAAGAGTAGCGGGTACTATCGATATCTTGACTACTCCTTTTCCGGAGGATCTTGTTGAAGGAGCATCTGATGCGCAAAGGCTTGAACACGCTGCTAATGTTAAGAAGCACTCTGAGGTGGCTGCTTTAATGATAGGGAAAATGGCTCCTCCACTTCAACAGAAGTATGAGCTATTTTCTCCTAAGAGAATGCTTGATGAGCTTAAAGCTATGTTCAAAAAGCCGCAAGCTGTGGAGATCTACGACTTGGTAGATGCTCTGCATAGTTGCAAGCAAGCTCCTGGAAAGTCTGTAAGTGCCCATTTTATGGAGATGAGGGGTTATATGGAACAACTCATAGCACTAGGACAATAGGTCCCTATGATCATAATATGGCTATCAACTTGATCAATAGGTCCCTTAACAAGGACTTCAATGATTTTGTTCATAACTATAATATGCATTGCACGGGGAAGACAGTTAATGTTTTGCATGAAATGCTCATTGACTTTGAAAAGGGGTTAAAGGACAAGGCATCTACTTCTACTCCTCATGTGGTTTATGTACAAAAGGGTGGAGTGAGTAAGGCAAAACCGCACAAGAACAAGAAGAAAGGTAAAGGCAAGGTCAAGTGTGATAAGGGCAAACAAGTTGCGACTTATTCTAAACCTAAGCATAACTTTGTCAAGAAGAATCAATCTCAGAAGGATGAGACTTTTTTCCATTGCAAGGCAAGTGGACATTGGAAGAGGAACTGTCCTCTTTATCTCGAGGAGTTGCAAGAAATAAAGAAGAAGGATGAGCTTAGTGCTGCAGCATCTTCAGGTAACTTATATTTGATAGAGTTATTTAATCTTACATACAAATCAAATTCCTGGGTATATGATACGGGATGTGGTATTCACATTTGTAATACCATGTAGGGATTTGAGTTGGAGAGGAAGCTTACCTATGGGGAACAATTTATGCATTTGGGCAATGGCGTACAAGTAGCGGTTGAAGGTATAGGAACATTTAATCTAGTTTTACCTTCGGGTCTAGTACTGAGATTAAATAATTGTCATTATGCACCTACAATTTTTAGGGGTGTTATTTCTTTTTTGTGTATGTTGGATCTTGGATTTATTCACATTATTGATAATAATAGAATTTATGTTTTCAAAGATGGTTTATTCTATTTTGATGCAATTTCTGTGAATGGTGTTTTGAAATTAACATGCATAATAATAATTCCAAGAGAAAAATTAATTCTGTTTTTAGCATGAATAAGAAGAGAAAGTTAGACAATAACTCTTCTTATCTTTGGCATTGTATACTTGCCCATATTGGGAAGACTCGCATACAAAAGCTTCAACGTGATGGTCTTTTGGAAAGTATCAATGATGAATCATTTGATAAATGTGAGTCTTGTATCTCTGGGAAGATGACCAAGAAACCTTTTAATAGAAATATTGAAAGGGCTACTAAACTACTTGGTTTAATACACACTAATGTGGTGGACCACTTAGACATGTGTCAAGGAAAGGTGCTAGCTACTTATTAACATTTACAGATGATTATAGCCGTTATGGTTATGTTTATTTACTTAAGCATAAATATGAGGTATTTAAAACATCCAAGATGTTTAAAGCAGAAGTAGAATTGCAACTAGGAAAGAAGATTAAAGCTCTTTGTTCTTATCGAGGTGGTGACTATTTAAGTCAAGAGTTTAAAGATTATTTAAGTGAGAATGGAATTGTTTAGAAACTTACTTCTCCATATACTCCACAACAAAATGGTGTATCTGAAAGGAGAAATCGTACATTATTAGATATGGTGCGATCTATGTTTAATCTTACAACTTTACCTTTATCATTTTGGGAATATGCTTTAGAATCTGTTGTTCGTATTCTTAATATGGTTCCCATAAAGAAGGTTGATAAGACACCATATGAACTATGGCATGGCAAAAAGCCATATTTGTCTTATTTAAAGATTTGGGGTTGTGAGGCGTATGTGAAACGTGACTCTGGAGATAAACTCCAACAACGCTCTATAAAATGTATCTTTGTAGGTTACCCTAAGGAAACTATGGGTTACTACTTTTATTGTCCGCCTGAGAACAAAGTTATTGTTGCTAGGTATGGAGACTTCCTTGAAAATAATCTTGTAAATCAAGAATTCAGTGGGAGAAATTATGATCTTGAGGAGAGTCATATAGACACATTACCTTCTGAAATACTAGCGAAGAAATTCCAATAGAGCCAGAAAGTCCGGGAGCTCCACCGGAATTAATTCCTCCACGTAGATCTAAAATAAACGTACGTGCGCCAAGAAAACTATGTCTTAACATAGAGGATGAGGAGGAGGAGGTAGGGGATCTTGGTGAACCTGCTAACTATCGATCCGCAATGCTTGATCCAGAAAAGTCAAAATGGATAGTTGCGATGAATGAGGAAATGAATCCATGAAAATCAATGATGTTTGGATTCTTGTTGATACACTTAAGAATGCTAAAGTAGTGAAAAATAGGTGGATTTTCAAGAATAAAACCGACATGGATGTTGAAGTACAATCCTATAAAGCACGTTTAGTCGCTAAAGGTTTTACTCAAACTTTTGGCATAGACTACAAGGAAACATTTTCTCCTGTAGCAGACTTACGAGCTATTAGGATTCTCATAGCTATAGCAGCATACTATGACTATGAGATATGGCAAATGGATGTTAAAACTGCCTTCTTGAACGGTCGCTTAGATTAAGACATCTATATGCAACAACCGGAAGGGTACGTTGATCCTAAATATCCAAAACGCGTGTGCAAACTTCAAAGATCTATTTATGGTTTAAAGCAAGCATCACGTCAATGGAATAAATGATTTGATGAAGAAATCAAAAAGTTCGGATTTATTCAAAATCGAGATGAGCCATCTGTATATTGCAAAGCTAGTGGGAGTGATGTAGTGTTCCTAATTTTATATGTCGATGCCATATTAATCATGGGAAGTAACATTCCAAGTCTTAAGGAAGTTAAGGATTATCTTGGTAAATGTTTTTCTATGAAGAATTTTGGAGATACTGCGTATATTCTGGGAATTAAAATCTATCGAGATAGGAAAAGACGGTTAATTGGTGTTAGTCAAGATGCTTATATTGATAAGATATTGAAGAAGTATAATATGCATAATTCCAAGAAAGGTTTTCACCCTATAGAAGTTAAGCATAATCTGAGTCATGAGATGGATGCATCAACTCCTAAAGAGGAGGAATACATGCAGAAGGTGCCTTATGCTTCGGCTGTAGGATCTATAATGTATGTTGTTAGATGCACAAGGCCAGATGTGGCGTTTGCTCAGAACTTGGTCAGTAGATACCAACAGAATCCAGGGAAGCTCAACTGGATTGCTGTTAAACATTTTCTACAGTATTTGAGGAATACGAAAAGAAATGTTTTGGTATTCAAAGGGTAGCCATACAGATAACTAAAGGTGGTTTAGATTAGGAAGTTTTTATTGGAGATCTAGGGATGATGCTTGCAATAAAAATCTAATAAATATGTATTGGGACAAGTCTGTCGTAATCATATTTGCCAATAACCCTGGAGTCATGAAAGGAGCCAGACACTTTAAACGTAGATATCTCTACGTTCGAGAACAAGTTGAAGCTCGAGAAATAAAATTAATAAAAGTTCACACAGATGATAACGTAGCTGATCCTTTTACTAAGGATTTGCCTAGACCAAAGGTAGTTAAGCATGCCAAGGCTATTTGGATGCAACTAGCTAGCGAATTCATGCAGTAAATCTGTGATTAGTATTTGGGTAAAGGATGCTAAGACATTACTGAATTTATGAAATAAATATTGAGTTTCGTTTATTTTCTGTTATTTGATTTTGTATCCTATTTTATATGTTTTAATCTATGAATAATTGTTATGTTCTAAATGTCCGTTGTCGATTAATATTATGGGAGTATTATTAAAATAAGACAATTCAAAATAGTGACAGTGTATACTTGAAAGTATATTTGTCAATTTTGGATGATATTTGATGGATCAAATATTGGACTTATCCCAACTATATGATTTTACTTTATGGATCTTTGTCATTAAGTAAATCGTAAATAGTTATCCTTAGACCTGAAATACCCCAGGAAACTGAATAGAAAGTAGTGCATTTCTGTGAGATAACCTAACGCTAAACGTAACTGGTAGCTCTAAGGGTTATTTTCAGAAGTGTTGCGAAGTTCATAAGTTTCGCTTGTAGTTAAAATGGGATTTGTTTCCTTCAAATTATTTTGAAGTATAATACAGTTGGGCCCCTCGGGGAAGTAGTAAGATTTTTGTATGGCCACACCCAAATGTGTTTTGGTAATCTTGCTATATCAGTAAACGAGAAACAGAACGGTTAATGAAGGAATGACTGAGATCCATATCCTATTAACGTTGTATTTGAAATGAAAGGACAATAATGAATGATGAATCATTTAAAAGGTTTTTCCAGGAGACCTTACTCGAGTTGTACTAGTGACATTGCTAGTGTAACTAGACGCTAGTCAATGTAATCACGATATTCGAATTTTGTCCAAGTGGGAGCTGAAAGTTTATGGACTAAAAATTAATAGTCGTGTGATAGGATCGAACTCGGGATTACGGGATTGCACACAATACATAAAGGGTTAATTTTATTTATTAAATATATTATATATATATTTATTAAATCAAACCGAACTTAACTAAAAGATCGTTAAATAAATTAAGAGTTAAGTTAAATGAACGTTATATAATTAAATAGAAGAAAAGGAAAAATGGAAAGTTTCGGAAACACCCCTCGGGTGTGGTTCGACCGTCGCTACAAGGGGGGGCAAAGGGAAAATTTTTGTTTCCTAATTTGTGTGTTGCTTGGAAATCAAGTTTTGCCAAGCCTATATAAACACCCATAGCCCTCATAATTTTTATCCACCCCTTCTCCTTCTCTCTTTTGCGATCGGCGACCAAACACTCCTTTTAGGGTTCTTTGATTTTCGATTTTGCTAAAATTACACAAGTGTTGAAGTTCTGGTTTGCAAGTGCTAGACTCACGGTTAGCCCGTTGCATTACGTGTGTACAAGAGCGTAATATAGTTTTGCTTTAAGCTATATCTTGGTATTATTCTTCATAAACCCTAATTGGTGATTCGACGGTGATCTTGTGGATCTTTGGTAGGATAAAGGTATGTAACCCTAATCGATTAATTATAATTGTGTTAATATGATCTTGTTAAATCGCTTCAGCTATAACGTGGTTTGATCTTTGTTATGATTATATAATTGTTATGAATGTCATAAACCATCATAAAGATGACGGCTTATTTTAACCGACATGTATAGGATGATGGAGATTGGAGATGAAGAAGTTTGACGGGGTGGTATAGAAATGACGGCTTGTTGACCTACAAGGTCACAAGATACCTGCTCATGATACCACGTTGAAAGATACAAAATCCGTAAGTATAATGTATTATTCAGTCACAATATATATAAATTATACATGTAAGATAAACAAAACCATAATGGACATTAAGCCCACAAGCGGGCTTGGGCCGACTAACATATTCTTATCTAATACTTATAAGGGGAATTTTATTGTCAGAACCATTCTTAGTGCGAGAACCGTCAAAACTATCAATAACATACATGTACACCTTCAATAATTATATTTTTGAGCATATATTCTAAAAAGAACAAATACTTTTCACAAATAACATATTTGTTTTGAACAATTTGATGAGAAACTTAATGTACAAGTACATTCAAGAACATAAATGAGTTTCAGAACATACATGCATACTTTTAAAGAACATATTTGTATTTTCTCATCAAATTATTTAGAACAAATATGTTATTTATAAAAAAATATTTATTCTTTTTAGAATATATTCTTAAAATGTAATTATTAAAGCGTACATGTTTGTTCTTGATAATTCAGACGGTTCTCTCACTAAAAATGGTTCTGAAAATAAAGTTACACCTAATATAAGCACCTTCAATTTCAATATCTTTCTCCGATACAAAAGCATAAGTTAGTCAGATATTCCCTAATGACTGATTTGCTGATGGTGGCTGCAAGTTGTAGCGAATCGGCCGATCAGACTTTTTCGTTTCTTTAGATGTCCTTAGTTCCTTTGCACCCAAAGTGTATCCTTTCTAAGTTGTCTCGACAAAGTCACAAACGAATCAAATTATTAACTTAATATGTAAGGGTGGAGTTAATAACTTGATTGGTTTGCGGTTTGGTCCGAAACAAATTAGAAAAGGTGCACTTTGGGTGCAAAAGAGGCGAGGACATCCGAAAGAATGGAAAAGGCCGATTGCTCGATTCTCTATCACTTTTAGCAATCACGATAATATTAATTAGAGAATATCTCAGTAAGGCTTTTGTAATGGAAAAATATATTGAGATTAAAGAAAATTATGCATATATGGCATAACATACTAGACGATCTGAAGGAATATGTGAAGCAACAAGTTACATCAAAAATAAAACAAATGACATGGATTTTTCTTGTGATGGATGATGGGCAGAACTAAATACTAAATAGGGTCTCAAACGAATAGAAAGAAATAGTGTTTACGCAAGGCCATACATGGCTTTAAAACAGTGACCTCTGTTTTTTTTACTATTAAAACAAAGAGTATTAGATGTGTATAGTTTGGACTATCAAATTCAAATGTCATAAGTCAAAAACTCAAGCCTTGCGATCTTTATTATGATATTTAATCCGGTTCATCAATTGTTATGTTTTTAATTTATTCGTTATTTCCATTTTGTCTGCATTGTTGAGTTGACTAAATTATTAATATAAAATAATTTTTTAAACTGTGTTTATGGATAGACAGTAGAGGTGACAAATCATGTCTATATGTTTAAATTTGGGCTATTTGCACCTTTTTTTTGAACTAATGGATTAAATGGGTAATACTTTTATTTTAGTTGGATTATTTGGACAATATAAAAAGCATTTTGTTAAACAAATGGGTATTATGAACTATTTGGACAACATAAAAGCATTTCATTAAATTAATCTTGAGTATATTAATTTATCCTTTAATATTGTCGATTTAACCTATGTCCATTTGTTCCAATGTCCATTTGGTTCAAGTCCATTTAGTCCAAATATTAAAAATTGCCCATTTAGTCCGCGTCCATGGACCAACGTCCAATTAACCCACTGTCCATACCCGTCCAGTCCACCCATTTAGCCACCCCTAATAGACAGTAATAGAACGAAAGGTGTACCGGAAATATAAAAGGCTAATGATTTGCACACTCAAAAATTTGATTGAAACGGTCCAAACTATGCATTGAACAGTTGTACTGTTATTTTAACATATTGTATATATTTGAGTGTCTCAATAAAAAATTTGAACATACCAATCAATTCTCAATACAAAAGCTCAATATAAAAAAAGAGGAATGATAGAACCACAAAATTTTTACAAAAAGTTATCCACATAATGATGTGTCATGCATATTATTGGATGTATGTGGGAGAGAGAAGACAAAAGTGAAATTGAAATGCCATTCATTTTATGACAACTCATTTTATAAAGTTCTTTGTATGAATCCTTTTGTGGTTCCAGCATTTGCCATAAAAAAAACAAATTCAAGACAGGTGGAGGAGACACGTACACAATACCACCACATACCAATTATGGCCAAACATAAACAATAATTGATAAAAACAAAAGTACATGCAATTTTCACATGCTGTAGACTTCATGTGAAGAAAACAAAACAATTTTCACATACTATTCTTTTCTCAACTCATATTAGTTACAAAGTTTTTCATTGCAGCTAGGTGCGTAGTAATTTATATTGGTATCATGAAGATCGTGGTGAGGGAATCGACGATGGTTAAGCCAGCAGAGGAGACGCAGAAGATAAGTCTATGGCTCTCTAACATTGACCTGCTGGTATCGGAGCGTCACACACAAACCGTGTATTTCTATAGGCCGGAAAAAGGTGCAAAGAACTTCTTTGATCCCAAAGTGATGAAGGAAGCACTGAGCAGGGTGTTGGTTCCATTTTACCCTGTGGCGGGGCGATTTAAGAAAGACAAGAATGGGCGCATTGAAACTGATTGTCAAGGACAAGGCGTCTTGTTTGTAGAAGCCGAGTCGGAATGTGTAATGGAGGATTTTGGTGATTTTGCTCCTAGAGTGGAGTTTCTGAAACTTGTCCCGACAGTCGATTACTCGCTGGGACTTGAATCATATCCTGTAATGCTCTTGCAGGTATGCATGAAATGAAACTCAAACTTTATTAGCTTATATCGGGGTTATAACGTAATATTGGGTGGGTTGTCACGTTTAAATTTGAGCAGGTAACGTACTTCCAATGCGGCGGAGTTTCACTAGGAGTTGTGTTTCACCATCGTGTTGCGGATGGGTTCTCAGCGATGCACTTTATTAACTCATGGTCCGATATGGCTCGTGGCCTTGAACTCACTGTTCAGCCCTTCTTAGATAGGACCCTTCTCCGTGCACGGCAGCCACCACAGCCCAGCTTCCAGCATATAGAATACCAACTGTGATATGAATCGACTACAACCTGGATACTAGATGCGGAAACCACGATCAAAGAAGCTATCGACAGAAAAGTAAAACACAAGGTACGAATCCCTAATCGTTCCCGATTAGTTTATTGATAAAGAATGCGTTGTGAATCTCGTCCCCCCTCATCTCCTTTTATAGAGATGAGGGGGAACCGACTGTTACATACACTACGGGTCGGGTTGGGCTTCGACACAGCCAACTGACCTTTATTGCTATAGGCTAATAGGAAACTCGATACCTATCCCCTAGACACGACTTAGGCTAATAAAGACTAAATACATAACAATTTCCACCTTAGGCTTATATTAGCCTATCCCAACACTCAGCAGCTCCAAGCAGTGTTGTAACTTGCGTCCAGGTACCGCCTTCGTCAAGGCATCCGCAGCATTGTGTTCAGTACTCACCTTCAGAACTTCAACCGTCTTCGCCAAGACTCCTCTGAAAAAGTGATAACGCACATCGATGTGCTTAGTCCTATCATGAAAAACATGATTCCGCGATAGATGAATCGCGCCCTGATTGTCACAATTAACTGCAACAGTGTTAAGCTTCACGCCTAACTCTTCCAAGAATCCCCTTAGCCAAATAGCTCCTTTCACAACCTCCGTAAGTGTCATATACTCCGCTTTAGTTGTCCACAAAGCCTCCTTGTGCTGCAACTTAGCTTCCCAGCTCCTCGCACATCCATGTATCAACAACTCGTACCCTGTGATTGATCTACCCATGACAGTGATCGATCTACCCATGGTGTAGTCAAAATCCACAAAAACTTGTACGTATGTCTGTAATCCACGATCAAACCTATCCAACATACTCACATCTGTAGATGATATGTCAAGTCTCGTGCAGACCACCTGATACTCCTGGCTTCCAACCGCATATATATATGACCACTTACTATTCTTTACCACATCACAATCCCCTGATAGACTATCCTCCAACGACAGTATGGAGTGTCCCTTCAACAAAGTCTGTACCAACTTTCTATTGTAAAACCTGGACTGTGACACCCTTAGAGTATTATCACTCTGATTCCTGATGATCTTAATACCAAGTATATTTCCCTTTGCTTTAACCAGCAAACCCTTGGTAACCGAGATCTCAGCCTTGCATCCGCAAGAAAATACCATACAATCTATATAGAGAAATAGATGTATGAACATACCTGGTGTATCCTCCCAGTAATAACCGTATCTGTCGTCACTGCTTTTCCTGCAACCGTTGCTGAGCACATGCACATCTAACCGAGTATCCATTTCTTCTTTCAATCTAGGCATCCACTTGGAAAGAACCTCACAAGCAACTGCATTATTGAAAGGCAATGACTCGTGTGCATATATCTTTTCCACTACAGCAACTGCAAAAGCAGACTCATTACTGTCTTCTCTATACTTGAATAGTTCCCGTGCTAAGTGTTGCTCCCTATCACGTGCTAGATGAGAGTATATCAAATCTTGAGTTTGTACTTTCTTTGGAACATCTACATGATCAACATTCCCATGAGGTTCCACCTCAAATGCATGATCCTCCCGATATTCCACCTCAAACTCAATTCCTTGCAACACCTGCACTGAACTTGTACATACACCAGAACCAATGAAAGTTTTCTTGTATTGCCCACTTTCATTGAAACCCATATTCCTGTAAAGCACTCCCTTTGAAGTAACGTCATCTAACCTCCAAAGTTGATAAACATTCATACCTTTACGGTATCCCAGGAATATGTACTTGACCTTAACCGGTTCAAGCATCCCTTGCTCAATACTAGCAAGCCAACCAAAAGAACCCAACATATCTATAGTCTTCTTGAATCCAATCGCTGCTGATGGTGACCTATTATCTAGATATGTAGACATGGTTGTATCCTCTGTCCAAAAAACCTTGGACAGACCAGACTGAATCAGAAAACAACGTACCTTATCCAAGAGTGTCACGTTTGTCTTCTCAACCAACCCATTCTGCTGCTGTAACCCTGCAACATCCAAATGTTTGGCGACCCCACTCTTCATACATTGTTGTGTAGACTTCTGATTACAAGAATCAAGAACATCACCTGTCTTGATCTTCCACCTAGTCTGAAATTTTCCTAACTGCTTCCTACCCTTCATTGTCTTCCCGGTCATAGCCTGACCGTTCAGGGTATATACACAATTAGCCCTTCTGGTTCCCGATAGTACCACCAGTGAACCCTTTATAACCTTGATCTTGCCTGACTGCATCTTCACGGTAAAACCCTCTTTTTCAAGAGTGCCCAGCGATATCAAGTTTCGTCTTAATTCCGGAACATACCTGACGTTGTCCAACAAGAAACTTGATCCATCCCTCATTCGTACTCGAACCTTTCCTGTCCCTCATACGCGGAATTCCCTACCATCACCTAGTAGTACATTACCACCGTCATACTCCTTAAAATCAACCAAGTAATCTCTCCTGTGTGTCATATGGTATGAGCCCCCTGAATCCATGATCCAGTCCAAAAGTTCATCAACACTCATAGCCATCATAACATCAGCATTGTCATACCCATCAGCTCCAGAACCAGATACCTGATCTTTACTCCTGACAAAACCTTGAGATTTCTTATGATTATACCTGGGACAATCCCTCTTCAAATGATCCTCAGACTGACATATATAACACCTGAGTTTGTTGCTCCTTCCTTGTGACCTTAACCACGAACTATTTTCACCCTGCTCCATATCTCTCTGATTAGATCGCTCCCTCACATACAACCCTTCACCACCATCACCCTTTGCTTCCGTCATCTTCTGAAGTTCCCTAGAATTAAGTGTCGCGAGCACGTCTTCTAGCTTCAAAGTATCCCGACCATATAGCAAAGTCTCCACGAGATTATCGTAAGACGATGGTGAAGATGTGAGTAATAATAATGCCTGATCTCATCCGATATAGCAGTATCTATAGCCGCTAAGTCACCCACGAGCTTATGAAACTCATCAATATGTTCAGACTGACTCTTACCTTGATGCATTTGAAAAGTATATAACTTTTTCTTCAAGTACAAACGATTAGCTAAAGACTTTGTCATGTATAAAGTCTCTAACTTTTTCCAAATCCCCGCTGCAGTCGTCTCCTTGGTGATCTCCCGTAGGACCCGATCATCCAAACACAAGATCAATGCGCTGTAAGCCTTTTTCTGAATGACGTTATCGTAAGCCACTATTGTGGTGGCGGTAATTCTTCCAATGTTGCATCTAATTCGAGATGTTCCAGCAAAGCCTTCATTCTTACCTGCCATAACCCAAAGTCATTCTTCCCATCGAATTTCTCGATGTCAAATTTGCTCAGCGTCATCTTATTTTAACCCTTTGCTAACCGTTTAACCTTTTGTGAATTTACCTACACAAAAACCACGATCTAACAAAGTATTCCGTGTGTAAAACACCCCTTGATTTATCGATATAACCCTAAGATAAAATCTCAGCAATCGATCAAAGCAAGTAACCCTTCAAAAGAAAACCCTTTCTTACTCAAATATCGACTGAACCTTAGAAATTAACCTATCCAATAAATCGACAATCCTTGAATCAAGAAAGTACCCGACTCCTTTTGAAGTATCCCTTGTCGTACTTTTAATTTTGCAAACCGATTTCTAATAACCTAAGAAATCTTGCAACCTCGACAAGTCTTGAACGCTTCTTTATCCCCTTTGTTAATTTGCTAAACCTTGTGATAAACCCTCACAATCACAAAATAACAAAGTCCCTTCGACAATTCGCTAAACCTTGTGATATATTAACCCTCACAATCACGAATTATGAAGTCCCCTTGTGTAAATACCTTCAAAGTAATACTACCCTTTTATTTTTCTTTTATTAAACCAACCAAAGAAAAAACTACTTTGTAGTACTTGAATAATTCTTGAGCCCAATATGCAATTAGCCCAAAAATAAACCAAACCCTTTGAAGATAACCTGTTGGCAGTTTTTGATACACAAAATATCTATCTAGCCACCTTCTCTTTCTTCTGTCTTCTTCTTGTTTACACCGACACACAGGAAAAACACCCCTGTAAATCCGGTGATGACAAAGAAAGAAAAATACCCATTTTCTATCGAAAAATCAATAGCTGCACCTTGATGTCTCTGCAACGAAACACCAAGAACCTTTGATCGATTGATGTATCCTAGTAACCAGCGAGACCTCCGAACCCGAGCTCTGATACCACTTGTGATATGAATCGACTACAACCTGGATACTAGATGCGGAAACCACGATCAAAGAAGCTATCGACAGAAAAGTAAAACACAAGGTACGAATCCCTAATCGTTCCCGATTAGTTTATTGATAAAGAATGCGTTGTGAATCTCGTCCCCCCTCATCTCCTTTTATAGAGATGAGGGGGAGCCGACTGTTACATACACTACGGGTCGGGTTGGGCTTCGACACAGCCAACCGACCTTTATTGCTATAGGCTAATAGGAAACTCGATACCTATCCCGTAGACATGACTTAGGCTAATAAAGACTAAATACATAACACCAACCCCCTCCACCAGTGAAATATCGATCATCTAAATCTTCATCAGATGAAACAATCACTTCAATTTTCATAATTACACGAGACCAAGTGAACTTACTTAAACAAAAATCAAAAGAAGTTGGCAACACAGTTAACTATAGCTCATATGAAATGCTAGCTGCACATATTTGGAAGTCCGTGTGCAAAGCCCGCGGGCTGCCTGATGACCAGGACACCAAGATTTTTATGCCCACCGATGGGCGAGCTCGTCTGCAGCCCCTTTTGCCCCGAGGCTTTTTCGGGAACGTTATCTCAATGGCCACTCCTATAGCAGCAGCAGGCAAGCTTACTTCGAACCCTACTTGGTACGCTGCGAGTATAATTCATGATGCTATATTACAAAGAAATAAGGATTATATACTCTCTGCGATAGATTATTTGGAACTACAGCCAGATCTAAATATCAAGGATCTTGGTGGCGAGTCACTTAAATTTGCTAATCTTCAGATAAGTAGCTGGTCTAAGCTACCGATATACGAGGCTGATTTTGGATGGGGTCGTCCTATATTCATGGCGCCTGCTTTCATCCCAATTGCAGGTCTTTGTTTTGTGTTACCAAGCCCAACTAATGACGGAAGCATGCCTATCATCATTTTGTTGCACGCTCAACACATGAAGCTTTTTAGTAAACTGTTGTACGATATCTGAAGTTTTATACAATCTTAATATATTATGTCCGATAATAAGCGTTAATTGACGCTCAAGTGAGATTATTGTTAAGCAGATCAAATTTGCTTCTCTAAAGGCTATTTTGTGTACGTCAGTGTAGCTTTTGTGACGTGTCTTTTTTTAACTCATATCTTTGTTACATTAGGCGGTGAATCTTTAACGAGTACAAAATTGGAATTCAAGTGACATTTTTAACCTTCATATGTTTTTATGAAAAGTCGAAACCTATTAGATTTCCATTTCATCTAGTAGTGTTTGTATAATTTGTTTTCAGAAATGAGGCAAGCTGGTGGTATTGATATGAGTTCTTTACGATTGCAAGTGTTTTAAAAGTTATACGAGCTACATCAGCTGTTGAGGAGGGTAGGCAAGTGCCTCAAGACCATTGTCTTGTTACATCAGCCTATGATTCGAATATTTGCTTACACAACGGACTTATTTCCATGTACTCAAGAACATGTAATATTGATGTGGCAAAATGGATGTTCTCATCAATGGTTGAACTTATTTCTATGAATTAACTTTTATCGGGATATGCTCAACACTATGAATTAACTGTTGAGGCGTTTGAACAAATGACAAAGACAAAAGTCAAATCTGATTTGAATACATTTCTTATCGCGCTTTCTGCTTGTAGTCATGTAGGATGATAGCTCGCTAAGGGTCTAGCATACTTCTTGGGGAAAAAGGTCTTAAAAGGCTAGAAGTTAGAGACATTCAGGCTCATCTATACACTCTGAATTCTATATATAATAAACGAACCAAATACATAACCAATGAGTTCCCAGCAGCAAGAAAGATATTTGTTACCAGAAAATCTAGCAGCCAACATAATGCACTCAAGACAATATCTCAGATTCACTACCATCAGTTTACACGATATGTAATTAGCTAATTAATGTGCTATTACGGATTATTTTTTTAATTTTTATTTAGATACATGTTGCGATTTTAGAAATTTTAATAAATTTTATATATACGTATTTTGGACTATTTTTGTTTTAGGGGCCTAAATTTTTATAATGGAACAAGGCACCAAAAATTCACGGGACGGCCTGACTACCATCAGTAAACAACTATCAACAATGACCAACGCCCTTTTTGGGCCTAACAGTTTCAAGAGGGCCTTTTTCCGCAACACATTTTCTACTTTCTTGTCAAGATCCAAAGAAATAGAAGCATCTCCGCCTGCTGTTGGAGCTATTCAGTCCATCGGACATCTAGCTTCTTTGTAACGTTTCATTTATCATCGTCTTCTCTCAGCTTTCTTCCTGCCTTCTTGAAGACATGAGGTGACATATTTCCTTTTGTCGTTATAGCTACTCGAGGACACGTATGGCAATTCACAATATGTGATATAGCTCGCTCATTGTCTTCCCCTTACTTCCCTCTCCTTCAGTTGGGTTTTACATGATCGGGCCTATATAAAGCCAGATCCGGATGGGTATTCCTTGATCGAGGAACTGAGGCCGTTACTTCCAAACCAATGTAAAAGTTATCAACTAATATTTTTTTTTTCTCTGAAAATGACCTAGATCTGATATTCATAGAATAAAACAAAGTTTTACAATAAGATGGCGGGTAAACGAGCAACAAGCTGCGCCGCAACCCCTTTCGGAATACCGAAACCAATCCTACTAAACTTAAAGTTATGTGTCCTAGGGGTGGAAAATTACTTTGCACAACCCGTTGAACCCTTGTCAAAAGCTCCACTGCTTCCGGCGGAAACCAAATGTATCAAAAGCAAAAGGGATAAAGATGTGTTGATTCTCTAAACAAGCTTTCTCATGTTTGGCAACTTTGCTCGATTCCGCTTTCAACGCAGCTTGTCCAAGACATCCATCTACTCGTATGTATGAGATCTCTGGTCACAAACTAACTAAATACTACTACATTTGACTAGAATGAAGAAGATTTAAGAACTGGGGAGTGTCGGCTGGTAACATAAGTTATAGACATTCTTTTATAGGTCAATTCCAAAAAAAAAAAAAAACCTAACCCTAGTTGCATTGTCGGATCTAAGTAACAGGTATTGGGCCTTTAATTGGCAATGGACAGATATATTTGTGAGCTCAAATGAACATGAACTTGGGTGTGTTACTCCTTTCCAAAGAAAGATAAGCGAGGATAGATACTAAATCTAGGGGCGAGTATAGTGCGGGTTGATGCGATTTCTACTCATCTATATACCAATCTATTACAACTTTAGCATCTCAGTTCTGTGATCTTTGATTATAGGGAAGCTATGTATGTGTTATGAACCATGATTTTGTATAATAAATTTTGAACACGGTTTTGCGAATCGAATCTAAGTATTTCACTCGATCATAAATACGTAGTAATAAAAGTATTAGTCATATTGGTGAATTGCTCAGTGAGAGACTTGTGTTCCTTTATATAAAACAAGTTGTCTTATTAATTTTGAGTAAATGACAACAAGATAAGAGATATTATAGTTGTTAATCATACTCAAATGAAAAGTAAGAGCTTTTAAGTTTATCATATCTCAAATAAAAATAAGATAGAAAGGTATTTAAAGTCTCGCGCCAATATCAAAAAATAGGATCGAACTGTATTTTATCTCTTATGCCAATATCAAAAAGCAAACCTGCCAATATATGTTTCTGAACTTTCATGAGTCATAAGTTCCACCAATTTTAGTTCTTGCACCAATATAAAAAAACTAAGACCGAACTGTTTACTTTTGGTTTTTCAAAAATGCGTGTTCATTTTCATTCATAATTCACAAGTCACAACTAATACACTATAAAAATACCATACCAAACATACACACACTACACTATAGTTAGCATATAGTACCTAATTATTATTTTAATAATAAGAATAAGAATAATATTAATATTAGCACACAATTATTATTCATAAGTCACAACTAATACAATATAAAAAATACTATACCAAAAATACAAACACTACACTATAGTTAGCATATAGTACCCAATTATTATTTTAATAATAAGAATATTGTTAATATTGGCTACAATTATTATTTTAATAATAAGAATAAGAATAATATTAATATTGGCTACAATTATTATTCACAAGTCACAACTAATACAATATAAAAAAAATACTATACCAAACATACAAACACTACACTATAGTTAGCATATAGTACCCAATTATTATTTTAATAATAAGAATAATGTTAATATTGGCTACAATTATTATTTTAATAATAAGAATAAGAATAATATTAATATTGGCTACAATTATTATTCACAAGTCACAACTAATATAATATAAAAAAATACTATACCAAACATACAAACACTACACTATAGTTAGCATATAGTACCCAATTATTATTTTAATAATAAGAATAAGAATAATGTTAATATTGTCTACAATTATTTTTCACAAGTCACAACTAATACACTATAAAAGTAATATACCAAATATACAAACACTACACTATAGTTAGCATATAGTACCCGATTACCCGATTATTATTCTAATAATAAGAATAAGAATAATGATAAAAAGACACAAGTGACTAACTTAGACTTTATCCATCACTAATCATTCAACACATCTGGTCATCAGCTACAAGAAGATGTGTGTATGAGTTTGAGATTTTTTCACAAACACATAAGCATGTTTGTTGGCTTATCTAGTTTTAACATAAAAATATAAGAAGTGAGGACAAGGTGGGGAAGTGTCGGCTGGTAAATGACAAGAATGAAAAAGGTAACTTATAAGACATTGTTTTATAGGCCACATTACAAAAACCATAACCCTAGTTGCATTGTCGGATCTAAGGCTAGGGGGATTGGTAGAAAAAAAACCCACCGCCACGTCAGCTTTCTCTTTCCTCTCACTAACCACTCAAAACTCGCATTTTAAGGTTCTTAAGGAAAAAAAACCCACCACCACCTCACCTCCATCTCATCTTTCCACTATCATTTTTTTACTTTTTATTTATACATTTAATTAAAAACGATACACGCGGGTATATATAAACAATACACCGATGAATTTAAAAAAACTTTTATTAAAAACTTTTATTAAAACGATACATGGGTAAATAAAAAT
The DNA here is from genome assembly GCA_025667525.1 of Glebionis coronaria. Lineage (NCBI taxonomy): Eukaryota > Viridiplantae > Streptophyta > Magnoliopsida > Asterales > Asteraceae > Glebionis > Glebionis coronaria. The sequence goes on from CM046879.1 coordinate 608,749,390, forward strand.
ATTACAAGGATACTAAAAACAACACATAAATAAGTAAAAATGATACACAGATAATTTAAGCAGGAGGAAAAAATGTGGAGAAGTTTTCACAACCTCCCAACAATGAAGAAACTGAAACCGGCACCTATGCTCAACTTCAAATTCACGGAGGGCGTTATTCATAACATTCTCATCAGTAGATCCGGGTACCCGTGCACGCGTTGTGTTGTTGTAACATTCAAAAAACTTACGCAGGACACACGTGAGGCCTTTCTATTTCCATATTAGCCTATTGTGGGTTCGTTTCCTTGGATCATCTAAATGACCCTCAATCATTTGCAAAACCGCAACCCAAAAAGTACAAAAATTTGTTCGGTTACTTGTCACGCTGTTTTCAGCAACACAACACCAAGCGCGACACAAAGCTACTTCTTTCGCGGGTGTCCATAGTACAGGCGCCATTTGATTTGAGAAGTGAAAGAAGAAGTTGAATTATGTGTTTGAGAGAAAGAAGATGAATGAATATGAATTGTGAGAAAAAAAGAAGTAAAAAAAGAGATTATATAGGGATAAATGAGGATAATAATTAAATTTTATGGGTAAGGGTGAATGGTGAGTAACTCACTATTGGTGGTTTTTTTACTGCATAGATAATATAACCCACACGTGGGTTTTTGAGGTGGGTTTGTGAGGTTTATGGAAAGCCGCACGTGGCTTTTTGCCACATGTACCCCACGAGTGGGTTTTTTCTACCACTCCCCCAGCCTAAGTAAAAGGTATTGTGCCTTGGACAATGGGCAGATAAATTTGTGAGATAAATTTGTGGGCCCAAATGAACTTGGGTTTGTTTCTTACTCCTTATATATGTTGATTTGGTTTTTGTTCACCCCTATACAAATATATTGTAACTTAGAGCATCTCATTTCTGTGATCATTGATTATGGGGAAGCTATGTGTTATGAATCACGATTCACGATTTTGTACAATAAGTTTTGAATCTAGGTATTTACTCAGTCATAAATACGTAATATAGTATTAGTCACATAGCTTAATTGCTCGGCCAGAGACATGGTTCCTTTATATAAACAAGTTGTTTTATTAACTTTGAGCAAATGACAACAAAATAAATAGGGAAAGAGAAAAAAGTTTTTACGAGGTATAAAGTGAAAGTTTATGAACTTAAAATTAATAATCGTGTGATAGGATCGAACTCAGGATTACGGGATTGCACACAATACGTAAAGGGTTAATTTTATTTATTAAATATATTTTATATATATTTATTAAATCAAACCGAACTTAACTAAACGATCGTTAAATAAATTAAGAGTTAAGTTAAACGAACGTTATGGAATTAAATAGAAGAAAAGGGAAAAGAAATTTTAATCTTAGCTAACATTTTCTACCTGATAAGCAACTCTCTTATGCCTTCATTAAGAGGTTAATTGTTTGATACATATCAAGCATATATCAGAAGTTTTGACTTTTTTTTGTACATATAAAGTTTTTCTATTATACAATGTGCACATGATAAGGGTAACAAACAATGACAAAAATGTGTGAAAATCAGTTCTTCGTTCTAGCTATTTATTCTGTTACTAAATGGTGTGTTTCAAAAAAATGAAAAAGAATGTGTTTCAGATAATGGGTTAACACCAAAAATTAGAACTGCGTCAAGTAGATCCGTAGCGATTTGATATAGTAGTGAATGAGGCAGATTGTGACTAATAGGTTACTTTGATCGGTTGTTTAGCATGTAAAATGGTCATGCGTGTGTCCATGTATCTGCCATATAGTAAATAAGGACCAAACCCGGGTTGTGAGTTTAGGTCCATTAGTGTTTGTAGGATTATTGTCCTTATAAATATTGATAGATAATAATGCATTGTCTACGGGTTTCAATGTAGTATTTCATAGTATCATGAGCATGTTAGATCCTAGACCTAATCTAAGAACCCCCATCCATTAATCTGCCTCATTTTTCTGACCTAGAGGAATTGATCTCTCATTTTTTTTCTCACTGTTCCAAAAAAAAGTTCATACATCCAAAGTATTTATCTTAAAGTCAATCGTATTGTTTTAAGAAAAAGGTTGTTTTATGTTTGGTTTTTTTTGTTTTGATTAATCTGTTTACAAATCAATGCATTTAAAGCTAATGAGGATTCCGGTAATTTATGTTTTGGTTTTTGGTTTTGAATAAAGTGGTTATTAATTTAGTTATCGAAAGAAAAAGCAATCTCCTGATCTTTTTAATTACCACAAACACACATCAACTTTACAAAATAACTAAACGTATTTGTTTTTTATCTTCTTATGTTGGTGATTTGTGCTAAGGTCACAGATCCATACAGTTGTATATTTGGTTGGTTGTTTGTGATAAGGCCACAACTCCACAAACTGAAGTTTATGAAGAAGAATTAGATATTGTGTAGTGTTTTAGTCATGTTGCTGTGAAGCTGGAGGGAGTTATTTCGGCTATCTGGGTTTAAATTGCGATACCATTTTTGTTTTTGTTTTTTTTTGTTTTACTCTCTAATCCGAGCTTTCGCGATTTCGTCGCTCGGACTGCGGGGAAGTGTTAGATAGTAATAAATAAGGTCCAAGCCCCGGTTGTGGGTTTGGGTCCATTAGGGTTTGTAGGATTATTGTACTTTCAAATATTGATGAATACTAATGCATTGCCTACGGTAAATATTTATTTATTACTATCTAACAGTATTTAGACTGTGTTTAAACTATAAAATTTGAGTACAATAACAAGTTCTTTTGATTTAATCTTTATTTCACTACTACTTATTTGAGATTAGGAGCAACAAAAGGGTTAATAATTTTGAGAACATGTATGAGTTGTACCTATATGAGACCCTTCACACGCCACACATTATGTTTTAATATCATAATTTGCAGATAATTAGGATGCAAACTATGAAGCTCTTGTATAACAGGCTCTACATTCGCATTATGCTCTACACATAGTTGAATACATATAGCCTCCCTAGTTGCCTTCACCGGTTCTTCCCAATACACCATGTCAATCACCATCATTGGCAATGTAAAGTGTTCCATTACAAACAACAACAACCTGAAAACACGTTACTAATTGTGGTTTCACTGTCCATTGTTTAGCAACATATATAAAATTCTCTCTTATGTAGCGTGATACGTTTTACAGTTCACATCCATAAACATTGCATTTTGTTTTGTAATCTGAATCCAATGGCACCACCTAAAATAAAACCAAATGTAAGACAAAAAAACTCGAAAACTTGTTAGATAAACTACCAAACTAATTGCAAAATAACATAATTACCCCTTGGTTCAATACATTTCCTGAACAAAGAAGCGCTTGCATGACTCTTTTGAATTTACCAAAACTCGTGATCTGATAGCATCGCAACCTGTACCATATAAAGTTTCAATGAATAATTTTTTCACTAACAAATTTATTATAACTTACCTTTTCTATAGCAGATTCGCAAATGATTAGGCACTCTCAAAACCTAAAATCAAATAAACTTGAGCATTAGATTACAATATAGAACTATAAACAACAAATAAGGTGTTTCTATCAATACCTTCTGGCCCGTGAATCAAACCGCAACATATAAGTGAAGGCTTTGAGCTTATTTTATGCGCGTGGAACTTTCATTAGCTTTACGAAGAACTGTTGCAAGAAAATACAAATCCAACCATGAAATCAACTTTCATTGTCATATCTTGTCGTCTTAATAAACAACCAAATATATATGTAAAAGACGGATAATGTTCTTGATTCTTATAATCAGAAGTGTACACAACAATGTATGAAGAGTGGGGTCACCAAACATATGGATGTTGCAAGGTTACATCAGCAAAATGAGTTGGTTAAGAAGACGAACGTGACACTCTTAGATAAGGTACATTGTTTTCTAATTTAGTCTCGTCTGTCCAAGGGTTTTTGGACAGAGGATACAACCATATCTACATATCTAGAGGTCACCATCAACAATGATTGGATTCAAGAAGACTACAAATATGTTAGGGTTTTTTGGTTCGCTTGCTTGTATTAAGCAAGGGATACTTGAACCGGTTATGGTCAAGTGCATATTCTTGGGATATCGTGAATATATGGATATTTATCAACTTTGGAGGTTAGATGACGTTACTTCAAAGGGAGTGCTTTAAAGGAATATGGTTTTAATGAAAGGCTGGAATACAAGAAAACTTCCATTAGTTCTGGTGTATGTACAAGTTTAGTGCATGTGTTGCAAGGAGTTGAGTTTGAGTTAGAATCTCGGGAGGATCATGCATTTAAGGTGGAACCTCATGGGAATGTTGATCATGTAGCTGTTCCAAAGGAAATACAAACTAAAGATTTGATATACTATCATCTAGCACGTGATAGGGAGCAATACTTAACACGGGAACTAATAAAGTATAGAGAAGAAAATAATGAGGCTGCTTTTGCAGTTGCTACAGTGGATAAGATATATGCACATGAGTAATTGAATTTCAGTGATACAGTTGCTTGTGAGGTTCTTTTCATGTGGATGACTGGATTAAAAGAAGAAATGAATACTCGGTTAAATGTGTATGTGCTCAGCAACAGCTGCAGGAAAAGTAGTGACGACAGATCCGATTATTACTAGGAGTATACACCAGGTATATTCATACATCTATTTCTCTATATAGATTGTATGGTATTTTCTTGTGGATGCAAGACTGAGATCTCAGTTACCAAGGATTTGCTGGTTAAAGCAAAGAGAAATATACTTGGTATTAAGATCATCAGGAATCAGAATCAGAGTGGTAATACTCTTAGGGTGTCATAGTCCAAGTTTTAAAATGGAAAGATGGTACATACTTTGTTGAAGGGACACTCCATACTGTCGTTGGAGGATAGTCTATCAGGGGACTGTGATATGGAAAAGAATAGTAAGTGGTCATATATATGTGGTTGGAAGCCAGGAGTATCAGGTGGTCTGCACGAGACCATACATAGCATTTGCAGATGTGGGTATGGTGAATGGGGTTGATCGTGGATTACAGACATACGTACAAGTTTTTATGTAATTTTACAATGTCATAATAAGATCGATCACTGTCATGGGTAGATCAATCACAGGGTATGGGTTGCTGATACATGGATGTGCGAGGAGCTAGGAAGCTAAGTTGGAGCACACAGAGGCTTTGTGGACAACTAAAGCGGAGTATATGACACTCCCGGAAGTTGTGAAAGGAGCTATTTGGCTAAGGGGGCTCTTGGAAGAGTTGGGCGTGAAGCTTAACATTGTTGCAGTTAATTGTGATAAGCAGGGCATGATTCATTTATTGCGGAATGTTTTTCATGATAGGATTAAGCACATCAATGTGTGTTATCACTTTATCAAAGAAGTCTTGGAAGCGAAGACGGTTGAATTTCTGAAGGTGAGTACTGAACACAATGTTGTGAATGTCTTGACGAAGATGGTACCTGGATGCAAGTTACAACACTGCTTAGAGTTTCTGGGTGTTGGGATAGGCTAATATAAGCCTAAGGTGGAAATATGTATCAGTCTTTATTAGTCTAAAGTCCTGTCTAGGGGATAACTTATGAGTTTCCTAAATAGCTAATAAAAAAAGATCGGTTGGTTGTTGCAAGCCCAGCCCGACCCCTAAGACTTTTTAATAGTCGGTTCCCCCTCATCTCTATATAAGGAGGTGAGGAGGGGGGGAGGAAGGAATTCACAACGCATTATTTATCAATAATACTAATTTAGTCGATTAGGTTACATACCTTGTGGGTTTCTTTTCTTTTGATAGTTTCTTTGATCGTGGTTTTCACATCTAGTTAACGAGGTCGTAGTGAACGAATCACTACACCCACAGGCGGGCTTGAGCCTACTAACATATTCTTATCTAATATAATCACCTTCAATTTCAATATCTTTCTCTAATACAAAAGCCTAAGTTACTCAGATATTCCCTAATGACTAATTCGGCTGGTGGCTGAAAGTGGTAGACAATCGGCCGATCAGGCTTTTTCGTTTCTTTAGATGTCCTTGGTTCCTTTGCACCAAAAGTGTATCCTTTCTAAGTTGTCTCGACGAAGTCGCAAACGAATCAAAATTATTAACTTAATTTGTAAGGGTGGAGTTAAAACTTGATTGGTTTGCGGTTTGGTCCGAAACAATTTAAAAACGATGCACTTCGATGCAAAAGAGGCGAGGACATCCGAAAGAATGGAAAAGATAGATTACTCGATTCTCTATCACTATTTTTCGTGCACATAATAACCGTAACCGTAACCAAAACCGTAACTGAAAAAACGAAGCCGAAACCGAAACCCGGTGAAAACCGGTTATTAACAATAACCGGTTTTGGTTACGCAATAACCGACGGTTATTAACCGGTTACGGATTTCGAGTGTTTGGACCGGTTAGCACCGGGTTTTTACTAACCGGTTAGGAAACCGGTTATTTCCTAACCGGTTATAACCGGATTTCTTTTATAACTTTAGGAACTTAGGAAGTAGAGGTACCAGTGGTGTTGCAGTGAGTAAACATGTTTAAAAAAGAAAAGCAAGAGAAAAGAGAATGATATTTGTTTATTTTATTTTGGAAAGTATGAAAGTACTACTTATTTATTTATTTAGAAAATCGATAAACACGTGTTGAATTTTGAATTGGTTATGCAAAAATACAACACAATTACTGTGACTATAAAACAAAATATTAAATGCAATATATACTACTGTTCATCTTCTTTAATTAACTAAATCTCCATTTTTTTTTCTTCTTCGAAATCAAAACTGGAGATATATTTCCCACATATTCTTTGCACTCCTCCAACCGGTTATACCTGGTTTTTCTAACCCTAACCGGTTACTAACCGACACTAACCGGTTTTGTATCGGGTAGAGATTTTTACCCTGAAAATCATAACCGGCCTTAACCGGTTTTTATGATTAACCGGTCAACTCGAGTTTGACCAAAAACCGGTTACGCTTACTACCCTAACAGGTTACACCAAAATAACCTTGGTTCATCAATTGTTATGTTGTTAAATTATGTCATGATGGCTAAGATCAAATGAACCTTGGTTATTTTCATTTTGTTTGCTTTGTTGAGTTGACTAAATTATTAACATAAAATAATTTTTTTAAACTGTGTTTTTTTGGATAAGTTCAAAACAGGTGAAAGAGACACGTACATAATATCACGTAGGTGGTACCAATTATGGCCAAACATAAACAATAAATTGATAAAAACAAAAGTACATGCAATTTTCACATGTTGTTGACTTCATGTGGAGAAAACAAAACAATTTTCACATACTATTCTTTTCTCAACTCATATTAAGGCTTTTTTTATTTCCCATTTGTTGCATGCAAAATACATATATTAGTTACAAATACCAAACAGTTTTCCATTATTTTGCTGCTAACTGCGTAGTGATTTATATTCCGGTAGTATGAAGATCGTGGTAAGGGAATCGACGATGGTTAAGCCAGCAGAGGAGACGCCGAAGATAAGTCTATGGCTCTCTAACATTGACCTGCTGGTATCTGAGCGTCACACACAAACCGTGTATTTCTATAGGCCTGAAAAAGGTGCTAAGAACTTCTTTGATCCCAAAGTGATGAAAGAAGCACTGAGCAGGGTGTTGGTTCCATTTTACCCTGTGGCGGGGCGATTTAAGAAAGACAAGAATGGGCGCATTGAAACTGATTGCCAAGGACAAAGCGTCTTGTTTGTAGAAGCCGAGACGGAATATGCAATGGAGGATTTTGGTGACTTTGCTCCTAGAGTGGAGTTTCTGAAACTTGTCCCGACAGTCGATTACTCGCTGGGACTTGAATCATATCCTGTAATGCTCTTGCAGGTATGCATGAAATGAAACTCAAACTTTATTAGCTTATATCGGGGTTATAACGTAATATTGGGTGGGTTGTCACGTTTAAATTTGAGCAGGTAACGTACTTCCAATGCGGCGGAGTTTCACTAGGAGTTGTGTTTCACCATCGTGTTGCGGATGGGTTCTCAGCGATGCACTTTATTAACTCATGGTCCGATATGGCTCGTGGCCTTGAACTCACTGTTCAGCCCTTCTTAGATAGGACCCTTCTCCGTGCACGGCAGCCACCACAGCCCAGCTTCCAGCATATAGAATACCAACCCCCTCCACCAGTGAAATATCCATCATCTAAATCTTCATCAGATGAAACAATCACTTCAATTTTCATAATTACACGAGACCAAGTGAACTTACTTAAACAAAAATCAAAAGAAGTTGGAAACACAATTAACTATAGCTCATATGAAATGCTAGCTGCGCATATTTGGAAGTCCGTGTGCAAAGCCCGCGGGCTGCCTGATGACCAGGACACCAAGATTTTTATGCCCACCGATGGGCGAGCTCGTCTGCAGCCCCTTTTGCCCCGAGGCTTTTTCGGGAATGTCATCTCAATGGCCACTCCTATAGCAGCAGCAGGCAAGCTTAATTCGAACCCTACTTGGTACGCTGCGAGTATAATTCATGATGCTATATTACAAAGAAATAAGGATTATATACTCTCTGCGATAGATTATTTGGAACTACAGCCAGATCTAAATATTAAGGATCTTGGTGGTGAGTCACTTAAATTTGCTAATCTTCAGATAAGTAGCTGGTCTAAGCTACCGATATACGAGGCTGATTTTGGATGGGGTCGTCCTATATTCATGGCGCCTGCTTTCATCCCGATTGCAGGTCTTTGTTTTGTGTTACCAAGCCCAACTAATGACGGAAGCATGCCTATCATCATTTCGTTGCACGCTCAACACATGAAGCTTTTTAGTAAATTGTTGTACGATATCTAAAGTTTCTTACAATCTTAATATGTAATGTCCGATAATAAGCATTAATTGACGCTCAAGTGAGATTATTGTTAAGCAGATCAAAGTTGCTTCTCTAAAGGCTATTTTGTTTATCAAAAGTTGAAACCTATTAGATTTCCGTTTCATCCAGTAGTGTTTGCATAATTCGTTTTCAGAAATGAGGCAAGCTGATATTGATATCGTGTTCTTTACGATTGCAAGTGTTTTAAGACCAAGGTCTTGTTAAGTCAGCCTATAATTCAAATATTTGCTTACATAACGACTTATTTCCATGTACTCAAGAACATGTAATATCGATGAGGCAAAATGGATGTTCTCATCAATGGTTGAACCCGATACAATATACAGGAATTCACCTTTATCGGGATATGCTCAACATGGATATGGTAAGGAAATTGTTGAGGCGTTTGAACAAATGACAAAGACCAATCTTATCGCGCTTTCTGCTTGTAGTCATGTCGGATGATAGCTCGATAACGGTATAGAAGAGCAGAACTCAGAAGGTCTAAAAGAGCTAGAAGTTATAGATACAACCAAAGAACAAGCACAGACATTCAGGCTCATTTATACACTCTGAATTATATACACTACTGTAATACTTATTGCTATAAGTGCTATAAGATGACATACATTTTCCGCATAATCAACAAACCAGATACATTAGATTACCAATGAGTTCCCAGCAGCAAGAAAGATATTTGTTACCAGAAAATTAGCAGTCAACATAATGCACTCAAGAGAATATCTCAGATTCGCTACCATCGATAAACAACTATCAACAATGACCAACGCCCTTTTCGCCTCTAAGAGATTCAAGGACCTTTTCTCGCACCTCATTTTTGAAGATGGAGAAACATCCCCGGTTGTAGTTTCCGCTGTTCAGTCCATCGGTATGCCCTTTCACAATATGTGACATATTTCCTTGTTCTTGGTTGCTACTCCACGTTTCCTTTTGCCTTTGTGGCTATGCCCGTCAGCATATGAGGCTTGAATGTCTGTTCATAATATCTCCTCATATACCCTAGTCTTTTTCCTTTATGTCACGATGTATGACGTTTCCCAAACAAGCGTCGCACCATCCATAAGAAGCATGCTCTCCTAACAACCTTCATGATAAAAGGACAAAAAAATATTAGCATCTAAACTAATATACGAAGTCATCACTGTTTACAACAAATCTCTAGACATATATCATAAATTAAAAACATTACAGCAAAACTAATGCAAAACTAATTGTTGAACATAAACAATTGGTTGTTCTGAAAGCACTATTACCATTAGGGTATCAATTATCATTCTAAGAACCTAACCACAAAAAAAACAGTGTAAATAGTGATGACTGATGAGGCTTATTTTGTTTAAAAAGGAGAAAGTATAGCCACATATCTCGCAATACACTCATCGTACTCATCATCAAACATCATAAGTAAAAATTAAATCGTGTTGAAGTAAAAAAAACTAAAAATCCATTGTATATAATATAAACAACTATTTCAGCATAGTAAGTGTCGCATTAAATAGTAACATCCCAAAACCATAATTTACAACTATAAACATGTATAGTTACAGAAGGCATACATCAGACAGAGTATATCTAGCAATAAAGTAAAAATAATCGTGTTTCATACAAAAAAAAAACAGTAAAAATACAGATAATAACATTAAATAGGCCTAGTAAATGCATATTAACCATGATTTAAGCAATAGAGAGTAAAGACCTAGTAGTGCCTCAGGGTTATCGGAATACATATTAAGTTGAACAACGGATGTCCAAAATATCTGCATGTGAGGGAAGAAACGGATGTCCAATAGCCGATTGATAAGGTTGAGCTCGTCCTGGTAAGGTAGAAAAGGGTATTAGTGGTACCGAGGGGTATATATGGTTTTCAGGGACCAAGTCCGCATTCTTTATATCATGATGTATGACAGTGAAGTTTAATTCGTGGTTCATGTTGTTGCTTTGAAAGTAACTCATCAAACCTTCCAAAATATGAACACCTTTACTGTTAGATTTGGTCATGACATCTGAGAAGTGAGGAGGAGATGGGGAAGTGTCGGCTGGTGAAATGAAAAAGGTTATAACACATTGTTTTATAGGGGGCCACATCACAAAAAGTCAAAAACCCTAACCCTAGTTGCATTGTTTGATCTAAGTAAAAGGTATTGGGCCATGGACAATGGGCATATAAATATATGGACTATAACAATCTATTGCAACTTGAGCATCTCATTTCTCTAATCATTGATTTTGTAGAATAGGTTTTGAACATGATTTTGTAAAATAAATTTTGGATCTAAGTATTTCAATCATAAATACGTGACAAAAGTATTAGTCGTGTAGGTTAATTGCTTGGTCAAAGACTTCTGTTCCTTTATATAAACAAATTGTAACAAGATAAGAGATATTACGGTTAATCATAATTCAAATAAAAAGTCAGAGACTTTTAGTTAATCATATCAATAAAAATAAAAATAAGATCGAAATGGAATTTAGCTCTTGCGCCAATATCAAAAAATAAAAGCGAACATTTAACAAACATTTAACAAAAAAAAAAAAAAAAAAAAAAAAAAGCGAATTGTATTTTAGCTTGACTTTCCGGGTCGGGTAGACTGACTATGGATCCTTCTCCATAGTCCATATACCCGTGTTTGGCAAAACCTTAAAAAACTTAGTACAATACTAGCCGGCTACCCGCGTAATGCGGCGGCGGGTAGCCGGTGACTAACTTTGTGGATTCTGTTAAACTTAGAAACCACCATTACAAAAACGAACATCTTTTCTGGACACAACGACCACAGTTGTTTCGGCACCTCAAAGTCGGCGACGACGCGTGGTGATTGAGAAAGAGCGATGGTTTTATTTTGCATATTTTACATATGTGTTTTAAGATTTTGTGAGACTTTATATAATGGAAATTTAGTTATTTTATAAACCTGTTAGACAATGTGCTTTAAAAATGCATTTATGGATTAAGTTACAAACACTTAAATTTTCCGTTACAAAGTTATACTTAAAAAATTTAATTTTTTGTTATAACTTTTAATTATGCTTAAACACACTTCAATTTTCCGTTAAAAATTCTATTTTGTTACAATTATTTATAGACTTTTAATATGCATTAATTTATTAGTAAATAATAAATCTTTCCATTATAAGAAATGTTTAAGGCTTAATTTTTAAGACTTCTAATTTTAGAAAAAGGGTTAAATGTTTTATATATTAGTATAGAAGTATAGATTACTAGTACACCTCCGATCCTTCAAACCCGATTCTATTCTAGGCGTTTGGATTAGCTTACTTTACGGCCTTTTGCGGCTTATTGAAATTTGGAAAACAGGAAAAGCTTACTCTTTTGAGCCTATGAGCGGATAAATATAAGCTCATGGCTAAGCCATGGGCTTAACTTATTATATGCCCAAAAAGTGAGTTTATTGACTTTTCCAAATTTCAATAAAGTGTTAAGCCCATAAAGTAAGCTGAAAATACCTCATAGCTAGGGGTGTTTGTTTCGGCTTTCATAGACGGCTTATGGCTTATTTGAATAGAGTTAAAAGGTCTCCATGAGATAAATGGTTTGAAATCAATACCGCTGATATAGGATTAATAGTTGCTTTGTTTACAACTTAAAACAATAGAAGTCAATTACTCATTCTAATAATTGATCGAGTACTACCCATCTTGTTACAACTAATCGGGTACTAGTGTACTACCCATCTCGTTACAACATACTAGAACGGTACCCGCGCAATGCGGCGGCGAGTACTTAATAACTAATTTTGAGACTAACAAATATTAATCTTATTAATCTTTTACTCATTCTTTATATAGAAAGGAAGCTTTGTCATCACATTTCCAGAGTGTGTTATTAAAACGGTGAGGTCGTAGTCTCCATGATGTTACATTCTTTATGTCACGGTGTATGAAAACATATTTGTGTGCGCCGAGCCCAAATAAGACTCATCTTTTCGCAAACATCCATGCTCGTCTCACAAACTTCATCACAAAACATTACCTTAACTTTTTCACGGGCTAATTAGTCCTAGGGAAGACTTAACATGCGCCTACTATGTGGATATAAAATTGAAGTCACCGCCTAAAAGCCTGTTCAAAGCAATAACCAAATCAGCCAGAATGGTCTAGTGTTTGGGTCATAATCCAAGTTCGCACCACAGTTACAGGATTTCGTAACCATAAAATCTTTATATCTCTCATGTTTAGGAAACAAAACAGATAAACAAAAAATAACATTAGATAACAGAACAAAGTATAAATTAAAGTTTTAGACAAGTCGCACAAAAACAAGCAACTAAAGTTAACACTAAACATAACAAGCATCCTAGATTTAACATTTATAGTAATAGATTTCCAGTTAAGTAAAGAAAATTACCTAAAGCAACAACTTATGGTTTTGTGACATCTAAACAACTAGAAGCAAAGCAAAATAAAACACTTACTAAGTATAAAAAGTTGTGAAACAGGTATTGATCAATATATTTTGAAACCTAAGGTGTTTGTTTTAACTTATTAGGTGAGCTTATGAGCTTATTTGATTTCAACTTATATTTCATAAAAGCCGATTCATGCTTACTTAGGTGTTTATTACAATATTATACACTCGTATAAGTTTCAAATAAGCAAGAAAATTAGGTTAATGAAATATAGGGCAAAATCAAAGAAGCTCATATACCCACATATAAGCTGAAACAAACCTCCAGATAATAAGCTATAGATTAAAGCAACTTTAAAAAAGAGCATAAGTTAGAAAAAACTAATAAGCAGTTTAAATAAGCTAAACCAACACAGTGGTACTAAAACAAATTCAAATAAGCATTCACTACAACAATACTGAGTTTAGGGTCGCCCTTTTTCTAGGGTCGGCTTAGTCGTCCCTAAATTAAGGGGGGACCCACCTGTTTTACAAGAAAACCTTGCTCAAAATGATTGTGGGGACAAAGTGGGGACCACAGAACCTAGGGACGACTAAGTCGTCCCTAGGTGAAAAAATAAATATTTTATCTCTTTTAATTGTATAAAATTATTTAAAATTAATATAAATATTTTTTTTAAAAAAAAGTTTAAAATGAAAGTGAGACCCACATAACCTAGGGACGACAAAGTCGTCCCTAGGTTAAGTAAATTTATTTTTCCCAGTTTTTTTTATCTTTTTTATTTATTTAAAATTATTTAAAATTAATATAAATATTTTTAAAAAAAAAGTTTAAAACAAAGGTGGGACCCTTGTAACTTAGGGACGACTAAGTCGTTCCTAGGTGAAGGAAAATTTATTATTTCTGTTTTTTGGCACTTGTGTTTATTTAAAATTATTTAAAATTAATTTAATTATTTTATTTATAAAAAACTTTATTATAGTTAAAAATAACTTTATACATATTTAAAAAAAAACTTTATATATATTTAAAAAAAACTTTATATATTTAGAAAAAAAATTATACATATTTAAAAATAACTTTATACATATTAAAAAAACTTTATACATATTTAAAAAAAACTTTATACATATTTAGAAAAAAAATTATACATATTTAAAAATAACTTTATACATATTTAAAAAAAAAACTTTATACATATTTAAAAAAAACTTTATACATATTTAAAAAAAACTTTATATTTATTTTAAAAAAACTTATACGTATTTAAAAAAACTTTAGATATATATATTTAACACTTAAACACGCGCTTAATTAAAAATATATATTACAGCGATAATAGATTCATAAATAAGAAAAAAAACACATCACAAACTAGTTAAAACTAAACGTACAGATTAACACATAATAATAAAATACAAATTAACACATTAAAATAACAAATAGATTACTACTCAAAGCTAAGATTTACCATTTCATTTAAAAGCTCATGAAGTATTGCAGCCGATTGACATGCGTGGTCTTCAGGATGCCTTTCCATTTCTAGTCTTGTCTCTAGCATCTTTATCTTTAGATCTTTGATCTTGCAATTAGAGCACTCAGTGGGTGCAGATTGAGAAGGACCTGTAGAAGAACTTGGATGTGAACCTTGAGGTGTTGAAGATCCAGGGGAAGATCTTATACGGAGTTCGAGATCAAAATCATCATTCCATTTAAAATATTTACATCCATAATCATCTGTTTTTGGCTGTTACAAAGTAAACAAATAACATGACATGTCATTTTAATAATCACACGTATTACATAACTAAAATATTTGATTGTTTACTTTCGAAAGAGGACATGCATAGTAAAGTTTACCAAAGCTATGAGGTTGATGTGACTGTCTCAACACAATATATCCCTTTCTACATGTACACTTATAAGCTTCAAGCGGATCCATCTTATGCAAAATCGGGTGGTGGTGGTGGTGAGTTTGGTATGAGAGGATAAGAGTTTGTGAGGATAAAAGCTACCATAAATAAAGATAAAAATTTAGGGTCGACACATTTAGGGACGACTTAGTCGACCCTAGCTTTCCCGCCAACATTTTCCCACCAGCATATACCGCCAATATTTCCCGCCAATATTTGATCACTTAAACATGCTTAAGCTCACTATTTTTAGCTTAATGGTCACCTAAGAGAAATAATAACATATTGTCTTACACTCTTACTGTATAATCATGATTAGTTTTGTAATAATGACAATTGAACCTATAACGTATAACCGTAACATATGGACTCATCGGTTTAACCTATAACGTATAACCGTAACATATGGACTCATCGGTTGAACCTATAACATATAACCGTAACATATGGACTCATCGGTTGAACCTATAACGTATAACCCTAGCATATGGACTCATCGGTTGAACCTATAACGTATAACCGTAACATATGGACTCATCGGTTTAACCTATAACGTATAACCCTAGCATATGGACTCATCGGTTGAACCTATAATGTATGACCGTAACATATAGACTCATCGGTTTAACCTATAATGTATAACCCTAGCATATGGACTCATCGGTTGAACCTATAACGTATAACCGTAACATATGGACTCATCGGTTTAACCTATAACGTATAACCGTAACATATGGACTCATCGGTTTAACCTATAACGTATAACCCTAGCATATGGACTCATCGGTTGAACCTATAACGTATAACCGTAACATATGGACTCATCGGTTGAACCTATAACGTATAACCGTAACATATCGACTCATCGATTGAACCTATAACGTATAACCGTAACATATGGACTCATCGGTTTAACCTATAACGTATAACAGTAACATATGGACTCATCGCTTGA
Source organism: Glebionis coronaria (assembly GCA_025667525.1). Classification (NCBI taxonomy): domain Eukaryota; kingdom Viridiplantae; phylum Streptophyta; class Magnoliopsida; order Asterales; family Asteraceae; genus Glebionis; species Glebionis coronaria. Next base: position 608,765,463 of record CM046879.1, read on the forward strand.
ACCTATAACGTATAACCGTAACATATGGACTCATCGGTTGAACCTATAACGTATAACCGTAACATATGGACTCATCGGTTTAACCTATAACGTATAACCCTAGCATATGGACTCATCGGTTGAACCTATAACGTATAACCGTAACATATGGACTCATCGGTTTAACCTATAACGTATAACCCTAACATATGGACTCATCAGTTGAACCTATAACGTATAACCGTAACATATGGACTCCTCGGTTGAACCTATAACGTATAACCGTAACATATCGACTTCATCGGTTGAACCTATAACGTATAACCCTAGCATATGGACTCATCGGTTGAACCTATAACGTATAACCGTAACATATGGACTCATCGGTTAAACCTATAATGTATAACCCTAGCATATGGACTCATCGGTTTAACCTATAACGTATAACCGCAACATATCGACTCATCGGTTGAACCAATAACGTATAACCCTAACATATCGACTCATCGGTTGAACCTATAACGTATAACCCTAGCATATGGACTCATCGGTTTAACCTATAATGTATAACCATAATATATGGACTCATCGGTTGAACCTATAACGTATAATTGTAACATATTGACTCATCGGTTGAACCTATAACATATAACCGTAACATATGGACTCATCAGTTGAACCTATAACGTATAACCGTAAAGTATCGACTCATCGGTTGAACCTATAACGTATAACCCTAACATATCGACTCATCGGTTGAACCTATAACGTATAACCGTAACATATCGACTCATCGGTTGAACCTATAACGTATAACCGTAACATATGGACTCATCGGTTGAACCTATAACGTATAACCGTAACATATGGACTCATCGGTTGAACCTATAACGTATAACCGTAACATATCGACTCATCGGTTGAACCTATAACGTATAACCCTAGCATATGGACTCATCGGTTGAACCTATAACGTATAACCGTAACATATGGACTCATCGGTTAAACCTATAACGTATAACCCTAGCATATGGACTCATCGGTTTAACCTATAACGTATAACCGTAACATATCGACTCATCGGTTGAACCAATAACGTATAACCCTAACATATCGACTCATCAATTGAACCTATAACGTATAACCCTAGCATATGGACTCATCGGTTTAACCTATAACGTATAACCTTAACATATGGACTCATCGGTTGAACCTATAACGTATAACTGTAACATATTGACTCATCGGTTGAACCTATAACGTATAACCGTAACATATGGACTTATCGGTTGAACCTATAACGTATAACATAACCGTAACATATCGACTCATCGATTGTACCTATAACGTATAACCCTAACATATCGACTCTTCGGTTGAACCTATAACGTATAACCCTAACAAATCGACTCATCGGTTGAACCTATAACGTATAACCGTAACATATAGACTCATCGGTTATTAATTATTACAAACTAAGTATAATGTATATTTTAATATTAATTATAATAATTTATTTTGATTTTTATTATTAATTTATATTATTAGTTTTATTACATAGAAGGTATAATGTATTTTAAATGTATGAAAAACACCTAGGGACGACTTAGTCGTCCCTAAATATCAAAGAAAGTCGTCCCTAAAAAAACCCTCCAACACTTAACAAATTTTTGGGAAAGTTGAAATTTTTGGTGAAAATTTAAATAACCCGCTTTGGGTTTGAGTTTTTCGGTATACACCTAGGGACGACTTAGTCGTCCCTAGGTTGCCGAAGTCGTCCCTAAGTTTCACTAATAAACGAAAAAAAAGTATTTATAATTAACCTAGGGACGACTAAGTCGTCCCTAAGATACAATGGTAAAGTCGTCCCTAGGCTTCAATTTCAGTAACCTATCTTATCTTCATCTCTCTCATTCACTAGTTAAATAAAAAAAATAAAAACCGGGGACGAATTGCAAACACCACCTTCTTCATCTTCTTCAATCCGACCACCATCATCTTCATCTTCACCAACCCACCACCATCATCTTCATCTTCATTAACCCACCACCACCACCAATTCGACCCACCATCACTTGCACACGAGCACACCAATTCGACCCACCACTTGATTTCAAATTATATATTGTTTAATCACCATGAATTTATATATATTTCCCAGTTAAGGTATTTGATTTCGAATTATATATTTTTTAATTTTGATTAATTTTTGTAGTTTAATTGTTAGTATGATTAATTGATTAATTGGTATAATGCTTAATTAAAAATGATATTGTGTTTGTTTTCTCTAGTTTAACCACCGGACCACCAGCAGTCACGGCAGCAGTCACGGCAGCAGCAACCACCGCACCACCACATTTTGTTTAATTTTGTTTTTTTAAATAAATATAAAGGTAAATGATTTTTTTTTAATCTATTAATTTTTTTTAAATTTGTTTATGTTTAATTATTATTAATGTTTATTTTTTATTTCCTAGCACTGCCGTCACCACCACCACCACTGCCGTTACGGCAGCAGTAGCAACCACCACCGCCGGCAGCAGCAGCAGTAGCCACCACCACCGGCAGCAGCAGTAGCGACCACCACCGACAGCAGTAGCCACCACCACCACCAAAGGTTATTTTGGCTTATGATTTCGGATTATATTTAAGCTTAATTGATTTAGGCTTAGTTGATTTCGGCTTAATATATATATATAATTGATTTCGGCTTAATTGATTTAGCATTAGTTGATTTCCGTTGTATATAGTGCTTAATATATATATATATATAGATGATTTCGGCTTAATTGATTTAGGCTTAATAGAATTCGGGTTATATATGGCTTAATATTTATATAGGGATTTCGGGTTAATATTTAGGCTTAATATGAAATAGGCATGAGTTTAATTTTTTTTATATGTTTCTCATAGCCGAGACCCGAGTCACAGTCGAAGGGAACCGAGTCACAGCCAAGAACTGAGACCCGTGTCACAGCCGAAAAAAAGGTAATGTTTTTTTTAAATCGTTGTGGTGGTGTTTGTTTCAAATTAGGTAAATTTTTGGAAACCAACTAATTTAGGTTTTTTTTATTTTATGTTTGTGTTTGGTTAGCACCAGGACAGTCGGGACAACTTTCTCATCCGGACCTCTTTTTCTATCTTTTTATCTTTGCTTATTTCAGTCGTGACCGAGGTGTGTAATAAATATTATGCATATGTTTATTATATTGTATATATATGATATATGATTGTTAGTTTTTTGTAATAAATAATTTTAGGAATATTTTAGGATTTTATCGATTAATTTCGGAAAATTCCCGTCCGAAGTTAATCAACCTATAGAAAACCCGTCCGAAATTAATTTATTAGGAATTAATTTCGGAAAGTCCCATGTTTGGGACTGCTTTTTGATGTTTCGTCTCATTTAGGATAAGAATGCGTATAACTGTTTTATTATTTGAGATGATTTCGACAGTGTTTCTCCTTTACTTCTACGAATATTTCTTTAAACACATATTTGGGGAGTAGAGGGGAAATGCTGCCGAAATTTTCTCAAATAGTAAACCGGTTATACGCATTCATATATGGGACGAAACATTCAAAAGGTGGGTTAGGATTGCCTTCCATAGTTGCACTAGGAAGAAAAAAAAGAGTTCATATTCATTTTGTTAGTATGACATTTTACGTATAAAAAAATAATTTATCTGAGTATGTTTATTTGCAACGCAGTTAGACAATTGATAAGAGTTGGACCACTATAAACAATCGTAATTCCAATGAGTTTTTAGATGGTCTTTTTGGATTCATCCAGGATTGTGAGAAATTTTTGCACCCCATCTCACAAAAGCTTCGTTTCCCATGTAGTCGTTGTTGTACCCGTGAAACGTTGGTTACCCTCGGCCAACTTGAGGCACACATATCCCAATTCGGGTTTGACAAACGTTACACCACTTGGATATATCACGGTGAACCAATTCTTCCGTTACCTCCACTATTACCACATTCACCTGATCGAATTCACATGGATGCATTCTTCGAAGATATTTCTGAAAATAATATTCCAAATCCACCATCTGAAACTACACCCTTTCAAACTCCACCAACTCAAACAACCGGTCCTCAACCAACCCAAACATCGGGTCCTAGTAACGAGTTTGAAGAGTTACTCGCTAGGTCTGCCCAAAAGTTGTACCCGGGTTGTGATATGACCACACTGGAATTTACATCAGAGATTTCCCACATCAAGGTTTTACACAAAATAACTGATGCCGGGTTTAACAAAATTCTAGCTCTTCTCCAAAAGGCATGTTCCCCTAGTAAAGGATACAATTTCCCGTCTTCATACTATGAAATAAAAAAGACATACAAAAAGATCGGGTTAGGATACGAATCGATCCATGCTTGTATAAATGATTGTTTTTTATATTGGGGATCACTGGAAAACAAGGCGAGGCACACTTGTCCAATCTATAACGCGAGTAGATGGAAAAACCCAAAGATGAAAAAGGGGACGCAATTAGTTGCCAACAAGGTGGTTCGTTACTTTCCGATAACACCTAGACTACAACGTATGTTCAACACAAAAGACATAGCAAAGTGGATGACTTGGCATGCGACCGAACAGTCTAAGGAAGACGGTAAAATGAATCACCCCTATGACGGCAAAGCATGGAAATGTTTTGACATGATGAAACCTGAGTTCTCTTATGACCCTAGAAACGTTCGATTAGGGTTGAATGCTGATGGTTTTAATCCTTATGGCATGATGAGCCAAACTTACAGCATGTGGCCGGTTATATTGACAACATACAACACAGCACCGTGGATGTGTTTGAAAGAAACTTCTTTAATGTTGACGATGTTAATTCCCGGCCCTAAATCAGCTGCAAAGGACATTGATGTTTACTTGCAGCCTCTAATTAAAGAACTCAAAGATTTATGGGACGGAGTCTGGACGAAAGACGCTGCTACGGGTACTCATTTCAAAATGAAAGCGGCGGTTTTATGGACCATCAATGATTTTCCAGCTCGTAGTAGTTTGTCTGGGTGGACTGGGCAAGGGTACCTCGCATGGCCTACTTGTAGTGTTGACACTCCATCGATGCGTATCAACAGCAAAATCATTTATGTTGGTTACAGAAGATGGTTAAGAACAAATCACCCAGAAAGGAAAAAATCCAAAGAATTCTACGGTTTTCCCGAAAATAAGCCTAAACCAAGAAAGTTTTCAGAATTTGATATCCAATTGCAGATTAGTAAAGTCTTTAAACGTAAACTGGGGAAACATAAACCAATTCTCAAAGAGAACCGCCCCCATAATCGAGATGTTGAATTGAACAAGAGTAAGCGTTCTATCTTTTGAGATCTTGAGTATTGGCCCTTTCTTCTACTAAAACACTGTTACGATGTCATGCACATCGAAAAGAATTTCCTTGAGGCTTTACTGAATACCCTGTTACAGAACGACAAATCCAAAGACACGCCAAAGGCAAGGCTACACTTGGAAAAAATGGGAGTTCGAAAGGAGTTGTGGTTAGTTAAAAAAGATAACGGGAAGTTCGATAAGCCTCATCCAAAGTTCTCTTTCACTCTAGAAAAAAGAAATTTTTTTTGTAAATTCATTAAAGGAGTCAGACTACCTGATGGCTTTCGATCCAACTTCAAGAAAAAAGTGACCGCTAATGATGACAATATAACGAACTTGAAATCTCACGACTGTCATATAATGATGCATCAGTTACTTCCTTATGGAGTGCAACAATACTTTCCCAAAGACGTTGCAAAACCTATAATCGACATTTGCTTATTCTTTAAGCAGTTTTGTGCTCGAAGTTTGACTGTGCAGGACATGAAAGAAGCTAAAAACAAATTGATCATTATGATGGTTAATTTAGAGCAAATCTTTCCTCCTGCTTTTTTCGACATAATGACTCATATGGTTATACATCTACCCGATGAGGCTATTCTAGGTTCCGTTACTCGCGGGAGGTGGATGTATCGATTTGAAAGATACATGAAAAAGCTAAAGAATTATGTACGAAATAAAGCAAAGCCTGAAGGTTCTATTGTTGAGGGTTATGTTGCAGAAGAGGCATTAACTTTTTGTTCGCGTTACCTTAAGGATGTCGAGACGAGATTTAACCGCCTTGGTAGAAATGAAGACGATTTGCCTGGACAACCAGATAGATTTGAGGTGTTCCGGACCGTATGCACACCGACGGGTGGAATCAAACCAACTCGTATGACTAATGACGACATGCATGCAGTTACGTTGTTTATACTTAACAACAGTCCTGAAGTCGAAGCCGACATCTCGGCTTACAGCGAGTATGTTTCTTCCTTTTTTTTATAATTTTGAAAATTCTTCTTTCTCGATTTCTTCTGCTAATATCATGAACCTTTGCAGAGAGGCGCCTGATAATGTGGAAACGAGTTTTCCTGCGTGGTTTAATAACATGGTAAATACATTAGATATATTACCTTGGAGTTATTCCTCATCTAATAAACCTTTTTGTATCTCTTTTTTGTAGACTCGTGAAAAAAAGTGAGTGTGGGCTGTAGTGACGAGTTATTCTCTTTGGCATGTGGACCTATTAGTTCATGTACATACCCCTCTTGCATAGTGAACGGTGTGAAGTTTGTGGTACGTGAACGCGATATACTTCGTACCACTCAATGCAGCGGAGTTTCAACACCCGGGGTTGATGGAGAGATGTATTATGGTCAACTCGAAGAAATTCTGGAGCTCACTTATATCGGCAACCGCAATGTTTTGTTGTTTCGATGTAAATGGTTTGACACAATTAACCCTACCAATTGCACCAAACGAAACAGATGTTCTTACACTGAGCAAGGCATACATCATATTTTGACCGATAGGCTATTTCACCAAAATAACCCATACATTTTCCCGACACAAGCAACACAAGTATTCTACCTTGAAGACCTTGCTAGACGACCGCTTCATTGGAAGGTCGTCAAACAGGTTTATCATCGAGATGTGGCAGAGTCCGATGAAGATGTTATACATGGTAGCAGTTCATCAGATGTTACACTGTCTGTTGCTTTGCCTAATTTGGGTATTAAGGATTTGAGTGTAAATACTCAACCAACGGAAGTGTACGCCCCACCGGTTGATGATGATATTATTAATACTGAAGATGAGGTAGTTGCACACGTCATTGGTGATGTTGATGATGATGATTTAGTGTCGGATGATGATGAAGTGAACCCTAATAATGATGTTCAAGAAGTTTTATCTAGCGATGATCCTGAAGATGACAATTGATATAAAGTTGTATTTTGAATGAAACAGTTGCTATATGCTTTAATGTGTAATTTTTTATTTGTAAACGATTGTTATATGCTTAAGTTGTAGTTTGAATGAAACAATTGTGATATGCTTAAATGATGATGAGTTGTTTTTATTTGTTTAAATGTGTGATTTTGTATTTTAATGAAAATGTTTTTATATGTCAAAATGTGTATATTGATATGAATTTCTGTATTAGTATTAATTGGTTAATTAAATTGTGTGTAATTTTGTTTTTTAATGAAAATGTTTTTATATGTTAAAATGTGTATACTGATAAAATGTGTATACTGATATGAACTTGTTATTTTACAGATGGCATGTGTAGCTCCTAGATCACACGGTGGGGATGCTGGTGGAAGTCCACCCAGACGGCCCACACGTCCTGTACCGGCCGAGTGTCAGCGTAAGAAATCATTATATTTTTTTATAACACTAATATTTATAATTTATGTTACTTGAATTTTTACGAGTAAATAACATATCTTTTGTAGGTTCAAATCAACGCTTTGAGACCAACCTAGGAAAATTAAGGAAGGCGTAATGAGATAATAACGAAAAACCTTTGACAATTGGCTTTGAATTTAAAGATCTGCAAACCTTCCATTTTCTAGGCAATTATGCATCCCTGTTGTCTCATCTTATGGGGGAATTAGTCCGGAGACTTCCCCTGAACTGCGAATGGGTCGAAATTCCAGAATCTGATAAAGCTCATATTTATCCTACAATTGAGGTCAAAATTGTTTATTTTACTTATATTGTTATTGTTATCGACATTTAGATATGTGTGTTATGTTTAATTTGTTTGTTTATTTAAATTCATATGTTTTTATGTAGACATATTTCGACCTCCATCCATGGTACAATGATCGTACTGAGGTGGTGTGTGGCAATCGTGTGTATGAGGTGTCAAATCGGGTTAGGCTTGCGTTGGAACTCCAACTGAGGTTGTTTATAGAAAATACAAGAACATGATCAAGAAAGATTTTTATTCGAAATATGAGACGCCCGCACTGGCACAAGAACATGTACCGCCGGAGAGTGTGGGGGACAATAGAACCGAAGGTGATTGGGCTGACTTGGTTGAGTGGTGGTCAGAGCCAAAGAGGGTGGCAAGGAGTAAGTTAATACTGTTAATCGTTCTAAAAACACGGTACCGACCACTCAAGGCAAAAAACCATTCGCCCGAGGAAGGAATGAATACGTAAGACTCTTTATAATTTTTGTGATTTTATTTAAAAGCGTTTATATTGTTTATTTACTATAGCTCGTTATTAATTTATTTGATATTTTACAGAAAGTCAAGGAAGGGGTCTACGAGGACCTGGTTGAAACATGGAGGAAGGGGCACTCAAGTAATGGCACGTTTAAAAGTAAAGAAAATGAGGAAACATATGTAAGTAATATATAACTCTTTACATGACTTAGTAACTAATTTCATTTGTTTTAAACCGTTTTTTTTCTTTCCCAACAAAAGATGAAAGCCCTCAGTGACCAAGTGAAAGCCAAGGTCGTCCCACACATGTCTGATAAAAAAATAGTGGCTGAAATCATGCCAAGTCAAAATAAGCAAAATGTGTCTGGACAAGGCAGAAAGTTACCGGGTGGTGCCAATAACACTTCTCGCAGGTTATATATCCTCAATAAAACAAAATGTAAATCAATTGTTCATATTTATGTCTTGTTGTATATAATGAAAAATTGTTGATGTAACTTATCGCAGGCGGGGTGCTCCAGCTCGACAAGATTTTCCCTCTCGTAGTGAATTTCAGGAAATGATGGAACGACATGAGCAACAGATGGGGCTGATGAGGAATGAGAATCAGGAGGCGCAGTAACGGGCTTACTTGGCAGCGTTAAAGGCAGATGTGACACAACAATATACTCAGACGTCGTACCAGCATATGGCTCAATATCAGAGTCAATTGGGTGAGTTTTTCCAGAACTACAACTCATCAAATACTGATCACCCAATTAACCCTCCTACTTTTGTACCCCCGCCCCGACCCTTTGTTATGCCCACCCTAGCTCCTGATTGGGCACATTTAGTCCAACCCCCTATCCTTGGGCACAACCAATGCAACCTCCTTCCATCGACCCATAACGACCATCTTTGCCCGACCATATCCAACCACTCCAACCTCCCTATACCGACACTTATCCTATTGCTTCCGTCACCAACAATACATTTAACCATTGTTATCGTCCCACCACACACTCGACTCATGATATCGGCTCTACTTCACAATCCATACCCGGAGGTTCTCGTGTAATCATAAATCCCCATCAGCACGATTACCGGTCCGTTGACGAGTTGGGTCGAGATAGGAATGTACAAAACAGTGGTGACGACTTATCAGGCGATGACAAGGGAATGACGAGGGTTATGTCGAGGGGGATGACGAGGGGGGTGACGAGGAGGAAGGTGACTTTTCACCTAACGAGGATGTGGAGTAGAGGTTGTGGTAGTATTTTTCTTATTATGCATGTTTAATAAAGTTTGAGACTTGTAGCGTGTGAAACATTTGATTTAGGATTGAATAAGTGTATTTGATGAATATTGTATCGTGATGTTGGATAATTTATCCTAATATGGTATTGTAACGTTTATTGATTTGTTATTATTCTGTATTTGTCGAATTCTACCATTTTTAATTGTGGATTTTGTCCGGAAAAAGTTCCGGAAAAAATCTGGAAACTGCAAAACAACCCAGTTTTTTTTGCCCCAGGTACACCTAGGGACGACTTAGTCGTGCCTAGGTTAGCCAATTTTCACCAGGTTTTAACCCTAGGGACGACTTAGTCGTCCCTAGGTTTCAATATTGCCCAGGTGTCAAAACCTGGTGACGACTTAGTCGTCCCTAGGTTTTGATACCTGGGCAATATTGAAACCTAGGGACGACTAAGTCGTCCCAAGGGTAATAATTAACTTTTTTTTTCTGAAAATGTTTTAATGAATTTATACAAATAAGATTTTATTAAAATAATAAAAAAAAATAATTTTTATCAAAAACTTAAAAAAGATTATTTTTATTAAAAACCTAGGGACGACTTTGTCGACCCTAAGTTTCAAAGACAAGTCGTCCCTAGGTTAGTCAATTTATTCAACGTAGTGGGCTGTGGGACCCACCAAGTCGTCCCTAGGTTACAAAGGGGGGAGGGGGGTCGTCCCTAGGATTCTAGAGACGAATTTTTAGGCACTAAATCCTAGGGTCGACTTAGTCGTCCCTAGGATTTTAGGGTCGAAAAAGGTCCTACCTAGGGACGAATAAGTCGTCCTTAGGCTTCAAAATTGTTGTAGTGATTATTAAGAACTACTTGATTGGTAAGGATGGATATCGCATGCAACAGAACCAACTTCAATTAACAGTCGCAAGTCTTGATTTTCCAGATCGGGTACAATCACACAAACAATATGTCCTCGATGCGTGAGTGCATTTAGGCGGAATCAGTAATGTGCCACCGCCATTGCTCGAGCGCTCCTGTTCGGTGTAGGGGAAACCTGAGGGGTGCTTGGAGCCTAAATCCCAAAGTCTTAGCATCACATCCTATGTAGTGACAAAAACACAATATAGTTAATACATAAGTTGAGTTTTTCAGGCATATTTCTCGTCAACTAATTAAATTGCAATTATATGAGACAAAACTTACATATTGCATACATATGCTTTGTCTTCAGGATAGTGTAGAATGACGGTTACTTCACTCGAGGGATGGAGTTGCATTCTTTATGTCATATGTATGATAGTGAAGTTTAATTTGTTGTTCATGTTGCTGCTTTCAAAGTAACTCATCAAACCTTTCGAAATATGAAAACATGTTTGTGTGTGCCGACTCATCTTTTCGCAACCTTCATCACAAAAAAGTACAGAAAATAAAAGTTATCAACAACTGTAATTGTATATTTGTGTATTGAGAATGTAAAAAAATAAAATAAAAACATGGGAATAGATCTAAACAAATCGATCACAAACATATAATAACAAGAATTATTAAAACAAGAAATATAAACAAGAAATATTAAAACAATACCTTGGATGGGATTAAGCCCAATCCGCATACCAGCAAAATTATTGTGATTGTTAGACCCCAGCAACTCATAATATTGCTCTCCAAAATTAGTGAAGCGACAATGCAAGAAATACCTTGATGGTTTTCCTGTTGGTCTGTAACCAATCTTATAGAGACGATCACCATCATGAACACCATTTAAGTAAGCGTTAAACGATCTAAGAATGATAGAAATAGTAACCTTGTTACGTTTGTGTAAGAAGACCCTTATGAACCCTCGATGCCGGTTAGATACTACATGACCGTTTAACTCGTCCATGAAGTCAATGGCTGGAGTGGCATTCTTTATATCATGATGTGTGACAGTGAAGTTTAATTTGTTGCTGCTTTCAAAGTAACTCATCAAAACTTCCAAATTATCAAAACACATTTGTGTGTGCCGAGCCCAAATATGACTCATTTTCTCACAACCTTCATCACAAAAGTGCAGAAAAAAAGTTACTATCGAAACCAGTGTCATATTACCTACTTTTGGCGCAAATATATTTATTTCTGCATTGATTATAACAATATTCATTTTAATGTTTTCACAAAAACAGGTACTACAATTTTTCTCAAGTAAAAAAGAGGCAAGTAACTACTCATCAAGCTTGTCAACAATCAATATACAAGAAAATACAACCCAACAACTTACTGCTATTACATTTAATTTCATGCAACGACCTATCATTTACATCTTTTCTATTTATAAACCATTATCACTCTTTACTTGCACATAAAAGGAAAAATTACTTCTCCATGTTTTGTTTTAACGTGAATCCTTAAGTTTGAAAATATACATTTATGTTCTAGATGTTTACATAAGCATCTTGACTGAAGTGTTGTTAGTTGTTACTTTGGATTTAGTTCTCAAAAAAGATTTATGGCTTAGACATTCTAATTTTTGGTGTTGCTTTAAAGATTACTCCCAATTTTTAATCCTAAGGATTATTATGTAAGCTAATATACGTGTGTATGTTCTCCCCCATCTAGCTAACAAGGTTTTTACATTCGCGTTTCCTTACGGAACAATGTTTTACTTTAAAAAAGTATCTTCACAATAGAACGATAATTGAAAGACTAGCTTCATATAGTAACTTACTCATGACGAACTATAACAAGGATAATGAAGTAGTTTTCAATTTTTCATGGACCACTTCATCTTTATCTAATGTACTTTGTAAATTCTCAAAACATTAATGCAAAATTAAAGAATCAATGCTATGAACTACTCGCGTTAGGGCATCATAATTGCAATGAAAAGTTGATGTTACCGAACCACCGAAACTACATATGTATATGTTTATTATATGTAACTACCATGACATCATGTAAAAGACATTATTCAAATTACATGACTTTTGTATGACCATGTATTGTACCATTAGAGTGCTATTTCAAATTACATCACCTTTTATGCAGTTTTGGAGCCAGAAAGTTCGAGTCGGAGGTCGAGTTTTGATATCTTTTATAAATTTCACTACAAAAATAGTTCTTAGGGAAGTAAATCTTTAAACAAACCCAAAAAATCGAAACTTTATATTACAATTTTTTCGCCAAGGGGTCACATGACCCTCGTGACCCCTTTATCTCCGCCTATGCTTTTATGTGATCACCTATTATTAATGGCGAATGGGGAATATAGAAGGTAGGGGCAATTTTTTTAGCAATAACAGCAAAATACGAAAAAAAACTTGTATCGAAATAATAAATCGGGTATTTTTATTTAAAAATGAGATATTTATAAGGTGTTAAAGAGTTGAATATTGGGTTTTAATATGTAAGTGGGGGCAATTTCGTTTATCAATGGGAGGCACGTTTGAAAAATGTTCATAATAAAAAAAAATTACAATAAAATCTTAACTTATCGGGCTAGCCAGGGAGATGCAATGCCTTGTTTGAATCCCATCGCAATGCCTTAAAGCCCCTTAAAGGTAAACTGGATGGCTAGCATGGGAGTTGATATTCTTTTCGTGAGATGATTCTAACTCGGATCGAGAGACTTGTTGCTTCGGTGGCATGCAAGATATTCCGATGCATCAAACTGCCGTTAAAAAAAAGCCAGGGAGATGCAAATGTTAAAAATAAGCTTTTTATCATGAGCTTATATGGAGTCAAAATATGCATTTATAATTCTAACTCAATATGCATATACGAACAAGGAAAGTGATAAATTTTGTTATATTATATAAAAAGGTTATCGGTGTTGATATCATTTATTTATTTCAAACAATCAGTTGATCAGCCAAAAGCAATTTGAAAGTTGACATTGGTTTAAATTCAATTCTTGACGTAGATTATCCGATGCCAGATTTTTAAAAAAAGAGTAGGGTTGATACAAAAGATATATATAAGTTTTTTTAGATATAAAAAGGTCTACATTCTTTTATAAATAAGCATAAAAACATTACAATGTCTAACTCTAGTTTCTTCTCCGCCATTTTTACTTTCTCGCCATGGTTCTTTCACTTTCCCACCAAACTCAATGCTGTGAAATTACAAGTTCACCCTAATGGTGTGCGGCTATAAATAGAAGTCACAATAATCCAACAAATAATTTCATTTAACTTCTTTCTTATAACCTTCCATTCTTTGAAAACACTAGTAAGAGAGTCGAAATTGTAATTAGTAATAATATACATTATTTTCGTGCACGAGCTTTCCTACCAATAACCTTGTTAATGGTTCAAACCCACAACCCATTAATATGTTTGCTCGAAGCGCTAATCAAAACACTATGGCAATTCGGCTTTTTTTATATGATAGAAGAGCAAAACAACCCTCTCTTTTTTTGAAATAAGTGGTCTCGGAAATAAAAAGTGCACCTATAGGTGGGATAGCGTGAGTTCCATTATGGCCCCTCACGTTTCATCTCGTTACAGGTGTACGACTAAGTGGCTTTAATGGCTTGCTATAGAGAAGACAATCTTAGAGATTTGTGTTTTCTTTACTAGTATAACGCACATATTTTTAGAGCCGATCCAACTATATATATATTAGATACAACCCATTCACAATTGTATAATGTTTGAAGCTCTTTCGAGTTTAGAGTGAATTGGTTCTTTAATTGCCAGATGATTCAAGTCACGTAAAAGTCCATTATTTGGTTAGTAAAATTGCCTTCTAAGTCACTTTCTTAGCAAGTTCACTTGTTGCTGCACAGATCCGTGTCGGCCGAACCTGCCAATGGGTTCCTCAAGATTGAAGTTTTTCTAAAGGATGTTGATTCAAAAATAGTTATGGTGCGCGAAACAAGCGAATAGTGGGCTGCTAGGCACTTTATGGATAACGACTGATGCTTCGTTTGTTAGGTTATGTTTTCACCTACACAAAGATGTAATCCATAATTGTTTTATAGTTAAAAATGATAATACTTTGTTTCCAATGTTAATATTGACTATTACTTCTAGTTTATGTTAGTATGGACATGATGATGGATGATACTTCTAAATTTAGTTGATATTAGTAAGGATCGGGTGTTTGTTAAGAAGTGGTCCGTCAAGATTAACAAGGATTATTTGTTAGGAGCTTATCTTAAGACACTTTTAAAAGGAAAAAATGTGTGTATATGTTTGTGCAAGTTCAACTCAGTTGTGTTTATGAAATAATTCGTAAAAGTTACTAACTGTGTGTGAACATAGGGACCGAATTTTTTTCTTTGAACGGCAAATAAAATTTTATAAAAAACCTAGAAAGAAACTAGCACACGAAATACACGCAAACACGATCCAACATACAAATAACGAAAAGAACAGAAAACTCTAACGAAACAAGACAAACTCGCAAACCAACCATGAACAACGATCCCACTATGGCGCCAACAGAAATAACTCCCATGAACGAACCCGAACTATCATACCAAAACGAACTAACCAGCGTCCTTTGTTTGTCTCGATAAGGCATCAAGAAGAAGAATAACTTCTTTAGAGTTGCCAGAATAACTCCAAATCTGAAGATCCTTAGGAAAATATTCTTTCCACGTACGTAATTGCGCGAGAGAGAACAACCCGTGTATATTACCCTTGGGGTCTCTATAGCTCCATCGTTTATCAGAATCTAGCTCCTCATTAGATAGAGGACCGACATAATCAAGCCACGTAGAATCAGACTCAACAACAATATTTAAATCGTTACCCAGGGGTGTAGATGGTGGCGTGATGAAGGAGTCTTTTTCAGTTGCAAGATTACCATCCAAAAAGGTATTAGACGAGAGGTGAGCATCCTTATCACCCTGAGAATGCACTCCAAGAATCTCGCCAGCATCATCTTCTAAATTCTGATCCATACGATCCTTAACACGCCCATCATTATACAAGGTCGTATCACCACGAATCTCACCTTCTTCAAGGGATTCCACAATATCACTTTCCATCCCACGAACATCCTCCTCTTGCAAAACCCGACTAGAAGGCGACACCGAATCAATGTTAACATTCTTAGGGGAATCTCGATCAGAACTACCAACCTCCAAATGCTCCTCACTTTCCAAACTTTCATTCAAAATAGGACCCTCTGCATCCTTACTTTCGAGAGGATTAGACACGGAATTAACCTCCAACGATTCAATATTGGGCGCCCAATATGCAAACTCAGTAGCAATAATACGAAAGGTCCGATTACGACATGAAACTAAAAATGACTCTACCACACGATGTAAAGACTCTGTAAGGACACAAACCTTTCCATGAGACATTGGTCCATCACTTACCACGTCCGTAAACACGCTGCTTCCCCACCGACCACCCATCTTCCTATAAACCTCCGAAGCCCATGATGCTAATGGCAAACCCACCAGGTCTATCCAAACACATCTTTCATCTGGAATAAAATCATGGGAAACATCTTTGAACTCCAAAAATATATCCTTTAACGCCTTTGAAGTCTTGACGCTTTCCACTTGATCCATTGAGTCAAATTCCAACCAAACCCAACGTCCCCCAACATATCTAATAGCGGATTGTACGCGTGGGTGCAATGGATCTTCCAAATTTGGCTCTTGTTCGAGCTTAGCGTTACAAACAAGAAGAAATATTTTATTTTGCACAATTATATACGAACAAGAAGCCTTTGTCTTTATGGCGAAGGTGTTGTATCCAAGGTGTTTTGACACCACATTTATAATGTATTATCTGTAACTAGTGTTTTTCTCAGATCCAAAATAAAGGAAAATCTAATACCAAGTGAAAATACATCGTGTTTTACGGTGTATAAAATCTTAAATTCGGCATATTTCGTTTCATGTTTCTTGCTAAAAAAGCAAGCGTACAGTGCATAAAAGTATATACTTAGTGACGGAGAAGATCCGAAGACGGTTGTAAGTTATCACTATTGCCCCATTCTTTCCCCTTACAAGTCAACTATGTGCATTCCTTTAATAAGAGAAAATAGATCTTTGTTCGTTATAAACACATTTGGTGTAGATTTGTCGGGTCGCGTCCTCATAAAGACCTATATATAATTTTTTCCTAAAATCCCATCAACATTCTGTGACAAACGAGACACACATCTTTTTACAACGTTAAGCGGAACATAAAGGGAGTTCATTTCTGAATACTTCCATTTCAAAAGACCATGTGTGCAAGACTCGTATCGATTTTCCCTGGAAAATGAGACCATCCGATGCATGTGAAAGCCTTGGAATGAGCTTTTTTAGAAGATTAGGTACAACAGAAAGTATGTAAAACTCTTCCCTTCTAACCCGAAATAGTTCCAAGCCATATCTCCAGTAGGTATTACTACTCTTGAACAAAGTGCCTCTCTCCGTGTTCTGAGGTTTGATAACTTCATTTCAGTTCCCACCTGTTGCCGTACGGTTGCTGAAAAAAAGTTGTCAATCTAATCTTGAGCTTTGTGAGTAATAATATATTACCTAAACATTACACAAACAATAAAAATTTAACAATGAGTAGAGCGTTCTTTTATGAGAATCCATTACTAAGCTTTCAGTTATCTTCCCTATTTTGCACTTAACCAAGTGGCAATTTTCACCCGTTTATTTATAAATGGGTCGGTTTAGGTTATTTTCATCTCAAATGGGTCAAATTAAAAAAAGATCAGCCGAAAGGAAACATGCCATATGAGTCATATAGATTAAGCATCACTAAAAGTGTCTGTGCGTCAACTTGATGCGCACCGTACTAAAAACAAGTTATTTTCAACAAATCATGAGATAAATGTCATGCTATAAAAAGATGTATTCTAAGGGTCCGTTTGGTTTAAATTCGTGTTTTACTTTAGGTGTGGGTTTATAAAGTTAGTAGTTTAGGATTGAATAGTATTGTTTGAAAAGTATTGTTTGGTTTGTTAAAAGTTTAGAATATTTTTTGATTTGGGTTAGATAAAAGAGAGAAAAAATATATTTTTTAAATATTAATAACTACATAATAAATAAATATCTGTATTTTAAAATTAAAAAATTACAAAATTAAATTATACCAATGATAATTGTCAGAGAATATATGAAATCTTTTATAAAACCAGCTTACTCAACTCCTTTCTCAAAACCCATCTGCATGGTATTTTAGGTGGGCCCACTCAAATCCAAAATGTCAACCAAACAACAAAAATAAAAGTAAACCCACAATAATAGCATCACCACCCTCAACCAAACGGCTCCTAAAATATAGCATAAATACACAAGATTTAATTGCATAAATCGTCCTTATTGTTTGCCGGGTTTAACGAAATTGATCTATAAAAACTTTTTTTAACGGATCATCAAGAGATTCATTTAACAACTTTTCTTTGCGAAGGTTTAGTTGGTTTAAATGTTTTAAAAGGTTTAGGTGGTGGGTTGTTGAAATGGTAATAAATGTGTATTGATGGAAATGTGTTCTAGACATTTTAGGTAGGTATTATGGTAATAAGTTAAAGTTTTTAGGTTTTCCAGTAGTTTTTATTACTTATTTTATCCTTACAGTTCAATTCAGTTTTGTTGTGAGATCTTAAATAGTACTGTATACAAAATGAATTTAATATCGAAAAACGGTACTACAAACAATCTGAACCAATTTGAACATAGAAGAAAATTTCAAAGATTACCAAGGGAGTTGTTTCTTGTTTTGATTAAAAAAAATTCTAACAAAACATGGTATTCAATGGAGAAGCATTGGGATATTTTACTTATTAGTTGGTCGGCTTATTATTCGTCAATCGGTGAATCCATGCTGCGTAACCTGACAAAGGGATGAGTTTGGCAATTCACGGGTACCCACACGTAAACAGGCAGGCAATTTAGTTAATTTTTATTTGTGCGTATGTCGTGGGTAAAATTTTGTACTCATCAATAGGTGACGGCTAGGTGACACCGAAATTTGACGGAGGGGGGCAAAATTTTTTTAAAACATCTTACAATGTCTATAAGTTTAACTGTACCATTCTCTTGTTATAATTTTAAAACTTTAATAAATGTTTAACAAGAGTTAGCATGCTTGTTTTTCGATTCATATATACGTCTTGTTTTTCTAAATGCTAAAAAACAAGACAAGCACAAATACAAAAACCTTGTACAAACACAAAAGCACAAATAGTAGGGGATTTTAAAACTTTATCGTAAATTTTTTTGATTATTTTATACAAATGAAAACAAAAAATTGAACAATAATTTTATAACATAAAAATAATATTTACATTACTAATCATAACTTTTAAAAGGCGAGAACCCTCCCTGCCTTCCTACTAAGCCTAAGGTTGAGCGCATCGATTCATAGTTCTACTGGGTCACCTATCAATCACATATGGTCGTCTTAATGCGGGACTAAGTCGTCAAAGAGAGAAATACCAAATTATTCGCACTTGCGACACACTTGTTTTCTTATTTTGTAGGGTATTTTTTTGTGCAGCTTGTCTTTCAACCGTATATAAATCGTCAGAATGAGAAAGCCAAAATGAGATGAAAAGTAGTGGTAAAACCTGGTGACCGATGTATCCAACCTAAGTTAGGCATTGAGCCCCAAAACAACAAAAACCTTCATTCCCGCCATATAGTCCTTTCCCGCCATTTTCACTCTCCCGCCATCCACTTCTTTTACTTTCCCGCCAAATGCGATGCTGCGGAATTACGAGTTTGCCCTTGAGATGTGGCTATAAATAGAGGACACAGTAATCCAACAAATGATTCAACCTTTCATCAAAACCAACTTGAAGGTATTAATTGCGTATGTCTCTCTTTTTCTATGCCGCTTGAAACTTTTCCAGCCAACGCCCGACCGACAGCGAAGGATCTCCGTTTATCATAACCTTTTTCGGCACATGTGTCGAAAATGGTCATTTCTTCTGATAGATGGCGATTCTTCAAGCGATTTGTTGCTTCGGTCGGGTATTTTCTGGTAAAGTTTCAACCGGTATGGACGTTAAGCATGGGGCAGCAAATGAGGAGTTATGATTAAATGTTCTTATTTGCATGTGTTTTCTTAATATAGTTTGTATAAAGTAAACTTCACATAAGCCAATTTAAATTGTATATTTCAACCTTTAGAGCACACGGTACGGTTGAGCCGTCAAACTCTTGTCGTGGGCAAAAAGTGAAGCCACATCACCTTTTACTCCCACGACACCAAAACTCCCTACGATGGCACAACCCCCCTCCCTGGTTAACACGAGAATTCTCGTGTCGTCACCCAACAACTTTTTTTTCAACAATTTATTTTAAACTAAAAACACATTTCATTCATAAATAAAAATACAAATACAAATTTTTAGAAAACAATACACGAAAAAAAAATAAAAAAATATACATCTTAAAAAAAATAACAATAAAAAATTAATGATTAAGGTTCCGTAAATGCTCAACGGATCACGTCGAAGTGCATCGTGAACTTTCCTATCCCGAAGTTCCTTATTTTTCCTTCTAAATGTCTCACACCGTTCGACCCAAGTACGTTCGATATTGGCTTCAGGCGGAGCATACATATGGTCATATTCACTAATGTCAAACTTTTGGTCTTCCAGTATCATGTTATGTAGTATAATGCAACAATACATGATTCTTTTAAGTGTGCGGACTTGGTAACTTCGTGCTGGTTGCTGAATAATCGCCCACCGACCTTGTAATACCCCGAACGCTCTCTCAATATCTTTTCTAGCGCTTTCTTGAACCCTTTTAAATTTCATTTTCTTTTCGTCCGTTGCAATTGTATACGACTTAACAAAAGAAGCCCATTGAGGGTAAATTCCATCTGCTAAATAATACCCTTGCTTGTATGTTTTACCGTTAACAAAAAATTCAGTATCTGGAGCCTCGTCCAAAAGAAGGTTATCAAATAACGGTGAACCATATAAAACATTAAGGTCGTTATTTGCCCCCGGCACCCTAAAATAAGAATGTCATATCCATAACTGTTGATCAGCAACAACCTCGAGCATAAGTGTTGGGTATTTTTTATCACGCCTTTTAAATTGACCATATGACGCTTTAGGACAATTTTTCCATTCCCAATGCATACAATCTATGCTACCGAGCATACCCGGGAGATTATGTTTCCTATTGTGCAAATCATAAATATGCTCTACATCCTCATGAGTAGGCGTTCTAAGATACTTTTCAACATACAATACATAAATGCATTTGGTAAAGTTCCATAAGCATTCACGTGAACAACGCTCGACTACTTGCAAATATTCATCTAGTAAATTGGGTGTTGTACCATACGCCAATTGGCGTATTACCGATGTGCATTTCATAGTGGGGCTAAAACCTAAACGACTCGTTGCAACCATACGTTGTTTAAATAAATAGAAGTAAGGTGGTAGTGGATGAACGTTGTAACTTGTTATATCATGAACTATTCTTCAAAAAAGGGTAGAACTCATACGATACCTTTGTCGGAATCGATCCTCCGGATACTTTAGCGGAGTTTCAAGGTCACCAAAATAATCGGCCATAAGTTTTTTTTCGCATCTTCTCGTTCACGTGGGATGTATGTTCTAACGCGATGACCGGCATTACTCCTAGTTTCTTGCTTTTCGTCATCTAACATCTCAATTTGTTCCCAATATTCAAGATATCGGGCATAATCTTCCATATCTTCTTGATCGTAATTTTCGTAAACAGAGGACAAATCGGAACTTTCGGGATTCATATTGATAAAATAGTGTGTGAATTTTAGAAAATAGTATGTGTTTTTGTGATATATAGTGAAAGTATATGAAAAAGGGTATTTAACCCTAGAAAAAAACAAGAAAAAAAATTAACCGTTCCCCAACGGTCAAATTTTTCAAATTTTCAAAAAAAAAAAAAAAAAAAACATAACGCCACCCCATGGCGCGAGCCATGGTGTGGTTGGCTGCGCCATGGGCTCGCGTCGTCGCCCACGTCGTCTGCTGGTTGTAGCCAGCCCAAAGACTGTAAAACCCGCATGCTTTTACCATGCATAGTACCTTAAGTTCGTACGTACTAGTTAAAAACTTTCCTAATATAGCATGATTACGATTACGTATTAGGATTTTATGTATTACGTACGTGTTAGAACACGATAAGTATTTTATATGAACGATCACGTAATAATTATTTGGCAATAATTAATCACGAACATACGATCACAGAATCACGAGCGTAATTAAAACACGAGTTATTATTAATTACGTATATATATTTAATACGAGCGTAATTAAATATGTATGTGTATGGTAATTACGTAACGAGAACATTTAAAACACGAACATAATTAAACATAAATGTGTACGAAATTACAAGACACGAAACGAGGTACGGGAACCCCACAAGGGAGTCCCTACCCGCGGCCAAACAAGGGTAATGGGCCAAGCCCATTACCAATTTTTACTAAAAGAAGGGTTAAGTAATTTTTACTACTCAAATCACTTTACAGAAGAATTTTAAGAAAAACCTAAAACCCTTCCTCCTCCTCTTTCTTTGTGACGCCACCTACAATCACCAACAAGGTGATTCCATTGACCCTGGATCTTGTTAAATTAGTGTTTGTTCGTGTTTGTTCTTCACCCTCTTGATCCACGAATACGGTAAAACCTTTTTAAACCCTTTTCTTTTAATTAATCTTTTATTTAATTACGAACACGTGATGTTTTTCATAAAAACACATTAATTAATCATAGATCTAACATGTTTTGATCATTAATTAATCAAAGGGTCGATCTAAGGGGTGTTTTGTTTTGGGCCGCAAGGTACAACCGACCCCAAGGGGGCTCGGTTTGTTTTAGCCGACCACCACCAAGACCTTTTTGGTCTTGGTTGGTGCGTGTGGGTCCCACGGCAGCAAGGGGTACCCCGATTTGGTTCGGGGTACGGTGTTGTTTCATATCCGGTGCATGTTTTTAGGCTTAGATCCGGATCATGATTATGTTAGTTGTTTATGTTATAAACTTATGTTAAGAATTAAATTAATAAGATGTAATTAATTTAATAACATGACTTAGGTTAACTAATTATTAATAAACATGAATTATTTTTAACCTAAGTATTTATATTATTAAGACTTATAATTATTTAATTATTTTAAAAACCATGGATATAATTAATTAATTAAACATGACTTAGGTTATATTATTAGTATTTAATAATACATATTTTAACCTAAGTATTTAATATATTTAATTAAAAACATGTCATACTTTAATTAAATATTATAACCTATAGTTTAATTAAATTACATGGAATAATTATTAAACTATATAATATATCATATGACTTAGGATATAATCATGAAAACACTTAGGCTTATTTACTTAGCTTATTTAACCAGCTTATTTCTAATTATGGAAACTTTCTATTTTTAGAAACTTAATTAAATAAGTCAGCTATTTTATTATGGAAACCAGCTATTTTTAGAAACTTATTTATTTAAGGCAGCTAATCTATTTATGGAAACTTATTTAATTAAGGCAGCTAATCTATTTATGGAAACTTTCTATTTTTAGAAACTTATCTATTTTAAGCAGTAAATCTATTTTTGGAAACTTTCTATTTTTGGAAACTTTCTATTTTTGGAAACTTTCTATTTTTGGAAACTTTCTATTTTTGGAAACTTTCTATTTTTGGAAACTTTCTATTTTTGGTAACTTTCTATTTATGGGAAACCTGCTATTTTTGGAAAGTTACTTATTATTACACAGTAAGTATAATAACACATGAAATATCAGAAATACTTAATCAGAATGAACAGGATATAAGATTTAACACAGTTTAAGGCTTTAAACAGTGTAAATAGTAAGAACACATAAAATAAGCTAAGACATGATATAAAACCAGCTATGTATTTAGTAAGCAGATACTTATTTCATGTACGTATTTATGTAGCACTAGTGTTTCGGAAGTAGGATTCTCGCAGTTCGTCGTTCTCGTTCACTGGAAATAAGGTACGGATTCCCGTCCTTTCAGTATGGACATTCTTTCCTTATTAGGATTTCCCCGTATGCAGCCAACTGTTTTCCCGTAGTATAAGTATGAGTTTGATTGCTTATGTTTAAATATGATTACCTATAGCCATATACATGCATGACCAGTTTCACCTAGTTATGGAGGTACCATAACCATAACATTAGAGGCACTGATGTTATGACTTCACCACGGCAGAGTGATTGCTCGTGGTGTCCCTTCAGCTTTTGGCCATTTATTTATATTTATCATATGGGGCGTATGGGTGCATCCTAGTTACATGTTTTATTCAGGATTTCATGGTGAATGTGGTGTGTGCCTTGCATCCTTCACAAGGAGCTGATCCCTCCTACCCAAAAACCAGTATATTAAATTAAAGGCAGCCCCTCTAATTTGCATGATGAGGTCACCCCTCCAAGTATTCATGCACGGTGGATTTTCATGACCTATATTGGCTAATGGTAAAATATGTTAAACAGTTTTCATAAGATAAACATAAGGCTTTTCAAACTATAAAACCAGTTTTATGAACATGTTCCAGGTTTTCTAGGACTTATACATTTCCGCTGCTATTAAGTCTCTCTTATGTTTTAGTCACTTATACTATGTCTATATCCGTGCACTGAGCGTTTTGCTCAGCCGTTACTTTCCTTTCCATGTCCCAAAACGGCAGGTACCCTAGGAAAGACTCGAGCATTTGGAGGACGTGCATCGGATGGAAGCTGCTAGAGACTTCTTTTCCTTTTGCCTTCATATATTTATGCTTGTGTAGTCTTTCATTCATTTCTTTTGCTTTATTATGTTTTGGGCTTATGTTTGGGAACCGATGTTTGATTCCGGTTATCCCTATGGTCATGTAATGTTTTATACATTTATCCTTGTATGCTTTGATGACACGCCATAATTACGCGTGACATTTCCATTATCAAAATGGGGTGTTAAAATTATGGTATCAGAGCCAAGGCTTCGACCTGTAGGCTCTAAAACTCGACCTGTGACTAGTGGGTAGTCACCAGGAGCTTCCTAAGCCAACGTCTGTTATTCTACGTATTGATGTTTTCAGCGCATTATTGTTTTAACCATGATGTTTTCAGCACCTTGAGGTTTTAACCTTGATGTTTCATCGATATTGTTTTGCTAATATGGATGGACAACCGTCATTCATATTAGTTATGTGTCACTGTTTCATGCATAATGTTCCTCGTGAACAGTGGCTATGTGGACTGAACCCCAATAGTTCATAATTAGTCACATAAATTTTTTTTTCTGATAAGTTTTGACATATGAGTTTCATTTATTTATGTTTCATGTATCATTGTTGTAGGGATTATGACTAAGTAATGGTTGGTACAGGACTGGCCATATTTAGTCGCATGTGCTTTTATCGAAACTTTTAACTTTGGGACCGACCCATAGGCGTCCCCTCGCCATGTCTTTTGTTTTGGAACCGACCCATAGGTGTTCCCTCGCACATATAAAGGTTTTATAAACTACATTACGCATTCATGCACTGTTTTTCATGCATAAAATTTTTCTCATGATTTAAATTGGCATAAAAAAAAATTTCATGTCCCCTCATAAGATATTATGTTTTTATGTCAAGTATGTTTTCATACTGTCATGGTTAACTTCAGTTTCATGCTGATTATGTTATACACTTCTTCGTGATAGAGGGTTTCATGTTTCTTCATGATAATTCCGTCTTCATGTTGATTATGTTTTACGCCTCTTTTGTTATTTACGTTGTCCCGCAAGACATTGTTGGATTTCATTGAATTCTGCTTTCATGATAGTCATGGTTGGTTTTCATTGATCATGCTGTCAGGCAAATCATCGTTGAATTTTGTAACCACACTTTAGCGTTTCTCTATGCAACCAGAATGAGGTATATACTGGCATTGCCAGGTTATCATGATGGTTTTCCTAACCGTTTAACTGATATACTTTCTTTAGATCATGATAAATGATCGACCCCATACCGATCATTTCATGTGCACTCAACGTGTACTCCATGTACCGTATTCCATGTGTATTACACGTACCTAAATCCATGTGTATTTCACTTGCAATACTACACGAGTATTCGCTAGTCAATTCTGAATCACCTCAGGCGTATTTTCAATTGCTGATGTTCTACAAGATTGCTGATGCCGCTCATAACTGGGAGATGTTACTAAAGGTTGATGCTGCTGACGTTCGGAGACGCTACGAGATGCGGATGCTTTTCACAACCTGCAGATCCTACTAGACGAAGACAAAGGCGTCGGAGCAAAGCAATTGGACGAGAAGATGCTTCACCATCAGACGATTTCCATCAATCATTGTCCCAAATTCTTAGTTACATGTCATACGTCATTCAACTCTCATTTCAGCCATATGAGTGCAAACCGGTACCAGCCGGCCACTCAGCTGAATAGTTACATGAATCATGGTCATGAGAATGATCGTCATGGAACTGACAGACAGGACGATAGTAACCACTACTATGACAGAAACTATCCTAAAAATCGCAACCAAGGCTCCGGCCGCCGACGTGATCAGACATACAAATGATCAGAAGTCCAACCGATCCGCCAATTCTGGCATATTAACCTTATATTGTGGTTATATTTGTTTCACATCTCGAGACACATGTCAAGACATCAGTCAAGACACATGTCTCACGTATACTTTCTGAAGACACATGTCAAGACATCAGTCAAGACACATGTCTCACGTATACTTCCTGATGACACATGTCAAGATACCAGTCAAGACATATGTCATGCTTATAGTTCCAAGACACGAGTCAAGACACATGACTCACGTCAAACTATGGAACATTTCTAAGAAATTCAGGGTACCCTCCAAGGGTATATCCATTTTGTTGTGCCATGTATTAATCAGGCCACAAGAATTTCAATACCATTATCGGCGTATCAGTGAGAACTGTCACGTTGCCGATGTCACTTTCATTCTTTCACCATACTTCATATATTCATGACCATGAAGGACGCCTTTCGTATTCCCACGTATACGAAGGTTTTCCTTCAGCTTAATGATGCGATCCAAGCTTCTAACGCATTCCCTCAGACAGACACGAGATGAATTTTATTCTAATTATGTACTATGAACAGCACACCATGCTACGATTCATAATTATGTACAGTAATGTTCAGGCTCCTAATACATTCAGCTTGATTTTCCATCAGGAAAATCGGTACAAATTATCTATGCTTACAAGCATGTGCGTTGTTAGCCATGGTCGCTAAAATTTACTAGCTGTCAGTAAGACACGACCACTTAAGTCTTCTACGCATAGCCAGTTGATTATTCCAAAATCTTCCCATACATTCCAGGAGAACCTACAAGGAGAAGGATGGTACCATGAGATTATGTGTCGACTACCGTCGACTTAAACAAATCACCATTCATGACCGTTATTCTCCTCCACATATTGACAACATGTCCAATCAACCGTATGGTGTTAATCACTTTTCCAAGATCGAACTCATGATCATGCTGCCAACAGTGACGAATGAAACAGCAGGACATGTCCATGACTGCTATTCGTACACGACTCGGTCATGCTAGATTTGTAATTTTGAATTAGTCTCATCAATGCTCCAACGGCATTATAAGAATGAGTTCCATGAAGTCATAGCAAATTCATCAGTGTTTTCATTGAGGATAACCTGATTTCCTTTAAGCCTAGAAGAAGAATAGGAAGACCATATCTGCACTATGTTGCAAATTCTATGACAAAAGAAATTTCACCCTGGAAATTTTTCCAATATCAATTCTGTTTGATTACAGTGACACGCTGGATCACATGGATTTGCATGGTTAATCTTACCATGACTCTGCTTATGGCGTAAAGGAGAGAACCCTACACTACATTAGGTGTTCTAGAAAATCCTACGCTAGGAGAAGTCTAGATTCAGAGACTCAGAGTTTCGCAAACTCCTATGTATCAAGTTCTACGAAGCAAGATACAGTTACGTTCATATCTAGGTACCTGACATACCAACAGGTTAAGATAGGACACCAACAAACTGGGATGTTTTCATCATCTGAAATTGTGAATTGAAATGTGACAAGATCTCCACGGATTTTGGTTACCAGATTAACGCAAACTCAGAAGAAACATGATGCTATCTGAGTTATTGCAAACAGTTTGATCAAGTCTGCAAAATCCTTACATCCACAAGGATTTCAGAACCAACAGATTGATGGGACATGTTCCAACCAAGGCTCATCCGATCACTTGGCAATCCCTCAGTTATCGGGTCAGACAAATATTCGCAATTGTGCTCCTTATGTAATTCACGTCTTCATTCCACGACTTGCTTTCGCGCTCGCGTTCATGACACTATGGTATCTCGGCTTACGATGTTAAGTTCATTTTTCTCATTCTAGGAAGTTTTGCAAGAACTTGGGAGACTAGACCCAAGTTTAGTATAACTACCTATCCTCAGATAGACGTTTCTCGTCATAATCTATGTCTCACCTTCTAGCGTTGGTCGTTACCGTCATTATATGCTATGATCACGATATGTTTCACATGTCATGTTCATTCCACGTTCCTCATATCATGATCAAGATATGTTACACGTATCAGGGAGCTCGATATATTTACTCTCACTACACTCGCCATATCTCCACGTAGCACGTTTAAAATTTTTCACGTATCACGTTCAAAATTTTTCACGTACTACGTTTCTTTATGTCTCGCGCATATTCTAGTTAACAGTTAAGTCGGATTGTTTTGCACCATAATGTTTCAGTTACTCTTACACGTTAATTCTTATTCCCTCGATCGAATTTAGGGGATCTACCTTACGTTGATAACCAGGAACTTCTTCGTATTCCAAGTCAAGGTCAGGAGGACCAAGACTTATCATTCGTGTCAAGATCTTATAAAGGAACCGTTCCAAGAGGGAAGCCACTTGGAAACGGACAAGTTCATCCGAATTTCTTATCCGTTTTCTCTTATCAATTAGATATGTCCTTTCAGCCACGTCACGTTCCATGTCCTTTTAAGACATGTCACGTTCCGCGTTCTTTCTGCCAGGTCACCGGCACGTTAATTTATCTTACATACCCTCTCAGTTTGATTCGGGTATGTTTCTCTTTCAGTTACGTTATCTATAATTCGGGGACGAATTATTCTTTTTAGGGGGGAAGAGTTGTAAAACCCACATGCTTTTACCATGCATAGTACCTTAAGTTCGTACGTACTAGTTAAAAACTTTCCTAATATAGCATGATTACGATTACGTATTAGGAGTTTATGTATTACGTACGTGTTAGAACACGATAAGATTTTATATGAACGATCACGTAATAATTATTTAGCAATAATTAATCACGAACATACGATCACGGAATCACGAGCGTAATTAAAACACGAGTTATTATTAATTACGTATATATATTTAATACGAGCGTAATTAAATATATAAGTGTATGGTAATTACGTAACGAGAACATTTAAAACACGAACATAATTAAACATAAATGTGTACGAAATTACAAGACACGAAACGAGGTACGGGAACCCCACAAGGGAGTCCCTACCCGCGGCCAAACAAGGGTAATGGGCCAAGCCCATTACCAATTTTTACTAAAAGAAGGGTTAAGTAATTTTTACTACTCAAATCACTTTACAGAAGAATTTTAAGAAGAACCTAAAACCCTTCCTCCTCCTCTTTCTTTGTGCCGCCACCTACAATCACCAACAAGGTGATTCCATTGACCCTGGATCTTGTTAAATTAGTGTTTGTTCGTGTTTGTTCTTCACCCTCTTGATCCACGAATACGGTAAAACCTTTTTAAACCCTTTTCTTTTAATTAATCTTTTATTTAATTATGAACACGTGATGTTTTTCATAAAAACACATTAATTAATCATAGATCTAACATGTTTTGATCATTAATTAATCAAAGGGTCGATCTAAGGGGTGTTTTGTTTTGGGCCGCAAGGTACAACCGACCCCAAGGGGGCTCGGTTTGTTTTAGCCGACCACCACCAAGACCTTTTTGGTCTTGGTTGGTGCGTGTGGGTCCCACGGCAGCAAGGGGTACCCCGATTTGGTTCGGGGTACGGTGTTATTTCATATCCGGTGCATGTTTTTAGGCTTAGATCCGGATCATGATTATGTTAGTTGTTTATGTTATAAACTTATGTTAAGAATTAAATTAATAAGATGTAATTAATTTAATAACATGACTTAGGTTAACTAATTATTAATAAACATGAATTATTTTTAACCTAAGTATTTATATTATCAAGACTTATAATTAATTAATTATTTTAAAAACCATAGATATAATTAATTAATTAAACATGACTTAGGTTATATTATTAGTATTTAATAATACATATTTTAACCTAAGTACTTAATATATTTAATTAAAAACATGTCATACTTTAATTAAATATTATAACCTATAGTTTAATTAAATTACATGGAATAATTATTAAACTATATAATATATCATATGACTTAGGATATAATCATGAAAACACTTAGGCTTATTTACTTAGCTTATTTAACCAGCTTATTTCTAATTATGGAAACTTTCTATTTTTAGAAACTTAATTAAATAAGGCAGCTATTTTATTTATGGAAACCACCTATTTTTAGAAACTTATTTATTTAAGGCAGCTAATCTATTTATGGAAACTTATTTAATTAAGGCAGCTAATCTATTTATGGAAACTTTCTATTTTTAGAAACTTATCTATTTTAAGCAGTAAATCTATTTTTGGAAACTTTCTATTTTTGGAAACTTTCTATTTTTGGAAACTTTCTATTTTTGGAAACTTTCTATTTTTGGAAACTTTCTATTTTTGGAAACTTTCTATTTTTGGAAACTTTCTATTTTTGGTAACTTTCTATTTAAGGAAACCTGCTATTTTTGGAAAGTTACTTATTATTACACAGTAAGTATAATAACACATGAAATATCAGAAATACTTAATCAGAATGAACAGGATATAAGATTTAACACATTTTAAGGCTTTAAACAGTGTAAATAGTAAGAACACATAAAATAAGCTAAGACATGATATAAAACCAGCTATGTATTTAGTAAGCAGATACTTATTTCATGTACGTATTTATGTAGCACTAGTGTTTCGGAAGTAGGATTCTCGCAGTTCGTCGTTCTCGTTCACTGGACATAAGGTACGGATTCCCGTCCTTTCAGTATGGACATTCTTTCCTTATTAGGATTTCCCCGTATGCAGCCAACTGTTTTCCCGTAGTATAAGTATGAGTTTGATTGCTTATGTTTAAATATGATTACCTATAGCCATATACATGCATGACCAGTTTCACCTAGTTATGGAGGTACCATAACCATAACATTAGAGGCACTGATGTTATGACTTCACCACGGCGGAGTGATTGCTCATGGCGTCCCTTCAGCTTTTGGCCATTTATTTATATTTATCATGTGGGGCGTATGGGTGCATCCTAGTTACATGTTTTATTCAGGATTTCATGGTGAATGTGGTGTGTGCCTTGCATCCTTCACAAGGAGCTGATCCCTCCTACCCAAAAACCAGTATATTAAATTAGAGGCAGCCCTTCTAATTTGCATGATGAGGTCACCCCTCCAAGTATTCATGTACGGTGGATTTTCATGACCTATATTGGCTAATGGTAAAATATGTTAAACAGTTTTCATAAGATAAACATAAGGCTTTTCAAACTATAAAACCAGTTTTATGAACATGTTCCAGGTTTTCCAGGACTTATATATTTCCGCTGCTATTAAGTCTCTCTTATGTTTTAGTCACTTATACTATGTCTATATCCGTGCACTGAGCGTTTTGCTCAGCCGTTACTTTCCTTTCCATGTCTCAAAACGGCAGGTACCCTAGGAAAGACTCGAGCATTTGGAGGACGTGCATCGGATGGAAGCTGCTAGAGACTTCTTTTCCTTTTGCCTTCATATATTTATGCTTGTGTAGTCTTTCATTCATTTCTTTTGCTTTATTATGTTTTGGGGCTTATGTTTGGGAACCGATGTTTGATTCCGGTTATCCCTATGGTCATGTAATGTTTTATACATTTATCCTTGTATGCTTTGATGACACGCCATAATTAC
This sequence comes from Glebionis coronaria, assembly GCA_025667525.1. NCBI lineage: Eukaryota > Viridiplantae > Streptophyta > Magnoliopsida > Asterales > Asteraceae > Glebionis > Glebionis coronaria. The sequence goes on from CM046879.1 coordinate 608,797,235, forward strand.
GCGTGACATTTCCATTATCAAAATGGGGTGTTACAAAGACGACGACGCCACCCAGGGTACGGTTTGCACCGTCGTCGCCTCGCGCCTCGTGACCAGCTGAGCGGCCAGCCACCATACCCTGCCCTCTTAGCATACTTTGATACTTTGCAGAACAACGGGTCAAACCAAACCGGCTCAAAAACCAATTAAGGGTAAAATGTGAACCGAAAACCGAACCGAATAAGCTTAACCAAATACCACCATTAACTACTACAAGATTAATCCCTGTTAGCAGAAACTACACCCTATGTTACAATTTAACAGACTACATCTATACTATATATGAAGATTTTATTTTATTTAAAAACTTGAAAGGGACTGAAAAATTAAATTCACACATGAAAATTTGAATAAGACCGAGCATGGTCCTAAAATTTGTCCATACCAAAATCAATTTGGCTCAAAACATCGATCAAGGTTCGGAACGAAATGTGTTTGGTTCGGATCAGTCGGTTAGGTTCGATTCATTTAATTGGTTCGGTCAAGCAAAGCATATTTGCAGTTGTTGTGTAAAACCGACCTAACCAACTTTGGCCAATTTCATGTTGTGTTTTTCAAAACTTGAATAAATGTGAGACAATTTTCTACTTTGTTTTTGGATTCATACATACATTTCTGTCTTCTGTTTTTTTTCTTTTTCTCTTTCTTTCAGATGCAAAAAAGAATTAAAAGGCACAAACACAAAAACCTCGTACAAAAACAAATGCACAAACACAACAAAATCTTTGGGCAAAAATAATAAGAAACAAAAAAGAGAAAGGAAAATAGTTAAGGCGTGCTTCTTCCGGCCATATAGTTATTTCTAGGGCTGTAAACGAACTAAACGTTCAGTGAACATTTCATGAACCGTTCGGTAAAAAGATCGTTTATGTTCGTTTATTTATTAAATGAACGAACATGAACAACATTTTACGTTTGTTTAGTTAAATAAACGAACATGAACAAAAGTCGTGTTCGTTCATTTATATTCGTGAACGTCTGATTATTCGTTTGTTTATGATCATATATATGTTTATGTCCGTCTATCATAACTTTTTATTATTTAGGTTTAAAATTGTTTTGCTTAAACAAAACAACACTTATAAAACACACTTTTTTTTTTCTAAATTTTATGTTTATTTATGTTCGTTAGTTTATGTTCGTTTGTTTATGTTCGTTTAGTGTCTTAATGAACGAAGATAAACGAACATGAACAACCTTATTTCTTAATAAACGAACATGAACAAGAAACTTCGTCTGTTTAAGTGATCGTGTTCGTTTATTTGTCCGGCTAAAACTAAACGAACGAACATGAACAGGGCTCCGTTCGTGTTCGTCCGGTTTGTTTACAGCCCTACTTATTTCACTCTTTCACTCTCCCACCAAACGCAATGTTGTGCAATTACGAGTTTGCACTAGAGTCTCGCTATAAATTTAAGTCACAATAATCCAATAAACCACTCATACTTTTATTTAACTTTATTAATGCTTCACCCGTCTCGTAATTAAAGTTCATCAAATAGAATGTGAATAATGAAGTAGGTTTTCATTTTCATGGACCACTTCATTATTATCTAATGTATATTGTAAAAGGCTAACGATTTACACACTTAAAATGTTGAATGTTTTGTCATTTATATTTTTACATTATTTAATAGGAGGTGAGTTTACATAAAACATGAACTAATAAAAGAAGAAATGAATTAATCTCAACCATTCATTTTTTTCATCAAAAAATAAAAACTCATCTTTCATTTTTTTCTTAAAAACACCATATCTTTCAAACGATAAATCGTCAGATTACAAAAAATACACCATTGCGACGAAAAAATTCTTATCTTTCAGTAGATAGGCACTTTGATATATTTTTGACGATTTTTTATTATTGCGATTTTCGACTATAAAAATCATGGGTGATTCAGAAAAATTACTTGTGATTCTTTTATAAAAAAAATTATTTTTTTTACATAATAAATAAATAACTTTTATTATTATTTATTAGTGTAATTATTTACATAGTCGAATGTAAACGCGTAACAAGTTACGACACTAGCTTTTTCATATAGTTTCGATGATTTTTTGTTGAAATTTTCGTTAAAAAAATTACACATAATTTGTAAAATCACTAGTAATTTGTAAAATCAATTGTGATTTGTATTTCAAAAATGCATGTGTGTTTCCATATATCGCATGTGATTTCATAAATTTACATGTGATATAAAAGTAATCACGTGTGATTTCAGAAATCCTTAAACTGTAATTGATTTTACAAATTCACGTGTGCTTTATAAAGTAAAAAATCACATGTGATCCGTGAGTGCGGAAATTAAAAACAATCGTTGAAAGTATATAGAAGTACATATCATTAAAAAGAAAATTTATCACAAATCGCATGTGATTTGGTAAAAATCATGTCATTTGACACAAATCACAAGTGTTTGAAAAAAATTATTTACGGTTTGGCGAAAATTATGATTTTGGATTTAGTATAAGTAACTTGTTATTCGGATCAATCACATGTAATTATCATTAAATCACATGTAATTTAAGCAGAATTACATGTGATTAAAATAAACTCATAACTAATTCAAAAGCAAATTTGCTTTATATATTTTACATGAATCACATGTAAAAACACATAGAGAATCACATGTAATTCAAGTAAAATTACATGTGATAAAAAAAATTACATGTAATTCAGAAGCAAGTTTACTTTCTATATTTTATATGAATGACAACAAAACATTTTTATATAGTGACAGAATTACATGTGATTCAAACAAAATCACATGTGATTCATCTAAAGTGGGTTTGTTAGAAGAAGTTAAGGTTTCGAAATGTTTGAATCACATGTAATGCAAGCAAAATCACATGTAATTGTCATTGAATTACATGTGATGCAATGCAAGCAAAATCACATGTAATTATCATCGAATTACATGTAATTCAAGCAGACAATTTAATATATTAACAAGATTACATGTGATCCAAAAAATCACATGTGATTCATCTAAAGTGGGTTTGTTAGAAGAAGTTAAGGTTTCAGAATGATTGAATCACATGTAATGCAAGCAAAATCATATGTAATTATCACTGAATCACATGCAATTCAAGAAGAATTACATGTGATTCAAACAAAATCACATGTAAATTAGAAGCTAATTTGCTTTATATATTTTACATAAATGAAAACAGATAATACATAATTAAAAAAATCACATGTGATTCATCTAAAGTGAGTTTGTTAGAAAAAGTTAAAGTTTCGGAATGCTTGAATCACATGTAATGCAAACAAAATCATATGTAATTATTACCGAATCACATGCAATTCATGCAGTATTACATGTGATTCAAACAAAATCACATGTAATTTAAAAGCCAATTTGTTTTATATATTTTACATAAATGAAAACAGATAATACGTGATTAAAAAAATCACATGTGATTCATCTAATGTGGGTTTGTTAGAAAAAGTTATGGTTTTGGAATGCTTGAATCACATGTAATGCAAGCAAAATCACATGTAATTATCACCGAATCACATGTAATTCAGAAGCCAATTTGTTTTACATATGTTATTTTTTGGGTAAAGGGGACCCCACCCTAGTAAAATAAACATATTTTATATTAATGGTAACAAACATTTTAATATATTGACATAAATACATGTGATTCAAACATTTTAATGTAATTCACATAAATCACATGTGATTTTAAAGTAATAACGAAAATATTTTTGTCATTTAATAGACGGTTATTTTCATATACTTTTAACGATTTTACAATGTTGAAATTTTCGTCAAAAAAATACACGTGATTTTTATAAATCGCATGTGACATTACAAATTCAAATGTGTTTTTTAAAATAATAAATCAAACATGAGTTTTCGAGAATCACATGTAATTTTTTAAGAATCACATGTGATTTTTTTACGAAAATTTTTAAAAAGAGTTCGCCGAAAGTATATAGAAGTGCATATCTATAGAAAGCTAATTTAATTCCCGTCGTGACGGTATAATTATTTTTTCATAACGATTCGCGGTTTGAGAGATATTTAATTTTTAAGAAATAAGATGAAAGTGTGTTTTTTTAATTAAATTTAAAAAGATTAATATACACCATTACATGTGATTTAAATGGATGGTGAAGATTGCTTGCTTTTTTCTTTTTATGATGCATCTTCCTTAAGGAACTTTTGTCTATTTAATAGAGTGTGGAATTATTAAAAGTATGATTATCAGAACACACATAATTTAAATATGTAAATAACTAATTGGAGTATGCAAATCAATTCCCATTATAAAATTTCTTTTTGCAAAATACTAACATTAATGCAAATAAATAAATCTATGCTACTACTAGGTCATCGTAATTGCACTAAAAAGCTGATGTTGCTGAACCACACATAAGAGTTTTATTTACATTTATTACACGTAACCACCTCACCACCATAACAACTTAGTGTCCATCGTGTAAAAGACACCCTTCAAATTATATCACCTTTTATATGATCATGTATTGTACCACTAGCGGTCTTATTCGAGTTCGAGTCAATTTAGAGCGGATCAACTTAGACTGAGACAAAAAAATTTATACTCAAAACTTAATCGATCAAACGCTATTTGATATTTGTATTGGTCTAAAATCAACTCTTGACTAATTAAGCCTAGACAAATGTCGATTGCTTGAGATCAAATTTTTAAGAAAGAGTGATATCAAAAAATACATGAGAAACTTTTTAGAGAAAGATATATTTTTTTTTATAAATAGACACATTATAATGTCTAACTTTAACTTTGACCATTGTCTTGTTGTATTTTTAGAAATTCTAATAAATGTGCAAGAGTTGCCTAAGATGTTTATGGATTCTTTTTATACATTTCCCGCCATATAGTTCTTTCCCGCCATAAGCAATGTTGTGACTGTAAATTACGAGTTTGCCCTTGAGATATGGCTATAAATTGAAGTCACAATAACAAATGACTCACACTTTTATTTAACTTCTTTACTATAACTTTTCAGTATTTGAAAACACTAGTATGAGAGAGTCAAAGCTGTAACCACCCACCAGCAATTATGTTTGCTGGAAGCGCTTTTCGGCTTTTATTTTATGATATAAGAGCAAAACAATCATCTTTCTTGTTGAAATAGGTGGTCTCGGAAACAAAGAAACGATCCCTGAACGGGATTAAATGTCAGTTGTATTGAAGTGTCTACAACATCTTTAGTTGCAGCATGATACATAAGGCACTTTTTTAAATTTTGTTGCAATTAAAAGATGCATACGACGTTTTAGATTCTCCTCACGTTTAATCTCGTTAAAGGTGTACAACTAAGTGGCTCAATCATAGCTTCCAATGAAGAAGACAACTCGGAATTTTTGGTTTCTAAGGTTGGTATAATGCACATATATATAGAGTCGATCCAACTATATATAATAGAAACAACGTATTCACTGTAGTTGCACAATGCTTAAGTATCTTCCGAATCTAGAGTAAATTGGATCATTAAGTGGCGTGTCGTTCAAGTCATGTAAAAGTCCATTATTTGTTTAGTAAAATTGGCTCTTTAGTCACTTTCTTGGCAAGTAGTTGTCACTTCACAAATCCGTGTTGGTCGGACCAGCCAATGGGTGCCTTAAAATCAAAGTTTTTCTAACAGATGTTGATTTAAAAATATGTAAGGTGCGTGAAACAAGGAAATACTGTGCTGGTAGTCACTTTATGGATAATGACTTATGTTTCTTTAGTTAGGTCATATGGTTACTTATAGTATGTTTGCACCTACACAAAAATGTAATTTATGATTGTTTTATAGTTAAAAATGATACTTTTTTGTTTTCACTGTTAATATTGACTATTACTCCTAGTTTATGTTATTATATGTACATGATTATAGATGATGCTTCTAAATTTAGTTGATATTAGTAAAGATTGGATGTAAGCTTATCTTAAGAAACAATGTGTATAACTGTGTGCTAAGTTCAACTCAGTTGTGGTTATGAAAAAATTGGTGAAGTGACTAACTGTGTCTGAACATAAGGAGAAGATTGTACGTGTGGGTGCAATGGATCTTCTGAATTTGGCTCTCAATCAAGCTTACCGTTATGACTAAGAAGAAAAGTTTATTTTGCACAATGTTATACCTATAGGAAGCCTTAACAATCGCCTTTACGGCGAAGGTGCTGCATCCATGATGGGTGATTTTTAACACCACAATTATAAGGCATTATTGTAACTAGTATTGCACTCCACTCGTTTAGCATTAGAAAAGCTTGAGATCAAATTCAGCTTCTTCTTTTTTCGAGCTTTACAAGCTCAAATTGAGCTTGAAGTATACAAATTTTGGGTATTAGTATCTTTATTTTATGAACAATACAACACTTTTTAGCCCATCATTTTGACTCGCCAAAATATTAACAGTTCAAATGGCCATCATTTATGATGGAGAAAATGTAAATATTGAAGATTTCATTATCACTAACATTCTTTTTAAAACTTTATTAGGGGTGCTCTTATAAAATAAAGAGAGAATTACATAAATCGCCTTTTTGGTTTGTTGGATCCTACACTTTTGGTCCTTAAGTTTTTTCTATTGGTATTAGTTCACGTGGTTTTTTCCTTACAGATCTAAGACACTATCAATATTTTAAATTAAATACAAATAAAAAGGCAGGGGTATTTTGGTCTTTTTCAAAAATTATTTTTTCGATAATATTTTTTGTTTCAGAAAAGAAAATTATTTTGAGAAGAAAATTTTCAGTAAATATTTTTTCGAAATTTGTTTTTTTTTGAAGAAAACTTTTTATTTTCTTTTTATTTTAAATTTTTTGAAGAAATTTATTATTTTAAGAAAACTTTAATACATTTTTGTTTTGATTTATTTTTTAAAAATACTTTTTTTTTGTGATAGTACGTTTTTTTTTTTCAAAACTAATATTTTTGAAATATGCCTTTTTTAAAAAGAAAACCTAATTTCGAATACAAGTATTTTAAAAAAAATGTACAAAGTTACTATTGTATAAATTTAAATAAGTATATAAAATTATTCACATTTATCATTATATAGATTTATTTCAAAAACGTTTTTTGAATTTTTTCAAAAATAAAATTTCTCCAAAGAACTTAAAATTAAATAAAACAAAAAGTTTTTCAAAAAATTAAACCTTTGAGAAAATATTTAATGAAAAAAAGTTTTATAAAAGGTTATTTTTTGAAAAAAAACATATTTATGAAAAAAATTCAACAAAAATAATTTTTGGAAAAAGACCAAAATACCCCTACCTTTTTATTTGTATTTATTCAAAATACAGATAGTATATTTGATCCATCTATAAAAAAGAAGTGCACCAACATTTACAACAAAATAAAACCAGTTAAAGAAAGAACTCTTCTATTTTTTCTCAACCTCAGCATGGTCATCAAACTGATCTGCACCATAAGTTGATACACAGGGTTTAATTCCTCCGGTTCCCAGTGCCATGAGGTAAAGGGATGTAAAACATAGGGCGGTTTGAGCTTTTGCGCACTGCAAACATCTTTTTCATAACATATTGGTTTGAGTCCAGGGACTGATGCCGATAATGTTAACATCCCCATGCCATAATAAACAAATACTAAGCCTTGGGAAAATGAAATAGTGAAGGTAAATACTCATTTCCATTGGATCATAATACTCACAAATGCATAGATGATTGAGAAGGTGGCAATCGTCTAGTATCGACCAAGATAAGTATCATCCACGAACAATCCAATCAATGGTGTAAGATAGCAGGTTCCAGACCAAGTCGAAATTATATGAGCTACACTCTCAGTCTAAATTATAAAGTCTCACAGGGGGGAAACAAAAACAACAGGGGGTTGAATAAAGGATTATACATACTACTTACTGATGAGATGAAATCACAGGTATATAAGAAACTGTAATTGTATTGAATTGATTGAATTGAATGTTTTACAGATACATGCCCTATTTATACTAACTGAATCGGTACCTTTAATAAAGAGGTATACCGATCTTTACAAAGTAACAGTCATAATCTAAACGTTGTATCCCTACTAAACGATTTATGTACAGTTATTCTATGTCCAGCCCATTTACAACCAATTGGGTTGGGTTTTATTTACCGGAAATAAACATACTAATAAACATACTAAACTATTTGGCCTTTTATAACATTAAGGTCCAACATTCTCCCCTCTAATGTTATAAACGGCAACCTTCTTCACTTAACTTCATAGCAATGCGGGTTCATCGTCTTCATAGATGAGAAGTGCTTCTTGCTCTTTGTCTTTCTTCTTGTCTTTAAATTTCATGCACTCATACGCAAAATGACCTAAGTCACCACATTCATAGCATCTCATCTTTTTCTTGTTTTGTTCTCTTGTACTTTGTTGAAAACTTGCTCCACGTCCTTTTTCTTCTTTACTAAAGCTTCTTCCTTGACCATTGCCATGATTTTGATTACTTGATCTTGCCATGAGAAGCTTGTCTTGATCATTTTCCTCTTGAGTGTCTTGACTTTTGTTACGTTCTTCATAGGTTGTTAATCTTCCAATGGCTTCTTCAAACGACATCTCGTCCAGATCTTGATATTTTCTATGGTTGCTACAATTGGTAAGAACTTCTTTGGAGCGGCATTAAGTAGTTTCCTTACTAGTATCTTGTCTTCCAAAGTTTCTCCAAGTCCTTTGAACTTCGCCTTTATACTACTTAACTTTCCTCCAAAATCACTTACTTTTTTGCTTGGTTTTATCCTTAGAGTCTCTAGTTCACTCCTTAAGGTTTGTAGTCGTACCTTTTGAGCAAGATCGACTCCTAAATTCTTGACTTTGATCGAGTCCCATACTTCCTTTGCAGTCGGGTATTGTGAAACTTGAATTAATACATCTTATGGAAATGTTTGGAAGATTATTGCCTTTGATGTGTTTTCTTTATTTTCATTCGTTGTTTCTCCTTCTTTTGCAACAATCGTTTCCCAAATGCCATACGCCTTTAGTATTGTCTCCATCATCAATGCCCACGCCGTGTAGTTTGTTTCGGTCAAGTTTGGACATTGTAGTGAAACATTTCCTAGTTCACGAACTGGCGTACTGTTCAATGTTTGATCATTCTTATCACCTTCTACCATGCTTGCTTTCTTTATTTCTTACGTTGTTTCTTCTTTACTTTCTTACTTTCGTACTTGTTTTTGAAACGCCGAGGTTTCTCTTACGGGTGAAACACTACGGTTTCTCTTACTGGGTGAAACACTACGGTTTCTCTTACGGGGCGAAACACTACGGTTTCTCTTACATACTTACTTTGAAACGTTCAAAGTTTCACTTACTTACTTTGTGAACCACAAGGGTTCGGTTCTTACTTTTCTTACTTCTAGTTTTTGTATTTGCTAATTTAAGAAAATGATTTTTGTTTCCTTAAAGTAGAGAATATACAGAAAACTTTAATCTTACTTTCTTTCTAATGTTAAAATCTGATGATTTTACCTTCTTACAAATTTTGAAAAATTTGAGGCACAAATCGGATTCTAGGGTTCCGCGAAAAATCACAAATATATGAAAATACTAACCTTAATTTGTGAATTAAAAAAAACTTGTTCGTTTGTGTTCCTTTACAACGCAACCTTCTTGTTTTTTGGTAATGGTCGACACAAAAAACAACCCTTCTTGTTCTCTAATGGTGGTCGACACAGAAAAAAGAGACACCAGCCCTCTTGTTTTCTGGTAGATGAAACAACAAACCTTTTCCTTTCCTGGTGGATGTCGACATAGAAAAAGAAAACGCAAGAAAAACTCCGCAGCCTTTCTTTTCTTCAATCAATCGAAAAAAAACTTCTTCTTCTTCTTCTTCTTCTTCTTCCCTGGATCGTTCTTGCTCTGATGCCAAATAAAGGATTATACGTACTACTTACTAATGAAATCACAGGTATATAAGAAACTGTTATTATATTGAATTGATTGAATTGAATGTTTTACAGATTCATGCTCTATTTATACTAACTGAATCAGTACCTTTAATAAAGAGGTATACCAATCTTTACAAAGTAACAGTCATAATCTAAACGTTGTATCCCTACTAAACGGTTTATGTATCGTCATTCTATGTCCATCCCATTTACTAACCTATTGCGTTGGGTTTTATTTACAGGAAAAAAACATACTAATAAACATACTAAACTATTTTGCCTTTTATAACATTAATGTCCAACATTGAATTTGCAACAGGGGAAAAATAGGGGGAATTAATAGTGCCTTTTCAAATGATAAAATAAACAATTTGAACCCCTAAACAAAACCGCTTATTTCACTTAATTAGCAAACTCAACTTCCCAAAAGCGCCGATTTATCAAAGAACTAAAGAATTATATACCGTAGTGTTTCGGTTTCGGTTATACAATGAGTGTGAAACTGAACCCAAGAGCTTACAGTTTTCGGTGGTTTTCATTGACTTATTCTTAAACTGAAAATCCCACGTTTTTATATAACGATATGTGAAGATAACTACAAAAGTGTACAAATCTACTCCAGCTAACTTCCATAATATGTGGCCTTAAAATTAGCTCTTGGCACCATCTTGCTCAACACTTCAAGCTATAAAGAACCAACCATCTATGTACATTGCAAACAATAAACAACCATTACTTTTAATCAAAAATCCATATCATTCCACTCAGAGAAACATCACAAACAATCAAAACGAGGCACTACCTTTCCTTCTTGATTCACCTATGAAGATGAAACTACACAAATGTGAAAACAACTTAATGAACTCGAAGTGAGATGCTGCTATTGTTATCGACAAACCACACATCACCACAATGCAGCCGATAAACCACCATTACTACTTCAGTAACCCACCAGATCTACAACTGGAAACCTTACACCTATAAACCACCATCACTAAGGACAACTGTCAATGGTAGATTGTGTCCGTGAATCAAGACGGCTATGATTGGCTGATCGTTAGAAGCGATTAGAATAAAAATAGAGAAGTAATGATAGTATGAGAGGGTTGTGACCGGTGACTTAAGACCGGCTCTGTGCCTGCGACCTCCACCATCGTACCGTTGTACATCTCGAGATGGCTTAGATTGGTTTTTTTTAGAATGATATTCTATGGTGCATTTTTGAGAGTTGGCTATATAGATGCAAAAACGTTGACATAATCTTGATAAGTTATATATTACGACCCAACTTGCTTAAAGTTGTTGAATCTTTAAGGGTGCAACGGTTGACATAAAAAAAATGCAAAAACGTAATAGACGTGTGAGGCTTTTGTGCTATAAATTACAGCAGGCTTTTGTGATATTCTATGGTGCATTTTTGAAAGTACAGCTAATAGCGAGCCGAGGGCTGTATTTCTTTCTCAGTATATTGGATTAAGTAGTGTAAAGTGGTGGTGGTGGTTGTATTAGAGTTTAGTATTTGATGGTCACATTAAATCTAAAAAAAGATGTTAGAGAAAGAAAGTTATATAATGTGAAGAAGTAATTTGTATGTTTTTGTTTCCGATGAGAAAAAACGTAAATGCAAGAAGTTTATTGTCAATGAATGTATTTTGTAATCATTAATAGTGTTCAGTGGTGTTTTGATACCGGATCAATGTTGTTTAAATGCGGTCAACCGTCAGTATCGGATAAACGATTATTTATAACATCTTATCTTATCAACGATTTTTCTAAAAAAAATTAGATGCTATAACAATTGCGTAGTATTAATTTATAAACAATCGTTTACCTGTGCAACGCACGGGTATTGTTCTTGTTGAATTTGCAACAGGGTAAAAATAGGGGGAATTAATAGTGCCTTTTCAAATGATAAAATAAACAATTTGAACCCCTAAACAAAACCGCTTATTTCACTTAATTAGCAAACTCAACTTCCCAAAAGCGCCGATTTATCAAAGAACTAAAGAATTATATATCGTAGTGTTTCGGTTTCGGTTATACAATGAGTGTGAAACTGAACCCAAGAGCTTACAGTTTGGACTTTTGAGCTTATTTGAACTTAAAAACCCCATAAATTCACTTTTGTAGATTGAAAGCTTATCAATTTTAGCTTACTAAATAAAATTAAGCTATAAGCACAAGTTGAAAAGCTTATAACCCAAAAAGTGACCTTATGAGCTTTTCATAATCTCATATAAGCTAAGATGGATACATGTATAAGCCACATGTCCCTAAAACACGCAAACTATGTCTTCTCAAATAATCAGATAAATAAATAATCAGATAACTAATGTATCTACTACATGTATTTAGACATCTGCTTAGAGGGCATGGAGTGATCACACTCCCACACCAAAAAAACACCCCGCCACGTCAGTTTTTTTACTTCCACATCTACACAAAAAAAACATCTTATCATCACACCATTTCCACACCACCACACCAATTTTTCCACTTATTTTCATAAACTACCCTCAACAATTAATTTATTCAAATCCTAATTTACTTTATTCATTCAAATTAAAAACACTACAACATAAACAAAATCATAACATACCAAATACAAAAAATAAAATGACATAAAATAAAAATACTAATCCTCCATTTCCATAAGGTGTCGTTGAAGTGAAAGATGTGAATTTTTATCCTGTAACTCTTTTGTTTTGGTACGGTTCCTGTCATGTCTATCTATCCACCGGCGTTGCATTCATGCCGATGGATTAACAAAAATATCATTAGAATCATCAATACGAAATTCGGCTTCATGTTCTTAACCAATCGCCATCTTTTGATCTTCTAAAATCATGTTATGCAATATGATGCAACTATACATGATTCTACTGATGGTGTATACTCTGTATGATCGAGCCGGTTGACGTAATATTCCCCAACGACCTTGAAGAACACCAAAAACACGTTCGGCGTCATTTCGTGCTCCTTTTTGTTTTCTTTTAAAATGTATGTTTTTGGGTTGACTTGCAACCGAGAACGATTTCACAAAACTAGCCCACTGTGGGTAAATCCTGTCGGCTAATTAATACCCATTCTGAAACGTAACCCCATTTACTCTATACGGAGCAACAGGTGCTATGTCTTTAAGAAGATCGTCAAATAATGGAGAAATGTCTAAAACATTTATATCATTATTGGCGCCTGCTACAACAAAAAACGCATGCCAAATGCACAAATCCTAATAAGCAACTGCCTCAAGCATAATTGTTGGGTATTTCTTATCACCCCTCCCGAATTGTCCCTGCCATGATACTGGATAATTTCTTCATTCCCAGTGCATACAATCAATGCTTCCAAGCATTCCCGGGAAACCATTAACATTTTTATGCCTCACATATTTTATGAACGTCTTCAAGAGTTGGTTTTCTCAAATAGTGGTTCATGTACAAATCCAAAATACACATATTAAAGAAAAGCAAACTTTCAGAAACAGTACGTTCGGCCAACAGCAAATATCATCAAACTGGTCGGGCACGCTGCCTTATGCCAGTTGGCGTATGGCGGCAGTGCATTTGAGAATAACACTTGCACTCATTCGACCAGTACAATCGGGCCGAACTCTAAAGTAATCAAAGTGTTTTGGAAGAGGATCAGCCGTATAATTTTCAATATCACGGACAATTTTTAAAAATAATGTTCGACTCATACGATATCTTTTACGAAAAATGTGTAACGGATACTTACAAGGCTCGTCAAAGTAATCCGCCCTCAAACGAACTCCGACATTCTCACGATCACGTTCAATAAAATTTCGGGTGAGTCGGGGTTTGTTTTCTTTTATAATAATTATACGCGGTAACCAACATATCAATGTCGTTTTCATCATCAATGTCAAACGCGGAAGGTCGGTACGCCATTATTTTTGTGTGTGTGTAAATTTGATTTTTGTGAGAAGCTAAAAAAAGCGAGGTTTGTATATATAGAGGGGTTTTCAAAAAAAAAAAATAAATAAATAATCAATCGGTCATATAGCCGTTGGAAGAATTTTTTTTAAAAAAATTTGAAAATTATTTAAACCCAACGGTAATATAACCGTTGGGGGTAGTATTTGCAAAAAAACAAAACATAAAGGTTACTAGTATAAGTTCCAGCGGGAGGTAAAATGAATTTTTTTTTAAACAACTTTCCACGCCCGTGACTACAGCCACGGCGTCTTCCACACTGCAAATGCCAGCGTGGTCACGCCGACCCACGCAGGACAACGGCGAGCTACACCGTGGTCACTCTGTCCCCTCTTAATATCCTAAAACTCTCACGAGATTAGATTCAAAGTCAAACATTACGAACGCATTAACAAGTGATGAGCAAACATAATTTTACCTCGGTTCCAGCACCAAACTTTTCCATCTCAAATTCACCCATAGGTCCATTGCAAATAATGGTTTTGGTAGTATCCAAAGTTTCACTAAATGACTTAATGAAATGTGGTCCGATGTCAGTAATAAAATAAGTAATGAAATAGTTGTTGGAAAATGTTTTGCAAAATATGGTTTTTGTAATACTTTGGACATAATTTTATATATGTATATGTTATATATATTCGTAGTACTTAGTATCTTTGCGTTCTCCTCGAAGAGAGCTTCGCAACGAGCTAAATTATGTCAAATATGGAGTTAATATGAATGAGATATCGTGTCTCAAAGTGAGTCACGTGAAACACAATATTTGGAAAAATATTTGTCCCACATCGCTTGAAACATGAAGTAAAAACATGTTTATAAGGAAATCCTAGTTTCTACGCTACAATATTCATTTGTGGGTTTTTACTCCCACGCCTACGCGCGCTGATAAGTGTGAAAACACTCATCAATAATGATCCAAATACCACTCAAAACGCAGTCAAATACCTTATATTAAACTGTAAATTATCAGAATTACGCGTGTATTTGTGTTTTTGTGTTTTTCAGGTAAAAAGATACATTTTGGAACAAAGACGCGTTTTCAAGGTTTTATTTGACGAAAAGACGAAGAAAAGGACAAAAGAAGCTTTCAAGGATTTTACTTGCCAATTATATGAACTTTAGGGACTGAAGTTGCCGCTTATTGAAGATCGTGGGCCTATATTGACAAAAGATCAAAGTTAAATCAAGTCTAGTACAAAGTGCCAAAATCTGCCAACTTCAGGGATTGATTTTGCCATATTTAGAAAGAAGTGATCCATGTGATCACTTGTTAACCAATCAAAAGTCTCCATTGAACTCACATGGATCAACTTTAACAGCAGCCATTTAAAGCGGATATCAAAATTAATGGGCAATGATTGAAAAGGCTCATTAATATTCATTTTACAAATCCCATTTTAATATCCAACAACCAATCACAAGTCACAGCTTTCTTGATCCGGATCAAACATGCTCTACTCCTATCAACTTCTGCCACGTGGCATCTTCCCATTGGAGAGAACAAGTCATCACCCCATCCCCTGCATGCATGTTTCGGCTCTATATATACTTCATTTTGTCCTTCATTTTTTGGGGAACGTAGCTTTTTAGTGTGTATTTTACACACACATATAGTTAGAATATAATTTCCATTTTTTCCTCTCAACTTTCACTGTGTGTTTTTACACACAGTAAAACACACATTATCTTCTTCATTCAGTTACTATAGTCACGTACGGTTATAACCACTTTGTAACAAATTCATTCACCATTAATGAAACTACAGTTTTTCTTTCTAATCTCATTATACATTTTGAATTCAGTCCAAGATCAGTTACTATTACTTCACATGGAGTTTGTTACACGGCTGTGAAGATTGCTAGATTGAAATTTGTTTAGTTCGTTATCTTGAAGTTAGATTGTACCAGTTCTTACGTAAACTTTGAAGTCTTGGAAGGAGTAGTTTGTGATTAAAGTTTTAGTGTGAAGATAGCATGATGATGATTTCTTACCGTGGTAGTAGAGTCCTTGTTACTGTTGAGTTCCGATTCGAGTTCTTAGGATTTCTGTTGGAGATGTTTCTGTGTTAATCGAAGCTTGTGGAAGCGTTTGTATTTGGTGATAGTTAAGTTCTTTAATGGAGTTTTGAAGAAGATGCAAGACTTGGATATTAACTTTGTGAATTTGAGTTTGATCGAGTGAACCGACATCGATTTCAGCTGTAGCAGTTGGCGTTTCTGTTGGAGATTCCTAATAAGTTCGAGTTCATTTTCAGTCCGAGTAGGATCGTTTTAAGATTGTTGATAAAGATAGTCGTTATGGATGATTCATGGTCAGATCGATATAATAGTTAGAATAGATGCAGTTTTCACTCAAGTTTAGACAATGTTGAAGCAGTAGCAGCAAAGGAGTACGATATTCTTTTGGTCCGAGCTATTTTTGCAACGGGATAGCAGCTTCTCGAGAGTTTTCAGTCTGGTAGAGTCACTTTCGAGGGTAGCTTTGTTATTAATTTTGGAGCTCGATCTAAAGCTAGCTCAGCGCTAAGCTTCACCAACAGAGGACTTAACTTCGGATGAAGGTATTTACCATTTTACATCTTTGCTAGTTAGTTATAGTTGTTATCAATGTTAGTTAGTGCGATTTAGTTGGAACTGATTGGTACAGGTCCGAGGTTTAAGCTGCAGAATTTTATGGGAATTAATCATTTCACACTTAATAAGTAGATTTGCTAAAAGTCAGTAGTTCACGTGTGAAATTTTAATAGCAGTGTTAGATTGGTAGACATTAGCTTAGTTAACTCTTTAGTTTTCTCTTTCATTAAAGGTATTAGGACATTTCAAATTAGTGTTGATTTGTATAAAATTGTATTTTTACTAAAAAGTAGCTTTTATAAATTTCGTAATTTTCTCTTTTATAAAAAATTAGCTAGATAAGAATTTGTAGAATTTTATAAAATTTAGTTTAAAAAAAAAAAAAAATATATATATAGTTAGAATAGAAAGTTTGTTAGAAATTTGTTTGAATTTGTTAGATTGCAATTTGTTATCTTTTGTTATTTTCTTGTTACAAAATTAGTTAGTTTGTTATTTTCATTAGTAGTTTAAATTTGACTTCCCATTTTACAATTCATGCATTTAAATGTGGTATGTGCAACATGTTGTAGCGTAGTAAATATACGTAGCTAGATATTATTTTTACTTTTTACATGCTTTTTGCCAAGTTGACATAGATTCCAAACAAGCTATTTGAACCAAAAACAATTAAGTCTTTGCTAGAAAACGTTATATCAATTCGAATCGAGCTGAGAAGACAACTACACTAAAAACGGAATATTAAATGGCGCCGCTGCCGGTTCTTTTCGTGAAGATTAACGATTTCGAGTGAGACGATTGGATTTTGGGATCCGTTCACTTTGTGAACGTTATTTTTACGTATTATAAATCAAAAAGATAAAAAAAAAATCAAAAAGATAAAAATACAAAAAATAAAAAATAAAAAAATCAATTCTTTTCCTAAAGAATTGAACCAAAAAAATAAAAAATCCAAAAAGTAATCTTTTTCCTAAAAGATTACAACAAAAAAATATATATTATATCGGTTTTCCTCGATTTTTATGTACATATAGTATTTTTCTTAAAAAATCAAATAAATACAAAAATATTTTTTATATATTATTATATGTAGATACGTATACGTATAAGAACAACCAATACACATATCTTCCATAAGTATTGCCGAGGCAATACACCGTGTTGAGGGGCGTTCCGGTCCTTGACACGCGTATCGATAAAATTTAATTAAGCAAGAATAGATAAATACTTCCAATAGGCAATAATTCGAAGAATACAAACTACTAAAGTGAATAGATAGGCGACGTGCTATAAAATGCCGTCTAAGGGTTAATAGGTACTTAAGTGCTTCGCGCCACCTAACCCCCCGTTCACTAGTGCGTATTCTAAGAAGGAAGACTTAATTGGAGGTCTTGAACCCAAGTAGTAATTATATATATACTTTCTTGTGGATATTTCATATCGAAACTCGAGGGAGATAATCTCTTCTCTTTCAAAAGTCGACCGAGGGCTACTCCCTCATTCTTCGTGTTTATTTACACGTGTACTCGCACGCGTGTAAACATACCACCTTTGGTGTATCACTTCCTTCCCCGAGGAAGCTTTTAGACGTCATTTCACTTGTATATACATTCGACCATTTTGTAGCCATGGATAAACGTCCTATTATGGAGATTCTCCAATCGAGAGTAGAGGGAAATGTCGACGCCATCGTTATACCTGAAATAACCGCACAGACTTTTGAGCTTAATGCTCACATGATCACTTTGGTTTCGTCTAGCCCCTTCTTAGGGAGATCCATAGATGACCCCCACGACCATATTAAGAGGTTCTTGTTACTTTGCAATACACTTAAGTATGATGGGGTCCCTCCTGATGCTATTAAGATGATCCTATTCCCATTCTCCTTAGAGGGTCTTGCTAGAAATTGGTATGATAGGCAACCATCTAAGAGCATTTTCACTTGGGAGGATTTAAGGAAGAAGTTTTTGAACCAGTTCTTTCCTCTATCAAGAACTACGGCTTTGAGAAAGTTAATTATTGGTTTTCAACAAAGGAATGATCAAACATTTAGTGAGGCTTGGGAAAATTTCAAGGAGTTATTGAGGAAATGTCCAAATCATGGATTCGATGAGGTTTACCAACTCAACACTTTCTATAATGGATTAAGACCACACCACCAAGATTCACTCAACTCTTCCGCGGGTGGAAATCTTTTCTCTAAATCCTTTCAAGAAGCTTGGGACATTATTGAGAACAAATCGATGGTGCAAGCTAACACACAAATTGATGAGAGAGTCCATGTGGTGCAAGAGAGTGTTACTCCTCAAATAGAAATTATGATCTCTCAAAAGCTTGATACTATGACCAACACACTCATGAAATTTTGTGAACTCTTTTTGAACAAGAATTCCACCAATGATGTGAATGCTATTGCTCTTTCATGTGAGACTTGTGGAGGTCCCCATTCCTACCAACAATGTGATAAAGTTCAAGGCTATCAAAGGGAGTGTTATGCTTATCAAGGAAATAACTACAAGGCACCAAATCAATTTCAACCTCAAGCAAATACCTTTTATCCACCAAATCAAGGATTTAATGCCCAACCTTTACCTTTCCAACCTCAAGGTTTTCAAGGTTATGTGCCATAAGATTATCACACAATGGATTTCTTGCAAAAAATGAATCAAGAGAATGAAAGGAAGTTTCAAGCTATGGAGAAGAAAATGAATGACCAAATGAATAAGGTTTTAATGGCATTAAATCAAAGACCACAAGGGGCTTTACCTTCCAACACACAAACAAATCCAAGGGCGAATGTCAATGCTATTACAACAAGAAGTGGAAAGACAACAAAGGATCCTTCACCTCCTAAACCTCCTATTGTTCAACCCACTTGTGTTCCTACTTGTGACAAGCCTTCTACATCTACTTCACCATCTCCAAATGCTCCTATCCAATCAAACATACCTTCTCAACCTATTCCCACTTCTCCTTTACCTTCCATACCTCCTAATGAAGAAGCTAACAAAGACAAATCTTCCACTACAACACCTATTCCACCTACACCAAAACCGAACCTTCCTTACCCTTCAAGATTGAGAAAGGGCAAGTTAAAGAACAAGGATGACATCCAAGTCTCAAATTTCTTAAGGATGTTCAAGCAACTCAACATCAATATATCCTTTGCCGAAGCTCTTGCTTATATGCCAAAGTTTGCTAAGATGTTCAAGGATTTGCTCTCAAACAAAGAAAAATTGGTTGATTTGCCCAACACATCCCTTAATGAAAATTGTTCTGCCGTGCTACTTAAAACCTTACCAACAAAACTTGGAGATCCTGGGCGCTTCTTGATACCTTGTAATTTTCCTGGGGTGGAAAATTGCATGGCACTAGCGGATCTTGGGGCAAGTATCAATCTCATGTCATTATCGCTTTGGAAAAGACTTTCACTTCCCGAGCTCACACCTACTAGGATGACACTTGAGTTAGCTAACCGTACCATAGCTTATCCGGTAGGCATAGCGGAGGATGTGTTTGTAGGGGTTGATAAGTTTACCTTTCCCGCGGATTTTGTAGTGGTTGATTATGATATGGACCCGAGAGTTCCTCTTATTGTTGGTAGACCATTTTTGAGGACGGGTCGTACTCTTATTGATGTGGCGGAGGGGGAACTTATTATGAGGGTAGAAGATCAAAAGATTGTGTTTAACATGGGAAAATTGTCTAAGAAATCCGATGAGCCCGAGAAGGTTAAGCATGTTGATATTCTTGATAAAGAGGTGAATCACGTTGATATTCTTGATGAAGTGTGTAATGAATACTTTCATGAAGCTTGTAAGAGTGGTGAATATGATCTTCCTTATGTTGAGACAATAGCCTCCATTACTTCCTCGTTGAATATTCATGAACCCCAACAATTTCATTTTGGAGATTTGAATCATATTTTCAACACAAATGAGGAAGCAAATGAGGATTCTAGTTATGATGAACCACCTCTTTTTGATACACCAATTTATGATGAGTATAGTGATGATGAGTTCTCCATTCTTGAGCCTTCATCATTTGATGATCATACTACCTTGAGTTTTGAGGAGATACCTTTTGAAACACCAATACTTGATATGCCAATCTATGATGACTATCATGATGAGGAGGGTTCTATCATTGATGAGAGTGATAAGGTTCTTGAGATTGAAAGATTGCTTAGTGAGGATGAATTGATAGATAAACAAATTGAAGATTATCTTAAGAGAGATGATATTGAGATTGATAACTCTAGTTCAAATTGGGAAGAGGATGTTCTAGAGATTGAAAGATTGCTTAGTGAGGCTGAATTGATAGATAAACAAATTGAAGATTATCTTACGAGAGATGATATTGAGATTGATAACTCTAGTCCAAATTTAGAAGAGGATGTTCTAAAGATTGAAAGAATGCTTAGTGAAGATGAGTTGATTAATGAGGAGATTGAAGCTTATCTTAAGAGGGATGATATTGTGGTTGATACATTTTCTTCTAATTGGGATGAGGATATTCGTGAAATAGAAAGATTGCTTTATGGAGATTCCATTCCCACTCACCCTTCTCATGAACTTTCACATATTACTCCTTCTTACACACCTTGTGAAACACCTCAAAACCAAAATGCTTCACTAATTTCACCACCTTTCTTACAAACCAATTTACACAATCTCTTTGAGCCTTCACTTGATGAACCAATGTTTGAGAAGTTTCAAGATGATAGTGACTTGTATCATTTGGATGTTGAATTGGAGAGATTCTTTATGTCACCATATGAGGATGTTTTTGATGAGGAGTTTTCTAAGAACAAGAAAGAAATGGTGGTTTCCTCTACAAGTGTGATGACCCTTACTACTCCATACCTTTTCTCGCATGATGTGAAGTATCAAGGAGAATCTTCAAAGGCTCCCACCACCTGTTATTTTCCCATGAAGCAAAAGATTTTTGATCCTGGTATAGAGAATGTTGAGCCAACTCAGTATCCGCTTGATGCATTAAAAGGGAAACTTGTGGGAAACTTTAAAGTATCACCTTATCATCTTATGGGACACTTAAGGGAAAGAATCATAAACAAAGAAACCTCATCCACCTCACAATTGATTAAGAAGTCCACTTTTGGGATGTGCTATTCTTGGGAGGGCAATTATGTATTTGATCCTGGTAGATATTTATGGGGTTTTGTGTACTTGAGAACTTGTTTTACCTTATCATGGAGAGTTTTTTCTAAGAGGGTAAATCTTTTACTCTCCATGATGGTTTCCCCAAGGACAACTTAATTCGGGGCCGAGTCGAGCTAGCGACTTAGGGTTAAAAAAAACTCAAGCATTGAATAACTAGGTTAGAAAACGTAGAGTAGATTTTCAATAGGTTAGGTTTAATTAAAAGGATGTTATAGTAGAGTTGAAGTGGAGGGGTGCCTTTCTTCGTGTCTTTTGGTGTTTGTTTCAAGGGTTGCTCTCTCACATTTCATGCTTGGAGCTTATGGAGGAGGCCCGTGTATCTGGTTCACTTCGATTAGTTTTTGCTATCGTGATATTAAACACTTGTGCTTAAAATGAATACCCTTTAGTTGTCTCTTCCTTAACTTGGGTTAAGCAAAGTAATCAATGTAATAAGTGTAGGGGAGTTCATTCCAATACTCTTAAACATTGAGGACAATGTTTATCTTAAGTGTAGGGGAGACTTCTATCGAAGTGACCATACCTAGACCATTGCCTTAACTTCATGATAACTTGGAAAATTAATTTTTCGAACATTTTTCAAATTTTTAATTTTCTTTGGCCACCAAAAATATGCATTCATAATTTTTGCATCAATCATTTTTTCATTTGCATAACACACTTGCATTGTATATATTTCTTCTTTATTTTTCATCAAAATATATAAAAAGAAAAAAAAAATATAATAAAACATGGTTTTAACAAGTTTAGATTTCTTTGACATATTAGGCCCGCCATGGATATTTTGACTCAACCCGAGTTTGCTTATCTTAGCATTTTCTAGCTAGTATCCTTAACCATGTAGTCCTTCATTGGTCTATTAGGCTAAGCTTCCACCAATTTCATTCTTTGAAATTTTAAATTTGTGGAGAATGGGAAATGATAGAGTTGAAGCAAGTGTAAAAGGGCTAGATAGACTTCATGGCAATTACTTGTGGCTAAACCCTTCTCTTCTTTACCTCTATTTTCTTCGCATGTATATAATTGTTAATAAATAATCAAGTACGGTTTTAATTGGTTTGTAATCTCTTATGCATTTTTGGCTAATCATTTATGGTTGATATGAGTACGTCTTAAGATTCTAAGTTAGCACGTTTTATGTGTACTAGACTTATGTCATGCTCCATATTTAGCGGGTGTTTTTCCTTTTCTTCTTTGCAACTTTCTTGGTGAGGAATAAAGAAAAATAAGAGCGGCTAATGAAAAAAAATGAGTGGCTAGAAAAAAAAAAGAAAAAGAAAAAAAAAATAATGCAAGACTCCCAAGAGGGGCAGTGTGGTGTTAATTATAGTGACTATTGAGTTCCAATATTACCTTGACGGGTTGCGGGGATTCAATAGATTGCTCCAATCCAATATTACCTTGACGGGTTGCGGGGTTGAAGATCCAAAATCTCAAAAAGATGCGGATGTAAATTATTGCGTGAGTTTTATTTTCCTTTCCTTAGCGAGTGTGTAGCTACTTATGAAAGCATGACATGAGGATTTTACACATAAGGCGAATGACTTATTACTCTTGAAACGGACTTGTATTAATTGTGAGCGGTTTTTCAAGTAATGGATGAGAAGATTACTTAGGATTAAAACCGTGCTTCCTTATTTTTGGATTTTACACTTCTTATATTTCACGCTTGAATAATGACAAATTTGCTCTCAAGCAATTTGCTCAAATAATAACCGGTTCCACATTTAATTATCATGAATAAGTTGATGCACTTTTTACTTGTGAATGCAATGATCCCATTTTTAAGCTTGGTATGGGGAAAGTGAAACTTGAGGGTGATAAATGTCCATGGTACCCAAGCCCTAATCTAAGTCATTGATTTCTTTATGAGTTATTTCCATCAAAATCATTTCAATAAAAATAAAAAATATATAAATAGAATTGTTTTCTTTGCATTGCATTGTAAATATTCAAAACCATTCATCATATAGCATAATATAGTTTATTAAATCATAAAATGGCCAAGGTTGATTAAATATGAGAAAAGTGTAATTTAGAGCTTTAAAATGCTGCATTGCATGAGGACATGGCAATGGTCAAGTGGAGGGGAGTTGATAAGTGTGAAAACACTCATCAATAATGATCCAAATACCACTCAAAACGCAGTCAAATACCTTATATTAAACTGTAAATTATCAGAATTACGCGTGTATTTGTGTTTTTGTGTTTTTCAGGTAAAAAGATACATTTTGGAACAAAGACGCGTTTTCAAGGTTTTATTTGACGAAAAGACGAAGAAAAGGACAAAAGAAGCTTTCAAGGATTTTACTTGCCAATTATATGAACTTTAGGGACTGAAGTTGCCGCTTATTGAAGATCGTGGGCCTATATTGACAAAAGATCAAAGTTAAATCAAGTCTAGTACAAAGTGCCAAAATCTGCCAACTTCAGGGATTGATTTTGCCATATTTAGAAAGAAGTGATCCATGTGATCACTTGTTAACCAATCAAAAGTCTCCATTGAACTCACATGGATCAACTTTAACAGCAGCCATTTAAAGCGGATATCAAAATTAATGGGCAATGATTGAAAAGGCTCATTAATATTCATTTTACAAATCCCATTTTAATATCCAACAACCAATCACAAGTCACAGCTTTCTTGATCCGGATCAAACATGCTCTACTCCTATCAACTTCTGCCACGTGGCATCTTCCCATTGGAGAGAACAAGTCATCACCCCATCCCCTGCATGCATGTTTCGGCTCTATATATACTTCATTTTGTCCTTCATTTTTTGGGGAACGTAGCTTTTTAGTGTGTATTTTACACACACATATAGTTAGAATATAATTTCCATTTTTTCCTCTCAACTTTCACTGTGTGTTTTTACACACAGTAAAACACACATTATCTTCTTCATTCAGTTACTATAGTCACGTACGGTTATAACCACTTTGTAACAAATTCATTCACCATTAATGAAACTACAGTTTTTCTTTCTAATCTCATTATACATTTTGAATTCAGTCCAAGATCAGTTACTATTACTTCACATGGAGTTTGTTACACGGCTGTGAAGATTGCTAGATTGAAATTTGTTTAGTTCGTTATCTTGAAGTTAGATTGTACCAGTTCTTACGTAAACTTTGAAGTCTTGGAAGGAGTAGTTTGTGATTAAAGTTTTAGTGTGAAGATAGCATGATGATGATTTCTTACCGTGGTAGTAGAGTCCTTGTTACTGTTGAGTTCCGATTCGAGTTCTTAGGATTTCTGTTGGAGATGTTTCTGTGTTAATCGAAGCTTGTGGAAGCGTTTGTATTTGGTGATAGTTAAGTTCTTTAATGGAGTTTTGAAGAAGATGCAAGACTTGGATATTAACTTTGTGAATTTGAGTTTGATCGAGTGAACCGACATCGATTTCAGCTGTAGCAGTTGGCGTTTCTGTTGGAGATTCCTAATAAGTTCGAGTTCATTTTCAGTCCGAGTAGGATCGTTTTAAGATTGTTGATAAAGATAGTCGTTATGGATGATTCATGGTCAGATCGATATAATAGTTAGAATAGATGCAGTTTTCACTCAAGTTTAGACAATGTTGAAGCAGTAGCAGCAAAGGAGTACGATATTCTTTTGGTCCGAGCTATTTTTGCAACGGGATAGCAGCTTCTCGAGAGTTTTTAGTCTGGTAGAGTCACTTTCGAGGGTAGCTTTGTTATTAATTTTGGAGCTCGATCTAAAGCTAGCTCAGCGCTAAGCTTCACCAACAGAGGACTTAACTTCGGATGAAGGTATTTACCATTTTACATCTTTGCTAGTTAGTTATAGTTGTTATCAATGTTAGTTAGTGCGATTTAGTTGGAACTGATTGGTACAGGTCCGAGGTTTAAGCTGCAGAATTTTATGGGAATTAATCATTTCACACTTAATAAGTAGATTTGCTAAAAGTCAGTAGTTCACGTGTGAAATTTTAATAGCAGTGTTAGATTGGTAGACATTAGCTTAGTTAACTCTTTAGTTTTCTCTTTCATTAAAGGTATTAGGACATTTCAAATTAGTGTTGATTTGTATAAAATTGTATTTTTACTAAAAAGTAGCTTTTATAAATTTCGTAATTTTCTCTTTTATAAAAAATTAGCTAGATAAGAATTTGTAGAATTTTATAAAATTTAGTTTAAAAAAAAAAAAATATATATATATAGTTAGAATAGAAAGTTTGTTAGAAATTTGTTTGAATTTGTTAGATTGCAATTTGTTATCTTTTGTTATTTTCTTGTTACAAAATTAGTTAGTTTGTTATTTTCATTAGTAGTTTAAATTTAACTTCCCATTTTACAATTCATGCATTTAAATGTGGTATGTGCAACATGTTGTAGCATAGTAAATATACGTAGCTAGATATTATTTTTACTTTTTACATGCTTTTTGCCAAGTTGACATAGATTCCAAACAAGCTATTTGAACCAAAAACAATTAAGTCTTTGCTAGAAAACGTTATATCAATTCGAATCGAGCTGAGAAGACAACTACACTAAAAACGGAATATTACGCGCGCAGGGGGGTGTGCAGAAAGTGGGATTTCTAGGCTAAAAACGGGTTCGAAGCTACTGAACTTGTGCACGAGCGCGCGACCTGCGGACACGAATGCAGCTCCGAAAACTGGCTTGGGTGCGGGCAGATTTCGGTATCTTTTTTGCTGCAAATTCGGATTTTTTCCAGAAAATTCTGTAATCTATTTTAAGAATAGATTTAGAATAAATTTGTGTTTATAATTGATTTGCAAATCGTGTTATAGAAATAACAGATTTGTCAGAATATTTTATATGGAACAGAATATTTTGTCTTGGGGACCAAGGCAAATTTTCACTATATAATAAATCTGTCTCATTCAGTTTAATCATCAGAAAAACGCAGCTTTTCATACTCCATTACCAGACGATTTTTCCAGCAGTTCTCGATCAGAAACGCAGAAGGCTTCCGTAATCTTTCAGGTAAGTTTGTCTAGTCCGGCTGTACAACAGCTTTGGACGTTGTACCCTGGGAAACAGACGGCGAATCTGTTTTAAGGGAAGCGTGTTAAACACGTGCCTCGTCTTACTTTTACTGCTTTCAATTTTATTTGTTATTTAATTCTGTTCTTTTTTTTCTGTTAATTTTATTATTGTTTTAATAAAAGTATACACCGTTTCCCACAATCTTAAAACAGATTCTGTTTAACAGAATTAAAACTTTTATTAAATCGGATTAATAATTTTATCAGATTTATTTATAAACTGTTTCTACCGAAACCAGGATTGAGTTTCACTGGAAATCAGTTTTAATTTACAGTTTTTAATTAACAGTTAAGGTTTTTTTTAGCAGTTGTTCTAATCAGTTTATTGAAACCAAGATTGTGTTTCTGTTAAACTGATACGTTTGATAATTACATCTGATTCATTGAAACCAAGATTGAGTTTCTTTGAAGCAGATCCACTATAAGTATATAGAGATCACGATTGAATTTCTTATATACAGATTTATAACAGTTGTCTAACTGTTTGTGTTTTGATCTTGTTTGATCTTTCAGGATGTCTACCAGCACTCCTGTAACTCCTGTAACTCCTGTAACTCCAGTAACTCCTGCAACTACTACTGTGAATGTAACTGGTGCGCCAGTTCCCCACACAGTCGCTAATCATGCTGAAAAACCAGAAAAATTCAATGGACAGAATTTTAAGAGGTGGCAGCAGAAGATGTTCTTCTATCTCACTACTTTGAACCTTGCGAAGTTCTTAAAGGAGACTGTACCTCAGGTGGAACCTCCAAAAGAAGGTGTACCCGAAAATCAACAAGCCGTGCAAGCTGTTGAAGCATGGAAACATTCAAACTTCTTGTGTCACAACTATATTCTGAATGGTTTGGTGGACTCTTTGTACAATGTGTACTGCAAGACTAAGACTGCCAAAGAATTATGGGAGTCGTTGGAACGCAAGTACAAAACTGAGGATGCTGGTATAAAGAAGTTCGTGGTAGCTCGCTTTTTGGATTACAAGATGGTTGATTCAAAGAGTGTGATAACTCAGGTTCAAGATCTGCAGGTTTTGCTACACGACATTCATGCTGAGGGTATGACTTTGAGTGAAACTTTTCAAGTTGCTGCTATCATTGAAAAGTTACCTCCAAGCTGGGTAGAATTTAAAAACTACTTGAAGCATAAGCGAAAGGAGATGACTGTTGAAGACTTGGTTGTTCGTCTTTGTATTGAAGAGGACAACAAGCTGGCTCAGAAAAACACTTATACACCTGATTCTGCCAAGGCAAATATGGTTGAGCATGGTTCGTCTTCTTCAAAGTCTAAAGGCAAGAGCTTTGGAAAAGGGAAGAATGACAAGAAGAGCAAAGGGAAGTCTGAGTACCTTGCTCCTAAGGCTGGAATTGTGAAGCAGAAGTTCCAAGGAAATTGCTTCAACTGTGACAAGCCAGGTCATCGTGCTGCTAATTGCAAAGCGCCAAAGCGGGTGACTCCACGCGAGGCTAATATGGTGAATGATAATGTGGACATGATTGCTATGGTGTCTGATGTCATTACCATGATTTCTGAAGTAAACCTGGTAGGTTCTAATAATAATGATTGGTGGGTTGATACTGGGGCAACCCGTCATGTGTGTGCTGACAAGAGTATGTTTCACTCTTTCAGAGCGGTTGACAATGGAGAGAAGCTGTACATGGGCAACTCTGCAACTGCTGATATCAAGGGCGAAGGAGATGTTATTTTGAAGATGACATCCGAGAAAGAGCTCAAGTTGACTAAAGTCTTGTATGTTCTGGAGATTCGCAAGAATCTTGTGTCCGGATGGCTTTTGAATAAGTTTGGTTTTCGTCTTGTTTTTTAGTCTGATAAAGTTGTACTTTCTAAGAATCAAATGTATGTTGGTAAGGGGTATGCCCTGAATGGTATGTTTAAGCTCAATGTAATAGTTGTTAAGAATGATATCAATAAAATGAATTCTTCTGCTTACTTGATTGAGTCTTCTAATGTGTGGCATGGCCGTCTTGGACATGTTAATTTTAATTCAATGCGTCGTTTGATTAAATTTAATGGCATACCAAATTTTCATATTGATTCAAATTATAAGTGTGAAACTTGTGTCGAAGCCAAACTTACAAGATCATCTTTCAAATCGGTTGAACGAAAAACCGAACCACTTGATATGATACACACAGACATATGTGATTTGAAATCACTACCCACAAAAGGTGGCAATAAGTACTTCATCACGTTTATTGATGATTGCACAAAGTAATGCTACGTTTACTTGTTGAAAAGTAAAGATGAAGCTATAGACAAGTTTGTTCTATACAAAACCGAAGTTGAGACTCAACTTGGTAGGAAAATCAAGGTTGTACGAAGTGATAGAGGAGGTGAATATGTGTCTCCTTTTGCTGATCTATGTGCGAAACATGGAATTAGACATGAGTTTACTGCTCCTTATTCACCTCAGCAAAACGGTATTGCCGAAAGGAAGAACCGTACCTTGAAAGAGATGGTTAATGCCATGTTGTTAAGTTCTGGTTTGAGCCGGGACATGTGGGGGGAAGCCATTCTAACGGCTACTTATCTTTTAAACAAGATACCTCGTAAGGATAAAGAGGAAACCCCATATGAACTGTGGATGAGAAGAAAACCATCATACCAGTACTTACGAGTGTGGGGGTGTCTAGCCAAGGTAGCTGTGCCGACACCTAAGGCCCAAACGATTGGACCTAAATATGTGGATTGTATATTCATTGGATATGGTAAGAATAGTAGTGCGTATCGTTTCATTGTACATGATTCGAAAAATCCTGATATACACAAGAACACAGTTATGGAATCAAGGAATGCGTCCTTCTTTGAAAACATATTTCCTTGTTTAAAGAAGGAAAATGGAAGCACATCTAGAATAGATGATGCAGTTGTCCAAGATAAGAGACATCGAGATGATGATGATCTCCAAGATGAGATACAAGATCAACCCGAGGAAGAAGAGGTTTAACCTAGAAGAAGCAAACGGGCAAGAACCGAGAAATCCTTTGGACCCGATTTTGTCTCTTTTATGGTAGAAAATGAACCTAATTCTTATCAAGAAGCTGTAAATTCCTCGGAAGGACCTCGATGGAAAGAAGCGATTAATAGTGAAATAGAGTCTATTTTACAAAATCATACTTGGGAGCTCGTGGATTTACCTCCTAGTTGTAAACCACTAGCCTATAAATGGATCTTCAAGAAGAAGATGAAAGCTGATGGCACCATTGATAAGTACAAAGCAAGATTGGTGATCAAAGGTTTTAGACAACGTGAAGGTCTAGATTACTTTGATACTTATTCGCCTGTTACGCGAATAACTTCTATTAGGATGATTCTTGCTATTGCCGCATTAAGAAATTTAGAAGTTCACCAAATGGATGTGAAAATGGATTTTCTAAATGGAGATTTAGAAGAAGAAATATACATGAACCAACCTGAGGGTTTCATGGCTCCTGGACAAGAGAGCAAAGTTTGTAGGCTTGTTAAGTCATTGTATGGCTTAAAGCAAGCTCCAAAACAATGGCATCAAAAGTTTGATCACGCCATGCTAGAGGGTGGATTCAAAATTAATGAATGCGACAAGTGTGTTTATGTCAAAGACACGAATAGTGGATATGTAATCTTGTGTCTTTATGTTGATGATATGCTTATCGTTGGCAGTAACGACAAGATGATCAAGTCTACTAAAGACATGTTGAAATCAAAGTTTGACATGAAAGATATGGGTTTGGCTGATGTGATCCTTGGAATAAAGATCATACGAACTCATAGTGGAATTGCATTAAGTCAAGCACATTACGTGGACAAAATTCTCAATACTCATAATGCGGGGGATTCCGGCCTAGCTAGAACTCCAATTGACACCAGTTTGCATCTATCTAAAAATAGAGGCACAGGTGTTGCCCAATTAGAGTATTCAAGAATTATTGGCATGTTGATGTATTTGATGACATGTACCCGACCTGACTTAGCATATGCTATTAGCAGGCTAAGTAGATATACTAGTAATCCAAGTGATGCACATTGGAAAGCTATGACTAGGGTACTTCATTATTTGAGATACAGTCGTGATTATGGACTGAATATGCTAGATATCCATCTGTTATTGAAGGATACAGTGATGCAAATTGGATATCTGACATAAAGGATTCTAGATCGACCAGTGGATATGTGTTTACACTGGGAGGGGCCGCTATATCTTGGAAGTCTTCCAAGCAAACTGTAATAGCTAAGTCCACGATGGAATCAGAATTTATCGCGTTAGATAAATGCGGAGAAGAGGCGGAATGGCTACGTCAATTCGTAGAGGACATACCCAGGTGGCCTAAACCGGTAACGGCCATTAGTATACATTGTGATAGTCAATCGGCAATTGGCAGAGCTCATAGCACAATGTATAATGGA
The DNA here is from genome assembly GCA_025667525.1 of Glebionis coronaria. Taxonomy (NCBI): domain Eukaryota; kingdom Viridiplantae; phylum Streptophyta; class Magnoliopsida; order Asterales; family Asteraceae; genus Glebionis; species Glebionis coronaria. The sequence continues at coordinate 608,828,301 of CM046879.1, forward strand.
AAGTCTAGACATATCCGTCGTCGACATAATTCGGTACGACAACTACTCTCAACAGGAGTTATCTCAATTGACTATGTGAAGTGAAAGGATAACATTGCGGATCCGCTTACGAAAGGCTTAAGCAGAGAGTTAGTTAGTAAGTCGTCTAAAGGAATGGGACTAAAGCCCTTGAAGGAATGAGTTTCTATGAAGGAAAACCTAACCCAGTTGAATGGAGATCCCAAGATCTGGGTTCAATAGGACAACCTAATCATAGAAATGTGGGGGAAGTCACGTCAATATGGGGGAGTTACTTAATAAAATAACTTTCCTAGTCCATTCCTAGACCAATGTGACTTGTTGAGAGGTTAAACATATGGCTTAATGATTCAGGATGAAATCATAAAGCATAATGATTCAAGATGAAATCATAAAACATATGTTTTTAATGATTCAAGATGAAATCACCTATGTGAGAGAGAAGTGGGGTCGCTTCGAAGGAAATTGTGGGGGCGCAATTTCTAAGAGCTCTTGCAGAACCAGGCGAGTGTTCATGACCATAACGAACACGACTATGAGGACTTGACAAGGTCAGGGAGAGTCTTGTGTGAGTGTGTATTGTCGTCTACGTAAACAGAGGCTGAGTTCAAGGACATCACGTCTACTCAGATCTAGGAGACTAAGTGCATCTCATAAGGGAAGGTTCAAAGGGTTACACCTACCTATCCTATGCAGGACTTAACCGTAGAAATTTTGCCGAAACTTTCGTGTGTTTTCGACCGATTCCCATTCATGTGGGGGATTGTTGGAAAATGTTTTGCAAAATATGGTTTTTGCAATACTTTGGACATAATTTTATATATGTATATGTTATATATATTCGTAGTACTTAGTAGCTTTGCGTTCTCCTCGAAGAGAGCTTCGCAACGAGCTAAAGTATGTCCAATATGGAGTTAATATGAATGAGATATCGTGTCTCAAAGTGAGTCACGTGAAACACAATATTTGGAAAAATATTTGTCCCACATCGCTTGAAACATGAAGTAAAAACATGTTTATAAGGAAATCCTAGTTTCTACCCTACAATATTCATTTGTGGGTTTTTACTCCCACGCCTACGCGCGCAGAGGGGGGGGGGGGGGGTGCAGAAAGTGGGATTTCTAGGCTAAAAACGGGTTCGAAGCTACTGAACTTGTGCACGAGCGCGCGACCTGCGGACACAAATGCAGCTCCGAAAACTGGCTTGGGTGCGGGCAGATTTCAGTATCTTTTTGCTGCAAATTTGGATTTTTTCCCGAAAATTCTGTAATCTATTTTAAGAATAGATTTAGAATAAATTTGTGTTTATAATTGATTTGCAAATCGTGTTATAGAAATAACAGATTTGTCAGAATATTTTATATGGAACAGAATATTTTGTCTTGGTGACCAAGGCAAATTTTCACTATATAATAAATCTGTCTCATTCAGTTTAATCATCAGAAAAACGCAGCTTTTCATACTCCATTACCAGACGATTTTTCCAGCAGTTCTCGATCAGAAACGCAGAAGGCTTCCGTGATCTTTCAGGCAAGTTTGTCTAGTCCGGCTGTACAACAGCTTTGGACGTTGTACCCTGGGAAACAGACGGCGAATCTGTTTTAAGGGAAGCGTGTTAAACACGTGCCTCGTCTTACTTTTACTGCTTTCAATTTTATTTGTTATTTAATTATGTTCTTTGTTTTCTGTTAATTTTATTATTGTTTTAATAAAAGTATACACCGTTTCCCACAATAGTTACAAACTTTTCACCAAACTTTCTAAAAATGATAAGTTTGACTTGTACATGTCATGAGTAGGTGTGTTATAAACTCTGAACTTAAAAAAAAAAAAAAAAAAAAAAAAGAAACTAAAGAAAATGTCAAATGTGTTTTGGAGTTATTTTGAACAAATAGTCCTAAACTAGGTATCGGTCTGGCTCGATACAAACCATGTGCTTAGTTAAAAAATTAGGCTTAAACGACTAGCTCAAAATTTGGGCGTGCTTCATAAACAATCAAGTTTTTCTGTATTCTTATATATATTTGTAGTGCGTGTACAGTGGGGTTTTTGCATTGTATTGAAGTATCTTCGAGCAAATAACACTCTACAACCCCTCTTCGCCAATGCCCGTGGTGGTTATGTCGCAAGTGGCAGCAACATGCCAACTTCATGCAACGGTTTCTGTTGCTGGTGTAGCAGAAGCTGTAGCTACCATGGTAGCTGCCACAGCAACCGCATCAGCTTCCAGAAAAGACTACTGTGACTTATGATAGTTATATGCTGACACTACAAGAAAAAGGTCTTTTAATGACACTTTTTTTAATGACACATATAAAAAGTGTAAGCAAAAGTCCACATATCCTAACACTTTTAGAAAAAATATAAGCATAGCTTAAGTTTTATTTACACATTTTGAAAAGTGTAAGTAAAAGTGATAGTTTTGCTTATAGATCGTAAAAAGTGTAAGGATATATGATGTTTTGCTTATACTTTTTGTAAAGTGTGAGCAAAATTCTAGTGTTTTGCTTACACTTTTTACCGTCTATAAGCAAATCTTACATTTTTACTTACACTTTTCAAAATGTGTAGACAAAACTTAAGCTATGCTCATATTTTTTATAAGTGTAAGAAAAAGTCTAGTGTTTTACTTACACTTTTTTATAAGTGTAAGCAAAAGTCTAGTGTTTTGTTTACGGTTCTTATAAATGTGAGGAAACGTCTAGTGTTTTGCTTACACTTTTTTATAAGTGTAAGCAAAAGTCTAGTGTTTTGTTTACGGTTCTTATAAATGTGAGCAAAAGTCTAGTGTTTTGCTTACACTTTTTTATAAGTGTAAGCAAAAGTCTAGTGTTTTATTTACGGTTTTTATACGTGTGAGCAAAACTAATCCAACCCGATCCAACCCCAAACTCAGCATGTATACTTGGTCTAAATTTATAACTTAAATCGTAAAAAATAAAACTTAACATGTTAAAGCGATGACGTATGTGACACTTTGCCTCATTCTTATTAGGGCTGAGTGTCGGGCAAAGACCGGACCGGACCGGACCGACCAAGACCGAACCAGACCGATGACTGAATTGGTCCGAAACCCCGGACCGAAATGGTCCGGTCCGGTTCGATCCTATGTCCGATCCGGTTCTATTAGGCATAATTGACGAGTTTTTTTAGCAAGACCGAACCGGACCGATGACCGAAATAGTCCAAAACCGACCCGGACTGAGAATCGGACCGAAATTTTACAGTCCGGTTTGATTCGGTCCTATCCAGTCCGGTTCGGTTTTAGATCTGCTATGCTCAGTCCTAATTCTTATTACTTGATTCAAATCGAGAAATAAAATTTAATGTGATTTAACTTTATAATTCAACTTGGGTTTATGATTATTTGTTAAGTATTAAAAGTGATATGGGCTTTCTTATCCATTTCAAGTTGGGCTATATTTTCCATTGCAAGTTAAACATTTCACACGATAATAAAGATAACATTCATTCATTTCCACACTTCACCGAAAATTACGCATCAATGGCAGCAGTTACTCAGTTCATCTAAATCACGAATCACGAATCACGCATCACGAATCACGCATCACACATCAATGGAATCAGCTAAGAAAAGTACGCATCAAAGGTATAAATTAGTGCTTATCTCGAATCAATTAGTGCTTATTGATTGTTTTAGTGCTTATCTCGAATCAAATAGTGCTTATTGTTAATTTAGTTTGAATAATTGTTGCTTATCAATTAGTGCTTATTGTTAATTTAGTTTAGGTTTTTTGTACGAGATGCGCCTAATTTGAAATAGTGTTTTATTGTGTTTTATTGCTTATCAAATAGTTTTTTATTGTGTTTTATTCGGTTTTTAGGCCTGATTTATGATGGATTGTTTGTTAGGAGTCGATTAGATAATTGTGCTTACGTTATATACGCCATACCAAACACCCCCCCTTACTCATGGACAATTAAATTCGGACATGTCAAAAACGAAACGTGGACTATTAATTTGGGACCGCTCCTATTTGAAACGCTAATAAAACTGTGATTTAAGAATGCAAAATGGTAAAGTTTAGAGCGATTGGATAATTGTGCAGCAATGCTACTTACTTTGGTGGAGATAAAGGTTATATTGAATGTAGAACAGAAATGTGGAATGTCATTAGTATCTGATGAAGTTAGTATAACGACAAATGGAATTTTTGTTGTCTTAAGTTGGTGGAGATAAAGGTTATATTGAATGTAGAACAGAAATGTGGAATGTCATTAGTATCTGAGCAAGTGCACAATATGTAGAAGGCGTAGAATCCTTTTTAGACTTCGCTTTTGAGAAAACAAGTAACCCTGGGAAGATATTGTGTCCGTGCATTGATTGCCATAATATTTCATTCCTTACAAGAGAAGAAGTATTTGATCACCTTATATGTTCGGGTTTCAAAAAAATTACTTAATCTGGGATGAGCACGGAGAAGTTTGTAAGGCATCATTGTCTAGAAGGATGTCGGGGGAGGAAGGAGTATATTCACACGATATGAATGGTTTATTGAGTGACCTATTCCCAGAAGCCCCGTTGGAAAGTGTTGTAGATATGGGTGAAAGTGAAATACACGCAGGTCCAGTAAACAGTAAGCCCATGGATAAAAACGAGAAACAGAAATTTGATGATTTACTTAAGGAAAATGGGCAAAAAATTTACATGGATGCTAAGTACACCAAGCTAGCTTGTTTGGTTCATCTATATCATTTAAAGAGCTTGAATGGTTGGAGCAATAAGTCGTTCTCAATGTTGCTAGAGTTCTTACAAGATTTGTTGCCTATAGGGAACCTTATGCCCAAAACTACGCATCAAGTCAAAAAGATTTTAGCAAATTTAGGACTTAGTTATGAAAAAATTCATGCATGTCCAAATGGGTGCATGTTATTTTGGGATGCCAATGAGAAGGAGGAAGTATGTTCTGTTTGTGGAGCTTCACGATGGAAATCAGTCCCTAAAGTAGCCCCAAATGGTCCAGATGAAGTAGCCCCAAATGATCCAGATGAGTAGTGGGTCCGCAAAAGAAGAAGGCAGCAAACATTTTACGTTGGTTTCCCTTAAAACCGAGACTTCAAAGGTTGTTTATGTCTTCCAAGACCGCTAGCCTTATGAATTGGCATCAACAAGAAAGAAAGAAAGATGGAAAACTACGACACCCGACAGATGGAGTGGCTTGGAAAGAGTTTGATAAAAGATATCCTGAGTTTTCAAGCGACCCACGAAATGTACGATTAGGTGTTTCAACTGATGGTTTCAACCCCTTTAGGACAATGAATTTAACACATAGTATATGGCCGGTCATTGTCATCCCATATAACCTACCTCCATGGTACGTTATGAAGCAATCCAACTTCATTCTTTCTTTACTTATTCCTGGTCCAAAGGCCCCTGGAAACAAGATCGATGTTTATATGCAACCCCTGATAAAAGAGTTAGAGGATTTGTGGGAAAAGGGTGTTGAAACTTATGATGCGGCTACAAATGAAATGTTTCACTTGAAGGCTGCTGTCCATACTACAATATCCGACTTTCCAGGGTATGCTAACCTTTCTGGTTGGAGCACGAAGGGTGAATATGCATGTCCTATGTGTGCGTTCGATAAATCTTCAAAATGGCTCGAGCATGGAAGAAAATGGTGCTATATGGGTCATAGAAGATGGCTTCCACATGATCATTGTTGGCGTAAAGACACTAAATCTTTTGACGGAGATGCAGATTTAAGACCTGCTCCTGCCCATCATTCTGGAGATGACGTTTTAAATCACTTAGAATATTGATAACGGTCCCTGGAAAAAGAAAAACATTTTCTTCAAGCTACCTTATTGGAAACATTTGTTGTTGCCTCATAGTCTTGCCGTGATGCACACTGAAGCAAATGTGGGTCACAACGTTTTGTGGACTATACTAGCGCAACTAGGGAAGTCAAAAGACAATATGAAAGCACGTTTAGACTTACAAAAAATGGGTATACGAAAGGAACTTCACCCGAGAAAACATCCTCGCAGTGATAATATGTATATTCCACAAGCATGTTATGTAATGACTAAAGACGAGAAAGATGTTTTCTTGCAAACCCTCAAATCCATTAAGCCTCCTGATGAATATTCATCTAATATATCGCGTTGTGTGCATATAAAAGAAAGAAATCTTATAGGGATGAAAAGTTATGACTGCCACATGTTGATGCAAGAATACTTGCCTATCGCAATACGCGGAACTTTGCCTAATCACGTTAGCATGGTTTTAATTGAGCTATGTGATTTCTTTAGACACATTTGCCTAAAAGATTTAACAGAAGATGATCTTGAGTTTCTGGAATCTCGAGTTGCTGTGACGCTATGCAAGCTAGAAAAAATATTTCCTCCTTCGTTCTTCACAGTAATGGTTCATCTAGTGATTCATTTAGTAAGAGAGGTGCGGCTTGGAGGTCCTGTAACTTATCGTTGGATGTAACCTATTGAAAGGTATACTTTTCATTAGGTGTTCATCTTTTAATTAGTTACATGAAATTTAATGTGTTTCTAATACCATTAAATTCCTACAGGGACTTGTCAACTCTCAAATCATATGTAAACAATAAGGCTTTTCCAGAAGGCTCAATAGCCGAAGGGTACCTTGCTCGTGAAAGCTTGACTTTTTGCTCTCGATACTTTTCTGGAGTAGAAACCTTGTTTACGCGACCACTAAGGAATGATGATGATGACAATCAAAATGAGATCGAAGCTTCAAATTCACTTTGCCCTGGGCGAGCATTAGGACTACATATGCATTCAAACTTGCCAGCTCATAAAAGGAAGTCATCCTTCAACTCTGAAATTGATGAAAAATCGCTTAAACAAGCACATCGTTACGTGCTGTTTAATGTCGAATCAATCACACCTTTTCGAGAGTAAGAAGATTTTTTATCCTTGTATCTAATTTTGTTCTCATAAGCTATATAACTTACATTAAGCTTCTGATTTTAAGGGAACATAAGAGTATCATTAAAGGACAAAATCGTAAACGACGCCTACCTGAGTTTGAGCTTGAAAATATTCACTGTGAGAAATTCAGCGAATGGTTCAGAAAATAGGTATGTTCTGTATATGATTTTGTCAAACGACAAATTATAACATCTCAGTGAAACCTTATATTCAATTTTATAGGTTGAACGCTTAGAAGAACAAAGGGACCCTAGAGTCACAGAAGAATTAAAGTGGCTTGCTCGTGGTCCCAACGATTTTGTCAAACGATATTCAGGATATATGGTTAAAGGTTATCGTTTTCACACCAAAAACCACGAAAATTTGTTAAAGTCTCAAAACAGTGGAGTAGTCGTAACTGTTATGGGCTCAAGTCCTACTCTAGGAGTGGTGAATTTCTATGGGTCGCTGAAGGAGATTGTTGAATTGAACTATTCTGGTAAAATAAGGGTCGTGTTATTCAGATGTGATTGGGTCGACATCAATCAAGGTTGCAAACGAGATGAATTTGGTATTACACTTGTGAACTTTTCACATGTGACACATACGGGTGTTAACCTACATGATGACCCTTTTATACTCGCGTCCCAAGCTGACAAAGTTTTCTATGCTCAAGATCCAACTTTAGAAGGCTGGTTTGTTGTTCGACATGTTAAAGTCAGCGATGCTTTTAACATGGGATGTAACGGTGATCAGAATAGCTTATATTCAATCCCTCGAACTTTTGATTTGCCAAGCCTTCATAGAATTGATGTTGATGATGAGATAGATGTGCCAGAGAACGTGGAAGATGAAGAGGGTGAAGACGAAGACGATGAAAATTATTAGTTTTAGTCAGTTTGCTTAATGTTTGTCGAATTTTTCTTTTGATGTACAATGTAATTTAGGTGTATGTGGCATGCAATTATGGATATTTTTTTAACAACTTTATGTTTATTAGTGGAACTTTCAATATCCATTGCTATCACTTTAATGTTTATATGATAAGTGCTTTATTGGATCTATTGTGGTAAGAACTATCAATAAAGATTGCTAACATGTTTATGTTTTCTTCACTGCACAGAATGAAAAGGATACGCATAGTTTCTTCAAAGGAAGTGGAACAACATGGGGGATCTACAACTCAGGTGGCTGCTGGATCTACAGCTCAGGTGGCTACTGGATCTACAACTGAGGTGGCTGGTGGGTCTACAACTGAGGTGGCTGGTGGATTTACAGCTCAGGTGGCTGCTGGATCTACAACTGAGGTGGCTGACACTTCCTCTAAACAAGGTATTTTCTCATTAGAAAGTTGCTATTATATAGAGAATGTTATGTCCTTGGACATAACGCAATACAATATGTTTCTATTTGTGTAGCCAATTTAAGTACAACAGGTTCAGTTCGACCCTTTCTGACATTGGCATGTATATTAGAGTAACACTAGTAAGTTGTGCTCTATGTGGAAACTGCTGTCCAGTGACAATGTGGAAGTTAAACTCTTAGACAGGAAAATACTAGGGATTTCGAAGCGCATCAAGTGTTTAGTATATAGTTTTGATGCTAATAGGACTGATTATTGTTCTCGAGTCAGGCGGTTATTAGTTTGTTACTGAATTAGCATAGTTTTGTTTCATCTAAGTTCTATAGCACATCAAGTGTTTGATGTTAATTTTTGACTACACGCCTTTAATCAGCCGGTAATCATCCCAATCTGGTATTTATTAGTGATATGTTATTGAAGTATTTCCTATATATTGAAGTATTTGAAATTTGGAACCATGGCCTGTTTAGTCTTAATCAGGATAGTTCTGAACCAATAATGGTGATTAAAACTGTAGGATCATTTGTTTTTTCCTACATATATAGCATACGCAGAGAACAATAGCTAAGGCACTAAGTAATTCTTACTTATCTAATATCAACATGCAGCTCCTAAAAAGAAAGTACGAGGTCCAACTAAGAAAAAAGGGATATGGAATTTAAAAAGTGACGAGAAAGTTGTGGTCACTTTTAATCATCATGCCCAGCCTATCGGGGATGAAGGAAATAAGCTGACCAATTTTCTTGGAACACTTGTGAGGATGTCTCAACATATTGGAATTCATTATGAAGAGTGGAGGAAGTTTCATGAGAATAAGAAGGAAGATCTATGGAGCATCGTAAAGGTAAATAGTCATTTAGTTAAATAAAGTGTGAACTTGTGTAATTTATGTATGAGTAATAACAAAATATTTGATTATAGGAAAAGTTTGTTTTTGAGCCGGTTGAAACAACACAAGTAAAGGAGTGGATCATGACAGATATGTCAACTAAGTGGAGAACATGGAAGCATGAACTTAAAAAAAGTTCATTTGATTCGAGTTTGAATGTGGATGAAATTGTGGAGTTACAAACTGACGATAGAGTGGATATAGGTCAATTTAGGACATTAGTTATTAGTTGGTTCACTGCAAAGAAACAGGTTGATTGCTTATTTCTATGACCTGAGGTTTTATTTTATTAATTTTTGAACTTAACAACTGGATAGGTGTTATCTTTCTTAATTTGTAACTCTCCAGGTGGAAGCAGAGAACAAGAAACGAAACCGCTCAAAGTCGGAAGAACCTCACGTCACAGGGAGCAAATCATTTGCTCGTATATGTGATGAGGAGGTCAGTTTTTCTAACGAATACAGATTTTGGTAGCATGAGAAACTTTATCATAAGTCTACTTTTTTTTTTTGTTGCAGACCCAAAAGAATAAGGGTGTTCGACCATCACGTGGGACAATGTATTGTTTGACTCGTACTCGTCCAGATGGGAGCATTGTGAATGTTAAAGCTTCTAAAGTTGTGGTATGATTAATAGAATTTAATTTTACTTTAAAATGTCACCTAAATCATGTTATGGTATGATAAGGATTGTCGAAATTCGTGTATATTAGATAAGGCAAAGTAATACAGTATATGGAGTCAGTTTTGAGTTTTGTAATAGTTGTAAACATACCGTTAGAAATATGAAGGTAGTAATTATCTTTAAATGATTGTACAGGAAAAAATAAAAACCGTGGCTGGATCTAGCACTGCTCAAGAGACAAGGATGGATGGGTCTCCTTATTGGATAGATGATGACTTATTTAAAGTCAAAGGACCTGCAAAGGGAGGTAATATTCTTTGTGTGGGTAAGTTCCCGGGTGCAAAGAGAAGAAGAGTTCAAGATCCTCAAGTTCCTATACTAAAGGCTGAAGTGAAAGATCTTCGTGATGTCGTGATGAATTTGGTTGCTGCGATCAAAGCACATATACCTGCACTGGATTTGTCCACTCTCATAAGTCGCGCTAACACTAACATGGAGGTAACCTTCTGTTTTCCTTTTTCTTTAGCCCTTGCTGTTATATCGACGCCTGAATAACTATGAATGCAATAAGTACTTTTGTGTCTACTGTCTAGTACTAAGTAGGGTTGTTTTTCGTTCTGTATCTTGTATTAATGCATTCTAAAATAATAAAGAACATTGGAGTGTATAGTACTAAGTAAGGTTTTGTTAAATAGCTGTCGAGATATCTGACCCCAACAAATTAGAACTTATTAAAAAATACTCTGTAAACATTAGGTTTTATATACATAATAATACAATAAAACTCTTTGTCAAAATACTCTTTAAGTATTCAGATTTAGTTTTTGTCGCATCTAATCCTGAATTTATTATCTTACGCTTAAAAAGTCAGATAATCAAAATAAGTTTTACCTATGTGGCTATGCCCAAAGACAAAAATGTCAAGTTTCTATAAAAGTTTCTACAGATATTTGGTAATTTTGCAAGACTTACATGTAACTGTCTTTGTCCTTTTAATCTCACTATTGGCAGGCTCTTCTTTTTCTTATATGTATAACACTTTTCTTATCTTTAATATCAGGATAATGATGTGAGCACTATTCATGATCAGAGTGTCCCTCATGATTCGGGTAAATCCAAAATCAGTTGGTGCAAGTAATCATCAAAATAATTCTAGATCATCAATTGCTGCAAGTGCTAATCCAAAACAATCACGATCAACTGCTACAAGTCCTCGTACAAAGAATACAAAATCTTGTTCTCCTAAATCAGGTCCAAGTCGTCAACACTGTTCAAATTCCACGTATTGCCTCTTCATTCGGGACAAACTTACACCTATATTCAAAATGCGACCCTTTATCCACTTACACCTATATAATAGTTTTGTTTTTGTGTTTGAGTGGATTATACTTTAATTTACAACTTTGGGAAGAAAGATAGATATAGCAGATAGTTTCCATCATGTTTTCTTGTCTTTAGTTAAAACTCGGATAATGATTTTCTTTTTAAAATTCAGAAAAACCGGGAGACATTCATGATACTCAAAACATGTTATATTGTAACTCTAATCTAATCAAATTCTCATTTGACCCATTTTTTACATGAAAAGATTTTAACTTGATTATATCAACTATAGGAAATGATGACGGACTATTCAAGAGTTATGGAAGACGAGACACATGGCGTTTGGCGTTTGGCATTTGGAATTATATACTGGTTATGGTTATGTATGAACAAAATATTTTTGTCATGATGAATTATGATACTCTATTGATATTTCTGTATGAATTTGACTTTTCTGGATAAAAATGTATGCATTTGATACTTTTGGGATTGTATTTGTAATTTTTTTTTTTTTTTTTTTTTGGGTATTGCTGACACAAACTGTGTGTTAACACAGAGTTCAGCCTTTATTGACACATTAAGTGTTAGGATAGGTCTGTCAGCATATACCTTTACCGTCTGAACTTCTGCTGACACTTATTAATTGTGAAGGAGAAGCTGATTTGTTGTTGCTGACACTTTTTTGTACTTTTGCTGACACTTTGTGTGTGTCAGGAAATGTGGTTTTTCTTGTAGTGTGACAAGTATAGGACATTGGAATGGAATGTTGTTTAAAGGATTGAAGGTGTACTGAGTGATAATGTAATACTACATACGTTGTTTTGCGGTTTTGCGGGTTTGCCAAACAAGGGTATACGGAGAATATCCTTAGTCGTGCTAAAAAAAAGTAAATTACACTTTTTAACTTGCAGTAAAGTCGTGATTTCCAGAAGCTGCCTATGGAAAAATGGGTCACCGCTTTGCAGAGATGACCCATTCAACTCATGACTCATTTTGACCCAAATCAATTTTTACCCATAACCAGACCTAACCCACCTACTTATGTCATTCTCTGCTAAAGATTATGCATGTGCGTGTGTGGTTTATCACGATACTCAAATTCCCTGACCTCACAACAAGCCTCTCGATTTCCAGAGGAAATACAAATAGTAACTTTTCCAGGCGTGTGAGGTCACCTGCAGCAAGGAATGTGTAAATACCCAACAAGCCATGAAAACTGATCGAAAAATAACTCACATGAGATTTTCTTAGTTAACTTTAACGAACTCACCTTTGATGGCTCGGTCACATAAACCCACTCGGGGGATATCGCATGAATGGTGAGCTTCTGCTCCTGCGCAATGGTTAAACTTGATTCTGAAGCGAGTGACATTGCATTGTTTCAGGTATTACAGTAGTATTATTTGATATTTTTTGAGTGCTTTCTACCGACTGTTTCTTGCTGTGAAATCAAGAAACCAGATACACTAGATTACCAATGGTTCTTTTCCTGCAACTCGTATAGAAAAATCCCCATTTTCTCATTAACAACAATGTTTGATTGCGTTGCATAGACGAGGTTGATTGCTAAATTGAATAGAGTTAAAAGGTTGCCATGAGATAAATGGTACATGGAGATCAATATACTTGCTTTGTTTACAACTCAAAACAATAGAAGGCAGTTATTCATTCTAATAATCGAGTACTACCTGTCTTATTGAAAATAAAAACAAATGTTACACATAGAAAGGAATTAAAACGGCAAAGTTGTAGTCTCGCGATGTTACATTCTTTATGTCACAATGTATGAAATTATAAAATAAAGAAAAGTACATAAAAGTTACATTAATCCGAAAGTCTTAAACACTACATGAAAGCTTAAACATACCCTTCTAGCCTTTTTCGCTTCATAATCCTCATAGGATCTAATTATGAAGTTGCGCTGCTTTTCCGGGGTGTCCTTACCCACTAACGCTTCTGCGGCAACACAGGTGTCGATTCAGCATAACAAACAAGTATGGGACATTAACAGCATGCCCCTCTATTCCAAATTATTGAGTACCAACCGTACTCGCTATCAGGACCTGTATAACAAGTAATCCTAACTCACCCTCATATGGCTGCACATAATTGAAAGGTACCAGTAAATTGTCTAGTCGTTTAAATAGTTAATAAAACACATAAAAACTAACTAGCAATGAGTCATATAGCCTAAACACAAAAAATTGAAAGGTATACCAGTAAATTGTCAATGGCTGGAGTTGTATTCTTTATATCATGATGTATGAGAGTGAAGTTTAATTTGTGGTTCATGTTGCTGCTTTCAAAGTAACTCATCAAACCTTCCAAAATATGAAAACATGTTTGTGCGTCAAGAGCCCAAATAAAACTCATCTTCTGGAAACCTTCATCACAAAAGTACAGAAAACGTTAGTACTATCCAAACTACGGAGTAATGTAAAAGTTAGTATTTCATATTATCTAAACAAATCGATCACAAACATAACTAGAAAGAAATATTAAAAGAAAAATATAAATGAATACCTTTTATGTTAAATCTGGTCATCAGCATCTACTCGTATGTATGAGAATTGGTAGAATGAAGATCTAAGAAATGAGGAAGTGTCGGCTGGGAAAGTGTTGTAAAGGTGACACATTACAAAAACCCTAACCCTAGTTGCATTGGGCCTTGGAGAATGGCAGATAAATTTTTGGGCTCAAATTACTCCTTGCCAAAGAAAGATAAATGAGATACAGTACCAAATTAAAAATAGATATAGTACTAAGTATAGAGATTAGTATGGTGCGTCTACTCATCTATATATCAATTTATTACAACTTGACCATCTCATTACTGTGATCTTTGATTATAGGGAAGTTATGTGATATGAACCAAGATTTTGTACAATAATTTTTGGATCCGAGTATTTCACTCGGTTATAAATACACAATAAACGTAGTAGTAGTATTGCTTGATTCCTCGGTGATAGACGTGTGTCGCTTTATATAAACAAGTTGTTTTATTACCTTTGAGTAAATGACAATAAAATAAGAGGTTTATAGTTAATCGTGGCTCAAATAAAACGTAAGAGGTTTTTAGTTAATCATATCTCAAATAAAAATAAGATCCAAATGAATTTTAGCTTTTGCGCCAATATCAAAAGAGAATTGTATATTAGCTCTTGTGCCAATATCGAAAAGTAAAGCTCTTGTGCCTGTATGTGTTTCAGTTTATAGAGTGAGTCCAATGTTGATAATGACGCAAACCATGGACCAAAATACGTTCGGTCTGGTCTGATCGGTGGTCTCAAATGCTCACCCCTAGCTAGGATGTAAAAAAAATCGCCCTGAATTCGAATAAGCCAATTAAAGTCAGGTTAGTCGGGTCAAAAAAAAGTTATTTGTTTTTTCGAGTCAACCCGAATACTAAATAGATTCGGGTATCGGGTATGGAAATTTTAGCTAACTCGGGGTTTGGATCAATCCGAATAAAATAATTTAAAATTAATTTTATCTATTTTCTATTTAAAAAGGGTAAAAAAGAGGAAACAAATTTACATTTTATCTATATTCGAGTTGACCCGAACCCGAATTGATCCATCTTGATTTGACTAGATCCAAATTGAGCCGAGCTTGAGTAATTTAAGTTAGGGCTGAGCATCGGTCTAGTTTCGGACCGGATTGGTCAAGACCGGACCGGACCGAGGATCGAAATGGTCCGAAACCCTGGACCGAGACCGGACCGAAAAAGTCTGGTCTGGTCCAGGTAGGTCCGGTCCGGTTCGGTCTTCGATCCAGTCCGGTTCTATTATACAAAATCGACAAGATTTTTTGTAAGACAAAAAATTATACGGTTTGATTCGGTTCGATTCGGTCTAATTTTCCGGTCCGAGTCGATTTTAAATCTACCATACTTATCCCTAATTTAAGTTGAAATAAGATTCGGATATAAAACTTTTTAGGGAAAAAGACATATATGGTCATTTTGAGCATTAAACAACCTTATCATGGTCAACTTTTCAACTAGGGACAAATTTGGTCATGTTGAGCACTTCACAAACTGCACAACTGCACAACTCCACTACTTTATTGACATGTGTCTGACTGACACAATATTTATTATATTATTAAAATATTGAAATTACAAATATACCCTTACATTTTTTCTATCTCTTTCTTTCTTCTTCTTTCTTCTGTCCAAGTCCATATCCAGTCCAATCTTAAACACAATACTTACCCAGAAGCTTTTGTTTCAAATGGCTTAATTCGTTTTCTGGAAAGGCAAAAAAAGTCACCCAAATTATATTTAAAACATTAGATGATTATTTTAATAGTATTTTAACACCCATTAACATCCGAAGATAATGGAAATTAATTGTTTCGTGTCAACCTAATCCGACCCATCTTGACCCTGCTAAACTTTGCCCATTTGAACCAAAATAGAGTGCTGAATACCATATTTATTCTGATTTATCACTATGAAAGGTGGTTGGAGCAAATGATGATGAATTAACATCCCTTCCATCACAAGCAAATGTCGAGATCATAACATATACGAGACTGCAGACTCAGGTAATCTTTGATTATTTTTATAGAATATTTGCATTGCTCCAGGTGTATAAGAAGCTTACTTTTAGTGATTATATATATTTATTCTGAAACTTATTTGTTTCAGGGTCACGATAATCCGAAACCATTATGTCCACCAAAACCAGATGATATAGCTACGATATGCTATACAAGTGGAACCACTGGGAAGCCAAAGGTTTTTCTTTTGTTTCCTGTTAATTTCACCTCATAATTTTACTATTTGACTCGTTTAATCTTATGTTCATTCTTATCTTAAAGGGTGCTGTACTTTCTCATGGAAACTTAGTCGCAAATGTTGCTGGTCAATGTCATCGTATGACCTTTTACCCTTCAGACATGTGAGTCATTCGATCAGGAAAACTAAATGTGATTGTGCGTAACTTTTTTGTAAGATAGTTATTACTAAAGATTTATACCTTGTGTTCAGTTATATATCATATCTTCCTTTGGCACATATCTACGAACGAGTCGCCCAGTTCAATATGGCTTATTCTGGAGTTGGCATTGGGTTTTACCAGGGTGTAAGTGTTCAATATGGCTTATTTTTATGTTGTTGTCACTGACGAGTAAAAGTGTCCATTCTGACCCGTTTTTAACTGTGAATCCCTGTGGTTTGCGTAGAATTATCGAATTGGTCCTATTTGTTTTCATTTTTGGTTCCTCGCCCATACTTGAGAGGCCAAAAGTAATATTAGTTGCATACAAGAGGAACCACAACGACCATTTATGTAATTACCAAACAGGAATCAGGTCAAGCGGATTTAAATTCCGTCAGGGTGGTTTTGATGCATTAAATTTCCTAAAACATAACCCGAATTGTCGGAATCGACCCATGTATGTATAAATGGGCCGGTATAGCTACCTCTAACGACACATGTTTAACTGTGTTTTCTATGTATGTACTTGGTACAGGACAATTTGAAATTAATGGATGATATGGTATCTTTAAGACCCACCATATTCTTCAGCGTTCCTCGAGTATATAACAAACTATATGCTGGGTAAGAAACTCTGTCACAACAAGCATACTACTTATCGAGTGATTGAGTCCAATGTCTCTTCAGCAACTTACTAGTCATTTGGTATTTGCAGCATTACAAATGCTGTTAAGTCATCTGGTGGTCTAAAGCAGAGATACAGGTATAATATATCCATCTCTGATGCAACTTCAAAGTGGAGTCACTGGTTTGGAAGATAGAAAGCAGAAGAAGGTATGTGTTGAACGATATTCGAAACGAGAAAGCGATGATGAAAGTCAAAATTCAGATCATGATGTTGATATTGAATCAGAAGAAGAATGTGGTATCTGCATGGAGTCGACCGATAAACTCGTGTTACCAAAATGTAGTCATGCTTTGTGCTCGAACTGCTATGATGAATGGTAAGCTTCTCAATCCGTTACGGTTATACATTCATAATTGTACAGTACAAGCACCGTCACACATTAGTCTAGCGTTCAAGATTTCCTTTTACATGATGTTAGGATCATTTTATTCAGTCTTGTTTAAATTATAAGCTGGTCATTTCACTGAAATCCAAATATTCTTTTGGCCAAAATGCAGGAGAACAAGATCATTGTCGTGCCCATTTTGTCGTGTCAGCCTAAAACGAATCGACCCTTGTGAACTTTGGGTGTACGTGGACAAGAAAGAAGTGATGGACATGGCCACAGTAACATGGGAAAATCTTAAAAGATTCTTCATGTATATTGAGAAGCTACCACTCATTGTTCCCGACTCTTTTATTGCATTTGTTATATTTAAAGAGGTCTGAGTATACAAAATATCGGAACATAATTCAAATGTCGTTATACTTTAGCTTAGAAGTTTATGCGAAAAGATAAATCAAGAAAAGAACTTGATATCTATGTAAACTGCATTATATATACATCAGATGGTTATTTGGGGATGCGACATAATAAATCCTGAAAACCACAAGCTCATCCTCGGCCTCCTTCAACAAGCTTACCGCCTGAGGTTTAATATACTTAGTTATAACTTAAACAGGAACACACGAATATGCTCCACCTCCATTGCTCAACTGCTCGACCTCAATGCTCAAGTGCTCAACTGCTCCACCTCCACTGCTCAACTGCTCGACCTCAATGCTCAAGTGCTCAACTGCTCCACCGCCACTGCTCAACTGCTTCAGCCTATATACTACTTGGCTTTGTCGTGGTTTACACAGACCAAACCATTCAGAATTCCAAAAAGTGCATTGATAACCAAACGTTATGTGATCAGTCCAGGCTGGGTTTCGATCCGGTTGAGGCTGTTGTCCGGTCCATTCTTCCCAAACTACCCTTCTCCACCTCCTCTCTCCGGCCATCGTGACTATTTTTCTGCGCCACTAGCTCCTGATCTGGCATCATGATTCGGTGCTCGACCTCCCTTTTTGCCACAATATCAACCAAATTCTCTGCAGGAATCTTGTTCTTGATGATGATTATTTACATCAGCACCATTCATCACGAGTAGCTTTACCATCTCAATGTTGTTTTCAGAAACTGCAATCTGGATAGCGGTTGATCCATGGTGGTCCTTTGAGTCTACAAGCAGACCGTGCTTCATGAGGCCCTTCATCACGTCTAGATCATTTCTCTTTGCTGCTGTGCACAAAAGCTCACCGGCTGTAAAGGGGTCGGAAATAGAAGCCCAATGGAATAGTATACGAAATATTGAGTGGTGGTTTGATGCTATGGCATCCCATAATGCAGTATTCCCATCATTATCTGCCATACATAATATGTCATAATCATAGATTAATTAAATGCATATTTTTAGCACAAAACATGCAGGAAAAATAGTGATAACCATACCTTTAAGATG
Organism: Glebionis coronaria; assembly: GCA_025667525.1. Taxonomy (NCBI): domain Eukaryota; kingdom Viridiplantae; phylum Streptophyta; class Magnoliopsida; order Asterales; family Asteraceae; genus Glebionis; species Glebionis coronaria. The sequence continues at coordinate 608,846,824 of CM046879.1, forward strand.
TATGTTGCATGCATGCTTTAGAAGAACCAAAACACATCCTTCATGCCCTTTTGATGTTGCAATGTGCTAATGCAAAAAAAGTAATAATAATAAACACCATAACACACGATATCCTGTTTTTAAATGAAAGTATTTTCTATAATGATCTCGGTATAGAAACATCAGTAGATTACCAAAGGGGTTCTTCCATTTGAGTCACTGATATCAGGGTCGAGCCTTGCTTTAAGTAGTTCGTCAAGAAACGCTGCGTTGCCCGTCCCAGCAATTGTAAGCAAGTTCATTGAGATGTTCGGATCTCCATCTACACCTTCTTCACTGCCATCCAACAATAAGTCCCCCAGGTTCAGATCTTTAAGCTTCTTATTATGCTGTGGAAATACAATCAACGATTCAAAATTCCTGCACGATATCTATAAGGGCTATGTGGATGCTTCCCTTGATAGTTGTTATGTGATGCTCAATAATCAGAACGAGAGAGTTAGCTGAAAATAGTGTTTTGATGAACTTGAAGTGTACTAAATTATAGTAACTAACGTACTATTATAGATATAGAAAAACTAATAGATCAATTGATTTAAAGTATCAATTTAGTGAAACATAATAAGATCGATTTTGTGAAACAGGCTCAAAATACACTATCCAGCGACCCATTATCGGGCTGTTTGGTCTGCATTGCTTCAATGAGAGCAGTGGTTTTGAATCGTAAGAGTTGACACAGGGACCTGGTTCGATAGGTGTAAGACTGTGGTCTGCAGCATAGTGCACCAACTTCTCCAAACATATCAACTGAATGCAAAACACCCAACACTTGTTCTTTCTCCGGAGGGTAACATTCTATTATCTCTACCTCACCTGATACAATTATATACACGTCATCGGGTGCCTCGTTTTGAATAATGACGTCTTCTCTTGGTGGTATGAATTCCGCTTTCATATCCGCAACCTATTTTTAAAGTAGTAAAAGGACAGTTAAAGGTACGTTTTACCTCTAAGGCCAAACAAAAATTATTCTATATCCCAAACTATACACACCGGAAATATTTTGGGCCAATTGCAGTTCAAAAAGAGAATCATGACTTGAATAGAATTAAAATTCATACCAGAAGCAAGAGTATTTCTCGGGAGACGCCTTCGAACAGATAGGCCTTTTCAACAGTTGGCAAAAACAAATGTTGTCGAATGCTTTTGCATATTCTTTTGGGCAACTGCTCAATTAACTGTTGTTGATTCAAGTTCTCTGCTTTGAATCGTAAGCACATGTATGCAAGTATCTGTTCTTTTAGCCTTGTTGGCAACCTGTTCCGACCCACAAAACTTGATGCTGCTTCAATGCTATTTCTCTATGAAGAAACAAACATAACATGCATCAGTTTTTACCCGTTTGACTTTTGGTCAAACCAACTAAAAAGATACTACATAGGTCCTTTAAACTTTTTGATACCAAAACTTGTAAAGGTGGCATGACATGTAGTCAAAACTTTTATTTTAACCACAGTAGTATGCCTTCTAAAGTCAAACTTAAAGGTGTTTATAGCTTACAAATTCCATTGTGCGACGAGTGCCTTCGACTACTAAGTTGGTCATGTTCCGATGATGTAGGCAGTGAGGCCAAGATTGAATAACAAGTAGAAGATAATAAACACCATCTCGGCTGCGTTCTCAGCATGGAGATCCCCATAGCCAACAGTAGTCATGGTGGTTATAGACCAATAAATCGCGGATATATATAGTATGTAAAGATCTGCATCTAGTCGTAACGGAGCTTCGAGACAACAAAACGCATGTAAAGAATATTTTACTCTATCGTTTCACATAACATATTTGCAGCAGCATTCAGACATCAATTTCCGTTTTCCCCTTTCTACCAAAAACGTAATATACTCCCACCTTTTTCGTCATTGTATACAACATACATCCTCTTTTCTTCACGTAACGTACTTACATTATCCTACCCCGTTATACAAATTATCCCAACATTTTCACATACAATAGCATCGAAAACATATAAGTACACGAAAAAAGACAAAGGCATGCCGCATACAATGACGAAAAGGTGAAAATATGTCGTAAATCCCCTAAATACGTTACATTTCCGCGCAACTAACCTTAGACACTAAAATCATGAAAACCAATCTCAGTTTCACCAATTTCGACCCATTTAACATAGCTACAATCAAGATTACAGCCTAAAAACAAAAACCCAGAAAAATAAAACCCCAAATTTGACATATTTAACATTAAAAATCAAAACTTGAAGTTAATAAACAAAATCAAGAGACCCAAAATCAAGAAGCCTAAAAACCCTAGATCTAAAAATGATTCAAATAGATGATATATATACCTTCAGAAGATGACTTAGTTGATAGCAGTTATATAAGTGGTTTTAATTTTGGGGGAAGATTAAAATTTGGGGATGTTTGAGTATCTGGTAATAATAATAAGTCAAAGGATCAAATCTTTTTGTGTAAATATTTTTGGTTTGGTTTCTTTCATGGTATTCAAAACCAGAAGAAAGAAGAAAGAAGAAAGAAGAAAGAAGAAAGAAGAAAGTGAAAGAGAAAGGGCATTTTAGTAATTTATTATTTTGATAATATTGTGTCAGTGGACACGTGGCGGTAATTGGATGGAGTTGTGCAGTTGTGCACTTATGTATGACTAAATTTGTCCCCATCAAAAAACTTGACCATGGTTTTACTTTGGAGAGGTGATTTTGACCAAATTGGTCTTTTTCCCAACTTTTTAATGTCAACTCGATTTTAACTGGACCTAAACTACTTTCATAGGTCACCCCATTACTTTATTACCCCGTAAAAAACGAGATCGGATAAACGTTTCTACTAGTATTTTATAGGAACAAGTGACACTTTGGTAGCAAAGTCAAAGACATAAAAGTGTTATTCAACTTAAAAAGTGAAGTACTACGACACTCGGTAGCAAAGTCAAAGACATAAATCCAACTTCCTAGTTAAATTATTCATATTAGCAGGATACTCGCGTGTTGCGGCGACGGGTACTCTGTGATTAAAGTTTATGCACAAACAAAATAAGATTGACGAACCAATTAGTCTGGAAAAAAATAGTCAAGTTTCTTCAATTTCGTATTTAGCTGACTTTTATTGGCTAGACGAGCAGAAGGCAATCATAGTTTTCGTATGACCCCGTTGGTATGTTCTAAAATCATTTGAAACATCAACTTGACATATATATTGTATGAGAATTTATGTGTTTTATTAGTTTGTACAATATGTATAATAACACATATTTTTTATTTAAAGGTGTTTTAAAAATAAGATTAATGTGACATAGTTTAACAGACATTTATGTTTTATCATGTGTATTGCTTAAATTTCAAATAAAACATAAGCTTTATAAGTTGTACTCCCACCGTCCTAAAGTTATTGTCACCAGACAAGAATCACACAGTAAAAAAAAACATAATTATTACAGCTTTTCTTCTCATACTTTTTGTAGAATGACAGTTTTACCCTTAAATAATTAATTAAAACTTCTTTAATATTTGTAATAATATATAACCACAACGGAGGGTAACATGGTAAACTCGAACTAAATTCCTTATCTATTTTTAGAAGTACACAATAAATTTAGGACAATCGGAAAAGAAAAGATAGACAATAATTTTGGGACGGATGAAGTATTAGTTAAAGTTAAGTTTTTTGTATTTGAGGATCGTACCATAAGTTTTAAAAGTAGTATTACTTAAATTAAATTAGGAGAGAGATACTAATCTCTTTCATATGTAGTGTAGATTAAAACTTAAGAGACATTTAATGTATGAATATTTATAACATAAGTTTTATAAGTTGTATTAGTTAAAGTTATGTTTTGTGCATTTGAAGATTGTACCATAAGTTTTAAGAGTACTATTGCTTAAAATTGAATGAGGAGAGAGATAATAATCTCTTTTATATGCAGTATACATAAACATTTCTAGGGAGTCAAATCATTAACAGTAGGTTGAGCACGGCAGACCCAAAACCGACCCGGACCGGTAAACCCGATCGGACCGAACCTACCAATTTTGGTCCGGGGTTTTGGACCAATTCGATCCTCGGTCCCGTCCGATTCGGTCTTACCAAAATTTTACCAATTATGCCTAATAGGATCGGACACCGAACCGGACCAGACCGGACTGGACCATTTCGGTCCGGTCTCGGTCCGGGGTTTTGGACCATTTCGGTCCTCGGTCTGGTCCGGTCTTGGCCGGTCTGGTCCAGTCCCGGACCGATGCTCAGCCCTAATTAACAACACATAATATAGAACAGTAGTGTGTTGACGTAGTCAAAAGTGATGTTATAGGTGACACGTAGATTATGAAATCAAAATGGTATGGCATCATATTTTATTGGTAGCAGTGAGTCATTGAAAAGTGATGCTATAGCCGTTTTTTTAAACATAAATAAAGTATATACTAAATAAAAACATATTTTATTCATAAAAACAATACATAAAAAATGCACGAATTTAAAAATAAACATGAAGTAAAAAAAACATTAAAAAAACACATAAACTAAAATAACATAAGAAAAACTAGACACAACGAGCCCAAATCTTCGTTTATAGCCCTCATTCCGAAAAATCTTGAACCAAAGTTTGTTTGTGATTATTGGCCTATTAGTTTGATTGGTGGTCTCTACAAGGTGGTTACCAAAATTCTTGCTATTCGGCTATCTACGAGGCGATCTGATTTCGGAAGTGCAAACTGCTTTTCTTCCAAACAGGCAAATCCTTGATGGGCCATTTATAATGAATTGTTATCATGGTGTAAATACAAGAAGCTGCAAGCCATGGTCTTCAAAGTGGATTTCGCGAAAGCTTATGATTCTATTAGATGGGATTTTCTGGAATGATGTTCTTCATTCGTATGGATTTGGTCCTAAATGGCGTTCTTGGATTCTTGGCAGCTTGTCGTCCGGTAAGGTATCTATTTTAGTTAATGAAAGCCCAACTCAAGAATTTCTCATGAATTTCAATTTCATTGTGGGTTAAAGCAAGGTGATCCATTGGCCCCAAATTTGTTTATTCTTGTTACGGAATACTTCCATACTAAGGTCGTTGATGCCGGTATCTTTAAAGGAATCAAGCTTAGCAATTCTACTACGGTTTCTCACTTGTTTTATGCGGACGATGCAATGTTCGTTGGAGAGTTCGTTGGAGAGTGGCCGAATGGTAACTTGTCTCATATAATGCATGTTCTTCATTGTTTTTCTTTATCGTCGGGGTTGAAGATAAATGTTCAAAAATGTCATCTTTTAGGGGTGGGCGTCCTAAATGACTTTATCGTTCGTGCTGCCTCTATTTTGGGTTGCTCGGTTATGAAAACTCCTTTCAAGTATCTTGGTGTTATGGTTGGTGGCAATATGATAAAGATTAAAGCTTAGGATGACATTATTAGTAAGCTCAAATCTAGGCTTTCGAAATGGAAGGCAAAAACTCTCTCCGTTGGGGGTCGTCTTACTCTTCTTAAATCGGTCTTAGGTTCTACTCCTATTTATTGGATGTCATTATATAAGGTGCCTAAAGCTGTTTTAAATGCGATGGAAGCTATTCGAAGGAATTTTTTAATGGCGCTCAAGATTAAGATAAGAAAATTACTTGGGTGAAATGGTCTAAAGTGCTCTCGGCCAAGAAGCAAGGTGGGCTATGTGTCTCCAGTTTTTATGCTTTAAATCGCGCGTTGCTTTTTAAGCGGGCTTGGAGATTCATTTTCCAAGATAACTCGTTGTGATATCGTGTCGTTTAAGCTATTCATGGTTCGAAGATCCAAGATCCTGCTTTAGTTACTTCCTCTTCTTGGAATGCCATTATTCGGGAAGTTCATGGCCTTAAACAGCATGGTGTTGACATGATGTCTCATTGTAAAATTCGTATAGGTAATAGTATGAGTACCTCTTTTTGACGTGATGTTTGGATTGGTGATAATCGGCTTAACTGCTTGTTTCCTCGTATTTTTGCGTTGGAGGACAATAAAGACTGTAGTAGCTGATAAACTCCAAGGTACGTTCACTCATTCTTTCGTCGCCAAGTTCGAGGAAGTATTGAATCTCAACAGCTTGTTTAACTTCATGAGCTTATTAGTTATATTACTTTGGGGAATGTGGATGATCGATGGGTGTAGGATATTAACGGGAGTGGTTCTTTTCGTGTAAGTGATGTTCGTAATTTGTTAGATGAGGTTTGTCTTCCTAAAGATGAAACTGCTACGAGATGGGTAAAGTTTGTTCCAATAAAGTGAATGTTTTTGCTTGGAAGGTTTGGTTAAATCGGCTGCCTATAAGATTGAACTTGATCCGTCGTGATGTGCTTGTTCAATCTTCTTTATGTCTAATATGTTCGGGGGCTTCTGAAGATACATCACACCTCTTTTTTAGCTATCATATGGCTTCAGATATTAGTCGTCTTGTTTGTCGATGGTGAGATTTGGCTTGGACTCCCCTTAGTTCTTTTTGTGATTGGATTTCATGGTTCAAAACTACCAGGTTGGGATCTAACATTAAAGCTATGCTAGAAGGGTTTTTTTACGTATCTTGGTGGTGCATATGGAATTAAAGGAATCAATTGCTCTTTGCAGTTCAAAAGCCTAGGAAGGATGTGATTTTTAATGATATACTAGACGATTACCCGCGCATAGCAGCGGAATTACCTAAAGAGATGTAATTAATGACATGTTAATTGATTCGATGGTCGAACTCGTGACCCAATAATTTCCTAGCGATAGATAGTTAATGATTTATTAATTGACCCGATGGTCGAATCGGTAACCCGGTGACTCGTCCGGGTTAAACCGGTAGGCGAGCCCGTTCCCATAGACTCGATCGGGTTGACTCGGTGGTTGAACCCGTGACCCGGTGACTCGATAGGATTGACCCGATGGTCGAAACCGGTGACCCGGTGGCTCGACAGGATTGACCCGGTTGTCGAACCCGTGACCCGGTGACTCGATCGGGTTAACCCGGTGACTCGATCGGGTTAACCCGATGGTCGAACCCGTGACTCGAAAAGATTGGCTCGATGGCCGAACCCGTTACCCGGTGACTCAATCGGCTTGGTCCGATGGTCGATCCGTGACCTGATGACTCGACCGGGTTGACCCGTTGGTGGAACTCGTGACCAAGTTACTCGACCAAACTAATCCGGTGGTAGAACCCGTGACCCAGTAACTTATGCAATTGTTTATGGTTTAATTTTTCAACATTTCCTATTTTATCTAACTTATGTGCATTTAATTTTTCAACAATTATATAATTAATATCCAACTTCTATGCATTAAATTTTTCAACAATTTCATAATTAAGTTATTTTTCAACATTCAAGGTTTTGGGTTTTTCCTTTATAAGTAGTAGAGATTGCTCGTTCTTTTGCTTGGTGTAATGCTAGATGTAAATTTCTTTTTCTTGGGTTAGTTGACTTTAACACCCTAACTTGATTTCTGTGTAATTTTCTAGCTCCTTGCTAGTTTTTTTTTAATAAAGTTATCGTTAAAAAAAAGTTACGTAAGGAACTAGTGATGATTTGGAAGCTGCTTCTATCGACACTCGTTTAGTCAACAACTTTCAGTTAATATTCTTTTAGCTGCTTATTTTATGTCAAATTGTAACAATAGATTTTAATTTTACAAATGCTTAAAGATGCTTAAACGGTTAAACCCGCAAACTATATGAACAACTCATATACACTTGAGCTAAAAACTTTGGGTATATAGATAGTTAGTGGTGTAAAAAACCTCGACTCAACTCAAATAAGTCAATTCGAGTTAGATTAGTCAGATCAAAATATTTAGTCTGGTTATTCGAGTCAACCTGCTAACCCGAATACTAAATATGATCGGATACCTGGTATGTAAATGTTGGCTAATTCTAGTTTGGGTCAATCTATCTAAACAAAGTTTTTATTTTTTGTTTTTCTACATTTTATAAATTAAAAAGAAAGTAATTTTGCAAAATAAGTCGACTATAATGGGACAAAAGAAACAAAATGACAGTGGGTAGCAAAGTCAAAGACATAAAAGTATAAAGTCAACTAAACAAGTGAAGTACAGTAGCTTAAAGCGTGTTTGTTTGAGTCTGGTTGGTTTCCCACATGGCCTTTTTTTTACATAAACAAATCGAAACTCCATTACTGTAATTAATAGTATAGTATATAAATAAAACAGAACACCGCTTCATTTCAATAAATTGATTTGATTTCATAATCTTAAAAAGGTTAAAGTCAGTCAACTCAAAAGTCAACACTCACCACCTTTTCTTTTGCCTTATTTATGATCTGTGCTCATCTCATCTCATCTCATGTCAGGTACGGAGTACTTTTTTTTAATTAATTTCATATTAAGTTGTTATTGTTGTTCATTTCAATTATAATTGTTCTCGTGGGTAAAAATTGTGCCACGTCATCCTTTTTCAACTTATTATTATTGGCCTGGTGGTGGTGTGGTGGCGTTTTCAGGGATGGCTTGACCCATAGCTGAAGGGAGTGGCTGTTAAGCCACGACTGAGTTAGTATAACTCACGGGCAGGGATGGAGCCAGGGGGTTCCGCGGGTGCCCGTGACCCCTATCGATTTTTACTGTGTAGTGTTAATTTATGAAGAAAACATCGATTTTTTCTAAATGCGTCTAAAATGCACCCAGTCAATCGAAACGTGTTTTTACCTTTCGTTTAATTCATTTTTTACATATGTTATATTACGGTTTAAAAAATTTGTGCACCCGGTCATATTTCGTCCTGACTTCGTCCCTGCTCACGGGTGAGTACCATTCCTCCCCTATAACTCGCCCACGAGTAAGTGCCCAAGAGCACGGGCAAACTCACCCTGGGTGAGTTTATTTTTATGGGCCCTGAGGCTGGTGGGAGTGGTAAGAAACCTACTCACCGCCACGTCAGCTTTTTAACAAACTCACAAAAACTCCCCACACGAGTAGGTAATGACACTCACCCACACTCACCTTTCATACTTATTTTTTATTATTTAAACACACCACACTAAAAAAAAACACCCAATAATAAACCTAACTAAAAAAATAAAACCACCCGGGCCCACAATATTATAACTCACCCAGGGTGAGTGAGTCTGGTCATGTCTTTTGATATGTGGGACTAAGTCGCGCGCGAGTTTTTTAGGGCAGGAATGGTACCCACTCGCGACTTGGGCATAGTCGCTCGTGGGTTAGAACCCACTCCCACCAGCCTGAGTGATTTTATTTTTTTGGTTAGGTTTATTATTGGGTGTTTTTTGTGAGGTGTGTTTAAATAATAAGAAAAATAGGTATGAAAGGTGAGGGTGGGTGAGTTTGGGTGAGTCCCATTACCTCCCGTGGGGAGTTTGGGTGAGTTTGTTAAAAAGCTGAGGTGGCGCTGACGTGGCGGTGAGTGAGTAACTTGCCACTCCTCCCAGTCTTAGGGGATACCTTATGATTAAGGTGAGTTTTAGTTAGTTAGCTGATTCATTTTGTTGTTTAAACGCCCTATTAACTCATTTTCCACTTTATAATCATTCACTTTCCCCTACTCACCGTGTGCCTAGTCAGGATTGAATCTTATACCTCTTCTGGGAACATCTGACCATTAATCCACCACATATAGGTAGTAAGTACTAACTAGTCGTTTTTATAAAACGCAAGTGAGAGACCAATAGGTTGCCACAGTTAGTTTATCATGTTTTTTTTTGGTATTTAGAGAATTGTATTACTTTATAATTTTGGTAGAAAGGGGATAGGATATGAATCCTGAAAATTAGCAAGTGAGAATTACTGTGTTTAAAAAAGCGCACCTAAGGCGTGAGTGAGGCTGATGCACACCCCTATTGAATCGGACACCCTGAGGCAATGCGATTACGGGATGCGTGGTGAGGCGCACACATCAGCTAAAGCGTGCATCGGCGCTTTATTGCGCATCGTGTAGTCAGGCATTCTAAAGTGAATTTGGTCTTAGTCATATGTATTGGGCTTTTTCTTATGGCCTTTTCTTTTTAAAATAGGGTCAATTTGACCAATTATAATAAATAAATCACAGAAATGATTACACTTCTGATGATTTTGGTAATATTTATGTATTCTAACGAATGGAATCGCGAACTATGAAAATCCATGGTATTTTTGATCGTAAATTTGGTATTAAATGTGGTATTATTGTGTTTTGTGCATTGTATATAATTGTTGTGTTTTGTGCATTGTATATAATTTATAAATTTTTTTATAAGATTATCGCCTCGGATACGTGATGCGCGCGCTTTCGCCTCGGCGCCCTTCGCGCTTTTTAAAACGGGATAATGTGTAGTTTCTTCTTCTCATCATGAAGAGGTGTTTCTCTATGCTTACTTTTTGGGATCAATCTTATGTTCAGTAAGTAGCTTTTGACATCTGATAAGCTGATGTTAAGTGTATTGATTAGGTTATGACGAAAAAGTGAAAAAAGGCTTATAAACTTATATAAGCCCATAAGCCACACAAAAAGGGTTTATTGAATCCCCCGTATGGCCATGTACAAGCTCGTAGGCCTAAGCTAATAAGCTTTTCCAAACACTTTAGTGGGCTTATTTTGACTAAATAAGCTAATAAATAGCAGCTTCCTGTGCAGCAGGACAGGAATAGTGTGGCAGACAACCTTACTAAGCAGTTAAGCATTTAAGTATTATAAACTTACATAAGCCCATAAGCTACATCCAACAACAGTACCCAATCCCGCCCGACGAGGGTACAGAGGAGTGAGAATGTAACTGGTAGACCTCCGGCTAAGAGTATGCCATTAGCCACATAAAAAGGGCTTATTAGATCCCCCTAATATATGCTTAAGATCCTAAACTAAGAAGCTTAACCAAACACTTCAGTGGGTTTGTTTCAGCTATGCACATGAACAAGCCCCATCAAAAAGCTAAAACAATTACCCCCGTAGATTTTAGCTTCCTATATCTGTAAGGATTTGTGTGTTATAAGGAAGTTGAGGTTATGATTAAGGGAGCAATAACGGACTTTTTTCATTTCTCAGGGTATAACATTAAGGAGCTAGTTCAAGAAGCACAGTTTCGTTGGCTAAGGCCTGCAGAGGTGCTGTTTATACTGCAGAACTATGAGGAAACACAGCTAAACCACGAGCCGCCTCAAAAGCCACCAAGTAATTCTTCTGTTTAATGTTCATTATTGAAAATGTGTGTGTAAGTGCATCTGCTGATATGTCTGTTACCATTTCGATTATTCTCTCACAGGTGGCTCTTTGTTCCTTTTCAACAAAAGGGTCCTTCGTTTTTTTCGTAAAGATGGTCACAATTGGCGGAGAAAGAAGAATGGGAAAAATGTTGGTGAAGCGCATGAACGTCTAAAGGTTCTTTCTATTTATCGTTCTTTTTAACTTTTAATTTTTTGCTCAAGAGTAGATCACTAGATCAGCTGAATCATTTCTGCGAGAGTATGTTGTTCATATTATGGCCGTTCTTATAACAATGGTTTTCAGAATGATCACATGTAATCAGAGATCCTACATCGCCACTCGCAATTTGCAATAAAGAACAAAAATAAATCTATCTTATTATTTTGCGCGTTCCTCAACACAATTAGGTTTCTCAATGATTTACGACAGACACATATATTTACCAATGTCGCAACCTTTTTTTGTGTAGGTGGGAAACGATGAAGTTTTAAATTGCTACTATGCAAATAACGAGGATAACCCAAATTTTCGGAGGCGTTGTTATTGGATGCTAAATCCGTAAGTATAACTACTCCGCTTATTTCTTGCATGTTGTATGCTTAGTAGCATGCAAATCTTTTTATCCATACAATGCGTCAATGCCTTTATAGACTTATGTCTCGTGATTCTTTTGGTGGCAGGGCAATGGAGCATATCGTTCTCGTTCATTACAGAGATATGACCATAGTAAGTCTAATTGACGTAATTAAAAAAAGTTGGTGTATTTGTGTCGGCTTGCATGTATCCTCGGTTTAGATTAATGTTTATTTAATACAACTTGAACATGATAGTATGATTGACTTAAGGAATTACGTAAGCCTGTCCAAATCTCAGTAGCTGAAACAGTGTGTTATACTTCCATGTATGTATTTAGTTGTCGCCGTATAATCCTTCTTTTATAAAACGGTTCGCTTATATACTTATCTTGTTTCCCGACCACTTCATATCTGTGTTCTATTAAATAAGAAAATTCATGTCGGTTTTTGTTAGTATGTATTTATTAAAACGAAAGATAAGGGTAAGTTGAGTTAACATATTGTTTCGAGCTTCTATAAGATGTCGTTACTCATTAGCATTCACACGTTGCAGGGAAAGCATAGTGCTGGACCCATTTCACCATCGACTTTGGGATCTTCTAACATCATTCAGAGTTCCAACAACTACGCCACTCAGCCTACTGCAAGTGAATCTCATGAAACATTCAACAGCACACCCGGTCCCAGTTTTCAGGATGGTAGTCTCTTAACAAATTCCAATGGGGCAAGTCGCTCGAGTCTAACTGAAAGAATTGACGAAATCGATAGTTCGCCCGAAATCCAAATTGATGAGGCGTTGAAGAGGATTCAGAAGCAGTTGAGTTTGGAACACGTGAAAGAAAATGGCACATTCTATAACGAGAATGAGTTTCCAGACGACTTAGGATTCACATATAACGAGCAAAATTATACTGGATTTGAGGAGTTCCAGTATGGTTCAGACAATTCTGTGTCTCTACAATATCCAGGTTCGTCTCGTAATCATGTATATGACATATGTCATGCGATCTTTATGTGGATCATTAAGCTAATTAGTTTCTCAGTACCTTAGCTTGTTTTATTATTTCATGATAGTTCTAGATGGAGCTCAAGATCAAATAAACATATCGCGCAATGGTTCAACTGACTTTGAGAGACTACATCAATATCAGCCAACACTCGAGGATAATTCTACAGTTTCAAGTCAACAAAATTATATTTGGAAGGATGTGCTAACATCTGACGGGGTTGCAACATACGATGGTTCACTACAGAATTTTATGTACCCATTAGATACAAATGTAAGCTTCTATCCCATTTCGTAGGATAGGATGCAACCACTCTATCGTGTAATTGACAAATATATCGTTTAATATCCTAGCTTGCTATTTTTACTGTTATCTATTTCCCCTTGATTGATTTTGTTTCGTGTTGCGCTTCAAACAGGAAGTGCTTCTATCTCAGCAACAACGAGATCCAGTGGAAGAGCAGGGGAAGCACCATTCTGGAGATACGGGTACAAGTTACAACTGTAAGTCTAATGTTCTTTTGCAATCAAAGTGGTTTGAAATGTTAACCTGACTTTGCAGACCATGTCAACGTGACCTTGTAAACCGTGGAAATAAGGGTGACTAAATGGGCGGACTGGCACCTTTTATTCTGTGTCTTAAAATTTCTTTTTGTAAAAGTTAATGTGCTATATATAATTACAAATCCTAGTAGGTAGAATAGCAACCAGCATGTTTATCTCGAGATCTTGGATCCATCTCATTTTAATACGTTTTCGCCAAAGAAAGTATGTATAATGCTTTTGAGTTTTTGACCAGCTAGATACATCTGACTCGTTCCCGTTTTAGTTAAATCTTTTAGCTAGTCCCATTCAGTCCGTTAGAGATAAAGAGTACGAAAATCGACCCATTCAGTGCCATTCACTCCGTTAGAGATACATCTGACTCGTTCCCGTTTTAGTTAAATGAATCTTTTAGCTAGTCCCATTCAGTCCGTTAGAGATAAAGAGTACGAAAATCGACCCATTCAGTGCCATTCACTCCGTTAGAGATACATCTGACTCGTTCCCGTTTTAGTTAAATGAATCTTTTAGATAGTCTCATTCACTCCGTTAGAGATACATCTGACTCGTTCCCGTTTTAGTTAAATGAATCTTTTAGCTAGTCTCATTCAGTCCGTTAGAGATACATCTGACTCGTTCCCATTTTAGTTAAATCTTTTAGCTAGTCTCATTCAGTCCGTTAGAGATAAAGATTACGAAAATCGACCCATTTTTATATAAAAGGTTCAAAATAGCCACCTTATACAAATTGAGCTTGTCTTTTGCCAGAAACTTATAGTTTCTAGTTTGTTCTCGATATACCTGAAACAATGCATTCTCTGACAGCTATATTGTATATCCAGCGTCCATATTGCCATCTCAAGAACTTGAAGATTCAACGTTTCCTACATATATCTCTACAAGAAATATGTATCAAGATGATGCGGACATATACTCAACTATGTTTGACCAAGGACAGATTGGAACATCACTCGCTTCAGAATCAAGTTTAACCATTGCACAGGAGCAGAAATTCACCATTCGTGCGATATCCCCCGAGTGGGTTTATGTGACTGAGCCAACAAAAGTGAGTTCGTTAAAGTTATATAAGAAAATCTTCTGTGAATTGTTTTTCATCAGTTATCGTGGCTTGTTGGGTATTCACACATTTCTTGATGCAGGTGCTCATCGTTGGAACTTTTACGTGCGACCCATTAGATAAAAAATGGATATGTATGTTTGGCGACACCGAAGTTCCCGTTGAGATTATTCAGGAGGGAGTCATCACTTGCCATGCTCCACCTCATACGCCGGGAAAAGTTACTATCTGTATTACCTCTGGCAATCGAGAGGCTTGTAGTGAGGTCAGGGAGTTTGAGTATCGCGATAAACCACACACGCACGTGTATAATACTTTAACAGAGAATGAAATAAGTAGGAGCTCTGAGGAATTGCGGTTACTTGTCAGATTTGTGCAAACGCTTTTATCTGATAAAATTGGCCAAAAGGGTAAAAGTAATGGAACTGATTTTGTGGAAAGCTTAATGGCTAGTGAAGATGCATGGACTCAGATCATCGAGGCTCTTACAGATGACAGTCCGGCATCATCTAGAACAACCGATTGGCTTCTGGAAGAACTTTTAAAAGATAAGTTGGAAATGTGGCTTTCATCTAAATTGCAGGATAATAACACCCTTCCCGCCTTGTCCAAAGGAGAGCAAGGGATTATACACATGGTTTCTGGGTTGGGATTTGTGTGGGCCTTGGCTCTTATACTTAAATCTGGAGTCGGTATAAATTTCCGTGACGCTAATGGCTGGACTGCTCTTCATTGGGCTTCACGTTTTGGAAGGTAACCTTCATTTTTATTCATGTTATGGTCTACTGATCTTTGTCAGCAATTGATCAGTTTCGGACCAACACAACGCTATTATACTCGTTTGAACCTAAACTTAATGTTACGCGTTTCAACCTGTCACCTAGCCCACCCTGCCTCCTTTCCACTTTAGTTTTATGCGCATGCATATTTGTTTGACCAACCTGAATTGATCTCTTTTACTAACAGGGAAAAAATGGTAGCGGAACTCCTAGCTTCTGGTGCATATCCTGGAGCAGTGACGGATCCCTGTCAACAAGATCCAGTCGGAAAAACCCCAGCATCTATAGCTGAAACATATGGACACAAGGGTCTTGCAGGTTATCTCTCAGAGATGGCACTAACTAGCCATCTTTCGTCCCTCACGTTAAAAGAAAGTGAACTCTCTAAATGTTCTGCTGACTTAGAAGCCGAAAGAACAGTAAATAGCATCTCAAACCAAAATCTTGTAGTTGAGGATCACGTATCTCTCAAGGACGCTATAGCTGCTGTGAGGAATGCAGCTCAAGCTGCTTCTCGTATACAAGCTGCTTTCAGGGCACATTCTTTTAAGAAGAGAAAACAAAAAGTAGCTGTTGAACGTGCTGGAGCAGATGAGTATGGTATTCTACCCAGTGAAATTCAAGCACTTTCGGCAGCATCAAAGTTGACTTTTGGAAATGCGCGTCATCATAGTGCAGCCTTGGCTATCCAGAAGAAATATCGAGGTTATAAAGGGCGCAAGGATTACCTTACACTTCGCAAGAAAGTAGTGACGATACAGGTTCTCCTTCCTTTCATTCCTTAAACACTCATCACTTAACAGCGATTTCCACTTAGAGTAGCAAATAACTGGTTTGTGGTTTTATCATTATCTTTGACAGGCTCATGTAAGAGGTCACCAGGCAAGGAAAAATTATGAAGCCATCTGTTGGGCTGTTGGTATAGTTGAGAAAATCATACTGAGGTGGCACAGGAAACGGGTTGGTTTACGAGGATTCCATTTGGACTCCATTGATGAAAGTGCAGATGAAGAGATTGCAAAGGTTTTTCGGAAGCAAAGAGTAGACATTGCTCTGGCTGAAGCTGTTTCCAGGGTGCTCTCTATGGTGAACTCAACACCTGCAAGGCAGCAATACAGACGCATGCTTCAGAAATATCAGCAAGCCAAGGTTAGTAACCTTTATTTGATTTAGCAATCTATGTCTCTCATATAAAATGGGTCAAACGGGTTAAGGTCAATAGACTAATTTTCGTACGGGTCACTTAAAATTTTGTCCTTATACGCAACTTGAACCTAGAGCTATTTGGCTGGAGAGCCATCTAACGGATGCCGCTAGGCTACAAGCCCTTTGATGTTTACTTGACATTTACTATACTTAAATTTAGAAAATTTGCAACTCTTGCAGGCGGAACAAGGAGGTTGGGAAAATGAACCTGGGACAACGTCGCAACTTGACGCAGCAGCTGGTATGGAGACTGAAGACTTGTTCGATTTTGTATAAAGAAAGAAAAAAAAAGTTACATAGATGATTGATGCTAGAGTTCTCATAAATTAAAAGACGGGCTGTTGGTTGCGTTTGTATATATAGTATCATACCATATGGAAGTGTCATCGGGGTTTGGATGTAAGTAACGTAGCGTAAATGGGTTTCTTATGCGACGGCTCACGTAACCAACTTAATTATATTCAAAAACCATGAAATTAAATCGTCACTTTGTTTGTATCTGAAGTATGGCTGAGCGGCAGACTCAGATCGGACCTGATCGCATCGAGGACCGAATTGATCCAAAACCCTGGACCGAAATGGAGTTTATACTTTTATGTCTTTGACTTTGCTACCCAAGTGTGGACTTATTTGCAAAATTACTTCTTTTTTTAAAATATTTATAAAATTAAAAAAATACATTTTGTAAATAGAAAACATATAGATTTTTAAATATTAAAAAAAAATTGCTTTTAAAAATTTTTAGTTATCCTAAACCAGATTTGGGCTGAGCCCGGACCGAGATGGTCTGAAACCCCGGACCGAGACCGGACCGAAATGGTCCGGTCCGGGTTGGTTCAGTCCGATTAGGCCAAATCGACGAGATTTTGGTAAGACCGGACGGACTGAACCGAGGACCGAATTGGTCCAAAACCCCGGACCGAGGACCAGACTAAAATTGTTCGGTCCAGTCCGGTCCAATTTTCTAGTCCGGGTCGATTTTAAGTCTACCGTGCTCAGCCTTAAACCAGATAACTAAAATGACCTTTAAACTCAACGTGATGTCACTATTCTAGGTGTGTACTTCACTTGTTTAGTTGACTAATACTTTTATGTCTTTGACTTTGCTATCAACTCTCATTTGTTTCATTCTTATCCCGTACCCTAAAAAATCATCAATAGGTCGCCCCGCCAGAATCCAGATAAGCACGGTATGGCTGTAACCTCAATAGGTCGCCCCGCCAAAATCCGCGTAATCTCAGGCTTATCCTGTACCGTAATGGGACCTAGATGAATGAAACGAAGAACAATGGTATGTTTGCACCAGTGGAGACATTCAGAAAACTATGCATAAGTCGTTAACACATAAGTTCTAACATGGTTATTCCAAGCACGAGTAACATTATAGCCTTTGTCCACGTGCACCATCGTGTATCCATCTTTCCCATGTGTAACTTTCAAATGAAAAGTAGTTACATAACTATCACAATGTTGTAGATAGGCATTCAAATAGAATGACCACATAATGATTGGACTATGTGCATGTATTGAGCTCTTAAGCTCATTAAGTTAATATGAATCAGGCTAAATTGATGCTGAAAAATAAAAACATATCATGGCCCTGACATTTTTGGATTAAGTATTAATATTTGATTTGTAATATATAAAAAAAACCTCTCAAAGGTCCGGTTTACCGAACTTGAAAACGTAATTAAACCTATTATTAATTCATTGTGATATAAAAGAATACCCTTTTACATTTGAGATTGTCGGGTTTCTCTTTGGTAACAACCATCCATATTCTTCTATTAATAATAGACGAGAATCACGAATCCATAAGCACATAACCATGCTTCACAAACACAATAAACAACAGAGTTGTAAAAGTAGGCGATGTACGTTCCAATTCTAACAAATACGCGATAAATGTGGCTCATATTAATCGACGTCGTGGCCATACCCATGGAGGTTGCTGAGGCACGCGGTTCGCCCACTCATCCATCCTTACATTTTTAGCGGCAACACGCCATACTCGAAGGATCATCATTGCCAAGTAAACAATAATCACACTTTATAGACGACTCGTAATCCAAATTTTACTCGTTTAGGTATCAACAACGTCACACACCCATAAAAATCGACATACGGAAATAATATCCGCAACGATCATAAATAGGTAATCACAATCCAAATCAAGACAACCAACAAACCAAAGCACCAACCTATGCTAGCCAACGCTTTTGTTTCTTTGTGAGAGAAGGTGACACCCGATAAGTATATGATGTCTTTCACACAAATTACCCCCTTCACAACAATACCTTCCCAAACATATATATTTTCCATTTCACAATAAAATACCTTACAGAAACGGGAAAAATTATGATGAATTAAATGTCTAGCTTTCAAAGCGAGGGACCAATGACGACTGTGTTGTACATTGTAAGGCTCATATCTGCAAATGCGGGAACCACCTGGAACACCCGTTATGGCTGCAACCACAATCGAGGTGTGGCTGCCTAACCAAGAGATGGGTGTCTGTAAACGGTTTGCAGATGACTATCATCATCGCCTCTATTTCAAAAGTCTGAGCACATATAGCGATGCAGTTGATGGTTATTCATCATAGCCTTATAATATATTTATAACTTCTGTAAAAGAGGAGAACCTCGGAACCGAGTCTAGCAGGCAAGATCAAACAAACTTCCAAAGTTTTCCTCATAAAAGACTAAAAATGCATAAGCCTCTCATCACACACAAACGTACAGACACAGACGACAAGTGTGCGAGAGGGAACTAGGGAACTACTTTTATATTAGTGCATTCGGTAGCGAATAATTTGTCCCGATACCGTACTAAATGGAATTCGAGTACCCTATATAATCGTGGTTCATGTCACATTGCTTGCTTATAATCAATGGTCACATAAATGAATGGCTCAAGTTGCAACAAAAACCGCATCAACATTCCTTTGGGCCCATAAATTTATCTGTCCATTCTCCAAAGGCCCATAAATTTATCTAGATCAGACAATGCAACTAGGGTTAGGGTTTGTGTGGCCTATAAAACACCTTTACAACAACCAGCAGCCGACACTTCCCCATTTCTAACAGCCGACAATTGCTCATGATCAATCACATGTTTTTATTCTATTTTTTTACATTGGTTTTGATAGTTACTTTTTTTCTGCTCTTAGACGCAAATATGAACTACAAATTAAACTTCACTGTCATACATCATGATATAAAGAATGCAACCTCGGGTATACCTTTCAAATATGACGCTATAAAAGTAGTAGAGTGGTGAACCCATACCTGCTGCTCTGCTTGACGTCGTTGGATGTTGGCTAGGAGATTAGGTGCTGCTTTCCTCCTGCACCTCCGTATAACCAAGTAGGCACACAGCTTTGGGGTCTCTATGTGTATACACTTTTCATAGTGTTGAATGGCATCACCCAAATTCCCATTCTCAATAAATTCACGGGCGTCAAGAATTCTAACCTCGGCGGCGGTGAGACGGATGTTGATTGGGTCATCTGGATAGTTGCAAGTAAGCAATAAAAGTAGTCAGAGAGTGGTGAACCCATACCTGTTGCTCTGCTTGACGTCATCTATGCTTGACGTCATTGGATGTTGGATAGGAGGTGAGACATCCGGATAGAGGTGAGCAACCTGTGAGGCGTTATTCCACTTGTTCACCATGGCGCGGTCAAAATGAGACATCCAGTTGTGTTCAATCTTGTTTATGGGTTGAGGTTCTACTCTTGTTTTGTGACTGACATAACAGTGAAGGAGTACTTGGTTGCTGAGATTGGTGTAGACGTCTGGCGTGAATGACGCTCCTAGAGCCCTCACCTAGGACTACAGCGATCTTGATTAGGTAATCCTTCCACGTTACTCTAAGGTCAGTTTGTGTGCGGTCTCTTTTATTTGACAGATGTGCAAACACATAATGGTCAGCTTTCATCATAAACACATGAAGCTTACCTAAAACTTCGTTACATCATGACATAAAGAATGTAACCTCTGGTATACCTATAAAAGGTTCTGATTTATATTTCTAGCGAGTATGGTTGGTACTCAATGATTTGGAAGAGAGGGGTATGCTGTTAATGTACCATATCGCTTATGCTGAATCATTACTCATTAGGTCCACCTGGGCCGCAGAAGCATTAGTGGGCAACGACACCCCCGAAAAGCAGCTTTATTTTCATACACTGTGACATAAAGAATGCAACCTTGGGAGACTACAACTTCGCCGTTTTAATTCCTTTCTATGGGTAGTACTCGATTATTAGAATGAATAACTGACTTCTATTGTTTTGAGTTGTAAACAAAGCAAGTATATTGATCTCCATGTACCATTTATCTCATGGCAACCTTCTAACTCTACCAATTTACCAATCAACCTCGTCTATGCAACACAAGCAAACATCGATTTTTCTATACGAGTTGCAGGAAAAGGACCATCGGTAATCGAGAGGCTTGTTGTGAGGTTAGGGAATTTGAGTATCGTGATAAACCACACACGCACATGCATAAATCTTTAGCAGAGAATGAAATAAGTAGGTGGGTTAGGTCTGGTTATGGGTAAAAATCGATTTGGGTCAAAATGAGTCATGAGTTGAATGGGTCGTCTCCGCAAAGCGGTGACCCATTTTTCCATAGGGAGCTTCTGGGCGCTCTTACATCAGCAAGTGTAATTTTACCAAACAGTATCCATACAAAATGTCTCCGAAATCACGACTTTCCTGCAAGTTAAAAAGTGTTATTTACTTTTTTTTAGCATGACTAATGTTATTCTCCGTATACCCTTGTTTGGCAAACCCGCAAAACCGTAAAACAACTTAGTATTACATTATCACTAGTACACCTTCAATCCTTTAAACAACATTCCATTCCAACGACCTATACTTTTCAGCATATAACTATCATAAGTCACAATTGGAACACACAAAACAAGTCATCTTTTTTATATGTTTCCTAGGCGAATGTTGTAAGGTGCCCTGAAATCTCAAAAGAGACCATAACTCACAGGTGGATGGCCAGGAAAAGTTCACAAACAGCCACGGAAATATCTGTTAGGCCGTGTACATCAAAGCCAGAAAGACTTGACTTTCCGGTGCGGGTAGCCTATGTATCCTTCTCTGTATACCCGTGTTTGCAAAACCGAAAAAGAGTATTCCATTCTGTTATTGCATTATCACCAGAACACCTTCAAATCTTCAATACTTTAAACAATATTCCATTTTGTTACTCGGTATGTTTTGTTACCACCGGGCCGCACTTCTTGCATAACTTGTTGTACGACATGTTTTATCACCTCTTATGTCAGAAAATAGCTAGTGCTCAAAAGTTTAGGGGAAGCATTAGCCTAGAGAGTTAAAAAGTTTATGGCATGTTGGTTAGTTCTACCATATCTCGATTTGTTTAAATTCGCTGCATTATGGTACCTGCTGGGTTGAATATTTAACCGTTTCATTGCTCTAATTATATCTGTCTTGTTAACACTTCAGACTAATACTATCTTTTGAGTCGCACAGGAACAAAATTCTACATGACTTCAATACAGTTACTTGAACAGAACATTGGATCGAGTTTTGTTCTGCATGCACTAAAAAAACACCTGTCAATGTTGTAACAAAACCAGCAGACCGTAAACAAAATCAAACACGAGCAATGACCACTCGTGTAACAAACGCAATCTGTACTAAACGCTGTATAGAAACCTAGTCAAAATGATACTTAACATATTTATAGATCACCTTAATCGATTATCTACAACATTCAAAACATCACAAACGGAAACAAGCAAAATCGTTCAAAACATTTCCTCAAAAAGTGGGTCGTGGATACAAATAATAAGAGAGCACCACAACCAACTTCGCACCTTAATGCCACCACATCAGGGCCTACAAATATACCCCACAAAATCAAATCACACAAGTCACATAGGCCCCACATAAGACCCTTGTTACGAATAATCTAAACCCCATCCATTTACAGCCCGTTTAGTTTATAGAACATCATTTGGTTGTATATGTAATCATAAAGTGCAAAATGTCTTGTTAGGCTAACTAAAAGGACATTATAACTGAAATTAACTTATTGTCCATAATCGTGGTTCATATGACATAGCTTCCTTTGGGCTCAAAGATAAGAGAAATAAGATGCTCAACTCAAGTTGCAATAAGTTAGGGCAGGGGTAACAAACCAAAGTTCATTTAGACCCAACAATTTCTCCGGATACCCTTGTTTGGCAAACCCGCAAAACCGCAAAACAACTTAGTATTACATTATCACTAGTACACCTTTAATCCTTTTAACAACATTCCATTCCAGTGTCTTATACTTGTCAGCATATAACTATCATAAGTCACATCTGGAACACACAAAACAAGTCATCTTTTCGATATGTTTCCTAGGTGAATGTTGTAAGGTGCCCTGAAATCTCAAACTCAGACCATAACTCACAGGTGGATGGGTAGGAAAAGTTCACAAACAGCCATGGAATGGAAATATCTGTTGCCGTGTACATCAAAGCCAAAAAGACTTGACTTTCCGGGTGCGTTTAAGAAGCTCACTACCCCGAGCAAGAAGCTCTTGGTTACACATTCCAAGAAAGTTTTCTTCAAGGAGAAGACCCTCACAGTAACCATTGCTCTTTCCATTGTTTTTATTCACTTTGACCCCCTATCAACTGGTATAACTGCTGCTATATTACAGACTTCTTTTAATGCTCTTGCTTTTAAAGTTGCAGCTCCACGTAAAGCTGTTAAACACGAATAGTTTACACATTAGCCAGATTACAAACTCACCTTTCAGGTTTTTCAACATGTGGCTGATATAGAATTATAAAAAAAATTAAGAAAAAAAAGTTTACCAGTTGCAGAAGCAGCAGTGAGAGTTAGTATATCACCATGAGACTTGACGTTAACAGCAAAATTACCCGCAGCAATGAGATGTTCGCGTTCAGCTCTCATAGCCTTTGCAGCGTCGACACACTGGGCCACAACCAAGGAGGCAGCTGAGGAAACAGCCATGTCTGTTTTGGCCATTTGCTCGTCTTTTCCGGAAGCTGATGCGGTTGCTGTGGCAGATACGATGGTAGCTACAGCTGCTGCTACACCAGCAACAGAAACCGCTGCATGAAGTTGGGCATTGTGGGCTCTTGTCTCTTCTTTCTTTTAACCACCTTCCAACTGTTTTTCCAGCTGGCATGTTGCTGCCACTTGCGCCACAACCACCACGGGCATTGGCGAAGAGGGGTTGTAGAGTGTTGTTTGCTCGAAGATACTGCAATACAATGCAAAACCATGAAATCAGTATGCATACAAATTTGTTTGTTTGACCCATAAAGTCAATACTTGACTTTCAATAGTCAAACTATCTACTCGTTTTAATGTATCATAAAAATACTGATTTTACATACGAATATTGCTCTTTTAATGTGGCTATTGTCTCGATGTATTTAAGGGGATGTGATCCAGTATACCTACTAGCTACTAATAAGTTTATAACAACTCCTGTGTACTATGAAATATTAACGTTTTAAAACCCCACTGTACACGCACCGCAAATATAAGAATACAGAAAAACTAGATTGTTTATGAAGCACGCCCAAATTTTGAGCTAGTCGTTTAAGACTAATTTTGTAACTAAACACATGGTTTGTATCGAGCCAGACCGATACCTAGTTTAGGACTATTTCTTCAAAATAACTCCAAAACAACACATTTGACATTTTCTTTAGGGTTTATTTATTTATTTTTTTTTTTTAATTTCAGTGTTTATAACACACCTACTCATGACATGTACAAGTCAAACTTATCTAGTTAAAGACCGGTGATAGGTGTGTAAACACCCATCTTTTCTACCACTTAATTACAATAATAACCGGACCAAAACGTGTATTTTATGTCTTTTATGTCGGAATTATGCGTGGTTTGTGTTTTTGTTGTGATTTAGGACGAAAAGGTGAAAAGTGGAGAAAACATGGAAATTCACGGGCATATACGGACTTTTATTGAAGAAAAAGATGAAAGGCGAAGTCGAGAAGTCAATAGTGGAAAAAGAACGGAAGTCCAAGACCAATTCTGAAGATTTATCGAAGAAAAAGTCAAAAGACGGAAGTTTATCAAAAGCCGAAAAACTCTAGTCTATTTCATTGAAGAATTTAAAGACGAGTTCAAAGAAATCCCGAGCCTCAAGTCATAAGAGTCCAAGTTTAAAGAAGATTAGAAGGAAAAAGGACTAATGGTGCAATTAGTGAAGACTATATGCTTAAGGGCTTAATCTTGCAATTAACAAGAAATAAAGGAGGGGAAGAAGTTTCCTTAGTCCTCCCCTATAAATAGATTAGGATTGTTACTTTTTCATGTTGTTGGCTAAGTGTGACAATTAGCTCTTCCACCATTTACTTACCTTGTCATTTACTTTCCTTGTCAAATTTAAATACCTTGTCTTGCACCTTAAATTCATTTAATTCCAAGTAAGTTTTCATTTTAATTCTTGTCAATCTTTACTTTTTCTTGTCGATCTCTTATCTACCTTTCTTAATCTTTGATTTATATGTTTGTGTTTATGTTCATGTTCATGCTTTTATTTTGATCAAAATGGTTTTTGATTATTGTGGTTAAACTTGTTTGTTTTATTGATTTTAACTGTTGATTGTGTTTACTGTTGATTCGTCATTAGTTTATTTAAATCGTGTGTTTTTATTTTGATTAAATTGTTATTAGATCTGCTGTTACTGTATCCCCTTGTTCTTCGGGAGTGTTTGTTTTGTTTCTGATCTTTCAGGGAATCTTCCAAACCAAGAAGGAGAGAAGGCTTCATTCGGAACTCCAAAGTTCCGAGTCAAGGCTTTCATCCGGAAGATTTTAGGACCAGCAAAACTTCCGAGTAAAGCTTGTTCATCCGGAACATCCAAAGTTCCGGACGAAGGATAACTTCCGACTCAAGAGTTATTCATTCGGAACTCAAAAGTTCCGAACCAGAAAAGCTTCATTCGGAACTCAAAAGTTCCGGATCAAGCAATTCATTCGGAACTCCAAAAGTTCCGGATCAGTGATCATTCATTCGGAAGTTTCCAAAGTTCCGAACCAAGGGCTGTTCATTCGGAACTTAAAAGTTCCGAATAAACTTCCGGATCAAGGGGCAAGTTCCGATTCAAGAAGTGTTCATTCGGAAGTCTGAAACTTCCGAATCAAGGGGCTTCATTCGGAATCTTCCGAATCAAGGGTGACCAAAAATTTCCGAATCAAGGCAAATTTTAGAAGTTCCGAATCAGTAAAGTTCCGAACGTAGGATTGTTTTGGATAAATGACATATTCAGATCAATTTGTTCCGGATCAAGGATTTTGGTAATATTCCAAGCGAAGAAGAATCATTCCAACTGAAGGTGACATTCCGGACGAGTGATTGTTCCAAACGATGGATAATTCCGAATGAGTTGTATTCAGGTTCTTATTAGCTTTTGTCTTTGATTTTTATTTTTAAGCTTTATTTTTCCTGCCTTTTGTTTAATTGCACTTTAAAATTATTTGTCTTAGCTTTATTTTAGTGTTGCCTTAGTTTTAGTCGCGCTTTAAGTTTGCATTAGATAGATTTAAGTTACGTCATTTACTTTAGTGCCTTTTAATTTCAGTCACGCTTTTAAATACCTGCACTTTTACTTTAATTAGACTCAGATTTACTTTAAAAGCACCCTTACTTTAAAGTCTTGCACCTTTTATTTTAAAACACTACAACGACACATCTTTGATTCCACCAAAAACAATAGAGTCACATAGAGAGCCTAGATCAGTTCGTTAAGATTGACGGTTTTCTGTGAGAGACACGTTGCTTTTTGGGATCCGCTCACTTGTGAACGTTATTTTTCTTGCCTAAAAATTCAAAAACATCATAAAAATTAAAAATTGATAAAAAAAACCATAAAAATTAAAAATTTCAAAAAATCCAAAAAGATTTTATCTTTCTTGTGTATATATATTGTCTTTGTGTTTGGTTTTGTATTCTTTTGCATTTTCAGGTGTATGCGTACTAGATCTTCCAATTATCAAGAGCCCGAGACTCAAGAAGATTTAAGTATGGTAGGTGTTAACAACAACATTCCACCGCACCTCAATAATAATAATAACAACAATGTTCTCCCACAGCCCGATCTTCGGACCATGGAGGAACTTTGTCAACCAACGATGTTTGGACGAGGATGACCGATTGCGCCGATGCAAATCAACGCTCCTGAGTTTTCGTTGAAGCACCACATGATTCAGCAAGTACAAACAAACCCATTTAGAGGATTGCCTGATGATGATGCCAACAAACACCTCGACAAGTTGATTACAATCACCCAAAGCATGAAGTTGCCTGGGGCCACAATGGATGTTCTTCGCCTACAACTCTTTCCACATACTTTATCGCATCATGCCGAGAAATGGTTTGATCGTCTCCCGAAGAATTCTATTCACACTTGGGATGATATGACTCAACGATTTTTATCGCGCTACTTTCCACCATCCATGGTCACAAGCCTTCGCAATCAGATCAGCGGTTTCATGCAAGACCCTGATGAATCTCCTTTTGACGCTTGGGAGATATATAATGTCTTGATCGATAGATGTCCAAACCACAACATGCTCCCTGTAACCTTAATCGATACTTTCTACAACGGTTTGACTTTTCGAGATCGTGAT
This sequence comes from Glebionis coronaria, assembly GCA_025667525.1. Lineage (NCBI taxonomy): Eukaryota > Viridiplantae > Streptophyta > Magnoliopsida > Asterales > Asteraceae > Glebionis > Glebionis coronaria. Next base: position 608,873,839 of record CM046879.1, read on the forward strand.
ATGATTAATGCAGCCGACGGTGGCACATTCATGAAAAGGAGACCCGAGGAGTTTAGAGAGCTAATAGAGAACATGACTACTCATCACAAGAACTGGGATTCCTCTGCTTCTTCTAGGAACACCCCGAGAGTCAATGTTTCCTCTACCTCAGCAAACCCTGAGATGACCGAACTCACCCGCATGATGGCTGAAATGAGCAAAAGTATTACGCTTCTCGCTTCAAACCAACAACAACAACAAGTTAAAGCGGTTGCTAATCCTTGTGAAACATGTGGCGGTCCTCACTCATACACCGATTGTCCTTCGACACAAGGAAATCCGGAAAATGTGTATGCTGCTTACGGTAATTATTCACCGGAAAATTACCAAGCTAGACAACAAGGGGATAGAAATCTGCTGAGTTACCGTTCCAACAATTACTTTTCACCCGGTTTTTCTCCTCAAAACCAAAATCCCGCCAACAACTACAATCGAAGCAACCAAATCCCACCTCGTGCTTCTAACCCTTATCAACCACCCACCCAACAAAACCCACCCATTAATCCCGATGTTGATGCCATCATGAGAACTCAAGGTGAGCAAATCAAGAATCTACAGAGCCAAATAATCAATTTGAAAGGAGATATCTTGAAGCAAGGAAATGACATCAGAACCGAGGTTCGTGATAATATTCAATCCTCCTTCAGCACTCAAACGACTGAATTAAAGAATCTATTGGCTAGTTTCTTGCCCGAAGCTCAACCTTCTTCTTCGGGTTCTCTACCTTCAAACACCGTCACTAATCCACGAGCTAATGTGAGTGCTATAACTACGCGTAGTGGAATTACCATTGTCAATCCACCTATCCCACCACCATCATCTACACCTCCTCCACCACCATGTATCCCTACTCCTCCTACACCTAGTATTAGTGCACCATTACCGTCTCCGCCTCGTCATGACGATGTCTCTCGGAAGGACCCTTCAACATCACAACCTTTACCAACTACACCTTCACCTTCCCCTTATCAACCTAGAATCCCATACCCTTCTCGCATAGGCAAGACCAACGAGCTAACCAAGAATGATTGTCAAGTATCGAAATATGTGGATATGCTATCTAACATGACCGTCAACATTAGCCTTGTTGAAGCACTTTTCCACATGCCGAAATTTGTCAAAGCATTCAAGAATTGCTTATCAAGAAGGAGAAGCTGATTGAACTCGCCAACACACGCTTAAATGAAAACTGCTCAGCAGTTATTCTTAAAGAATTACCGGAAAAGCTTGGAGATCCCGGTCGTTTTGTGTTGCCTTGCGTGTTCAACAAAACTGAAGAATTTACTGCCCTTGCTGATCTCGGGGCTAGTATAAATTTGATGCCTTTGAGTGTTTGGAAAACACTATCATTGCCCGACCTCATTCCAACAAAGATGACTCTCGAACTTGCAAATCGCACTTTCGCTTACCCCGTTGGTATAGCCGAAGATGTGTTTATCAAAGTTGGCACATTTACTTTCCCGGTCGATTTTGTCGTAGTTGATTATGAAATGGACCCTCGTATTCCTTTAATACTTGGTCGGCCATTTTTTAGAACCGGACGAGCTTTAGTAGATGTGGCCGAAGGTGAGTTAATCTTACGACTCGGGGATGATTCAAAAGTTTTTAAAATGGGGAAGCTTATAGGTAAATCCTTTGGAAGCCGTGAATCAGTGAATATGATTAATGTGCTCGATGACTTTACCGTCTACGACAATCCTCTATTCGACTCTTCCATCGATAATCCACTCTTTGAAGATAATGTGGATGATTCTCACTCCACTTTGGAACCTTCTCCCATTTATGATTCTCCATCGGTCTTTGATGCTTATGATGATGATGATTCTAGCTCAGATTCGGATGATTTTGATTGTACTTTTGAGTATCCCGAGCTGCCCACTTTTGATGATTTTGATGAGGCTGATACTCTCTCGAGCGATTCTTCACATGATGAAGATCCTCTGCCATCACTCGATCCTACTTTGGACGATTACTCATTTGAGGAAGATTTCTCTGAATTACTTCCCTCATGAGAGTGATGCTCCTCCTTATGACTTTGAATATTATCGTCTTGATCCTACTTTGGATTTGAAGAGCATTCTATCAAAGGAGAAGAAACCGGTCGACACCGAAATCCGTTACACATATGATTTGACACCTCTTTGTCCCACTTCTGAGGACGAGGTTGTGCTTCTTTGCGGATCTTCTTCACACTCGGCTGAGCCTGAGTGCTATTTTCCCTTAAAGGAAAAGGTGTTCGACCTCGGTATTGAAGTCTTTAAGCCATCTCAGTATCCACCTGATGAAATAAAAGGAAAAATCTTTGGACATTTTGAAGACATGCTTGCACTTCACCCTTGCTTCCACCGTGCTCCATCGCTGCTTAAGGGAACCCTGCCACTTCTTCTTTGGCTTGCCTTGTTCGCCTTAAGCTTGTGTTATTTGCTCGATGAAAACTATGTCTTTGATCCTGGTGGATATGTTTCATGCTTCTTCCGTTGATGATCAAGGTCGAGTCAGGCTCACGACTCGGTTAACAAAAACCAAGCGCTTCTTGGGAAGCAACCCATGCATCTATCTTTCCGCTTTCTTTATCATAAGTGTAGGGGGGAGACCCTTTGGTTTGCTATTTCCTCTCCTCACTTCTTAATCAGGGATTCGAGCTTCAATAATCCACTCTTGATGATTCTTGACGACCCGTGATTCCGTGTTCTACTTCTTCCTGGTTCTATCCTAAACTCTTTTCGATTCACTATTTTATATTTTATCAATATTAAAATAGGAATCTCTTTAGTTGTCTTTTCCTTAGCAAAATTTAAACAACGTGCACAATGTCCTAAGTGTAGGGGAGTTTACTCCCATATGCTTAAAGATTGAGGACAATGTTTATCTTAAGTGTAGGGGGACTTCTATCGAAGTTAAGTGGTCTTTTCCTTGTATTTGTCCTCATTTTAACCGGAAAATCAATTTTTCGACATTTTTCAAAATTTTTGATCTATTTTGGCCTATTAGTTTTACCGTCGTATAGTTATTTTCTTTCTTTGCTAGAATAAATGTTTAATAAGTGGTTTTAATTTTCAAACGTTGTGAATCTTTTGACTCAACCCGAGTTTACTCAAGCTAGTATCCTTAACGTGTTTAAGTCAAGTTTTGCTAGGCTTTTATATAGGGAGCTATAAAACGCGAAAGTCTTAACTCTCACGGGTTAAGAACAAGAACTTTTCACAAGTTCCTATAATTGATCCTAGAGAGTCGTTTATCAAGGGAACTTTAAAATGCGATTTCTAAACTTGAAAAAGTCCAAGAATTTGCAAGATCCTATAGGCGACTCGAAAACCCAAAACTTTGATTTAAAAGGCTAAGTATCCACGAGTCTCATTACTTGAGATTTTAAACTGTGGAGAACGAGAGATGATAGAGCCAATTATAAGTCCGGTATTCTTTCGTGAATTTATGTGAGTTAATTATGAGCCTATTCTCCCATCGCTTGCTAATAATTTATCTGCTAATAAATAAGGTTGTACGATTTGAAAGGTTACTTAGCTTCTAGCCCCAGATCGTTTAAAAGTTGCTCGGTATGGATTAGAGTTCATAGCCAAGGCATAACTTATTGAAGCAGGACGCGAAGATTGGCGAGTCCAAAAAGGCCCTAACAAGGCATGATGGCTATATTTTGTTGCTAAAGATCCAAAGTGATGTGAAGAATCATTTATCAAAAATCAATATGAAGGATCAAGACACACGACGAAAAGCAAATACTCCCCAAAAGTCATGGAGAAGTGTATCCGAAAAGACCCTAACAAGGTATGAGGATAAATAGATCCAAGTCATATAAGGAGGCGGATCGTTATATATCAAAGTCCAAAATAAAGATTGGAGAAAAATGAAGAAGTCGTGGTCCAAGTATGAATCTCTCAAAACTTCAAGTGAAGAAATTCCTATATGAAGAGAAGACCATTATTTCATGAACGTCTCTCAAGATTTGAAGTATGAAGTCGCTGCCAAATATCGGTCCGAGAAAGGTCTCAAATCGCGAAGCGAGTTATGCCAAGATATGAACTTTATGAGGTCCCGAGAAGCAGTTTTAAAAGATTTGGTCCTTTAGCTAACTATTGATTAAATCGTTCACCTTATTTTCAGACTAAATAACTATCGAAATAAGTCAAACAATGCATCCTCGTGATCATTCAAGACAACAATAAAATATAAGAGATACCCCTAGGAATAAGGGAGTCTAAGTGAGTAATTGGCCCACGTGAGTTCGTGATAGTTTACTAACTTATAATAACAATGATCTCGTTTTTAAGCTTGGTTTGGAGAAAGTGAAAACTTGAGGATGATGATTATTCATAACATTTCCAAAACCCAAGGTATGCTTTTGATTTCTTTATTTTGTATGTCTTTAACTTTCTATCTCTTTAATAAAGGCCAACGTGGATTGATTATGATGGAAAGTGTAATCTTGCTTTGTAACTAGTGCATTGCATGAGGACATTGCAATGGTCAAGTGTAGGGGATTTGATAGGTGTGTAAACACCCATCTTTTCTACCACTTAATTACAATAATAACTGGACCAAAACGTGTATTTTATGTCTTTTATGTCGGAATTATGCGTGGTTTGTGTTTTTGTTGTGATTTAGGACGAAAAGGTGAAAAGTGGAGAAAACATGGAAATTCACGGGCATTTACGGACTTTTATTGAAGAAAAAGATGAAAGGCGAAGTCGAGAAGTCAATAGTGGAAAAAGAACGGAAGTCCAAGACCAATTCTGAAGATTTATCGAAGAAAAAGTCAAAATACGGAAGTTTATCAAAAGCCGAAAAACTCTAGTCTATTTCATTGAAGAATTTAAAGACGAGTTCAAAGAAATCCCGAGCCTCAAGTCATAAGATTCCAAGTTTAAAGAAGATTAGAAGGAAAAAGGACTAATGGTGCAATTAGTGAAGACTATATGCTTAAGGGCTTAATCTTGCAATTAACAAGAAATGAAGGAGGGGAGGAAGCTTCCTTAGTCCTCCCCTATAAATAGATTAGGATTGTTAATTTTTCATGTTGTTGGCTAAGTGTGACAATTAGCTCTTCCACCATTTACTTACCTTGTCATTTACTTTCCTTGTCAAATTTAAATACCTTGTCTTGCACCTTAAATTTATTTAATTCCAAGTAAGTTTTCATTTTAATTCTTGTCAATCTTTACTTTTTCTTGTCGATCTCTTATCTACCTTTCTTAATCTTTGATTTATATGTTTGTGTTTATGTTCATGTTCATGCTTTTATTTTGATCAAAATGGTTTTTGATTATTGTGGTTAAACTTGTTTGTTTTATTGATTTTAACTGTTGATTGTGTTTACTGTTGATTCGTCATTAGTTTATTTAAATCGTGTGTTTTTATTTTGATTAAATTGTTATTAGATCTGCTGTTACTGTATCCCCTTGTTCTTCGGGAGTGTTTGTTTTGTTTCTGATCTTTCAGGGAATCTTCCGAACCAAGAAGGAGAGAAGGCTTCATTCGGAACTCCAAAGTTCCGAGTCAAGGCTTTCATCCGGAAGATTTTAGGACCAGCAAAACTTCCGAGTAAAGCTTGTTCATCCGGAACATCCAAAGTTCCGGACGAAGGATAACTTCCGACTCAAGAGTTATTCATTCGGAACTCAAAAGTTCCGAACCAGAAAAGCTTCATTCGGAACTCAAAAGTTCCGGATCAAGCAATTCATTCGGAACTCCAAAAGTTCCGGATCAGTGATCATTCATTCGGAAGTTTCCAAAGTTCCGAACCAAGGGTTGTTCATTCGGAACTTAAAAGTTCCGAATAAACTTCCGGATCAAGGGGCAAGTTCCGATTCAAGAAGTGTTCATTCGAAAGTCTGAAACTACCGAATCAAGGGGCTTCATTCGGAATCTTCCGAATCAAGGGTGACCAAAAAGTTCTGAATCAAGGCAAATTTTAGAAGTTCCGAATCAGTAAAGTTCCGAACGTAGGATTGTTTTGGATAAGTGACATATTCAGATCAATTTGTTCCGGATCAAGGATTTTGGTAATATTCCAAGCGAAGAAGAATCATTCCAACTGAAGGTGACATTCCGGACGAGTGATTGTTCCAAACGACGAATAATTCCGAATGAGCTGTATTCAGGTTCTGATTAGCTTTTGTCTTTGATTTTTATTTTTAAGCTTTATTTTTCCTGCCTTTTATTTAATTGCACTTTAAAATTATTTGTCTTAGCTTTATTTTAGTCTTGCCTTAGTTTTAGTCGCGCTTTAAGTTTGCCTTAGATAGATTTAAGTTACGTCATTTACTTTAGTGCCTTTTAATTTCAGTCACGCTTTTAAATACCTGCACTTTTACTTTAATTAGACTTAGATTTACTTTAAAAGCACCCTTACTTTAAAGTCTTGCACCTTTTATTTTAAAACACTACAACGACACATCTTTGATTCCACCAAAAACAATAGAGTCACATAGAGAGCCTAGATCAATTCGTTAAGATACCGAGAACACGAACTTTAATTTTCTTACTGGGCAAAAGCCAGTTATTAACCGGTAACAAGTTGTAACCATATATGTCATTTTTAGAAGGTTTGGTGAAAAGTTTGTAACTATTTCATTACTTATTTTATTACTGTCATGAATGGGATTGGACATCGGACCACATTTCATTAAAGTCATTTAGTGAAACTTGGGATACTATACCAATACCATTATTAATTTAGATATAGTCAGATGATAAAAAGTCTAACTGCCCAGACCCGGGGGTGTCATCTTACTACCTCTGGTTGCACAATATAACCATTCTCCACAATACAAAACCTTTTCTTCAAAATACTCCGTAGCTAGTCAATTAATAAAAGAAAGAAATGAAAAATATGGATGGCTTGAGTTTTGCATTTAAATTGAGATATTCAGTATTGATGCGTATTTGAAACTTTAGAATAGGTCCCCTGTTTGGTTTCATGTTTATCACTTGATTAAAACTTTAACAAAAACAAAAAAGAATCAATGTAAATACTTTTGAACTTTCAAAACAAAGGGCGTATTTGATGAACATAAAGAGAGGTAGAAGGAGTCGGTGGATAGAAACAAGAAAAGAAAAACCGAACCTTATCTTCGTAAAATATTCATCTTTGTAGATATCTTGATTATTTAGAAAAGAAAATTGACCATGATTAAACATTATTTTGCAAGATATATTAGTAAATTATGTCATCTATTTTTTTTGTTACATGATAATTTATGCACCAAATGATTTATGTTATACTGTAACGTATTTAATTTTTTTTAGAAAAATTCAATTTTGATTATTTAGATGCGGCTAAAAAACAAACAATATTATTTGATTCAGATTCAAATATTCACACCTAAGATTCAGACGTATAAATCAGATTCAAATTTAGATCCTCTCAATAAACAAACAATACCTAAGTTTGAAAGGAAAACAACATTGATTTCTTTATTACTCCCTCCTTCCAAAAATTATTATCACAAGACAAGAATTACACAGTTTAATAAAAACATAATTATTACAGTTTTCTCTCTTACTTTGTAGAAAGACGGTTTTACCTTTAATTAATCAAATTAAAACCTTTTTAATATTTGTAATAATAACTACAAATAAGGGTAATATAGTAAATTCGAACTAAATTGTATACTATTTTTATAAGTGGACAATAATTTTAGAACGGACGAAAAAAGAAAAAATGACAATATTTTTTATACGGAGGGAGTATACTTGTAAACATATAACTATCATAAGTCACAACTGGAACACACAAAACATGTCATTTTCAAGGTGCCCTGAAATCTTAAAAGCGATCATAACTCACCGGTGGACGGCCAAAAAAAGTTCACAAACAGCCACTAAAATATCAGTCAGGCCGTCTACATCAAAGCCAAAAAGACTTGACTTTCCGAGGCGGGTAGCTTGTGGACCCGTCTTTGTATACCCGTGTTTGCAAAACCAAAAAAGTGTGTTCCATTCTGTTACTGCTCGGTATGTTTTGTTACCACTGGGCCCCACTTCTTCTATAAGAGTGAAAGGAGTGGTCACACCACCACACCAAAAAACACCCCACCACTTTAGTTTTTTTCACTTCCACATCCACACCAAAAACAAACATGTTATCATCACACCATTTCCACACCAATTTAACCATTTTTTCACTTTTTTCCAAAAACTACCCTCAATAATTAAATTTATTCAAATCCTAATTTACTTTATTCATTCAAATTAAAAACATTAAAACATAAATAAAAACATAACATATCAAATAAAAAAATACAAATGACATAAAATGAAAAGGCTAATCCTCAATTTCTTCGTCTTCATCTTCATCTTGATTATGTCGTGCCCAAAGGTGTTCCATAAGGTTTCGTTGAAGTGAAAGATGCGAATTTTTATCCCGTAACTCTTTTGTTTTGGTACGGTTCGTGTCATGTCTATCTATCCAACGATGTTGCATTCTTGTCGAAGGATTAACAAACAAATCATTAGTATCATCAACACGAAATTCGGCTTCATGTTCTTGTCCGATCGCCATTTCTTGATATTCTAAAATCATGTTATGCAGTAAGATGCAACTATACATGACTCTACTAATGGTGGTTACTCTGTATGACCGAGTCGGTTGACGTAATATTCCCCAACGTCCTTGAACAACACCAAAAGCACGTTCGACATCTTTTCGTGCTCCTTCTTGTTTCCTTTTAAAACGTATGTTTTTTGGTTGACTTGCAACCGTGAACGATTTCAAAAAACTAGCCCACTGTGGGTAAATCCCGTCGGCTAAGTAATACCCGTTCTGATAAGTAACCCCATTTACTATAAACAGAGCTACAGGTGCCACGCCATTAAGAAGGTCTGTTAATGCAAGTGATGCCTAAAAACATTATTAGTGATAACTAATCTTTCTTAGTTTTGATCACAACAAACCATACAACACATTTAGTGTAAAACACAAAATGAATTATTTAACTAACACTATCATTAAGGTAATAATCATATCACTAACCTTTCTTAATCATACTTAGTGATCATCAAAATGATTATCCTTAAAACTCACTTTTGTTAATAAGACAAAAGACTTTTTAATAAACTTTATTTTTTAGAAAATGTTTTATTAAAATGGAAAATGAAAATTTGAAAATGGCATATTCCAAATGCTGTTAGAATATCCTTTGAAGGGTTCAAATACCTCAGATATTCCCACCCCACTAAAAGACAAAAAACGGAGCGGAGTCTAGTGGCGGTACCTTAAGTACCTACGCGGTACCTTAGCGATATGGTACCGCGGGGTGAGATAAGGTACCGCGCACAGCAGCCGTTATAGATCCGTTGTAACTTTTTCACCTTTAAATAGTGGGTCAAATCTCATTTTCCAGCAAGCCTCTTGGACGTTTTTCTCAGCCCTCTTTCTATTTTCTATAGCATAATCATTAGTAAATGATCACTTAAATTGTTAAGGATGTTTACATATGATTATCCTCTTGATCCCCTCCTTTACCATGTCCAATGAGAAGATCACTCACTCACTAGTATAGTGATAAAGATGAATCTATGAGCTAGTCATATTCATCATGATACCCTTTTTGTTTTAGGTCAATCCAATGTATTTATGAATACTTGGACTAGTTGTGTTCATCCAAGTTATTTGTGGATACTTGGATTTGTTGTATACATCCATTGCATATGTGTTTGCTTAGATTTGTGTTGTGTAAATCCAAGCTACATGTGTGTACTTGGATAAGTCTAGTTGAGTTGTAATAGATTTGATTTGGAGTTCTCACTAAACTATAAAGTGATGTGGTTGTGTCTTGTGAGTTCTCACTAAACTTTAAAGTGATTAGTAGTTGTGTTGTGTGAAGTTCTCACTTAGCTTCAAAGTGAAGAGTCGTGAAGATTGGTTCTAGCTTTCGATTAGAACTCGACATCTAGCCTTGTGTCGTAAAATGGTGAAGTAGGCAACGTCGTGAAGGTTGGTTCTACCTTAAGATTAGAACCCGACATCTAGCCTTGTGTCGTTAAATTGTGAAGTAGGCAACGTCATGTAGATTGGTCCTAGCTAAAGATTAGGTCTCGACATTTAGCTTAGTGTCGGAAAATAATGTAAGCAACGTTGTAAGGTTTTCTCCGCCGAGAAGGGAGCTTGTGGATATAGTGGAAATCTCGAGTAGTTGTACTCGAGGAGTGGAGTAGAAACAAGGATAGAGCCTCGTTGTCGAACCACTATAAATCTTGGTGTCTTCCCACTAGGTTGTCTCCTTCCTTACTATTTACTTGTTTCATTATCATTATACTTGCTTATTATCCTTGCTAGTGCATTTCAATTGAACCTAATCATTATGCAACTTAGCCTCAAGTAAAAGATAGTTTTGATACAAACCAAATTGAAAGTAATTTTAATTTGGTCACCAATCGAAGAGAAACTATTCAACCCCCCCCCCCCTTCTAGTTTCTACAATTGGTATCAGAGCGATGGTCACTCAAGATCTTTGAAGTATATTGTACTTTGAAACTTGGATCGATCCATTGTCTCCTCAAATTAGAAGGTCTAGTTGTACTAAAGTTTCTCTTTGGTCAAAACTATATTTTCTTTGAAAATAGGTCTTTTAATTGATAATATTGCATCCCACTTAAGATTAGTAGCCTTTATGCATTTTAGATATACTTTTGAAATGTATCTACTAGTTTGCATCTTGCTTTGTGTAGGTACTCATGAAGATCAATCAATTAATTGGTTATTGATTGAGTTACTTGCACTTTTAGAAGAATCATCTTCATTGATCTTTAACATCTTTGAATGATGATACCAAGATGATTGGGAATGATACTAGTCCTTGAAGACTTAGTACTCATCATAGTCATTGATTGGGCATAGCACTTATTCCTTCATGGATTGCTCTTTGTGGCCAAGGTACGCTTTCGTTCTTCCACACGCCCTTTGATCATTCTTTTGATCATTACTTGACTATGTGCTTGTTCTCGGCATCCTTGCCTTGACATTTATTTGTGGTTTATGTTTCTTTTCTTTTATCCTCTCAAACCTTCATTGCTTGGATACTTGACTCACTATGGTGATGTAGAGTGAGTTAGTAGAAGCTTAAAGTATCAAGCATGATTTCCATGGTTTACACCCATACGGTTAGTAGGCCCTTTGTGGGAGAGAAAGTGAATTAATACCTTGCTCATATTTTAGTTTAGACTAAGACTATTATTGAAAGTGATCTTAGTCTATACTTGAATAATTGCTTTGTGCTTATTCATTACCAAAGCCATTTATCGTTTCGCCTGAAAGGCACGTCTTAAACCACTATATATGACACAAGCTCTTCGTTACAACTACTTAAAGATTGTCATTAATCCCATGAGCATTGATCATAGTCTTGATTCACTTCTCTGGAGTAGTCGTTTGTCCGTTTCGGTTCTTTTCGATCTTGATTTAACTCGTAATCCTTCATTAAGGCATATTTCTTAGTGTTATGATGATCCAATGATATTCTAAAAGGCTCATGATTTAATTTTAAGTATTTTAGAAAAACTGGATTTTCAAAATTTGGCTTTTTTTAGAGATAAAAACCTGCCTCTGTAGGCGGTTCCTTATCTCCGCGGCTCAAACCCGCGGTTCCTTATCGATAAGGTACCGCGGGCAGTAACTTTTGTCAGAGCGCCAGTTTGAGTTTTTTATTCTTTTTCAAACCAAACTCTCTCTCTCCCAAAAACACACAGCCGACGGGTTTTACCTTTTCCACCATTGTTGAAGCTTCCAAAACCTTCAATCACTCAAATTAATTGATTCCAAGTTGTGGGTTTCACTCATCCTTCATCTAACATCAATTAATTGTAAGTATTTTCTTTCAATTTCATCTATTTTGTTCTAGGGTTCATCCTTTCATAATTAGGGATTTTTAAAATTGAAATTGAATTAAAACCTTAATAGGAATGTGGGTTGACATGGTAATCTTACTATGATTCCTTAGGTTGATATTCATCAAGATTTCACTAAAACCCACTTGTAGAACAAATCCGAATTTAGGCTAAATGATTTTGGTTGAATGATGGATTTGAGATGAACCCATGAACAAGTAGGTAATGACATTGTTAATGCTTACCTAAAAACCTGTTTTGAAAAACCAATGTTCTAATCCATTGTTGATCTAACATAGATCATGTGTTCTTGGTTAATGATGGAATAGACACATTGTGAACATGAAAATGATATGGATTCAATCATATGTTTGTCAAGAAATTGATATAACACATTTTCATTTTTCGTTTTCCTTTTTTATTTTTCATATGAGTGATTGGAGAAATATTGTCTTGTGTTTGTATTTAGGTACTTAGTCATGCCTTCTCAATATCAAAAAGATCATCAATTCACTAGAGATTATATGCCCGACATCTCTCAAACCTTTGTTTCCCCTCAACTCCAAAACGCTTTTCCATCCCTTTCCTCTCGTTGTTTCCATGAGGGTTGGATTGTAGATTAAAGAATAGCGGGAGATAATTATATCAACTCTATGTTCGAGCTTATTGGGTTTGATTGTTTGCTTTACATAGACGAGGTAATTTATCCCTTGTTACTTCTTGAGTTCTTTAGTACTTACTCCATGCTTGAAATCAACGACCAAATCTTTATTCGTTTCTTGTTGAATGGTCAAATCATTCAATATTTCCTCGATGACTTTGGTGATATTCTTGGTGTGCCATTTGAAGGCACTTGTCGTTTCACGGATAAGTGGAGACTAGATGCTCTCTTGGAGTCAAACGATAAACCTCCAAATGACACCACCAAAGTTGATCTAAATTTCATCCTTGAAATCATCACGAAAGAGCGTAGTGGAAACGTTGTGAGAAGCCTTCATACAAATGTGCGAAATGTGAATAGGTATTAAGTGCTCTCAAGTGACCTTAAGGATTACATGCTCCAGTGGGCAAATATCCTTAGGGAAAATGTGTTTTGTCTTGGTGGGAACCGAGATCATATCCCGGCTTGCATGGGGCATATGTTGTTTTGCCTGTTTACTTCCACCAAGTACAATATTGCATATTACATCGCTCGACGTATAAATTATGCTCTTTCCAAACCCAAAACAAACCTCCCTTATGCTATGCTTCTTACTCGCCTCTTTAGAAGGGTTGGTCAATATTTTCCTCAACTCGATCTTTCTCTCTTTCACCCGGTTCAACGGGTTATGTTGCCTATTCAAGAGGCGTATCAACGAAAGCCAAGAAGTGACCGTGGTTCGAGAAAATCCGACCATCAAGAGCCGGATGAGGAGGACACCGATATGCCACCAAGTGATGGTGATGGCATCGGTCCTAGTTCTCATTTTGACTCTTCGAGTAACTCCCATCCATCCTTAAATCAATTTGAGGATGATTTTGAAGACTTAGATCCTCCTCCTCACCCTTCTAGTGATGTTCCCGAAGATCTCAATATGGAGCATCTTTATCGTGAGAATCTTAGAACTCGGGGAGAATTACATGAACACCGAGTAGAGTCAAGAAAAGGGTTTAAGTATTTGGGAAAGATGATCAAGGGTTTAGGAAAGAAAAGGAGGTGAAGACTTTGAAGTTATGTCAAAGTTTGGATTTGATAGTTAAACATTTGGTTATTAACACTTTGGTTTAGTTGTTTATTAACTTGTGTTGCATGCTTGGATTACTATTTATTTTGATCCTTAATGTTAATTATGCCATATTGTTTGTGTTTTACATAGCTTTGGGCATGCCTTATGATAGTTAGCTTATTAGATTATGATCTGTAGTTAACTTTGGCTTGTGAAACTTTTGGGAAAAATCTGGGTTTATCAAAAACTGGGAAGGGAAATTTTTGAAAACCTTATGGTCGCGGTTCCATTTCGACCCGCGGTTCCTTATCGATAAGGTACCCCCGGTCCTAGATAAGGAACCGCCGGTCACTGTGCACGACAGCATCTTTGCTTTACACTGTTTTCTTAATTTTGTGTAAACCTTGCATGATTTTCAGTAATAAACTGCACATTTCCTAAACTAGGTTACCTAAATTCATTATTCACCTAAAATGATTTTAACCCATTACTAGTTTGGATCATCCCCTCACCCATTTAAACCCACCTTGTTTGCCATGTTCTTCACACATCAAACATACTTCCCTAAACCTTAAAACACCCTAATCAACCATGGTGTGTACCAAAACCTCAAACACTTCAAAGACCTCCACCCCAAGGAAAACACTCAAAATAAGGGTTAAGGTAGCTAAGCCTAACTCCTCACCTTTCTACACACCTAGGAATGAGAATGCTCCTATCCTCATTTCTTCATCACCTTCCCCACCTCTTGCACCTTGCAAGACTTCATCCACCCATGGTACTAACGACTCCATTGGTTCTACCTCCTCTTCATTAAACTCAAGAATGAATGAGCTTTCTTCACCCTTCACTCCAAGTGCACCCTTGGAAGTGACCACACAACCTCAACCAATCCAAAGCATTCCTTTTGGGAATGACTTTGATGACACTTTGGTGACTTCACCATTTACCCCTCACAACTCACCCATTTCACCAACCTTGGAGGATTTACCTCCACACTCACCCATTTCCCCTTTGGGGAACATGCCTCCACTTTCACCCACATCACCCTTGGAGAACTTGCCTCCTCTACCTCCACCCAACTCAAACATCCCAATTTTGGGTGTCCCTCTTTCCCTCCTCTTGGGTGATCCTTACTTTGGGTTTCAACAAACTCATGGTACTAGATGTCCATGTTGTCTCTACAACCACTACATCATCCATAACCTAAGGATGGATATGTATGGACTACATAGAGGTTTGCAAGACTTCTTGCTTGCCTTGTTCTCCATGCCTCCTCCTAGGAGATGAATGATGGAGTTCTTTTAATAAGAGTTTTCAACAACAACAAGCCAAAGAAAACTACTTATCTAGATTTAATGATAAGCTAGCTATGTATTAGTTAGTTTTATTTGTCTTTGTACTTGCCTCATTAATGAATGTTTCATGTTGTTGACTTATGGATTTAGCTTTGTGTGATTCTATCCTTTTGTGCACACTAATCAACTTTAATTTGAAATTAAAATTGAACCTAAATCTATCACAACCCCTAAACTTGACTAAAATTTGGTTCAAAATGATATCTAAATTATTTTGTCACCCTTTATCAAGACATTCTTTGTGAATGTGTTGCTTTATGCAACCCTAGCATATTTTGGTTCTAATAAAGGTAAAATTCTAAGATTTGCAACTTTTTGAAAAAGTCTTAGTTTTTCCCAAAACCCAGGAAAAACATGGTTTAAAGTCCACTGGACGCGGTTCCTTAAAGACCCGCGGTTCCTTAGTGATATGGAACCGCCGGCCCCTATAAGTTACCGCGGCCAGAAAGTGGCTTTTGATGATTTTTTTGTCAAAACTTGTAAAACCCTATTCCCAGTCAAGATTCCTTGTTTACTCAAATTGACTAAACATTCCTTGACACTACACATTTTGTATTCAAATTCTTACCTTGATTACATTTTACTTATACCCCAACCTTGAGATTTCATTCTCACACCTTCCCAACCTTGAGAATTCATTCTCACATAACCTTGAGATATCATTCTCACACCTTCACAATGCCTAACTCCTACATTCCTAACCTTGACATTTCTTTGTCACAACCCCTCTCACCCAAAGCTTCCTCATCCAAGCTTTCAAAGAAACCAAAAATCTCGGTTCGACCCGTTTGGGTTAAGAAGAATGAACCATCTTCGTCCAAACCACCCAAAAACCCTAAGTTTGATGCCATACCCCCATCAAACGATTTTGTGTTGCATCATGGATCCTCGTGTGATTGTTGTCGATATCAACAAATTGAACTTGCTCATGTGTATGAGAAGTTAAATTTTCTTGAATTCTTCCTCACTCGACCTCCTATTCAAGTTTTCTTTCCGGTGGACAAAACTTCGAATGATGCATCGTCGTCTTTTTAGTTTTATTTTATTTTTAGCAATCTTGGAAAATATCACTATTAGACTAGCTTATGCTTAGTGGTTTATTTTCCATATTTATTGCTTTTAGATACTCATACTATGTGTATGACTATCTTCTTTGTTGTTTTTTTATGTAACCTTTGTGTTATTTGTGTGCTATTTCATTAGTTCTATTTTGAGTTGATCTTGGTTAATTTTTTACAATTGCTTATGGGTGATTCCATCAATTCTAAAGCTTTAACCCATTGACAAGCTTATCATCTTCATTGGATTGAAGTTTGATTTTGTCAATTACCTCTTTGGACATACTTAGCAAAATACTTGCTTCTAATTTGAGATTTCTTCTCTTTCTCCCTCTCAAGTTACTTAGTAGGTAGTGATCATATATACATTAGTGTTTCTTTCCTTTCTACTAACCTTTGTGTAGCATGTCACCTTAGCTCACAAACTTGGTGTCCCAAGCAAGGGGGAGCAACCACCAAGGGGGAGCTACTAGCAAACTAGTTAATAATTCCATAGTTTGCGTTTCTACGTAAATGAGTTTATCATTTGTCGTAATCAAAAAGGGGGAGATTGTTAATGCAAGTGATGCCTAAAAACATTATTAGTGTTAACTAATCTTTCTTAGTTTTGATCACAACAAACCATACAACACATTTAGTGTAAAATACAAAATGAATTATTTAACTAACACTATCATCAAGGTAATAATCATATCACTAACCTTTCTTAATCATACCTTAGTGATCATCAAAATGATTATCCTTAAAACTCACTTTTGTTAATAAGACAAAAGACTTTTTAATAAACTTTCTTTTTTAGAAAATATTTTATTAAAATAGAAAATGAAAATTTGAAAATGGCATATTCCAAATGCTGTTAGAATATCCTTTGAAGGGTTCAAATACCTCAGATATTCCCACCCCACTAAAAGACAAAAAACGGAGCGGAGTCTAGTGGCGGTACCTTAAGTACCTACGCGGTACCTTAGCGATATGGTACCGCGGGGTGAGATAAGGTACCGCGCACAGTAGCCGTTATAGATCCGTTGTAACTTTGTCTCCTTTAAATAGTGGGTCAAATCACATTTTCCAGCAAGCCTCTTGGACGTTTTTCTCAGCCCTCTTTCTATTTTCTATAGCATAATCATTAGTAAATGATCACTTAAATTGTTAAGGATGTTTACATATGATTATCCTCTTGATCCCCTCCTTTACCATGTCCAATGAGAAGATCACTCACTCACTAGTGTAGTGATAAAGATGAATCTATGAGCTAGTCATATTCATCATGATACCCTTTTTGTTTTAGGTCAATCCAATGTATTTATGAATACTTGGACTAGTTGTGTTCATCCAAGTTATTTGTGGATACTTGGATTTGTTGTGTACATCCATTGCATATGTGTTTGCTTGGATTTGTGTTGTGTAAATCCAAGCTACATGTGTGTACTTGGATAAGTCTAGTTGAGTTGTAATAGATTTGATTAGGAGTTCTCACTAAACTATAAAGTGATGTGGTTGTGTCTTGTGAGTTCTCACTAAACTTTAAAGTGATTAGTAGTTGTTTTGTGTGAAGTTCTCACTTATCTTCAAAGTGAAGAGTCGTGAAGATTGGTTCTAGCTCTCGATTAGAACTCGACATCTAGCCTTGTGTCGTAAAATGATGAAGTAGGCAACGTCGTGAAGATTGGTTCTACCTTAAGATTAGAACCCGACATCTAGCCTTGTGTCGTTAAATTGTGAAGTAGGAAACGTCGTGTAGATTGGTCCTAGCTAAAGATTAGGTCTCGACATTTAGCTTAGTGTCGAAAATAATGTAAGCAACGATGTAAGGTTTTCTCCGCCGAGAAGGGAGCTTGTGGATATAGTGGAAATCTCGAGTAGGTGTACTCGAGGAGTGGAGTAGAAACGAGTATAGAGCCTCGTTGTCGAACCACTATAAATCTTGGTGTCTTCCCACTAGGTTGTATCCTTCCTTACTCTTTACTTGTTTCATTATCATTATACTTGCTTATTATCCTTGCTAGTGCATTTCAATTGAACCTAATCATTATGCAACTTAGCATCAAGTAAAAGATATTTTTGATACAAACCAAATTGAATGTAATTTTAATTTGGTCACCAATCGAAGAGAAACTATTCAACCCCCCTTCTAGTTTCTACAAGGTCGTCAAATAACGGAGAAACGTCTAAAACATTTATATCATTATTTGCACCTGCTACACCAAAAAACGTATGCCAAATCCACAAATCGTGAGAAGCAACTGCTTCAAGCATTATTGTTGGGTATTTCTTATCACCCCTCCCGTATTGTTCCTGCCATGATACTGGACAATTTCTCCATTCCCAGTGTATACAATCAATGCTACCAAGCATTCCCGGGAAACCATGAACATTATTATGCCTAGTATAAATCTTATGAACGTCTTCAAGAGTTGGTTTTCTCAAATAGTGGTTCATGTACAAATCCATGATACACATATTAAAGAAAAACAAACTTTCATTAACAGTACGTTCGACCAACTGTAAATATTCATCAAACTGGTGGGGCACGCTGCCGTATGCCTGTTGGCGTATGGCAGCAGTGCATTTGAGAATAACACTTGCACTCATTCGACCGGTAGCATCAGGCCAAACTCTAAAGTAATCAAAGTGTTTTGGAAGAGGATTCGCCGTATAATTTTCAATATCATGGACAATTTTTAAAAATAATGTGCGACTCATACGATATCTTTTACGAAAAATATGTAACGGATACTTACAATCATCGATAAAGTAATCCGTCATCAATCGAGCTTCGGCATTGTCACGATCACGTTCAATAACATTTCGGGTGAGCCGGGGTTTGATTTCTTGTTCTTGCAAGTAATTATACGCGCTAACCAACATTTCAATGTCGATTTCATCATCAATGTCAAACGCGGAAGATTAGTACGCCATTATTTTTGTGAGTTTGTAAAATTTTTGTTTGTTAAAATGAAAGATAAATGAAACTTTAAATATATAGAGGTGTTTTGAAAAAAAAATATTAATTCAAAAGGCTATATAGCCGTTGGACACAATAAACAAAAAAACATTTTAAAAAATTTGAGTCAAACGGCTATATAGCTTTGGGGGTTTAATTTGGTTAAAAAATAGTTGGGGGTTTTAAGTATAATTGTCAAAAGGGGGTAAAATGATTTTTCTTTTAAACTCTTTCAACGCGCGTTGGGGGGGGGGGGGGGGGGGGGGCAGCGTCTTCCATGCAAGGGATTGCGGTGTGGTCACACGAGGTAACGCCGGGAAAAAACACCCACGGCGTTACCACTCCTTACGCTCTAATGTCATGTTTTATCACCTCATCTTCGAAGGTGTCACCATATCTATGTCAGAAAAGATTGGAATAAAAGACGCAATTTAGTTATACCCTTTTGACATTCTATATATACCAACCAAAATATAGTTGCGCACTTTTGGAAAGAAGATGGTTGGCTAATATTTGATCTCCTACATATTGCCACGTGTCAGAAAAGGTCACAACAACAGTTTCTGATATGGTGTCTCCTTTGAAGATGGAAGTGATAAAACATGCCATTAAGTTATGGAAGAAATGGGGCCCAATGATCGCAAAACATCATCCTATGATGAAAAACACGATCATGCTTTGCTTTCTAGATTGATATCTCAGGTATATTTCATGTCTTTATCTTTCATTATGACATGATAAACATATATAAGGCGAAAAGTTTTGAAATAAGCGACAAAAGGTAAGCTTATGCAAGATAAGCCCAAAACCAAATAAGCCATAAGGCGGATATGGAAGCCAAAACAAGCAGTACCCCTATGATAATCCAGCTTACTTTATGGGCTTAGCCACCTATTGAAATTTGAAAAAGCTGATAAGTTCACTTTTTGGGCTTATGATAAGTTAAGCCCATGGCTTACCCTAAGCTTATATTTATCTGCTCATAAGCTCAAAAAAGTAAGCTTATCGGGTTTTCCAAATTTTACTAAGACGTTAAGACCATAAGCAGGGGCGGATCCATTAAGAGACAATGGGGTGGCGATGCCTTCCATGGCTAGACAAAAGCGATGAGATTTTTTTATATGCCCCCCATGGTCACAAAACATCATCCTATGATGATGAAGATGATGAAAAACACGACCATAGTTTGCTTTCTAGATTCATGTCTCAGATATCTTTCATTTCTTTATGGAACTTTTATATCAATCTTTGTATTTTCTTGAACAGTTTGTTTCGGCTTATATGGTCGGGTTATGGCTTTTTTGGTTTTGGGCTTATGTTTTTCAGCTCACTTTTTGTAACCCATCAATGTAAGCCTAAGCAAACACCCTGATTGATTATTTCGGCTTATATACCCAACTTATTGCTTATATGGTTTTGAGAGGGTCATGGCCCTCCTGGGTCTCTAATAAGGTCTGTTTCCTTAGTCCCGCTACCCAACCGGCTTTAACTCATATTTGGCTGTATATGAACTTATTCCCGGTCATCCCAGGAATTCTCAAACAGTGACGTTTGACTTTTGGGTCATGACCTCTTTTCAGATTTCTGGACACCTTAAGTCCTTACAAGTTACAACCTTTGCCTAGGTAACGTATCAAAACAATTGCTTGTGTGTTCCAACTTGTGACTTCTGATAGTTATGTGCTTACATGTATACAACATTAGATATTCAAATTGTTTAAGCATTAGATCACATCTCACTAATGAATGAATCAAATAAATGTATTTTAGGGTTGTAATCGAGTCAAGCCAAGCTCAAGCTTTGCAGTGCTTGAGCTCGGCTCAATAGCTCCACGAGTTTCAGTCCTCCATGCTTGAGAAGTAGCTGATACCTCAACAAAGATTTTATCCAATATATCACCCAAATTAATAGTTACAGCTACTTCTACAACTCTGATTATAAATAACAATTTTCATCTCTATTAGCTAGTATGAAGTTCACAATTTTATTCTGTTGGAAAGAAGGTAATCAAATGATTGTTATCTCAAAAGTTATATAAATTCGAGTTCTCTTTCCATCTAAAAAATAACAGTTGGAGAAGTTGAAAAGTGAACCAGAGGAACTGCCTTCCCCTTCAGTCTCCATAACGAAATCAACAATCAATCGTGACTCAACCAATATAAATGACAACGAGGTTACAAAACTGAAAGAAGACAACGAGGAAGACAAAGAAGATAAGATACTAAAAGAGCTTAAGAAACTGAATAGACAGAGTTATATAACAAACTGTCTTCTTTCGGCCATAATTGTCCTGACCGTCACTTGGCAGATATCTCAAGTGTCCATCATACTGAAAGTCAAAGACGGAGTGACTCACCCGTTTCGTTCTGTTGGTTGCTTGTTTATGGGTATGATCAAACGTCCTAAACCAAATGGTAACAATGAAGATACAGATACGTCGACTACATGTAACCGTATCGAATCTTCGCCGGTTCATAGTCTCAGTATTCCTAAGTTCCAACGTGTTGAGATGCCCAAAATCGTCTTTGGCTTTATTTAGAAGCCTGATTTGTATAATGGATTGCATCAAGGACAAGAAGGATTTTGCTTGTTCCGTTTGAGGTTTTTTTTTGGGGGAATATTGTAGATAATTGATTCAGGTGTATTATATGAAGATGCTCTCGATTTTATTTGGTTTTGTTTATAGTGTTTAGTACAGATTGCGTTTGTTATATGACGGGTCATTTCTCGTGTTTGATTTTGTTTAGAATCTGCTGGTTTTGTTACAGCACGGACATGTTTTTTAGTGCGTGCAGAACAAAACTCGATCCAGTGTCCCGTACGAGTAACTGTTTGGAGGTCATGTAGGATCAGAAGTTGTTATGATTCTGTTCATGTGCGACTTAAGAGATGCTCTTAGTCTGAAGTGTTAACAAAACATAACTAGAGCAATGAAAGCCAAAACGGTTAAATATTCAACCCGACTCTAAACATTGATGTTGTCCGGTTCTCATCTCAAACATTCCTTAGTCCCAATCTGAATCGGACAGGTGTTTCTGTTTTTCATAGATAGATCATGGTGAGTCAACCATTAGGAAATCGTACACATTAACAGTAAAGGTAATGGTCGCGCTTCATAATGTAGCAAACTTAGACAAATAGAGATACAAAGTGTTGAATGATATAATCTGATACCCATCTAGTAACCTTGGGGACTTATTGTGTGCATTGTTGTTTTTTCAGTTTGCTACAAGGACACTTAATAAAAGGCTTATTGGAAGAGAGGGGGCTAAAGTGAAGATCTGCTATAGTTTTGCCTTTTGGGCTCAAGCCCAGTCAAAGCCCAGTCAATATACCCAAACGACTATATTGACTTGTCTCATTGTGTTATATGGAGCGACACTCTCATTTCTTGTTTACATCGCCATTCATCTGTGTGTTTTTCAACACACATTAACTTACTCTCTCTCTCTCAAAACTTGATCTCAGAAACTTTGTATTTGTTCTTGTTATTTGATCTCTCTTGTAAAAATATTATCATGTAGATAATAGGGCTACACGTGAGTAGCACTGGTAGCCTCTTTATTTTATTTATGTTTGGTATCTTTTGATCTATTTAATATAAAAGTTTAAGGTTTGAGGTCTCTTGATTCATGTTTTTCTACATGGTATTAGAGCCTGGTTATTGAAAATCGATGAAAAATATTTTTAGGGTTTCAAGTTTTTTTGGGGGTTTTTGATATTACATACTTTTTTGAGTAGATCTGCTATTGAGATAGCAAGATCTGTTAATATTACTTGTTGATTCAAAGTTTTGAGGCCTCAATTTGATTTTGAAAAATTAGGGTTTCTGAGATCTGGTGTTTCATACTTTCTGGTGACTTTATCATACGATTGGTGATATCTTCTTTCGATTAAAGTGATTTTCCCCAAAAAAATTTTCCAAAGAAAAAATTAGGGTTTCATTTTTTGTTGAAAGATTGGTTGATTGGTGGGTTCTTTTCTTAAAAGAACGTTGTTCGTACTGGTGGCTTGAAGTTTTGATCATTTACTTCTAATTTTCCTCGAAGGAAATTAGGGTTTGTGATTTTGGAGGTTCTGATGTGTTCTAGACTAAGTGAATCTAGACACAACAGTTCGATTGTGCTTTGGTTTGGGTTGGTAACACCTCTCAAGCTCTCTCCTTTAATTTTGTGTTACTATTGTTTTATTTGTTTGTTGGTTTTTTATTTATATACTTTATCTTCACTCTTTAACTGGAACCTCACCCTCTGCCTTGCCCTTGACCTGCCACCTTGAGTGGTTTGGAAGCCTGGGAACTTTGTTGGCTTTGGACTGAGTTATTTTTTGACCCCTTTGACTTGTCATCATGTCTGAACATGGTGATACTGATACTGAGAGTGTAACTGACCAAGTTACACTTATCAGTAAGCTTGATTTGAGTGATCCTTTACATTTACACCCCAATGATTCTGCTGTCTTAACTGTTGTAAATGTGAAACTTAAAGGGACTGAAAACTATCAGATTTGGGCTAATGCCATGTTACTTGCTTTGGAAGGAAAAAACAAAACTGGGTTTATTGATGGGTCTTGTAAGAGATCTATAACTAATGAAGTATTGGGAAAATAGTGGGACAGGGTGAATGCTGTTGTGTTGGGGTGGATTCTTAATTCCATTTCTGAAGAACTTTTTTTGGGGAAAATTTTTTCAAAAAAAGCTAAACATGTTTGGAGAGAACTTAAAGAGACCTATCATAAGGTTGATGAGTCTGTGATTTTTAATTTGCATTATAAGATCAATACTTTGAAACAGAATGGGTCTAATTTGTCTGACTATTATCATAAGCTTAATGCCTATTGGAAACAATATGATGCTATGGTTGAGTTACCTGCTTGTGTGTGTACTGCTTCTAATGATTTCAAAAAACATAACCAGTTATTGAAGTTAATGCAATTATTGATGGGATTAGATGACTCTTATATGACTATTAGAAGTTCTATTTTGTTTAGAGAGAATCTCCCTGATGTTAAGGGGGCTTATGCCATAATATCCAGTGAGGAATCTCACAGGATGGCTTCTAGTGGTAGTTCTGGGTCTTCTCAGAGGACTCAAAACTCTGCTTTCTTCTCTAATGGGCCTGCTAGAAACAACACCCAAAGACCTCAGACCTCAGACCTCTCAAAGTTCTCAAGTGAGTAATTACAGACCTAATTCTGGTAACAATGGGAATTTTGGTAACAATGGGAATTTTAGACCAAACTCTACTACTACTACCTTTAGACCTAATACCCCTAACAACAAAAATGGGTATAGACCTAATGGGAATGGTAATTCTGACATTGTTTGTGAGAACTGTGGGTATAATGGGCATAGTATTGACAGATGCTTTAAGATAATTGGTTATCCTAGTGACTTTGGAAAAAGAAAAGGGGGCAAAATTACAAAGGAAAAAATGTGTCTAACAATTCAGTTGGAACACCCTCTTCTTCTGGATTCACTGATGAACAATTGTCCACTTTGATCTCTCTCATTAAAGATAACAAAAGCAATGCTAATGATACCCAAAAGGTGGTTCATGCCAATATGGCAGGTATTTACTTTAACAATAGCAAAGTTTTTACTGATAATTTTGGGAAGTTCTTCTGTTCCAACACTAACATCAAAACCAAACTTGCTTATAAGGGAAAGGTGGTTGATTCTGGGGCTAATCAACATATGACAAATAATGAAACTGAATTGGACAATGTTTTTGACATCACTCATTTAAATATCAAGGTTGCTCATCCCAATGGGACTGAAGCTATTATTTCTAAAATTGGTAACCTTAAACTTTCTAATGGGTTAGTTTTGTTTGATGTTCTTGTTATCCCTGATTATTGTGTTACTCTTATCTCTGTGCATAAGCTTGCTAAGGACAATAAGGTCTTGGTTGTTTTTGATGAAAATGAATGCTTTTTTGTGAATCAGGATTTGAATCACCAAACTGTTTTAGGGACTGGTAGATAATGTGGTGGTCTTTACTATTTAGATATAGAAGATACTAAGGTGATTCATAACTTCAATGTGCCTACTTGTTCTCTTTCTAAACATGACTGGCTTGTTAGATTAGGTCACCCTGCTGACCCTGCTCTAAGTGTTCTTAAAAATTCTTTGAACATAACTGAATTTGGTCAACCTGATTTGTGTGAAATTTGTCAAAGATCTAAACAAACTAGAGAACCATTTCCTTTAAGTGATCATAAAACTAAAGTTCTTGGTGATCTGGTGCATTTAGATTTATGGGGTCCTTATAGGGTGACCAGTCATACTGGGCATAGATTTTTTCTGACTATTGTGGATGACTACACAAGAGCTGTTTGGGTGTACTTGATAAAAAGTAAAGATGAAGTTGGGAGCTATATTGAAACCTTTTTTAACTTGTTAAAAAATCAATTTAAAAGAAATGTCAAGATATTTAGAAGTGACAATGGGACAGAGTTTGTTAATCACTCATTTCAAAATTTTTGTCATAATCATGGGATTTTACACCAAACCTCTTGTCCCTATACTCCACAACAAAATAGGGTGGCTGAAAGGAAACATAGGCATCTGTTGAATGTTACTAGATGCCTTATGTTTCAGGGGGGAATACCCTTGAGATTTTGGACTGAATGCATTCTAACTGCTACTTATCTTATCAACAGATTGCCCTCTTCTGTGCTAAATGGTAGATCTCCTTATGAGATGATTTATAAGTCATCCCCAAACCTCTCTCATATTAGGACCTTTGGATGTCTTTGCTTTGCTACTATTTTAAATAGTCATGATAAATTGTCCAGTAGGTCTGAAAAATGTGTTATGATGGGATTTTCTAATTCTCAAAAGGGTTACAAACTTTATTGTCTTGATAGACATCAAGTTTTTGTCTCTAGAGATGTGAAGTTCTTTGAGTCTATTTTTCCTTTTAAGGATGGTGCTTTGAACAAAAAGAATAATAATGAAATTGATGTTTTCCAAAATGATAAAGTGTTAACCTTTTTTTACTTAGAAAACCCTGAGCTACCCTATGATGATGAGAGAGTAACTGATGAACATAATGGTGACAATGGGTCACCAAGTGCTAGCAGCCCACTCATGAGTCTAGGTGACAGTGGACACATTACCTCAGGCAATGATACCACAGATGCCAGCTCAAATGAGAATGAGGTTGCCACACTTAATGAAAATCACATGTCTGAGGGTCATTTAGAATTCAACCCAAGTCTTCCTTCTCATGTTCAAAACATGGGAGAAAACTTGGGTGATAATCCTAACATTAATGCTCAGGGTAATCAAGAGTTAAGAAGGTCTTCTAGACCTTCTGTTTTTCCAAAAAATTATAATGACTTTGTGGTTAAATCAAAGGTTAAATATGGGATTGAGAGGTTTGTGGGATACTCTAGGATCAAAGGTGATGCCTTGTGTTTTGTTACTCAATTGAATAAAAATTGTGAACCTAGGAATTTTTTTGAAGCCTCCCAAAACCCTCAATGGGTTGATGCTATGAATTTAGAGTTTGCTGCCCTTCTTAAAAATGATACTTGGGACTTAGTTGAGTTGCCTCATGGTAGAAATGCTTTAAATTCTAAATGGGTTTGGAAGCTTAAGTTCAAGTCCAATGGTGAAATAGAAAGATACAAGGCTAGACTTGTTGCCATGGGTTGTGGTCAAAAGGAGGGAATTGATTATGAGGAAACCTTTTCTCCTGTTGTCAAAATGGTAACTATTAGATGTTTAGTTAATCTTGTTGTTAACCAATCGTGGCCTATTTATCAACTTGATGTTAACAATGCCTTTCTGTATGGTGAACTTGATGAGACTGTCTACATGAAACCTCCACAAGGATTTTATACTGGTAACAAAAATCTTGTGTGTAGGCTTAAAAAGTCCATTTATGGGCTTAAGCAGTCACCTAGGCAATGGAACTCTAAGCTCACTTCTGTCCTTGTTGATAATGGATTTGTACAAAGCAAATCTGATTATTCTCTTTACACCAAGAATGTTGATAAATTGTTTGTTGTTGTGCTTGTGTATGTTGATGATATTATTGTGACTGGTAATGATCAAAAGGAGATTGACAGATTCAAAGGTTTGTTAAAAGGAAATTTTAAAATCAAAGACTTGGGAAAACTTCATACTTTTTGGGAATTGAGGTTATTTACATTGATTCAAGGGTTTGCTTAAATCAAAGAAAATATGTGTTAGACTTGTTGTCTGAATATGGAATGCTTGCTTGCAAACCTGTTAAAACACCTTTGTTTTCTAAACTGTCAATCACTAATGAAGAGTCTGAGAATGATCCTCTTCTTGAGAACATTGTTGATTACCAAAAACTTATGGGTAAGTTGATCTACCTGACAAATACTAGACCTGATATATCTTACGCTGTTCACTGTTTGAGTCAGTTCATGCACACACCCTTGAGGTCTCACCAAAAGATTGCCTTTAGAATCTTGAGGTACCTAAAGGGAAGTCCTGGGCTTGGAATCCAAGTGGTCAAAAATTCAGGTATGACTCTTAAAGCTTTTTGTGATGCAGACTGGGCTAAATGCATTATTACAAGAAGGTCTGTTACAGGTTACTGTATTTTCTTGAACAACAACCTGATTTCTTGGAAAAGTAAGAAACAACTTACTCTCTCTAAATCCTCAGCTGAAGCTGAGTATAGAGCTCTTGCTTCCACTACAAGTGAAGTCATATGGATTCTGAAAATCTTAAAAGACCTTAATTGTTATGATCTTTTACTTGTGAATCTATATTGTGATAGTAACTCTGCTATTAAGATAGCAGCTAACCCTGTGTTTCATGAAAGAACCAAACACCTAGAAATAGATCTTCATTTTGTGAGAGAAAAAATTTTAAATGGTGTTATAAAAACTGTGAAAATAGACTCTGCAAATCAAATTGCAGATGTTCTCACTAAAGGGTTAGACATTGACTTGCATCAAAAGTTTGTTGACAAACTTGGTATGGTTAACCTGTATGGGTTATCAGATTAAGAGGGGGTGTTGAATGATATAATCTGATACCCATCTAGTAACCTTGGGGACTTATTGTGTGCATTGTTGTTTTTTCAGTTTGCTACAAGGACACTTAATAAAAGGCTTATTGGAAGAGAGGGGGCTAAAGTGAAGATATGCTATAGTTTTGCCTTTTAGGCTCAAGCCCAGTCAAAGCCCAGTCAATATACCCAAACGGCTATATTGACTTGTCTCATTGTGTTATATGGAGCGACACTCTCATTTCTTGTTTACATTGCCATTCATCTGTGTGTTTTTCAACACACATTAACTTACTCTCTCTCTCAAAACTTGATCTCAGAAACTTTGTATTTGTTCTTGTTATTTGATCTCTCTTGTAAAACTATTATCATGTAGATAATAGGGCTACACGTGAGTAGCACTGGTAGCCTCTTTATTTTGTTTATGTTTGGTATCTTTTGATCTATTTAATATAAAAGTTTAAGGTTTGAGTCTTGATTCATGTTTTTCTACACAAAGTCTAAGCAAGCCTGCACAAAGGCAGTTTCACAAAACCCTTTAATTTGCTTAATTACATTATCCAAAGCGCTTGGTTTTTTCCTACTGATCATATAATGGCTTTTAACCAACTGAAGCCTTGAAGCCTTGAAGCCTTGAAGGTCTTGAAGGTCTTGTCTTAGACTTGCCATGCGAAGCGGATAAGGAGTTTAATATAACTAAACGAGGGTTTGAAGAAGACATTATGTAACTTGGATGTCACATTTGCCGTTCTAAAAGATAAATAACGGCTTTTAACTTTGCCGGAGTTGTTATGTGATGAAAAGTTTGGTCTGGTCGTGTAAAGACATTAGCTGAGAATACTCTTGGCCTAACAAACCCAAGTTCATTTGGGCTCCCATTGTCCATAGCCCAATACCATTTACTTAGATCAGACAATGCAGCTAGGGTTTTTGTAGAGGTGGCAATTTTTGACCCATGGTTAATTTTTGGGTCAAGATGGTTAAATTGTAAAAAGAAAGGGGTCTAGTTGGGTTTCCCTTAATATCTTAGATGGGTCTAGATGGGTCAAACAAGCTCCTTATTAAAATTATGATGGGTCTACTTGGGTCTCTTCATATGTTATATGGGTCTAGATGGGTCACCATTTATATTACAAATGGGTCTTGATGGGTCACCCAATAGGTCTACTAATATCAAAAATATAATTTTTTTCCAATTTTTTCACAACATTGTCAAATTTTCATACACTTGTTATTTTTTTTACGTCTTTACCGTTTTTCACGTTTTTTCGGTTCTTTTACGCTTTCCTCAGTATTTTACGTTTTCATCAGAAATATTACGATTTCTTTAGAAAATTTACGTTTTCATCAGAAATTTACGTTTTCATCAAAAATTTTACGTAAAAAAAGTAACAAAGCCTAGAAAAATTAATAAATACAGACAAGAACGTTAAAACATACGAAAACGTTAAAAAAATAACGAAAGCTTATAAAATAGATGAAAACGTCATAATTGACGAAAACCTGAAAAAATTTACGCAAAGGTAAAAAATTCGTCAAAACGTAAAAAAAATAACGAAGACGTGAAAAACGGAGTTAACTCTAGCAAAACATAAGAAAACGTAAAAACAGTTGGAAACGTGAAAACGAACGAAAACGTGAAAAACATGCGAAAACGTGAAAACTTACGAAAACATAAAAAACATAAAAAACAAAAAAAACGTAAAAAACGGACGAAAACGTGAAAAACATGCGAAAACGTAAAACAATTGACCAACAACAGACGAAAAGTTAACACTAGCGAAAACACGCAAAAACATAAGAAAACGTGGAAACGGATGAAAACGTGAAAAACATGTGAAAACATGAAAACCGTACGAAAACATAAAAAACAGCAAAAACGTGAAAAACGAAAGAAAACATGAAAAACGGAAGAAAACATGAAAAACAGAAGAAAACATGAAAACCAGAAGAAAACATGAAAAACGGAAGAAAACGTAAAAACATGCGAAAACGTAAAACAAATAACCAAAAGCAGACGAAAAGTTAAACATAGCGAAAACATGCAAAAACATAATAAAACGTAAAAAACAGATGGAAATGTGAAAATGGACAAAAACGTGAAAAACATGCGAAAACATGAAAAACGTACGAAAAATAAAAACACCAAAAACGTGAAAAAAAGAAGAAAACATGAAAAACGGAAGAAAACATGAAAAACGGAAGAAAACATGAAAAACGGAAGAAAACATGAAAAACGTAAGAAAACACGAAAAACATGCGAAAACGTAAAACAATTAACCAAAAGCAGATGAAAAGTTAAACCTAGCGAAAACGTGCAAAAACATAAGAAAACGTAAAAAAAAAACATATGGAAATGTAAAAACGGACAAAACCGTGAAAAACATGCGAAAACATGAAAAACGTAAGAAAACATAAAAACACCAAAAACGTGAAAAACGGAAGAAAACATGAAAAACATAAGAAAACATGAAAAACGGAAGAAAACATGAAAAACATGCGAAAACGTAAAACAATTAACCAAAAGCAGATGAAAAGTTAAACCTAGCGAAAACGTGCAAAAACATAAGAAAACGTAAAAAAACATATGGAAATGTGAAAACGGACAAAAACGTGAAAAACATGCAAAAACACGATAAACGTACGAAAACATAAAAAAAGAAGAAAGCGGAAGAAAACGTGAAAAACGTGCGAAAACGTCAAAAAATTGACCAAAAATAGACAAAAAGTTAAACCTAGCGAAAACGTGCAAAACATAAAGAAACTTAAAAAAACAGCCGGAAACGTGAAAAGCGCACGAAAACGTGAAAGACATGTGAAAACGTAAAAAAACATACGAACTGTGGTTTTTTCTTGTCCGTTTCATTGTTTTTGTTACGTTTTCTTCTATTTTTTCAAGTCTTCATGTTTCATTTTCGTCCGTTTTTACGTTTTCATCACGTTTTCGCCAATTATGTAGGTTTTCTCATTTTTCGTCTGTTTTCACGTTTCGAACTGCTTTTCTTATGAACTTTTCGTCTGTTGTTGGTCATTTGTTTTACGTTTTCGCATATTTTTCACGTTTTCTTCCATTTTCACGTTTTTGCGTTTTTCTATGTTTACGTAAGTTTTTCACGTTTTCGCATGTTTTTCACGTTTTCGTCCGTTTTCACGTTTTCGTCCATTTTCACGTTTTCGTCCATTTTCACGTTTTCGTCCGTTTTCACGTTTTCAACTGTTTTTTACGTTTTCTTACGTTTTTTCGCATGTTTTTCACGTTTTCTTCCATTTTTCACGTTTTTGCTGTTTTTATGTTTTCGTAAGTTTTTCACGTTTTCACATGTTTTTCACGTTTTCACGTTTTCGTCCGTTTTCACGTTTACAACTGTTTTTTTACGTTATCTTACGTTTTTTTCCCGTTTTCTCTAGAGTTAACTTTTCGTCTGTTGTTGGTCAGTTGTTTTACGTTTTCGCATGTTTTTCACGTTTTCTTCCGTTTTCACGTTTTTCTTGTTTTTATGTTTTTGTAAGTTTTTCACGTTTTCGCATGTTTTTCACGTTTTCGTCCGTTTTCACTTTTTCAACTGTTTTTTTTTACGTTTTCTTACGTTTTTCGCGTTTTCGCTGGAGTTAATTTTTAATCTGTTGTTGGTCAACTGTTTTATGTTTTCGTAAGTTTTTCATGTTTTCGCATGTTTTTCACGTTTTCGTCCGTTTTTCGCATTTCGACAGTTTTTTTACGTTTTCGTGTAGTTTCACGTTTTCGCTAGGTTTAACTTTTTCGTCTGTTTTTTTGGTCAATTGTGATACGTTTTCACATGTTTTTCACGCTTTCTTCCATTTTCACGTTTTAGTATTCTATTTTTTTACGTTTTCATATGTTTTCACGTTTTCTTCAGTATTTGTTAAGGTTTTTTTCAACCATTGTTAGTTTTTGAACATTTTCGCCAATTTTTCATGTTTTTGTTGGTTTTGACGTTTTTCATATGTTTTGTAAGTTTTCTACCCTTTTTACGTTTTCGTCAAATTTATTTAGGGTTTTCATATGTTTTAGTGTTCTATTTTTTTTACGTTTTCATATGTTTTCACGTTTTCTTCAGTATTTGTTAAGGTGTTTTTTTAACTTTTGTTAGTTCTTTCACAAGTTTTTTACGTTTTCGTTTTATTTTTCACGTTTTCGCAATTTTTCAGGTTTTGTCGGTTTTGACTTTTTCATTTGTTTTATAAGTTTTCGATCATTTTTAAGTTTTCGTCCGTTTTTTCACATATTAGATACATTTTAAAGTTTTCGTCTATTTCTCTAGCGAAAACATAAAAAACGAACGAAAATGTAAAAAAACGTATAAGTGCAAAATTATTTGTAATTGTAGCGAACGAGAGTCATTGAGAATTTTATTACAAATTTCATGATTAAAACAAAAAAATATTAAACAAAATTAACCATTTTCATAAATACCTATAGAGACCCAAAAACCCAACATTTTTCTAAAGACCCATTATAGACCCAAACCTATTTGAACCCAAACCCATCTAGACCCAACCCATTTAGACCCATCCTTCTAGAAGACTCATATAAACCCAAACCCATCTAAACCCATGACCCATCTAGACCCATGACCCAAGCCCAACCCAACCCATCCATTTGCCACCTCTAGGTTTTTGTAATTAGCCTATAAAACAATGTGTATAACACTTGGCAGCCGACATTTCTCCATTTCTTAGATATTCTTCATTCTAGTCAAATACAGTATATACTTTTGTGACCAAATCTCATACATACGAGTAGATTTCAACCTTTTTTACAGCAGCAACTGATGACTAGATCTAACACAAAAGGTACAATTTTTTATATATTAAGATTTATGATATGCACAATAGATAATATGAAATAGTATACAATTACAGTTGATAACTTTTACATTGGTTTTATGATGAAGGTTTTCATATTTTGGAAGGTTTGACGAGTTACTTTGAAAGCAGCAGCAACATGAACCACAAATTAAACTTCACTGTCATACATCATGATATAAAGAATTCAACTCCAGTCATTGACAATTTACTGGTATACCTTTCAATTTTTGCGTTTAGGCTATATGACTCATTGCTACTTAATTAGTATTTATGTGTTTTTTCTTACTATTTAAACGACTAGACAATTTACTGGTACCTTTCAATTATGTGCAGCCATATGAGAGGGTGAGTCAGGATTACCTGTTATACAGGTCCTAATAGCGAGTACGGTTGGTACTCAATAATTTGGAATAGAGGGGCATGCTGTTAATGTCCCATACGTGTTTGTTATGCTGAATCGACACTTGTGTTGCCGCAGAAGCGTTAGTGGTTAAGGAAACCCCGGAAAAGCAGCGCAACTTCATAATTAGATCCTATGAGGATTATGAAGCGAAAAAGGCTAGAAGGGTATGTTTAAGCTTTCATGTAGTGTTTAAGACTTTCAGATTAATGTAACTTTTATGTACTTTTCTTTATTTTCTATTTTCATACATTGTGACATAAAGAATGTAACATCGCGAGACTACAACTTTGCCGTTTTAATTCCTTTCTATGTGTAACATTTGTTTTTATTTTCAATAAGACAGGTAGTACTCGATTATTATAATGAATAACCGACTTCTATTGTTTTGAGTTGTAAACAAAGCAAGTATATTGATCTCCATGTACCATTTATCTCATGGCAACCTTTTAACTCTATTCAATTTACCAATCAACCTCGTTTATGCAACGCAAGCAAACATCGTTGTTAATTAGAGAATGGGGATTGAGTTGCAGGAAAAGGACAATTGGTAATCTAGCGTATCTGGTTTGTTGATTTCACAGCAAGAAACAGTCAGTAGAAAGCACTCAAAAAAATTTCAAATACTACTGTAATTACCTGAAACAATGCAATATCACTCGCTTCAGAATCAAGTTTAACCATTGCACAGGAGCAGAAGTTCACCATTCGTGAGATATCCCCCAAGTGGGTTTATGTGACTGGAGCCATCAAAGGTCAGTTCGATAAAGTTAACTAAGAAAATCTCATGTGAGTTATTTTTCGATCAGTTTTCATGGCTTGTTGGGTATTTACACATTCCTTGCTGCAGGTGCTCATAGTTGGGACTTTTATGTGCGACCCATTAGATAAGTTCCTGTTGAGATTATTTAGGAGGGAGTCATCAGTTGACAGTTGCCATGTCCAGCTCACACGCCTGGAAAAGTTACTATTTTTATTTCCTCTGGAAATCGAGAGGCTTGTTGTGAAGTCAGGGAATTTGAGTATCGTGATAAACCACACACGCACATGCATAATCTTCTGCAGAGAATGAAATAAGTAGCTGAGTTAGGTCTGGTTATGGGTAAAAATCGATTTGGGTCAAAATGAGTCATGAGTTGAATGGGTCGTCTCTGCAAAGCGGTGACCCATTTTTCCATAGGCAGCTTCTGGGCGCTCTTCTTCACATCAGCAAGTGCAATTTTACCAAACAGTATTCATACAAAATGTCTCCGAAATCACGACTTTACTGCAAGTTAAAAAGTGTTATTTACTTTTTTTTAGCATGACTAAAGATATTCTCCGTATACCCTTGTTTGGCAAACCCGCAAAACCGCAAAACAACTTAGTATTACATTATCACTAGTACACCTTCGATCCTTTAAACAACATTCCATTCCAATGTCCTATACTTTTCAGCATATAACTATCATAAGTCACAACTGGAACACACAAAACAAGTCATCTTTTTGATATGTTTCCTAGGCGAATGTTGTAAGGTGCCCTGAAATCTCAAAATAGATCATAGCTCACAGGTGGATGGCCAGGAAAAGTTCGCAAATAGCCACAGAAATATCTGTTAGGCCGTGTACATCAAAGCCTGAAATCTCTTTATATCCGTGTTTGCCAAAGCAAAAAACAGTCTTCCATTCTGTTATTGCATTATCACCTCTACCTTCGAAGGTGTCACCATATCTATTTCAGAAAATAGCTAGCGTTCAAAAGTTCAGGGGAAGCCTTAGCCTAGAGAGTTCAAAAGTTTATGGCATGTTGGTTAGTTCTACCATATCTCGATTCGTTTAAATTCACTGCATTATGGTACATGCTGGGTTGAATATTTAACCGTTTCATTGCTCTAATTATATCTGTTTCGTTAACACCTCAGACTAATAGTATCTTTTGAGTTGCACAGGAACAAAATCCTACATGAGTTCAAAACAGTTACTCCAATAGAACATTGGATCGAGTTTTGTTCTGCACGCACTAAAAAACACCTGTCAATGTTGTAAACACTGTATAGAAAACCAAGTCAAAATGATACTTCACATATTTATAGATAACTTTAATCAGTTATCTGCAATATTCAAAACATCACAAACGGAAACAAGCAAAATCGTTCAAAACATTTCCTCAAAAAGTGGAAATAGTGATGACATGAGTAAAGTTCAAGTGGAACAGGATCAACTACCAAATGACGACGTTCACTCACCCAGTAGTAATCTAGTTTTCCCACAAGTTTGTGATGTTGAGAACAACGTGCCGAGTACCAGCCAAGTGGAACAAGTCAAAATGTCGACTGTAAATGTTGATTTGGAAGATCATCAGTTTCAAGTCAAGGTTTCAAGCCGGTTTAATCTTGTTGACAAAACTAAGAAAAGATACATCAAGGTATGTACGATTGCTCATAGTTCTAAAATTTATGGATGCTGCTAGTGATCTGGAAATGTAAGTTATCAGGGCAGATAAAACATGAAGTTACATCGGCTAAATCTCTAAGTAGATATGAACCGTACAGCAAGTTTCAGAGTCCTCGTAAAGCACCACTGACTCCTACAGTTTACCCCAAGAAGGCTGCAGGAGTTGTGACAGATAAAAAGCGATCAGTTTTACAATCACTTCATATGTCAATGAATTTTTCTCCTGCTCGAAATAAGGATGTGGCCTCAAAAACTAAAAGTAAAACTAACGATAGACTCACTCAACAAGCTCTAACCAGGGTGCTTCAACTCTCTACAATCACATTTGAGTTACCTTTAGTCAGTCGGTTAATCATTCGTACGATTCACAGGTGTCGTTCAGTGGATATACGGAGAATCCTCAGGTGCTTCCATGACCAGAACAAGCGAGGTAATTTGTCTTGAAGCCCTTGAGATAGCTTGAAGGTAAGTCGATATAAATTTATGAACCTTTACTGTGGTTTTGCAGGTCTAAAACACCGAGTGAGCGTTCAGGAGTGATAGACTTGAGATTATCTTATTAAGCATGTCTGTTATTTCAGGAGATCCATTGATGTTTCTTCCTCAGAAGTAGTTAAGTATTTTAATTCGTGTTTGTTACTCGTATAAAACTAGGAGTACTTGTTTGGATCTTAGCTGATATATGTATCTGTTTCCATTTGCGGCATTTAGACATCGTATCTGCTAGCTGTCATCGGCATTCAGACCTTGTCCACTTGTAGCAATTTTTAAGTTAGATAGTAAAATAGTAACAAATTGACAACTTGATCAACTGAACACACCCTTCCCCTGATTTCGTCTGTTAACTTGGGTTTTGCTCAGTTATTGGTAATTCACCCAAGTTAGACGATGAGTTAACCTCTAAATAGTGTGTGATCAAGATGAAATGTTATGTGTATTTCCATTAGAGGTGGAAGAATGCAGGTGTGTTAGGTCTGGTTATGGGTAAAAATGGTGTGTCAAAATTAGTCATGAGTTGAATGGGTCATTAGTCATGAATTGAATGGGTCATCTCTGCAAAGCGGTGACCCATTTTTCCATAGGCAGCTTCTGGGGCGCTCTTCTTCACATCAGGAAGTGCAGTTTTACCAAACAGTATTCATACAAAATGTCTCCGAAATCACGACTTTACTGCAAGTTAAAAAGTGTTATTTACTTACTTTTTAGAAAAACCGTATACCCGTGTTTGGCAAAACCGCAAAACCTCAAACAATGTAGTATTACATTATCACTAGTACACCTTCAATCCTTTAAACAACAGTCCATTCTAATATTCTATACTGGTAAGCATATAACTATCATAAGTCACAACTGGAACACGCAAAACAAGTCATCTTTTTGATATGTTTCCTAGGCAACTGGTAAACATATTAACTCACAGGTGGATGGCCAGGAAAAGTTCGCAAACAGCCACGGAAATATCAGTTAGGCCGTGTACGTCAAAATCCAACAACACACTATTCAAGTTCCATGTTTGAAGTCATCAAGCAAGGAACGAGAAGTAGAGTCAGTTTCACATATATCCACATGTAGCTTTTATTTTTATGTTGTAACGAGACGGGTAGTGCACGAGCACTCGATTAGTTGTAACAAGACGGGTAGTACTCGATTATTGTTTTGAGTTGTAAACAAAGCAAGTTTTAATCCTATAGCAGCGGTTTGTAAATTTTAAAGAGATCTCTATTTACCATTTATCTCATGGTATTGATTTCAAACCATTTATCTCATGGCAACCTTTTAACTCTGTTCAATTTTACCAACCAACCTCGTCTATGCAACGCAAGCAAACATCGTTGTTAATGAGAAAATAGGTTGTATGTTGAAGTGACAATTAATACACCGCTCATATTAAAGTTGACAGTGAACAATCTTCGGTTTAGTTGCCAATCAAAAGACAACGATCTTGGTAATGATGCTAGGAATGTTGGATCAGCATTTATCTTGAAGTTTTGATTAAACGTACGGCAAAGTAAAGATCGATGGAAGATTACCAAAACCTTATAGATTAAGTGTGTACATTAAATGAAATCGAGTTGCATAGCAGCATGCTTGGATAATGCATGTAAACCCTCACTTACAAATATGTGAAATCTTGTTCAACCGCAAGTTTTATAAGAAGTTTGAAGACGCGTAAATTGACAACAACCCCAAATTTCCTTGGGACAATTTTTCTCCAGCCGGCTAATCTACAAATCTTCATGTCCAGCCGGGTACACTCTGAGCCTCTTTATACTTCTGTCATTCTTTCACTTCTGCCATTCTTTCACAAATCTACACATGAGAAGCAATAATATATTTTATCACCGTAGATGATTGCAGTATATAGAAAAGGCGAGAAGAGGCAGTATGAGTGGCTAAGGCGGGTTAAGTAGCTCATTAAAACACGGTCTTGTTTTAGTGTGGGCTAAAACAGGTATTATCGTTTCCTGACGGAAATCCCATAAGACGCGTCTTTTCTTAACCAACACGACAGTTGGTAAATAACTGTAAAACAGTGATTTCTGTCTGGTTATTTTCACAAGAGTTGGTTTTCTTTCACACTTAGAACATTCATAACATTCTAAGGTTTCAGGATTGATTTCTCGTGCCTTAGATTTCAATTGCAATCTGTCTTATCCGATTGAAGATTTCGTGAACCCGAGGCATATAGAGTCAAAATACTTTGATCTGAAAGTGATTACACGATTCAGATTGATATCCAGATTATAACCATTATTCACACACAAATTTCCTACAAAACTCGTCTATGCAAAGCAAGCAAACGTCGTTGTAAATGAAAAAAATGGATTGCATGGTAAAGGGTTTGCTTAAACGATCTTGGTAATGATGTTAGGAATGGTGTAGAAGAATTTAACATTAAGTTTTGCTTAAACGTACGACAAAGTAAAGATGCATGGAAGATTACCAAAACCTTATGAAGCGGTACATTAAATGAAATCGAGTTGCATAGCACCATGTTCAGATAATACATATATATATATAATAAGCCCTCACTTTCAAATATGTGAAATTTTGTTCCACCACAAGTTTCATTAGAAGTTCGAAGACACGTAAATTGACAACATCCCAAAAGTTTACCCGACATCAGGACTCATTTCAACAGTTGAACAGGAGGCATCTATTTTCCGGAGTGGTAACCAACTTTCCAGCCGGGTACATCTTTCAGGATCATAGCCTCTTTTTTAAGATACTTCTGTCATTATTTCGCATTCTTTCACAAATCTACAGAGGAGGAGCAATATATTTTATCACCGCCGATGATTGCAGTATATAGAAAAGGCGAGAGGTGGCAGTATGAGCGGCTAAAGCGGGTTAAGTAACTTATTAAAACAGGGTCTTGTTTTAGAGTGGGCTAAAACAGGTCGAGCTGATTGGGTTGACCCACGACATGTTTATCAAGCCCAGCCCATCTGATGGTAGTTAAATAGTCATTATATCGATTAAAAAAAAAACCCTTTTCAGTTTTCACCCTTGCAAACCTTTTCCATGGCAGGAGGTTTATCGGAGCTAGCAGGATCCGTGCATAATGTAATGTCCAATGAAGACCTTTTGATGGAAATCTTACTTAGATTACCGGTACTCTCACTTCATCTTTTTAACCGTGTATCCAAACAATGGCGATCTCTCATAACATCTCGTAGTTTCATATTAACTTTGAGACGAACCCGAATCCCTACCATTGGTCCTCCTTCTGGTCTCTTTCTTGGAAGAGAGTATGAGGGTCCCAGAAAATACGATTTCGTGTCATTTGATCCCAGAATTCCAGCGAAAAGGTCAATACTCTTTAGTTTTAACTTAGAGGCAGATATAAGGCAGTCATGCAATGGTTTGCTTCTGTGTAAAATAGGGTTTAATGAGTATAGTATTTACAATCCATTCATTAGTAAGTTTAAGATGCTTCCACCAATACATGATTTGAATTATGATAAAACGGGTGTTCGTGTCAATGCGATGGGTGTTCAATACCTGAACATGGCTTTTGATCCTACCGAATCACAGTGTTACAAAGTCGTACATGCCGGAAGTGTAAAAGATGAATTTGGTTATTCCATTAGAATACAAACTTACTCTTCTGAAATTTGTGTTTGGAGTGTTTGGGATGATCGATTTCCATGTGAATGTTTTCGTAATTTTTACTATGGTATGTATTGGAACGGTGCCATTCACTGGTTAACTTATAATGATCCATGGCATGTCAAGCTAGATATTGTAGACCGTCCGGTTTTAACAAACATTCAAACCCCCCTTCCTCTAACTGACAAAGGGGGCTTGCATCATCAGAAACTATTGTTTAAGTCTCAGGGGAGTTTGCTTCTTCTTTGTAAGGATTATGTTCGTTCCCGACATTTGAATATTTATGAGATGAAGAATGAGCATTCTGAATGGTCCGTTAGATACTTTGTTAATATTGATGATATGATGAGGCCATTTCCAACATGGAGGATGCCCACTAACTGGGATTGTGGTCAAATTTTTAGCATAGTTTTGGGAGAAGGGGAGGAGGATTCGTTTATGGTATTTGAATTGTCTGGAAAGGTCTTACAATACAAATTTGTGTCAGATACTATCAGAAAGCTCTTGGATTTAGGAAAAGAGGTGGTTCGCCAACATGATCGCAAAGAGTTCATTGCATCTTTTGTTCATGTGTGATTATGTATGCTTGTTTCAGGTTTGATTTCTCTATCTTATGTTTTTCAGCCACTACATGAGTTTTAATCAAATATTTCTCTTTTAAAAGCTGGTTTGTTTGATCTGCTCAGTGACTCGCTTTCTGAATATAAAGCCCCTACAACTGCATAACTTCTTGTTTTGGCTGATGTTTTATTAAAATTTTTTTTACACAAACATGTATAGAAGTTTCAACTCCTGGGTGCTAAGCTTACTTATTTACATGCTTTTCAGGTTGTTAAGATGAAGGTATGTGCAACCGAAGAAATAGACTATCACATATATATCATTTAGTCATACAATATATGCAAGTGAAGTGGTTATGGTCGAAAGCATGTTTATGAAGAGTAAGAGAGATGTACATCACATAGTCATTTCTCGTTTTGGGTTTTTTACGTTTGACTTCTAGTAGCAAACAACTCTCATTTTGGTCCAAAACAGTAAAGTGTCCTTCTTCCCCTTTTTGTTAGAATTCTTTTGTGACCATTCTTAAGTTGTAATCGCAAGTGTATTCCATAAGATGGCAGTAAAATGACAGGAAATTAATTCCAAGACTTCTTAAACTCCATAAACAATGGAGATTTGATGATCCCTACCTCTCTGTTTATTAAATTTATAAGCCTCTTCATCACTTTGCTTGGATATATAATAAAATGATTCAGGTAATGATGCAAGATTGGTTGATTATGCATTGTGCTTCTGAGAAACGCTCAGAAATTTTATCTTCCTTTTCATGTCTCACTTCGGTGTTGTTGCTGCACGGGGTGCAATAGCAATTTTCTAGCTTTTTATTTCCATTTGCATGGAATGTGGCACTGGTCTGAGCTGTTTATCGGCAGAGGCGGACCTATGTGTTAGGTCCGGGGTGGCGGCGCCCCCATGGCTTGACTAAAACGACGCGATTACAGTGTAATTTTTCTTCGATTTTGACATTTTTTAAATGCCCCCCATTCGAAACACGAATTACCCCCACTCACATATTAAAAGCCGACTTTTGACACTGTAAAACCTAAAAATCCTCAATTTTTAAGTTAAAATATTCGATTTTTTATTCGGATTCTAAAATTTTTTATCTTGCTATCGTCAAAAAAAAATTTGGCCCCCACTATCCAACTTTCTGCGTCCGCTACTGTTTATCGGTTCGTTTTGTTTCCATTTGCTTGATTTTGCAGGTAGGTATAATAATGATGCGGGATTGGTTGATTATGCATTGTGCTTCTGAGAAACTTTCAAAAAATTTCTCTTCCTTTTCATGTCTCACTTGGGTCTTATTGCTGCACGGGGTGCAATAGAAATTGCTAGCTTTTTATTTCCATTTGCATAGCAGGCGCAGCACTTGCCTGAGGTGTTTATCGGTTTGGTTTTAGGTTATGTGATTCGCGTTATTCGGATTGAAATTTTTTCAAATAAATTACCACCGAGAAACGAAATTATAAAGTAGAGATTGTTTGTAAAAAGTGCAGGCCTTATGATCAATATCTCAAAAGTAGTGGACAGTTAATTGATTGTAACAGTAAGTGAAACACCTGTTTGTTGAGATACTAAAACAAAGTTGGGTCAAAAGATGCGCACGAGCTTTATCAAATCTCGTTCCAACAAAACTCGTCCCCCACACATTCTTGCACATTGTCTCTGCAGCCAATCATCATTTGTGACGAGTCTCGTTTGTTTAACGCATATATTCCAACTCGGTGCTGATTGATCACGGCTTTAAGAATGCGTAGCTCTCGAAGGTCAAGAAACATTATCCCTCGCCATATCACCAATAGATGCTGCTTGACCACTAACGCCTCCTACCTCATGGCTTATGTTCCAATCGTGAGCACCCTGTATTTTCGCACAAAAAAAGATGAAAAAAACAAATATTAACAAAAAATGAAAATGAAATAGGTGGCCTAGTATTATATGGATTCTCATTTTCATAGTGTAAGGTTATTTTCAGAACTAACTAAATGTACAAAACTGCGAGAACCACATTTATACTCTTAAAAATGCATATGTATTTTCATTATTATGTTTAAATTAACATTTAATAAATGTTTTATTGGTAATAGATCCGAGTATGATGAGCGATATGAAGTGTGCACGTGTGTTTTTATATTATCCAACGAAAAGATAGTTATAATGCGTACAAAACAAGTACATGTGCATGGTCCAAGGATACATGTTCCTAGTCACATATGACAATAAAAATTCATGTATATCTACTTAATGAACTAACCCGATGAATATACATGTGCATTTTAAGAATAAAAATGTGGTTCTCGCAGTTCTGTACATTTATTTGGTTCTGAAAATAACCTCACCCCATTTTCATATTAAACTATAGTAATATACTAATACTTGAATGAATTAAAATTCGTATATTATATGCGCGTTGAAATATGCTACGTTCGCCAACTTTGAGATATGCTACCAGATTTCGTAAGTAAAACTCTAACTCTTCTCAATTTCAGCATGAAAGAGCACATTGACGCATCAATGAAGGCTATATCTTGATTGTCCAGGTTTACTATAATACTTAAGACAATATCTATGGTAAAGAACATTATCCGATTATAATTCTCTGCTGGATGAGGTAAAGAAGGATATCCGAGAAGACAAAAATGATGTTTGTATAGATTTTTTCTCTACATGTTTTAACTAAGACAATATTTTTTTGAAGAACAAGCAGAAATACACAAAGTTTAATTGATGTTGATGGAAGTAGCATCTATAAAAGGAAAATGTCATTCATCAAAACTTACACTTTTATTTACGGTCACAAGACTTGCTATATGCTTATGTCTCTGTAATGAACAAGAACGATATGCTCTAGTGCGCTGCCACCAAGACGTTATATCTCATAATAAACTTAAAAGATGTAATATATATAGCAAATAACATATGTCG
Organism: Glebionis coronaria; assembly: GCA_025667525.1. Taxonomy (NCBI): domain Eukaryota; kingdom Viridiplantae; phylum Streptophyta; class Magnoliopsida; order Asterales; family Asteraceae; genus Glebionis; species Glebionis coronaria. The sequence continues at coordinate 608,917,049 of CM046879.1, forward strand.
GAAAGAGGCTAGGTATGCTTACCGTTCTAACACCCAATAAATACGCCTTTGAAAATTTGGATTCTCCTCGCCATGTGCATAATAACAATTTAAAGCTTCTATGTTTCCAACCTAAAGAAATACATCAATGTATTTCATGAGTTGCCCAGATTAGGATCACTTGATTACATAGGATTTTCTTGCAAACAAAGGTTAGACAAAAGCCTAAGTTATTGATTTGAACTAGCCTCTTAGAGAGACATGAGCGCACCAATATACTGTTAAATGTTTCTTTTGCTTTATTCCGGCCGTACTAGAACAAAATTCAACTAATTTATTCTTAAGGGAAAAAAATCAGCAAAAAGGTGAATAGAAAGAACCTTTAGACGTTCATACGCTTCAAAAGTTCTTCCATCCTTCTTTTTCTGCCAATTATGACCATCTTTGCGGAAATAAGGAATGACCCGCTTGTTAAAAAGGAACAATGAGCTACCTGTGAGAGCATTCATTAAATCATAAAGGTGACATATCAGGGAACAAACTAAGACAAATATTTTCAATAACGAACACAAAAAAAGATACTACTTGGCGGCTTATGAGGGTGTTCGTGGTTTAACTGTGTTTCTTCATAGTACTCCAGCATAAAAAGCACCTCTGTCGGCCTTAACCACCGAAACTGGGCTTCTTGAACCAGATCCTTAATATTACACCCTGAAAATTAAAGAAGGTATATTAGGCCAAGTAACACATAAACTCAAATTCTTGCAAACAAAAAAATAAATTATTATGAGACAGAGGGGGTAAAAAGTTTATAAATCAATTGTCAGATGTTACCATCCTTACCAAAGAAAATGTTCCAATCAAACTCATCCGGCGGAATTTCTTTCACATTGTCACTTCCAATCATCATCGGTGACAACTCTCGTTTGTTTACAACATTCAAACTCGATGCTGGTTCATTACGACAATAAGAATGCATACCTCCCAAAGACGTATTAGCCCTCACTACATCACTAATAGATGGTGCTTGATGACCACCAAAGCCTCCCACCTCATGGCTTAAGTTCCCATCATGAATATAAGATCCGTGTTGTCCCTGACTAATATCACTGATAGACGGAGGTGGTGCGTAGATATTGTGAGCAACCTATATTTTGGCCAAAAACAGTAAGAAAAAAAAAACGAATATTAACAAAAAAAAAAAGGCGGTCAAGTAGTATCATGAATTATCGGTTTCATATTAGACTATAATTGGTACTATACTAATACTTGGATGATTGTAAGTCGAATAGTAGCTACCAGATTTCGTAAGTATAATTCTATCTCTTCTCAGTTCCAGCAAGAAAGAGAAAATTGACGCATCGACGAACGGTATATTCTGATTGTCAAGGTCTACTATATATACCCAGTATACTTAAGGAAACATCCATAGTGTAGAACAAGAGGGTCTAAAAGAAGTTGCCTCTTTCTTATGGCGACCGTAGTGCCAAAGAGTTAAAAAGTAGTACATGATGTCCGGATATATCTACCGGATGAAGTAAAGAACATTATACGGGTCTACGCTAAATGAAATTTGAAAAAGAAGCACAACAATAAAGAAAAAAAACTAGTCTACAACAAAAAAAAATTATAGATATTTTTCTCTACAGGTTTAACTAAGAAAAAAAAAATTCATGAATAGATTTATGATACATAAAGAAGATGTAACGTCGTTATTGGTGCGATTTGGTGAAGTTCTACAAGATAAAGAGAAAAAAACATATGTTGATAACTCGTTATATACAAGTTTAGACTGGTTTATGTAACTTGATACGTCAATAATACTATATTGCTAACGTGTTTGATCTATAGTGAAACAAACATTAATCTAGATGGAGGTTAAAAACATGCAGCTGGAATTTAAGTTTTAAGTACACAATGTTCCAAATTTAGTTACATTCATAAAACTTACAGTGGTCATATCTTCATTAGTTCTTGAACTGCTTTTCCACTTCAAAGTCGAATCCCAATAGTTTTGAACCTCGTCATACGTCCGATCACTTAATAAGTGCCCAATATTCCCCCAATAATTATTCCCAAAACGCCTCTCAGCGTGCATTATAGTCTCGTCCTCCTCAGGCGTAATTGGCCAATGAAGTGAAAACCACCTTGACTTACATGACTGACCCGATCTACCTGATATAGACTCACCAATTTGTGACCAATCGCAGTCGTGTTTCTCCACGAGACGTTGCAACATGTCGTCCTCTTCAGGACTCCATGGTCCTCTCATCTGACCCATGCCTTTCTTTTCACTATTATTCACTATAAACATAAACAAATAGAAATAAATAAAAGCTAGTAAATACTTAGGAAGAATACAAAACATCACAATATGTACAAAGTAAACACTACGATTATACTTACATTAATATTAGCTCATAAGTTACATATTAACTTAAAGTCCTAAATCTATAATTGCATCATTTGCATGTATATATCCGTCTAAAAGCTCAAATCGACAACCGACTTTGAGAAAAATATGAACCGAAAATCAAACCCAAGTGAATTGAGCAAGACCGAAATTGAACCAAACCGAGCAAAAGTTCCCCTTCCGAGTGCCGTGTTAGACAAAGTTTTCAAGAACATATATTGACATAGGCACTCATCATACAACTAGCCAGCATTTAGTTACTACTAAAGGGCATATGCCTAAAGCAGAATGGTATGTAAAATTCATTTTGCATAAAAAACAATTCAGTATAGAAGAAAAACAATACTGAAGAGCTATAAATATACATAATTGAAGGAAAAAAGAAGAGAATCGAACCAGACGACATCGGCGGCTATCGGAAACGCTTCCAAGCAGGGAGAGTAAGAACAACAAAATTAAAGGTTGACTAAAAGAAAGACTATAAATCAATCAATGCAAATATGCAACTCTTAACGAAAGAAGTAACGTACATGTTAAATAGTAATAAAAGTATGTACCGTGTATTGAATTTTATGAGAGGCATGTGCTTCTGAGAAACTTTCATTAATTTTCTCGTCCTTTGTATAGTTTTTTTCATTTTGTTAGATATGTTTTAAACATCAGACATGTTGATTCTGAGAAACTTTCACTAATCTTCTCGTCCTTTGTAATAAATTAGCTAATTAAACAAGTCGTTGTTGACTCAGTATAAAATGAAATGAAGCGGTAGTAGTTAGGTATAAATGTATAATGATGGTTAAAATGAGATGCAAATGCAACCATGTGTGAACTCGGAACCAACCATGCATGCAGCTGGAAAAAATAGACCTGTACTAATCTAGGAATAGGAATGTATTCACACTTTTAAGAAAGTATTAAAAAAACCAAAGAGGATAGAGTCGTATCATGAGAAAAATGTTGTCAAATAAAATATGGTGTCAAAATGTTTATGGCATCATATATAGTGGTAAATCGTGGAAAAATAATGACATGTGCATTTTTCATTATAATTAAAAAAATACATTACACGAAATTAAAAAAATAAATACATAAAAATTAGAAACAGAAAACGTAATCAAATTAAACATTATAATTTATTCTTAATTCATGCTTAGGTGCTCCACAAAATTTTGTCGAAGATCATTGTGCATTTTTCGATCTTGAAAGTTTTTAGATTTTCTCGCACGTGTTTCACATCGTAATCAAAGTTTGAACTATGTTCAGTTATGAATTAACGAAAACATCGCTAAAATTTTTTACACCTGTATTTTGTTTTTCTAATTTGATCGAAAAAGTTTTTATTTTATTAATTTGTACCAATATATAGAAAAATATATTTTGTCCTAAATTGGTTTTTTGTTTGATTAGGTGTTAATCCAAAACCCATTTACAAATTCGATTCGGTTATACTTAGGATTTTGGTTCATGCAGTCATTACACAAATTTAGCCGGTGATTAAATGGGTTCAATAAGAAAAATGTTAATTACTGATAGACATTTGATAAAAGCACAAAACATCGTCATTTTGTACTCAGTAATTTGTAAATTATTGCCATACAAATAGGTACAGTGTTCAAAGACAAACCGAGCAGAACCGCTCATTCAGAACTAAAAAACGCGAAACCCGAAGAAACTGAAACATATAACTCCAAGCAGTTATGTCATGTGTCACCATCCCTTTCCTTGTACTATGCTTGCTGACGAGGCTGCCGGAACCGGAATATTGTTCCATCTAAACTCGCCCCCCCACGAATTCTTGCCCATTGTCACTGTCAATCATCATTGGTGACGAGGCTCGTTTGCTTAAAGCATTCCAACTCGGTGCTGACTGATCACGACTATACGAATGCGTACCTCCCGAGGACATATTACCCCTCGCCATATCACTAATAGATGGTGGTTGACAACTAACCACGCCTCCTACCTCGTGGCTTGCGTTCCCTTCGTTAATGGAATTTTGTGATGCAGTGTCCACAGCCAAATGGAATATTGAGTTCCCTTCAATTCCCTTAGTGTTCATGTTCCAAAGTGTCTAACAGTGTACCGAAAACATGACATCAATTCCTTGTTACTTTATCAATGTACCAGGCTCACTTATACAAATAGACTAGTGCAAAATCTTTGTTCCACAAGAGCAAAAGGGAAAAAACTAGTATAAAATATTTAGAGCACACACACATAACGAACCTCACTTATCGCAGTAGTATAAATCTTATGTTTATCCAGCACATTTTTTTTCTTGAGTTCCTGCTGTGGCCTCTCATGTCCAAATAAAGAAAAAAAACGCTTCAAAGTTCGCATCCTATTATACCTATGCAGGTTTAACATGCGTTAGTCAATTGATATATGTATTTGGTAGACTAATTTAGCCTAGATGAGGAAGCAACATCTGGATTAACTCCTTGGGATTTAACCCTTTCCAACAAAGACAGAACACATACCCTCCCGAAGGTTGAGAAACATTATCGCTCGCCATATCACCAGTAGATGGCGCTGGACCACTAACACCTCTTACCACAAGATTTAAGTTCAAATTGGGAGGTGGTATGTTGATACTGTGAGCACCCTGTATTTTGCCAAAAATAGGAAGAATTAATGAATATTAACAAAAATACAAGGAGGCCAAGTAGTATCACGAATTCTCAGTTTCATATCAAACTATAGTAGTACTATACTAATATTTGAATGATTATAAGATTGGTATATGCACCTATGCTATCTGATCTCGTAAGTAAATGTTTTACTCTTCTCAATTTCAGCATGAAAGAGCAAATTGACGCATCAATGAATGCTATGTCCTGATTGTCAAGGTCTACTATACCCAGTATACTTAAGACAATGTTTATACTATGTGTAGAACGAGAGTGTATGTTGAAGATCTGGTGGTGACCAAAGGGCGAAAGGAGTTAGAGTTAACAGTTGATTTTCAAATATACTTCCGGTTATGTTGATGGAAGGGGTGTAATCGATAGGGCTCGAAAATTATTGGGTAGGATCTGTTAGCCTGTATTTTATATTGCGCGTTATGTATTTATGTGTATTGGGCTCTAGCCTGAGTCTAGAATGATCATGTAATCCCTATATAATGTAACCGGATATTTATGGAATAATATAGACAATTTACCCAAACAACAGGCTCGAGCTCGATGAGCTCTAATCATACAGGCTTGATCTCGGCTAGAGTAAGATTCAACCAAGGCTCGTTGACCAGCTTGAATACTCCTAACTTGTGACTTTCACACTTTGGCAGCAACAACCCTTCAACTTTACTCAACTTGACACTTAAGCCCCCTTGACTCTTCTTGCAGCTACACTCCAGTCCCTGCACATAAACAAACAAACAAACAAACACTCTTGCTAACCAGGACTAGATCACACTTTCAACACTTTGCCTTGACTTTGGAGTGTAGGCAACTACACAAAGTATTGCAATGACCATAAACAAAAGCCAATGACAAATTTTATCTAAAGTAGGACTATATTTTGAACGTCCGATTTTTTCTCATGGCCAATTGTATGTCTCTGTTTCAAGAGTAAAAAACAATATGGGTCTTAAAGTATGATGTTGTGACGAAGAGTGAAACTATTGCAATTACACAACTAATGTTTTGTATAAAGAGGTTTTGCATCGTCTTTAAATTAGAGCTTTCATTTCATTTCGTTTCCATTTTATATTTATAGACTTTTTTTTGTGAAAACATTAATTATTTATTATTGTTCTTTGCAAGATAGGAAGACATTTTTCCTATTATGTTTTAGGATTTTTTTCATCTATATTTTGTTTTTAATTACATTCAACAATTATTTTATGATTTGAGATTTCACTTTTTATATATAAACTATTTATTTATTCATTTTTTTAAACAAATTTTTAAAGCCACCCGTCCATCGGACGGGCCTTTCAATGCGATGTGATATTCAGACCGACAATACGGGTGCCATTAGCCGTAAACCTTCCACTAAATGAGGCCTCGAAATTCGAGAGTACGTTGTGATAAGTAACCTGGTGCAGGTTGCCTTCTCGCCACATTCTCTTGCATGTCGTGTCCTTTTTATGCATGTGTTTCCTACCACCGACATTCGCTTTTTGTCGGTCTGAAGATTTTATATCACAACATCCATGAATCTCTGAGCTGGAAAAATTGCGTCATCATGGTAATGGGAGCTCTCCATGAAGATGCTCGACATCTGGTCATCATCAGGTGCACGTTGTTATTAATCTGGATGTTACTTTAGCCTCATCTGGCAGTGTCAAACACCACCACATCGGATCGTTTAAAATCAATTGCCATTGCGATTGCAACTGCTACCAACAATTTGAAAGGTGGAGTTGCAAAAGCATCATGCATGCTTCTCAATATAGTGACAAATGCCTATCATGAGTCTGGTGGTGGCTTCCCATTATATACAAATCTAGTGCTGCAATTCAGGTCAATCCATAGAGCAAAAACAACCAGCAGGTTAGTTGTATTCATCCATGTGAATGTACGTTGGGACTCACATGTTACATATCTTCCGGTTAGTCGTGCATAATGAAACACACTGGTGCACATTTTACCTGCAGTCGTTTTTTCATATGCCTATTAATAGCAACATCAAACCACCCGCGGTGAAGCGCGGGCATCAATCCTAGTTTTGGTAATTAATGGGGGGTTTTAGGGTTTAAAAATCGTTTTTTTTTTTGGTATAAATCGGAGTAGGCAGAAACTGTCGCTAAACTGTCAAAATATGTCGCTAACTGTCAGAAACTGTCGCTAATGCCTAGGCAGATTTTGAGAAAAATCGTTTTGGTCATAACTTATTCGTTTTTAAAGGTTTTTGGGTGATTCAAAAGCCTTAAATTATGTACTCGGAACATACTTTTCAAATATTTAGAAAGCTTCGTAATTGGAAGTCAGTAGCTTGGTCGAATTAATTGTACAAGTGTTGAGTTCAAGGTTAATTTTCGGATAACATGGTTTAAACTCGTGTTTTGGGTAATTTTCGGTAATGAACACTTGGAGGGTTAACATAGAGATGAGTTGGGAAGGAATTTGAGAGTTCTTTAGACCTTATTAAGACTTTATTACAAAAATGTCATTATTAATTAATTAATTAATTAACATTACATCTCATTTAGGATGATTGATCTAATGGTTAACATTGGTTCCCACAGTTTTTATTTTAAGACCGGTCCTCACAATAACGCTACTCTATATATATATATATATATATATATATATATATATATATATATATATATATATATATATATATATATATATATAATAAGCCCTCACTTTCAAATATGTGAAACTTTGTTCCACCACAAGTTTCATTAGAAGTTCGAAGACACGTAAATTGACAACATCCCAAAAGTTTACCCGACCTCAGGACTCATTTCAACAGTTGAACAGGAGGCATCTATTTTCCGGAGTGGTAACCAACTTTCCAGCCGGGTACATCTTTCAGGATCCTAGCCTCTTTTTTAAGATACTTCTGTCATTATTTCGCATTCTTTCACAAATCTACACAGGAGGAGCAATATATTTTATCACAGTCGATGATTGCAGTATATAGAAAAGGCGAGAGGTGGCAGTATGAGCGGCTAAAGCGGGTTAAGTAACTTATTAAAACAGGGTCTTGTTTTAGAGTGGGCTTAAACAGGTCGAGCTGATTGGGTTGACCCACGACATGTTTATCAAGCCCAGCCCATCTGATGGTAGTTAAATAATCATTATATCGATTAAAAAAAAAAAAAACCTTTTCAGTTTTCACCCTTGCAAACCTTTTCCATGGCAGGAGGTTTATCGGAGCTAGCAGGATCCGTGCATAATGTAATGTCCAATGAAGACCTTTTGATGGAAATCTTACTTAGATTACCGGTACTCTCACTTCATCTTTTTTACCGTGTATCCAAACAATGGCGATCTCTCATAACATCTCGTAGTTTCATATTAACTTTGAGACGAACCCGAACCCCTACCATTGGTCCTCCTTCTGGTATCTTTCTTGGAAGAGAGTACGAGGGTCCCAGCAAATACGATTTCGTGTCATTTGATCCCAGAATTCCAGCGAAAAGGTCAATACTCTTTAGTTTTAACTTAGAGGCAGATATAAGGCAGTCATGCAATGGTTTGCTTCTGTGTAAAATAGGGTTTAATGAGTATAGTATTTACAATCCATTCATTAGTAAGTTTAAGATGCTTCCACCAATACATGATTTGAATTATGATAAAACGGGTGTTCGTGTCAATGCGATGGGTGTTCAAGACATAAACATGGCTTTTGATCCTACCGAATCACAGTGTTACAAAGTCGTACATGCCGGAAGTGTAGAAGATGAATTTGGTTATTCCATTAGAATACAAACTTACTCTTCTGAAACTTGTGTTTGGAGTGTCTGGGATGATCGATTTCCATGTGAATGTTTTCGTAATTTTTACTATGGTATGTATTGGAACGGTGCCATTCACTGGTTAACTTATAATGATCCATGGCATGTCAAGCTAGATATTGTAGACCGTCCGGTTTTAACAAACATTCAAACCCCCCTTCCTCTAACTGACAAAGGGGGCTTGCATCATCAGAAACTATTGTTTAAGTCTCAGGGGAGTTTGCTTCTTCTTTGTAAGGATTATGTTCGTTCCCGACATTTGAATATTTATGAGATGAAGAATGAGCATTCTGAATGGTCCGTTAGATACTTTGTTAATATTGATGATATGATGAGGCCATTTCCAACATGGAGGATGCCCACTAACTGGGATTGTGGTCAAATTTTTAGCATAGTTTTGGGAGAACGGGAGGAGGATTCGTTTATGGTATTTGAATTGTCTGGAAAGGTCTTACAATACAAATTTGTGTCAGAGACTATCAGAAAGCTCTTGGATTTAGGAAAAGAGGTGGTTCGCCAACATGATCGCAAAGAGTTCATTGCATCTTTTGTTCATGTGTGATTATGTATGCTTGTTTCAGGTTTGATTTCTCTATCTTATGTTTTTCAGCCACTACATGAGTTTTAATCAAATATTTCTCTTTTAAAAGCTGGTTTGTTTGATATGTTCAGTGACTCGCTTTCTGAATATAAAGCCCCTACAACTGCATAACTTCTTGTTTTGGCTGATGTTTTATTAAAAATAAATTTACACAAACTTGTGTAGAAGTTTCAACTCCTGGGTGCTAAGCTTACTTATTTACATGCTTTTCAGGTTGTTAAGATGAAGGTATGTGCAACCGAAGAAATAGACTATCACATATATATCATTTAGTCATACAATATATGCAAGTGAAGTGGTTATGGTCGAAAGCATGTTTATGAAGAGTAAGAGAGATGTACATCACATAGTCATTTCTCGATTTGGGTTTTTTATGTTCGACTTCTAGTAGCAAACAACTCTCATTTTGGTCCATAACAGTAAAGTATCCTTCTTCCCCTTTTTGTAAGAATTCTTTTGTGACCATTCTTAAGTTGTAATCGCAAGTGTATTCCATAAGATGGCAGTAAAATGACAGGAAATTAATTCCAAGACTTCTTAAACTCCATAAACAATGGAGATTTGATGATCCCTACCTCTCTGTTTATTAAATTTATAAGCCTCTTCATCACTTTGCTTGGATATATAATAAAATGATTCAGGTAATGATGCAAGATTGGTTGATTATGCATTGTGCTTCTGAGAAACGCTCAGAAATTTTATCTTCCTTTTCATGTCTCACTTCCGTGTTGTTGCTGCACGGGGTGCGATAGCAATTTTCTAGCTTTTTATTTCCATTTGCATGGCATGTGGCACTGGCCTGAGGTGTTTATCGGCAGGGGCAGACCTATGTGTTAGGTCCGGGGTGGCGGCGCCCCCCATGGCTTGACTAAAACGACGCGATTACAGTGTAATTTTTCTTCGATTTTGATAGTTTTTTTTAAATGCCCCCCATTCGAAACACGAATTGCCCCCACTCACATATTAAAAGCCGACTTTTGACACTGTAAAACCTAAAAATCCTCAAATTTTAAGTTGAAATATTTGATTTTTTATTCGGATTCTAAATTTTTTTATCTTGCTATTGTCAAAAAAAATTGGCCCCCACTATCCAACTTTCTGCGTCCGCCACTGTTTATCGGTTCGTTTTATTTCCATTTGCTTGAGTTTGTGGTCTATTGAAAGATGTATTGGTTCAGGTAGGTACAATAATGATGCAGGATTGGTTGATTATATGCATTGTGCTTTTGAGAAACTTTCAAAAATTTTCTCTTCCTTTTCATGTCTCACTTGGGTCTTATTGCTGCACGGGGTGCAATAGAAATTGCTAGCTTTTTATTTCCATTTGCATAGCAGGCGCAGCACTTGCCTGAGGTGTTTATCGGTTTGGTTTTAGGTTATGTGATTCGCGTTATTCAGATTGAAATTTTTTCAAATAAATTACCACCGAGAAACGAAATTATAAAGTAGAGATTGTTTGTAAAAAGTGCATGCCTTATGATCAATATCTCTAAAGTAGTGGACAGTTAATTGATTGTAACAGTAAGTGAAACACCTGTTTGTTGAGATACTAAAACAAAGTTGGGTCAAAAGATGCGCACGAGCTTTATCAAATCTCGTTCCAACAAAACTCGTCCCCCACACATTCTTGCACATTGTCTCTGCAGCCAATCATCATTTGTGACGAGTCTCGTTTGTTTAACGCATATATTCCAACTCGGTGCTGATTGATCACGGCTTTAAGAATGCGTAGCTCTCGAAGGTCAAGAAACATTATCCCTCGCCATATCACCAATAGATGCTTCTTGACCACTAACGCCTCCTACCTCATGGCTTATGTTCCCATCGTGAGCACCCTGTATTTTCACACAAAAAAAGATGAAAAAAACAAATATTAACAAAAAATGAAAATGAAATAGGTGGCCTAGTATTATATGGATTCTCATTTTCATAGTGTAAGGTTATTTTCAGAACCAAATAAATGTACAGAACTGCGAGAACCACCTTTAATTTATACTCTTAAAAATGCATATGTATTTTCATTATTATGTTTAAATTAACATTTAATAAATGTTTTATTGGTAATAGATCCGAGTATGATGAGCGATATGAAGTGTGCACGTGTGTTTTTATATTATCCAACGAAAAGATAGTTATAATGCGTACAAAACAAGTACATGTGCATGGTCCAAGGATACATGTTCCTAGTCACATATGACAATAAAAATTCATGTATATCTACTTAATGAACTAACCCGATGAATATACATGTGCATTTTAAGAATAAAAATGTGGTTCTCGCAGTTCTGTACATTTATTTGGTTCTGAAAATAACCTCACCCCATTTTCATATTAAACTATAGTAATATACTAATACTTGAATGAATTATAATTCGTATATTATATGCGCGTTGAAATATGCTACGTTCGCCAACTTTGAGATATGCTACCAGATTTCGTAAGTAAAACTCTAACTCTTCTCAATTTCAGCATGAAAGAGCACATTGACGCATCAATGAAGGCTATATCTTGATTGTCCAGGTTTACTATAATACTTAAGACAATATCTATGGTAAAGAACATTATCCGATTATAATTCTCTGCTGGATGAGGTAAAGAAGGATATCCGAGAAGACAAAAATGATGTTTGTATAGATTTTTTCTCTACATGTTTTAACTAAGACAATAGTTTTTTGAAGAACAAGCAGAAATACACAAAGTTTAATTGATGTTGATGGAAGTAGCATCTATAACAGGAAAATGTCATTCATCAAAACTTACACTTTTATTTACGGTCACAAGACTTGCTATATGCTTATGTCTCTGTAATGAACAAGAACGATATGCTCTAGTGCGCTGCCACCAAGACACACAAGTATATAAAAATTTCACATGGATAAATGCTTTAACATGATAGTTAAAATATAACATCCAGGACGTTATATCTCATAATAAACTTAAAAGATGTAATATATATAGCAAATAACATATGTCGGAAAGAGGCTAGGTATGCTTACCGTTCTAACACCCAATAAATACGCCTTTGAAAATTTGGATTCTCCTCGCCATGTGCATAATAACAATTTAAAGCTTCTATGTTTCCAACCTAAAGAAATACATCGATGTGTTGAGTAACACATTATATCATGTGATAAGTTTATTTCTGTTCTAGTTCACGAGTTGCACAGCTTTAGGATCACTTGAGTACATATGATTTTCTTACAAACAATTGTTAGGCAAAAGCCTAAAATATCGATTTGAACCAGTCTCTTACAGAGAAATGAGCGCACCAATATACTGTTAAATGTTTCTTTTGCTTTATTCCGGCCGTACTAGTCAACAAAACTGAATAATCTACTCTTAAGGGGAAAAAATTAGCAAAAAGGTGAATAGAAAGAACCTTTAGACGTTCATACGCTTCAACAGTTCTTCCATCCTTCTTTCTCTGCCAATTATGACCATCTTTGCGGAAATAAGGAAGGGCTCGCTTGTTAAAAAGGAACAATGAGCCACCTGTGGGAGCATTCATTAAATCATAAAGGTGACATATCAGCGAACACACTAAGACATATATTTTCAATAATGAACACAAAGAAGATATTACTTGGCGGCTTATGAGGGTGTTCGTGGTTTAACTGTGCTTGTTCATAGTACTCCAACGTAAAAAGCACCTCTGCAGGCCTTAACCACCGAAACTGTGCTTCTTGAACTAGATCCTTAATATTACACCCTGCGAATTAAAGAAAGTATATTAGGGATCCCAAAAGCTATAACTAGGACACAAACGTTCAATTGTTAGATGTTACCATCCATACCAAAGAAAATGTCCCAATCAAACTCATCCGGCGGAATTTCTTTCACATTGTCACTTCCAATCATCATCGGTGACAAGTCTCGTTGGTTTACAACATTCAAACTCGATGCTGGTTCATTACGACTATAAGAATGAGTACCTCCGAAAGATGTATTAGCCCTCACCACATCACTAATAGATGGTGCTTGATGACCACCAACGCCTCCGACCTCATGGCTTAAGTTCCCATCATGAATATAAGAGGTGTCTTGTCCCCGACTAATATCACTGATAGACGGAGGTGGTGCGTAGATATTGTGAGCAACCTATATTTTGGCCAAAAACAGCAAGAAAAAAACGAATATTAACAAAAAAAAAGGTGGTCAAGTAGTATCATGAATTCTCGGTTTCATATTAGACTATAATTGGTACTATACTAATACTTGAATGATTGTAAGTCGAATAGTAGCTACCAGATTTCGTAAGTATAATGCTAACTCTTCTCAGTTTCAGCAAGAAAAAGAAAATTGACGCATCGACGAACGTTATATTCTGATTGTCAAGGTCTACTATATATACCCAGTATACTTAAGGAAACATCTATAGTGTAGAACAAGAGGGTCTAAAAGAAGTTGTCTCTTTCTTATGGCGACCGTAGTGCCAAAGAGTTACAAACTAGTACATGATGTCCGAATATCTCTACCGGATGAAGTAAATAACAATATACGAGAACACAAAGGTCCACGCTAAATGATATTTGAAAAGAAGAACAAGAATAAAGTAAAAAAAATTAGTCTACAACAAAAATAAAATTTTTATAGATATTTTTCTCTATAGGTTTAACTATAAGAAAAAAAAATTCATGAACAGATTTAAGATACTTAAAGAAGATGTAATGTCGTTATTGGCGCGACTAGGTAAAGTGCTACAAGATAAAGAGAAAAAAACATATGTTGATAACTCGATATATACAAGTTTAGACTGGTTTATGTAACTCGTTACGTCAATCATACAATATTGCTAACGTGTTTGATCTATAGTGAAACAAACATCAATCTAGATGGAGGTTAAAAACATGCAGCTGGAATTAAAGTTTTAAGTACACAAAGTTCGGCTTAAGTATATGAGAAGGGGTGTAATTAAGTCAAGCGGAACATGAGCTTGAGCTGGACGGGGCTCAAGCTTCGCTCAGATAATATTGGGTACGATGGAGCTCAATAAGCTTTAATCATCCATGCTTGAGCACGGCTCGAGTAACATTCAAATAAGGCTCGAGCTGAGCATGGCTCGAAAACTCAAAATTATATCACATTGCAATCCGATAAACAAACTCAAATAACATGTTTTAAAACATTGCTTTTGACTACTATGAAGCATCTACGTTTTTTTTATAAACCTGAGTCATAAAAAAGTGAAGTTGCCCATTTTCTGTTTGTATATTTTAGTTTTGAAATTTTATTTTATAGCATATACAATAATTAAATTTAATTAATTAATTTTATTAATGAGAATGTAGTTTATTGTCATTAATGAATTTAATTGCGTAATTAAATATGCAATTAATTATTATCCAAATAAATGACAATTAATTAAGCTTACATATTTTCTAATGGTTTTAATAATAGTGCGTTGTAACGCGCGACTACCATGCTATTATAATTAGATATGTATAAGAAGATTAAAAAGCTTTATAAAGCTAGAACCAAGTTTCTAAAAGCTCAAATTGCCCTATAAAAAGCAAGACTTGTTTGCAGCCTACTTACAGTGGTCATATCTTCATTAGTTCTTGAACTGCTTTTCCACTTCAAAGTCGAATCCCAATAGTTTTGAACCTCGTCATACGTCAGACCACTTAGTAAGTGCCCAATAGTCCCCCAATAATTATTCCCGAAACGCCTCTGAGCGTTTATTATAGTCTCGTCCTCCTCAGGCGTAAATGGCCAATGAAGTGAAAACCACCTTGACTTACATGACTGACCCGATCTACCTGATATAGACTCACCAATTTGTGACCAATCGCAGTCGTGTTTCTCCACGAGACGTTGCAACATGTCGTCCTCTTCAGGACTCCATGGTCCTCGCATCTGACCCACGTCTTTCTTTTCACTATTATTCACTATAGACATAAACAAATAGAAATAAATAAAAGCTAGTATTTATGTAATGTTTACGGAGTAGATACTTATGAAGAATACAAAACACATAATATGTATGTAATTATTACAAAGTAAACACTATGATTATACTTACATTATAGTATGTAGCTCATAAGTTACATATTAATCTAAAGCCCATGGTTTGTATGTCATTAAACTAAGTGAATAACAATATTTAAGGAATATAAGCAATCATACTTACTCCCATGTAAACCCTATTATTCTGACCGAACCAATAACAGTAAACATGAGCATCTTTAGTGAACCTATAACAATTAAGAAGCACCTGCAAATTCTCCGGTTCTAAATATTCTGTCAAAGATAAATTATGAATTCGCCATATACTAAGTTTTCCACATGCCTTTCAGGTTTTGAACATTATGCGGTAGAGGAAAAGGGACCTGTCAACGATGGAGTATTCCTCATTATTGTTCTTCTGTAAGCAAGTATTGTAGTACAGTATATTATTGTTTTTCTCTCTTTTTGGTTTTTTACCCGAAGTATAATCTCATTCTCTCGTATCATGGGAATTGATACGAGTATTCGTATTAAAACTACAAAACTAATAAGAAGTGTTTCACTAGAAGTGCTTGTTGATGTGCCACATCTTATCGTTACTAATAAGATAAAGTTGAAGTATACAACAACCCTATAAACGAAGCTACAAAATTTAATAAGACAAGGTTATATTTCCGAATTCGCTCTAATTCACAAAGCTTTTAGAAAGTTCTCATGATGATACTGTATAGTAGAGTATGATTTTAGAATACGGATAACGTGGTTAAAGATATCATCCTCCAGATATTCCATTTCGATAAGTAGTTAGCATAAGATGATTTTCTATAAACTAGTGGACAGTAATTTCATTGTAGAAAGTATTGATGATAAATTGAAAGTTTTGTAACAGTAAGTTAAACACCTGTTTGTTGAGACTTGAGATACTAAAACAAAGTTTGGTCAATTATATTGGTTCTTGATGAGACTTTGAAAAATCGTTTCAGCCAAACTCGTCCCCCACGCATTCTTTCAAATTGTCACTGCACATCATCATTTGTGACGAGTCTCGTTTGTTTAAAGCATATACTCCAACTCGGTGGTGATTGATCACGACTATAAGAATGCGTACCTCCCGAAGGTCAAGAAACATTATCCCTCGCCATATCACCAATAGATGCTGCTTGACCACTAACGCCTCCTACCTCATGGCGTATTTTCTGATCGTGAGCACCCTGTGTTTTCGAACAAAAAAAGTTTGAAAAAATCTCAAATATTAACAAAAAATAAAAATGAAATAGGTGGCCTAGTATTATCATGGATTCTCATTTTCATATTAAACTATAGTACTATACTAATACTTGAATGAGTTATAATTCGTATATTATATGCGCGCTGAAATATGCTACGTGCGCCAACTTTGAGATATGCTACCAGATTTCGTAAGTAAAACTCTAACTCTTCTCAATTTCAGCATGAAACAGCACATTGACGCATCAACGAAGGCTATATCCTGATTGTCAAGGTTTACTATAATACTTAAGACAATATCTATGGTAAAGAACAATATCCGAATATAACTCTTTGTTGGATGAGGTAAAGAATTATATCCGAGAAGACAAAGATGCACGGCAAAAATGATGTTTGTATAGATTTTTTCTCTACATGTTTTAACTAAAACAATAATTTTTTGAAGAATTGACTTCTGATAGCTTGAATGAACATTGAAGGCTAGATACATGAACAGATTTGAAATACTTAAAGAAATCTGCCCATAATTTTTGTTATTGGAGCGATTTGGTTAAGTTCTACAAGATAAAGCGAAGAAAGTGACATGTTGCTGTGATATACACATATACGCTGTTTCGGCCACACAAGTTTGGACAGGTTTATGTAACTCCTTATGCCAATCATACTATATTTCTACCGTGCTCAATCTATATTGAAGTATATATCAATCTAGATGGAGGTTAAGAACAAGCAGAAATACACAAAGTTTAGTTTATGTTGATGGAAGTATCATCTATAACAGGAAAATGTCATTCATCAAAACTTACACTTTTAGTTACCGTCACAAGACTTGCTATAGTTATGTCTCTGTAATGAACTAGAACAATATGCTCTAGTGCCCTGCCACCAAGACGCACAAGTATATAAAGCTTTCGCATGGATAAATCCTTTAACATGATAGTTAAAATATAACATCCATGCTGTTATTATCTCATAATAATTTATAAGATGTAATATATAGAGCAAATAACATACGTCGAAAAGAGGGTAATTATACTTACCGTTCTAACACCCAATAAATACGCCTTTGAAAATTTGGATTCTCCTCTCCATGTGCATAATAACAATTTAAAGCTTCTATGTTTCCAACCTAAAGAAATACATCAATGTATTTCATGAGTTGCACAGATTTAGGATCACTTGATTACATATGATTTTCTTGCAAACAAATGTTAGACAAAAGCCTAAGTTATTGATTTGAACCAGCCTCTTAGAGAGACATGAGCGCACCAAATGTTAAATGTTTCTTTTGCTTTATTCCGGCCGTACTAGTCAACAAAATTCAACTAATCTATTCTTAACTCTTAAGGGAAAAAAATCAGCAAAAAGGTGAATAGAAAGAACCTTTAGACGTTCATACGCTTCAACAGTTCTTCCATCCTTCTTTTTCTGCCAATTATGGCCATCTTTGCGGAAATAAGGAAGGACCCGCTTGTTAAAAAGGAACAATGAGCCACCTGTGAGAGCATTCATTAAATCATAAAGGTGACATATCAGCCAACAAACTAAGACAAATATTTTCAATAACGAACACAAAAAAAGATACTACTTGGCGGCTTATGAGGGTGTTCGTGGTTTAACTGTGTTTCTTCATAGTACTCCAGCATAAAAAGCACCTCTGCCGGCCTTAACCACCGCAACTGTGCTTCTTGAACTAGCTCCTTAATATTATACCCTGAGAATTAAAGAAAGTATATATATTAGGTATTCCAAAAACTATAACTAGGACACAAACGTTCATAGCAACGGGAAGGCTATGGTGTTGGCAATTCATGTTGTTCACATAATAAAGGGCCAAGTAACACATAAAATCATAAATTCAACTTCCTTATAACACTAAAATACTTGCAAACAAAAAAAGTAAACCATTATGAGACGGAGGGAGTAACATACAAATTTTAAAATCAATTGTCAGATGTCACCATTCTTACCAAGGTAAATGTTCCAATCAAACTCATCCGGCGGAATTTCTTTCACATTGTCACTTCCAATCATCATCGGTGACAAGTCTCGTTTGTTTACAGCATTTAAACTCGATGCTGGTTCATTACGACTATAAGAATGCGTACCTCTGAAAGACGTATTAGCCCTCACCACATCACTAATAGATGGTGCTTGATGACCACCAACGCCTCCCACCCCATGGCTTAAGTTCCCATCATGCATATAACAGCCCCATTGTCCCCGACTAATATCACTGAAAGACGGAGGTGGTGCATAGATATTGTGAGCAACCTATATTTTGGCCAAAAAGAGTAAAAAAAACGAATATTAACAAAAAAAAGGTGGTCAAACAAGGCTCGAGCTGAGCATGACTCGAAAACTCAAATTTATATCACATTGCAATCCGGTAAACAAACTCAAATAACATCTAGGCTTTTTTTTTTAATAAACCTAAGTCATAAAAACGATTAAGTTTGCCCATTTTCTATTTGTATATTTTAGTTTTGAAATTTTATAACATACGAGTATATAATAATCATATGTAAATTGCCATTAGTAAATTTTATTAATGAGAATGTAATAGTTAATTGCCATTAGTAAATTTAATTGTGTTGTTAAATATGCACTTAAGTATCATCAATATAAATGAGAATTAATTAAGCTTACCTATTTTCTAATGGTTTTAATGATAGTTGGTTGCAACTCGCGACTATCATACAAGTAAAATTAGATATGTATAAGAAGATTAAAAAGCTTTATAAAGCTAGAGCCAAGCTTCTAAAAGCTCAAACTGCTCTATAAAAGTTACGTTCATAAAACTTACAGTGGTCATATCTTCACTAGTCCTTGAACTGCTTTTCCACTTCAAAGTCGAATCCCAATAGTTTTGAACCTCGTCGTACGTCCGACCACTTAGTAAGTGCCCAATATTCCCCCAATAATTATTCCCAAAACGCCTCTGAGCGTGTATTATAGTCTCGTCCTCCTCAGGCGTAAATGGCCAATGAAGTGAAAACCACCTTGACTTACATGACTGACCCGATCTACCTGATATAGACTCACCAATTTGTGACCAATCGCAGTCGTGTTTAATTTCTCCACGAGACGTTGCAACATGTCGTCCTCTTCAGGACTCCATGGTCCTCGCATCTGACCCACGTCTTTCTTTTCACTATTATTCACTATAGACATAAACAAATAGAAATAAATAAAAGCTAGTATTTATGTAATGTTTACGGAGTAGATACTTACGAAGAATACAAAACACATAATATGTATGTAATTATTACAAAGTAAACACTATGATTATACTTACATTATAGTATGTAGCTCATAAGTTACATATTAATCTAAAGTCCTAAACCTATAACTGCATAATTTGCATGTATATATCCGTCTAAAAGCTCAAATCAAACCGACAACCGACTTTGAGGAAAATATGAACCGAAAATCAAACCCAAGTGAATTGAGCAAGAACGAAATTGAACTGAACCGAGGAAAATTTCCCCTTGCCAGTGCTGTGTTAGACAAAGTTTTCAAGAACATATATTGACATAGGCACTCATCATACAACTAGCCAGAATTTAGTTACTACTAAAGGGCATATGCCTAAAGCAGAATGGTATGTAAAATTCATTTTGCATAAAAAATAATTCAGTATAGAAGAAAAACAATACTGAAGAGCTATAAATATACATAATTGAAGGAAAAAAGAAGAGAATCGAACCAGACGACATCGGCGGCTATCGGAAACGCTTCCAAGCAGGGAGAGTAAGAACAACAAAATTAAAGGTTGACTAAAAGAAAGACTATAAATCAATCAATGCAAATATGCAACTCTTAACGAAAGAAGTAACGTACATGTTAAATAGTAATAAAAGTATGTACCGTGTATTGAATTTTATGAGAGGCATGTTGATTCTGAGAAACTTTCACTAATCTTCTCGTCCTTTGTAATAAATTAGCTAATTAAACAAGTCGTTGTTGACTCTGTAAAATGAAATGAAGCGGTAGTAGTTAGGTTAAAATGAGAAAAATGTTGTCAAATAAAATATGGTGTCAAAATGTTTATGGCATCATATATTGTAAGTAGTGGTAAATCGTGGAAAAAATAATGTCATGTGCATTTTTTTTCATAATATAATGAATAAACTTTATAAAAAACATTCATTTATAAAAAGAAATACATTACACGAAATTAAAAAAATAAATACATAAAAATTAGAAAAACGTAATCAAATTAAACATTATAATTTATTCTTAATTGATGCTTAGGTGCTCCACAAAATTTTGTCGAAGATCATTGTGCATTTTTCGATCTTGAAAGTTTTTAGATTTTCTCGCACGTGTTTCACATCGTAATCAAAGTTTGAACTATGTTCAGTTATGAATTAACGAAAACATCGCTAAAATTTTTTACAACTGTATTTTGTTTTTCTAATTTGATCGAAAAAGTTTTTATTTTATTAATTTGTACCAATATATAGAAAAATATATTTTGTCCTAAATTGGTTTTTTGTTTGATTAGGTGTTAATCCAAAACCCATTTACAAATTCGATTCGGTTATACTTAGGATTTTGGTTCATGCAGTCATTACACAAATTTAGCCGGTGAGTAAATGGGTTCAATAAGAAAGTCGTAACGGGCTACATAATTCCAGTGGGCCAACAAAAATGTTAATTACTGATAGACATTTGATAAAAGCACAAAACATCGTCATTTTGTACTCAGTAATTTGTAAATTATTGCCATACAAATAGGTACAGTGTTCAAAGACAAACCGAGCAGAACCGCTCATTCAGAACTAAAAAACGCGAAACCGAAGAAATTTGAAACATATAACTCCAAGCAGTTATGTCATGTGTCACCATCCCTTTCCTTGTACTATGCTTGCTGACGAGGCTGCCGGAACGGGAATATTGTTCCATCTAAACTCGCCCCCCACGAATTCTTGCCCATTGTCACTGTCAATCATCATTGGTGACGAGGCTCGTTTGCTTAAAGCATTCCAACTCGGTGCTGACTGATCACGACTATACGAATGCGTACCTCCCGAGGACATATTACCCCTCGCCATATCACTAATAGATGGTGGTTGACAACTAACCACGCCTCCTACCTCGTGGCTTGCGTTCCCTTCGTTAATGGAATTTTGTGATGCAGTGTCCACAGCCAAATGGAATATTGAGTTCCCTTCAATTCCCTTAGTGTTCATGTTCCAAAGTGTCTAACAGTGTACCGAAAACATGACATCAATTCCTTGTTACTTTATCAATGTACCAGGCTCACTTATACAAATAGACTAGTGCAAAATCTTTGTTCCACAAGAGCAAAAGGGAAAAAACTAGTATAAAATATTTAGAGCACACACACATAACGAACCTCACTTATCGCAGTAGTATAAATCTTATGTTTATCCAGCACATTTTTTTTCTTGAGTTCCTGCTGTGGCCTCTCATGTCCAAATAAAGAAAAAAAACGCTTCAAAGTTCGCATCCTATTATACCTATGCAGGTTTAACATGCGTTAGTCAATTGATATATGTATTTGGTAGACTAATTTAGCCTAGATGAGGAAGCAACATCTGGATTAACTCCTTGGGATTTAACCCTTTCCAACAAAGACAGAACACATACCCTCCCGAAGGTTGAGAAACATTATCGCTCGCCATATCACCAGTAGATGGCGCTGGACCACTAACACCTCTTACCACAAGATTTAAGTTCAAATTGGGAGGTGGTATGTTGATACTGTGAGCACCCTGTATTTTGCCAAAAATAGGAAGAATTAATGAATATTAACAAAAATACAAGGAGGCCAAGTAGTATCACGAATTCTCAGTTTCATATCAAACTATAGTAGTACTATACTAATATTTGAATGATTATAAGATTGGTATATGCACCTATGCTATCTGATCTCGTAAGTAAATGTTTTACTCTTCTCAATTTCAGCATGAAAGAGCAAATTGACGCATCAATGAATGCTATGTCCTGATTGTCAAGGTCTACTATACCCAGTATACTTAAGACAATGTTTATACTATGTGTAGAACCAGAGTGTATGAAAGAAGTTGCCACTTTCTTGGGTGTTGAAGATCTGGTGGTGACCAAAGGGCGAAAGGAGTTAGAGCTAACAGTTGATGTTCAAATATACTTCCGGTTATGTTGATGGAAGGGGTGTAATCGATAGGGCTCGAAAATTATTGGGTAGGATCTGTTAGCCTGTATTTTATATAGCGCGTTATGTATTTATGTGTATTGGGCTCTAATAGCCCGAGTCTAGAATGATCATGTAATCCCTATATAATGTAACCGGATATTTATGGAATAATATAGACAATTTACCCAAACAACAGGCTCGAGCTCGATGAGCTCTAATCATACAGGCTTGATCTCGGCTAGAGTAAGATTCAACCGGCCAAGGCTCAAGTTTGACTCCAGAAAGTCGAATTTATACATAAATATCACAATCCGATAGATAAACTCATCATTAACCCAAAAGAAATACTTGTCATTAGACTAACATTGTATATTACTCCTGGGTTATTTTTATGTATATAAATTTTAATCTAATTAAATATGTATATAGCTCGAGCCAAACTATTAAGGGTCAACTCATTTGCAGTCTTTCGAAATAAGGCGTGTATAACTGTGAAATCTTATGCATCCAAAGTCTGGTTTTGGTTACGTTCAGAAAACTTACTATGGTTATATCTTCATTAGCTTTGGAACTACGTTTCCACTTCAAAGTCGAATTCCAACGGTTCTTAATCACGTTAGCCGTGCGATCATTTAGTAAGCCCGCAATAGTCAACCATTTATCCCCAAAATGCTTCTGAGCGCGCAATATAGTCTCGTCCTCGTCAGGCGTAAATGGTCTGTGAATAAATTGTAACCACCTTGACCAACATGACGGACCTGATCTACCCGGTATAGACTTGCTAATTAGCGACCAATTGTTACCGTGTTTCACGAAGAGATTATGCAACTTCTGGTCCTCTTCTGGACTCCATGGTCCTTGGATCTCATCCACGTTTTCCTTTTGATTATTATTCCCTATAAACAGAAAGATGGTATATTTAGACCGAAGCGGCAGGCTTAATAATGAACAGCTATAACTGAAGAAAAGAAAAGAGTCGAACCTGATAGCATCGGCAAAAACCTACGTACTGTTTGTATAATTCAAGTGCTTGGCCCCAACAAAATGTTTATTACAAATATATACACATCAGACAAAGGGAAAAAACATTGTCATTTGTAAATTCCTGGAGAGAGTGTCATCTTCAAACTTTAAAACAAATACTCTAAATCCTTATCCCAACAATAATAAGAAATAAGAGACATGATACAGGTAAAAAAAAATGTCACCATCCCACATTATTATATATATAAAAAATGCTATTATATATATACACCAATGATCAAAAGTCAAAACTCATAAATCCTTCACAACCCAACTTGTATTATCTTACTATTTGTTTATTGATGTAATATATTCTTTTTAGTTACTGTAATTGCTTACGAGGTTATTAGTTATTTGTTTTAGGAAACACAACTGATAGTGTATTCGTTTTAGGGAACACAATTGATAGTTGAATCATCGAATATATTATCTTTGTTAACTATGTTTTCGGGCACATAGGCGTATAGGAATCAGGTCGGGTTGGTCGAATTGATCGAATTTGGGTGATTCGGGTCGGGTTCAATGCAAGTCAAGGCAAAGAATAATTTATCCGAACTTGACTCGATTTCAACTCGAGTTAGTCGGGTTCGGATCTATTCGGGTCGGATCAATTCGGATTCATGTCAACAACAAAAGTAGATTAAAAAGAATATATTACATCATTAAACAATTATTTTTTGCCTTGAAGTGGTCACGCCAACCTCCTGAAAAGTGAGGGCTTTACCTGATTTGAGTCTGTGTGGCGGTGGGTTCAAACCCCGTGGATTAGTCGGCCAATGAGTCGGAAATCACGGTTGCCAAAAAAAAAAAAACAAAAACAATTATTTTTTGATATCCTTAAAAAATTAGCGAATCACCTTTACACTTTACAACCTAATAATATCACAATCACACAATATTTAACACGAATTTTTATATATTCGTATATTAAATAAAATATTAAATTAAATTAAATTTATTTGTAAACATGTTCGTACTTATAATTAGTAAACTGAAATTTATTTTTTATTATTTCATTGAAAAATTAAATTATTGGAATTTAAATTTTACTAAATATTAGGAGAATTCAATCTGAAGAAGGCAACTCATCTCCTTAGCAAGAAAGTGAATCCATTAAAAGCACTACTGACTTTATACAGTACATAAATAGTATAAGGTTATTTTCAAAACTAAACAAATATACAAAGCTGTGAGAACCAACTTTATACTATTAAAAATGCCTATGTATTATTATTATTATGTTTAAATTAACATTTAATAATTGTTTTATTTGTTATAAATTCGAGTATGATAAGCGATATGAAAAGTGCACATTTGTTTTCATATTATCCAACAAAAAGATAGTTATAATATATACAAAACATATACATGTGCATGGTCTTAGGATATATGTCCTTAGTGACCTAACAAAATAAAAATTTATGTTTTTCTACCTAACGAACTAACCCGATAAATATACATGTGCATTTTAAAAATAAAATTGTAATTCTCGCAATAATTTACATTTATTTAGTTTTGAAAATAACAGCATTCTAAATAAATAAATCGTAGATATAATTTTAATGTACATAAATAACACACGTAACAATATAAGAATAAAATAATTTGAAATATCACACGAAATAATCACTTGTGAAATAATTTAAAATGTCAAACGTCATTAAAAACTTTTCATAAAAATTTGTGCTTTGCAAATTAAAGTAATAATAATATTTTATCAAAGTAAAAACCAAGGTTCCAGATAGCGTGAGGCGCGATGTGGCGGCGAGTTAAAGCCTTGAGCTTTTGAGTAAGACGTAGCGGCACGGCGTTTTTAAGGCGTGACTTAAGGCGGCAATATATAATTATAAATTTTTAGCAGAGGGTGAAAAAGTTCTAGTTCATGTTAATGATTCTTTTCAACTAATTAAGGGTGCATCAATTGTGTGCTCTAGATTTATGACAATACTTTTGAGAAAACCCAATTTGTTCCCACCAGAAGCTAAAGATTGGAGAGAAATAAAAGCGCGATGTGGTACATTGCTTTTGGGAGAAGTTCGGGTAATTTCTTCTATAACACTTATATTTTATCTTTCATAACAACGACGGTCATTGATATCACCCTCTTTCTGTCATTTTTTGGCAGCGGAAATTCAGTTTGCCTCATATTAGTGATCTGGATTGTAAAACCTCAAAATTTGGGCTTTTGACACGTCACCGGCTTTATTACTATTATCGTTCATCATATAATATTTTTACAGACCATTTTTACAATATATCAACACAAGACTTATTACGTACAAAAATCATGATTTTAGTATATAAAAATAGTGAAGTATTTTAACTTAATATTATATACATACTTTTACCTGAATGAATAATAGATTCATCACCTCAGTACATATTTTGAGATAAACTGTAACTTTACTTAATTAAATTATTAAGTACTTGGATTTATTTCAATATGTATATATTTATATATATTTTATAATGGAAATAAACACCTAACACTTTAAAAACAATGTACATTATTTTAACATTGTCATTTAATTACTTTCTTCAAGTAAAATACTATAATGATATATTCATTATATACTTTCACTAAATTACCTAAAGCTTCAACAAAAATACCTATAACTCAACAAATGCATACTATAATTACAAGGAACCATAAAACTTGCTATACTTTCAAACACAATTGGGAAGAAAGTCTTTGCTATTTTTAGGCATGTGTATAATATCCAAACATATCTTCAACAAATCTTGCTAATATCTCACAAATCTTCACAAGATTCATGTGTACTACACTTGGAAAACTCTCTCATTTCTCTCTCAAGAACACACGTCTCAAACTCAAAAAGGGGAAGGATGTGCATTGCTAGTTTGAGCATGTGTGTAAATAAGCTAGCATGCATATCTTAAACAAATCTAGTATATCTTTGCAAGATATTTAGTACTAGGTACAAATATCTCTTTGGATCTCCTCTCTCCTTCATAAGCCGTAGCCTACACCCTCACCAACACAATACATTTGAAACTCAAATCTCACTCCATCCATCTCTCTCAACCTACGGCTCAAACTATCTCCACCATTATCAAACCTTCAAACACATTCACTAATCTTAGATCATGTCTCATACTACATGAAGGTTAATCATTAGCTTATCCTACAAGTACCTTAATCATTGAAGCAAGAAAGGAGCCCTAAAAACTTCATTGAAGCCTACAGCATGTTTTAGCTTCAAGGATCCTCTATTGTTGAAAGCTTGTCTCTTGTTCCTACTCATTCTCTTGTTCATCCCTAGATCTATCTAAGCAAGTAAGTAACCTAAAACTTATCTTTTCAATATATATCATTCTCATACACATGAACATACACATGATTATTACTACAAAAACTTGATGTTGAAACAAAAATATAAAACCCTAGATCTTATATAGGTCACGGCTTGATTTTTGTTGTAACTTAAAATGATGCAAAATCTTAATAACCATGAAGAACATATCACTATGAACTTGTTAAACTTGTAGATCTATGAAAAACATACCCATATATATTTTGAACGTGGGTTTTAACCCCATGATTCATTATAGGTTAAGCTTGTAATGTTTAGATGTGCCTAGAAACACTAGATCTATGATTATAGATGCCTTAAAAGGATAAGCTCACTAATTATGCCTTATAAGATTTAGTTTTAAGCTCACTACAATAAGCTTGCCTAAATAAACCTCACTATTACTAAATAATGTTTATTTAAAACTTTTAGTGTCAAATTATAACTTTATAAAGTTTTGTGTTAAAAATATAGATCTACAAGTAATTTGGACTAAAATGTTAGATCTCTGAAATTTGGAGTTAAAATAGTAGATCTATAATTTTTTCGGATTAAAAATAGTAAATATAATACTTTCGGGTTAAATTAGTAATTTTAGTAAGTTAAGGGATCTAAATGAACAAGTATAGAAACTAATTTTCCAAAAATATAAACCTTAGGGTTGATTTTGTAATTAGTCGTGAGTTGAGGGTGTTGTTTTGACATTATCCGAAACTTTAAGTTAACAAAAAGGACTTAAATAAGATTTCTCTAATATTAGGGTAATTTGTGTAAACTTTAGAAAACCTAGGGATCACTTTGGTCAATTAACGAAACATAATATAAACCCTAGGGACCATTTATGCCAAGTTAACAAACTTATTTAAGCCCTAAGTAACCCTAGGGACTATTTCTGCCATTAGCCGAAACATATACAAGCCCTAGTGGGCATTTGTGTAACTTATTATTAAACTTAATTCTAGCCGAAGGTTGGAGGACTAAAAATGCCAACTTGTGAAACTATAATAAGCCCTAATATAAGCCGAATGTTTAGGGACCAATATTGTAATTACTTGAAAGATTTAGAAACCCTAGGGGTATAAAAGTAATTTTACCACGGGTAATTATTTAAATAGAAGGACTAAAACGTAATTTGTACAAAGTATAACGAACCCTAAAATTCCTATATATTTATATCCGATATTTAAAACGTAAAACTTAAATATTCGTAACAATTGGTATTTTTCCAAACTTATAATTTTTATAAATTATAAACACTACGTAAACGTGGAATTTAATTAAAATGTTATACGTTTTATAAACCTTATTTATATATTAAATATAAATTAGAAATGAATAACTTATAAAATAAATATATTAATTGTATTTATTTTCCATTACTTTAAATGTATATAAAACTACCTTTTATAAATATTTAAAGCGTTTCATAAACAACACAAGTACAAAATATTAATTAAATAGATTAATTAATTTAACCTTATTATTTATTTTATACTTAAAATAAATACTATTAGAACTTGTTCAACGATGAACCAAAATACAAATATCATAATAAAATGCTTAAAACCAGTATAAGCATGCACAGATTTATTCTGAAACTTTTATGCATTATGTTATGCATTTACTGAGACCTTGATAGGTGTGTAAACACCCATCCTTTTACCACTTAATTCTGGCTAAAACAAGACCAAAACACGTATTTAATATCATTTGTTTGGAATTATGCGTGGTTTTTGTGTTTATTGTGTTTTCAGAGCCAACCGGGTGAATATTGAAGAAAACATGGGATTGCACGGGGTTTACTGAAGAAAAAGACTCGAGATAAAGTCTATTGTCCAAGAGATGCAAAAGATTTGAAGTCACTGGGCCTATTCGAAGATTTATCGAAGAAAAGGACCAAATATGGAAGATTTATATAAGTCGAAGAAACTCAAGTCTATTAAACGAAGAAATTAAAAGACGAGTTGAATTTAATCGACGACAAATCCCGAATCAGAATCGAAAACGGAAACTTTTCTGAAAAGACGAAAAGACAAGAAGAACGGGAGAAAGCCCACTCACCAACCAAAAGACAAGGCTATAAATAGCCCTCCCCTCACACATTTAGACTAGTTTTTTTAGTTTTTTCTTCCCCACTCTTTCTCTCTGTTCCGTTTCATCACCATCACCACTAGGGTGATTGGTGATTTTAATCTTTGTTTTCCAAATCTTGTTATTTTAATTCTTGTTTGATCTTGTTAAAACATTAATCATTCAATACAAAGTCTTGTTTAATCTTTCCATTTAATCATGTTCATCTTCATCTTTATCTTCAAGTTCTTAAGTTTTTATTTTTCTTGATTTGATCTTCAAAAGTTGTTGGGATTTGTGTTTTTGTTGATGGGATTTGTAGTTTATGGTTAGTAGAAGTTTTGTGATTGATTTATTTAAATTATTGGTGAAAAACTTGGTGATTTTTGGATTAAAAATAGTTTCCTTGTTCTTCGGGTATTCTTACTGTATCTGGGTTTCCAGAACTTCCGAATCAAGCAAAAGTTCCGAATGAAGCTTGAACTTCCGAACGAAGCAAATGTTCCGAATGAGTTTTTCTATTAAAAGTTCCGAATGAGTTTACTTTGAAAAGTTCCGAACCAACCCAAAACTTCCGAACGAAGCTAAGTTCCGAACCAATTTTCAGACTTCCGAACCAAAGACTTCCGAACCAGTAAGTTCCGAATCAAGGGGCTTCATTCGGAAGTCCAAAACGTCCGAATCAGTAAGTTCCGGATGAGTGTAAAACTTCCGAATCAGAGACTTCCGAATGAGTTTACAACTTCCGAATGAAGGCAAAGTTCCGGATGAGTGCCTAAGTTCCGAATCAATCCCCTTGTCAAAACTTCCGAATGAAGGTTAAAACTTCCGAATCAATTTATTGATAGTGTTTCTGTTTTACTGTTTATCTGTTCTTTACTTTTCATACTTCAACTTTAACTTTAAGTTTAATTTTAATCTTAATTTCAATTTTAATTCAAGTCTTTGTTAAATTGTCATTAAAGTAACTATCTTTGATTCAAATTTTCATTTCCACTTTTTATTAGATTAGAAAACCAAACCCTTTTATTTAGTAACCAAGAACAATCATTCCACTTAAGACCGAGATCAATTCGAGAGGATTCCGAGAAATTAGAACCCACGTAAAAAGCATTTGTATCAAATGGCGCCGCTGCCGGCTCTTCTCGTTAAGATCAAAAGTTTTTTGTGAGAACTTGGATTTTGGGATCCGTTCCCTGTGAACGTTACTTTTTCAAGAAAATCTTCAAAAACAACTAAAAAATATAAAATTTTCAAAAATACAAAAAAAATTAAAAAACCATAAAAACCAAAAATAGTTGTGCTTTGCTTTTCTTTGTTCGTTCTTTTGCAGGTGTATGCGCACCCGATCCACGTCATATCAAGAGCCCGAGCCTCTCGATCACTTAGACATGGCCGGTGTACCACCTCCAAACAATAATAACAACAACATGAACAATAACAACAACAATGAGCCCCTTCCGGATAATCGCCCGATGATTGAATTGCTGCAAGCTCATGTAGATGTCAACACTGACCCAATTGTTATACCACCAATTGCCGCCAACAATTTCGAGCTAAAATCAGGCTTTATCCAGATGGTCTCCGCTCAACCATTCTTGGGACGAACCATTGATGATCCACACGACCACATCAAGAGATTTCTACAACTCACCAACACGGTCAAATTCAATGGCGTTCCACAAGAGGTTATAAGGTTACAACTTTTTCCCTTTTCTTTAGAGGGACAAGCCCGGCATTGGCTTGCTAAGGAACCGCCACAGAGTATTCTCTCGTGGACGGATTTGGAAACAAAGTTTATCAATTACTTTTTCCCACCCTCTCGTACTACCGCTTTGCGGAATGAGATCATAAATTTTGAACAAAAGTACGATGAGTCATTCAGTGAATCTTGGGATCGCTTTAAAGATCTTTTAAGAAAATGCCCACAACATGGTTTTACCAAAGTACATCAAATCAATACTTTTTACAATGGTTTAAGCATGAGTGACCAAGATTCACTGAACAGTGCCTCGGGGGGTAATCTATTGGCTAAGACTTCCAATGCTGCTTGGCACATCATTGAGAATAAATCTCGTGTGCAAACCAAGAGTGTTCGGACCAATGTCGCTAGTGCTAGCACTAATGACAGCGACAAGCGATTGGACAAAATCACTACGCTTCTTGAATCGCTTGTCACCCACACCGTCAGCAACAACAACAGCAACAACGCCAAAAATGCACAAGTGAACGCTGTCAGCCAACCTTGTGAGATATGCGGTGGTCCTCACTCTTACACAACTTGTACCTCCACCCAAGATTACCCTGCTAAAAATGTGAATGCGGCATATGGCACCTATCCTCAACCCGCTTATCAAGCCAGACCTCAAGGTGACCGTAATTTGCTTAGCTATCGATCCAACAACTATCTTTCACCACCTGGTTTCCCTCCTACCAACCCAAACCAACAACAAAACCTTAACCGCCCTCCTCAACAACAACAACAACCTCGACAACCATACATCCCACCTCACAAGCAACAACAACCACCTCAACGTAACAATCAAGTCTACCAACAACCTGCTTACCAACCACCTGCATACAATGCTCCTCCCAACCAAGCCACCACTGCATTACACCAAGAGGTTGCAACCTATATGAGGACCAATGATGTGATAGTGGGAAATCTCCAAGAGGAAGTGCGCAATTTGAAAGCAGACTTGGTCAAGCAAGGAAATGATTTGAGAGCCGATATGAGAAATACGTTGGATA
This sequence comes from Glebionis coronaria, assembly GCA_025667525.1. Classification (NCBI taxonomy): domain Eukaryota; kingdom Viridiplantae; phylum Streptophyta; class Magnoliopsida; order Asterales; family Asteraceae; genus Glebionis; species Glebionis coronaria. Next base: position 608,948,933 of record CM046879.1, read on the forward strand.
GCCAAACTAATGATCTGAGGAACATGATGGCTAGTTTCTTCCAAGGTAATCAACCCTCTTCTTCGGGTACTCTTCCGAGTAACACCGTTGCGAACCCAAGAGGGGAGATGAAAGCAATCACTACTCGAAGTGGTAAAGGTACCAAGGAACCCGAGCTTCCTATACCTCCACCGGTGGTTGTGACTAAGGAGAACAAGTCACCTGCTCCTATTCCTCACACTTCTCCTTCCCCAATTTCTCCACCTCTTCTTTCTACCCCTCCTCCACCCGTGGTTGTGAGTGATCCTCTTACCCAAAAGCCTTCCTCTTCATCCAATATACCTTATCCTTCAACGTTGAGGAAAGAGAAGCAAAAGAGCAAGGATGATATTCAGGTTTCGAATTTCCTTAAAATGTTCAAACAACTGAATTTCAATATCTCCTTCGCTGAGGCTCTCGCTCACATGCCCAAATACGCCAAAATGTTTAAAGACCTTCTGAGCGACAAGGAAAAGCTCCTCGATATTGCCAACACCCAACTTAATGAGAATTGCTCTGTAGTGCTCTTAAGGAAATTGCCAACCAAGCTTGGTGATCCTGGTCGTTTTCTTATCCCTTGCAATTTCCCGGGAGTAGAGAATTGCATGGCCCTAGCCGATCTAGGCGCCAGTATTAATCTCATGCCTCTAAGTGTTTGGAAGCAATTATCTCTCCCAGAGCTAGTCCCCACTAAAATGACTTTGGAATTGGCCAACCGTACGGTTGCTTATCCAGTGGGGATAGCCGAAGACGTCATTGTAGGAGTCGACAAATTCACCTTCCCTGCTGATTTTGTTGTCGTCGACTACGAGATGGACCCCCATGTGCCACTGATTGTTGGTCGTCCATTCCTTAGGACCGGTCGCACTCTCATTGATGTTGAAGCCGGTGAGCTTATCATGAGAGTGGGTGACGATAAAGTAGTCTTCAACATGGGAAAGTTGTCTAAACAGCCTTATTCATATGAGAGTGTTAATTGTATTGACGTTCTTGATGAGGCTTGTGAAGAACACTTTAATGATGCTTGCAAAAGTATGCCTACTTCTCTTCCCAATGTTGAGACCGTGTCCTCCATTGATTCATCGTTGTCTCTATTTGGAGATAGTGATTTCTTTTGGAACAATCTTGAAGATACCATGGGAGATGTGAATTTAGCTACTACTGATTCTTCCACCGAGGGGGATGAAGACATGAATTTCTTTGACAATCTTCTCAGTGAAGACAAACCTTCGCGTCCATCTCCCACGGTCATTGCTATCGATACTCCGACTTTGAAAACGCCTCCCGTCGAAAATCCTCCGGATTTGGAACTTAAGGAGTTGCCGCCACATCTCGAGTACGTGTTCCTTGACGACAACAAGAAGTCGCCCGTCATTATTGCAACGGATTTGAAAGATGAAGAGAAGACTCGCCTCGTTGCCGTGCTGAAAGCTCATAAGAAGGCTATTGCTTGGAAGATTTCGGATATTCATGGAATTGATCCTCACTTCTGCACACACAAAATTCTCATGGAAGACGACTTTAAGCCCACTATTCAAAGCCAACGAAGGGTGAATCCAAAAATCCATGAAGTCATCAAAACAGTGGTTATCAAACTTCTTGATGCGGGTATGATTTACCCTATTTCGGATTCACCGTGGGTTAGTCCAATCCATTGTGTGCCCAAGAAGGGCGGAATAACCGTTGTTCCCAATGAACACAACGAGTTGATTCCCACTCGTCTCGTTACTGGGTGGAGAGTTTGTATAGACTACCGCAAACTCAATGATGCCACGAGAAAGGATCATTTCCCTCTACCTTTTATGGACCAAATGCTTGAACGCTTAGCAGGTAATGAATATTACTGCTTTCTTGATGGTTTCTCGGGTTATTTTCAAATACCCATCGATCCCCAAGATCAAGAGAAGACTACATTCACTTGTCCCTATGGCACTTTCGCTTACAAAAGAATGCCTTTTGGCTTATGTAATGCGCCCGGGACTTTCCAAAGGTGCATGTTAGCTATCTTCCATGACATGGTTGAACAAACCATGGAAATCTTCATGGATGATTTCTCGGTCTTCGGGGATTCGTTCTCTTCTTGCCTTGCCAATTTGGAACGTATGCTCAAGCGGTGCGAAGACACTCGCCTAGTTCTGAATTGGGAAAAATGCCATTTTATGGTAAAAGAAGGCGTCGTGCTTGGACATAAGATCTCGAAAGCCGGTCTTGAAGTAGACCGTGCTAAAGTCGATGTTATCGCAAAGTTGCCTCCACCGTCAACCGTGAAGGGCGTGAGAAGTTTTCTAGGTCATGCGGGCTTCTACCGTCGATTCATCAAAGATTTTTCGCAAATCGCTCGCCCGATGACCCACCTCTTGGAAAAAGATACTCCTTTTATCTTCTCCAAAGAGTGTCTTGAAGCCTTCAACTCGCTTAAGGATAAGCTAACTAAGGCACCCGTCTTGGTTACCCCTAATTGGGAGCTTCCCTTTGAGTTGATGTGCGATGCTAGCGATTTTGCTATTGGAGCGGTTCTTGGACAAAGAGTGAACAAACACTTCCAACCGATCCATTACGCTAGCAAGATAATGACTGGGGCACAATTGCATTATACGACAACCGAAAAAGAGCTTTTAGCTGTTGTCTATGCTTTTGAAAAATTCCGCCCCTATCTTGTCCTTTCTACCACCATTGTGTACACCGATCATTCCGCGCTGAAGTACTTGTTGACAAAGCAAGATTCCAAACCAAGACTTCTTCGCTGGGTTTTGCTGCTCCAGGAATTTAAAATCGAAATTCGCGATAAAAAAGGAGCTGAAAACTTAGCCGCGGATCATCTCAGCAGACTTGAGGATCCTTACCAAGGGGATCATCCGACCAAAGAAATCAATGATTCTTTTCCCTTGGAGACCTTAATGTCTATAAACTCGAAGCCGAATGAAACCCCGTGGTTTGCGGACTTTGCAAACTACTTGGCGGGTGGAATTCTCAAGGAAGGGTTGACGTCCCAGCAAAAGAAGAAGTTCTTCACCGACATCAAGACTTACTTTTGGGACGACCCTTACCTATTCAAACAATGTGCCGACCTGATTATTCGCCGATGTGTTGATGGACCGGCAGCGTCTGAAATCCTTAATGCTTGCCACAAAGGACCCACCGGTGGTCACTTTGGTCCCAACTACACCGCTAAAAAAGTTTTTGCTTCCGGATTTTATTGGCCCTCCATATACCGTGACGCTCACGATATGGTCAAACGATGTGATGTTTGCCAAAAGCAAGGCAAAATCACACATAAAGACGAGATGCCTCAGAATTTCATTCAAGAGTGTGAAATTTTTGATGTTTGGTGTATCGACTTTATGGGGCCATTCCCTTCGTCTAAAGGAAACAAATACATCCTTGTAGCCGTTGACTACGTTTCAAAGTGGGTTGAAGCCAAAGCTTTGCCTACTAATGACGCAAGGGTGGTTTGTAACTTTTTGAAGGCTATATTCGCTAGATTCGATGTGCCTCGCGCCATTATTAGTGATCGTGGGACTCATTTCTGCAATGACCAATTTGCTAGAGTCATGGCTAAGTACGGTGTAAATCATCGTCTTTCCACAGCCTACCACCCACAAACTAATGGCCAGGCTGAAATATCCAACCGAGGACTTAAGCGAATTCTGGAAAGGACTGTGGGAGAGCATCGTGCCTCATGGGCTGATAAACTTGATGATGCTTTGTGGGCTTTCCGTACTGCTTACAAGACCCCGATCGGCTGTACGCCTTATCGTCTTGTGTACGGGAAAGCGTGCCACCTCCCCATTGAGTTGGAGAACAAGGCTTATTGGGCCTTGAAGTGGGCTAATTTTGATATTAACAAAGTCGGTGACCTACGCAAGATCCAACTCAATGAGCTGAATGAACTCCGTAATGAGGCTTATGAAAATTCTTTAATCTATAAGGAAAGGACTAAGCTCATTCACGACTCTAAGATCAAAAACCGAGAGTTCCATGTTGGAGACAAAGTCTTACTTTTTAACTCTCGGTTGAAAATCTTCTCGGGAAAGCTCAAATCTCGTTGGTCCGGCCCATTCACCATTGCCCAAATTTTTCCATATGGTACTCTCGAGCTCGCTCAACCTGATGGACCAAATTTTAAGGTGAATGGCCAACGAGTGAAGTTGTACTTTGGTGAAGACACCTCTCAGGAGGTGATTCCATCCCTCACCACGTTCCCCATAAACTAATTTTGGGTCGAGTTAGGCTCGTGACTCGGTTATCAAAAACAAGCGCTCCTCGGGAGGCAGCCCGAGTATCTATCCTTTTATGTTTTAATCCCCTAAGTGTAGGGGGACTTCTATATGCGTTTGTCTGTGTATGGTGTGATTACAGGGATAAGTGTACTCTTGGAAACTTTGAAGAACCGTGCTCCCGTGTTATCCGAAATTCGGTTCTATCTCTCAACTATCGTGATTCAATTTTCTTCATACTCACATTTGAAATTGATCACTTTAGTCGTCCCATCCTTAACTCAAGTTAACCAACATGCACAATGTCATAAGTGTAGGGGAGACTTTTCCCACATGCTTAAACATTGAGGACAATGTTTATCTTAAGTGTAGGGGGGACTTCTATCGAAGTTTTAAGTGGACTTTTCCATGAAAATGCCTTCAATTAACCGTAAAATCCTATTTTTCAACATTTTTCAAATTTTTTATTAACTTTGGCCAATTAGTTGTAATTTTTAAATTTTTATCGTTGCTTTCATATGTATATATCCCGCAATAAAGTCAAAAATATTAATAAAGTGGGTAGCTAGTTTAGAAGTCTTTGACATATTAGGCCCGTTGCGTTTATTTTGACTCAACCCGAATAAACTTATCCAAGTTTATTCTAGCTAGTATCCTTAACCATGTATACCTTAATTGGTTTATTAGGCTAAGTATCCACGAGTCTCATTACTTGAGATTTTAAATTGTGGAGGACGAGAAATGATAGAGTCAATTATAAGTCGGTATTCTTACACAAGCTCACTTGGTGTAATTATTTGCCTATTCTCCCATCACTTGCTAATAATTTATCTATAATAAGTAAGGTCTTACGATTTGAAAAGTTACTTAGCTTCTAGCCCAAGATCGTTTAAAAGTTGCTCGGTAATGATAAGAGTTCATAGCCAAGGCATAACTTATGAAGCGGGGCGCGAAGATTGGCGAGTCCGAAAAGTCCCTAACAAGGCATGAGGATTCAATTTTATTGCTGAAGATCCAAAGTGATGTGAAAAGCATTATTCCCAAAGTCAATATGAAGGATCAAGACTCACGACGAAAAGCAATCAACTCCCATAAAGATGATGGAGAAGTCTATCCGAAAAGACCCTAACAAGGTATGAGGATAAATAGATCCAAGTCCGAAAAGGAGGCGGATCATTGTATCTCAAAATCCCAATTAGAGATTGAAGAAATAATCATGAAGTCGTGGTCAACAAAGTTGGAGTACCCCTCAAAAGTCTCCAAGCGAAGAAACTCTATTATGATGAGAAGACCATTATCTCAAGAACGTCTCTCGAAGATATGAAGTATGAAGTACATGCCAAATATCGGCCCGAGAAAGGTCTCAAATCGTGAACCAAGTTATGCCAAGATATGAACTTTTTGATATCCCGAGAAGCAGTTTTAAGAGATTTTGTCCTTTAGCTAACTATTGATCAAATCGTCCTACTTTGCTTTCAGCCCTAATAAACTATCGAAATAAGTCCAAGAATGCATCTTCATGATCATTCTAAGACAAAAATAAAATATAAGAGATACACTTAGGAATAAGGGAGCTTAAGCATTTAATTAAGCCATGTGTGTAAGTGTTTGAATTGCTAACTTATAATAACAATGATCTCGTTTTTAAGCTTAGTTTGGGGAACGTGAAACTTGAGGGTGATAAATCTTCGCAGCACAAAAGCCCTAATGTAAGTCATTGATTTCTTTGCAAGTTATTTCCATGTAGCTATTTTCAATTGAAAATGGTTTTCTATCCCTTTGTTACCTTTGAAGTTTTATTTCTTTAATTTTTGTTTAGTAGAATTTAAATAAGGCCAAGGTTGATTGATTATGAGAAAAATGTAAAATTGCTTTATCACTAAGCATTGCATGAGGGCATGGCAATGGTTAAGTGTAGGGGATTTGATAGGTGTGTAAACACCCATCCTTTTACCACTTAATTCTGGCTAAAACAAGACCAAAACACGTATTTAATATCATTTGTTTGGAATTATGCGTGGTTTTTGTGTTTATTGTGTTTTCAGAGCCAACCGGGTGAATATTGAAGAAAACATGGGATTGCACGGGTTTTACTGAAGAAAAAGACTCGAGATAAAGTCTATTGTCCAAGAGATGCAAAAGATTTGAAGTCACTGGGCCTATTCGAAGATTTATCGAAGAAAAGGACCAAAGATGGAAGATTTATATAAGTCGAAGAAACTCAAGTCTATTAAACGAAGAAATTAAAAGACGAGTTGAATTTAATCGACGACAAATCCCGAATCAGAATCGAAAACGGAAACTTTTCTGAAAAGACGAAAAGACAAGAAGAACGGGAGAAAGCCCACTCACCAACCAAAAGACAAGGCTATAAATAGCCCTCCCCTCACACATTTAGACTAGTTTTTTTAGTTTTTTCTTCCCCACTCTTTCTCTCTGTTCCGTTTCATCACCATCACCACTAGGGTGATTGGTGATTTTAATCTTTGTTTTCCAAATCTTGTTATTTTAATTCTTGTTTGATCTTGTTAAAACATTAATCATTCAATACAAAGTCTTGTTTAATCTTTCCATTTAATCTTGTTCATCTTCATCTTTATCTTCAAGTTCTTAAGTTTTTATTTTTCTTGATTTGATCTTCAAAAGTTATTGGGATTTGTGTTTTTGTTGATGGGATTTGTAGTTTATGGTTAGTAGAAGTTTTGTGATTGATTTATTTAAATTATTGGTGAAAAACTTGGTGATTTTTGGATTAAAAATAGTTTCCTTGTTCTTCGGGTATTCTTACTATATCTGGGTTTCCAGAACTTCCGAATCAAGCAAAAGTTCCGAATGAAGCTTGAACTTCCGAACGAAGCAAATGTTCCGAATGAGTTTTTCTATTAAAAGTTCCGAATGAGTTTACTTTGAAAAGTTCCGAACCAACCCAAAACTTCCGAACGAAGCTAAGTTCCGAACCAATTTTCAGACTTCCGAACCAAAGACTTCCGAACCAGTAAGTTCCGAATCAAGGGGCTTCATTCGGAAGTCCAAAACTTCCGAATTAGTAAGTTCCGGATAAGTGTAAAACTTCCGAATCAGAGACTTCCGAATGAGTTTACAACTTCCGAATGAAGGCAAAGTTCCGAATGAGTGCTTAAGTTCCGAATCAATCCCCTTGTCAAAACTTCCGAATGAAGGTTAAAACTTCCGAATCAATTTATTGATAGTGTTTCTGTTTTACTGTTTATCTGTTCTTTACTTTTCATACTTCAACTTTAACTTTAAGTTTAATTTTAATCTTAATTTCAATTTTAATTCAAGTCTTTGTTAAATTGTCATTAAAGTAACTATCTTTGATTCAAATTTTCATTTCCACTTTTTATTAGATTAGAAAACCAAACCCTTTTATTTAGTAACCAAGAACAATCATTCCACTTAAGACCGAGATCAATTCGAGAGGATTCCGAGAAATTAGAACCCACGTAAAAAGCATTTGTATCATACCTTATAATTAATTAGGTCGTTGATTGTATCGTGAGCATCCTTATCAGATTTATCTACTGACTTATTGCTGTACTACTGAGGTGAGTTCATAGCCTCGCCTTTCACAACTATTTATGTTTTTAGTAACACGCGAGTGGGAGACATGCTATAACTTGTTTTGACTATATGATTTTATATCGTGAGATCGTAGCCCTACACTTATATTTAATAAACTGTTGATCGAGGAAACGCAAACTGAACTGTTACCCTTAATTACATGTTCCTATTGTAGATGAACCCGCATGACCCGTGCATCCAAAACTGTTAGAGTTTTTGAATTGCCTGAATGTTATAAATAGATCTATTTGGGATTGACCGTCCCCATCTGGGCGAGTCATGCTCACTGTGCCTAGGCCAGGACAACAAATGTTTCACATTTAAGAACTTATTTTTTTATGGGTGCTTTGATAAAGATAAGGCGAAGGGTCCTCATTTGTCGACGACTTAACTGTCAAGTCTCAGTTTCGGGCAATATGGGAATGTAATTACCTTATAGTATTTGGCTTTGTGCGATACTATGTTTGTGATGTTTGCAATTCTAAACTTGACCTTTTATTATTTGGTACATTAATACATGGAATATACTGATATACCTGAACTTGATTATTATCAAACCTTATGAAATACTATATGGGATATTTGAGATCCTACACTTGATTTTTATATCAAACTTTGTACAACACTATGTAGGACAATTTACTGTCCTGAACTATGATTTTACAAAACTCTATGAATTCACCAACTTTATGTTGACTGTTTTAAGCATTATTTTCTCAGGAAATTAAGCTGGATTATTTGAGCATGGACTGAGCATCATTTAGGAGCATCATAATAATTGGGGGATCTGTTTTCACTGGGATATTTGTAACAACTGATATTAAACATTTCAACTGATTGTACTAAAACCATATTTGTATCAACTGTATTTTAAATCATGTAATTATGATCAATGCTTTGTATGCCATTTGTTCTGTGATCCACCTACTGATACCCAATTACTATTCCGCTGCAAACCTGATTTAGGGGTGTCACAGAATGGTATCAGAGCGAATGGTTATAGAGAATCAGATCAAAAATAAAATTGTTTTTCTATTTTATTAACTGAACTATAACCGAATTAAAATTTCAAAAACTTAGATTTCAAAAACTGGGTTTTTGACGGGGACATACTTAGAGAGAATTTAGCATAGAGAGCATGCATAACTATATGATTTAAATGCAATTCATTATCCTATGCATTTATATTTATGATAGTACTAGATATTAACCATTTACGTGCTTTTACGTACTTTATGTATTACGACTGTTTAATATCGTTATGAAGATATTAAAATATTAAAATACTCAACGTATTTAATGAAACTTATAAACATGTCATGTTAGTAGGGAGATTTATACTAAAGATGTTCCATCTCGATATTTCGTTTTGACAGAGTGGTTGGGTTTACGACTTTAAGTGCCCTCGCTCCTCAAACGTTTATAAAATGGCTTCTGAAGTATGATGGCCCGAACAATGCATTATAACCACAAACAACATAATACATAACAAACCCCTGGAAATATAAAAATGGAAATCTTTGGAAGATATAAAATAGATTTTATAAATCCTGGTAAATCTAAACAAATTTTTATATATCTTGGAAAATCTAAAATAGATTTTGGAAAATCTTGTAAAATCTAAAAAGGGATTTTCGAAAATCTTGAAAAAAAAACCTTGGAAAATCTTAAATAGATTTTTATATATCTTAGAAAAATCAAAAAGGGATTTCGGAAATCTTTTATTGAATAATTGTATTTTGGAAAAATTTAATTAAATTTTGGAAAAATTTAAATTAGATTTTTTTTTCTTTTCTTTCCTTTAGAAAGCTTAATGTGTCTTTGAAAATCCTTACCATGTCTTTGGTAAACTTAACTAGACTTTTATATATCTTGGGAAAAATCTAAAATTTGATTTTTTTTTTTTTTGAGATCTTGATTAAATCCTGTTGAACTTATAACAAACTTGTAAAAAACCTAGATCTTATGTATAGACTTTAAAAATTTACCTTTTTAAACCTAGATTTCATAATGAAAACACATGGAAAAGAAATATAGCTTGGGCTATCTGATTCGTTTTTGAACTTGTAATAAACTTGTGAACTTATAATAAACCGTAAATCTTAATTTTTGGAATCCCGTAAATTAAATGTAAACATAAAACAAGATTGGACTTCATCTTGAAATACTGTGAAGCTTATAATTAATATAAAAACTTGTAACCAACTTGGATTTCATTTAAAACCCGGAAATAAAACACATCGTAGGTTTTTACTCTCTATTTAGAGATCTAGACTTAATCTTTACAAACCAGTAGTAAACTTGTAAGGTTTCATAAACTTCACACCTAAATAAATGGTTAAGTATTATTATTTGACTAAAATATGTTTAGGTCCATTAGGAAGCCCATTAGGCCCATTTATTGTCCTATGGACCTATGTAGTAAAACTTGTAATATTAATGGATCTAAAAATGTAGTTAGGCCCATTCAGAAATCCTTAGCTCACAAAAATTGTTAATGGATCTTGTAAGCTCAATAAGGGTTTGTGAAACCCATTAGCTCTTTTGTCACATTTAATAAGCCCACTTAGTGATATTATACTTAAACAAAGTTTTTATACCAAAAATATACCTTATAAAAACTTTTGGACTAAAAATGTCAATTCATTAAACTCATGGATTAAAACAGTGACATTGAAACTTGTTTTGATAAAATTACAAGGACTAGTATGGTAGATATTTGAAAGTCTAGGGAGTAATAAATGCCCTTCGTAACTTATTAAACCCTAAGGACTAAAACTGTTAAGAACCAGAAAGTGTACACCTAGTAAAACAAGGAGGGACTTGTTTTGCCAATAAACTTAAGCAAACCCTAGGCTCCTTATTTCATTTAATTAATACTTGAGCGAAGCCTAAACTAAATGGACTAGAACCATCATTTTCTGAAACTTGTAAACAAAGGGTTATTATTTAACTTGCGAAAACTTTGGGGACATTAAATTAGATGTAATAAAGTCTTATTACTTTTATAACTGTTCATATAAATTATGAAATTTAATGTACGTAGATTATAAAAGTAAAATACAACAATGGTAAGTAAAATACTTTTACTTAAATGATATTATTAATAACAAATTTAAATGGAAGTTGTTAATACTTGTACAACGATGTATTTAACTAAAATACAGTGACATAAATGAATTGCCTAAAAATGAGTTGGTATTATAATGAAATCCAAATAAATCTTGAGGATCTTATACTAAGATTTTTAAATTCCTCCATGATTGATTGTGTATCAAGCTTAAGCTTATACGCTAATCATTTCATATACGCTAATTATTGCTTATAATTAATTGATAACTATAAACCGGTTAGTCTATTTTGACTACTTGGAGAATTGACTGGCCACATAATTGGAACGGATTTACAACAACCGTACATACTGGAATATTTCAAAACAGACAAGGGAGCATTATCCCGTGCACTACATTTTATTAGATGGTTGAACTTGCTATTATGTGTATATAGGTATATACCTTACTAGAAGGAACTATATGATACAATGCCTATACTTATGATTGTAATATATCATCATATTACATATATGAGTTCCTTGTTTGATACGTACTTTTGCGCACGTTATCGCGCGTCAACATTTATTTTCTCTCTCTTATAATTTTGTACGTATATCTACGGAACACGACTTATTAACGACTTATACACGTTTGGTTCTAGTATTTTTCACGTGGTATTATTTGGATAAGTTTGCATCTTTAAATGATGCGGTGGAACCCAAAATCAAGGTACTTATGATCCTATATTTTACATATGGGACCTGAGTCTCTTGATCCTAAGTTAATGATAATTTCCTCTCAAGACGTTATGGGACGTCTAAGAGTGAAATCTTAAGCCACCGGACCAGAAGTTTATTTATAATTTCGTATTAAGATGTTATGGGACGTCTGAAGACGAAGGTTATAAGCAAACGGGTTGTAAAGTATTTTAATAATATCTATTATCTTAGATATTATATTTATTGTAAGTATTAAGCCTTGTCGGAAATATTTAGGTAACGTGGGCTTTGAATCCTTATTGGAACGAATTAGGATGCTTTTTCGTTTGAATAAAGAAATCATAGGCCACCGAATGGAGTTATAGATTTTACCTTACATGGATGAGGACGCTTATCGATGTAAATAGAAATTTATAATCACATGAGCTTAAATATATTCGATATGACTCATAATTAATGTTATTTTGTTTATCCAGTTATGGAATGTAATCCTTTTTGACTCGCGATTTCCTCCAGTAATATCTTATCCTTAAGATAACTTATATTTGATGTCATTACATCCTCACCCAGAAACATAGGAAGATTCGTGTTCATCTCTTTTAGATCAAAGCATTGTGCTTTTGACTTTTGGCTTATCCTTAACCCAAATACCACTTCCGCTGCATTCGACCCCATTTAGGGGTGTCCACTTCCGTTTCATTTGACCCCTTTTGGGTGTCACAGAAAATAAAGCTGTTTCATCTTCCATGAGGAAATGAAACCTCGACCATTCAAGGCGACGGTAACACAGACTTTATCGACACTAGACTTAGTGTCATTTCTTGTATCGAAGCCCAGAAATACTTGGTAAGAGGATGCCTTATCTTTTAAGCTCGCATTTCTCAAATCGACGAGGAAAACAAACCCAAGCATAAAAGACATGCCCAACTCACAATGGGTGATTTTTGTAGGGTTATGTTTGTCACCCTCCAGAAAGAGATAATTGATGTCCCATAATTTAGGACAATCTTCTTCCTCTTTAGATCCAATTAGTTCGACAATACCATTGTCTAACAAGCATTGAAATGAATGACTTCCTTCTTTTAGAACTCGAAAATTGTACAAATTTTGAACCACCAACAGTAGATGCATGACCCTTTTAGCATCTCACCAGGAATGCACACTTCTTTATTCTTGGTCTCTTCTTTGATTTCCATCATTTGAAGTACTTCTTCTCTACGCAACTTATGCCCCAGCTCAGCCACAAATGAAGCAAATTCTTTGCAAATTCCTACCCAATCACTATCAACAATAATCCTAGCCTTTTCACGGAGTGAAGCTTTGGAGTCAAACTAATGTTTGCTTTCCTTAGGCTAGAAGTATATCGGGAAGCCCACCTAAATAAAAACCAAGACTTAAAACGAACTTGTCCTATTCTATCCACTTGTAAACATATTAGAACTCGAATAGGATTTAATGAACCTTTTATAAATCCTTAAGGGCTAAACGTAGACATTAACAAACTTGAAAGAACCCCGAGTTGATTTACCACGGATTAAAAACCCTAGAGTTTGATTTTGCCACTTTTGAAACTTATTTTGAGCCCTAAGTTATTTTCATTGGAAAAACTAATTGTGCCCTAAGGGCCACCTTACAAAATAGAAGGACCAAAGGTGTAAATTATCAAAACATAAAAGACAAGTTACCTTGTTTATTAGAATGTACTCATCGGAAGCATACAACCAATAACTACATTCTAAATATCACCTAGGAGTCTAAACTTGAGTTCACAAGATTACACGTTCAAGAAAAAGTGTCCTCACTTGATCCCTGGACGAGTAACTTTATCTTAAGCTTTGAGGACAAAGCTAAAATAACGGGTAGGTGCTGTAAAACCCCAAAATTTGGGCTTTTGACACGTCACCGGCTTTATTACTATTATCGTTCATCATATAATATTTTTACAGATCATTTTTATAATATATCAACACAAGACTTATTACGTACAAAAATCATGATTTTAGTATATAGAAATAGTGAAGTATTTTAACTTAATATTATATACATACTTTTACCTGAATGAATAATAGATTCATCACCTCAGTACATATTTTGAGATAAACTGTAACTTTACTTAATTAAATTATTAAGTACTTGGATTTATTTCTATATGTATATATTTACATATATTTTATAATGGAAATAAACACCTAACACTTTAAAAATAATGTACATTATTTTAACATTGTCATTTAATTACTTTCTTCAAGTAAAATACTATAATGATATATTCATTATATACTTTCACTAAATTACCTAAAGCTTCAACAAAAATACCTATAACTCAACAAATGCATACTATAATTACAATGAACCATACAACTTGCTATGCTTTCAAACACAATTGGGAAGAAAGTCTTTGCTATTTTTAGGCATGTGCATAATATCCAAACATATCTTCAACAAATCTTGCTAATATCTCACAAATCTTCCCAAGATTCATGTGTACTACACTCTGAAAACTCTCTCATTTCTCTCTCAAGAACACACGGCTTAAACTCAAAAAGGGGAAGGATGTGCATTGCTAGTTTGAGCATGTGTGTAAATAAGCTAGCATGCATATCTTAAAAAAATCTAGTATATCTTTGCAAGATATTTAGTACTAGGTACAAAGATCTCTTTGGATCTCCTCTCTCCTTCATAAGCCGTAGCCTACACCCTCACCAACACAATACATTTGAAACTCAAATCTCACTCCATCCATCTCTCTCAACCTACGGCTCAAACTATCTCCACCATTATCAAACCTTCAAACACATTCACTACTCTTAGATCATGTCTCATACTACATGAAGGTTAATCATTAGCTTATCCTACAAGTACCTTAATCATTAAAGCAAGAAAGGAGCCCTAAAAACTCCATTGAAGCCCACGGCATGTTTTAGCTTCAAGGATCCTCCATTGTTGAAAGCTTGTCTCTTGTTCCTACTTATTCTCTTGTTCATCCCTAGATCTATCTAAGCAAGTAAGTAACCTAAAACTTATCTTTTCAATATATATCATTCTCATACACATGAACATACACATGATTATTACTACAAAAACTTGATGTTGAAACAAAAATATAAAACCCTAGATCTTATATAGGTCACGGCTTGATTTTTGTTGTAACTTAAAATGATGTAAAATCTTAATAACCATGAAGAACATATCACTATGAACATGTTAAACTTGTAGATCTACGAAAAACATACCCATATATATTTTGAACGTGGGTTTTAACCCTATGATTCATTATAGGTTAAGCTTGTAATGTTTAGATGTGCCTAGAAACAATAGATCTATGATTATAGATGCCTTAAAATGATAAGCTCACTAATTATGCTTTATAAGATTTAGTTTTAAGCTCACTACAATAAGCTTGCCTAAATAAATCTCACTATTACTAAATAATGTTTATTTAAAACTTTTAGTGTCAAATTATAACTTTATAAAGTTTTGTGTTAAAAATATTGATCTACAAGTAATTTGGACTAAAATGTTAGATCTATGAAGTTTGGAGTTAAAATAGTAGATCTATAATTTTTTTGGATTAAAAATAGTAAATATAATACTTTCGGGTTAAATTAGTAATTTTAGTAAGTTAAGGGATCTAAATGAACAAGTATAGAAACTCATTTTCCAAAAATATAAACCTTAGGGTTTATTTTGAAATTAGCCGTGAGTTGAGAGTGTTGTTTTGACATTATCCAAAACTTTAAGTTAACAAAAAGGACTTAAATGAGATTTCTCTAATGTTAGGGTAATTTGTGTAAACTTTAGAAAACCTAGGGATCACTTTGGTCAATTGCCGAAACATAATATAAACCCTAGGGACCATTTATGCCAAGTTAACAAACTTATTTAAGCCCTAAGTAACCCTAGGGACTATTTCTGCCATTAGCCGAAACATATACAAGCCCTAGGGGGCATTTGTGTAACTTATTATTAAACTTAATTCTAGCCGAAGGTTGGAGGACTAAAAATGCCAACTTGTGAAACTATAATAAGTCCTAATATAAGCTGAATGTTTAGGGACCAATATTGTAATTACTTGAAAGATTTAGAAACCCTAGGGGTATAAAAGTAATTTAACCACGGGTAATTATTTAAATAGAAGGACTAAAACGTAATTTATACAAAGTATAACAAACCCTAAAATTCCTATATATTTATATCCGATATTTAAAACGTAAAACTTAAATATTCGTAACAATTGGTATTTTCCCAAACTTATAATTTTTATAAATTATAAACACTACGTAAACGTGAAATTTAATTAAAATGTTATACGTTTTATAAACCTTATTTATATATTAAATATAAATTAGAAATGAATAACTTATAAAATAAATATATTAATTATATTTATTTTCCATTACTTTAAATGTATATAAAACTACCTTTTATAAATATTTAAAGCGTTTTATAAACAACACAGTAAAAAATATTAATTAAATGGATTAATTAATTTAACCTTATTATTTATTTTATACTTAAAATAAATACTATTAGAACTTGTTTAACGATGAACCAAAATACAAATATCATAATAAAATGCTTAAAACCAGTATAAGCATGCACATATTTATTCTGAAACTTTTATGCATTATGTTATGCATTTACTGAGACCTTATAATTAATTAGGTCGTTGATTGTATCGTGAACATCCTTATCAGATTTATCTAGCGACTTATTGTTGTACTATTGAGGTGAGTTCATAGCCTCGCTTTTCACAACTATTTATGTTTTTACTAACCCGCGAGGGGGAGACATGCTATAACTTGTTTTGACTATATGATTTTATATCGTGAGATCGTAGCCCTACACTTATATTTAATAAACTGTTGATCGAGGAAACGCAAATTGAACTATTACCCTTAATTACATGTTCCTATTGTAGATGAACCCGCATGAACCGTGCATCCGAAACTGTTAGAATTTTTGAATTGCCTGAATGTTATAAATAGATCTATTTGGGATTGACCGTCCCCATCTGGGTGAGTCATGCTCACTGTGCCTAGGCCAGGACAACAGATGTTTCACATTTAAGAACTTATTTTTTTTATGGGTGCTTTGATAAAGATAAGGCGAAGGGTCCTCATTTGTCGAGGACTTAACTGTCAAGTCTCAGTTTCGGGCAATATGGGAATGTATTTACCTTATAGTATTTGGCTTTGTGCGATACTATGTTTGTGATGTTTGCAATTCTAAACTTGACCTTTTATTATTTGGTACATTAATACATGGAACATACTGATATACCTGAACTTGATTATTATCAAACCTTATGAAATACTATATGGGATATTTGAGATCCTACACTTGATTTTTATATCAAACTTTGTACAACACTATGTAGGACAATTTATTGTCCTGAACTATGATTTTACAAAACTCCATGAATTCACCAACTTTATGTTGACTGTTTTAAGCATGTTTTTCTCAGGAAATTAAGCTGGATTATTTGAGCATGGACTGAGCATCATTTAGGAGCATCATAATAATTGGGGGATCTGTTTTCACTGGGATATTTGTAACAACTGATATTAAACATTTCAACTGATTGTACTAAAACCATATTTGTATCAACTGTATTTTAAATCATGTAATTATGATCAATGCTTTGTATGCCATTTGTTCTGTGATCCACCTACTGACACCCAATTACTATTCCGCTGCAAACCTGATTTGGGGGTGTCACATGGATGATGTACTTTTTGCTATGTTCGGTGGAAAAGTCAGATACGTAAAACATAGGTTTAAAACGATGCTATTTCGGTTAGCTGGCAATAATTAGATGAAGTTAACAATGTTGGTGCTAATCGTGAACACGAAAGAACATATACGGATGATGAGCTCCTGCAAGCACTTGGTCTTATTGATCCACCACCTAACTTTCTTCATCACCAGTGGGAATTATATAAAAGTAATCTTAGAGCACCTTTGGCAAAGGTACTGGTTTGTTTTTTTAAATAATAAAAAACTACTTCTGCTATGTGTTTTGTACTGGCTTCTTCTATTCTCGATAATTGTAGAAACTATCACAGCAGGGGAAGAAAGCAAAATCTATGCAAGTTCATACTCACCGAACGGGTGCCACTAGTTTTGCACGAAAACGTGACCAATTTGTGAGTACTCTGAAAACATCTTAGATCTGCTTTGTTCTGTTTAGATAGTTATGCAATTGACTTTGTGAGGTTATCAATTAGTAAAATTGCTCTACTCTGCCTATGGATGCCAACACCTATGGATGCGGCTATATAAGCAACCTTTTAAGCTACAATTGCTCTGCTATGTTCTGTATAGATAGTTTGCAATTGGATTTGTGAGGTTTTCAATTAGTAAAATGTGTCTAAATCTAGGACTGTCCCATTGTTAGTAAGTAGATCAATTTATTTTTTCTATTAGACGCACTCGCCTAGTCAATTATTGGTTTAACATATTCTTCATTATACTATTTGATTGAATGCCACTATTGTGCAGAAAACAAAGCACAAGAGACCACCTAATAGGATTGAGGTTTTTGACATGACATATAAATCCAAAGATGGGTCATACATTCATGACATGTCGAGAGAGTTCATGGTATACATTTACAGAATATATACATTTATTTATACTCATCTATATATGTGATCTTATAATATTAATGTTTAAGGAGCGAGCACGTGAAGAGATGACTAAAAGAGAGTTAGAAATTGGCAAGTCAAGACCTGTTGATGATGAAGTGCGATCATAGATTGCAGATGCTGTAATGTTTGAGCTTCTTGGTCCAGATAAGCCTGGACAAGCACTTGGTTATGGGACCGGAGTTACAAAATCTAAAGTCACCAAGTTAAGTATTGATTTAAAACGATCAAGAAAAGAAAGCTTACTAAATGAAAACCGGCTACTGTTAGATAAAATTGAATCACAAGGAAGGAAAATAGAGTCACAACACAATCAAATGAAGATTATGGCAAAAGATGTTAGTGTCATTAGAGGGGAGCTGAATGTTTTAACATCTGCGTTTAAAGAGCTATGTCTTGCTAGATCATCGAAAGATCAAGAGACATCTGATGATGTACATGTTAGTAATAAGACATTTTATCATTTCCTATATTCTAAATATAGTTATTTCTTATATGTTGAGACGTATGGTTTAGCCCGAACATCAGTTGCTTACTTGAGTTATTATAAAGATATTAAAAAAAATTTATACGAGTCAGAACCTGTATTCCTTTAATAAGGGTTGAGTTATTATCTTATGAGCTTAAGTTTTGTATGGCTTCTGCTATTTTTTTGAATTATGGGTACTGCAATCGGGGATGGCAGGGCTGGTTTCATAAGTGATACTTAAAACTATGGATTTTAACACTGACAGCAAGTGTAGTAGGGAAGTATGAGCTTTGTCCGTCACGTTTTAATGACAGTAAGGTTCACATAGGTCGAACATTATTACTAGTTTTAATGACAATAAGGTTCACATGGGTCGAGAATTATACTAGGCTTGTTGGTCACAGTTGAGTTTTACATATTCAAAACTGATTGATTCAAGAATTACACTAGGCGTGTACAGGGGCAGAACTATATTAACTAAATCAATATTGTATTTGAACTTGAGTTGTTTATGTTTTAGTTGGTATAAATGAAGATAGAACTATTGTGCTTATGTATCTTTTTCAGAGATGGATACTTTGCCATGTCGTGTTATTGAAACTAGGTTATGTTAGGTTTTAGTAAAATCGGTTGTAGATCTCATGATCTGATTCATATGCATTCTTCAAGTTTTGAATTAGAAAGCATGTTTAAGATATGTCATTATGTATAATTGAATTAGAAATAACTTACTCATATGTACAGGTTCGTTTTAAGACATTTTATCATTTTACTATATTCTGAATATAGTTATATCTTATATGTTGAGACGTATGGTTTAGCCCGAACACCAGTTGCTTACAAAAATAAAAGATATTAGCTGGGACGTCATATAATATCCTGTTCTGCTTAATCAAGGTCTCACATTCACAAATCATACATGAAATTGTTAGTTTTTGTAGAATCATTCTTTTAACGTCTTCCTGTCAATAACTAAACTTTCAGGAAGAACAACAACAACACCAACAGAAGCACAATCTACCCAATTTGTGGCAGAATTTGTGATAGTCTAGTATGTAAACAACTTCCGGAGTTCAGAATCATCAAATGAATCCTACATACATGCAAGAAGATTGATTAGATATGTCGAAGAGTTAGAAGACGAGGTTGGTACGAAGAAATTAAAGATGAGATGTAATTCAAAAAATTGTCAAATGTTTGAACACGATCAATAAAGTCTATACTTGTTTGTCGTATTAAATGTTTATAAATTGTTGCCAGCAGATATATATTAGTTTTCCAGAAAATATAAAGCTTGTTTTATGCAGTTTGTGAAATATTTTTATGAAATATTTTTATGCAGTTTTTGCTAGCTTTAATAGTTAGTTTTTACACTTTGTCCACATTTATAAGTGTGAATATTACACAATGTTTTCACACTTTTAAATTGTAGCTATTTTTTTCAATTTTGCCGCACTTTTAGGTGTGGACATTCAGAGTGTTTCCACACTTTTAACCATGGAGATTTTTATAGCATTTTCACATTTTTATATGTGGTAATATTTGTCACACCCATTATTGCCACATATGAGCATGTGTGGAGATTATAATTTCACGCATTTTTAAGTGCGGACAATTGGCTTTTTAAATGTGGAGACTTCAATTCTTGTTTTGTAGTGACAAGTATATAAAAATTTCACATGGATACATGCTTTAACATGATAGTTAAAATATAACATCCAGGACGTCATTATCTCATAATAAATTTACAAGATGTAACATATATAGCAAATAACATACTAGTATGTCGGAAAGAGGCTAGGTATACTTACCTTTCTATAACCCAATAATAACAATTTAAAGCTTCTATGTTTCCAACCTAAAGAAATACATGTGTATTGAAGTAACGTACTCAAGTTTCCTGTTCTTTCACTTGTTTTGTTTAAATCCGTATCCAGACACTGGTATTCTGTTATCAAAGAAGCTAATCTCAATTTTCGCCGGAACCTCGACCCGCTCTCTCGTCTCTTTCTCCAAAAGTACACGCCATACAATGAAGATAGGTCTGAAGGATCACGGAGTTATGACTTTGTGCCGTTAGATATCCGCATTCCGGTCTGCAGATCTTCCTTACTCGCCACTAACTTCACTTTTGGTCCAGAGGAACATAGTCTTTTGCAATCATGCAATGGTTTGCTTTTATGTCTTACATCGTCTTTGAAGTTATATGTATGCAATCCATCCATTACTAATATGTTTAATTTAATCTGCTTCCAGAACCCGATAATGTGACATATGATCGCATTTATATATATTGTTGTTTGAGGTTGGCTTTTGATCCTATTAAATCACCTCACTATAAGGTTATTTATGCTGAAAGTCTAGAGGGTGATGTTCCTTTTCATAAACGGGTTCAAATACACACTTTCTGTTCAAAAACGGGCAATTGGAGTCTTTGTGGGCCTCAATTTTCCGAGCGTATTTTTGCTTATTTTTGGACTGGAGTTTATTGGAATGATGCCACTTATTGGATAAATGGTTATCATGATAATATTATCAAGTTAGATATAATGAATGAGCATCCGGTTTTAACTACCTCGGAAATCCCATCAACAGTAGATGGGTTGGTTCGTTATAAGCAATGTATATTGTTTGAGTCTTGTGGTTCTTTGCTCCTTGTTTGTAAGCGTGATGCTTGTTCCCGACATTTTACTATTTATGAGAAGAGGAGCGCATATTTTGAATGGTCAACGAAATAACTCGTTAATCTTGATGATGTTATAAAGCCGGTTCCCTACGTGTTTGATATTTGGACAACTCTTTTTTTTATTGTTTTGGAAGAAAGAAGAAGATTCTTTCCTAGTGTTGAGACTAGATAAAAAAGTTGTACAATACAAAATCGTGTCAAAGACTCTCAACACAATCTCTCACTCGGAACCAAATGACTTTCTTAGCTGCTGGTACAATTTCATTCCATCTTTTGCTAATGTGTGATTCACCTTTCTATTTCAGGTATGATTTACGTCATTACTTAGCTATCTCATTACTCGACTTGTTCTTTTGATTTATAGGTCAAATTCTGTTTTGATAACAGAACATATGGAGAGTATTGAACACCTATTGCTCATATGATAGCCATAACAATTGTGTACAAATATATTGTTCATTAAAAACCTATTATGTTTTGGCTCTCTTAATGTAAATCCTCTTAAGAATAAAGAAGCATGTTAACGTAGTAAGTTCTTGAATTAACTTTGTATTTAGTATGTAGTAGCTAAAATTTTATGGACTTTAAAATCGATAGTCGTGTGATAGGATCGAACTCGAGATCACGGGATTGCACACATTACGTGAAGAGTTAATTTATTTATTAAATATATTTATTATATTTATTAAATCAAACTGTAGCTAACGATCGTTAAGTAATTAAAAGTTAAGTATTAAACGATCGTTATAGAATATTAAAGAAGCTAAAAGAAGGTGTCGGAAAGTTCCGGAAACCCCCTTTTGAGCTTGATGATATCCGGATTTCAAAGGGAGGAGATAAGGAGGAAAAAGATTTTGGCTTTATCTTGTTTAAACCTTGGAAGATAAGTTTCCAAGGTGTATATAAACAAACCTTAAGGCCTCATAATTTTTCACTCCATATTCTTCTTTCTTTGCCTTATACCGCCGGCCATATACACCCTCTTAGGGTTCATCTTTGATTTTCTATAAGCTATTTTAGATCTAGTCCTAGCCCCTCTCTAGGGTTGTTGGGTAGATCTTCCATAGGCTTGGAAGGCTCGGTTTTGTTCGTGCTAGACTCACGGTTAGCTCATCGTATCAGGTGTGTACAAGATCGTGGTGTGATCTTATTTTAGATTACATCCTGGTGGTGTTCGTGATCTATCTTTACCGGTGATCCTTCTGCTAGGATAAAGGTATGTAACCCTAGCCTTGATTAATTATAATTATGTTATATAAAGATCTTGTTAATCTGCTTCCGCTGTATGCTCTTTGATCTATGTTAGGGTTTTTATAATTGTTATGATCATAAACCATCAGTGGCATCGAGAGCCGTTTTAACATGATTTTAATTATCAAGATCTAAAGTTTTTTTTAACTAATATTGATTTGTGTTAAAAATTACATGTTGTTTTTTAGGTTTTATAAAAAATTAGGGTTTTGTTTTTTTATTGTTTTTTAAGAATCGGCTATAGCCGAATTTTATAAAAAAAAAGTTTTTTTTGTAAACCCTAAAATTACATGGTAATTAACTTTAGATGTATGCATGAATTAATTGTTATGTCATGTGTGGTTACGATCCGTAGTAGTTTTTTAATTGTTAAGAGAATATGGAAGATCCGTAATAAACATGCATGTTTTTACGGATCATATAATTTTGATTGCTATTTGCTTTATTTGATTCAAAGTTTTAAAATTAGGGAAGACTTTTTATGTTCATAAAAACCCTAGATTTGATGTTCTTTGAATAAATTGTTATGCATGTGGCTATTTGATTTAGTTTTTTTTGTACTACTTGTTTTCATGCGTTTTTTAACATTGTATGTTGTAAACAAGGGTAATTTTTTTTAAGAAAAAATAATATGGACTAAATCTTATCAAAATTAATGAATTGTTTTGAGATCTAAATTACATATGATTTGTGTTGATTAGAATTGCAATAGCAACTTAACGGCCTACTCAATTTTGACAAACTATAAAGTGGGTATAACGCACCGCTGGTCAAGTACCCGGTTAAGGAAGGAGGTGTTATGCTTCAGCGCTGACCAAATTCCCGGCTCGCCTGTGCGTCAAAATTGGAATTACCTACGGTTGTTATTGGTATAATTCTTTAAGGTTGCTTGGTTTAACCAATACCTCAACTTGCAAATATATGATGAACTTTTAGTCTCACCAAAAAGTTTACTAAACCTTTTATTAAACTTATGCTATGGAGATGTATGCATGTTTCTCCATACATGATTTTGACACCAAAATCTATACCCTAAAATTTAAGTCATATGCCCTCTAATTGACGAACACTTGAAGTTACAATTGTCGTCATATAAGATATCGGACGATGTTGTAATGGAGAGAAAACTTCATGACTGAATAAGATTGCACATGAAGGTTTTACGTTCTTTAGATTAGTCGACTTAATTAAGTTACTCAGTGAGAACTGGAAACTTAAGGCATAAAGTAGGGATAAAACATGTTTACAATGCAAATGATTTTGGCAATGTAAATCCCTAACATATCTAGAAATTGCAATTTGATTTGGCAATTATTGTTCGACAAGTTACTATGTTGAATACATTTATCACTAGCAGATCAACTGATGTGATGAATCTATGTCAATATGGGTTCTAATTTTTCAAGGAAAATACTATGGTTTTATTACCGGGGTAATTTTATTTTCTTGAATTGTATTATCGAAAATACTAATGTTTGAACTTATTTCTGTAGAAATGGCTCAACCCGAAAGCAATCTGACAATAAGCTCGGCGTTCAAAGCTTTCTTTGAACGGCCTGAACTTACTGGCCCTAATTTCAATGACTGGTACCGCTCACTAAGAATTGTTCTGAGAGCAGCGGTTACTATCAATATCTTGGAAACTCCTTTTCTGGAGGATCTTGCTGAAGGAGCATCTGATGCGGAAAGGCTTCAACACGCTGCTAACGTTAAGAAGCACCATGAGGTGGCTGCTGTAATGTTAGGGATAATGGCTCCATCACTTCAAAGGAAGTATGAGCTATTTCCTCCTAAGCAGATGCTTGATGAACTCAAGGCTGTGTATGAAACGCCGCAAGCTGTAGAGATCTATGATCTGGCTGATGCTCTACATAGTTGCAAGCAAGCTCCTGGTAAGTCCGTAAGTGCTCATTACATGGAGATGAGGGGTTATATGGAACAAATCATCGCACTAGGACAACCCTTCGATCATAATATGGCTATTAACTTGATCAATAGGTCCCTTAATAAGGACTTCGGTGATTTCGTTCGTAACTATAATATGCATTGCACGGGGAAGACAGTTAATGATTTGCATGCAATGCTCATTGACTTCGAAAAGGGTTTGAAAGATAAGGCATCCACTGCTATGCCTCAAGTACTTTATGTACAAAAGGGTAGATTGTCTAAACCTAAACCGCAAGGGAATAAGAAGAAGAAAGGCAAAGGCAAGGCTGATAAGAGCAAGAAAGTTGCGACTAAATCTAAGACGAAGCAGAACTTTGCTAAGAAATCTCTAAAAGATGAGACTTGTCACTACTGCAAGATGACTGGACACTGGAAGAGGATTTGCTCTCTCTATCTCCATGAAATGGCAGAACATAAGAAGAAGGCTGAGCAAGTTGTTGCAGCACCATCTTCAGGTAACTTATTTATGATAGAGTTATTTAATCTTTCATACAAATCAAACTCCTGGGTATATGATACGGGATGTGGTATTAATATTTGTAATACCCTGTAGGGATTTGAGTTGAAGAGGAGACTTACCTATGGGGAACAATTTCTGCAAGTGGGCAATGGCGCACAAGCAGCGGTTGAAGCTATAGGAATATTTAAATTAGTTTTACCTTCGGGTTTAGTACTGTCTTTAAATAATTGTCATTATGCACCTACAATTGTTAGGGATGTTATTTCCTTTTCTTGTATGTTGGATCTTTGATTTACTCACACAATTGATAGTAATAGAATTTCTGTTTTCAAAAATGGTCTATTCTATTTTGATGCAATTTCTGTGAATGGTGTTTTTGAAATTAACATGCATGATAAAAATCCCAAGAGGAAAATTAATTCTGTTTTTAGCATGAATAAGAAGAGTAAGTTAGACAAGAACTCTTCTTATCTTTGGCATTGTAGGCTTGCCCACATTGGGAAGACTCGCATACAAAAGCTTCAACGTGATGGGCTTTTGGAAAGTATCAATGATGAATCATTTGATAAATGTGAATCTTGTATCTCTGGGAAGATGACCAAGAAACCTTTTAATAGCAATATTGAAAGGGCTACTGAACTACTTGGTTTAATACACACTGATGTGTGTGGACCACTTAGACATGTGTCAAGGAAAGGTGCTAGCTACTTCTTGACGTTTACGGATGATTATAGCCGTTATGGTTATGTTTATTTACTTAAACATAAACATGAGGTATTTGAAACATTCAAAACGTTTAAAGCCGAAGTAGAGTTACAACTAGGAAAGAAGATTAAAGCTCTTCGTTCTGATCGTGGTGGTGAATATTTAAGTCAAGAGTTTAAAGATTATTTAAGTAAGAATGGAATTGTTCAGAAACTTACTTCTCCATATACTCCACAACAAAATGGTGTATCTGAAAGGAGAAATCGTACATTATTGGATATGGTACGATCTATGTTTAATCTTACAACTTTACCATTATCTTTTTGGGATTATGCTCTTGAAACTGCTGTTCGTATTCTGAATATGGTTCCCACAAAGAAGGTTGATAAGACACCATATGAACTATGGCATGGCAAGAAGCCATATTTGTCTTATTTGAAAGTCTGGGGTTGTGAGGCGTATGTGAAACGTGACTCTGGAGATAAACTCCAACAACGCTCAGTAAAATGTATCTTTGTAGGTTACCCTAAGGAAACTATGGGTTACTACTTTTATTATCCGGCTGAGAACAAGATAGTTGTGGCTCGGTATGGAGACTTCCTTGAAAATGATCTTGTAAATCAAGAATTGAGTGGGAGAAATTATGATCTTGAAGAAATTCAAGAAGATACATTGCCTTCTGAAAATACTAGCGATGAAATTCCTGTAGAACCAGAAAGTCTGAGTGTTCCACCGGAATTAATTCCTCCACGTAGGTCTCAAAGGGCTATACGTGCGCCGGACAAACTATGTCTATACATAGAGGATGATGAGGAGGAAGTAGGGGATCTTGGTGAACCTGCTAACTATCGATCCGCAATGTCTGATCCAGAAAAGTCAAAATGGATAGTTGTGATGAATGAGAAAATGAAATCCATGGAAATCAATGATGTTTGGAGTCTTGTAGACGCACCTAAAAATGCTAAAGTAGTGAAAAATAGGTGGATCTATAAGAAGAAAACTGACATGGATGGTTATGTACAATCCTATAAAGCACGTTTAGTGGCTAAAGGTTTTACTCAAACTTTTGTCATAGACTACGAGGAGACATTCTCTCCTGTAGCAGACTTACGAGCTATTAGGATTCTCATAGCTATAGCAGCATACTATGACTATGAGATATGGCAAATGGATGTTAAAACTGCCTTCTTGAACGGTCGCTTAGATGAAGACATCTATATGCAACAACCGAAAGGGTATGTTGATCCTAAATATCCAAAACGCGTGTGCAAACTTCAAAGGTCTATTTATGGCTTGAAGCAAGCATCACGTCAATGGAATAAGCGATTTGATGAAGAAATCAAAAAGTTCGGATTTATTCAAAATCGTGATGAGCCATGTGTATACCGCAAAGCTAGTGGGAGTAATGTAGTGTTCCTAATTCTAGATGTCGATGACATATTGATCATGGGAAGTAACATTCCAAGACTTAAGGAAGTTAAGGATTATCTTGGTAAATGTTTTTCTATGAAAGATTTGGGGGATGCTGCATATATTTTGGGAATTAAGATCTATCGAGATAGGAGTAGACGGTTAATTGGTCTTAGCCAAGATGCTTATATTGATAAGATATTGAAGAAATATAACATGCATAACTCTAAGAAAGGTTTCTTACCGATGGAGGTTAAGCATGAGTTAAGTCATGAGAAAGATGCATCATCACCTGAAGAGGTGGCTTACATGAAGAAGGTGCCTTATGCTTCGGCTGTAGGATCTATTATGTATGCTGTAAGATGCACAAGGCCCGATGTGGCGTTTGCTCAGAACTTGGTCAGTAGATACCAACAGAATCCAGGAAAGTCCCACTGGACTGCTGTTAAGCATATTCTAAAGTATTTAAGAAGTACGAAAGATATGTTTTTGGTATTCGGGGGTAAACTAGACACAGAATTGAATGTAACAGGATTCTGTGATGCGTCCTGGCAATGTGATAAAGACGATACGAAGTCTCAGACGGGTTACATGTTTGTCATCAATGGAGGAGCAGTTGACTGGAAGAGCAGTAAGCAGAAAACCATTGCTATGCATGCGACTCAATCTGAGTACATGGCCGCTTCAGAAGCTGCAATGGAAGCTGCTTGGATTAGGAAGTTTATTGGAGATCTTGGAGTGATGCCTTCAATTAAAGAACCTATTGATATATATTGCGACAACTCTGCGGCAATAATATTCGCCAATGACCCTGGAGTCATGAAGGGCGCCAGACACTTTAAACGTAGATATCACTACGTTCGAGAACAAGTGGAAGCTCGAGAAATAAAATTAATAAAAGTTCACACAGATGATAACGTAGCTGATCCTTTTACTAAGACTTTGTCTAGGCCAAAGGTAGTTAAGCATGCCAAGGCAATTGGGCTGCAACTAGCTAGCGAATTCATGCAATAAATCTGTTGATTAGTATTTGGATAAAGGATGTAAGACATTATTGAATTGATGAAATAAAGTTTGGATTTCGTTTATTTTTCTGTTATTTGATTTTGTATCCTATTTTACATGTTTTAATCCGTGAGCATTATGATGTTTCTAAATCTCCGTTGTCGATTAATAATATGGGAGTATTATTAAATTAAGACAATTCAAAATAGTGATAGAGTATACTTGAAAGTGTATTGGTCAATTTTGGATGATATTTGATGGATCAAATATTGGACTTATCCCAACTATGTGATTTTACTTTATGGATCTTTGTCATTAAGTAAATCATAAATAGTTATCCTTAGACCTGAGATACCAGAAAACTGCATTGAATGTAGTGCATTTCTGTAAGGTAACCTAACGCTAAACGTAACTGGTAGTCATAAGGGTTATTTTCAGAAGTGTTGCGAAGTTCATGTGTTTTGCTTGTAGTCGAAATGGGATTCGTTTCCTTCAAATTATTATTTGAAGTATAAATACAGCTGGGCCCCTCGGGGGAATAGTAAGATGTTTGTGTGGCCACACCCAAATGTGTTTTGGTAATCTTGCTATATCCGTAAACGAGAAACAGAGTAGTTAATGAAGGAATGACTAAGATCCATATCCTTATTAACAATGTATTTGAAATGAGAGGATAATAATAATGATTATATATCATTAAAAGGTTTTGTCCAGGAAGTCTTACTCGAGTTGTACTAGTGACATTGTTAGTGTAACTAGACGCTAATCAATGTGATCACGACATTCGAATTTTGTCCAAGTGGGAGCTGAAAGTTTATGGACTTTATAATCGATAGTCGTGTGATAGGATCGAACTCGAGATCACGGGATTGCACACATTACGTGAAGAGTTAATTTATTTATTAAATATATTTATTATATTTATTAAATAAAACTGTAGCTAACGATCGTTAAGTAATTAAAATTTAAGTATTAAACGATCGTTATAGAATATTAAAGAAGCTAAAAGAAGGTGTCGGAAAGTTCCGGAAACCCCCTTTTGAGCTTGATGATATCCGGATTTCAAAGGGAGGAGATAAGGAGGAAAAAGATTTTGGCTTTATCTTGTTTAAACCTTGGAAGATAAGTTTCCAAGGTGTATATAAACAAACCTTAAGGCCTCATAATTTTTCACTCCATATTCTTCTTTCTTTGCCTTATACCGCCGGCCATATACACCCTCTTAGGGTTCATCTTTGATTTTCTATAAGCTATTTTAGATCTAGTCCTAGCCCCTCTCTAGGGTTGTTGGGTAGATCTTCCATAGGCTTGGAAGGCTCGGTTTTGTTCGTGCTAGACTCACGGTTAGCTCATCGTATCACGTGTGTACAAGATCGTGGTGTGATCTTATTTTAGATTACATCCTGGTGGTGTTCGTGATCTATCTTTACCGGTGATCGTTCTGCTAGGATAAAGGTATGTAACCCTAACCTTGATTAATTATAATTGTGTTATATAAAGATCTTGTTAATCTGCTTCCGCTGTATGCTCTTTGATCTATGTTAGGGTTTTTATAATTGTTATGATCATAAACCATCAGTAGCACGTTATTTAAAAGTATTCTTGATGTGGATCACAAATAGCCCCACTTCCCCAGTCAAATGCACCTAGCATATAAAACCGCAAGACATCATATCATTTGTGATGTCTTAAGCTCAAAACAGCAAGTTGGTGTAATGCCCGATAAGGAGGTTTTTGGTATATGAGTGTGGGAATAGATTATTTCCCATACAAAGATGTTGTCCAATAGATCCAAAGGTCGGAAATGTGCTTATATATCATTTCCATATTATTATCACCCTCTAACAGTAACACATGAGTATCTAAAGTTAAAAAGAATTTTTGAATTGAGAAACACCTGCAAATTCTCCGGTTCTGAATTTCCTGTTAAAGAAAACTATTAACTCACCATGTACTACTAAGCTTGTTCTTTTCCACATGCCTTTCAGGTTTTGAACATCATGCGGTAGAGGAAAAGAGACCTGTCAACGACGGAGTATTTCTGGTTATTGTTCTTCTGTAAACAATTGTTGGAAAGTGAGTTAAACATTAGGGTTTGTTTAGTAAATTTGTTTGACTTGTCCTATAAGTTTTGTTATTTTTAGTATGTTTTTGTTTGGTAAGTTTTAGGTTATTGGTTCCCTATAAATAGAGGCCAATGTCATTAGTTTTTCTTGTAGCTTTCAAATTGTAACTTTGGGTATTGAATAAAAGCTTCCGCTTAATTTGTTTGTTTGTTTTGTTCGTTTGATTTATCCAACAACAAGTATTGTACTACAGTATATATATATTATTGTTTTTCTTTCTTTCTGGTTTCTTTTTACCTGAATTATAATTTCATCTCTCGTACCATTGGAATTGATACGAGTAAATGTATTCGTAAAACCTACCAAACTAACAAGAAGTGTTTCACTAGAAGTGCCTATTGATGTGCCACATCTTATCGTTACTAATAAGATATCCAAATGAGGTATAAAGTTGAAGTATACAAGAACCAACAAAATTTAGTAAGACAAGGTTATATTTCCCTAAATCGCTACTTCTTGTTGCTATAAAATGGTAAAATACTACTTCTTGGACTGTGCCGACACCTTCGCTCTAATTCACAAAGCTTTTAGAAAGTTCTCATGATGATAGTGTATAGTAGAGTATCATTTTAGAATACGGATAACGTGGTTAGAGTATCATCCTCCAGATATTCCATTTCGATAAGTAGTTAGCATAAGATGATTTTCTATAAACTGAAAGTTTTGTAACAGTAAGTGAAACACCTGTTTGTTGATAAATTGAATGTTTTAAATAAAACAACCATATAACAGAACTCAACAAATCAATTGTCATTTGTCACCATCCCTTTCCTTGTACTTTGCTTGTTAATGAGACTTCAGAAAATCATTCCAACCAAACTCGTCCCCATGCATTCTTGCACATACTCACTGCCAATCATCATTTGTGACGAGTCTTGATTTGTTTAAAGCATATATTCCAACTCGGTGCTGATTGATCACGGCTTTAAGAATGCGTAGCTCTCGAAGGTCAAGAAACATTATCCCTCGCCAAATCACCAATAGATGCTGCTTGACCCCTAACGCCTCCTACCTCATGGCTTATATTCCCATCATGAGCACCCTGTATTTTCGCACAAAAAAAGATGAAAAAAACAAATATTAACAAAAAATAAAAATAAAAAAGGTGGCCTAGTATTATCATGGATTCTCATTTTCATATTAAACTATAGTACTATACTAATACTTGAATGAGTTATAATTCGTATATTATATGCGCGTTGTAATATGCTACGTGCGCCAACTTTGAGATATGCTACCAGATTTCGTAAGTAAAAATCGAACTCTTCTCAATTTCAGCATGAAACAGCACATTGACGCATCAACGAAGGCTATATCCTGATTGTCAAGGTTTACTATAATACTTAAGACAATATCAATGGTAAAGAACATTATCTGAATATAATTCTTTGCTGGGTGAGGTAAAGAACGCTATCCGAGAAGACAAAGTTATAAGACAAAAATGAGATTTGTATATATTTTTTCTCTACATGTTTTAACTAAATTTTTTTAAGAATTGACTTCTGATAGCTTGAATGAACATTGAAGGCTAGGTACATGAACAGATTTGAAATACTTAATGAGATCTGGCAATAGTTTTTGTTATTGGAGCGATCTGATGAGGTTTTACAAGATAAAACGAAAAAAGAGACATGTTGATATTGTGATATATACATATACGCTGTTTCGGCCACACAAGTTTGGACAGGTTTATGTAATTCCTTATGCCAATCATACTATATTTCTACCGTGCTCAATCTATATTGAAGTAAATATCAATCTAGATGGAGGTTAAGAACAAGCAGAAATACACAAAGTTTAGTTGATGTTGATGGAAGTAGCATCTATAACAGGAAAATCTCATTCATCAAAACTTACACTTTTAGTTACGGTCACAAGACTTGCTATAGTTATGTCTCTGTAATGAACAAGCACGATATGCTCTAGCGCCCTGACACCAAGAAACACAAGTATATAAAGATTTTACATAGACAAATGCGTTAACATGATAGTTAAAATATAACATCCATGCCGTTATTATATCATAATATATTTACAATATGTAATATATATAGCAAATAACATACGTCGAAAAGAGGCTAGTTATACTTACCGTTCTAACACCCAATAAATACGCCTTTGAAAATTTGGATTCTCCTCTCCATGTGCATAATAACAATTTAAAGCGTCTATGTTTCCAACCTAAAGAAATACATCAATGTGTTGAGTAACACATTATATCATGTGATAAGTGTTAGATATTGGACTTTCTTTGCAACCTTTTTCTAACTATAAGGGTTACTTTTGTAACTCCCTTAGTCCTTTCTCTTTTGTTTGTTTTTTGTATTTGCAGGGACTGGATGTGGCAACCTAGCATTCTTGGACGGGCTTATATACTCTTCTCTCTTCATTTGCTAGGGTTACAACATACTTTTCTCCGCCGTTTCTCTCTTACTTTTCTTCTCTCTAAAATAAAAAGATGTAAACGTTTTGAACGTTTGAATCTAATAGATTAGGTGTAGTTTAGCTTGTTTTGATCTTATATTATCAGGTTGCATCCATTTGGGGACAAACTTCTCTTTTGTATGTTGATAGCACCCGTTTGGGGACTATCTGATTCGTATTGTTGATAATAAAAGCACAAGGG
This sequence comes from Glebionis coronaria, assembly GCA_025667525.1. Classification (NCBI taxonomy): domain Eukaryota; kingdom Viridiplantae; phylum Streptophyta; class Magnoliopsida; order Asterales; family Asteraceae; genus Glebionis; species Glebionis coronaria. Next base: position 608,981,857 of record CM046879.1, read on the forward strand.
GTGGTTGGTTGTGTGCATAATCGTTGTGGTGTTATTATTTTCACATGGTATCAGAGCTCCAGTTTGGATCTTTGACCTAAAATTTTTTCTGGCAAATTATTTTTGGGGGTTTTATGATTTTTGGGTTTATCTTATCTTCTTATTACTGGATCTACAAAGTTTTTTTGAAAATAAAACTTTTTTTGGTCTTCTTCAAAGTTTTTTGTTCTAAATCAGTTTGTTTAAGGTTTTCATGATCTAGAAGTACTTCTGCTTCTTGGTTTCGTCGGTTTTTGAAAGATACAAAGTTTTTTTGAAACCCTAATTTTTTCAAAAATTTGGTGGTTTTGCTTGTCTAGTGTTTATTTGTTGATTCTAACCCTCCAAGTGTTCGATTGGAAGCTTGTATTGCTTGATTGGTTGACTTATTGGTATATTAGTCAAGGTTACCTCTAGACTTGAATCTAGATTGACCTTGTCTGTTGGTGTGGTCTGCTCTTGGTTATTTCTAGACTTGAATCTAGAGTGACCTAGGGTTTCTCTTCCGCTGCTTTGCTGGATGCTGTTGATGGTGTAAAACCTCTCGCACCCTTCTATTTATTTTTGTGTGTTTGTTTTTTATTTTTGTTCACCGTCTTTCACTTGCTCTTGACCTACCACCTTGAGTGGTTTGGAATCCTGAGAACTAAGTGGTGAAAGGTATTGAACTAGGGTTCTTGGCTGAACGCATAGGTTTTTTTATTTGCTTGCTTGTGGTGATTGTTTATTATTGTTGTGGTTATGGCACCTGAAGTTACTGAGACCAGTGGTGGTAACAGTGTTACCAATGTTATTAATGGACTTGATGCTAGTAATCCTCTTCATTTGCAAACTAATGATAGTAACATTGGCTCTTTGATTAGTTTTAAATTGACTGGTTGTGAGAACTATAAAGTATGGGCTAATGCTATGAAAATTGCTCTTCATGCTAGAAACAAAATGAGTTTTGTTGATGGTACTTGCTTAAGAGATACTTATGAGTCTAGTAGTCCTCTCACTTCTCAGTGGGATAGATGTAATGCTGTTGTGCTATCTTGGTTGTTAAATAGTATTTCTGAGGACCTTTACTTGAGTCTTGTTTATGCTGATAATGCTGCTGAGGTTTGGAATGAGCTTAAAGAAACCTATGACAAACTTGATGGGTCTATTCTGTTTAATTTGGTGGAAAAGATTAACAACTTTAAACAAAATGGTTTATCTGTTTCTGAGTATTATCATAAGCTCAACTCCCTATGGAGGGAGTTTGATATGTTGACTAAATTGACTCTTGTACCTGTCTTGCTAGATCTGAATTGGGTAAACATAGTCAACTCATGAAACTCATGCAATTTTTAATGGGATTAGATGATATTTATCAACCTATTAGAATTACTCTTCTTACTCAAACTGAATTGCCTGATGTTAAAGATGCTTTTGTGATTGTTTGTCGTGAGGAGTCTCATAGGGGTTTGGGCACTAATTATGTGGCTCCCAAACCACAGGTTAGTGCTTTTGCTGCCAAAAGTGTTGAGTCTAGAGGTGCTACTCCTTATAGAAATTCCAGTTCCAACAACTTTAGTTATGGTAATTCTACCAGTAACACAAGTTATGGAGTTAGCACTAATAGAAATAACAATACTTCTGGTAGTAATGCCTCTTTTAATGGGAACTCTCCTAATGGTAATAGGCCTTCTTATGATTCTTTGAAATGTGATCATTGTGGTATGAAAGGTCATACCATTGACAGGTGCTTTGAATTAATTGGTTATCCTCCTGGTTATAAGAAGAACTCCAAAAACAAGGGTTTTCCTAATAACAAAAGAAATAACAAAAACTTTAATAGTAACAATGTTGATGTTTCTAATGCCACTAGCTCTAATGGTTCTGTTAATAATGTTTTCACACATTTCTCTAATGATCAAATTGCTAAATTGGTGAACTTAATTGGTGAAAAGAGTTCTTCCAGCAACTCTGGTGTGCAGTCCAATATGGCAGGTATTAGTTGTACTTTCTTTAATGCCAATGTGTTTTTTAATAACCATTTTTACAAATGCTTTAATGCTAATGTGAGAATTGGTGAATGTGTGTTTAATTTTGGGTGGATTATTGATTCTGGGGCAAACCAACACATTACCTCTACTACTAAGAATATGACTGACTTAGTTGATATTTCTGATTTAAACATAACTGTGGGACATCCTAATGGTACTATTGCTAAAATCAGACATGTTGGAACCTTAAGATTGACCAGTAATGTTGTTTTGTTTGATGTGTTGGTCATACCAGAATATACTGTTAGTCTCTTATCTGTCAACAAAATGATAAAGGATAGTAAACTGCATATTGGGTTTAATGAATATGATTGTATTATTCAGGATTTGAAAAAAGAGAACATCATAGGGACTGGTAGAGAATGTGGTGGTTTGTACTTGTTTGACATTGACTGTAAGATTCCTAAGTTTAAAAGTAATTTTTCTATTATGTGTTGTCATGTGTCCAAAAGTGTCTGGCACAATAGGCTTGGTCATCCCTCTGACCATGTTTTAAGTGTCCTGAAACACTCTTTGAAGCTTACCAAACCTGACCACAATGAACCTTGTGATGTATGTCATTTTTCTAAACAGACCAGGGAACCTTTCCCTTTGAGTGACCATGTTTCCACTAGTTTAGGTGATCTTATACACCTGGACTTGTGGGGTCCTTACAAGGTCACTACAAGAGAAGGTTTCAGGTATTTCTTGACCATTGTTGATGATTACAGCAGGGTTGTATGGATTTATCTCATTAAAACTAAGGATGAGGTTTTTGATTTTGTGGTGGAATATTACAATCTTATCTCTAATTAGTTTCTTAAAAATATCAAGATCATAAGATCTGATAATGGGACTGAGTTTGTTAACCAAAAAATGAACCTGTTTTTCAAAGAAAAAGGCATCATACATCAAACTTCCTGTGCTTACACTCCTCAGCAAAATGGGATTGCTGAGAGAAAGCACAGGCATCTCCTTAATGTGGCTAGAAGTTTACTTTTCCAAGGTGGTCTTCCTTTGTGTTTCTGGTCTGATTGTGTGCTTACTGATGCTTACCTCATTAACATGCTCCCATCTTCTGTCCTTGCTGGTAAATCACCTTTTTGTATGCTTTATAAGAGAGAACCCTCCCTTTCCCATTTAAGGTCATTTGGTTGCCTTTGTTTTTCAACAGTTTTAAATAATAATGATAAATTGTCTTCAAGGTCTGAAAAATGTGTTTTAGTTGGTTATTCTTCTTCCAAGAAAGCTTATAAGCTACTTAGTTTAAGTAATAAAAGTTATTTTTTTCTAGAGATGTCAAGTTTTATGAGTCTATTTTTCCTTACAAGATAAAAGTTGTTCAACAGCCTCTTTCAGTATTTGATAAAAATGATTTTGAAAATAATTTTTTTTTCAATTTTTGTGAGTCTGATGACCAAAGTCCCTATGATGATGGAAGGGGGTCACCTGATGAAGCAGGGGAGGTAAATATGGAACACTCAGATGATACTGCAGAGGAGCAGTCATCTGATTGTATTCATACTGCTTCATCATTAGGTGAAACAACCAGTTCTGAGGGCAACAACTCTTGTCAAAATCAAGTTCCTACTCTTATGTTTGATGCCAGTCTTGGGACAATTGATGAGGATGCTGAACCTTCTGTTAGAAGGTCCAATAGGACCTCTAAGTTACCTGCTAAACTCAATGCGTTTGTTCTTGACAACAAGGTTAAATATGGTTTGAATAGGTTTGCTAATCATACTAGGCTTTCTGCTTATAATGCTTGTTTTATCTCTAATTTAAACAAGACTTATGAACCTAGTTGTTTTAATGAGGCTGTCAAAGACTTTAATTGGGTCCAAGCTATGAATAGTAAAATGGAAGCCCTTTATCTGAATGATACTTGGACCCTTACTCACCTCCGTCCTCACAGAAAGGCCATTGCTAGCAAATGGGTCTATAAGATTAAGTACAAATCTGATGGTGAGATTGAGAGATACAAGGCTAGGCTTGTTGCTAAGGGTTGTGGTCAAAAAGAGGGCATTGATTATGATGAAAGTTTTAGCCAAACTGTTAGAATGGGGACTGTTAGAATGTTGATCAATCTAGCAGTTCAAAAAGGTTGGAACTTATTTCAGCTAGATGTTAACAATGCCTTCTTGTTTGGTAAACTTGATGAAGATGTCTATATGATTTCACCACCTAGTTTTTTTGATAAGAATGAAAAAAGAGTTTGCAAATTGAAAAAATCTCTTTATGGTTTAAAACAAGCTCCTAGACAATGGAATAAAAAGCTTGTTGAAGTTCTTTGTGATTCTGGTTTTAGGCAAAGTCAAAATGACTATTCCTTGTTTGTTAAAAGCAGTGATAATGTTTTCATTGCCTTGCTTGTTTATGTTGATGACATTGTGTTAACTGGCAACAACTTGTCTAAAATAGATAAAGTTAAGGATATTCTCAATAATAAATTCAAAATCAAAGATCTTGGAGATCTTAAATACTTTCTTGGTATTGAAGTGTTGAGAACTCAAAATGGTGTGAGTTTAAATCAAAGAAAGTACTGTATTGAATTATTACATGAGTATGGCCTTCTTGCTTGTAAGCCTGTTAACACACCTATGCCTGAAAATGGGATTCTAAATCATAAGGAATCTCTTGATGACAAGTATCTTAACAATATTACTGTCTATCAAAAACTTGTGGGAAAATTGATCTATCTTTGCAACACTAGACCTGACATTTCATATTCTATTCACTGTTTAAGTCAGCATATGCATGCTCCTCTTCAATCTCATCTTGAGGCTGCATTTAGAGTCCTTAGATACCTGAAGTGTGGTCCTGGTACTGGTATTAACTTCAAGAAGACTAATGGTTGTAGTCTTATAAAAGCCTATGCTGACTCTGACTGGGCTAAGTGTAAACTTACCAGAAGATCTGTTACTGGATATTGTGTGTTTGTGGGTGACAATCTTGTGTCTTGGAAAAGCAAGAAGCAAAGCACTCTGTCCAGATCTTCTGCTGAAGCAGAATACAGGGCTATGGCTTCTGTTACTTGTGAGGTTATGTGGCTTGTCAAGATCCTTAAGGATTTGAACATTATTAATGCTATTCCTGCTCTTCTATTTTGTGATAATAGCTCTGCTATTCAGATTGCTGCTAATCCTGTTATGCATGAAAAAACCAAACATTTTGATCTTGATGTGCATCTTATCAGAGAAAAAGTGGCCTCAGGTTTGATTAAAACTGTTAAGATTGATACGGATAATCAAACTGCTGACATCTTGACTAAAGGTTTGGGATCTCATCAGCATAACAAAATGGTTCAACTTCTGAACATGAGTAACTTGTTTGGCGAAAAAGCTTGAGGAGGGGTGTTGGATATTGGACTTTCTTTGCAACCTTTTTCTGACTATAAGGGTTACTTTTGTAACTCCCTTAGTCCTTTCTCTTTTGTTTGTTCTTTGTATTTGCAGGGACTGGATGTGGCAACCTAGCATTCTTGGACGGACTTATATACTCTTCTCTCTTCATTTGCTAGGGTTACAACATACTTTTCTCCGCCGTTTCTCTCTTACTTTTCTTCTCTCTAAAATAAAAAGATGTAAACGTTTTGAACGTTTGAATCTAATAGATTAGGTGTAGTTTAGCTTGTTTTGATCTTGTATTATCAGGTTGCATCCGTTTGGGGACAACCTTCTCTTTTGTATGTTGATAGCACCCGTTTGGGGACTATCTGATTCGTATTGTTGATAATAAAAGCACAAGGGGTAGTTGGTTGTGTGCATAATCGTTGTGATGTTATTATTTTCACAATAAGTACATATGATTTTATTACAAATAATTGTTAGGCAAAAGCCTAACATATCAATTTGAACCAGTCTCTTACAAAGACATGAGCGCACCAATATACTGTTAAATGTTTCTTTTGCTTTATTCCGGCCGTACTAGTCAACAAAACTGAATAATCTACTCTTAAGGGGAAAAAATTAGCAAAAAGGTGAATAGAAAGAACCTTTAGACGTTCATACGCTTCAACAGTTCTTCCATCCTTCTTTCTCTGCCAATTATGACCATCTTTGCGGAAATAAGGAAGGGCCCGCTTGTTAAAAAGGAACAATGAGCCACCTGCGGGAGCATTCATTAAATCATAAAGGTGACATATATCAGCGAACACACTAAGACAAATATTTTCAATAATGAACACAAACAAGATATTACTTGGCGGCTTATGAGGGTGTTCGTGGTTTAACTGTGCTTGTTCATAGTACTCCAACATAAAAAGCACCTCTGCAGGCCTTAACCACCGAAACTGTGCTTCTTGAAATAGCTCCTTAATATTACACCCTGCGAATTAAAGAAAGTATATTAGGGATCCCAAAAGCTATAACTAGGACGCAAACGTTCAATTGTCAGATGTACCATCCTTACCAAAGAAAATGTCCCAATCAAACTCATCCGGCGGAATTTCTTTCACATTGTCACTTCCAATCATCAAGTCTCGTTTGTTTACAACATTCAAACTCGATGCTGGTTCATTACGACGATAAGAATGAGTACCTCCGAAAGATGTATTAGCCCTCACCACATCACTAATAGATGGTGCTTGATGACCACCAACACCTCCGACCTCATGGCTTAAGTTCCCATCATGAAGATAAGAGGTGTGTTGTCCCCGACTAATATCACTGATAGACGGAGCTGGTGCGTAGATATTGTGAGCAACCTATATTTTGGCAAAAAACAGTAAGAAAAAAAACGGATATTAACAAAAAAAGGTGGTCAAGTAGTATCATGAATTATCGGTTTCATATTAGACTATAATTGGTACTATACTAATATTTGAATGATTGTAAGTCGAATAGTAGCTACAAGATTTCGTAAGTATCATGCTAACTCTTCTCAGTTTCAGCAAGAAAAAGAAAATTGACGCATCAACGAACGGTATATTCTGATTGTCAAGGTCTACTATATATACCCAGTATACTTAAGGAAACATCTATAGTGTAGAACAAGAGGGTCTAAAAGAAGTTGCCTCTTTCTTATGGCGGCGACCATAGTGCCAAAGAGTTAAAAAGTAGTACATGATGTCCGAATATCTCTACCGGATGAAGTAAATAACATTATACGAGAAGACAAAGGTCTACGCTAAATGAAATTTGAAAAGAAGCACAACAATAAAGAAAAAAAACTACTCTACAACAAAAATAAAAATTTTATAGATATATTTCTCTATAGGTTCAACTATAAAAAAAAAAAAATTCATGAACAGATTTAAGATACTTAAAGAAGATGTAATGTCGTTATTGGTGCGATTTGGTGAAGTTCTACAAGATAAAGAGAAAAAAAATATGTTGATAACTCGATATATACAAGTTTAGACTGGTTTATGTAACTCGTTACGTCAATCATACAATATTGCTAACGTGTTTGATCTATAGTGAAACAAGCATCAATCTAGATGGAGGTTAAAAACATGCCGCTGGAATTAAAGTTTTAAGTACACAATGTTCGGCTTAAGTATATGAGAAGGGGTTTAATTAAGTCAAGCGAAACTTCGCTCAGATAATATTGGATACGATGGAGCTCAATAAGCTTTAATCATCCATGCTTGAGCACCCGGCTCGAGTAACATTCAAATAAGCTCGAGCTGAGCATGGCTCGAAAACTCAAAATTATATCACATTTCAATCCGATAAACAAACTCAAATAACATGTTTTAAAACATTGCTTTTAACTACTATGAAGCATCTACACTCTTTTTTATAAACCCGAGTCATAAAAAAGTTAATTAATTAATTTTGTAACATATACAATAATTAAATGTAATTAATTAATTTTGTTAATGAGAATGTAATTGATTGCCATTAGTGAATTTAATTGTGTTATTAAATATGCAATTAATTATTATCCAAATAAATGACAATTAATTATGCTTACCTATTTTCTAAAGGTTTTAATAATAGTGCGTTGCAACGCGCGACTACCATGCTAGTAAAATTAGATAAGTATAAGAAGATTAAAAAGCTTTATAAAGCTAGAGCCAATTTTCTAAAAGCTCAAATTGCCCTATAAAAAGCAAGACTTGTTCGCAGCCTACTTACAGTGGTCATATCTTCATTAGTTCTTGAACTGCTTTTCCACTTCAAAGTCGAATCCCAATAGTTTTGAACCTCGTCGTACGTCCGACCACTTAGTAAGTGCCCAATATTCCCCCAATAATTATTCCCAAAACGCCTCTGAGCGTGTATTATAGTCTCGTCCTCCTCAGGCGTAAATGGCCAATGAAGTGAAAACCACCTTGACTTACATGACTGACCCGATCTACCTGATATAGACTCACCAATTTGTGACCAATCGCAGTCGTGTTTCTCCACGAGACGTTGCAACATGTCGTCCTCTTCAGGACTCCATGGTCCTCTCATCTGACCCATGCCTTTCTTTTCACTATTATTCACTATAAACATAAACAAATAGAAATAAATAAAAGCTAGTAAATACTTAGGAAGAATACAAAACATCACAATATGTACAAAGTAAACACTACGATTATACTTACATTAATATTAGCTCATAAGTTACATATTAACTTAAAGTCCTAAATCTATAATTGCATCATTTGCATGTATATATCCGTCTAAAAGCTCAAATCGACAACCGACTTTGAGAAAAATATGAACCGAAAATCAAACCCAAGTGAATTGAGCAAGACCGAAATTGAACCAAACCGAGCAAAAGTTCCCCTTCCGAGTGCCGTGTTAGACAAAGTTTTCAAGAACATATATTGACATAGGCACTCATCATACAACTAGCCAGCATTTAGTTACTACTAAAGGGCATATGCCTAAAGCAGAATGGTATGTAAAATTCATTTTGCATAAAAAACAATTCAGTATAGAAGAAAAACAATACTGAAGAGCTATAAATATACATAATTGAAGGAAAAAAGAAGAGAATCGAACCAGACGACATCGGCGGCTATCGGAAACCCTTCCAAGCAGGGAGAGTAAGAACAACAAAATTAAAGGTTGACTAAAAGAAAGACTATAAATCAATCAATGCAAATATGCAACTCTTAACGAAAGAAGTAACGTACATGTTAAATAGTAATAAAAGTATGTACCGTGTATTGAATTTTATGAGAGGCAAGTGCTTCTGAGAAACTTTCATTAATTTTCTCGTCCTTTGTATAGTTTTTTTTCATTTTGTTAGATATGTTTTAAACATCAGACATGTTGATTCTGAGAAACTTTCACTAATCTTCTCGTCCTTTGTAATAAATTAGCTAATTAAACAAGTCGTTGTTGACTCAGTATAAAATGAAATGAAGCGGTAGTAGTTAGGTATAAATGTATAATGATGGTTAAAATGAGATGCAAATGCAACCATGTGTGAACTCGGAACCAACCATGCATGCAGCTCATTGTTCTAAATAGCTCGCTATAGCTCGCCTTAAGGCGCGCTAAAGCTTGAGGCGTGGTCTTCACGCTACGCAATAGGTCAAGGCGCGCTACAACATGAGGTGCGGTAATTTTTTGAGTTCAACTCTAAGAAATGAATATTGTCACATGTAAGGAGAGTTTTATAGCTTTAATTATTATGTACAACACTAATTATAAACTTAATATAAATATAATATTGAAATACATAAAATAAATAAATATTTTTATATGTTTTGCCGCTATAAGCCACGCTTTAGAAACGCTAAAGCTTCGCTTTAGCCGCTAAAGCATGTAGCTTGGACATGCCGCCACGCCACGCTTCACGCTATTTATAACCTTGATGCAGCTAGAGTCGTATCACCAGGGCCGTCCCATTAATATCGGTGGCCCTGTGCGACACCGACAAAGGAGGCCCCCATCAAACTCGAACGCAACTTTTCTTTATCGAAATATGCGACTAAGTTTTTATGTACAAAACAATGATCGACGTTTTTCTTCTCAAACTTACAATCGCCATGAGATGTTTTACTTATCGTGTTTTCTGATATACATTAAACTTGATACATGTAATATATTTCATGCAGAAAGGCCTTTTGTTTCATAAGGAAGGCTTTTAACATTGTTAGTTTGTTACACTATATCATTTTGACTTCTTTTTTGTTTTATTAGTTGACATTTGATTGACATATTATTCAATTTGGTTATGTTGAACATATTATAGTATTATATTGAACGAAAATTTTACCAAAAACATGCAAGTAAGTGAATATACTATATGATAAGGAGGCCCTATATAATTGGGGCCTGTGCAGCTGCCCCGCTTGCACAGGGTGTTCACCGCCTCTGCGTATCATGAGAAAAATGTTGTCAAATAAAATATGGTGTCAAAATGTTTATGGCATCATATATTGTAAGTAGTGGTAAATCGTGGAAAAAATAATGTCATGTGCATTTTTTTTCATAATATAATGAATAAACTTTATAAAAAACATTCATTTATAAAAAGAAATACATTACACGAAATTAAAAAAATAAATACATAAAAATTAGAAACAGAAAACGTAATCAAATTAAACATTATAATTTATTCTTAATTGATGCTTAGGTGCTCCACAAAATTTTGTCCAAGATCATTGTGCATTTTTCGATCTTGAAAGTTTTTAGATTTTCTCACACGTGTTTCACATTGTTCAATCAAAGTTTGAACTATGTTCAGTTATGAATTAACGAAAACATCGCTAAGAATTTTTACACCTGTATTTTTTTTTTTCTAATTTGATCGAAAAAGTTTTTATTTTATTAATTAGTTTATTTGTACCAATATATAGAATAATATATTTTGTCCTAAATTGGTTTTTTGTTTGATTAGGTGTTAATCCAAAACCCATTTACAAATTCGATTCGGTTATACTTCGGATTTTGGTTCATGCAGTCATTACACAAATTTAGCCGGTGAGTAAATGGGTTCAATAAGAAAGTCGTAACTGGCTACATAATTCAAGTGGGCCAACAAAAATGTTAATTACTGATAGACATTTGATAAAAGCACAAAACATCGTCATTTTGTACTCAGTAATTTGTAAATTATTGCCATACAAATAGGTATAGTGTTCAAAGACAAACCGAGCAGAACCGCTCATTCAGAACTAAAAAACGCGAACCGAAGAAATTTGAAACATATAACTCCAAGCAGTTATGTCATGTGTCACCATCCCTTTCCTTGTACTATGCTTGCTGACGAGGCTGCCGGAACGGGAATATTGTTACATCTAAACTCGCCCCCCACGAATTCTTGCCCATTGTCACTGTCAATCATCATTGGTGACGAGGCTCGTTTGCTTAAAGCATTCCAACTCGGTGCTGACTGATCACGACTATACGAATCCGTACCTCCCGAGGACATATTACCCCTCGCCATATCACTAATAGATGGTTGTTGACCACTAACCACGCCTCCTACCTCGTGGCTTGCGTTCCCTTCGTTAATGGAATTTTGTGATGCAGTGTCCACAGCCAAATGGAATATTGAGTTCCCTTCAGTTCCCTTATAGTGTTCATGTTCCAAAGTGTCTAACAGTGTACCGAAAACATGACATCAATTCCTTGTTACTTTATCAATGTACCAGGCTCACTTATACAAATAGACTAGTGCAGAATCTTTGTTCCACAAGAGCAAAAGGCAAAAAACTACGTAGTATAAAATATTTAAGCACACACACATGACGAACCTCACTTGTCGCGGTAGTATAAATCTTCTGTTTATCCAGCACATTTTTTTTCTTGAGTTCCTGCTGTGGCCTCTCATGTCCAAATAAAGAAAATAAACGCTTCAAAGTTGGCATCCTATTATACCTATGCAGGTTTAACATGCGTTAGTCAATTGATATATGTATTTGGTAGACTAATTTAGCCTAGATGAGGAAGCAACATCTGGATTAACTCCTTGGGATTTAACCCTTTCCAACAAAGACAGAACACATACCCTCCCGAAGGTTGAGACACATTATCGCTCGCCATATCACCAGTAGATGGCGCTGGACCACTAACACCTCTTACCACAAGATTTAAGTTCAAATTGGGAGGTGGTATGTTGATACTGTGAGCACCCTGTATTTTGCCAAAAATAGGAAGAATTAATGAATATTAACAAAAATACAAGGAGGCCAAGTAGTATCACGAATTCTCAGTTTCATATCAAACTATAGTAGTACTATACTAATATTTGAATAATTATAAGATTGGTATATGCACCTATGCTATCTGATCTCGTAAGTAAATGTTTTACTCTTCTCAATTTCAGCATGAAAGAGCAAATTGACGCATCAATGAATGCTATGTCCTGATTGTCAAGGTCTACTATACCCAGTATACTTAAGACAATGTTTATACTATGTGTAGAACGAGAGTGTATGAAAGAAGTTGCCACTTTCTTGGGTGTTGAAGATCTGGTGGTGACCAAAGGGCGAAAGGAGTTAGAGTTAACAGTTGATGTTCAAATATACTTCCGGTTATGTTGATGGAAGGGGTGTAATCGATAGGGCTCGAAAATTATTGGGTAGGATCTGTTAGCCTGTATTTTATATAGCGCGTTATGTATTTATGTGTATTGGGCTCTAATAGCCCGAGTCTAGAATGATCATGTAATCCCTATATAATGTAACCGGATATTTATGGAATAATATAGACAATTTACCCAAACAACAGGCTCGAGCTCGATGAGCTCTAATCATACAGGCTTGATCTCGGCTAGAGTAAGATTCAACCAAGGCTCGTTGACCAGCTTAAATACTCCTAACTTGTGACTTTCACACTTTGGCAGCAACAACCCTTCAACTTTACTCAACTTGACACTTAAGCCCCCTTGACTCTTCTTGCAGCTACACTCCAGTCCCTGCACATAAACAAACAAACAAACACTCTTGCTAACCAGGACTAGATCACACTTTCAACACTTTGCCTTGACTTTGGAGTGTAGGCAACTACACAAAGTATTGCAATGACCATAAACAAAAGCCAATGACAAATTTTATCTAAAGTAGGACTATATTTTGAACGTCCGATTTTTTCTCATGGCCAATTGTATGTCGCTGTTTCAAGAGTAAAAAACAATATGGGTCTTAAAGTATGATGTTGTGACGAAGAGTGAAACTATTGCAATTACACAACTAATGTTTTGTATAAAGAGGTTTTGCATCGTCTTTAAATTAGAGCTTTCATTTCATTTCGTTTCCATTTTATATTTATAGACTTTTTTTTGTGAAAACATTAATTATTTATTGTTGTTCTTTGCAAGATAGGAAGACATTTTTCCTATTATGTTTTAGGATTTTTTTCATCTATATTTTGTTTTAATTACATTCAACAATTATTTTATGATTTGAGATTTCACTTTTTATATATAAACTATTTATTTATTCATTTTTTTAAACAAAATTTTAAAGCCACCCGTCCATCGGACGGGCCTTTCAATGCGATGTGATATTCAGACCGACAATACGGGTGCCATTAGCCGTAAACCTTCCACTAAATGAGGCCTCGAAATTCGAGAGTACGTTGTGATAAGTAACCTGGTGCAGGTTACCTTTTCGCCACATTCTCTTGCATGTCGTGTCCTTTTTATGCATGTGTTTCCTACCAACGACATTCGCTTTTTGTCGGTCTGAAGATTTTATATTACAACATCCATGAATCTCTGAGCTGGAAAAATTACGTCATCATGGTAATGGGAGCTCTCCATGAAGATGCTCGACATCTGGTCATCATCAGGTGCACGTTGTTATTAATCTGGATGTTACTTTAGCCTCATCTGGCAGTGTCAAACACCACCACATCGATCGTTTAAAATCAATTGCCATTGCGATTTCAACTACTACCAACAATTTGAAAGGTGGAGTTGCAAAAGCATCATTCATGCTTCTCAATATAGTGACAAATGCCTATCATGAGTCTGGTGGTGGCTTCCCATTATATACAAATCTATTGCTGCAATTCAGGTCAATCCATAGAGCAAAAACAACCAGCAGGTTAGTTGTATTCATCCATGTGAATGTACGTTGGGACTCACATGTTACATATCTTCCGGTTAGTCGTGCATAATGAAACACACTGGTGCACATTTTACCTGCAGTCGTTTTTTTCATATGCCTATTAATAGCAACATCAAACCACCCGCGGCGAAGCGCGGGCATCAATCCTAGTTTTGGTAATTAATGGGGGGTTTTAGGGTTTAAAAATCGTTTTTTTTGGTATAAATCGGAGTAGGCAGAAACTGTCGCTAAACTGTCAAAATATGTCGCTAACTGTCAGAAACTGTCGCTAATGCCTAGGCAGATTTTGAGAAAAATCGTTTTGGTCATCACTTATTCGTTTTTAAAGGTTTTTGGGTGATTCAAAAGCCTTAAATTATGTACTCGGAACATACTTTTCAAATATTCAGAAAGTTTCGTAATTGGAAGTCAGTAGCTTGGTCGAATTAATTGTACAAGTATTGAGTTCAAGGTTAATTTTCGGATAACATGGTTTAAACTCGTGTTTTGGGTAATTTTCGGTAATGAACACTTGGAGGGTTAACATAGAGATGAGTTAGGAAGGAATTTGAGAGTTCTTTAGACCTTATTATACGTGGTTATATTTTGATGAGTTTTGATTTATGGTATTTATGAGTAAGACTGAAATCGGGGTGACAGTTTTAAACCCGTTGAGTTATGTGACGGCTCCTAACTTGGTTTCAAGACAGTTCTTGTTTGATGAGTTGCGAGATTTAGTTAGGTTGGTTACATAAATTTATGGTTTTGATAAGTTTCCTCGCGGACGGTTAAGGATCATGTGTTGTTGGTTGAGATTATTTTCGTGTAAACTGAGTTCACGTTTGAACGTGAAGGTTTTATCAGGGATATGCATCCTCGTTTGTTTGCTGAGAATAAGTTTGAGTTTGGGAGTGAATCTCGGGATGAGATTTCTATTAGGAGGGAGTGATGTGACAACCGTGGTTTTTGGCTTGTCACTTGGTCTTACTTTTAGGTTATTTTATGTGTGCTTACTTGAATTGTGTGTTTACGTGTTTATTTTGTGTGAACGAGGTTGGTGTGGTTATCGTTTATGAGTATAGAGTACTCATAAGTAAATCGAGGAACGGTTATTTCATGTTCATGAGCTCACAAGTGGTGACTATGAAATGAAAATGGTGATATTGTGGTGTTTACGTATACGTATAAGTATTATAGTAATAGTATTTTTTTTAGGATTTACGGTTTAGCATTTAGAGGTCTCGGGTGAGGTAATTATCCATATGAATATTTTTCGGGATGGTTTTAAGTCATTTAGGACTTAGTTATAAAGTTTATTTCAAAATTTGAGATTTTTTATAAAAGTGTATATTTTACGTCTTTTACGGTAAAACGCGTAAATTTGACTAGTTTTACGGTTTTGAGGTTTTGGAAGCTTTAGGAGCTGAAATAAATTAAGGAAAATTAAGTTAATATTATTAACATAATATTAAATATAAAAATAAAAAAAATGAATTTATTGGGTGTTTGGGTCGGTTTAGACGCACCAAAGAAAGAGAAAAAGGGAAAAAGGGAAAAAAAAGGAAAGTTGGGTGTTATACTTGGACTAGGATTTTATGTACACACTATATAAGGTTATCTAATAAATAAAATAAAACATAAATCCCTGGAGACAAAGAAAAATTCGTGGGTTTCACAGAGGAGAATTAGGGTTCTTCAAAAAAATTAGGTTTTCTTCATCTTCCATTGATTTAAGGTAAAAACTTTCATTAACCTTTTTAATTAAATTGTTTTTATGTTTAATTAATCATTCTTATGATGGATTAAGGGTTAGGGTTTATATAAAAACAGTAGATTAATGATGTATTAATCATAATATGATGATCATATAATCTAGGGCTTGTATTAGAAGAGTTATAGGTGATTAATTAGATCAATTTGTTTAAAACCCGTTTTTAAAAACTGGGCAGAATTTTGAGTCTATTGTTTTGATCATATCTCGAGTTCTAGGAACATTCATGATGCGATCAAACTAGCCCTGGATAGGTAATTGAGCTGGCTTTCTAAATCAAGAAACGAGAACTAAATTGGAGGTCGGGAAGTGGGTCAAAAACAGGTTACAACAGTCGGAGGTCAAAACAGTTTTGAATTCAGCCTGTTTTCTTTTTAAGTTTTGGGTTGTTTGGGGTACTTAGGGTTGCATTGGGATATTCTCACGAACATGAGAGATGGTTTATATATTATAGTAAGGATATTAACTAGGGCTAAGATTGTGGTTTAGGGTAAGACCCTCTAATGGTAATGAACTTTTCATACATTTAAAATCAGTGAATTCTGGATAGGTAGCAATATATACACATATATCTGGGCCTTAACAGTAGCTTTAAGGTTAGGGCAAGTGGCAGGGTTTAGCTAACATGTATAAAAGTGTGAATATTCCTTTTACAGAAACCATGGGTATGTTTAAGTGGACGTTTGACTTAAAGTTTTGAGACCTAAAACTGGGACTGTTTTGTGTAAAATTATGAACGGGATAGCTATTAAACTTAACCAAGTTAGGGACTTGTTAAGGAAGGGTAATGGGTGATTAGAGCTTAAAAATGAGGTAATTATACGAGAATAGACTAGATGTCCATCATAGGTTGATGAGCCATCTTAGTGATTGGTTCGTGTATTGATTTCGTGTTTTTGGTTTGTTAGCTTGTTGCTAGTGCGAGGACTTGTGAAGAAGCTATCAGGTGAGTTTCATAGTCCCATGTTTAATATTGATTTTGACTTCCAGATGGGATGGAAGAGACACTGTGTTGAGTTATTTTCTAAATTGATGCTGTGAATGTGTTTGTGATTAGAGATGGACTTGTGTGTACATTATGTCATTAACTACTATGTGATTTTTGATTGTGTATGATTTGGATCGGGGGACACGTGTCGTCTCAGTTATTATGGTTTGAAAAGGTAGTGGCCTTGTGGTTTGACAAGGTAGTGGCCTTGTGGTTTGACAAGGTAGTGGCCTTGGGATAGGTACATAGTGTGATCATCTATGGTATCATGTTGTTTGGCAAGGTAGGAGCCTTGGATTTTGGTTTGGAATGATTGATCTTGAATGCTAGTTGTTAATACATAATTGTATCACATTGTCCATATGTTATTGTGTTGATGGTTGTTAATCACAGCTTGTAATTTGATTTAGCGTTGGAGTCTAAACCTATGACTCTCACCAACTTTATGTTGACGTGTTTTAGTGTCTCTTTCAGGTGATACTATGGTTAAGCATGAGAACATAAGTGGCTAGGATTGGAGAAGCTTAGGAATGCATATAGAAGGATAATCCCCGTTTCCTTCCTAGTCTTTATTTGTTCTTTTAATAAGTGATACTATGGCACACATATATTTGTTTGGTTATGTTATTTGTTTGTCTTGGGTAAGCGGTAGGACTGTTACCTACTTACCTAGACTCCTGAGTCTGATGAGATATTGTCATGACTTTGTGTCTCCATTTTATGACATTTCTTATTTCATACAGTTATCTCTATAGACACGCCATGTTGTGATGATATCCATACGTCGCGCCCTATATTCTGCCATGGTGGGGTGTGACAGAATGGTATCAGAGCCAATGGTTATAGAGAATTAGGTTGCCTAGTCGTGTAGCCTAGTCTATAGCTTAAGGGTCCCTGCATATAGGCGTCATAGGAGTATGTGTACATTTTATAGTAATTGATGTGTTTGAATATTATTTTCGCAGTATTTGTTAGGTTATGAACTACTATGGTTCATACTTAACTACATGTTATTTTCTTTACGAGTTTCGATTAGTGCGGGTGGAACCATGGTCGTATACGCTAGTCATTGTTGGATTTCGCTTAATTATGTTTTCATGTTCTTTATACATTTTGAATTTTGTCTACGTTGGTTCAGCTGGACTACGAGTTTATGTGTTTCGTGCATTGGCTATGTTATTTTAATACATGGGGTTTTGGATCTTATCTTGTGTGGTTATGTGCTTGTGAGTTGTTGGATTATGTCTTATGTGTAGTATTAATTTCTTATAAGTGTCATCATAGGAGGGAGTACATTGGTGAAAGGGAACATGTATAATTATGGAGGCCTACATAATTATATATGTGCCACAACACCACTGGACTTTCAAGTGTGATTGCATGAAAGAAAGTTAATACATGCTTGTATAGTATATGTTGGATGGATTTGAGTGTATGTACGCTTATGCCTATGTATGTAAAATTATTTTCTACTTACCGGTTGTATTCTTGGGATGGTTGCTAGCTCGTTTCTCTTTGAGATGTTCAACTTCTGTAGTAGCGCATTTCTCGGGTCCTCATTTCACGTGTTTGTTTGTACGGTACTTTTTGCGTGAAGGATTTTGAGATGGTGGATATTTCTTTTTGGGGTAACGATGTCTTTTGTTTCGAGTTATACATGGTAAAAAAATAGAACTTGCAAATTGAAAAAAAAATAGTTGTTGGTAGTCGATGAAATAAGGAAGTGTCGGGATCATGTTTCAAATAAGGTGGAATATAAATTCTTTAACATATAAGCATGACTCGGTTATTTTAAAATATTTTGGTTTTGATCACCTAAAGTTATTGTTCTTAAGTTAAAAATTTTGTTCTTATTTAGTGAAATACGTTAAAATCATGTAATTAATCGAGTTTTAATTTTTTGGAATTAAAATAAATTAGGTTCTAGTTATAACTATAATAAAAGATGGGAACATAATTAAAAAAAATAAAAGAAAAAAACTCCCCTCACAGTTCTCTTTTTACGGTTTCCAACAGAATTGAAACAGGATCATCACCAGATCCCTAATTTTATTTTCATCCAAAATCAAATCATCTTTATAATTTCTAAAAAGATTTTCTGTTCTACACCAATAATCAAACTAAATTTACAATTTTTTAATCTTCCGAAATCCCTAAAATCGTTTTTCATAAATTAATTGATTTTTCAATCCCTAAAATTACTACGATTCATAAAAACCGTCGCAAGATATGTATGTGTATAGAACTATGATTCATCGTGTTTAAACATTCAATAAAACATAGCTATCGGTATAGAACTTCGATTCATCAAGAACGTTTAAAGGTATTGTTCTTAATTTACTTCGTCAATCTGTATTTATTAATTGGATGTTTTGTTTTTTCTTAATGATAAAAGTCTCGTCCGATGGAAACTTATGATAATTATAAACTTAAATGACAGTGAATCAAGGGTTGACAAGACTCAAACCAGTGGATTAATTGGATAACCTTATGAGTTTAGGTACGCTGTATTCTCTCACTTCCTACAAATAAGGGTTGTTTTTAATTGCTTTTTGTTTTTAATTGCTTTTATGGAAAAATTACGCATTTGGCGCCTTAAATATGGGTTATAACTAAAAGATAGATGAAAATGGCCTTATTCATATTATTGAAGCTGATTTTCAAGTTTGTAGTAACAATTTTATATCTTTTCAGGGTTAAAATGAATATTTATAAGTGATTTTTTGTTCTTCTGAACCTTCTCACGGATATTTTAATGTGGATCCTTTTCTGAATCTATTGGAGGATGATACATCCACTGTTAGTGAATTACTAGACGAATATGCATGGAGTGCATATAAATTTTGCTTCACCAGGTTGGTATCTCTAAAACTTTGTTTTGATATAGTACAAATTGCAAAGATTTTGATATCTAATTAGTTGGTTTGTATATGTAAATTAATGGTATTTTTTATAGCTCAAAATCTTCAGAAAATCTATAACTCAAGCGGTGTTTGGTATAATATGTTTAGGTACGTTTATGTCTAAATGTCTAAATTATGCTAAGCTTATCATTTTTTTCAACTACACTATCAATGTAACATATTAAGGGCAAATGCGATGTGTTTTTATATCTAATAGCTCAAACGAATCAAAGGTGATTTTAATAATCTCACAGGAGAATGGTTCTTAGTTTTACATATTCATGGTCTTTCTTATAGATTAGCTTAATAGGATGATTAAGGTTCAGTGTTTGAATGGTTGCGCACCTAAAGATCCGCAACTGAAAGATGGAAAAAGAAGTAGTTGTCGTCGTAGCTACTCCTGGTATGGTTGCGCACCTAAGGTCCGCAACTGAAAAATGGAAAAAGGAGTAGTTCCTGTCGTCGTAGCTACATGTGAAATGAAAAAAATGATTTTCATTAAAAATGCCACTTAAAACCCCTCCCAACTAATTTATTTTTACTGAATTTTCCCGACCATCTCTTTAACAAGCACATTATTGACTGCACCTAACAAAAATAAACCGGCGCCATTAATTTCGGTGTTATGATCCCTAAAGATCTTCCCAAACAATCTTCACCACGTACATGCTTTGTTTTGCTGGAATGTTGCATTGTCTAACCCAGATACACCAACATAGCAGCGACCTCCGTTTCTTATAGCAAACAAGCACCCACTATCTTGATTTCCTTATAGGGACACATTTTCCGTAAACCTTAATTTATTAAAATTATATCTCGAGGTTTATACACATCAGTTGTACTCAATATGGGTGTTCAAATTATTACGTTGTGTCTTTAATAGTGTTTCAGGCTACCTACGATCTCAATATTACGAGAGATAACTACTATTTGTATATTAGATGTCAACCATAACAAGTGAACAAATTTTGCGAAAATGGTGTGTCCAGGTTGCACTCCCAGCATCATTCAACGGTACAACTCTAGCCTCTTATTTTTATTGAAAATTAAAACCGTCAAAATTGTTAGTAATACATACTTGTGTGCTGGCCTTTCAAAAAAAACATTCTTTTGTGCTGATGTGATCTTTGACAACATGAGCTCTGCTGATCTTTGATATCTAGGGGTGCTTGGAACTGTAAGTTTGTATATGCTGATTGTTTTGTTGCAAGATTATAAAATTTTAAAGAAGTTATATACTCCAGTTGATTATTTGTACTGCAAATTTTATACTCCGACTCTATATGTCTCTCAGTCAATGAGACCTACTTCGTACCACTTGGGTTATATTTGTTGGTTTGAAAAAGTAGCACCACCTAAAATTGGTTTACAAATGTATTTTTAGTACTTATAGATCTATAAATGGTGTAGGTGGTAACCTAATTCTTGTGTAGTATAAATGCCTGTATTTTTAGTATAAATTATTATTAATTATCAGCAATGTAGATAAATAGCACCACCGGCCTAAAATTGATTCGCAAATGTATTTTCAGTACTTACAGATCTATAAATGTCTGTAAGTGATGGTTCTATGAATGATACATGTATTACTGAAGCCGATGTTGCAGTTAGGAAAGTTGTCGATTACGTCCCATATAATTCAAAGAAATAAACTGGTTATGTCGGTCTCGAAAATCAAGGTGTGCACCTATTTCTAAAAGACTATTGATATCATAAGTTACAAAAATAAGCTTCACAAAAGTCTCAAGACTATTGAATATCATACTTAAAAGGCCCATTGCTAGCAAAAAGTGGTATAGGCAGGCATACCACTATTTAGTTTTGGGTACAGAAGGTAAGCATACTACTATAAATAACATAATACGACAATACAATGTGGTGAGTGTTCATGGGTAAAATAGGCACATTTGCTTATGGATATTTCCTAAATAAGAACATTACACTTCAAAAAATAAAAGCTAAACAGACGTTGCATTGTTTGGATGAAGTAAGTAATTATCAGAAAAATATGCATGTTGGAATAAAGAATGTGACTGTCCTATGAGCCAACAACGTGTACAGCCTCATAAGAAAACTATAGATGAACTTGAGTTGGTGAAAATAAAAATTACAGAAATATATCAGAGAAGGTGAGCGGGAAATAAGTAGTTTTCAATGTAAGCCTTTCAAATTTCTAATGTTGAATATAATGGAGGTCGAGTAATGAACATCATGCTGTAAGAGAAGCCCTTCACTTGAGTAAAAGCGAAGGAAGGCGGTTGAAAAAGAGCTAAGCAGTATAAAAAACGATGTACCCGAAAGTGAATATGACTTTGAGGTATTTTACTGTGACAATGCAGTTTGCATGACTAATATTAGTTAAACGCAGTTATTTTATAAACAGGTCTATTAGTATTGTGTTATTATCTCTAATTGGTCTAATGGATGAAGCAAATTAATAGCTAGGATCTCATGTTTAACGTTCTCTATAGGACAGGAGACCATCCATGAAACAAAATATTGTAAGGGGATCTGCAAATGGCGCCCCATAGGTGACATAATTCAAACTCTTTTCAGCGAATCATTATAGCTAATATATGTTAAGAAGGTATGTTTGAAAGTCTGTATAATAATTCTTGAGAACCTTATAAATTCTATAGATTGAAGCTTGAATCATCTTATTTTTTCTAGGGGGAAATTAATTAGTAATTGTTGGTATTTGCAGTTTAGCTTCAAAAGATATTGACATCAGATGCGCAAACAGACACTGTGAAAGTTGTGGCATACCTTTCTTGCCACAGGAGATAGGTGTTATAAAGAAGCCCCCGAAGCGATACGATCTGAAGAACTTAATCCGTATTTAGTATTTCCTGCACTAGAGGAAAATTATAAGGTTCAGTTTTTATTCATTCTTACCTTCCTAAGTTTTATTAATTGCTTTTTTTCCTTCACATTAATAAATCTGATCAAGTGTTGATCATAGCGACATTTGCTATTATCAAATTTGTGAAGTACTAAGCAAGGTTTTTAAAGTCGCCCACTTTTATTTTGGTTTATGTTTGGACTTTGGAGTGTAGGCAACTACCTAAAGTATTGCAATGACCATAAACAAAAGCCAATGACAAATTTTATCTAAAGTAGGACTATATTTTGAACGTTCGATTTTTTCTCATGGCCAATTGTATGTCGCTGTTTCAAGAGTAAAAAGCAATAAGGGTCTTAAAGTATGATGTTGTGACGAAGAGTGAAACTATTGCAATTACACAACTAATGTTTTGTATAATTTGCATCGTCTTTAAATTAGAGCTTTCATTTCATTTCGTTTCCATTTTATATTTATAGACTTTTTTTGTGAAAACATTAATTATTTATTATTGTTCTTTGCAAGATAGGAAGACATTTTTCCTATTATGTTTTAGGATTTTTTTCATCTATATTTTATTTTTAATTACATTCAACAATTATTTTATGATTTGAGATTTCACTTTTTATATATAAACTATTTATTTATTAATTTTTTTAAACAAATTTTTATAGCCACCCGTCCATCGGACGGGCCTTTCAATGCGATGTGATATTCAGACCGACAATACGGGTGCCATTAGCCTTAAACCTTCCACTAAATGAGGCCTCGAAATTCGAGAGTACGTTGTGATAAGTAACCTGGTGCAGGTTACCTTCTCGCCACATTCTCTTGCATGTCGTGTCCTTTTTATGCATGTGTTTCCTACCACCGACATTCGCTTTTTGTCGATCTGAAGATTTTATATCACAACATCCATGAATCTCTAAGCTGGAAAAATTGCGTCATCATGGTAATGGGAGCTCTCCATGAAGATGCTCGACATCTGGTCATCATCAGGTGCACGTTGTTATTAATCTGGATGTTACTTTAGCCTCATCTGGCAGTGTCAAACACCACCACATCGGATCGTTTAAAATCAATTTCCATTACGATTGCAACTGCTACCAACATTTTGAAAGGTGGAGTTGCAAAAGCATCATGCATGCTTCTCAATATAGTGACAAATGCCTATCATGAGTCTGGTGGTGGCTTCCCATTGTATACAAATCTATTACTGCAATTCAGGTCAATCCATAGAGCAAAAGCAACCAGCAGGTTAGTTGTATACATCCATGTGAATGTACGTTGGGACTCACATGTTACATATCTTCCGGTTAGTCGTGCGTAATGAAACACACTGGTGCACATTTTACCTGCAGTCGTTTTTTTTCATATGCCTATTAATAGCAACATCAAACCACCTGCGGCGAAGCGCGGGCATCAATCCTAGTTTTGGTAATTAATGGGGGGTTTTAGGGTTTAAAAATCGTTTTTTTTGGTATAAATCGGAGTAGGCAGAAACTGTCGCTTAACTGTCAAAATATGTCGCTAACTGTCAGAAACTGTCGCTAATACCTAGGCAGATTTTGAGAAAAAACGTTTTGGTTATAACTTATTCGTTTTTAAAGGTTTTTGGGTGATTCAAAAGCCTAAAATTATGTACTCGGAACATACTTTTCAAATATTCAGAAAGTTTCGTAATTGGAAGTCAGTGTCTTGGTCGAATTAATTGTACAAGTGTTGAGTTTAAGGTTAATTTTCGGACAACATGGTTTAAACTCGTGTTTTGGGTAATTTTCGGTAATGAACACTTGGAGGGTTAACATAGAGATGAGTTGGGAAGGAATTTGAGAGTTCTTTAGACCTAATTATACGTGGTTATATTTTGATGAGTTTTGATTTATGGTATTTATGAGTAAGACTGAAATCGGGGTGACAGTTTTAAACCCGTTGAGTTATGTGACGGCTCCTAACTTGGTTTCAAGACAGTTCTTGTTTGATGAGTTGCGAGATTTAGTTAGGTTGGTTACATAACTTTATGGTTTTGATAAGTTTCCTCGCGGACGGTTAAGGCTCATGTGTTGTTGGTTGAGATTATTTTCGTGTAAACTGAGTTCACGTTTGAACGTGAAGGTTTTATCATGGATATGCATCCTCGTTTGTTTGCTGAGAATAAGTTTGAGTTTAGGAGTGAATCTCGGGACTAGATTTATATTAGGAGGGAGTAATGTGACAACCGTGGTTTTTGGTTTGTCACTTGGTCTTACTTTTAGGTTATTTTATGTGTGCTTACTTGAATTGTGTGTTTACGTGTTTATTTTGTGTGAACGAGGTTGGTGTGGTTATCGTTTATGAGTATAGAGTACTCATAAGTAAATCGAGGAACGGTTATTTCATGTTCATGAGCTCACAAGTGGTGACTATGAAATGAAAATGGTGATATTGTGTTGGTTACGTATACGTATAAGTATTATAGTAATAGTATTTTTTTAGGATTTACGGTTTAGCATTTAGAGGTCTCGGGTGAGGTAATTATCCATATGAATATTTTTCGGGATGGTTTTAAGTCATTTAGGACTTAGTTATAAAGTTTATTTCAAAATTTGAGATTTTTTATAAAAGTGTATATTTTACGTCTTTTACGGTAAAACGCGTAAATTTGACTAGTTTTACGGTTTTGAGGTTTTGGAAGCTTTAGAAGCTGAAATAAATTAAGGAAAATTAAGGTAATATGATTAACATAATATTAAATAAAAAAAATAAAAAAACAAATTTATTGGGTGTTTGGGTCGGTTTAGACGCACCAAAGAAAGAGAAAAAGGGAAAAAGGGAAAAAAAAGGAAAGTTGGGTGTTATACTTGGACTAGGATTTTATGTACACACTATATAAGGTTATCTAATAAATAAAATAAAACATAAATCCCTGTAGACAAAGAAAAATTCGTGGGTTTCATAGAGGAGAATTAGGGTTCTTAAAAAAATTAGGTTTTTCTTCATCTTCCTTTGATTTAAGGTAAAAACCTTCATTAACCTTTTTAATAAAATTGTTTTTATGTTTAATTAATCATTCTTATGATGGATTAAGGGTTAGGGTTTATATAAAAATAGTAGATTAATGATGTATTAATCATAATATGATGATCATATAATCTAGGGCTTGTATTAGAAGGGTTATAAGTGATTAATTAGATCAATTTGTTTAAAACCCGTTTTTAAAAACTGGGCAGAATTTTGAGTCTATTGTTTTGATCATATCTCGAGTTCTAGGAACATTCAAGATGCGATCAAACTAGCCCTGGATAGGTAATTGAGTTGGCTTTCTAAATAAAGAAACGAGAACTAAATTGGAGGTCGAGAAGTGGGACAAAAACAGGTTACAACAGTCGGAGGTCAAAACAGTTTTGAATTCAGCCTGTTTTCTTTTTAAATTTTGGGTTGTTTGGGGTACTTAGGGTTGCATTGGGATCTTCTCACGAATATGAGAGATGTTTTATATATTTTAGTAAGGATCTGCACTTGGGCTAAGATTGTGGTTTAGGGTAAGACCCTCTAATGGTAATGAACTTTTTATACGTTTAAAATCAATGAATTCTGGATAGGTAGCAATATATACACATATATCTGGGCCTTAACTGTAGCTTTAAGGTTAGGGCAAGTGGGAGGTTTTAGCTAACATGTATAAAAGTGTGAATATTTCTTTTACAGAAACCATGAGTATGTTTAAGTGGACGTTTGACTTAAAGTTTTGAGACCTAAAACTGGGACTGTTTTGTGTAAAATTATGAACGGGATAGCTATTAAACTTAACCAAGTTAGGGACTTGTTAAGGAAGGGTAATGGGGTGATTAGAGCTTAACAATGAGGTAATTATACGGGAATAGACTAGATGTCCATCGTAGGTTGATGAGCCATCTTAGTGATTGGTTCGTGTATTGATTTCGTGTTTTTGGTTTGTTAGCTTGTTGCTAGTGCGAGGACTTGTGAAGAAGCTATCAGGTGAGTTTCATAGTCCCATGTTTAATATTGATTTTGACTTCCAGATGGGATGGAAGAGACACTGTGTTGAGTTATTTTCTAAATTGATGTTGTGAATGTGTTTGTGATTTGAGATGGACTTGTGTGTACATTATGTGATTAACTGCTATGTGATTTTTGATTGTGTATGATTTGGATCGGGGGACACGTGCCATCTCAGTTATTGTGGTTTGACAAGGTAGTGGCCTTGTGGTTTGACAAGGTAGTGGCCTTAGGATAGGTACATAGTGTGATCATCTATGGTACCATGTTGTTTGGCAAGGTAGGAGCCTTGGATTTTGGTTTGGAATGATTGATCTTGAATGCTAGTTGTTAATACATAATTGTAGCACATAGTCCATATGTTATTGTGTTGATGGTTGTTAATCACAGCTTGTAATTTGATTTAGCGTTGGAGTCTAAACCTATGACTCTCACCAACTTTATGTTGACGTGTTTAAGTGTCTCTTTCAGGTGATACTATGGTTAAGCATGAGAACATAAGTGGCTAGGATTGGAGAAGCTTAGGAATGCATATAGAAGGATAATCCCCGTCTCCTTCCTAGTCTTTATTTGTTCTTTTAATAAGTGATACTGTGGCACACATATATTTGTTTGGTTATGTTATTTGTTTGTCTTGGGTAAGCGGTAGGACTGTTACCTACTTACCTAGACTCCTGAGTCTGATGAGATATTGTCATGACTTTGTGTCTCCTTTTTATGACATTTCTTATTTCATATAGTTATCTCTATAGACACGCCATGTTGTGATGATATCCATACGTCGCGCCCCATATTCCGCCATGGTGGGGTGTGACAATGGACATGTTTAGAATAAATAAATATTCAAGGATTTAAACATACAAACATAGGGCAACAACAATTATATGAAGATAACAAACATCAAATATCTTTATTCATCAGGAAATAATTAAATTGTCTTACAATCCCAAATTATCCAAATACTTCGATAACACAGATTACATGAGACTATTAGCTGGAAGCAAACCAATTCCATGAGTTAACATGGAATGATTTTTGAGGTCTAACGCCTTTGTGAAGGGGTCAGCTAAATTGTCGTCTGTGTGAACTTTCTCCAGACTAACATCACCAAGTTCAATCACTTCTCTGAGGTAGTGAACTTTGGAATGATAATGTTTCGCACCTTTAGTGATTCCTGGTTCATTAGCTATAGTAATGGCTCCGGTATTCTCACAATACATCGTCATAGGTTCATTATTTGTGGGAACAACACCAAGCCCAGAAATAAACTTCCTAATCCAAACTGCCTCTTTAGCAGCCTCCGAAGCGGCTATATACTCAGCCTCTGTAGATGAGTTTGCATGGATGGTCTGCTTTGCGCTTTTCCAGCTTACAGCACCTCCATTCAGCATGAAAACATATCCCGTATGAGACTTCGTGTCATCAGCATCCGTAAGATATCCAGCATCAGTGTAGCAAGCAACCCTGAGCTCTCTTTTCATACCTCCTCCATAAACAAGAAACATGTCTTTGGTATGCCTAAGATACCTCAGAATGTTCTTAACAGCAGTCCAGTGAGAATCACCAGGATTTTGCTGAAATCGGCTAGTCATGTTCTGAGAGAACGCAACATCAGGTCTCGTACATCTAACAGCATACACGATTGATCCTATTGCCGAAGCATAAGGAAATCTTTGCATGCGTCTCACCTCATCAGGTGTTGATGCTCCTTGAGTCTTAGATAATTTTGATTTAGTTTGCATGGGAACAAAGCCACGTTTGGAATTCTCCATGTTATACTTCTTCAAAATCTTATCTATGTAAGCACTTTGACATAAACCAATTAACCGTCTAGGTCTATCACGTATGATCTTGATTCCAAGGATATACGCAGCATCTCCCAAATCCTTCATGGAAAAACACCTTCCAAGGTAAGCTTTTACACTTTGCAACATTGGAATGTCTTTTCCCATCAACAATATGTCATCGACATACATGACAAGAAACACTACGCTACTCCCACTAGTTTTGATATATACACATGGCTCATCAGGATTTTGATTGAAACCAAATTTCTTGATTTCATCATCAAACCTCTTGTTCAATTGCCTTGATGCTTGCTTAAGTCCATAAATGGATCTTTGAAGCTTGCATACACGGTTTGGATACTTTGGATCAACAAAACCCTCAGGTTGCTTCATATAGACTTCTTCGTAAAGCAGTCCATTGAGGAAGGCGGTTTTAACATCCATTTGCCAAATCTCATAGTCATAGAACGCGGCTATGGCTAAGAGAATCCTTATAGCTTTGATATCCGCAACAGGAGAGAAGGTCTCTTCATAATCAACCCCGAAGGTTTGAGTGAAGCCCCTCGCTACATATCGAGCTTTAAAGGTGTGTACATTGCCATCCATGTCGGTCTTCTTCTTGTACAACCACTTGCCACTAACAGTTCTAGCGTTAGGGGGAAGGTCTACTAAGATCCAGACATCATTGTCTTTCATGGATTGCATCTCCACATTCATAGCATCCAGCCATTTGTCAGATTCAGGATCTGCCAATGCAGCTTTGAAGTTAGTAGGTTCATTATGATCCCCTAACTCATGTTCCTCAGCGTCAATGTACAAACACATACGGTCAGGAGCATGCCTAGTCCTCGTAGACTTTCGAATGGGAGCTATATCACTTATAGGTTCATCAGTTTCTTGATCATCCTCTTCGTGATTGCTAGTGTTTTCAGAAGGATGTATATCTTCATCTTGAATCACTTCAAGATCCTCTATACTCCCACTTGCTTCTTGATTCATAAGATTACTCTCTAGGAATTCAGCATTACGAGCAACAAATACTTTGTTCTCGGGTGGGTAATAGAAGGAGTAACCCATCGTTTCCTTTAGATAACCTACAAATATACACTTAACAGATCGGGGCTCTAGTTTGTCAGGTTTGATAAGCGTGTCACGCTTAACAAGAGCCTCACATCCCCAGACCTTTAAGTAAGACAACTTAGGGGCTTGCCCATACCATACTTCGTATGGAGTCTTTTCAACCTTCTTAATTGGAACCATATTGAGTATGCGAGCAGCAGACTCAAGAGCATAATCCCAAAAGGATTTAGGAAGAGTTGTTTGGGCCATCATTGAACGAACCATATCAAGTAGGGTTCTATTTCTCCTCTCAGAAACACCATTGTGTTGTGGCATATATGGAGGAGTTCTTTGGGAAACTATCCCATGTTCCTTAAGATGCTCCATAAATTCATAACTCATAAATTCACCTCCGCGATCCGTACGTAGTGCCTTTATGGTTTTACCGAGTTGATTTTCTACTTCCTTTTGAAACACCTTAAATGTTTCAAACACTTCATGTTTATGCTTTAGCAAGTAAACATAACCTTAACGACTAAAGTCGTCAGTGAAAGTGACGAAGTAACTTTCACCTTGTCTTGACACGGTTCTAAATGGACCACATACATCGGTGTGGATTAGTCCAAGTAGATCTTTAGCCCTCTCCACTTGATGTGAATAAGGTTTACGTGCCATCTTTCCAGATAAACATGAAACACATTTGTCAAAGGAGTCATCATCGTTTGACTTAAGCAATCTATCAGATTGTAATTGCTTAATGCGCCTTTTGCTTATGTGGCCAAGGCGACAATGCCATAGCTATGTAGAGTCCAAATTAGATTTGGCCCTTTTGTTGCTTATAGCATACATAGAACTATTGTTTGCATTAGAATCACACATATCAATTTCATAAATACCATTACTAGGAATAGCATTAAAATAAAACATATAATTTTTCGAAACCGAAATACTTGCATTATTCTCAAAACGATTAACAAATCCATCGTCATACAAACATGAAACTGAAACAATCCCTCTAGAAATAGAAGGTGCGTAATGACAATTATTCAACATAACAACTAGTCCACTAGGGAGAAATAATTGAAAAACACCAATGGCTTCAACAGCTGCACGATGACCATTGCCCACGTACAGATTCAATGCTCCTGGCTTCAGCTTCTTACTTATCCTTAGACCCTGAGTAGTATTACAGATGTGAGTACCACAACCAGTGTCATAAACCCAAGATTTGTTAGGAAAAGTAAAGAGTTCTATCGTGAAGATACCTGAAGTGCTAGCTCCTTAATAGGACTTCTTTCTCTTCCACAACTCCGCGAGATACTCTAGACAGTTTCTCTTCTAATGACCAATGTCACCACATTGGTGACAAATGGCATCCTTAGCAGGATTCTCTCTTCTTGGTGGAGGGGGAATCTTGGCTCTGGGAGTAAAGTTTGCTACTTTCTTCCCTTTACCACGATTCTTACCCTTCGCAGCATTAGACGGTTTAGCCTTGTTAGGATTTTGAACCCTTCCTGCCCTAATAGCATTAATGGTATTAGGAGTAGCAGGTGCAACCTTCTTTGGCAACGTTTTCTCATGTAGCTTAAGCATGGCATGCAATTCTGGTATTGTCTTCCCCAGGGCATGCATATTGTAGTCTTGCACGAACCTATCATAGTCCTTATTCAGTGAGGCTAAAATTAGGCTAACCGAAAGTTTCAAGGACATGGGGTGACCCAAACGTTCCAAATTCTCTATGAACCCCTTCATCTTTAAGACATAGGAGCTCACAGATTGTCCATCCTCATGTTTACACGCGTGAAAGGTACGTGCAACATCAAGGAGTTCTTGATCAGCTTGTTCAGTGAACATGGTCTTCAATTCTTCCATCATTGACCATGCGCCATTACCCTCTAAAAGTTTCTGGAGTTCAGGGGACATAGTCATGAGCATAAGGCCAGCGATTTCTCTAGACCTTTTGACCCAAGTTGGATGTAAATCCGGGTCTTGCTCTGGTCCTTCATGACCATGAGGCAGAATTTGTGGTTGATCAGGAGTTGGTTGCTCAAGGTATTTAACCAAGTCATCAGTTTCAAGCGCTATCTGAAGAGCACGATACCAATCAACAAAGTTATTCTCAGTCAATTTCATCTTTTCAAGGAATGACTTAACAACCGTGCTGTTTAAGCAAGAGTTTTGATTATTCATCTACAAAATAAAAGTTCAACGATTAGTATTTTCGATAATTACATTCTCAAAGAATTAACTACCCAATTAATCATGTTGAGACTAAGATCCTTGCTTGCACTCCCACTTAATATTAGAGGTCCGACCGTCTAGTATCCAAGTGGGGCAAGAGGTAAGCGACGGGCGTTAATTGCATTACAAGTGCAACTCTTAGATTTTATGAGACGATTCATGAAGTTTATTTGTTGTAGAGTGTTTGGACGGGATGTTCTCTCATCTCTTTCGAGCACCTTTGAACATCTCAAACAAACTTGTTCTACACTTAATAAAGTCATGAGTATGTTTCATCTCATCTTTATGCCTCGGGTTCCGAATCTGACCGGGAACTAGACTTTAAGTCGTACCAATTTGAAGCATGCAATTATTGGCAAAGGTCTGACCAGTGACAAAGATCTCCTCGGGTATGTAATTCGCCCTAGGTCTGACCAGATGACGAAAAACAACTACAAGTGCTTCTAAATTGGATGGCATAGACCTAAAAAATTTCAAATAGGTATCACATAAGTTTTAGAAAAACAAATGTCAAAGTGTGTAAAAGAATGCATGCAATTCATTCTCTTAGCACAAGTTAAGAAAACCATTTATTAACTTTTTGGTTTAGGCGTGTTTTACCGTGGGAGAAGATTAAAGAGAGATCAAACCCTATATCCTACTCTTCATGCACCCGAAGATGCAAGTGCTTGGGATAATTATTCCATAAGTGCCGAAACACCTATGGAACACGGGAGAAGATTAAAGATCCCTCAAACCCTAGATAGCTCGACTAGAGCACGAAGTTCAATAGCAAGTCCATAAAAACAGACAGAAGGGGGTAGAAGAAGAAGACAGACTCTATATGAAAGCGGTAAATCATATAAGATCCAAGTCTCGAATGAGTCTTCCCCAAATTAAGGACCAAAGACCCTCATCAAGTTTTCTAGCAAGGTACTTGATGACGTGCAAAGTATCACAAAAGTGAGATGCAAAGGTCTTTGACGGATAATAAAAAACAAAAGTAATTATTAACCGGTTCAATTTTTAACCTACCCAATTTTAATAGATCTAGATCAAGATTAAAACTTTATGACAAGTATGCATGTAATTGTCATAAAAACATAAATAAAAGGGATTTTAAAGCGAAGCAAGCGTGTTTTATTCTATGTGTAACCCATGAATTCCATACGATTTGACTCGTGATGCCACCGATACCACTGTTGGCAAAGGTACTGGTTTGTTTTTTTTAAAGGTACTGGTTTGTTTTTTTAAATAATAAAAAACTACTTCTTCTATGTGTTTTGTACTGACTTCTTCTATTCTCGATAATTGTAGAAACTATCACAGCAGGGGAAGAAAGCAAAATCAATGCAAGTTCATACTCACCGAACGGGTGCCACTAGTTTTGCACAAAAACGTGACCAATTTGTGAGTACTCTGAAAACATCATAGATCTGCTTTGTTCTGTTTAGATAGTTATGCAATTAACTTTGTGTGGTTATCAATTAGTAAAATTGATCTACTCTGCCTATGGATGCCAACACCTATCGATGCGGCTATATAAGCAACCTTTTAATCTACAATTGCTCTGCTATGTTCTGTATAGATAGTTTGCAATTGGATTTGTGAGGTTTTCAATTAGTAAAATGTGTCTAAATCTAGGACTGTCCCATTGTTAGTAAGTATATCAGTTTATTATTTCTAATATACGCACTCGCCTAGTCAATTACTGATTTAATATATTCTTCATTATACTATTTGATTGAATGCCACTATTGTGCAGAAAACAAAGCACAAGAGATCACCTAATAGGATTTAGGTTTTTGACATGACATATAAATCCAAAGATGGGTCATACATTCACGACATGTCGAGAGAGTTCATGGTATACATTTACAGAATATATACATTTATTTATACTCATCTATATATGTGATCTTATAATATTAATGTTTAAGGAGCGAGCACGTGAAGAGATGACTAAAAGAGAGTTAGAAATTGGCAAGTCAAGACCTGTTGATGATGAAGTGCGATCAGAGATTGCAGATGCTGTAATGTTTGAGCTTTTTGGTCCAGACTAGCCTGGACAAGCACTTGGTTATGGGACCGGAGTTACAAAATCTAAAGTCACCAAGTTAAGTATTGATTTAAAACGATCAAGAAAAGAAAGCTTACTAAATGAAAACCGGCTACTGTTAGATAAAATTATATCACAAGGAAGGAAAATAGAGTCACCCACAGGTCACAGGATCGAAACCTGTCTCCGATACCACCGTTGGTATTTAGAACTAGTTAAACCATTAACTACAAGTGCGCATCGGAATGGATCTAGTATAATATTCATGATTAACACATAATAAAACAATAATAAAACAAACCTTTAATTAATTGAATAAATCAATTAATTGATCTTGATCTTGAAGCTATAACGGTAAAGTAACCGTCCTCTAACGATTGCTCACACGACACGTCAAACGAACACACCACGATGCTAGTGGTAACTTCACTTCGATAATCTTGCAACTAGAAACCCTAATATCCAAAACCCTAACTGGGATTGCGTAAGGATACGGTTTATAGATAGCAACAAGATTCTTGGAAAATCATCAATAAACCCTAATTAGGGTT
This sequence comes from Glebionis coronaria, assembly GCA_025667525.1. Taxonomy (NCBI): domain Eukaryota; kingdom Viridiplantae; phylum Streptophyta; class Magnoliopsida; order Asterales; family Asteraceae; genus Glebionis; species Glebionis coronaria. The sequence continues at coordinate 609,016,010 of CM046879.1, forward strand.
TATATAAATCGGACCACAAGGGAATACTAAAACCTAGATTATGAGATCTAGGGTTTAGTTATAAAGCTTAAATCTTTATAAGAAAACCACCAAGAAGGATTGATCTTATAAAGGTTAAACCTTTAGGTGTGATTTTAGATTAAAGGAAAAAGTTTGTTCGGTTTGGTGTTGGGGGTGTTGCGATCGCACGAAACACAGAGAGGGGAGAGACAAGAATTTTGTGAAGGGTATGGGATTGTATTTTTACACATCCTTCCACCTCCTCAAAATTTATTTGGCCCAACCCAACACCTAAATTAAGTAACTAATTACTTAATTAACAAACAAAAGATCCTTCTAGACCCCCTAATAATAATCGGCCGCCTATAGGGCACCGGAGAGTTCTAGAAGTCGATTTCCTTCCTTAAATTTAAATAACGCACTCGCCTTTAATTAATTAAAACCCGTAATTAATTAAACCACCGTTAATTAAATAAAACGTGAAGTTTTTATTATACGTTTAATTATAAATAATAAAACATAAATAAACGTGTGTTCTCCGTATTGAGTGTGTGCCCCCGATAGGCTCACGCATTTACCGATGGCTAAACGATCGCATATCTCAACACGTTTCCACTTCAAAGTCGAATTCTAACGGTTCTTAATCACGTTAGCCGTGAGATCATTTAGTAAGCCCGCAATAGTCAACCATTTATCCCCAAAATGCTTCTGAGCGCGCAATATAGTCTCGTCCTCGTGAGGCGTAAATGGTCTATGAACAAATTGTAACCACCTTGACCAACATGACTGACCTGATCTACCCGGTATAGACTTGCTAATTAGCGACCAATTGTTACCGTGTTTCACGAAGAGATTACGCAATTTCTGGTCCTCTTCTGGACTCCATGGTCCTTGGATCTCATCCACGTTTTCCTTTTGATTATTATTCCCTATAAACAGAAAAAAATATATAGAAAGAAAAAGATGGTATATTTAGACCGAAGCGGCAGGCTTAATAATGAACAGCTATAACTGAAGAAAAGAAAAGAGTCGAACCTGATAGCATCGGCAAAAACCTACGTACTGTTTGTTGTCTATAGAGAGCAATGTGGGAAACTTTAACGAATTTTCTTTTGCTTTGTATAATTCAAGTGCTTGGCCCCAACAAAATGTTTATTACAAATATATACACATCAGACAAAGGGAAAAAACATTGTCATTTGTAAATTACTGGAGAAAGTGTCATCTTCAAACTTTAAAACAAATACTCGAAATCCTTATCCCAACAATAATAAGAAATAAGAGACATGATACAGGTCAAAAAAAATGTCACCATCCCACATTACCATGGCCCATGGGTGCTATTATATATATACACCAATGATCAAAAGTCAAAACTCATAAATCCTTCACAACCCAACTTGTAGTATCTTACTATTTGTTTCTTGATGTAATATATTCTTTTTAGTTAATTGCTTACTATGTTGTTTTTTTTAACAATACTATGTTGATTGAAACGCTGCTTTTTTGTTACGTGATAAGTTTAGTAAATCCTTCACTAATAAAAGTTTAAAAATTAAGAAATTAATCTAAAAGCCTAAAGAAGTACATAAATAACGAGAAAAAATTGTGTTTGCGCATTACGACGAGGTTATTAGTTATTTGTTTTAGGGAACACAATTGATAGTGTATTCGTTTTACGGAACACAATTGATAGTTGAATCATCGAATATATTATCTTTGTTAACTATGTTTTCGGGCACATAGGCGTATAGGAATCAGGTCGGGTTGGTCGAATTGATCGAATTTGGGTGATTCGGGTCGGGTTCAATGCAAGTCAAGGCAAACTGTTGAAAGTGTGATCTAGTCCTGGTTAGCAAGAGTGTTGTTTGTTTGTTTGTTTATGTGCAGGGACTGGAGTGTAGCTACAAGAAGAGTCAAGGGGGCTTAAGTGTCAAGTTGAGTAAAGTTGAAGGGTTGTTGCTGCCAAAGTGTGAAAGTCACAAGTTAGGAGTATTTAAGCTGGTCAACGAGCTCATAACTTCCACAACTCGTTCCCATCTTCTCTCTCATTTACACATAGTAATCAAATTTGTTGTTCTTGGTGATTGAGATTATCTTGATCTTTGTAATCTTGTTTTCTGAGTTTTAATCTTGTAAAACTATTATCAAATAGATGATAGACCTATACCAGCTTTAATCTGTGGTGGGTTTTTGTTTTAATAAAAGTGATTTGAGAATCATATATGGGGTTCATAAATCTTAACATGGTACCAGAGCCTGGTTACATCACCTTGCTTTGATATTGTGATTTTTTGCTATTAAAACGTTTTTGGTTTCTGAAAAATTTGGGGGTTTTACAATTGAGAGGTTCTTGATCAATTAACTGGTGTTAACTGATTGTTTTCGTGGTTGATTCATCATACCTGGTGTTCTTGATCATTAGCCCTAATTTCTTGAAAAATTAGGGTTTGGTGATTTTTTTGGGGATCTGCTTATTTGAGGTTCGATTGTTGTTGATCTTTGGTTCTTTGTTCGATTGGTGCTTTGGATTGGTGATTCTGGTGATTTTCCCTAATTTCTTGAAAAATTAGGGTTTGGTTCTGGGTTCTTGATTATTCTTTGACTAAGTGAATCAGAGAATAATTGAGGAAGTCTTCCGCTGGTTCTATAGCTTTGTAACACCTCTTTTACTTTTAATTAGTCTTTTGTGATTCTTGGTTGATTATTGTTCTTGTTTGTTTTTTGTTAGTAGTGTAATATTTTCTTCGTGTCTTGTTAATCTTTAGCCCTTGACCTACCATCTTGAATGGTTTGGAAACCTGGGAACTAAACGGGATTGATTTTGACTTCTTTACTGTTTCTGTTATTAGTTGGTTATTTGTGATTGTATATGTCTTATTACGGTATGTCTGAAGAAGAGTATGAGCATAATAGTGAGGACAATAATTCAGATGCAACTGATGCATCTGTAACTAAAATTAGTCGTTTGGATCTTAGTGATCCTTTGCATCTTCATCCTAATGATTCTGCATCTTTAACTGTTGTGTTTGTTAAACTTAAGGGTACTGAGAATTATCAAGTTTGGTCTTGTGCTATGTTACTTGCTCTTGAGGGTAAAAACAAAACTGGTTTTATTGATGGATCTTGTAAAAGATCCAATACTAATGAGGTCTTGGGTAGGCAATGGGATAGAGTTAATGCTATTGTGCTTGGTTGGATTTTGAATTCTATCACTGGGGAGTTGTTCTTGGGCCAGATTTTTTCTAAAAGGGCTAAAACATGTTTGGGACGAACTTAAAGAAACTTATGATAAAGTAGATGGTTCTGTTACTTTTAATCTACACCATAAAATACATTCTTTATCTCAAAATGGGTCTGTTTTGATTGATTATTATCATAAACTCAATGCCCTTTGGAAACAGTTTGATGCTCTTGTGCAACTTCCTAGGTGTACTTGTCATGCTGCTGAGGACTTTGAAAAACATAATCAGTTAATGAAACTAATGCAGTTTTTAATGGGACTTGATGATTCTTATATGCAAATAAGAAGTAGTATTCTCTCTAGAGATCCTTTACCTGATGTTAAAAGTGCTTATGCTATTATTTCTAGTGAGGAGTCTCATAGAGTTATGTTTGGATCAGGGTCCTCCCAAAGGAGTCAGTCCTCTGTGTTTAACTCTAGTGTGAACAGGGGTAGTGTTCAAAGGCCTCAAAATAATAACTCTTCTAGACATGTTGGGTCTAATAGACCAACTAATGGTAATAGAAGGTCTAGTGGAGGACCTACCTTGGTGTGTGAAAATTGTGGGTTTAATGGGCATACTATTGATAGATGTTTCAAGCTTATTGGTTATCCACCTGATTTTAGGAAGAAAAATAATACTGGGGTTTCTAATAATAATCAGACATCTCAGAACTTCAATAAAAGATTTGTGAATAATAACAATGCTGGTTCTAGCTCTACTTCTTCTTTTTCTGATGAACAATTGTCTAAAATCATTGCTTTGATTAAGGACAATACTACTGGTGCTCAGGCCAATATGGCAGGTATTATGGTCAATCAAAGTTCTGTTTTTAATAAGAATTTTCATAAAATTTTCTGTTCTAATAGTCAGATTAAGTCTAGTCTTGTAGATCATGGTCTTATTGTTGATTCAGGTGCTAATCAACATCTTACTTATGATGATAAGTATCTGGTTGATGTTATTGATATTTCCAAACTTGGTATTAAAGTGTCTCATCCTAATGGTATTGAGGCATTCATTACCAAGGTTGGAAATATGGTCTTAAATAGTGACTTAACATTATATGATGTGTTGGTTGTTCCTGAATATTGTGTTTGCCTTATGTCTGTGCATAAAATTTCTAAGGATAGTAAATTTATTGTGGCTTTTGATGAGTCTAGTTGCTATATCTTTCCTCAGGGTTTGAGGGAGATGAGGTTGTTGGGGACTGGTAAACAAAAGGATGGCTTGTACTTTTTTGATAGAGGTAATGGTTTTGAGAAACCTAATGTTACTTTTTTTTAGTAAAGATATTTGGCATTGTAGACTTGTTCATCCTTCAGACCAAGTTCTCAATGTTTTAAAAAATGATTTAGTTTTTGAGAAAACTAATGGGGAGTTTTTTTGTGAAACTTGTCAAAAGGCTAAACAGACTAGAGAGTCTTTTCCTCTTAGTGATCATCTTTCTACTAATCTGGGTGAATTAGTTCATTTAGATTTGTGGAGTCCTTACAAGGTTACTAGTAAGGAAGGGTTTAGATATTTTTAACTGTGGTTGATGACTTTTCTAGGGCTGTTTGGGTATACTTATTGAAGAATAAGACTGAGGTGTTTGATCGTATAAAGATTTTCTTTCACTTGATTAAGAATCAATTTAATAGAACTATTAAAACTTTTAGAAGTGATAATGGTACTGAGTTTGTAAATCATAAAATGATTGAGTTTTGTGAGTTAAATAGGATTATACATAAAACATCCTGTCCTTACACTCCTCAACAGAATGGAATTGTTGAAAGGAAACATAGGCATCTTCTTAATGTGGCTAGATCCCTTATGTTTCAGGGGGGTTGCCTTTAAATTTGTGGTCTGAATGTGTTCTTACAGCCACTTACTTGATTAACAGGTTGCCAACTTTAGTGCTGAAAGGAAAGAGTCCTTTCCAAATTGTGTTGAATAAAAAACCTGGTTTAAAACATTTGAGAATGTTTTGAAGTCTCTGTTTTGCTACTTTACTTACTAGTAATTATAAGTTTAGTAGTAGATCTTAGAAATGTGTGTTTGTTGGCTACTCTGTGACTAAAAAAGGATATAAGTTGTTAAGTCTTGAAAATAGTCATTTCTTGTTTTCAAGGGATGTTAAGTTTTTTGAAAACATTTTTCCTTTTAAGACTAATAGCAATGGTACTCTTAGCAGTGATAATCAGGGTCTGAGTCTTGATAGCTTTTTAGAAGTTGTCATAGATGCATATCCTGGTGTGCCCTATGATGATATAGTTTCTGCCTCACCACACAGAGGCAGCAACTCTTCTCATAGTAATGAGCCTCTAGTTAACCCACTTAAGAGTGAGGAGGGGCATTCTTAGGTCTCTAGTGAGCCTGTTAATGAGAATGAGATGGCTGCTCCTTTTATTGAGCATGAATTTGAGGGCATTAATAATAACATACCTAATGCTGCGAGTCATGTTGTTAGAAGGTCTGAAAGGGTTTCTGTTTTGCCAAGAAAATACAATGATTATGTTTTAGCTTCAAGAGTTAAATTTGGGCTTGAAAAATTTGTTAGTTATGCTAGACTTAAGTCTGATAACTATTGCTTTGTTACTGAACTTAATAAAAGTGTTGAGCCTAAAACCTTTTAGGAAGCTAGTAAGAGTCAGCACTGGGTTGGTGCAATGAACAAAGAGATGGATGCTTTAAATGAAAATAATACTTGGACTACTACTGATTTGCCTAAAGATAGGAAAGCTATTAATGGTAAATGGGTTTATAGAAAAGTATAAATCAAGTGGAGAGATTGAAAGATATAAAGCTAGATATGTGATTAAAGGTTATAATCAAAAGGAAGGTGTGGATTTTGATGAAACTTTTTCACCTGTTGTGAAAATTGTTACTGTTAGGTGTTTGATAAATTTGGCTGTGCAAAATAGAAGGCCTTTATTCCAACTTGATATCAACAATCCTTTCTTGTATGGAGATCTTGATGAAACTGTGTATATGACTTTGCCTGATGGATATTTTGATAAAAATGATAAGAGGGTTTGCAGATTAAATAAGTCTTTATATGGGTTAAAACAAGCTCCTAGGCAATGGAATGCCAAGTTAACACAGGCTCTTATTGAACATAGTTTTATGCAAAGTAAAAGTGATTATTCTTTGTTCACTAAAAATGTGTCTGGTGTTTTTCTTGCATTACTTATCTATGTTGATGATATTGTTGTTACTGACAATAGTGTGAGTCATATTAAAGAATTTAAAAGGTTTTTAAGAAGTAAGTTTCAAATTAAAGATCTGCGCAAATTGAAATACTTTTTGGGCATTGAGGTGATTGATACAGATTTTGGTTTGTGTCTTAATCAGTGAAAGCATTGTTTAGATTTGTTGTCTGATTTTGGATTGCTTGCTTGTAAACCTTCTGCTACTCCACTTGAGCAAAATTTGAATATTGCTAGTGAACCTATAGATTCTGATTGTGTGCTTGATAATATTACTGAGTATAAAAAACTTAGAGGCAAACTTATCTATCTTACTCACACTAGGCCTGATATATCTTATGTTGTTCATTGTCTTAGCCAGTTTATGCATAAACCTCTTAAATCTCATCTTAAAATTGCTCTTAAAGTTTTAAGATACTTAAAAGGTTCTCCTTGTAAAGGTATTAACATTGTTAGAAATGCAAATGTTTCTCTTGAAGCTTTTGTAGATGCAGATTGGGCTAAGTGTTTAGTAACTAGAAAGTCTGTTACTGGTTTTTGTTTACTTTTGATTGGGTCACTAGTATCTTGGAAAAGCAAAAAACAAAACACCATTTCTAAGTCTAGTGTTGAAGCTGAATATAGAGCTATGGCTTCAGCTACTTCAGAAATTGTTTAGGTCCTTAAAATCTTAAAGGACTTGAATTGGGAACATTTTTTGCCTGTAAATTTGTTTTATGATAGCCAAGCTGCTATTAAATAACTGCTAATCCTGTCTTTCATGTGAGAACAAAACATCTTGAGATAGATCTTCATTTTATGAGTATTAAGATTCTGGCTGGTGTGATTAAGACTTGTAAAGTTAATACTGCAAATCAGACTACACATATTCTTAATAAGGGGCTTGACAAGATACAACATGATAAACTTGTTGGTCAATTGGGATTGTTTGATTGCTTCCAGGTTCAGATCAAGGAGGGGTGTTGAAAGTGTGATCTAGTCCGGGTTAGCAGGAGTGTTTGTTTGTTTGTTTATGTGCAGGGATTGGAGTGTAGCTGCAAGAAGAGTCAAGGGGGCTTACGTGTCAAGTTGAGTAAACTTGAAGGGTTGTGCTGCCAAAGTGTGAAAGTCACAAGTTAGGAGTATTTAAGCTAGTCAACGAGCTCATAACTTCCACAACTCGTTCCCATCTTCTCTCGTTTACACATAGTTATCAGATTTATTGTTCTTGGTGATTGAGATCATCTTGATCTTTGTAATCTTGTTTTCTGAGTTTTAATCTTGTAAAACTATTATCAATTAGATAATAGACCCATACCAGCTTTAATCTGTGGTGGGTTTTTGTTTTAATAAAAGTGATTTGAGAATCAAATATGGGTTTCATAAATCTTAACACAAAGAATAATTTATCCGAACTTGACTCGATTTCAACTCGAGTTAGTCGGGTTCGGATCTATTCGGGTCGGATCAATTCGAATTCATGTCAACAACAAAAAGTAGACTAAAAAGAATATATTACATCATTAAACAATTATTTTTGATATCTTTAAAAAATTAGCGAATCACCTTTACACTTTACATCCTAATAATATCACAATTACACAATATTTAACACGAATTTTTATATATTCGTATATTAAATAAAATACTAAATTATATTAAATTTATTTGTAAACATGTCCGTACTTATAATTAGTAAACTGAAATATATTTTTTATTATTTCATTGAAAAATTAAATTATTGGAATTTAAATTTTACTAAATATTAGGAGAATTCAATCTGAAGAAGGCAACTCATCTCCTTAGCAAGAAAGTGAATCCATTAAAAGCACTACTGACTGATTATACAGTACATAAATAGTGTAAGGTTATTTTCAAAACTAAACAAATATACAAAGTTGTGAGAACGAACTTTATACTATTAAAAATGCATATGTATTATCATTATTATGTTTAAATTAACATTTAATAATTGTTTTATTTGTTATAAATTTGAGTATGATAAGCGATATGAAAAGTGCACATTTTTTTCATATTATCCAACAAAAAGATAGTTATAATATATATAAAACATATACATGTGCATGGTCTTAGGATATATGTTCTTAGTGACCTAACAAAATAAAAATTTATGTTTTTCTACCTAACGAACTAACCCGATAAATATACATGTGGATTTTAAAAATAAAAATGTAGTTCTCGCAATTTTTTACATTTATTTAGTTTTAAAAATAATATCATTCTAAATAAATAAACCATAGACATAATTTTAATACATAAATAACACACGTAACAATATAAGAATAAAATAATTTGAAATATCACACGAAATAATCACTTTTGAAATAATTTAAAATGTCAAACAACATTAAAAACTTTTCATAAAAATTTGTGCTTTGCAAATTACAGTAATAATAATATTTTATCAAAGTAAAAACCAAGGTTCCAGATACCGTGAGGCGCGATGTGGCGGCGAGTTAAAGCCTTGAGCTTTCACGTAAGACGTAGCGGCGTGGCATTTTTAAGGCGTGACTTAAGGCGGCAATATATAATTATAAATTTTTAGCAGAGGGTGAAAAAGTTCTCGTTCATGTTAATGATTCTTTTCAACTAATTAAGGGTGCATCAATTGTGTGCTCTAGATTTATGACAATACTTTTGAGAAAACCCAATTTGTGCCCACCAGAAGCTAAATATTAGAGAGAAATAAAAGCGCGATGTGGTACATTGCTTTTGGGAGAACTTCGGGTAATTTCTTCTAGAACACTTATATTTTATCTTTCATAACAACGACGGTCACTGATATCACCCTCTTTCTGGCCTTTTTTGGCAGCGGAAATTAAGTTTGCCTCATAGATCTGAATGATGTACTTTTTGCTATGTTCGGTGGAAAAGTCAGATACGTAAAACATAGGTTTAAAACGATGCTATTTCGGTTAGCTGGCAATAAATTAGATGAAGTTAACAATGTTGGTGCTAATCGTGAACACGAAAGAACATATACGGATGATGAGCTCCTGCAAGCACTTGATCTTATTGATCCACCACCAAACTTTCTTCATCACCAGTGGGAATTATATAAAAGTAATCTTAGAGCACCTTTGGCAAAGGTACTGGTTTGTTTTTTTAAATAATAAAAAACTACTTCTTCTATGTGTTTTGTACTGACTTCTTCTATTCTCGATAATTGTAGAAACTATCACAGCAGGGGAAGAAAGCAAAATCTATGCAAGTTCATACTCACCGAACGGGTGCCACTAGTTTTGCACAAAAACGTGACCAATTTGTGAGTACTCTGAAAACATCATAGATCTGCTTTGTTCTGTTTAGATAGTTATGCAATTAACTTTTTGTGGTTATCAATTAGTAAAATTGCTCTACTCTGCCTATGGATGCCAACACCTATGGATGCGGCTATATAAGCAACCTTTTAATCTATAATTGCTCTGCTATGTTCTGTATAGATAGTTTGCAATTAGATTTGTGAGGTTTTTAATTAGTAAAATGTGTCTAAATCTAGGACTGTCCCATTGTTAGTAAGTATATCAGTTTATTTTTTCTATTATACGCACTCGCCTAGTCAATTACTGATTTAATATATTCTTCATTATACTATTTGATTGAGTGCCACTATTGTACAGAAAACAAAGCACAAGAGATCACCTAATAGGATTGAGGTTTTTGACATGACATATAAATCCAAAGATGGGTCATACATTCACGACATGTCGAGAGAGTTCATGGTATACATTTACAGAATATATACATTTATTTATACTCATCTATATATGTGATCTTATAATATTAATGTTTAAGGAGCGAGCACGTGAAGAGATGACTAAAAGAGAGTTAGAAATTGGCAAGTCAAGACCTGTTGATGATGAAGTGCGATCAGAAATTGCAGATGCTGTAATGTTTGAGCTTTTTGGTCCAGATAAACCTGGACAAGCACTTGGTTATGGGACCGGAGTTACAAAATCTAAAGTCACCAAGTTATGTATTGATTTAAAACGATCAAGAAAAGAAAGCTTACTAAATGAAAACCGGCTACTGTTAGATAAAATTGAATCACAAGGAAGGAAAATAGAGTCACAACACAATCAAATGAAGATTATGGAAAAATATGTTAGTGACATTAGAGGGGAGCTGAATTTTTTAACAGTTGCGTTTAAAGAGCTATGTCTTGCTAGATCATCGAAAGATCAAGAGACATCTGATGATGTACAGGTTAGTTATAAGACATTTTATCGTTTTCCTATATTCTGAATATAGTTATTTCTTATATGTTGAGACGTATGGTTTAGCCCGAACAACAGTTGCTTACTTGAGTTATTATAAAGATATTAAAAAGATTTTATACGAGTCAGAACCTGTATTACTTTAATAAGGTTTGAGTTATTATCTTATGAGCTTAAGTTTTGTATGGGTTCTGCTATTTTTTTGAATTATGGGTACTGAAATCAGGGAGGGCAGGGCTGGTTTCATAAGTGATACTTATTACTATGGATTTTATCACTGACAGCAAGTGTAGTAGGGAAGTATGAGCTAAAGTCTGTCACATTTTAATGACAGCAAGGTTCACATAGGTCGAACATTATTACTAGTTTTAATGACAATAAGGTTCACAGGGGTCGAGGATTATACTAGGCTTGTTGGTCACAGTTGAGTTTTACATATTCAAAACTGATTGATTCAAGAATTACACTAGGCATGTACAGGGGCAGAACTATATTAACTAAATCAATATTATATTTGAACTTGAGTTGTTTATGTTTTAGTTGGTATAAATGAAGATAGAACTATTGTGTTTATGTAGCTTTTTCAGAGATGGATACTTTGCCATGTCGTGTTATTGAAACTAGGTTATGTTAGGTTTTAGTAAAATCAGTTGTAGATCTTATGATCTGATTCATATGCATTCTTTAAGTTTTGAATTAGAAAGCATGTTTAGGATATGTCATTATCTATAATTGAATTAGAAATAACTTACTCATATGTACATGTTAGTTTTAAGACATTTTATCATTTTCCTATATTCTGAATATAGTTATATCTTATATGTTGAGACGTATGGTTTAGCCCGAACACCAGTTGCTTACAAAAATAAAAGATATTATCTGGGAATCTGTTTAAAGGGTCATATATAAATATATATTCTTGAGATATTATAAACATTTTATACGAGTCACACAATATATATCTTTAAGGCTATGTGGTACTTAGATTGGTCATCGTTATATGTCGCAATACAAGAGAGTAGCTAAGGACTATCCAAGTATTTTAAGTATTCTACAATGTTTGTATGATTACTATGTACAGAGAATATCACATGGGATATTAGTTTGTGACAAAAATTGGTATGTTATAATTCAATTCTATATGACTAGTGTAATTTTATGTTTAGATGGCCTGACGTCATATAATATCCTGTTTTGCTTAATCAAGGTCGCACATTCACAAATCATACATGAAATTGTTAGTTTTTGTAGAATCATTCTTTTAACGTCTTCCTGTCAATAACTAAACTTTCAGGAGGAACAACAACAACACCAACAGAAGCACAATCTACCCAATTTGTGGCAGAATTTGTGGCAGTCTAGTATGCAAACAACTTCCGGAGTTCAGAATTATCAAATGAATCCTACATACATGCAAGAAGATTGATTAGATATGTCGAAGAGTTAGAAGACGAAGTTGGTACGAAGATAAAGATGAGATGTAATTCAAAAAATTGTCAAATGTTTGAACAAGATCAATAAAGTCTATACTTGTTTGTGGTATTAAATGTTTATAAATTGTTGCCAGCAGATATATATTAGTTTTCCAGAAAATATATACATGTTTGAAGCTTGTTTTATGCAGTTTGTGAAATATTTTTATGAAATATTTTTATGCAGTTTTTGCTAGCTTTAATAGTTAGTTTTTACACTTTGTCCACATTTATAAGTGTGAATATTACACAATGTTTTCACACTTTTAATTGTAGCTATTTTTTCAATTTTGCCGCACTTTTAGGTATGGACATTCACAGAGTGTTTCTTTTAACCATGGAGATTTTTATAGCACCCAATAATAACAATTTAAAGCTTCTATGTTTCCAACCTAAAGAAATACATGTGTATTGAAGTAACGTACTCAGGTTGCCTGATTTTATTTTTTTTTGTTAACCGTGATTTCCGACTCATTGGCCGACTAATCCACGGGGTTTGAGCCCACCGCCACATAGACTCAAACCAGGTAAAGCCCTCGCTTTTCAGGAGGTTGGTGTGGCCACATCAAGGTTGTTTGCACCTAGTGGGAGTTGAACTTGAGACCTCACACACTTTGGAGTGATAGCTGCAAATCTTTTTACCACTAGGCCACCCTTGAGTGGTTCTCAGGTTGCCTGTTCTTTCACTTTTTTTGTTTAAATCCGTATCCATCCAGACAGACACTGGTATTCTGTTATCAAAGAAGCTAATCTCAATTTTCGCCGGAACCTCGACCCGCTCACTCGTCTCTTTCTCTAAAAGTACACGCCATACAATGAAGATAGGTCTGAAGGATCACGGAGTTATGACTTTGTGCCGTTAGATATCCGCATTCCGATCTGCAGATCTTCCTTACTCGCCACTAACTTCACTTTTGGTCCAGAGGTACATAGTCTTTTGCAATCATGCAATGGTTTGCTTTTATGTCTTACATCGTCTTTGAAGTTATATGTATGCAATCCATCCATTACTAATATGTTTAATTTAATCTGCTTCCAGAACCCGATAATGTTACATATGATTATATATATTGTTGTTTGAGGTTGGCTTTTGATCCTACTAAATCACCTCACTATAAGGTTATTTATGCTGAAAGTCTGGAGGGTGATGTTCCTTTTCATAAACGGGTTCAAATACACACTTTCTGTTCAAAAACGGGCAATTGGAGTCTTTGTGGGCCTCAATTTTTCGAGCGTATTTTTGCTTATTTTTGGACTGGAGTTTATTGGAATGATGCCATTTATTGGATAAATGGTTATCATGATAATATTATCAAGTTAGATATAATGAATGAGCATCTAGTTAACTACCTCAGAAATCCCATCAATCGATGGGTTGGTTCGTTATCAATACAAGCAATGTATATTGTTTGAGTCTTGTGGTTCTTTGCTCCTTGTTTGTAAGCGTGATGCTTGTTCCCGACATTTTACTATTTATGAGAAGAGGAGCGCAGATTTTGAATGGTCAACGAAATAACTCGTTAATCTTGATGATGTTATAAAGCCGGTTCCCTACGTGTTTGATATTTGGACAACTCTTTTTTGTATTGTTTTGGAAGAAAGAGAAGAAGATTCTTTCCTGGTGTTGAGACTGGATAAAAAAGTTGTACAATACAAAATCGTGTCAAAGACTCTCAACACAATCTCTCACTCGGAACCAAATGACTTTCTTAGCTGCTGGTACAATTTCATTCCATCTTTTGCTAATGTGTGATTCACCTTTCTATTTCAGGTATGATTTACGTCATTACTTAGCTATCTCATTACTCGATTTGTTCTTTTGATTTATAGGTCGAATTCTATTTTGATAACAGAACATATAGAGAGTATTGAACACCTATTGCTCATATGATAGCGATAACAATTGTGTACAAATATATTGTTCATTAAAAACCTATTATGTTTTGGCTCTCTTAATGTAAATCCTCTTAAGAATAAAGAAGCATGTTAACGTAGTAAGTTCTTGAATTAACTTTGTATTTAGTATGTAGTAGCACGTTATTTAGAAGTATTCTTGATGTGGATCACAAATAGCCCCACTTACCCAGTCAAATGCACCCAGCATATAAAACCGCAAGACATCATATCATTTGTGATGTCTTAAGCTCAAAACAGCAAGTTGGTGTAATGCCCGATAAGGAGGTGTTTGGTATATGAGTGTGGGAATAGATTATTTCCCATACAAAGATGTTGTCCAATAGATCCAAAGGTCGGAAATGTGCTTATATATCATTTCCATATTATTATCACCCTCTAACAGTAACACATGAGTATCTAAAGTTAAAAAGAATTTTTGAATTGAGAAACACCTGCAAATTCTCCGGTTCTGAATTTCCTGTTAAAGAAAACTATTAACTCACCATGTACTACTAAGCTTGTTCTTTTCCACATGCCTTTCAGGTTTTGAACGTCATGCGGTAGAGAAAAAAGACCTGTCAACGACGGAGTATTTCTGGTTATTGTTCTTCTGTACACAAGTATTGTACTATAGTATATATATTATTGTTTTTCTTTCTTTCTGGTTTCTTTTTACCTGAATTATAATTTCATTCTCTCGTATCATTGGAATTGATACGAGTAAATGTATTCGTAAAACCTACCAAACTAATAAGAAGTGTTTCACTAGAAGTGCCTATTGATGTGCCACATCTTATCGTTACTAATAAGATATCCAAATGAGGTATAAAGTTGAAGTATACAAGAACCAACAAAATTTAGTAAGACAAGGTTATATTTCCCAAAATCGCTACTTCTTGTTGCTATAAAATGGTAAAATACTACTTCTTGGACTGTGCCGACACCTTCGCTCTGATTCACAAAGCTTTTAGAAAGTTCTCATGATGATAGTGTATAGTAGAGTATGATTTTAGAATACGGATAACGTGGTTAGAGTATCATCCTCCAGATATTCCATTTCGATAAGTAGTTAGCATAAGATGATTTTCTATAAATTGAAAGTTTTGTAACAGTAAGTGAAACACCTGTTTGTTGATAAATTGAATGTTTTAAACAAACCAACCATATAACAGAACTCAACAAATCAATTGTCATTTGTCACCATCCCTTTCCTTGTACTTTGCTTGTTAATGAGACTTCGGAAAGTCGTTCCAACCAAACTCGTCCCCATGCATTCTTGCACATAGTCACTGCCAATCATCATTTGTGACTGTTAGTGAATAAATAGGCCCATACCCGGTTTGTGGGTTTGAGGCATTAGGGTTTTGTCATTATAAATAATGGCTATGAATAATCCTATACTTATGGGGGTTTACACATTCTAACATGGTATCAGAGCATAACCCGGTCTTACGACCTTAAAATCAATTCCGCTGTTTCACACACCATATCCCCTTTCTTATCACCGACAAAAAAAGAAAAAAAAGAAAAACAAACCCTAAATATTTTCTCTACCGCTGCCGTTTCAATCAAATCTTCTATGTGATAGATGTCAAAACTGAATAAAGAAGATGCCATATTCTATAGAGTCCCGGACATGCCTTGCTTTATATTTGTGATATACTGATTATATGCATGCGAGGGTTTCTTCTGATGTCAAAGTTTGCAACGATGGTATTGTTTATGGTAATCAATTAGATGTGGCTGAATCCATTCTTATGTATGTTTAATGTTTTTATTAAAAAAAAAAAGGTTTTAATGGTCTTTATTATTTGTGTCTTCGTCAATCGCTTATACTTCTTCGATTTGAAAACCATAAAATTTTCAATCTCCCGTTCGATTATACATAATAACTAAACTCATTTGTTTTATCTTCGTGTGTTGGTGATTTGTGCTAAGGTCACAAATCCACACAATAGTCTATTTGGTTGGATGTTTGTGCTAAGGTCACAATCCACAATTAGCGTTTATGAAGAGGAATCAAATGTTGTGAAGCTGTTTGTGTACTTGTGTTGGTGCGGTTGAAGTTTAGGAAGATAAATCGGATGATGTATGTAGTGTCTGATCTTGTTTTATTTTCTTTATTTTTTTAATGTTTAAATGTTTTATGTTTCAGTCCGAGCTTTCGCGATTTCGCCGCTCGGACTGTGGGGGAGTATTAAAGAATAAATAGGCCCAAGCCCGGTTTGTGGGTTTGAGGCATTAGGGTTTTGTCATTATAAATAATGGCTATAAATAATCCTATACTTATGGGGGTTTACACATTCTAACATGGTATCAGGCTATACCCCGGTTTCGTAACCCTACCTTTCTCCTCCTTACCATCGATTCCAAAAAAAAAAAAAAACCAGTCTCTTTCAACAGCCGTCATAGCTATTGATCTTCTTCCGCTGCTTGTCTGATTCATGGCACGTCTTTTTTATGTTGTAAGCACTTTAGTTATTTGCTATTATGTTACTATGTCTTCCACCCCATATTATCAATTTACATAATCACAGCTTTCAACTTTTCATCCAATATTAATAAAGATCTACCTTATGTCATTGTCAACTTGACATGAAGCTCTTTATCCAGGCAGATCTTGTTTTTTTTTTTTTTTTTTTTTCGTCAAGCTTATTTTTCATTAAATAAAAAAAAATTGATTTGTTTGTTTTTATTATGTCTGTCCGGTGTTTGCTTGTTCGATCTATTCATCCTAAAATTTTCAATCTATCGCTCAATTTTATAAAATAATTAAACTCTTTTGTTTCATCTTTTGTGTTGGTGATTTGTGCAAAGGTCACAAATCCACACGGTTGTCTATTTAGTGGAATGTTTGTGCAAAGGTCACAACCCACATATGACGTTTATGAAGATGAATCAGAGGTTGTGCAAGGCTTTATGGATTTGTGTTGATCTGGTTAGAGTTTAGGAAGATAATCGAAAGTGCAAGGCCTTATTAATGTTTTATTTTTCATATTTTATTTTGTTTTTTTTCTAGTTTAGTACTCCAGTTCGAGCTTTCGCGATTTCGTCGCTCGAACTGCGGGGAGTGTTAGTGAATAAATAGGCCCAAACCCGGTTTGTGGGTTTAGGGCATTAGGGTTTGATGTGAATATATTGTGATGAATGATAATACATAACTCATGGGGTTTACAATGTCTAACAGTGACGAGTCTTGTTTGTTTAAAGCATATATTCCAACTCGGTGCTGATTGATCACGGCTTTAAGAATGCGTAGCTCTCGAAGGTCAAGAAACATTATCCCTCGCCAAATCACCAATAGATGCTGCTTGACCCCTAACGCCTCCTACCTCATGGCTTATATTCCCATCATGAGCACCCTGTAATTTCGCACAAAACAAAAGATGAAAAAAACAAATATTAACAAAAAATAAAAATGAAACAGGTGGCCTAGTATATCATGAATTCTCATTTTCATATTAAACTATAGGGAATATACTAATACTTGAATGAATTATAATTCGTATATTATATGCGCGTTGAAATATGCTGTGTGCGCCAACTTTGAGATATGCTACCAGATTTCGTAAGTAAATCTCTAGCTCTTCTCAATTTCAGCATGAAAGAGCACATTGACGCATCAATGAAGGCTATATCTTGATTGTCCAGGTTTACTATAATACTTAAGACAATATCTATGGTAAAGAACATTATCCGATTATAATTCTCTGCTGGATGAGGTAAAGAAGGATATCCGAGAAGACAAAGATGTACGACAAAAATGATGTTTGTATAGATTTTTTCTCTACATGTTTTAACTAAAACAATATTTTTTTTGAAGAATTGACTTCTGATAGCTTGAATCAACATTGAAGGCGAGATACATAAACAGATATGAAATACTTAAACAAATCTGCCAATAATTTTTGTTATTGGAGCGATTTGGTAAAGCTCTACAAGATAAAGCAAAGAAAGTGACATGTTGCTGTGATATATACATATACGCTGTTTCGGCCACACAAGTTTGGACAGGTTTATGTAACTCCTTATGCCAATCATACTTCTACCGTGCTCAATCTATATTGAAGTAAATATCAATCTAGATGGAGGTTAAGAACAAGCAGAAATACACAAAGTTTAGTTTATGTTGATGGAAGTATCATCTATAACAGGAAAATGTCATTCATCAAAACTTACACTTTTAGTTACGGTCACAAGATCACTTGCTATAGTTATGTCTCTGTAATGAACAAGAACGATATGCTCTAGTGCCCTGCCACCAAGACACACAAGTATATAAAAATTTCACATGGATAAATGCTTTAACATGATAGTTAAAATATAACGTCCATGCTGTTATTATCCCATAATAAATTTATAAGATGTAATACATAGAGCAAATAACATACGTCGAAAAGAGGCTCGGTGTATACTTACCGTTCTAACACCCAATAAATACGCCTTTGAAAATTTGGATTCTCCTCGCCATGTGCATAATAACAATTTAAAGCTTCTATGTTTCCAACCTAAAGAAACACATCAATGTATTTCATGAGTTGCACAGATTCAGGATCACTTGATTACATATGATTTTCTTGCAAACAAATGTCATACAAAAGCCTAAGATATTGATTTGAACCAGCCTCTTAGAGAGACATGAGCGCACCAATATACTGTTAAATATTTCTTTTGCTTTATTCCGGCCGTACTAGTCAACAAAATTCGACTAATCTATTCTTAAGGGAAAAAAATCAGCAAAAAGGTGAATAGAAAGAACCTTTAGACGTTCATACACTTCAACAGTTCTTCCATCCTTCTTTTTCTGCCAATTATGACCATCTTTGCGGAAATAAGGAAGGACCCGCTTGTTAAAAAGGAACAATGATCCACCTGTGAGAGCATTCATTAAATCATAAAGGTGACATATCAGCGAACACACTAAGACAAATATTTTCAATAATGAACACAAAGAAGATATTACTTGGCGGCTTATGAGGGTGTTCGTGGTTTAACTGTGCTTGTTCATAGTACTCCAACATAAAAAGCACCTCTGCAGGCCTTAACCACCGAAACTGTGCTTCTTGAACTAGCTCCTTAATATTACACCCTGTGAATTAAAGAAAGTATATTAGTGATCCCAAAGCTATAACTAGGACACAAACGTTCAATTGTCAGATGTTACCATCCTTACCAAAGAAAATGTCCCAATCAAACTCATCCGGCGGAATTTCTTTCACATTGTCACTTCCAATCATCAAGTCTCGTTTGTTTACAACATTCAAACTCGATGCTGGTTCATTACGACGATAAGAATGAGTACCTCCGAAAGATGTATTAGCCCTCACCACATCACTAATAGATGGTGCTTGATGACCACCAACGCCTCCGACCACATGGCATAAGTTCCCATCATGAATATAAGATGTGTGTTGTCCCCGACTAATATCACTGATAGACGGAGGTGGTGCGTAGATATTGTGAATATTAACAAAAAAAAGGTGGCCAAGTAGTATCATGAATTCTCGGTTTCATATTAGACTATAATTGGTACTATACTAATACTTGAATGATTGTAAGTCGAATAGTAGCTACCAGATTTCGTAAGTATCATGCTAACTCTTCTCAGTTTCAGCAAGAAAAAGAAAATTGACGCATCGACGAACGGTATATTCTGATTGTCAAGGTCTACTATATATACCCAGTATACTTAAGGAAACATCTATAGTGTAGAACAAGAGGGTCTAAATGAAGTTGCCTCTTTCTTATGGCGACCGCCGACCGTAGTGCCAAAGAGTTAAAAAGTAGTACATGATGTCCGGATATATCTACCGGATGAAGTAAAGAACATTATACGGGTCTACGCTAAATGAAATTTGAAAAAGAAGCACAACAATAAAGAAAAAAAACTAGTCTACAACAAAAAAAAATTATAGATATTTTTCTCCACAGGTTTAACTAAGAAAAAAAAATTCATGAACAGATTTATGATGCATAAAGAAGATGTAACGTCGTTATTGGTGCGATTTGGTGAAGTTCTACAAGATAAAGAGAAAAAACATATGTCGATAACTCGTTATATACAAGTTTAGACTGGTTTATGTAACTTGATACGTCAATAATACTATATTGCTAACGTGTTTGATCTATAGTGAAACAAACATCAATCTAGATGGAGGTTAAAAACATGCAGCTGGAATTAAAGTTTTAAGTACACAAAGTTCGGCTTAAGTATATGAGAAGGGGTGTAATTAAGTCAAGCTGAACTTCGCTCAGATAATATTGGATACGATGGAGCTCAATAAGCTTTAATTATCCATGCTTGAGCACGTCTCGAGTAACATTCAAATAAGGCTCGAGCTGAGCATGGCTCGAAAACTCAAAATTATATCACATTGCAATCCGATAAACAAACTTAAATACTACGTAACATGTTTTAAAACATTGCTTTTGACTACTATGAAGCATCTACGCTTTTTTTTAATAAACCTGAGTCATAAAAAAGTTAAGTTGCCCATTTTCTGTTTGTAAATATGCAAATTAATTATTATCCAAATAAATGACAATTAATTAAGCTTGCCTATTTTCTAAAGGTTTTAAAAAGCTTTATAAAGCTTTATAAAGCTAGAGCCAAGTTTCTAAAAGCTCAAATTGCCCTATAAAAAGCAGGACTTGTTCGCAGCCTACGAATCACGTCAAGTAATAGTATGGAAAAGTTATGCATCCAAAGTTCCAAATTTAGTTACATTCATAAAACTTACAGTGGTCATATCTTCATTAGTTCTTGAACTGCTTTTCCACTTCAAAGTCGAATCCCAATAGTTTTGAACCTCGTCGTACGTCCGACCACTTAGTAAGTGCCCAATATTCCGCCAATAATTATTCCCAAAACGCCTCTGAGCGTGCATTATAGTCTCTTCCTCCTCAGGTGTAAATGGCCAATGAAGTGAAAACCACCTTGACTTACATGACTGACCCGATCTACCTGATATAGACTCACCAATTTGTGACCAATCGCAGTCGTGTTTCTCCACGAGACGTTGCAACATCTCGTCCTCTTCAGGACTCCATGGTCCTCTCATCTGACCCACGTCTTTCTTTTCACTATTATTCACTATAAACATAAACAAATAGAAATAAATAAAAGCTAGTAAATACTTAGGAAGAATACAAAACATCATAATATGTACAAAGTAAACACTACGATTATACTTACATTAATATTAGCTCATAAGTTACATATTAACTTAAAGTCCTAAATCTATAATTGCATCATTTGCATGTATATATCCGTCTAAAAGCTCAAATCGACAACCGACTTTGAGAAAAATATGAACCGAAAATCAAACCCAAGTGAATTGAGCAAGACCGAAATTGAACCAAACCGAGCAAAAGTTCTCCTTCCGAGTGCCGTGTTAGACAAAGTTTTCAAGAACTTATATTGACGTATGCATTCATCATACAACTAGCCAGCATTTAGTTACTACTAAAGGGCATATGCCTAAAGCAGAATGGTATGTAAAATTCATTTTGCATCAACTCTATATAAATATACATAAAGAAGAGAATCGAACCAGACGACATCAGCGGCCATGAAACGCTTCCAAGCAGGGCGAGTAAAAGAACGAGCAGAAGTTCAGACCAACAAAAGGTTGATAAAATAAAGACTATAAATAGCAATAAACATATGTATTGAATTTTATGAGAGGCATGTGCTTCTGAGAAACTTTCACTAATTTTCTCACCCTTTGTATAGTTTTTTCACTAAATACATGTACCGTGTTAGATATGTGTTTTAAACATCAAACGTGTATGATTATAAAACTTAGACAATATATAATCTTATATATTTTTTTGCTAATCATGGTTTACGGTTTTAGGCGACTAATTATTCATGGGGTTTGGACTTGTCGTTAAAAAGACTCAAACAAGACAGGAGGTTAACTTGGTCATTTCAAAATTGTTTGCACATGACAGGAATTGAAACATTTTAGAGTGATAATCATAAATTCCTTTTGACACTAACCCCTGAGTTGGGGTGAGCATAAAACCGAAAAACCGAACCAAAAACCAAAAACCGAAAAAAACTGCACCAAAAAAACCGCCCCAATTGAAAAACCGAAAGGATGGTTTGAATATTTTTGAAAACCGAATGTTTGAGGCGGTTTTTGGTTGAATGTATAAAACCGAACCGAAAAAACCACCTCGCCCCACTTAGGTCTACAAAATTAATATGTTTGTATATCTTTAAGTAATTATATATGTGATATTTCTAATTAGTTCTTTTTTTGTTTAAATATACATTTATGTAAGATATTAAAATAACTTATTGTGTTTTTTTTCACTTAAATTTTGTTATATTTGTGATTGCTATATAAGAATTTTTATTATTATATTATCACTTTTTGGTTTAATATAATTCGATGGTAACTAATATTGCTATTATTGTAACGTATGTAACTGATTGAAACTATTATTGTTGGTTGCAACTTGCAATTATGATGAGTTTAGTTTCTGTCGAACGTGATTGACTATTGATGCGGTTATCTATAAATAGGAAACCCATTGCGTAAAATCAAAAGTGAAAAAAATCGAAACCGAACCGCTACAAAGAAAAAACCAAAAAATCGAAATCAAATGGTTTGCGATATGTAAAAACCGAAGTTTGCGGTTCGGTTTTTAGTTTTAGCATAAAACCGCCTCAAACCGCCCCATGCTCACCCCTACCCCTGAGTGGTTATAATCTTATATATAGGACAAACACATCTTAAATTATAATATACCTAATAATGAAAAAAAATACATGGATGGTAATCTGGTTAAAGGAAATAAAACTAAATTAATTATTTATAATTACAAATATATAATTTTTGTTCAAATTCGACGTAAAGCTTTTTTCAGTTATCTTGCTACAGTGACTCCAAAAGTTTTCTATGATCCATGACATTAGAGCACATGAAGCTGTAAATATATTGAATAGTATACTTGAAAAAGTGAGTATAGATGGGTAAATGCTATAATACCAATAAACTTTTTGAAATTTATCACTTCGAAACACTTAATTTTTTATTACTTATATCACCAATATATTTTAAAAATTTTTTTTAACTTGAACTATTATTAGTTAAAATGAATTATCATTATCATTTGCTTTCGAATTTTTTCTTATATTTTTTCGAAAGAAAAAAAAAACTATAAAAAAACTATAAAAAAACGAAAGAAAAAATAAATATAAAAAATTTTAGATTTCTTTACTAAGTAAAAAAATAAAAAAATCTCAGTAAAGAAATCTAAAAATTTCTATTTTTATTTTTTCTTTTGATTTTTTTTAGTTTTTTTTTTTGAATTTTTTTCTTTCGAAAAATATTAGAAAAAATTCGAAAGCAAACTCATAGGAGAAAAATCAAACTGTCGCTAATAGAAAAAGATTAACGTTGCGAATGATCGTTAGGTATTGGACTAATGATGGTTCAAGTTAAAAAGATATTTTAAATTATGTTGGTGATATAAGTAATAAAAAAGTAAGTGTTTTAAAGTGGTAAATTTCAAAAAGTTCGTTAGTATTATATAACCTTTATCTGGGTATAGATAGTATCTCAACTCTCACGGGGTTTGAGCCCACCGCCACACAAACTCAAACCAGGGTGCCAACTTATTAACTTCACAATATGAATGAAGGTATTTTGATATTTTATATAATTAAATAAGTGAAACTGATGAAGTTAATGAAATTCGACTAAAAGTAAAATAAAAGTTTACCTATACAACTAAAAGCTTTTCGAATATTTGGTTTAAAAGTGAAAAACTAACGAAACTACAAGGACAAGAAATTGCAGTTAACTCAAAAATAAATTAGCTATAACAAGTCGTTGTTGACTCAGTAAAATGAAATGTAGCGTTAGGTAGGTATAAATGTATAATGATGGTTAAAATGATGGTGTAAACTCAGAACCAACCATGCATGCAGCTGGAAACACAGAGATAAATACTACAGTACAATGGAGCGTAGAATATAGGGGATGTCATTTATTTAAACATTGACAATAACTTTGTACAAATTACAAGTATATTATTTTAAGTAGTTAGTAAAGAAAATGGACCTGTACTAATCTAGGAATAGGAATGTATTCACACCAAAATATGGTTGTTAAAGAAAATAGACCTGTACTAATCTAAGAAAATATGTTGTATCACGAGAAAAAAGTAGTGTTGTGGAGAAAAATTGTTGTTAAAGAAAATATGGTGCAAGAATTTTTATGGCACCATGATTTATAAGAGGTGGTAAATCGTGGAAAATAATGTTATGTCTGTTTTTTTCATAATATAATAAATAAATTTTATTAAATAACAAAACATCTTATTTTAAAAAAATACATTACACGAAATTAAAAAAAACATAAAATAGAGACAGAAAACGTAATCAAATTAAACATTATTATTTATTGATGATTGTTGTTTAGGTGCTCCACAAAGTTTTGTCGAAGACCGTTATGCACTTTTTGATCTCGAAGTTCTTTGGATTTTCTCGCACGCGTTTCGCATAGTTCAAGCAAAGTTTGAACTATGTTCGGTTTTGGATTAACAAAAACATCTCTAACATTCGCTACGATTTCTCATCTTGCAATATCATTTTATGTAATATTATATAACAATACACGATTCTCCCAACCATTTATTTCATAACCACGGGCGGATTGTCGTATAATATCCCAACGACCTTGTAAGATACCAAAAGCACGTTCAAGATCTTTTCGAGTACTTTCCTAAACTCTTTTAAACCTCAAGGTTTGTTCAGCCCAGGAAATCAGGTGATGACTCGTATACAATTGACGTATTGAAGAACTTATCTTAAGAATATGACCAATACTTTCATGCCCGATAGCATCAAGAACGGGTCTAAAATATGAAAAATATTCGAGAAGAGGTTCGACTTCATAACTTACAATAGCATTGAGTATTTTATTAAAACGTTTATAACGCATACGATACCTTCGCCGAAACTTCTCTTTCAGATATTTAGGAGAGGTCTCGTCGTCACCAAAACATTCCTCGAGTAGACGTTTTGCCGTCTCTTCTCTTTGACGAGGTATGTATCACCTCGTGTTCTTCGACCAGATCCAGGTCCCGAACCCCAGTCTTGTTAATTACACAAACCTAGGTATTTTTTGTAAACCTGGTAACTCTAGCGAATCGCTCCGCATCACAAAGATTGGAGGTGTTAGGAGTGTTTGAATCCATAGTGGTTTTGTTGAAAGAAAATGATAAATTTGTGAAGCATAAAATATAATGAAAGTGTACTAAAAATATAATGTGGGTAATGAGGTTTTAATAAAAGTTGTAAGAGGATAAATTTTGAAAAAGAATTAATGGGAGATATTTCATTCTATAACTTGATGGTGTCTTAGATACCTTCTTGGTTGGAACCATATTGAATAAGCACATGGCTCATTCACTTTTTTGTTAACCTTAATAAGATAAGAGATGGAGTAGTTAACGTTATCAAAGATCAAATAATAACAATAGTATTTGATTTTACTCATGAGACATAATGTTGCGATCGTGAGACAATATCACAATTCCTTAGATAACTTAATACTCTTTCGCTCACATATTTTTCAATCCGGTAAAACCAAATTGCATAAATAATATTTTCAAGCTAATTACATGCTATAAAGTAGTTGTCTTTTAGCAGTTCAAGAACCTCATGTTTATGTTTTGACAAAAAAACATAATTGTTTCTCGCTAAGAGGAAGACATAACAAGTCAATTACTTAGTTTATTCTATAAGTCTTTGAACACTTCAAGAAAAAGATCACGTGTATGTCTTTTCTTGGAGACATAAACATATTTAATTAAAGTATTATTGAACGCCAACTCTTGGCTTCAATAGTATTTTCAAGTTAATTTACGTACTTCGTATTTATGTCTTTACAAGAAGACATATGCATATTAGCTAAACCATTTAGGTAATGTGATGATTTTTTTTATTTCTTGACATTAGCTCTCTATTAGACGACGTACGTCAATATTTATAAGTCCTATTAGAATATAATTAGTCATATTCATATGTGTTGTACCTTGCACACTCTAAGATTTCTCCCACTTGTGAATGACACAACATCATATATTTAAATAAAGTATTATTGAACGCCTACTCTTGGTTTCAATAGTATTTTTAAGTTCATTTAAGTACTTCATATTTATGTATTTACAAGAAGACATATGCGTTTAGCTAAACCATATATGTCTTTACAAGAGACCGTGATGGATCCACGTTCGTCCGGTATTATCCCTTCCGTGGATTGGAGCGATGTCGTTGTTGGGAATAAATATAAGAGTATAAGTTCTCCATGCTAGTTGGTCAGTGTGCCCCTGCTAGAGTAAGTTTCCCCTACTAAATAATAAAGGCAGGGGATTGGTGCCCTGCTGGAAGTCAAAGATCCTGCTACTAGATAAACATGGAAAGAGATT
This sequence comes from Glebionis coronaria, assembly GCA_025667525.1. Taxonomy (NCBI): domain Eukaryota; kingdom Viridiplantae; phylum Streptophyta; class Magnoliopsida; order Asterales; family Asteraceae; genus Glebionis; species Glebionis coronaria. The sequence goes on from CM046879.1 coordinate 609,042,460, forward strand.
ATGACGCGTTTCAGTTACTACTCCAAGATAGTTTCCTAGTTTGTTAGTAGTGATCTTGTACGTGGGTTCTTATGCTATAAAAGGACTCACTAGGTTGTCATGTAAAATACATCTTTCTCTATTCATTTCATTTCATACTTTAAGGTTTTGTAACCCTAATAACACTATTGGGTATTCGTATATCTATGATATATTAAAGTTCAACGTTTAATTTAAACATTTGTTCTTGTGCTAAACATTATATTTCGCATCTTTTTTGGTTACTTTGTGTTGCAAAGTTTCTCCTGTGTTAGATTGAGTTTACTCTTTCTATCACAACCCTTAAACAAGCTAATGTTTAAGATCTGAGTTTGGGATCAACAAGTGGTATCGGAGCTTGTTGAGAAACTTTTATTAAACCAAGAACAAAACATCTCTTACAACCAACACTAACTATGTCTTCAGATTCTCAGCCATCCTCAAACAACAATGATCTCAAACTTCCCATTCTGGATCCTGACAACTTTCAAATATGAGAATTCAGAATTCAGCAATATCTCAAGATGGAACACTATGTCCTATGGGAGGTCATAGAATTTGGTGATCAGTTCACCAAAACAGTACCAGTTAAAGATAAGAACAAACACAAGACAGAAATTGGTGAAAGCTCCAAAGGTGATAAAACCAAGTCTGTTGCTGTTGCAGACAAATAGATTCAGGAAAGAAGGCATGATGTCAGGGCTCACATCTCTTTGCTGTTGGCTTTACCTGATAGACATCAGTTAAGGTTTAGAAAATACAAAACTGCTAAAGAGATTTGGGAATCGATTGGTAAAACATTTGGAGGAAATGAAGCTACTAAGAAGAAGAAAAAGAATCAGATGATAGACCAGTTTGTTTCTTTTAAGGCAAATGGTGATGAAGCAATAGGTGCCATTTACAACAGGCTTCAAGATCTGGTTGCTCAACTGGAATTCTTTGACATAGAAGTGTCAAGAGAATAGGTGAATCCAAGATTCCTCAACAGTCTTTAGAAAGAATGGTTTGTCTACAAAGCTATTTGGAAAAACAAAGATGACATTGATGACAAGAACATTGATGACATCTACAACAACCTGAAGGTTTTTGAGCATGTGGTCAATGAGATGAAGACATCAGGAACCATTCCCACTAATTCAAGTGGAATTGCTGATTCCCTTGCCAATATGACATTTATATCTCACAGCAGTGGGATCTCTAAAAGCAGTGGGATTGAAGTTTCCCCTGCTAACCATTCCCCTGCTGCAAGGTCTGGACCATCTTATGATGAAGAAAGGCATACAACCTTTAGTCTTAATACTGCTTGTGCTTTCATAGCATCTCAAGGATCTACTGTGTTACATGATGATCTGAATCAAATCAGCAAGCAAGGACCGGAGGAGATGGACATTAGGTGGAACATGGCTTTACTCAGCATGAGAGCCAACAGATTTTACAAGAAGTATGGGAAGAATATCTCCATCAGTCCTTCTGATGTAGCTGGATTTGACAAAACAAAGGTAGAATGCTACAACTATGGTAAGAAAGGCCATTTTGCTAGGGAATGCAGAGGACCAAAGAATGGGAGCAGCTATAGGAAGGAAAGCAGGGATGATGATTCTGGTGTTAAGGATATGGTAGCCATGCAAGGGATATATGGAGCAGGTGGATGGGATTGGAGTGCTATGACAGAGAATGTTGAAAGAAATCAAGCATTAGTTGCTGAGGAAAAAGAGGAAGATTTCGCTCTTATGGCCATGTCAAGCTCTAGTCTAGACAATGAGGTATATGATGATTCATATTGTACTAAAGCTTGTAGAAAAAATACTGAGTCATTGAATGATCAAATAAGAAAGATAAAAGTTGATTATATTAATTGTGATAATGACCTTGATAACTACAAACGTGCTTTAGAACAGCTAGAGTCCACCATAAGAGAGTATAAACAAAGAGAAAATGATTACAGAGATCATATTGTCGTATTAGAAAGAGATGCTAAAGAAAATAATGATTCCATTAAGGAATTAACTACTGAATTAGAACTTTTTAGATCTAATAAGAAGATAGATGAACAAACTGTTGAAAAATTTGGAAAAGCTTCCAAAGATTTAACAAAAACAGTGGAAATTGGGCAGTCTCCTAGGGACAAAACAGGTTTTGGTGTCAAAAATGAGCATGCTACTATACCACCACCACCTGCCAATATACATGCACCATTTCCTAGAAAAGATTTGTCTTGGACTGGTCTTTCTTATTTCAAAAAGCAGGAAGATATTGAATTTGACTTAAATGCATACATACCTAATAATCTAGAAATAGAAGAACCACTAGTGAAAACCAGTGCTGTTAGGGACTTTGAAAAGGAACAAATTGCTTTAAAACAGTGGAAAATAGATAACCCTATTCTTTTTTCAAGATAAGGACTTTTTGAAAGTGATTCAAGTTCTAAGAGTAGTTCACCCAAATCTAAATCAGGATCAAAGCCTTCTAAGTCTACTGTTAAATATGTCGGTATGTATAGGCCTATTAGAGGTAATTAGAGAAATTGGAATGACCAAAAGTCTCATCAATTAGGAGAGGACTTCGTGATAAACACCAAACCTTGTTTCACATTTGGCAGTTTTGATCACACTTATCAAGACTGTTAGGCACCACTGGAAGTGGTGGCTGCAAATCCATTAAAGGACATGCAACCAAAAGACATTCTTTTGAATACAGGGGCAAAATCCTTTTCCCCTGCTAAGTATGTTGCCCCTGCTTTGAGAAACAAGGTATCTGATAAGTATGTAGTTCCTGCTCTAAGAAAGGTGAATGATGCATGTCCCAAGTCTAGCTCTTACATGACTAAACCAGCACCTCATAGTGCATATAAATCTGTCTATAGACCCTACCAGCACACCAATAGAGGCCAAAACAAAAGATGGATTCCCTCTGCTAAGCATAGGGATTCCCCTGCTAAGTCTAGGGTATCCCCTGCTAGCAAAGTTTTGCCCTCCAGAAACATGGGCAGATGGGAAAAAGCTGTGAAAGCCTCAGCTCGTTGGGTTTGGGTACCCAAAAGGGGTACTCAATCCAATGGTGTATCTCTAGTCTTTGACAAGCTATCTTATATTGATACACGAGGTAGATCCAAGACTGTAATGGCTTGGGTCCCCAAGAGAAACTAATTTGTTTTTCTTTTTGTAGGTGACAAAGCAGACCAGGAATGATAAAGCCTATTGGGATAGTGGATGCTCAAGGAGCATGACTGGACATAAATCTTATCTGTTTAACTTTGTTCCCCTGCATGACATTGATGGTGTTTCTTTTGGAGATGGGCATAGAAAAATCACAAGAAGAAGGTATTGATTATGAGGAGGTCTTTGCTCTAGTAGCCAGAATTGAAGCCATCAGATTGTTTCTAGCTTATGCTTCCTTCATGGACTTTACAGTATACCAAATGGATGTTAAGAGTGCCTTTCTGTATGGCACTATTGATGAAGAAGTTTATGTTATACAACCTCTAGGGTTTGAAGACCCATAACACCCAGACAAAGTGTACAAGGTGAAGAAGGCTATGTATGGACTTCACCAAGCTCCTAGGGCCTGGTATGGAACTCTTTCTAAATACATGTTGGATAATGGCTTCAACATGTAGAAAATTGACCAGACCCTGTTTATCAAGAAACAAAAGGGTGACTTTTTTTTGGTGCAAGTATATGTGGATGACATCATCTTTGGATCCACAAACTCTGTGCTTAGCAAAGATTTTTCCAAGTTGACGCAGGACAAATTCCAAATGAGTGTTATGGGTGAACTCAACTTCTTTTTGGGGTTACAAGTTCAGCAGAGGAAAGATGAGATCTTTATCTCACAAGACAAGTATATGGCTGAAATTGTGAAGAAGTTTGGAATGTGTGAAGGAAAGAAAGTTTCCACTCCAATGGATAAGGAGCATCCTTGGGGCAAAGATGGCGCTGGAAAACCTATTGATGTCAGGAATTATAGATCTATGATTGTATCTCTCATGTAACTTACAGCTTCAAGACTTGATATCATGTTTGTAGTCTGCTTGTGTGCAAGATACCAAGTGGCACCCACAGAGTGCCATCTGTTTGCAGTAAAGAAAATTTTTAGGTATCTAAAGTGTCATCAAAATTTAGGACTTTGGTATCCAAAGGAGTCACCATTTGAGCTGGTATCCTATTTAAATAGTGATTATGCTGGTGACAACAATGATAGGAAGTCTACAACAGGTGGATGTCAGTTTTTGGGAAGCAAGCTTATATCTTGACAGTGTAAAAAGCAGACTATTTTGGCCACATCCACAACTGAAGCTGAGTTTGTAGCAGTTGCTGCATGCTGTGGACAAGTTCTTTGGGTTCAGAACCAGCTGCTTGACTATGGGTACAATTTTCTTAAAACCAAGATACTTATTGACAATAACAGCACCATTTGCATTATTAAAAATACTGTTTTTCATAGCAAGACCGAACATATTGAAATCAGACATCATTTTATTATAGATTGTTTTGAAAAAGGATTGATTGTCCCATAGGCAATTGATACAGAACTTAATGTTGCTGATCTTTTGAAAAAAGCTTTTGATGTAGGGAGGTTTCAGTACTTGGTTGCAAGTATTGGGATGGTTACTCCCTAAAAATTGATGTCTAATTTGTCTTGTATACTCAGGATTGCCTTATTGCTGTTGTTGTACAACTATTAGTCACTTTTTACATTATTCTTCATTCCACTGATTTTGAACAAAGATTCCCCTGCTGGGGATCATTCCCCTGCTAAGGCATTTTCCCCTGGTAAGAGGTTTTCTCTTAAGTTGGGTTTGTTCTTTTTACAATGGTTATTTGTAGTTTTTAGACTAATAGTGCAGAGATCCAAATGGCGCATACTACACTATGGGAGAATCAGGTATATGCTCTATGTTTTAGGGGAGGTTAGGTCACACCTTTTGGATTTAGGGTATCCTTAGGATACTCATATATGATTCTAGATCATATTCACTGGTGAGTAGGGGTTCAGGATGATGAAGACTTACTGCAAAGCTTGTTAGAGTTCTGAAACCTTAAGGCACTATAATGTGTACTTAAAGTTCTTTATTCACTAGCTTGCTGTCTAAATTAAGGTTTTTAGTACATATTTCCAAAACCAATTAACCATAGAAAGGGAATGGTAGGGATGGAGACTAGGGTATGCTTACTTTTTTGGGTTGACCAGGTGCAAGGTTGCTTATGTGTTGACTCTTTTTGTTTAGAACTTTGCTGAATGGAGGACTCTTGAGTTTCTATGTATCTAACTTGTGTCTACAAGGGTGTGCATTAGAGCAGAGATATTTAGCATTGATCTATTCATGATTAGTCTAGTACCCTTAGGAAATTTTCCCCTGCTTTCAATTTTGATACCCCTGCTTGTTCAACATCCCCCTGTTTGACCGTTGACCGACAATACCGTTACCCTGCTTATAGCCGTTGGGCTTTCTAGCTAACTTTTTGTTTAGGGGATATTTTATTCTTTTCAAAAGATATTTAAGGTGCTTTCTTCGTTGATTGGTAATCTTTTCTTTATTATTTCAAATAAATTACTTTCTTATCAAGATTTATTTCTGATACTTTTGCAATTTGAAAATTTGGTCCAATCATAGCTCTTCAATTCGCCTATATAAAATTAATTCCCTTAACCAGCAGGTCTACCTCTCTCTTTCGACCAAATCCCACTAAACTTTCACAACTATAAACCTTCAAACGTTTTCAACATTTATCATGTCTCTCTCAAAATTGCTGCTAATCACAATCAAATTGCTCTTTTACATGATGAAACAGCATAATTTACTGATGCAGTGGCTTTTTTAAAATCATCATATTTTATAGTAGCTCTTCTCATTAATCCCAGGATTTACACCTCACACATCCAAGAGTTTTGGTCTAACTCAATGACCAAAACAGTGGATGGAGAGGTAACAATTCAAAGCATGGTAGATGGCCATCCCAAGGTAATTACACTTGCCTCCATTAGAGACAAGCTTGTTTTGGATGATGAGGATGTGATTGCTAACCTACTTGATGCCAAAATTTTTGAGGGTCTTGAAAAATTGGGGTACACTCTTGCTGAAAATCAAAAGTGTAAGTTTGCTAAAGGTCAGTTTGCCCCACATTGGAAATATTTGATTCATACAATTTTACAATATTTGTCACCTAAAACCACTGCTTTTAATGAATTTTGAAGTGAGGTTGCTTCTGCCCTGATATGCTTAGCAACAGGGCGAAAGTACTGTTTCTGTCAAATGATTTTCAAAGGAATGGTCAAAAATGTTACAAGCAAGGTTGTAGAAAGCGCTAGGCGTTAGTGAGGCGGTTGGACACCTTCGAGGCGGAATTCGTCTAGGCGGCGCCTAGGCGCCGCCTAGGCGGATTGGAATTTTATGCATAAAAAATTATAAATAATACGTATAACATGAAAAAATACTTCTAATTTCTAATAATTCAAAGTTCACATAGCTTGAAGTTGCAAAATAGACAAATAAACATAACAATTTAAGGACTTAAAGCATCAAACGTGACATACAGTTCAGTTAGTTCTAATTCTCACGAAAAATCCATTACTTTATGTTAACAATCATAGGTTTATCTTTGATTTTAAGATTTTATGTTAAAATAAATATGGAAATTATATATTAGAAATAAAATTCTTAATTTTTTGTAAAAAATATTGACTTTTTGTTGACTTTCTTTGACTTTTTGACCGCCTAGGCGCCGCCTAGCACCGCCTAGGCGGATGTTTGACCGCCTTTTGACTTTTCCGCCTAGCTTGACCGCCTAGCCATAAATCGAGGCGGAGTATGACCGCCTAGCGCCTAGGCGCCGCCTAGGCGACCGTCTAGCCCGCGTTTTACAACACTGGTTACAAGTAGCTCTAAATTTTGCATGTATCCAAGGTTTACACAACTGTTGCTAAATATGAGTGAACATGGTCCTATCAACCACAAACGCCATTTTTCAGCCACCATACATACTACTAAACTGTTTACCACACTTGTTGTACCATCTCCACAATTTTCTGACAGGGCTGTTCCACTCACTCCCATCATGATGAAACAAATCAGACAAGAAGCAGCTAAAGTAGCCACACACAAACCATATGATTCCCCTGCCAAACCTGATGATACCCCTGCCAGCTCTCTACCCCATGCTGATCCATAACATGAAAGGAGAACCAAAACCAGGTTTGCCAGGTATCCCTTGCCTGGTGAATCTTCAAAAGTAGCATAGGGGAGAGCCTCCAAAAGGTTGGAGCACACTAAGGGTTTGGCTGCCACTACTGTCTCATCCTCAAGGGATGAGCAGGATTGTGACACCATAAGTAAGTCCTCTCCCTCACTCAGTGATACCCAAAGAGGGGAGCAATCCCCTTCTAGGGTTGAGAGCAGAATGCAACCATTGTCCATCTTGGAAATGACGAACATGTGCATTAGCTTGCAAGAGCAAAATGCACAACTTGTACAAAATGTCAAAAAGCAAGGTCTGGTTATCAATAATCTAGAAACCAGACTTCCTACACTGGAGGGGAGGAGAAAGCCTAAGCTTATTGTATCCACAGATGAGGATGCTTCCAAAGGGGAGGAAGTTCCTAACACAGATGAATGCACTCAGTGGTATGCATTTCCTAGTGGGCAGGATCTAAGACAAGAAAAGATGGCCAGTGATGAGAAAGGAAGTGATAACTTGAGTGATACAAAAGATATTGCTCAAGCCTTGCTGAATATGGGAAATCAAGGAGAAGCCCCTGCTTCTACAAAAGTTTCCCCTGCTAAAGTTGATTCCCCTGCTGTAAGTCCTTCCCCTGCTAAACCTATTACTCAAACATTTGTTAGGAAGAACATAAGGCAACCAACTCAGAAGGGAATAAGAATTGGAGAACCTTCACTAAAAGCAAAACCAGCAGTGGATCCTAAACACAAGGGAAAGGGAATAATGATTGAACAGCCCAAGAGAAAGTATAAACGCCTGAACAACTAAGGGCTCAAGAAGAATATGATGAACAAGTATCTCTTAGACTTCAAGAAGAAGAGCTACACATGCAAGATCATAGAATGCAACAGATAAGGCCCAAAGAAATGCTTAAAGAGATTAAAATCATGCATAGAGAGATAGATGAAAGGGTGCCTCATGTTCAAGAATTTCTAGATCAATGGGAAAAGGAGTTGGTGAATGCTACTTTGGAAGACAGGTATGAACTGACTCTATTGGTGTTTAAATATAAAAAGGACTATCTGGAAAGAAGGGTGAGTCAGATTCAGAAGGAAAAATATTTGAGGTTTGAAAAGGAGAGGCTGGCACACTACAAAGTTTTTCTCAAAAGATACAAGAGGTGGACTAATGCTCACCTCACAAACATGACTTTTGAGGATATAGAGAAGGCAGTCAGACCAGTTCTAAGAGAGACAAATGTGGATGACTTCATAGGTATTAACACTCCTGAAGAGGTTGAGTACCTCAGGAGGCAAAATGAGATGATGCAGAGAGCTAGGGAATCCAGAAAAAGAAAGGCTGAAGGAATAGCAGTGGAAACAACACAAGCAGGTCCATCATCACAAGCAGGTGCAACTTTTCCAGCAATTGAGAGATTTGTTCTTAATACACAGAGAGCAGCCAAAAGGTTAAAAAGGATGGAAAAGGTTGGTATAGTTACTAAGGAGACTCAGCATCCCTCCAATGAAGAAATAGATAAGCAGCTGATTGTGCAAGAGAATGATGAAATCTCACCTAGTGAGTTTGGGAAGAAGTATGTCATAGTGGAATATGCTGTTTATGAACACAGGGGATGACTTGGTGGAAGCTTACAAGAGCTGACAATAAAGCACATACATTTTTGAGCCTAGATCTGATGTTTCAAACTTTAGATAGTGAGGACTTAGATGATCTATGGAAGCTTTTGAAGAAGAAATTTGCTGCAAACCCTCCTACTGTGGATGGTGTAGAGAAGGATTGGGTGATTTGGGAATGCATGCACAGGATGTATGTGCATGAGATGTTTGATCCCATCTTTGATGCAGTAAATGGGGGAAATCTGCTGTATTGGAAGTTGTTTACCAGTTCTGGGGTTTATGAGGTAGCCATGGAAGGTGTAAGTGTTTATTTGCTTAATTATCGTTGTAAAACCCGCATGTTTTTACCATGAATAGTACCCTTTAGATCGTACGTACATGATTAGAACTTTCCTTTTATAGCACGTTACGTTTCACGTATAAGAATTTTAAGTATTACGTACGTGTTAGAATATGATAAGTATTTATTACGTATGAACACACGATAATTATTCCAATAATAATTATAATCACGAACATGCGATCATGAAATCATGAACGTAAATTAATCACGAGCTAATATTAGTTACGTATATATATTTATCACGAACACGAATAAATATATTAAGTCACGATCAATAATTAATTAAAACACGTAAAACACGAACACGATAAAACAAGAGAACACACTATAATATTTAGACTCGAGAAAGGTACGGGTTACCCCAAGTGGGGCCCCTACCCGCGGCTACACCAAAGAAATGGGCCAAGCCCATATCATTTTAGTAAACATGCTAAATATGGAAAAGGTATTTTCATTTATCACAAAACAAGAAAATAACTAAAACCCTAAAAATACCTTTTCTTCTTTCTCTCTTTGGCCTCCGGATTCAAGGACACCACAAGGTTGTTTCGGGTTGATTTTGATCTTGGAAATTATGCAAGGATTCGTGTGTGTTCATCCTTAATTGATCCACGTATTCGGTATAGCTTTTAACTCTTTTCTTTTATGTTTTGATTTAATGAATCACATAAAATCATGGTGTTTTTAATTAAACTAATTAAAAACAATTATTCTAAACATGATAATGATCATGGGGTAAATCAAATCAAGGGTTTAGGGGTGTTTGTGGTCTAGCCGACGCCTAACCGAGCTCCATAAGGGTCTCGAATTGGCTTATTACACACCACCGAGACCATATGGTCTCAGTATGGTGGTGATGGTGTCACGGCAGAAGCAAGGCGAAAGGGTAAACCCGACCTTGGTCGGGTATGGTGTTAGTTACGGGTCCGGTTCATGGTTTTTAGTCACGGGTCCGGTTCTTGAATCATTTTTTAAGGTTTATGATTTTTATGTTTTAGACTTAAATTAAATTAATAAAAACATGACATGATTAATTTAATGTACATGACTTAGGTTATAAATTTATTTATTAGTTCATGAAATTTAACCTAAATAATTATATTTAATTGGACTTTATAATTAATTAATTATTTAAAACCAAGATTATAATTAATTAATTAACATGACTTAGGTTATATTATTAATAGTTAATAATACATGTTTTAACCTAAGTATTTCACCTTTATTTAATTAAAATCATGATATATTTAATTAAATACTTTTAACCTATATTTTATTTAATTTACATGTAATAATTAATAAACTATACTTTATAACTACATGACTTAGAATAATAATCAGAAAACACTTTGGCTTATATAATTAGCTTATTTAACCAGCTTATATCTATTTATAGATACTTTCTATTTTTAGAAACTTATTTAATTAAGGAAGCTAATCTATTTATAGAAACTTTCTATTTTTAGAAATTTATCTATTTTAAGCAGTAAGTCTATTTTTTGGAACCTTTCTATTTTTGGAAACTTTCTATTTTTGGAAACTTTCTATTTTTGGAAACTTTATATTTTTGGAAACTTTATATTTTTGGAAACTTTCTATTTTTGGTAACTTTCTAATTTTGGAAACTTTCTATTTTGGGAAACCTGCTATTTTTAGAAAGTTAGTTATTGTTACACAACAAGTATAATAATACATGAAATACAAGTAATACTTAATCAGAATAGACAGAATATAAGATAAACACAGTATAAAGCTTAAAACAGTAGAACATGACATGAACATATAAAACAAGCTAAGACATGATATAAAACCAGTTACGTATTTAGTAACCAGATACTTATACATGTATGTATTTATGTAGCATTAGTGATACCGAAGTAGGACTCTCTTCCGTTCGTCTTCTTCGTTCACTGGACATAAGGTACGGATTCCCGTCCTTTCAGTATGGACATTCTTTCCTTATTAGGATTCCCCGTATGCAGCCAACTGTTTTCCCATAGTATATGTTTATATGTTTGATTGCTTATATTTAATTTAGAATACCTGAAGCCATATGCATGCATGAACAGTTTCACCTAGTTACATGTTTTTCAGCAGATTACTAAGTGTGAATGTGGTGTGTGCCTTGCATCCTTCACAAGGAGCTGATCCCTCCTACCCAAAAACCAGTATATTAAATTAGAGGCAGCCCCTCTAATTTGCATGACGAGATCACCCCTCCAAGTATTCATGCACGTTGATTTTCATGACCTATATTGGCTAATGGTAAAATATGTTAAACAGTTTTTATAAGATAAACATAACGCTTTTCAAACTATAAAACCAGTTTTACTAAGACTTAACCGGGTTATCCAGGACTTAGTTTCTTTCGCTGTTATATGCTTATATGCTTATATTATTCATGCTTTATTGTACATCCGTGCACTGAGCGTTTTGCTCAGCCGTTTTCCTTTTCATGTTCCCAAAACGGCAGGTACTCAGGGACGCTCGTAGACTTTAAGCGTACGTGCATACGGACTGGAAGCTTTCTAGCCTTTCTTTACTTTATGCATTATCTATACTTTGATACTCTTTCCATGGACATTGTTTAGTCCTTTCATTTACAGTACTTATGTTTGTGTGTGATGAGCTTTACTTTTGGACTACCGATGTTTGATTCCGGTATTTCCTTTTTATGGTCATTTAATGTTTTAGACATTTATCCTTGTATGCTTTGATGACACGCCATAATCACGCGTGACATTCCATTTATCAAAATGGGGTGTTACAATTATGGTATCAGAGCCAAGGCTTCGACCTATAGTCTCTCAAAACATGACCTGTGATTAGTGGGTAGTCACTATGGTCTTCCTAGAACTGACAGTCGGTTTTCATGCATTCATCATTTTCATGCATACATATATATGTCATTGTCGCATGTTTATGACTAAGTAATGGTTGGTATAGGACTGGCCCTATTTAGTCGCATGTGTTTTATCGAAACTTTTAAATTTGGGACCGACCCATAGGCATCCCCTCGCCATGTCTTTTTTTTAGTGAACTGACCATAGGCGTTCACTCTCGAGCATACAAAAGTTTTCATAAAACTGCATCATGCATTCATGTACAAATTTTCTTGCATAAAATTTTTCTCTTGATTTACTGGTATAAATTTTTTCATGTATAAATATTTTATGTGTTGATCTGTTTAATCATGTATTTTATGTTATACTGTCAGATGGTTCTCACACGCGAGCAAGAACAACTCAATGCAGCAATCCAAGCTGCAATGCAAGCTTTGCTTCGTCAACTGAGGAATGACATCGGGGCTGAGGTTCAGGCTGCCAACAATCAGCAAAACCAAGCACCTCCTCCTCCTCCTCCAGTGACATTGGCAATATGGCTGGAGAGATTCAACAAGCTCACTCCTCGAGCTTTCGAGAGAACGGATAGCCCTAGTGAAGCTGAAAGCTGGTTGGCTCACATCGAGAAGATCTTCGATGCTATGGGTTGTGACCCCATGTTCAAGGCGTGGTTGGCATGTTACCGGTTCGAAGGCGATGTGTTAAATTGGTGGTTAGCATTGAAGCAGTCTGAGGGAGGTGATAATTGGGTGGCTGGTATGACATGGGCTCAGTTCAGAGATAGGGTGATAGAGCAGTTCTTTCCCAAGGCTGAGCAAGACAAGCTGAAGAGAGAGTACCATGGGATCCGACAGAGAGCTGGGGAGAATAGCAACGAGTTCATGCAGCGTTTTCTCCGCTTAGCTGGTTTCCTTGGTGCAGCGGCAGGTACTCCTGAAGAGCAGGCACACCACTTCAAGTGGGCTCTTCCCACATCGGTCGCAAACAACTTGGTGTGTGCTACGTTCAACACGGTAGCACAAGTGGCCGATGCGGCACGTAAGCTGGAGATGCTGCATGAGAATAATGAGTTCGGGGAAGCAGAGAAACCCGATAAGAGGTAAACATTCGTAATCAAGCGGTGACCAATCCGTATTCTTTCTATATATGTCAAATATTTCATCTCTTTAAATTGTATCTTCCAGGCAGAAGACTGGGGATCGGTCTCAGTCGGCTACTCAGCAGCAGCCTAATCAGCCCAAGGGAAACGGTCAGACTAACGACCGTTCTGCTACGGATAGGCGTGGCGGTAATGATAATTACCGTAACAACGCTGGACACTCCAACGGGCAGCAGGTCCTAATACTTACGCATTTTCTTATGATTTCATGTTATAACTCATAATTCTGACACTTTAGCAAATCTCTACCAGGAACCATGGAAACGGTAGGGACCAGAACCAGAGAGGTTCACATCCTAGCCGTCCAGCTATCACTGTTATTCAATCTTACGATTATTCGCATTGTCCTTTGTACCCTATTATCATGTCTCATGTAAAATGTTTATCAGGTTCTCAACCAGCCAGAGCACCTACTAGAGGATATACTCATCCTCTTTGCTCTACTTGCCACCGTAGGCACCCAGGGCCATGTAGTCGCGACACTGACGCATGCTTCAAGTGTGGTCTTCCTGGCCATCGTATGAAGGACTGCCGTAAGGGCGAAATGGAGGGCACATCAGGACATGCTGATACCAAGCCGCCTCCTACCACTGGACGCGTCTACACGACATCTCGAGATCAGGCCAACAAGTCCAGAGGTACCATCACTGGACTCTTGTATATGTATGGTCAAGCTGCGTGTGTTCTATACGATACGGGTGCTACTCACTCGGTCATTTCTACTGCTTATGCCAAGAACATTAGGATGCTCCCCATGCCACTAGATAATATACTGAGTATTTCCACGCCTTTGAGAGACTTTGTACGCATAACCCATGTATACAAGAGTCTTCCCCTAGAGTTTGATGATAAGGTTCGTCATGTTGACGCACTTCCGCTGGACATGAATGACTTTGACATGATTTTGGGTATGGATTGTCTATCCAAGCATCATGCTACCATAGAATGCCATTCATATCGAGTCATCTTCGGTGATGTTAATGCACCAGAGTACATTCACAACGGGTTCGTACCCGGAAGGTCTGTGCAAATCATATCTACCCTGCAAGCACGTGCACTACTTTCACATGGCTGCGAGGGTTATCTAGCTAAGGTTCATGACATGGATGCCGAATCTCCATCAATTCATGATCAGCCAATAGTGTCGGAATTCCAAGATGTATTTCCAGAAGAACTTCCGGGCATACCACCTGCACGAGAAGTGGAATTTAATATCGAGCTCATCCCAAGAGCTGAACCGATTTCCAAGGCTCCTTATCGCATGGCTCCCATAGAGTTAAAGGAGCCGAAGGATCAACTGCAAGAACTTCTAGAACGAGGTTTCATTCGACTAAGCGCATCTCCATGGGGCGCACCAGTCTTATTTGTTAAGAAGAAGGACGGCAGTATGCGTCTCTACATAGACTATCGCGAGCTCAACAAGATTACTATCAGGAATAGGTATCCACTGCCACATATAGACGATCTGTTTGACCAACTCCAAGGGGCCAAACACTTCTCCAAGATTGATCTTAGGTCAGGCTATCATCAACTACGGGTTAAGGAGCAGGACATCGCCAAGACTGCTTTCCGTACACGTTATGGCCACTACGAATTTGTAGTCGTGCCATTCAGCCTGACCAATGCTCCAGCAGTGTTCATGGATTTGATGAACAGAATCTTGCATGAATTTCTAGACAAGTTCGTCATTGTCTTCATCGATGACATCCTGATTTTCTCAAAGTCCAAGGAGGAACACGAAGACCATCTTCGTACAGTACTACAGATTCTTCGCCGAAAGCAGCTGTATGCTAAATTTTCTAAGTGTGAGTTCTGGTTAGACAAGGTGGCATTCTTAGGTCACATTGTATCAGCAGAAGGAATCACTATGGATCCAGCAAAGGTTGAGGCTATTACTAAGTGGTCGAGGACGACATCAGCGACCGAAGTCCGCAGTTTCTTAGGCTTAACTGGCTATTACCGTAGGTTCGTGGAGAACTTTTCCCGCCTAGCACTACCATTGACCAAACTGATGTGGAAAGGGGAAAAATTTGTATGGACCAAAGAATGAGAGAAGAGCTTTGAAGACCTGAAGCAGAAGCTAGTATATGCACCTATTCTTACTCTCCCATCTGGTACGGGTGGATTTCAAATCTATAGTGATGCACCGGGAAAGGGACTTGGCTGTGTTCTCATGCAACATGGGAAAGTGATCGCTTACGCTTCACGGCAGCTTAGGCCTTATGAAGAAAATTACCCTACGCATGACTTGGAACTTGTTGCAGTCGTGTTTGCATTGAAGATATGGTGGCACTACTTATATGGAGAATCATGTGACATTTTCACGGACCACAAGAGCTTGAAGTATATCTTCACTCAACGTAAATTGAATATGAGGCAGAGGAGATGGTTAGAGCTGTTGAAGGATTATGACATTAATCTGCAGTATCATCCCGAAAAGGTGAATGTAGTAGCAGATGCACTTAGCAGGAAGTCCGGAATGATCAACGGCATTAAGATTGAGGAGGAAATCATAAGAGACTTGGAGCGACTAGACATAGAGATCATGGTACGTGGACATGACGGTTACCGGGCTAATCTTAGAGTAGAACCCGAGTTACTCTCTAAGATCAAGGAAGCTCAGAAAGATGATGGAGAAATCTAGGCGATAGTTCAGAATTTGGAGAAGCAGACGAAATTCGGAGTAGATGCAGATGGTATCGTATGGCAGGGCACGAGACTTTGTGTTCCTGGCGATCAAGAACTCCGGGAAGCCTTGTTAGCTGAAGCTCATAGCTCCCCATTCTCTATACATCCTGGTTCGACTAAGATGTACCATGACATCAAGCAGTACTTTTGGTGGAGTGGTATGAAACAGGATGTTGCCACTTACGTCTCCAAATGTCTTACCTGCCAGCAGGTTAAGATCGAGCATCAGCGATCTGGCGGTTTCCTTCAACCGTTAGATATTCCAGAGTGGAAGTGGGACAAAATCACCATGGAATTTGTTACTGGTCTTCCGCCAACCAAGAGGAAGCACGATGCAATTTGGGTTATCGTAGATCGACTTACCAAATCAGCTCATTTCTTACCGATCCGCAAGGAAGATTCGGTCAGTAAACTCGCCGATACGTATAGAAGAGAGATCATGAGACTCCACGGTGCTCCATCCAACATCGTCTCAGACAGAGATCCTCGTTTCACTTTGCGATTTTGGAAGAGTCTGCAGAAAGCTTGGGGTACACAACTTAATCTTAGCACGGCTTTTCATCCTCAAACAGACGGACAGTCGGAGCGAACGATTCAGACATTGGAGGACATGTTGAGGTCATGTGCGTTGGAATGGACGGGTGATTGGGACGATTATATTTGTTTGGTGGAGTTTGCATACAACAACAGTTGGCACGCAGGTATCAAGTGTGCTCCTTTCGAGATGTTGTATGGTAGAAAGTGTCGCGCCCCAATCTGTTGGGATCAGGTTGGTGAGCGAACACTTGAAGGACCAGAGATCATAGAGATGACTAATGAGAGGGTCGCAGTAGCTAAGCAGAAACTTCAAAAAGCACGGTCACGTCAGAAGAGTTACGCCGACAAGCATCGTAGGGACATACATTTTAACGTAGGAGATCACGTCTTTCTTAAGGTTTCGCCGACACATGGTGTTAGACGCTTCGGGGTTAAAGGGAAGCTCAGTCCTCGTTTCATCGGACCGTTTGATATCATTGAACGAGTCGGTGAAGTATCTTGCCGTTTAGCGTTACCTCAGCAGCATTCGCATGTGCACAATGTGTTTCATGTGTCCTTACTCAGAGGGTACCAGTATCATCCCCTTCACATGGTTCAGTATCCACTGGAACAGATACGTGAAGATCTCACTTTCATAGAAGAACCCGAACGAGTTCTTGACAGACAAGAACGAGTCATGAGAAGGAAGACGATTCCATTCGTCAAAATCCTTTGGAGGGATCATACCGAGCGGGAAGCCACTTGGGAAACAGAGGAGTCTATCCGGACTTCTTACCCTCATTTCATATTTTGAATTCGGGTATGTTCTTCTTTTCCAGTTTACTTTATCTATAATTCGGGGACGAATTATTGTTTTTAGGGGGGAAGAGTTGTAAAACCCGCATGCTTTTACCATGAATAGTACCCTTTAGATCGTACGTACATGATTAGAACATTCCTTTTATAGCACGTTACGTTTCACGTATAAGAATTTTAAGTATTACGTACGTGTTAGAACACGATAAGTATTTATTACGTATGAACACACGATAATTATTCCAATAATAATTATAATCACGAACATGCGATCATGAAATCATGAACGTAAATTAATCACGAGCTAATATTAGTTACGTATATATATTTATCACGAACACGAATAAATATATTAAGTCACGATCAATAATTAATTAGAACACGTAAAACACGAACACGATAAAACACGAGAACACTTTATAATATTTAGACTCGAGAAAGGTACGGGTTACCCCAAGTGGGGCCCCTACCCGCGGCTACACCAAAGAAAAGGGCCAAGCCCATATAATTTTACTAAACATGCAAAATATGGAAAAGGTATTTTCATTTATCACAAAACAAGAAAATAACTAAAACCCTAAAAATCCCTTTTCTTCTTTCTCTATTTGGCCGCCGGATTCAAGGACACCACAAGGGTGTTTCGGGCTAATTTTGATCTTGGAAAATGTGCAAGGATTCGTGTGTGTTCATCCTTATTTGATCCACGTATTCGGTATAGCTTTTAACTCTTTTCTTTTATGTTTTGATTTAATGAATCACATAAAATCATGGTGTTTTTAATTAAACTAATTAAAAACAATTACTCTAAACATGTTAATGATCATGGGGTAAATCAAATCAAGGGTTTAGGGGTGTTTGTGGTCTAGCCGACGCCTAACCGAGCCCCATAAGCGTCTCGGCTTGGCTTATTACACACCACCGAGACCATATGGTCTCGGTATGGTGGTGATGGTGTCACGACAGCAGGAAGGGGCAAGGGTAAACCCGACCTTGGTCGGGTATGGTGTTAGTTACGGGTCCGGTTCATGGTTTTTAGTCACGGGTCCGGATCTTGAATCATTTTTATGGTTTATGATTTTTATGTTTTAGACTTAAATTAAATTAATAAAAACATGACATGATTAATTTAATATACATGACTTAGGTTATAAATTTAATTATTAGTTCATGAAATTTAACCTAAGTAATTATATTTAATTGGACTTTATGATTAATTAATTATTTAAAACCAAGATTATAATTAATTAATTAACATGACTTAGGTTATATTATTAATAGTTAATAATACATGTTTTAACCTAAGTATTTCACCTTTATTTAATTAAAATCATGATATATTTAATTAAATACTTTTAACCTATAGTTTATTTAATTTACATGTAATAATTAATAAACTATACTTTATAACTACATGACTTAGAATAATAATCAGAAAACACTTAAGCTTATATAATTAGCTTATTTAACCAGCTTATATCTATTTATTGAAACTTTCTATTTTTAGAAACTTATTTAATTAAGGCAGCTAATCTATTTATGGAAACTTTCTATTTTTAGAAATTTATCTATTTTAAGCAGTAATCTATTTTTGGAAACTTTCTATTTTTTGTAACTTTCTATTTTTGGAAACTTTTTATTTTAGGAAACCTGCTATTTTTAGAAAGTTACTTATTATTACACAACAAGTATAATAATACATGAAATACAAGTAATATTTAATCAGAATAGACAGAATATAAGATAAACACAGTATAAAGCTTAAAACAGTAGAACATGACATGAACATATAAAACAAGCTAAGATATGATATAAAACCAGTTACGTAATTAGTAATCTGATACTTATACACGTATGTATTTATGTAGCATTAGTGATACCGAAGTAGGACTCTCTTCCGTTCGTCTTCTTAGTTCACTGGACATAAGGTACGGATTCCCGTCCTTTCAGTATGGACATTCTTTCCTTATTAGGATTCCCCGAATGCAGCCAACTGTTTTCCCATAGTATAAGTTTATATGTTTGATTGCGTATGTTTAATTTAGAATACCTGAAGCCATATACATGCATGACCAGTTTCACCTAGTTATGGAGGTACCATAACCATAACACTAGAGGCACTGGTGTTATGACTTCCCCACGACGGAGTGATTGCTCGTGGCGTCCCTTCAGCTTTTGGCCATATTAATATATTTATCATGTGGGGCGTATGGGTGCATCCTAGTTACATGTTTTTCAGCAGATTACTCAGTGTGAATGTGGTGTGTGTCTTGCATCCTTCACAAGGAGCTGATCCCTCCTACCCAAAAACCAGTATATTAAATTAGAGGCAGCCCCTCTAATTTTCATGACCTATATTGGCTAATGGTAAAATATGTTAAACAGTTTTTATAAGATAAACATAAGGCTTTTCAAACTATAAAACCAGTTTTACTAAGACTTAACCGGGTTATCCAGGACTTAGTTTCTTCCGCTGTTAAATGCTTATATGCTTATATTATTCATGCTTTATTGTACATCTGTGCACTGAGCGTATTGCTCAACCGTTTTCCTTTTCATGTTCCCAAAACGGCAGGCACTCAGGGACGCTCGTAGACTTTAAGCGTACGTGCATACGGACTGGAAGCTTTCTAGCCTTTCTTTACTTTATGCATTATCTATACTTTGATACTCTTTCCATGGACATTGTTTAGTCCTTTCATTTACAGTACTTATGTTTGTGTGTGATGAGCTTTACTTTTGGACTACCGATGTTTGATTCCGGTATTTCCTTTTTATGGTCATGTAATGTTTTAGACATTTATCCTTGTATGCTTTGATGACATGCCATAATCACGCGTGACATTCCATTTATCAAAATGGGGTGTTACAATCGTTATTATCCTTTCACTCAAGAGACCTTGAAGAAGTTGGCACATGCTGAGTTGATTGTAGATGCTAAAGCACATGTTGCTTATGATTTGGTAAGGTTAATGTATAGTCAACTTTGGCCAGGAACTTTGTAAGCATCCTCATCAACTAGCATTTATTCAGAAACTTGTCTTTAGGCTAAAGCACAAGTTTAGGGGAGGATTGTTGGGAATAAATATAAGATTATAAGTTCCCCCTTCTAGTTGGTCAGAGTTTCCCCTGTTAGAGTAAGTTTCCCCTGATAAATAACAAAGGCAGGGGATTGGTGCCCCTGCTGGAAGTCAAAGACCCTGTTACTAGATAAACTTGGAAGAGATTATGACGCGTTTCAGTTACTACTCCAAGATAGTTTCCTAGTTTGTTAGTAGTGATCTTGTACGTGGGTTCTTATGCTATAAAAGGACTCACTAGGTTGTCATGTAAAATACATCTTTCTCTGTTCATTTCATTTCACACTTTAAGGTTTTGTAACCTTAATACCACTATTGGGTATTTGTATATCTATGATATATTAAAGTTCAACGTTTGATTTAAACATTTGTTCTTGTGCTAAACATTATATTCCACATCATCTTTGGTTACTTTGTGTTACAAAGTTTCTCCTGTGTTAGATTGACTTTACTCTTTCTATCACAACCCTTAAACAAGCTAGGGTTTAAAATCTGAGTTTGGGATCAACAGTCGTAATCGTGACCGGTGGATTGTCCTTCACGAACGCTTGGTCAATCCGTCAGTTCTTTGTGGACACAGACCGTGATGGATCCGCGTCGTGTATTATCCCTGCCATGGACGGGAGCGGGATGAGCTTGACTCTAGCTCTTTGTCTTTGTGGTTTTTTACCTTTCTGAACCAGGGCTCAATATTACGTTATGGTCATGTCATACATCATCACCTCTAGCAGCGGCAAGTAAATGAGCTCAATAAGAAAGCCATGTATCCGACTCGTAATTTAAGTGTGCCTGACAAAAATGTTAATCAGAAATAGACATTAGATAAAAGTACGAATTACAAAATATTGTCATTTCGTGAATTGCTAGAGAAAGTGTCAAATATTTGAGACTGTTGGTTTGGCAGGTAACTTCTAATGAATTATCGATGTTTAGTCTTTGGTTAGTGGTCCTGTCCATCACGGCTATTTTAAAGCGTAATTTGTAAATTCTTGAACATTACTAATGAAATTCGCAAAGTGACAACTTAAGCTAATTTAAGCTTACGTTATTCTTCAAGTTCATATTGCAAAAAAAATAAAAAAATAAAAAAATAAATTAAAAAAACAATTGGAGTGAATTCATCAACTTATCCAAGTTTTCCTTTCACTTATTCTATATATCAATCCCCATGCACCCCTTCATCATCTAATCACACTTAAAAGATGATGGATTGGGGGCCGGTTTTGGTGACGGTATTGCTATTTGCATTGTTATCTCCAGGGTTGTTGTTTCAGATGCCAAGACGTCGTGGTTGTGTTGATTTTTGCTATTTTGATTCATACAATGTTCTATTTAGCGTTCATATGCCTATTTAGCTTTGCCATTCAAGTGCATGTTTGGATTGGCTAAACACGCTCACCATCTTCTGCCTAAGGTTCGTGGTGTATACATTTATAGTTATATACTAATACTCGGATAATATGATTTCAATATGTTACTCGTATCTTGAAACCAATGTAATTTTTGCTTATATATGTAAACGAATGTAATGTTTGATCTTGTGGGTTGCGGCTTTATTATGTTTCATACTCATATCAGTATGATAGGATCATGCACGAGATATATATAGAACAACATATAGAAATATACACCTAATTGAATAAAATTTGCTGATAAGTTAATCCCGTGTCACCTGAATTTCTGTTCAACCATTGACGTTACATTGTATTCGTTTGCTGACGAAAGTAACTGAGGGTCTGCTTCATCCTGGGGTTGTTGCGTCATAGGCTTGCAGTGAAAAGAGCACGTAAACACCTTTTAAGGATAGGAAAACTCTTCCCGTGCAGAATATTTTTATAGGGTTGTTTGGGTTCTACCAGAATGACTTCAAGATGATTTTGCAACTTCCATTTCGGTTCTATTTTGGATGAGGAGATTTGTCATTGATGTTCAGCTCTATATTGGTATTATTGTTTAATCTAGTATGACCGTACGAGACTTACTTGATTCTCTGTTCTCGTATATATGTTGCTTCAAAGCACAAGATGGTGCATTTATTGATAATAGTTGGATATATTGTAACACCAAACATGTAACAGAACTCAACAAATCTATTGTAATTTGTCACCATCCCTTTCCTTGTACTATGCTTTTGACGAAACTTCTGAAAAATCGTGCCAACCAAACTTGCCCCCCATGGATTCTTGCACACTGTAACTGTCAATCATCATTGGCGACGAGTCTCGTTTGTTTAAGGCATTCCAACTCGGTGCTGAATGATCACGACTATAAGTATACATACCTCCGGAAGACATATTCTCCATCGCCATATCACTAACAGATAGTGGTTGATGACCACTAACCATGTCTCCTACCTCATGGCTTGAATTTCCTTCGTGAATGAAATGTTGTGATCCAAACTCGACCCCTGTAAATTCTTGCACATTGTCGCTGTCAATCATTATTGGTGACGAGTCTCGTTTGTTTAAAGCATTCCAACTCGGTGCTGAATGGTCACTACTATAAGAATGTGCACCTCCTGAAGACATACTTTCCCTCGCCATATCACTATTCGATGGTGCTTGACCACTAACCATAACTCTTACGTCATGGCTTGAGTTCCCTTCGTGAATAAATTTTTGTGATCCAGTCTCCATAGCCAAATGGAATAGAGTATCAGACTGCAAGTCAAATGAATTATAGTTTTAGGTTCCAAAGTGTCTAAGAGTGTACCAACAACTGACATGAATTCCTTGTTCAATTATCAAAGTATTAGGCTCATGTATTTACAGCAAAAATCTACAAAAATAGTTTATAAAAATATAGAGCACACACACACATAACGAACCTCACTTGCTGCAGTAGTATAAATCTTCTGGTTATCCAGCACAGCTATTTTCCCGAGTTCGTGTTGTAGGCTCTCATGTCCAGAGAAGGGATATGTTGGTATCCTATTATACGTATGTAGCATTAACATCCATTAGTAAAATAAAATAGGTATTTGTTAGACTTGTTTAACTAAATGAAGAAGCAACATCTGGATTATCTCCTTAGGATTTAACCCTTTCCAGCAAACACACATAACACGTACCCTTCTGAAGGTTGAGAAACACTATCTCTCGCCATATCACCAATAGATGGTGCTTGACTTCTAGCGCCTCCTACCGCAAAGCTTAATTTCCAATCATGAATATCTTGTCTATGATTGAGTCGACTGGCTGCGCGTAGGAATTTCAAAGTTTCCATCCTATGCCAGATTAACACGCCTTGTTAGTCAAATATTGTAGGTATTTGGCAGACTAGTTCAACTAAATGCAGAAGAAACATCTTGATTAACTCCTTGGGAGTTAACCCTTTCCAGCAAACACATAACATATACCTTTTTGAAGCTTTAGAAACATTATTACTCGCTATATCACAAATAGATGATGCTGGACGACCAACGCCTGCTACCGCAAGATTTAAGTTCACATCATGAACACCTTGCGCATGATTGAGTTGACTGAGTGCATTTAGGAATTTTAAAGTTTCCATCCTATGCAAGATTAACATTTTAGTCAAATGATATAAGTATTTCGTATACTAGTTTAGCTAATTGTATAACTCAATGAGGAAGCAACATCCGGAATATATAACTCCTTGGGATTTAACCCTTTCCAACAAACACGTACCCTCTTGAATGTAGAGAAACATTATCACTCCCCATATCACCAATAGACGGTTCTTGACCACGAACGCCTCTTGCCGCAAGGATTAAGTTCCGATCATAAATGCTTTGTCCACAATTGAGTTGAATGAGTGCAAGTAGGTATTTTGAAATTCCATTCCTGTGCAATATTAACATGCATGCGTTAGTAAAATAATATCGGTAATTGCTAGACTAGTTTAACTGAATGATGAAGTAACATCTGGATTAACTCCCTCACATTTGAACCTTTCAAGCAAACACAGAATACGTACCCTCCTGAAGGTTGAGAAACACTATCACTCGCCATATCACCAATAGATGGTTCTTGACCTCCATCGCAACTTACCGCAAGGCTTAAGTTACAATCAACCCCTATTTAAAACAAAAATGTGAAATCTATAAAAGTTGCGTGTCCACTAATCTGAAAATAGAATTACATTTGACAAACAATAATTCAAATCAAAATATCCACAATTTTATATTTGCCCGTGTGAATTCTCCTACTATGTAATATTAAAATTGTGGACCTCTTGATTCAAACAGGCTAGATTCAGGTAATATTACGCATTATTAGGATAATGAATCTGCTCCAACTTCCTCATGGCCCAGACTCCCCGACAGGTTAGTCTTTTCCTTTGTGTTCATTGGCTTCATGATTAAGTCTAATTAGGGGGTGTTTGTGATTGACTCTCTTAGAACGCTTATCGACTTTATAAACTATTCGGTGAGTATCTACAGTGTACTTATATATGAGTGATTGTTTACTCTAAAAAGTAGGTAAGGAGTTCAAAGTTTTAGGGGCTGTTTGTTTCGGCTTATGAAACCTCATCCCATTTCGGCTTTTATTTCATAAGCTCAAAATTTTCAGCTTATATATTCAGACTTGTAGGCTTATATATATTTATTATGATATATTAAACATATATAAGCCCATAATTATCAAAATAAGCCATACATTTGGAGCCTATGAAATATAAGTGGTTGCCCGCAAGTCTTAAGCCGAAAAATTAGAGCTTATTGAAATTTAAGCCGGAATGGGCTATGTTTCATAAGCCGAAAAAACACCCCTTCTTAACACACATAAGTACATATCATAATTTGCGGTTAAAAAATAACACAAGCCATTGGGAACTAAATCTCATGGAAAAAGAAATCTAAACATGGTAAAAACCAACTCAAACACTAAAAGGTAAATTCGTAACCTCTACGACCTAAGGAGTTCTTTCCCTATACGGCGTAATTACTGAGCTTATTCGAGAGCTCTATTGTGTAGGGAAAGACATGTCTTTCGGCCGTAGAGAAAACTAAGACAAAGCATAATTAAAGTCATAGCTTCTACAGAAGGTAATTTCTTTACGCCGTAGTTGCTTCTTTGATAGTGTTGCATGTAGTCTAGAGAACATACAAAGTGAGCAAGATTACGAGGGAAACATGTTTATACAGTTTTGAATATTGAATCAGAAAGAAAGAAGGTGAGTTGGCTGATTAGGGAAGACTATGAACAGTGGTATGTTCATACCACTGGTATCTAATGTATTTTTTATTTGTATTATAGTCATAGTGGATTTGAGTTGCTTTTACTTTAGTAAAAAATAAAACACTACGACTGTCTATGCTGTCTCAGATTCGTTGAACTTTATTAGTAAAAGATAAAACACTACTCCCTGTATGATGGCTTATGATCTTATTAGGTTACTTATATAAGCCTAAAATGAGTGTTTTGTTAAACTTATATGAATAAGCTTATATAGAAATGCTTTGACAAGCTCAAATTTTGTGTCTTATATAAGAAAAAGTGAACTTATATTATAATATTGTATAAAAAAACTTTTATAACATTATCTAATAACTACACCGTTTAATGTTTAGGGGGTTCGAGCCCTGTAAGTGCACTTTTCTGATCCACGCCAACCTCCTGAAAAGGGAGGGCTTTACCTGTGTCTGTGTAGTGGTGGGCTCAAACCCCGTGGATTAGTCGGCCAATGAATCGGAAATCACGGTCACCAAAAAAAAAATTTTTTAAAAATGTTTATGTACATTTTTATCGTATCATTTTACCTCATAAATTATAATAAGCTAACTCAAATATTTATCAATGGCGTATGATGAGCCCATGATTTATAAGCCATAAAACGTAAACAAAAGCTCAATTTATAAGCTTAATCAAACACTTTTGTAGTCAGTAAAAACCATTTTCCATTTTCAACACCAAGACGTGTCCATGTTTTTACAGGCAATACAGAAATGTAATCTGAGGATCAACGCTACTTACACTTATAATGAATATGAAAGAAAGAAAAGAAAACCATGAACAAATACTCATCTTAAAGCTATATGGAAGAAAGTCGATACTAACGAATGGCTATCATCAGTATATATAACTGAAGAAAAAAAGAGAATCGAACCTGACGACATCGGCATACGTAAATACTACACTTTCAAGCTCTGCAACACTAAACGAAAGAAGAAGATTGCTAGTTTTAAATATGCAAACGAACTACATATACCGTGTATTGACTGAGGCACGTGGGTGGGAAGATCGGTCAAACGCGTCTCGTGGTAGTGAGAAACACTCACGAATTTTCTACTCATATATGTAAATTCAACTTTGAATCTAGTGGACGAACATAAAATAGTACTGAGCTTTATCATTTTTTTTATAAAATTGTTAGTTATATATTAAAAGTTTAATGACAAATTTATTTTATTATGTAGTTTAATGTAATGTGAAAGTTTTATTTGTAAGTTGGTAACTTAAAGTGACGATAATGTAGATACGCATTAAACTTGTATTGTACTATGGGTAGGGGTGAGCATGGTTCAGTTTGGTTCGGTTTTTGTATAAAATCGAAACCGAACCAACAAATTTCGGTTTCTGATTTTTAGGAACCATTCGGTTTCGGTTTCGTGTCGATTTGGTTTTTCGGTTTTCGATTTATTTTCGGTTTGGTTTTCCGGTTTTTTGGGTTTTTATATGATTTATCGAGCTTCGCTTTTACAAGTCGATTTTGAATATACCATATACCGACACATTAAAAGCTTTAAATAAACAATAACAACAAGAAACACAACATTAACAATAAGGAAAAAATATCATATAAAATCCTAAAAAAATCATTTATGTGTATAAATCAATACAATAGCAACGATAAAAACCTAATTAAAAAAACAATCTAGAAGAAAACGTATTCTTTAGTCATGTTCAATAAGCATATGAAACAATGATTAGTTATTAAACATGATAGAATTAATCTAGCGTAGCATATTTATCGTCCATTAGCTTCGACATGGACTTATATATATATATATTCTCATGTTTATAGAGATCGGTTCGGTTTATATCTGTTTTCTTTAATACTAAAACCAAACCGAACCAAAAGCTTCGGTTTTTTCAAAATGTAAAAACCGAACCATCGGTTTTTCAATCGGTTTCGGTTTTTTAGGTTTCGGTTCTTCGGTATTTTTCGGTTTAGGTTCGGGTTTTCGGTTTCTTGCACACCCCTAGGTTGGAGATACTTTTATCCTCTTAATGACAAATTGATTCGTTTTATATTGATAAAGAGCTTTTTTTAAAATAGAACTTGTGTAAATAAGGAATCAAAATCCTCTCAAGTTGAATACAATTTGATAGGTCATGTTTGGTTAATAAGAATTAAAATAAATGTATAAAAGTTTTTTTTAATGAAACTCAGGGGGGTCATTTATATTTATATTCATTGTAATTGGCTAACTTTACCTATCAAGTTAACTCTAAATTAAAAAGGATCCTCCCAAAATAAGACTTAATAATAAGTGATAATTTTCTTAAAAGTAGCTTGACTCTTACATCTTAGGTGTTGAACAAGAGATTGTTCCTACACTTTGTACTAATAAATTAATTGATGACTATTACTTCAAAACACAAACGCGTGTTAAAATTAAAAAAAGATAATGTACTACTACTTGTTTTTTCTTTAATTACTTATTTATCATTAACATGAGGTTTGTGTTTTGATATATTGAATATTTTTTGTTATTTGCATGTTAGTTCATGAGACACAAGATTTGGGTCGAGTGCTAACCGCTAAGTTACAAATCGCAATTGAAACTCTAACTAGATTAAAGTTTTGTCAATATAAGCTATTAAATACTAGATTAAAGCTATTAAATACTAACGTGGTTTTTAATTTTTCCGACTTTATTAATATGGTGGCAAAAATACCAATATTCACCAACCAAATTTACTGGTTACCGACTAAAATTACCAACATCACTTGCTAGTACCGGTTACGAGTGCATTTTTGTCTTTTCATATATTTATTAAATTTTTGTCTTCTATATTTTTATTTGTTTCCTTCCAAGTATTATCATATTAACATTATACCAAAATAAATACTCATCTTCATCTTTTTTATCCATCCATGCACTCAAGCCCACAACGGTTATCAACACAATAGAATCTAATTCTACAAACACATACCCCCAACCACTATCAGGTCTAGCAATAATCATCAACACTAATTCTTAGATGTTGTCTATAGTTTATGAAACTCATTTGTCTTTCATCTAATACTCCGTAGTTCACAAATAAACCTTTATGTAGTACTTCTACCAAACACCATTTGAACTAATTAATTTCAACATTCATAAATTTAATACACCAGAATCCATCCCATTAATCTAGTTGCGTGAGGTGAAGACAACGACAGCCAACATTAACCGCGACAATAGATCTAGGTGAAGACGACGACGGCTGACATTAACTGCAACACCAGAATCCATCGCATTAACCCATTGATTGAGTTTTCAGTTAAGGTCGGGTATTGGTCTTTAGAACATTTGTGTTTCACAAAATCACAGTACATGTATTAAAGTATTTGACCTAATCAGATACCTCTTTACAACTTGAGGGGCTTATTGTGTAACATTCTTTTCTTGCAGTTATGTTTTGGACTTAGCTTGATGGACTCTAATGAGGTGGAGGGCTTAAGCTGGCTTTTGTGAAAGATGTGGCCTTGGATGTTTATTAGAGACAAACGTCTCTTTGACGCTTTGACCATTCGTCTCTTGGGATAAGTATGGGACGTTCCCATTCTTGTCATTTTCATCTGGGTTTTATGTGTGTGTTTCTTTCATCTAAATACTCTCTCAAAATATGTAACCCAGATCATGTTTATTCATTTTAGTTCTTGTTTTTGTAAGACTATTATCATTTAGATAATAGGGTCACACCAGTGTAGCTGTGGTGACCTTTTTAATCTTTTGATTCGTACTCGTTTTGATTAATAGAAGTGTTTGATTCAGTGTTCAAATCTTCTTCTTTGCCCTTATCTATTATTTCTTCAACATGTAATTTTTTTTTTTGAACATTCACAGTACATGTATTGAAGGTAATATATTTGGGAATTCATGAAAGAGATGTATGAATTTAATTTGGTTCATTCAAATCAAAAATGGTTTTTAGGTGTGGTTTTAAAATTTAAGCATGTTTTATGCTTTACTCTCTCTTATCAAAGAGAACAATGGAAGTGAGAAGGGTGTGCAGGCCAATATGGCAGGTACTTACCTAAATTCCAGTAAAGCCTTCAATGAAAACTTTAGTAACTTTTTTTGTTCTAATATTCATTCTAAAGTTACTCAACATGGGAAAGTGGTTGACTCTGGGGCTAACCAACATATGACTAATGATGAAAAAGAACTAGACAATGTTTTTGATATTTCTCACTTAAAAATTAAAGTCAGTCATCCTAATGGGACTGAAGCTTTCATATCTAAGATTGGAAATCTGAAATTGGGAAATGGTCTTGTCTTGTTTGATGTGTTGGTTATTCCTGAGTATTGTGTTACTTTGATATCTGTGCATAAATTAGCCAAGTATAACAAGATTTTTGTGGTTTTTGATGAAAATAAATGCCTTTTTTTGAATCAGGATTTGAATCTGAAAAACATTCTAGGGATTTGTAATCAATGTGGTGGTTTATACTACTTAGATACTAAAGGTACTAAGTGTAATGCTAGTCAAACTGTCCCTATTTGTTCTCTATCTTATTATGATTGGCATTGTAGACTTGGCCATCCTGGTGACCCTGCTTTAGATATCTTAAAAGCCACTTTAAAACTTGATAAACATGATAAGTATGACTATTGTGAAGTTTGTCAAAGGGCTAAACAATCCAGAAAGCCCTTTCCTTTAAGTGACCATAAGACTAAGTACTTGGGGGACATTGTTCATCTTGATTTATGGGGTCCTTATAAGGTGACATGTCACACTGGCCATAGATATTTTTTGACTATTGTGGATGATTTTACCAGAGCTGTTTGGGTATATCTCATTAAGTCCAAGGATGAAGTTGTTACTTTTTTAGATATTTTTCCTAAAATGATTAAAAATCAGTTTAAAAGAAATATTAAAGTCTTTAGAAGTGACAATGGTACTGAATTTGTTAACCAAACTTTTAATAAGTTTTGTAACAACAATGGCATCCTACATCAGACTTCATGTGCTTATACCCTATAGCAAAATGGGGTGGCTGAAAGGAAACATAGACACCTATTGAATGTGGCTAGGTGTCTTATGTTTCAGGGGGGAATTCCTTTGAAATTTTGGTCTGAATGCATTCTAACTGCTACTTTTCTCATTAACAGATTACCCTCTTCTGTGTTAAATGGAAAGTCCCCTTATGAAATGATTTACAATACTTGTCCTAATCTCTCTCTTATCAGAATGTTTGGCTGTTTATGTTTTGCTACTATCTTGAATAGTCATGATAAATTGTCTAATAGGTCTGAAAAATGTGTTATGATGGGTTATTCTAATTCTCAGAAGGGTTACAGGCTTTTTAGTCTTGATAGGAATCAGTTTATTGTCTCTAGAGATGTGAGTTTTTTTAGTCTATATTTCCTTTTAAGGATTCTTTCTCAAAAAACAAGCATAATGAGTCTAATGTCCTTAGTCTTGGTCAAGATAAAAATTTGCTAAAATTTTTTTATTTAGATAACCCTGAGCTACCTAATGATGATGAGAGAGTAACAAGTAGCCATAATAGTGACCATGAGTCACAAAGTGAGGGTAGCCACTCTCCCAACCTTGGGAACAATATGGACACTGTTGATTCTCCAAATATTGGAGATGATGCTCATAACAGTGAGAATATTGAAGCTAGGTTGGAAGAGGAGGTAGCAACACTTGATGAAAATAATGAGTCTCAAGGTCACTTGAACCATATTCCAAGTGCTCCTACTCAGGGTGTTAGAAGGTCTACCAGACCTTCTGTTTTTCCAAAAAACTACAATGATTTTGTTGTTAACTCCAAGGTTAAATATGGTCTTGAAAAATTTGTAGGGTATTCTAGACTTAATCATGAAAACTTCTGTTTTGTCACCCAACTTAACAAAAACAGTGAGCCATATAATTTTTTTGAAGCTTCTCAAAACCCTTATTGGGTTGATGCTATGAACTCTGAGCTTGCTGTCCTTCTTGAGAATGACACATGGGATATTGTTGAATTACCAAAGGGTAGGAAGGCCTTAGGTAGTAAGTGGGTTTGGAAACTTAAGTTTAAGTCTAGTGGTGAAATAGAAAGATACAAGGCTAGGGTTGTTTCCCAAGGCTTTGGTCAAAAGGAAGGTATTGACTTTGATGAAACTTTTGCCCCTGTTGTCAAGATGGTTACTGTTAGATGTTTGCTTAATATTGCTATTGTGAATTCCTGACCTGTTTTCCAACTTGACATTAATAATGCTTTCCTTTATGGTGATCTTGATGAAACTGTTTACATGAAACCACCACAAGGATATCTTTGTGGTGGTGACAACATGGTTTGTAGACTTAAGAAGTCATTGTATGGGCTTAAACAGGCTCCCAGGCAATGGAATGCTAAGCTTACAGCTGTGTTAAGTGAAAATGGTTTTGTTCAAAGTAAATCTGATTATTCTTTGTACACTAAGTCTCTTGGTAATATTTTTCTTGCCTTGCTTGTGTATGTTGATGATATCATTATTACTGGAAACAATGTTGGTGAGATTGAAAAGTTTAAGATGTTTCTGAAAACTAAGTTTATGATTAAGGACTTAGGCAAGTTGAAATACTTCTTGGGTATTGAGGTCATTGATACTAATGGTGGCATTTGCTTGAATCAAAGGAAGTATGTTTTGGACCTTCTTTCCGAGTATGGTATGTTGGCTTGCAAACCTGCTAGCACTCCTTTGGTTACTAAACTTGTTATTTCTAATGAGGCAACCATTGATGACCCCTTACTTGATAATATTGTTGACTTTCAAAAGCTGATGGGTAAGCTTATTTACTTAACCAATACCAGGCCTGACATATCCTATGCAGTTCACTGCTTGAGTCAATTTATGCACTCTCCTTTGAGATCTCATCTCAAAACAGCCTTCAAGATATTAAGATATCTTAAAGGTTCTCTAGGTTTGGGCATTCACATTAAGAAGACTTCTGGTATGTTTCTAAATGCTTATTTTGATGCTGATTGGGCTAAGTGTGTTGTTACTAGGAGATCTGTTACTGGTTATTGTGTTTTTGTTAATAACAATCTTGTTTCCTGGAAGAGTAAAAAGCAAAACACTCTCTCCAAATCCTCTACTGAAGCAGAGTATAAAGCTCTTGCTTCAGTAACCAGTGAAGTCATCTGGATTTTAAAGATTTTAAAAGACTTAAAATGTGAAAATCTTTTGCCTGTTACTTTGTACTGTGACAGCAACTCAGCTATTAAGATAGCTGCTAATCCAGTTTTTCATGAAAGAACTAAACACTTAGAAATTGACTTACACTTTGTAAGGGAGAAAATTTTTAGTGGTGTTGTTAAGACTTGTAAGGTGGATTCTGCTAATCAAATAGCAGACATCCTCACAAAGGGACTGGATACATTGCAACACAATGTCCTTGTTGAAAAACTTGGCATGCTTAATATATATGAGGTATCTGATTAAGGGGGGATATTAAAGTATTTGACCTAATCAGATACCTCTTTACAACTTGAGGGGCTTATTGTGTAACATTCTTTTCTTGCAGTTATGTTTTGGACTTAGCTTGATGGACTCTAATGAGGTGGAGGGCTTAAGCTGGCTTTTGTGAAAGATGTGGCCTTGGATGTTTATTAGAGACAAACGTCTCTTTGACGCTTTGACCATTCGTCTCTTGGGATAAGTATGGGACGCTCCCATTCTTGTCATTTTCATCTGGGTTTTATGTGTGTGTTTCTTTCATCTAAATACTCTCTCAAAATATGTAACCCAGATCATGTTTATTCATTTTAGTTCTTGTTTTTGTAAGACTATTATCATTTAGATAATAGGGTCACACCAGTGTAGCTGTGGTGACCTTTTTAATCTTTTGATTCGTACTCGTTTTGATTAATAGAAGTGTTTGATTCAGTGTTCAAATCTTCTTCTTTGCCCTTATCTATTATTTCTTCAACATGTAATTTTTTTTTTTGAACATTCACAGTACATGTATTGAAGGTAATATATTTGGGAATTCATGAAAGAGATGTATGAATTTAATTTGGTTCATTCAAATCAAAAATGGTTTTTAGGTGTGGTTTTAAATTTAAGAATAAAAATGTGTTTTTATCCAGATGTAAGATAAAAGAATGATGAAATGAAAAAGATAAAAGTGGCTAGTGTATAATGTAAAATACGAAAGACGAAATTATCCTTTCAATAAAACTGACCAGAGGATGAAGATTGCAAAGTTTTACAAAATCTCGTTACGATAAAGGATTAACGTTGCAATAATAAAACAAACGATCGTTAATTTAACCGGTGTCACGTAAGACTAGCAGGTGATGTTGGTAATATTAGTCGGTAACCCGCATGTTTGGTTGGTGATATTAGTATTTTTGCCACCATATTGATAAAGTCGAGAAAAATTGAAAACCACGTTGGTATTTATTAACTTTAAGCCTAGTTTATAACACGTGTTTGTTTAATTTATAAGCATTTGACTCTTTGTTTAATTTTTCAGATTTTCATGACTTCATACATTGGTTCGAATTATATAGTTTTCATTTTAAAATATCATGTCAGCCACCTCAACTTTAAATCCTGTATAAGAATTACATTACTATTTTATTGCTTATATAACCAAAGTAATGCAAACAACTAATAATCTCATACAAAGTTGGGTCAAAAGATTCAAACGATGATACGAAGCTTACTTAGACGATAGAATGCAAGTTTACACAAACCAAATATATGACAAATTTTGAAAATCAATTATCAGATTTCATCATCCTTCCCAGAGATAATATACTTGTTCCAATCATTCTCATCCCACGCGAGTTCTTGCATACTGTCACTTCCAATCATCATCGGTGATGACTGATGAGTCTCGTTCATTTAGAGCATTATTGCAAGTCGGCGCTGAGCCATCACGACTATAAGAATGCGTACCTTGCGAAGACATATCATCTCTAGCCATATCACCAATAGATGGTGCTTGATGACCACTAATATGTCCTACCTCATGGCTTAAGTTCCCACTGTGAGCTCTCTGTATTTTTTGGGAAGACATATCATCTATCACAAGTTTTAGTTTCTTCACAAGACTTACTATGATTGTATCTTCATTAGTCGTCGAACTGCTTCTCCCTTTCAAAGTCGAAATCCATTGGTTCTCAATCTCGTCATCCGAAGATTTCGTCTTGTCCTCCTCATGCGTAAATGACCAATAAAGTGAAAACCACCTTGACCTACATGACTGACCCGATGTCGTGATTCTCGAAAAGATTATCCAACATCTGGTCCTCTTCAGGACCCCGTGTGAAAGTTTATGGACTTTAAAATCGATAGTCGTGTGATAGGATCGAACTCGAGATCACGGGATTGCACACATTACGTGAAGAGTTAATTTATTTATTAAATATATTTATTATATTTATTAAATCAAACTGTAGCTAACGATCGTTAAGTAATTAAAAGTTAAGTATTAAACGGTCGTTATAGAAGGTTAAAGAAGCTAAAAGAAGGAGTCGGAAAAGTTCCGGAAACCTCTTTTGGAGGTGTAATATCTGGCCTAAATAGAGGAGACAAGAGAGAAGGGAAAAGATTTTGTTGCTTTATCTTGTTTAAACTTGGAAGAGAAGTTTTCCAAGGTGTATATAAACAAACCTAAAGCCTCATAATTTTTCACTCCATTCTCTCTTTTCTTAGCTCCTAACCGCCGGCCAAACACACCCTTATTAGGGTTCTTCTTTGATTTTCTATAAGCTATTTTAGATCTAGTCCTAGCCCCTCTCTAGGGTTGTTGGGTAGATCTTCCATAGACTTGGAAGGCTCGGTTCTGTTCGTGCTAGACTCACGATTAGCTCATCGTATCACGTGTGTACAAGATCGTGGTGTGATCTTATTTTAGATTACATCCTGGTGGTGTTCTTGATCTATTTTTACCGGTGATCGTTCTGCTAAGGAAAAGGTATGTAACCCTAGCCTTGATTAATTATAATTGTGTTATTTAAAGATCTTGTTAATCTGCTTCCGCTGTATGCTCTTTGATCTATGTTAGGGTTTTTATAATTGTTATGATGATCTTAAACCTTCAGTGGCATCGAGAGCCGTTTTAACATGATTATAATTATCAAGATCTAAAGTTTTTTTAACTAATAATGATTTGTGTTAAAAATTACATGTTGTTTTTTAGGTTTTATGAAAAATTAGGGTTTTGTTTTTTATTATTATTAAAATCGACTTATGTCGAATTTTTTATAAAAAAAAATTTTTTGTAACCCCTAAAATTACATGGTAATTGACTTTAGATGTTTTGCATGAATTAATTGTTATGTCATGTGTGGTTACGATCCGTAGTTTTTTAATTGTTAAAGAGAATGTGGGAGATCCGTAATAAACATGCATGTTTCTTACGGATCATATAATTTTGATTGCTATTTGCTTTATTTGATTCAAAGTTTTAAAATTAGGGAAGACTTTTTATGTTTATAAAAACCCTAGATTTGATGTTCTTTGAATAAATTGGTTTGCATGTGGCTATTTGATTTAGTTTTTTTTGTACTACTTGTTTTCATACGTTTTTTTTATTGTATGTTGTAAACAAGGGTAATTTTTTCCAAGAAAAAATAATATGGACTAAATCCTATCAAAATTAATGAATTGTTTTGAGATCTAAATTACATATGATTTGTGTTGATTAGAATTGCAATAGCAACTTAACGGCCTACTCAATTTTGACAAACTATAAAGTGGGTATAACGCACCGCTGGTCAAGTACCCGGTTAAGGAAGGAGGTGCTATGCTTTTACGCTGACCAAATTCCCGGCTCGCCTGTGCGTCAAAATTGGAATTACCTACGGTTGTTATTGGTATAATTCTTTAAGGTTGTTTGGTTTAACCAATACCTCAACTTGCAAATATATGATGAACTTTTAGTCTCACCAAAAAGTTTACTAAACGTTTTATTAAACTTATGCTATGGAGATGTATGCATGCTTCTCCATACATGATTTTGACACCAAAATCTATACCCTAAAAATTTAAGTCATATGCCCTCTAATTGACGAACACTTGAAGTTACAATTGTCGTCATATAAGATATCGGACGATGTTGTAATGGAGAGAAAACTTCATGACTGAATAAGATTGCACATGAAGGTTTTACGTTCTTTATATTAGTCGACTTAATTGAGTTACTCAGTGAGAACTGGAAACTTAAGGCATAAAGAAGGGATAAAACATGTTTACAATGCAAAAGTTTTTGGCAATGTAAATCCCTGACATATCTAGAAATTGCAATATGATTTGGCAATTATTGTTCGACAAGTTACTATGTTGAATACATTTGTCACTAGCAGATCAACTGATGTGATAAATCTATGTCAATATGGATTCTAGTTTTTCAAGGAAATACTATGGTTTTATTACCGGGATAATTTTATTTTCTTGAATTTTATTATCAAAAATACTAATGTTTGAACTTATTTCTGTAGAAATGGCTCAACCCGAAAACAATCTGACAATAAGCTCGGCGTTCAAAGCATTTTTTGAACGGCCTGAACTTACTGGCCCTAATTTCAATGATTGGTACCGCTCACTAAGAATTGTTCTGAGAGCAGCGGGTACCATCAATATCTTGGAAACTCCTTTTCCGGAGGATCTTGCTGAAGGAGCAACTGATGCGGAAAGGCTTCAACACGCTGCTAACGTTAAGAAGCACCATGAGGTGGCTGCTGTAATGTTAGGGAGAATGGCTCCATCACTTCAAAGGAAGTATGAGCTATTTCATCCTAAGCAGATGCTTGATGAACTCAAGGCAGTGTATGAAACGCCACAAGCTGTAGAGATCTATGATCTGGTTGATGCTCTACATAGTTGCAAGCAAGCTCCTGGAAAGTCCGTAAGTGCACATTACATGGAGATGAGGGGTTATATGGAACAACTCATCGCACTAGGACAACCCTTCGATCATAATATGGCTATTAACTTGATCAATAGGTCCCTTAATAAGGACTTCGGTGATTTCGTTCGTAACTATAATATGCATTGCACGGGGAAGACAGTTAATGATTTGCATGCAATGCTCATTGACTTTGAAAAGGGTTTGAAAGATAAGGCACCCACTGCTACTCCTCAAGTACTTTATGTACAAAAGGGTAGAGTGTCGAAACCAAAACCGCAAGGGAATAAGAAGCAGAAAGGCAAAGGCAAGGTTGATAAGAGCAAGCAAGTTGCGACTACATCAAAACCGAAGCATAACTTTGCTAAGAAATCTCTGAAAGATGAGACTTGTCACCACTGCAAGATGACTGGACACTGGAAGAGGAATTGCTCTCTCTATCTCCATGAAATGGCAGAACATAAGAAGAAGGCTGAGCAAGTTGCTGCAGCACCATCTTCAGGTAACTTATTTATGATAGAGTTATTTAATCTTTCATACAAATCAAACTCCTGGGTATATGATACGGGATGTGGTATTAATATTTGTAATACCCTGCAGGGATTTGAGTTGAAGAGGAGACTTACCTATGGGGAACAATTTCTGCAAGTGGGCAATGGCGCACAAGCAGCAGTTGAAGCTATAGGAATATTTAAATTAGTTTTACCTTCGGGTTTAGTACTGTCTTTAAATAATTGTCATTATGCACCTACAATTGTTAGGGGTGTTATTTCCTTTTCTAGTATGTTGGATCTTGGATTTACTCACACGATTGATAATAATAGAATTTCTGTTTTCAAAGATGGTTTATTCTATTTTGATGCAATTTCTGTGAATGGTGTTTTTGAAATTAACATGCATGATATAAATCCCAAGAGGAAAAATAAATCTGTTTTTAGCATGAATAAGAAGAGTAAGTTAGACAAGAACTCTTCTTATCTTTGGCATTGTAGACTTGCCCACATTGGGAAGACTCGCATACAAAAGCTTCAACGTGATGGGCTTTTGGAAAGTATCAATGATGAATCATTTGATAAATGTGAATCTTGTATCTCTGGGAAGATGACCAAGAAACCTTTTAATAGCAATATTGAAAGGGCTACTGAACTACTTGGTTTGATACATACTGATGTGTGTGGACCACTTAGACATGTGTCAAGGAAAGGTGCTAGCTACTTCTTGACGTTTACGGATGATTATAGCCGTTATGGTTATGTTTATTTACTTAAGCATAAACATGAGGTATTTGAAACATTCAAAACGTTTAAAGCCGAAGTAGAGTTACAACTGGGAAAGAAGATTAAAGCTCTTCGTTCTGACCGTGGTGGTGAATATTTAAGTCAAGAGTTTAAAGATTATTTAAGTGAAAATGGAATTGTTCAGAAACTTACTTCTCCGTATACTCCACAACAAAATGGTGTATCTGAAAGGAGAAATCGTACATTATTGGATATGGTACGATCTATGTTTAATCTTACAACTTTACCATTATCTTTTTGGGATTATGCTCTTGAAACTGCTGTTCGTATTCTGAATATGGTTCCCACAAAGATGGTTGATAAGACACCATATGAACTATGGCATGGCAAGAAGCCATATTTGTCTTATTTGAAAGTCTGGGGTTGTGAGGCGTATGTGAAACGTGACTCTGGAGATAAACTCCAACAACGCTCAGTAAAATGTATCTTTGTAGGTTACCCTAAGGAAACTATGGGTTACTACTTTTATTATCCGGCTGAGAACAAGATAGTTGTGGCTCGGTATGGAGACTTCCTTGAAAATGATCTTGTAAATCAAGAATTCAGTGGGAGAAATTATGATCTTGAAGAAATTCAAGAAGATACATTGCCTTCTGAAAATACTAGCGATGAAATTCCTGTAGAACCAGAAAGTCTGAGTGTTCCACCGGAATTAATTCCTCCACGTAGGTCTCAAAGGACTATACGTGCGCCGGACAAACTATGTCTATACATAGAGGATGATGAGGAGGAAGTAGGGGATCTTGGTGAACCTGCTAACTATCGATCCGCAATGTCTGATCCAGAAAAGTCAAAATGGATGGTTGCAATGAATGAGGAAATGAAATCCATGGAAATCAATGATGTTTGGATTCTTGTGGACGCACCTAAAAATGCTAAAGTAGTGAAAAATAGGTGGATCTATAAGAAGAAAACTGACATGGATGGTGATGTACAATCCTACAAAGCACGTTTAGTGGCTAAAGGTTTTACTCAAACTTTTGGCATAGACTACGAGGAGACGTTTTCTCCTGTAGCAGACTTACGAGCTATTAGGATTCTCATAGCTATAGCAGCATACTATGACTATGAGATATGGCAAATGGATGTTAAAACTGCCTTCTTGAACGGTCGCTTAGATGAAGACATCTATATGCAACAACCGGAAGGGTATGTTGATCCTAAATTTCCAAAACGCGTGTGCAAACTTCAAAGGTCTATTTATGGTTTGAAGCAAGCATCACGTCAATGGAATAAGCGATTTGATGAAGAAATCAAAAAGTTTGGATTTATTCAAAATCGTGATGAGCCATGTGTATACCGCAAAGCTAGTGGGAGTAATGTAGTGTTCCTAATTCTATATGTCGATGACATATTGATCATGGGAAGTAACATTCCAAGACTTAAGGAAGTTAAGGATTATCTTGGTAAATGCTTCTCTATGAAAGATTTGGGAGATGCTGCATATATTCTGGGAATTAAGATCTATCGAGATAGGAGTAGACGGTTAATTGGTCTTAGCCAAGATGCTTATATTGATAAGATATTGAAGAAATATAACATGCATAACTCTAAGAAAGGTTTCTTACCGATGGAGGTTAAGCATGAGTTAAGTCATGAGAAATATGCATCATCACCTGAAGAGGTGGCTTACATGAAGAAGGTGCCTTATGCTTCGGCTGTAGGATCTATTATGTATGCTGTAAGATGCACAAGGCCCGATGTGGCGTTTGCTCAGAACTTGGTCAGTAGATACCAACAGAATCCAGGGAAGTCCCACTGGACTGCTGTTAAGCATATTTTGAAGTATTTGAGAAGTACGAAAGATATGTTTTTGGTATTCGGGGGTAAACCAGACATAGAATTGAATGTAACAGGATTCTGTGATGCGTCCTGGCAATGTGATAAAGACGATACGAAGTCTCAGACGGGTTACGTGTTTGTCATCAATGGAGGAGCAGTTGACTGGAAGAGCAGTAAGCAGAAAACCATTGCTATGCATGCGACTCAATCTGAGTACATGGCCGCTTCAGAAGCTGCAATGGAAGCTGTTTGGATTAGGAAGTTTATTGGAGATCTTGGAGTGATGCCTTCAATTAAAGAACCTATTGATATATATTGCGACAACTCTGCGGCAATAATATTCGCCAATGACCCTGGAGTCATGAAGGGCGCCAGACACTTTAAACGTAGATATCACTACGTTCGAGAACAAGTGGAAGCTCGAGAAATAAAATTAATAAAAGTTCACACAGATGATAACGTAGCTGATCCTTTTACTAAGGCTTTGTCTAGGCCAAAGGTAGTTAAGCATGCCAAGGTAATTGGGCTGCAACTAGCTAGCGAATTCATGCAATAAATCTGTTGATTAGTATTTGGATAAAGGATGTAAGACATTATTGAATTGATGAAATAAAGAATGGATTTCTTTTATTTGTCTGTTATTTGATTTTGTATCCTATTTTACATGTTTTAATCCATGAGCATTTCGATGTTTCTAAATGTCCGTTGTCGATTAATAATATGGGAGTATTATTAAATTAAGACAATTCAAAATAGTGACAGAGTATACTTGAAAGTATATTGGTCAATTTTGGATGATATTTGATGGATCAAATATTGGACTTATCCCAACTATGTTATTTTACTTTATGGATCTTTGTCATTAAGTAAATCATAAACAGTTATCCTTAGACCTGAGATGCCAGAAAACTGCATTGAATATAGTGCATTTCTGTAAGGTAACCTAACGCTAAACGTAACTGGTAGTCATAAGGGTTATTTTCAGAAGTGTTGTGAAGTTCATGTGGGAGCTGAAAGTTTATGGACTTTAAAATCGATAGTCGTGTGATAGGATCGAACTCGAGATCACGGGATTGCACACATTACGTGAAGAGTTAATTTATTTATTAAATATATTTATTATATTTATTAAATCAAACTGTAGCTAACGATCGTTAAGTAATTAAAAGTTAAGTATTAAACGGTCGTTATAGAAGGTTAAAGAAGCTAAAAGAAGGAGTCGGAAAAGTTCCGGAAACCTCTTTTGGAGGTGTAATATCCGGCCTAAATAGAGGAGACAAGAGAGAAGGGAAAAGATTTTGTTGCTTTATCTTGTTTAACCTTGGAAGAGAAGTTTTCCAAGGTGTATATAAACAAACCTAAAGCCTCATAATTTTTCACTCCATTCTCTCTTTTCTTAGCTCCTAACCGCCGGCCAAACACACCCTTATTAGGGTTCTTCTTTGATTTTCTATAAGCTATTTTAGATCTAGTCCTAGCCCCTCTCTAGGGTTGTTGGGTAGATCTTCCATAG
The DNA here is from genome assembly GCA_025667525.1 of Glebionis coronaria. Classification (NCBI taxonomy): domain Eukaryota; kingdom Viridiplantae; phylum Streptophyta; class Magnoliopsida; order Asterales; family Asteraceae; genus Glebionis; species Glebionis coronaria. Next base: position 609,084,319 of record CM046879.1, read on the forward strand.
ACTTGGAAGGCTCGGTTCTGTTCGTGCTAGACTCACGATTAGCTCATCGTATCACGTGTGTACAAGATCGTGGTGTGATCTTATTTTAGATTACATCCTGGTGGTGTTCTTGATCTATTTTTACCGGTGATCGTTCTGCTAAGGAAAAGGTATGTAACCCTAGCCTTGATTAATTATAATTGTGTTATTTAAAGATCTTGTTAATCTGCTTCCGCTGTATGCTCTTTGATCTATGTTAGGGTTTTTATAATTGTTATGATGATCTTAAACCATCACCGTGCTCCTTCTTCGATCTTATCCATGTCTTCCTTTTGATTATTATTCACTGTAAACATGAATAATTAGTAAGAAGAAGATGGTATGCGTGATATAATACAATGAAGCGGTAAGTATATAATGAACAGCTATAAATAAAACAAAAGAGGATCGAATCTGTAAGTAAAAACTTCGAAGCCGAGGTGCACAAGAACGGCCACAACTTTACAACAACAAGAACATGACTTAAGAAAAACTACCTATGAATCAAGCTCCGCAACTCGTAAATAAATGTTAAATAGACAAAAACATAGATATCGTGTGTTGACTATGGGAGCCATGTAGGAAAGTTTCACGAATTTTCATTACCTTTTTAATCTGCATGTGCCACTGGCTAGCGCGTCATCTGAGTTCTTGGTTATAAAATAAGATTAGTCAACACTGAACGAACCTAGTTCAAAGTGGGTTTAAGCAAATCGAAAAAAACCAAAATTTGCAGTTCGGTTTTCAAGTTTGTTAGAAAAACCTGACTTTCAATTATTTTTTCATCAAATTATATGTACTTTTTGTTGGGTTAATAGTTTATGTGTCGGTTTTACATATGCATAGTCACGTATGCATGGCTTGGCTTTGGAAATAATTATCTCAAGTTTAGTTACAGTAATTGTTTACAAGTTAGAATTAGTATGCAGTAGACCTGTTCCTTTGGAAGTATATATGGTGTTTCCAAGTCTTTAGGGAGGATTAGTATTTTATGCTACACGTTATATTTCTTTTGTAAGGCTATAAATGGTCGTTCGTTATATGAATAACATAGAGAATTCGGCTGTGGTTTGACCCAAACATAGTTCTTTTTCTACATAGATATTTAAATAATAGAAAAATAACAATGGACATTCGTGATGTGAGGAGTTGAAATCAATGTAAAGACCGACTCGAACACTAATAGGTAACCTCTCCTATGTAACCTCTACGGCCTAAGGGGTTCTATCCCTTTACGGCGTAAGCACTAAGCGGACTAAACAATTACTGTACTTATTCGAGAGCATGTCTTTCACTACCACAAAAACAGGCTAATGCAAAGAAAAGTTTGCAACGATAGAATTCTGATGTAAATTTTACATCGAATTACCAACCAAAAAGCAACGTCAAAGAAATGGTTGCAAATCTAAACTATTTTCTTTTTCATTTATTTATATCTTTTTTTCGTTGCAAATCCGATGCTAAATCATAAAAAAATGCAACGAAGAAGCAAACCTTTGCAAATTATTTGCAACGAAATTGCAACCGAACAACCAAATTTAAATATGAAGAAAAATAATCATTTGTTTTTCGTTGCAATTCGGTTACAAAATGTCCAGAATTTATTGCAACGAAATCACAATGGAAGGCAAAAAATAAATCTAAGATAAACTATGATTTTGTGTTGCAATTACGTGGCAAAAATCTACTTCCCAACCGAACGGATCCGCTTAATCCGAAATTGAAAAATATAAAACTGAAACTGGAAAAAAGCGCATATCATGGTTTGATTTTTTTTTTTTTTGCGACTCCACGCTTGACCGAATCGAACTCTTTATAATATACATGAAAGGTTTAGCAAAATATTATAACAATTGTATAAATATTGATTTAATTATTACATTACTTTTATTTTATAAACACTTTTTCTCACAATGAAATATTTACTACATATATATATGTGTGTGAAAATTGATGAACGCGATGTTAACATGTAAACGTCGAATAATACGTATATTAATATGATACATATGTTTATTAACAGAACAACTTCAATATGAATTCATATATAAAATGTTTTTTTACCTTTATTATAGTGACATTTTATGTTTTAACTCCTCCAACTAACTGAACCGAACCACCCCGTGAACATTTATGAAGGTTGTGTAAATTGTATATCTCTTCATCAAATAATCAATAAGTATATATAGCCTACCAAAGAATATTCTAGACTATGGGCTTGAGCCCAATACAAAATATAATCATATCCTAATAGAATAACCAACTAACACTGTAACACTCTCAAAATGCCACATCGGAAGCATATAAGTTCGGGGTCTGTTACTTTTTAATACCAAAGTACATGGCACAAGGAACGACTCTAAATGAGAAGTTTACAAAATAACTTACCTCGTTGCATTAGATTTTAAAATACAAGGTTCAAAACGTACATAAGTTTAAACAAGTGAAACGGAAAATCAGACTTTCATTGCAACAACGAGATAAATAATTTGAAAGCATAGATAAGTCTTCATAGTTCCATGAAAGGTATGCATAAGACTCCCAAGATTGCAACTAGAACGTAGATCAAACACTTGAGATAAATGCTTAAAAGTGTCAACAAAATGATTGGTGAGTTCATAGGTTTTCATAAAAACATAGCATTTGTACGACCACAAACAACATGTTCAAGCCATATGAGACCATTATAGGAGGTGTAATGTCATGCATATTAGAAAAGGTAACATTCATATAGTTACGATAGCACTAAGCTCATGACACCGAGGATGATGACAAGTATATACAATTGATGCACGCATGAAATATAAGATTGCCCCAAGTAGGTGTCTAACCCTTGACCATATAGAAATTGAAAAATAGAATATGGCATATTCCATTTGGTTTAAGAATATCCTTTGAGGGTTGTTAATGCAATAATGCCTAAAAACGTTACTTGCATTTTTCGGTCTCGCTTTGTTTTGATTACGACAATATGTAAAAACAAACATTTACGAAAACAACGAAAAACGAATTCTTGAGTTCAAGTATTTTTTATTTCAACCATTATCACTTAAGGTATGTACAAATAAGTACTCATCCTAATTAAGTGATCAAGGATTTAATATTTTTTTTAAACTCACTTTTTATTAAGTGTGACAAGTTTTTATTAAACTTTATTTTTAAGAAAATGTTTTATTAAATCAAATATTTGAAAATTCGAAAATGGCATATTCTATCTTGGTTTGTAATATCTTATCAGGATATTTTAATCACTAGATTCGAACCATACCACTAAAAGACAAAAAGGAGCAGAGTCTACTCGGCGGTTCCTTAAGTGGCTATGCGGTTCCTTATCGATAAAGAACCGTGGGCTGTAATAAAGAACCGCAGACAGATATAGCCGTTGGAGCCTTGTCTTATAAATAGTGGATCATTCTCATATTTTCTCTTCACCTCTTTTGCACATATAATTTCAGATTCTTTCATACTTCTAAAATCACTCAAATCCTTGGTCATTTGGTTGATTAGTACTTGTTTAGAATTGAATCTTTCTTCTCCCATTTCTTTCTCTCCAAATGCAAAAAGAAGAACACTTTCATCCTTGAACTGTTGTGTCTACATCAAAGATCCATTGAAGATCAAATCTTATTTATTCATTGTTGTGTCCTTGTTGTGAAGATCCAAGTAGTTGTGTCTATTTGGAAGTTGTGTATATACTAAGGTTTATACTTGGTCCTTAATGTATACTAGTGTAGATTGGTTCTAGCTAAGATTAGGGCTCGACTTTTAGCTTAGAGTCGGAAATTGGATAAGCAACATTGTGTACGGTATCTCCACCTTAAGGAGCTTGTTGATTAGTGAACTCTCGATTAAGCAGTACTCGAGGAGTGGAGTAAGGACGGGGACTGAGCTTCGTTGCTGAATCACTATAAATCCTTGGTGTTTGGTTTGATCTTTCTTTCCCTTATCTCTTTACATTCATTATTCTTTATACTTGTGATTATTAGTTTAGTTGCACTATACCTTGTTCATATTGTGACCGCAGAGAAGACTAAGACAAAACATAATTGAAGTCATAACTTCTATAGCGTAAGCAAAGAAATTTATTTACGCCGTAGTTGTTGTTTCTTTGACAGTTTTGGAGAAGTGCACACAAAGTGAGCAAGTTTACGAGGGAAACATGTTTTTACAGTTTTGAATATGAGATATGGTAGACTCACAAAAATTTTACAAAATAAAATCTACAAAATGAGTTGTCATGGTCATCATTGGTTATAAGAAAGAGATATATTAAAAAGTAAAAAAGTGATTACCAGATTACCACATCTTAACATGTCACACTATTTTGTGAATTTTATTTTGTAAAACTTTTGTGGTTCTAGCATACGTCTTTAAATATTGAAGAAGAAAGAAAGAAGGTGAGTTGGCTAATTGGGAAGACTATGAAGAGTAGGGTTGAGCATCGGTCTAGGATCGGACCGGATCCGATCAAAACTAGACCGGACTGAGGACCTAAATGGTCCAAAACCTCAGACCAGGACCGGACCGAAATAATCCGGTTCGGTCCGGATCAGTCCGGTCTTCGAGCCTATCCGATCCGGGTCGGTCCGATCTAATTCTATTATGCAAAATAGATAAGATTTTTATAAGACCGATCCGGACCAGACTGAATTGACCAGACCGAAGACCGAAATAGTCCAAACGCTGAATCGAAAACCAGAACAAAATTATACGGTCTGATTCGAGTTGATCCAATCCGGATCATTTTAGGTCTGCCTTACTCGACCCAAATGAACAGTGCTTTGTTCATACCACTGGTATATAATGTATTTTTTATTTGCATTATAGTCATAGTGGATTTGAGTTGCTTTTACTTTAGAGTCGTATTGTTTGAACACCGACTTATCGTGTGTTTCGATGTAAAAGCTGTAAAAAAATAAAACACTACTCCCAATGCTGTCTGACATATAGATTTGTTGAACTTTATTGGTAAAAAATGCGTATGAGCTTATTAAATTACATTTGTTATATAAGCCTAAAACCAAGGTTCTAAAAGACGCGTCTTTGCGTCGCTAAGACGAAGCAAAGGCGTGAGGCAAGCTGATGTTTTGCTTTTTGGATGGGTTGGAGGTAAACATACGTGCGTTGATTTGACAGGGGTTTCTCCTCTCGTGGGGCTAGGCAATCGAGATTTTACAGCGGGTCAAGCTGCTATAAAAGCCGCCTCGTGCAAAGTGACTAAACACGAGAAAGCATGTGTTGAAAATCAACACGTGTTTATTCCTTTCGCGTTTGATACATTTGATTTCCTTGCACATAAGGCGGTGGAGCTACTTACCAGAATATAACGTGTTATGAATAGTAATGTTTTGACTCCTAAATCCACAAACGTTTTATTTAATAGACTTGGTTTTGCTATACAAAAAGGGTTAGCGGCGCAGTTTGTTGCACGTTTACCTTCTCCTAATATGTAAATTATAATTATTAATATTAACAATATTTTTATATAAAAAAAAAAGTTGAAGTTAATTTAATAAATCAATTTATGCAATTAAAATAACGATAAATACATGTAGGCTTTTATATTTCTTTAAAAGAGAAAAGTTATATATTAAATTTTGATTGCCCAACAGATGAATTAAGTTGCAATTAACTAATGAGGATTTTTATCCCTCGCGAAGCAAGACAAATGGGGCCTCGTGCTTCTGATAAACTTTAATTAAAAAAACATTTTCCAATTTGTAGTGAGTGTTGTGGAGGAGTGACCAATGTTTTAAAACCCGGTTTTTTAATTGACCCGGTTAAGTCACCGGTTTACAGGGTCACCGGTTCAACCGGTTCACCCGCCGGGTCAAACCGGTTCTATGGTAGAAAAGAAAATACATATACCGTTGTTGCACAAACATATTTGAAACTTCTAAGATGCGATCAAATAACACTTTTATGAAGTCTAGGACATTGAAGATATAGTATCAAATATGATCAAGTGGGAACACTACAATCCATCCAACAAAAGGAAATTAAGTCAAACTTCAAAACCATACGTGAATATCAGATGGTTTAAACATCAAAAGCAAATGTCCACCAGCCATAAAAGAGATCCAAAAGAATAAGTCATCCTTGAATAACATCATTTTCATTTCCTACATACAAAAAGATCTTGAATATAAATATATTACTCTCAATTCAAATATCATGTATAATTAATATATAAGTACCTTGCTACTAAGATTTTACAAAAAATAGTTAGTCGAACATATTAATACAACAAATTAATGTAAACAATTTAATGCAAGCAAATTAATGAATCAAAATTAATGAAAAGTAAATAAGAAATTTGATTACCTCATAGGCTCATACGGATGATTGATGGATAGAGAAATAAAATTGTTAAATTGTGAAATAAATTAATTAATGGAGGAGTAACGGTAGGAAATGAAAGCGTGTGATGTGTTCGAGAAAATGAAGAGTCTAGGACGGTTATGGGGAAGATAACTTTGTATCAGTTTATTGGGAATGATCAAATGAAAAGGAAGGGTTATTATTATAAAAATCAAACAAGGCACTTTCTGACCCAGCCGGGTTTTTACACCCGGGTCAACCCGGTTCATTAGAAACCCGCCGGTTTAAACCGGTTTCGAAATCACCAAAAAACCGTTCATATCCGGACCGGTCTCTTAACCGGTTTACGGTTCAACCGGTTGAACCGGCCGGGTCAACCCGGTTTTTAAAACATTGGGAGTGACTGATATTCAACAACGAGACCTTTCCATGAATATAAAAGAAAGAAAAGAAAATCAACACAAATACTTATCATAAAGCTAGATTAGCATTTAGACTTCGTATGGAAGAAAGTCGATAATAATGAATGGCTATCATTAATACTACATCGGCATACGTAAATATACACTTTTCAAGCTCTGCAACACTAAACGAAAGAAGAAGATTGCTAGTTTTAATCACGTAGTAAAATAACACACAGTTCTACATATGCAAAAAACTATATTCCGTGTATTGACTTTTCAAGCTCTGCAACACTAAACGAATTTTCTTTACTCCTTTGTATAATTAGTTTTAGATCTTGCATTGGGATATAGAAAAGTTTAGTTTAGACTTAGAATTGTAAATAGAACGAATGAATAAATACTGTTTATTTTCATCACTTAAAAAAACTCACTTTTACTAATTTTTCTAAAATTAATTCTATCTTATACGGAGTATATCATTAATCGTTATGCGAAATAAATAATACACTATCGGTACGGTTAGTAAATTGTCTATAAAGATGGACATTTTCATATATATGTATACATTGGACGAACTTTTTTCGTGTTTTTTGTGAGCATCGGAATTTACGCGATGAAAATCACATGTAATTTATAAAATTAAAATCAATTGGTTGTTTTAAAAATCATATGTGATTTATGAGGATTTTTTTAAGGTAAAAAGAACTCGTCTCAATAAAATATATGTGATTTACAAGGGTTGCTCTAATCATACATGTTTTATAAAGGGTTATGTGGTTTGTAGCCCAGCTAGTATTTTATTAATCTCCACTCTATATTAAAATAAAAGTTTTTTTATTCATAAAAATATTCAAACAATCAACTTACTTTTTGTAATGTTTCATGTACAAATCAATATAACTTTAAAATTGAAAACAAAAATAGTAAATATTAATTAATACGGGACTAAAACTAATCAATGCCTAATATTAAAACTAATTAATATATAATTTAGTATTAATATTAAATCTAATTAATACATATTCATTAATACACACTTAAAAATAAATAATACACCTCATTACTTAGAAATACTATTATATATTCACATTATACAACAATTAGAAAAATATATATCTACGAAATCGTACATATTGTCTGCAGAAAATCATGAGGTTCAACTGGGAACCAAAGTCAAAGTTGGTTCAAGTAGAAAAGAACCGTCAGAAGAGGAACCGGAGAGGTTTCACCGAAACTGATAAAAACAACATCGTTAAATTAATTTGTACTACTATTTTCGAACAACCCATAAATTTGTATTACTTATAAAAGAGATTGCACTCTCTGTCTCAAAAATTTTTAGTAAAATGTTACAAGGTTTTGGTACAAATCTTTACAACATTAAAATTTCAAAAATTTATTTCTATATTAATTGATGGGCAATAAATATTAAAGAAAAAAGTTGATACAAATTAATATGAAACATGTACAAATAATTATCACTATAAATTATAATTTTTTTGATACAATTATTTAAATTATTCACCAATGTAAGTTTAATATTAAATTTTTATGTTTGATTTTGAACCATTCAATTTTTTTCTTCATAAATTTGCATTTTTGAAGACATATATCGTCTATATATGCATTTTAGTACAAATGTAGCGAAATACTTATCATTTTGCTAATTAATTCGATTAAATTATACACATCAAATTAGGAAGATTTTAAGGTCATTATGATGTATGAAAACGTGTAAACTTATAAATTAAGTGGGTGTTTGAGATTGCTTATTTAAAGTAGATTATGCGTTTTGAAAATGAATATTCAAATAATCAGTGTTTACAAAATATCATTTTAAAAAATAGTGTTTGGATTGAACATGATGTTTGATATCGTAATAATCAGATAATTAATTTTTAAAGTGTTTGGCAAATTAAATGCAATTCTTAACTTAGCATGTAAAATGACCAATATATTCTGTTTTGCAAATAACGAACAAAACACAATAGAGGAATATTCATATTTTTAAGGGGCAGTTAAGTAATTTTGACAAAGAAAGAAAATGACGTTCTCCAACTGTAAGGGACCACCTGCTTTACCATATCTCCTTTTTAAAAGGTAAAACGAAAAAAAGTGATTATCGTGACTTTTTTGCCAAACACCAAAATTTTCTTTTTCACGTTTACCAAACGAGATAATCAGATAATTTGGGTCAAAACGCATACCCAAACACCCCCTAACAAGTTTTTTTTTATATTTATATGTTATATAATATTGTGACGTATATTACAAAGATTTAAAAATACTTTTCACCATCAATTATCACAATCTCGTAATACTTGCTATATGAAATTTTAGTGTTCAAAGTTATCCCAATATAAATCCATCGTCATTATTAATAAAAATAACTATAAAACATCCTACTAGTTGTATTTATAATTTCAATGATAAGTGTTTTAACATCGAAAAGAAAAACAAGATGCAAAAAACGAATTACACTTGTTGGTGAGAAAAAAAGTAAACTTTTTCTTTTCTTTTCTTTTGGGTTTGGTTACCCATACCATCCTTTTTTTACAAGTAATACCCTTTTAAAATTCTTTTATTTTTTTTAATTTTAATTTTGTTTATATCATAAAAGTATGAAATAAAAAAACCGGGGCGGAAATTATAAATTTTGATAAGTTAAAGCAGTAAAACATGAAAAATGCAGAGTCATAATCTGTCTTCTCGTGTTAATAAAGTGAATAAAACTACTAAAAAATACGGAACGGAAATTATAAAGTTTTACAGTTCAAAATTATAATGTGAAAAAATACGGAACAAAAAACACAAAAAGCTGTCATTTCCTGTCAATATACCGGGTATTAGAGGGAGTATTAGTGGTAGAAAAAGGTTAGGGGTACGAATAGTATGGCCCTGATGTTCGTTTCGCAAGTCTTAAATTTATAACAAGGTTTAGACAAAACAAGGGACTAAAATACAAACACGGGCCAGTATACCCTTTCGTTCGTAATATAGCTTTGTAGTGGTAAGCCAGGATCGTTCGCTAGGACTTAGTTTCATTTTGTTAATCAATATGATAATTGAAGAAAAAAATGATTGAATAAGTAACAATGATAACAAGTATGACTACTATGAGATAGTTTGTATAAGTTATTGATGATGATAATAATGATCGAAATATGTTTATGTAGGTAAAGAGTGATAATCTTTTTTCGTCAAAATGGCATTTACACAATTCACTTTGGTGTGATTTAAGACTTATGTTTGAATTAGCGACTAAGCTTAAAACAAGTTTCCAACGTGTTCAATATTTTATCAAAGTTTTTAAGCGGATCTCTCCAACCAAAGATCCAAAACCATAGACAAATTCTTAAAAACTTATTATAACAACTTGAGTCTCTTGACGTCAAATTATCGTAACAAATAAATTTAAGATAAAATATGGAGATAGAACTAGGTGACAAAATGGTTCTACAACATTAGCTTGAAATCAATTTTAAAGGATCATATCATAGCATCATCACTAGTTATAGTCACATACCCATATAGTCACAAATAGCTTAGCCTAACATAGTAATCAATGTAACAAATGAAAAAGAGTAAGAGAACATCATACTTAGATTGATCGAATGAACGAATACACAAGTGTCACGATTGTATCGTCTTTTCAAGAATCAAAGAGTGGAATACTCTCGTTACAAGTATTTCCCAAAAGTGGATAATACTGAAAATATTACTAGAAAGCTAAATATACTCGGATTAGAGAGTAGATGATTGAGATGTGTGTGTAAAATGAGTAGAATTGGTCCCTATTTATAGTGCACCCCGAGGTAAAATGTGTGTCGCACTTCTCCAAAAGTGCGTCGAACTTTGGAGGTGGGAAATGTGCGCCGCACTTTTGAGATTGTGCACCGCACTTGCGCGCGTTCCAAAATCTTCTCATAATAGTTTTGCTTGTTTGCACTTCAAGGACTCTTCTTTATGTTTCTTTACTTTGTTCCTTCAAACTTTATACCTGCATGTAAAACACAATATATTAAGTATCGAAAGCTCTTATTTATAATACAAAGTGGCATTATAATAACGGGTTGAATATGTATATTTAGATCGTTATCAAATTCCTCCACACATAACTATTGCTTGTGCTCAAGCAATCAAAGCGAGAAAACAAATTAGATTTTAAAAGCTTTTTAAGTATTGTGAAGTATAATAGGAAAATGATTAAATTTTTCTAAGCAGAAAAACCAAATGACAAAATAATTTCAGCACCTCACATGGATAGTGTTTAGATTTGAATTCACACAAATGTCACTCACAAAGAGAAAATGTAAGATAGCACTCAAATAGCACAAACATAAAATAGACATAAAGTAGATAGCTACCATATGCTGGTACATGACACATAAACATAACCGTTGCGGCGTGAGCACTAGATAATTTTTCAAAGAAGCAAAATGTGATAAATGATGTGGGTTTAGTAACAAAATATGCCTTGTCAAAGTCGTAAAACAAACTATTCTAGAATACTTTATTCTTTCTATTTTTTAAGAGAACATCATATATACTTTTGACTTGACAATGGATAGGCATAATATCGATATAATAGCACGTGGGATAATAGCACATAAGTATGAGTGCAACATATTTTAGCAAGCCAGCGTAGCTTGACTAAAATGATACAATGGTGATTTATTTTGCTTCTTTTCGAAAATATATATAAATTGATGGTTTATAGAGTTCATAACAATTATTTAAAACCCTAATATGGATCAAAGAGCGCATAGCGGAAGCGATTAACAAGATCATTAATTTAACAAAATTATATTAATCAAGATTAGGGTTACATACCTTTATCCTAGCAAGATCCACAAGACGACGGAACGAACGGCAACTAGGGTTGATCACGAACAATACCAAGAATATAATCTAAAGGAAGATTATATCACGCTCTTGTACACACGTAATAGGGCGAGTTAACCGTGAGTCTAGCACGAGCAAACCGAGCTTCAACGCTTATGGATTATCTATCCAATAACCCTAGAGAGGGATTAGGACTAGATAAATAGACAAGATCGAAAACCAAACGAAACCCTAAGTGGGTTGGGGGTGGCCGGCGATCAACAAAGAAAAAAGAGAGAGAGGGATGATAAATTATGAGGCTAGGGGTTTGTTTATATAGGCTTAGCAAAACTTGTTTTCCAAGTAATAACAAATTAGGAAACCAATGTTCCCCTTTACCCCCTCTTCTTGCCGCCGATCAACATACACCCCAAGGGGGTGTTTGTGTAATTTTTCCTTCTTCTTTTTAGCTTCTATTTAATTTCATAACGGTCGTTATAACTTAACTCTTATTTATTAACGATCGTTAGTTAAGCTTTGGTTTGATTTAATAAATATATATATAATATATTTAATAAATAAGTTAACTCTTTACGTTATGTGTGCAATCCCGTGATCCCGAGTTCGATCCTATCTCACGACTATTAATTTTAAATCCATAAACTTTCAGCTCCCACTTGGACAAAATTCTAATATCGTGATCACATTGACTAGCGTCTAGTTACACTAGCAATGTCACTAGTACAAACCGGGTAAGGTCTCCTGGACAAGAACCTTTTAATGATTACATCATTATTATTATCCTTTCATTTCAAATACGCTTGTTAATAAGGATATGGATCTCAGTCATTCCTTCATTAACTATTTTGTTTCTCGTTTACGGATATAGCAAGATTACCAAAACAAATTTGGGTGTTGCCACACAAACATCTTACTACTCCCCCGAGGGGCCCAGTTGTATTTATACTTCAAACATAATTCGAAGGAAACGAATCCCATTTTGACTACAAGCAAAACACTTGAACTTCGCAACACTTCTGAAAATAACCCTTGTAACTACCAGTTACGTTTAGCGTTAGGTTATCTCACAAATATGCACTACATTCAATGCAGTTTTTCGGTATCTCAGGTCTAAGGATAACTATTTATGATTTACTTAATGACAAAGATCCATAAAGTAAAATCACATAGTTGGGATAAGTCCAATATCTGATCCATCAAATATCATCCAAAATTGACCAATATACTTCCAAGTATACTCTGTCACTATTTTGAATTGTCTTACTTTAATAATATTCCCATATTATTAATCGACAACGGACATTTAGAAACATCAAAATGCTCATGGATTAAAACATGTAAAATAGGATACAAAATCAAATAACAGAAAAATAAACGAAACCCACTCTTTATTTCATCAATTCAATAATGTCTTACATACTGTATCCAAATACTAATCAACAGATTTATTGCATGAATTCGCTAGCTAGTTGCAGCCCAATTGCCTTGGCATGCTTAACTACCTTTGGCCTAGATAAAGCCTTAGTAAAAGGATCAGCTACGTTATCATCTGTGTGAACTTTTATCAATTTAACTTCTCGAGCTTCCACTTGTTCTCGAACGTAGTGATATCTACGTTGAAAGTGTCTGGCGCCCTTCATGACTCCAGGGTCATTGGCGAATATTATTGCCGCAGAATTGTCGCAATATATATCAATAGGTTCTTTTATTGAAGGCATCACTCCAAGATCTCCAATAAACCTCCTAATCCAAAAAGCTTCCATTGCTGCTTCTGAAGCGGCCATGTACTCAGATTGAGTCGCATGCATAGCAATGGTTTTCTGCTTACTGCTCTTCCAGTCTACTGCTCCTCCGTTGATGACAAACACGTAACCCGTCTGAGACTTCGTATCGTCTTTATCACACTGCCAGGACGCATCACAGAATCCTGTTACATTCAGTTCTGTGTCTGGTTTACCCCCGAATACCAAAAACATATCTTTCGTACTCCTCAAATACTTTAGAATATGTTTAACAGCAGTCCAGTGGAACTTTCCTGGATTCTGTTGGTATCTACTGACCAAGTTTTGAGCAAACGCCACATCAGGCCTTGTACATCTTACAGCATACATAATAGATCCTACTGCCGAAGCATAAGGCACCTTCTTCATGTAAGCCACCTCTTCAGGTGATGATGCATCTTTCTCATGACTTAACTCATGCTTAACCTCCATCGGTAAGAAACCTTTCTTAGAGTTATGCATGTTATATTTCTTTAATATCTTATCAATATAAGCATCTTGACTAAGACCAATTAACCGTCTACTCCTATCTCGATAGATTTTAATTCCCAGAATATATGCAGCATCTCCCAAATCTTTCATAGAAAAACATTTACCAAGATAATCCTTAACTTCCTTAAGTCTTGGAATGTTACTTCCCATGATCAATATGTCATCGACATATAGAATTAGGAACACTACATTACTCCCACTAGCTTTGCGGTATACACATGGCTCATCACGATTTTGAATAAATCCGAACATTTTGATTTCTTCATCAAATCGCTTATTCCATTGACGTGATACTTGCTTCAAACCATAAATGGATCTTTGAAGTTTGCACACGCGCTTTGGATATTTAGGATCAACATACCCTTCTGGTTGTTGCATATAGATGTCTTCATCTAAGCGACCGTTCAAGAAGGCAATTTTAACATCCATTTGCCATATCTCATAGTCATAGTATGCTGCTATAGCTATGAGAATCCTAATAGCTCGTAAGTCTGCTACAGGAGAAAAGGTCTCCTCGTAGTCTATGTCAAAAGTTTGAGTAAAACCTTTAGCCACTAAACGTGCTTTATAGGATTGTACATCACCATCCATGTCAGTTTTCTTCTTATAGATCCACCTATTTTTCACTACTTTAGCATTTTTAGGCGCGTCTACAAGAATCCAAACATCATTGATTTCCATGGATTTCATTTCCTCATTCATCGCAACTATCCATTTTGACTTTTCTGGATCAGACATTGCGGACCGATAGTTAGCAGGTTCACCAAGATCCCCTACTTCCTCCTCATCATCCTCTATGTAAAGACATAGTTTGTCCGGCGCACATATAGTCCTTTGTGACCTACGTGGAGGAATTAATTCCGGTGGAACACTCAGACTTTCTAGTTCTATAGGAATTTCTTCGCTAGTATTTTCAGAAGGCAATGTATCTTCTTGAATTTCTTCAAGATCATAATTTCTCCCACTGAATTCTTGATTTACAAGATCATTTTCAAGGAAGTCTCCATACCGAGCCACAACTATTTTGTTCTCAGCCGGATAATAAAAGTAGTAACCCATAGTTTCCTTAGGGTAACCTACAAAGATACATTTTACTGAGCGTTGTTGGAGTTTATCTCCAGAGTCACGTTTCACATACGCCTCACAACCCCAGACTTTTAAATAAGACAAATATGGCTTCTTGCCATGCCATAGTTCATATGGTTTCTTATCTACCTTCTTTGTGGGAACCATATTTAGAATTCGAACAGCAGATTCAAGAGCATAATCCCAAAAGATAATGGTAAAGTTGTAAGATTAAACATAGATCGTACCGTATCCAATAATGTACGATTTCTCCTTTCAGATACACCATTTTGTTGTGGAGTATACGGAGAAGTAAGCTTCTGAACAATTCCATTCTCACTTAAATAATCTTTAAACTCTTGACTTAAATATTCACCACCACGGTCAGAACGAAGAGCTTTAATCTTCTTTCCCAGTTGTAACTCTACTTCTGCTTTAAACGTCTTGAATGTTTCAAATACCTCATGTTTATGCTTAAGTAAATAAACATAACCATAACGGCTATAATCATCCATAAACGCCAAGAAGTAGCTAGCACCTTTCCTTGACACATGTCTAAGTGGTCCACACACATCAGTATGTATCAAACCAAGTAGTTCAGTAGCCCTTTCAATATTGCTATTAAAAGGTTTCTTGGTCATCTTTCCAGAGATACAAGATTCACATTTATCGAATGATTCATCATTGATACTTTCCAAAAGCCCATCACGTTGTAGCTTTTGTATGCGAGTCTTCCCAAGATGGGCAAGCCTACAATGCCAAAGATAAGAAGAGTTCTTGTCTAACTTACTCTTCTTATTCATGCTAAAAACATAATTATTTTTCCTCTTGGAATTTTTATCATGCATGTTTATTTCAAAAACACCATTCACAGAAATTGCATCAAAATAGAATAAGCCATCTCTGAAAACAGAAATTCTATTATTATCAATCGTGTGAATAAATCCAAGATCCAACATACAAGCAAAGGAAATGACACCCCTAACAATTGTAGGTGCATAGTGACAATTATTTAAAAACAGTACTAAACTCGAAGGTAAAACTAATTTAAATATTCCTATAGCTTCAACCGCTGCTTGTGCGCCATTGCCCACTTGCAGAAATTGTTCCCCATAGGTAAGCCTCCTTTTCAACTCAAATCCCTGCAGGGTATTACAAATGTTAATACCACATCCCGTATCATATACCCAGGAGTTTAATTTGTATGAATGATTAAATAACTCTATCATAAATAAGTTACCAGAAGATGGTGCTGTAGCAGCTTGCTCAGCCTTCTTCTTATGTTCTGCCATTTCATGGAGATAGAGAGAGCAATTCCTCTTCTAGTGTCCAGTCATCTTGCAGTGGTGACAAGTCTCATCTTTCAGAGATTTCTTAGCAAAGTTATGCTTCGGTTTTGATGTAGTCGCAACTTGCTTGCTCTTATCAACCTTGCCTTTGCCTTTCTGCTTCTTATTCCCTTGCGGTTTTGGTTTCGACACTCTACCCTTTTGTACAAGAAGTACTTGAGGCGTAGCAGTGGATTCCTTATCTTTCAAACCCTTTTCGAAGTCAATGAGCATTGCATGCAAATCATTAATTGTCTTCCCCGTGCAATGCATATTATAGTTACGAACGAAATCATTGAAGTCCTTATTAAGGGACCTATTGATCAAGTTAATAGCCATATTATGATCAAAGGGTTGTCCTAGTGCGATGAGTTGTTTCATATAACCCCTCATCTCCATATAATGAGCACTTACGGACTTTCCAAGAGCTTGCTTGCAACTATGTAGAGCATCAACCAGATCATAGATCTCTACAGCTTGCGGCGTTTCATACACAGCCTTGAGTTCATCAAGCATTTGCTGAGGTGAAGCTAGCTCATACTTCCTTTGAAGTGATGGAGCCATTCTTCCTAACATTACAGCAGCCACCTCATGGTGCTTCTTAACGTTAGCAGCGTGTTGAAGCCTTTCCGCATCAGTTGCTCCTTCAGCAAGATCCTCCGGAAAAGGAGTTTCCAAGATATTGATAGTACCCGCTGCTCTCAGAACAATTCTTAGTGAGCGGTACCAATCATTGAAATTAGGGCCAGTAAGTTCAGGCCGTTCAAAGAAAGCTTTGAACGCCGAGCTTATTGTCAGATTGTTTTCGTGTTGAGCCATTTCTACAGAAATAAGTTCAAACATTAGTATTTTCGATAATACCATTCAAGAAAATAAAATTACCCCGGTAATAAAACCATAGTATTTTCCTTGAATTCCTTGAAAAACTAGAATCCATATTGACATAGATTTATCACAACAGTTGATCTGCTAGTGACAAATGTATTCAACACAGTAACTTGTCGAACAATAATTGCCAAATCAAATTGCAATTTCTAGATATGTCAGGGATTTACATTGCCAAAATCATTTGCATTGAAAAAATGTTTTATCCCTTCTTTATGCCTTAAGTTTCCAGATCTCACTGAGTAACTCAATTAAGTCGACTAATCTAAAGAACGTAAAACCTTCATGTGCAATCTTATTCAGTCATGAAGTTTTCTCTCCATTACAACATCGTCCGATATCTTATATGACGACAATTGTAACTTCAAGTGTTCGTGAATTAGAGGGCATATGACTTAAATTTTAGGGTATAGATTTTGGTGTCAAAATCATGTATGGAGAAGCATGCATACATCTCCATAACATAAGTTTAATAAAACATTTAGTAAACTTTTTGGTGAGACTAAAGTTCATCATATACTTGCAAGTTGAGGTATTGGTTAAACCAATTGAAGATTTTACACACAACTAAATTCACACCGTACTTTTTCTAGAACGTTAGTTATAGCACAAAGCAATAACCTTATTCATTGTGTTTCGGATGTGAATTAATGTAGTTAAATCAACCTTAAAGAATTGTACCAATAACAACCGTAGACATTACCAATTTGACGCACATGCGAGCCGGGAATTTGGTCAGCGCTGAAGCATAACACCTCATTCCTTAACCGGGTACATGACCAGCGGTGCGTTATAACCACTTTATAGTTTGCCAAAATTGAGTAGCCGTTAAGTTGCTTATTGCAATTCTAATCAACGCAAATCATATGAATTTTACATCTCAAAACAATTCATTAATTTTGATAAGATTTAGTCCATATTATTTTCTTGGAAAAAATTACCCTTGTTTACAACATACAATATAAAAAACGTATGAAAACAAGTAGTAAAAAAAACTAAATCAAATAGCCACATGCATAACAATTTATTCAAAGAGCATCAAATCTAGGGTTTTTATAAACATAAAAGGTCTTCCCTAATTTTAAAACTTTGAATCAAACAAAGCAAATAGCAATCAAAATTATATGATCTGTAAGAAACATGCATGTTTATTACGGATCTCCCACATTCTCTTAACAATTAAAAAACTACGGATCGTAACCACGCATGACATAACAATTAATTCATGCAAAAACATCTAAAGTTAATTACCATGCAATTTTAGAGTTTACAAAAAAAAAAATTTTTTTATAAAAAATTCGACTAAAGTCGATTTTAATAATAATAAAAAACAAAACCCTAATTTTCATAAAACCTAAAAAACAACATGTAATTTTTAACACAAATCAATATTAGTTAAAAAACTTTAGATCTTGATAATTATAATCATGTTAAAACGGCTCTCGATGCCACTGATGGTTTATAGAGTTCATAACAATTATTTAAAACCCTAATATGGATCAAAGAGCGCATAGAGGAAGCGATTAACAAGATCATTAATTTAACACAATTATATTAATCAAGATTAGGGTTACATACCTTTATCCTAGCAAGATCCACAAGACGACGGAACGAACGGCAACTAGGGTTGATCACGAACAATACCAAGAATATAATCTAAAGGAAGATTATATCACACTCTTGTACACACGTAATACGGCGAGTTAACCGTGAGTCTAGCACGAGCAAACCGAGCTTCAACGCTTATGGATTATCTACCCAATAACCCTAGAGAGGGATTAGGACTAGATAAATAGACAAGATCGAAAACCAAACGAAACCCTACGTGGGTTGGGGGTAGCCGGCGATCAACAAAGAAAAAAGAGAGAGAGGGATGATAAATTATGAGGCTAGGGGTTTGTTTATATAGGCTTAGCAAAACTTGTTTTCCAAGTAATAACAAATTAGGAAACCAATGTTCCCCTTTGCCCCCTCTTCTTGCCGCCGATCAACATACACCCCAAGGGGGTGTTTGTGTAATTTTCCTTCTTCTTTTTAGCTTCTATTTAATTCCATAACGGTCGTTATAACTTAACTCTTATTTATTAACGATCGTTAGTTAAGCTTTGGTTTGATTTAATAAATATATATAAAATATATTTAATAAATAAATGAACTCTTTACGTTATGTGTGCAATCCCGTGATCCCGAGTTCGATCCTATCTCACGACTATTAATTTTAAGTCCATAAACTTTCATAAATTAACATCACTGTGGTTTAGTAAATGATGATCAAGCACAAGTTCTGAAGATTATCGGCTTTCACACAAAATAGAGAAATATAATTCTAGGTTTTCTCACAAATTTGGTGGATGGTTTTTGTGCTTAGTTATATTGTCAATCAATAAGATTTTTGCCTTCCTAAAAACTTTATTTATTAACAAAACATATTTATGAGTACCACATGATTTTGATGGAATTGTTAATAGACCCCACATAAATATTATTACGTATATTTTATACATCAAGTATATATAGTTGTAAAACTCTAATAGACCCAACCCACAAATCAGGTTTTGGTCATTCATCTACTAGTGAACACTTTACAAGAATTTGAACAGTCTACAAGAATTTGAAAGCTTTCGTAACAGTGATAAGGATTACTAAGTATATAACTATTTTATTGCTTATAACCGAAGTAATGCAGAAAATTAAATTCATACAAAGTTGGGTCAAAAGGTTCATACGATGATGCAAGTTTACAACAAACCAAACATATTTTATAAATAAATCCTCAGTTGTCACCATCCTTATCAAAGAAAATGTTCCAATCAAACTCATCCCCTGCGAATTCTTGTAGATTGTCACTTTCAGTCATCGGTTCGAGCTCATCCAACGGGATTCTTTGCACACTCTGACTTTGAATCATCATCGGTGATAAGTCTCGTTTGTTTAAAGCATTCCAACTCGGTGCTGGTTCTTTATAACTACTAGAATGCGTAACTCCTAGAGACATATTATTAACCTTTGCCACATCACTAATTGATGGTGCTTAATGACCACTAATACCTCCTACCTCATGGCTTAATTTCCCATCGTCAATATATGAGCTCTCTTGTCCACGACCAATATCACTGTAAGAAGGAGGTGGGGCACTCTGTATTTTTGCAAAAACAAAAGGAAGAGAAAAAATGAATATTACAAAAATGTAAGTGTCAAGTAGTATCATGAATTCTCAGTTTCGTGTTAAGTAGAACTGTGGTCGACGTTTACTATAATATATCACACAAATGACAATTTTCTTATAACAAAATCAAAATCTAATTAATTACAATTAAAATTGTTAAAGATTCAATGGGTTATTTTTGAAAATTAGCGAGAACAAAGTGATATATTATGATTTGATGTGTAATATGTATCATGCTTTTATATAATGTATCAAGTTATTTAGATATGTTGTGTATTATGAGTAACCATTTATATATAAAATATTATCTTTTTGAGATTTTAATGTATAAGTATCATATTTTTAATTGTGTATAAGTCATCTATTACATATGTATAGTTGGTTATTAGTCTATAAGATATTAAATTGTATAAATATTATATATTTTGGTGTATTATTGCTAAAATGATTATGTATAAATATTATATATAATTCCTTTCTATTTTGGCATCACTATTGCCAAGTGAGTGATATATCACATCAAAACAACTAACAAAACACCCATCTTTTATGACATTTCTCTCTATTCTCAGTTTGGCCCAACCAACTATCTTTATTTTTTTTTATTTTCATTTTCGCACAAATTAATATCCATTTCATTCAAATAAAAATTACAACACATTAATAAAAATACAATACGGAATTAAAAAGGCGGTACGAAACCTAAAAAAAATATGAAAATTAAAAACGACAACAAAGTAATTTGGCCCAAATATTTTGCCATTATTTTTGTTTCTTTCCTTAGGACAAACCAAGGTTTTCAAGATCTCGATCTTGATTTTAGGATCTTACGATTTTACGATACTGCAAAGCAAAAACGATCCGGATCTTACGTAGAATCCTTGCATGTTTAAAATCTTATAGGATCCCGATCTTGATCATAAGATCTTAGGATATATAACGATCCGATCTTACTTTTTTTCGAGCGACAAACTAAAAACTACAAATTTATAGTTCTATTTTGTATAATCTAAAAAACAACATGCAAATCTTCTTATACATTTCATAATCATAATTTAGGATCACATTTTTATGAAAATATTGTATAATTTTATGTTTACAATGTATATTTATTAGTAAATTTGTAAAATATTGCAAAGACTACTAAGAAAATTACATTATAGTAGGATCTTACGATCTCGATCCTACTTTACGATCTCGATCTAGTGAAAACGAAAACGATCCTAGGTAATATCCCGATCTTGAAAACCTTGGGACAAACGAACCCTTTGGTTCCGGCATTGCGTCGACACCAACCGTGAAAAACTGGAACTCGGGCATCTCTATCATATTTAATTCCTTTGTGTTTTAGCCTCGTACGTGGATTTACCGGCGAGAAGTTTTTGATGCAATGAATCGTTTAGCACGTCCTTCGTAGACCTCGAGCCACTACCACCGGTGTTCTCACTTGTTTCCAATTTGGTTTTCTTGGCGGATCTAGCTTTTTTGGTAGCACGAGGATGAGTATCGAGACCGAATACTTTCGTGTGAGCATCCACCTCAACGCTTTCCTTCTTGTCTCATTTTGAGTGTTGTCCGAGGATCGTCCATGCATGTTCGTAAGCGAACTTTTTCCCCTTATACAAAAAACTATGTGGAAACTAGAGGGGGAAGGGGGCTGAATATTTTACCATATAAAATTATATTAATTGAAAAACATGTTTCATAACGGTTAAGCCAATTTATAATGTTTCAAAAACATTTGATATATCAAGTGATCTTGATCATGATTGACTTATGATAATAATAATGATAAGTAAATAGTAAGATAAGAAACAACCTAAAGGAAGACACCAATGATTTATAGTGGTTCGGCAACGAAGCTCTCTCTTCGTTCCTACTCCACTCTTCGAGTACACGTACTCAAGATTTTCACTATATCCAAAAGCTCTCTTCTTGGCGGAGAAAACTTTACATCGTTGCTTACACCAATTTTCTACACTAAGCTAAATGTCGAGTTCTAATTTTAGATAGAAGCAATCGACACTTGTTGCCTATTTTCATTTATCGACACAAGACTAGATGTCGATTTCTAATCTTATATAGAACCAATCTACACTCATCACTCACACTCTCTCCACTTTGAATTTAAGTGATAACTTATACACACAATACTCATACTCACATCACTTTAAAGACAAGTGAGAACTTAGACACACAAGATTACCAAGCATACATATAACTTGGATTTACAAAAGACACAAAAGAATAAATGTGATGAAGATATAGAAGAGGGGTCTTCAATAAGGCTTCATCCTTTAATACATCACAAGTGTATGAGTCATCTTCTCTTTTGACATATGAAAAAGGGGATAAAAAAGATAATTATAAGTAAACATACTTAGCAATTAAATGATCATTTACTAATGATTGAAAAAGAGAAAAGAGATTCAAAAGAAGAAAAGAGAAGTCCAAAAAGTTTTCAATATGTTATGGACAATGTTGGTGACGAGAACCGACACGAATAGACGGATATAAACAATTGTTATAAACGATACTTAAAATACTTAATTTAGAGGTAAGATGAGGAGACACACCTGTGTCCATATTCTATAATAGATCTTCTAATGTTAGTGTACTGAAAGCATTAGGTACGGTCCGATAATATTGTTTCGTTATTATGATACCCGTTCCTATCAACCGTGACATACCAGTCACACCCTTATAATTCATACTATTTGAAGTAACCACTAACCATTATACCAAGATCCTGTGACTCCCACCGGTAGAATGGAATCAAACTAGTCAAAACCTAAACTACTAGTCAACAATGATTGCTCACTAGGTTGAAATTGAAACTAAAGAACCAAATGCACCTTATTCTTTAGTTAATCAATTAAACAGTTGATATAATATGGGATAACTAGTCAGCGGATTCGAGAATTATTTGAGTGAAGAAGAAAAAAGAAGGGTTTTAGGACGAGAATTGAGAATATTAGGAGAAAGTGAGATGGCTGTGGTTGTTGAAGAAAATTATTTTTTTTGATTTTTTTGAACACAAAACAACCGTATATATGGCTTACATAGGATGATTTTTGAGGATGAGCTTAGGCCTAATACAATAAACATGTGCTATAATATAAGTTGGAGAATCATAAATATAAAAGCCGGAGAAGTAATCCATATAAAAAAGTTCTGCATACTTAATATACTCTCTCTCCGTTCTACATTAAATGTCTATAATCTAATATACTTGCTATTATTAGTTAATCAAATTATATCATCATCTAATAAAAAAGTCTAAAATGGAAAAACAACTTAAATATAATAATGAGTTAACTGCATTTTTGGTCCTCGTGGTTTGGTGCGTTTTTCACTTTTGGTCCAAAAACTCAAATAGTTTCGATTTTGACCTAAAACGTAAACTATTTCTTCACTTTTGGTCCAATTCCGTCAAATCTGTTAGTTTGACTTGTTTGACTGTTAAATAAGAGGGTATATTTGTCTTTTCATCATTTTATGTTAAGAGTTAACTATTTTTTTGTCCTCGTGGTTTGGTCTCGTTTTCAATTTTGGTCCACAATTCAAATAGTTTCGATTGCCAAAAAGATAAAATATTTCTTCACTTTTGACTTGTTTGACTGTTAAATATAAAGTTATTTTGTCTTCTTACTATTATCATAAAGTTACGTTCTTTTCTTTTTGTTAAAATAAAAAATACTTATATAAACATAAAACTCATATAAACACTCTCTATTTCAAAATCAAACTTAAAATCACTACCAACCATTATATATTGAAAAAACCGCAACATCGTCATCATCCCAATAAGAAATCACATTCTCAACATTTAAAGATTACGAATAAATATCATATAGGTCGATTCAGACAATAAAGCTTGACTCTTCCTTGATAAAACATGAACAACGTGTCTTCATCATCCCCAATTCAACCCTCACTTCTGAAACAGGTCTTCATCATCATCTCCAAAAACCCACACTTACCCACGAGTCTTCAACATCCTATTAAACAATAGCAATCTCCCCATCACCCGAATCACATTCAACTTTTCTTACAAATAATAAGAAATAAATAATGAAATGAGTGTATGTGTTAATCTAATAATAATAAGAAATAAATAAAATAAGAATAAGAAGTTTGAAGGAGATATAAGAATAAGAATAATATAGGGTATTTTGGTCATTCTACATAGTCAAACGAGGGTATTTTAGTATTTTAAAGCAGTTTGGCTGGTCAAACTAACAGAGTTGACGGAATTGGACCAAAAGTGAAGAAGTAGTTTACGTTTTAGGTCAAAATCGAAACTATTTGAGTTTTTGGACCAAAAGTGAAAAACGCACCAAACCACAAGGACCAAAAATACAGTTAACTCTATAATAATTTATTATACCTTATTTTAATGGACATTTAATATAAAACAATTAAATATATACTAATGTGGACATTTAGTATGAGACTGAGAGAGTATAATTAGCTAATAAAGATAATTGTATAACACCTCTATTACGGAGTATTATTTATTCAATTTAAATATTACTATACGTCGTGCTTTTATGGACTTACAATGGTTATATCTTCATTACTCATCGAACTGCTTTTCCGGCATAACTCAGGACTTACAATGGTTGCTATATCTTCATTACTCATCGAACTGCTTTTTTGGCATAACTCAGGACTTACAATGGTTGCTATATCTTCATTACTCATCGAACTGCTTTTCCACCATAACTCAGATGACTTAGCGGATCCACCCGGTATAAATTCGTTTCCAGTTAGTGACCAACTGCGACCATGTTTCTCGATGAGATTTTCCAACATCTCGTCATCCACAGGCGTAAATGACCAATAAAGGGAATACCATCTTGACCTACATGACGTACCCGATCTACCCGTTATAAACGTACTAATTAGTGACCAATTGGTGCCGTGTTTCAAGATGAGATTTTGCAACATCTTCTCCTCTTCAAGACTCCATGGTCCTTCGATCACATCCATGTTTTCCTTTTGACTAATATTCACTATAAACAGAAAGAGAGACATATACTAAAAAAGCTGATATAGTAAGGGGAAATTTTCTCAAATGCCCCTGAACAAAAGAGTTTGTGACAAATGTCGTTTAATTTTAAGTTTTTCGTAAATAGCCGTGGCAACCGATGCATCTGAGGAAAGTTTGCACCATATGTTGACACGTGTCCGACACAAGTACATGTTGCCTCAGTTTGACTCGAGTTGCCTCGGGACACATGTCAAACTAAGAAGCCAAGTTGCCTTGGTTTGCCTCGAATATCTCGATTGCCTCAGGATAGTTACAGAATACTTATAACCAAGGGAAAAAAACACAAACACCCTTGATAAAAAGGCATTTTAGGAAATTCCCATATAATAAACGGGCTCGGTCAACATATGTTTACGCGTATCACATGCTCAGGATTTCCTACTAGCTATCCCTATAAACGGGCTCGTCAACATATGTCACCAGTGGAATACCGTTCTATTCTTAAGTATCGCCTCATGATCCCATTATTTTCGGCTGATACAATATGCCCTGTTTGTCGCAAGGCATGTTTGGATTCTTTTGGGGAACATGTGGTTCATTGTAAAGAGCTCCCGGGCTTCAAGTATCGACATGATATGGTTAGGGACGTTCTTTTTGACATATGTAGGCGTGCTGGTATCTCCGCCAACAAAGAAGCACCTGTGAACTTCTTGACTGACCCGTTAGATGGAAGATCCACACTCAGACCGGCGGATATTTTGGTTTTTGGATGGGCTGGAGGAAAATATGCGTGTGTTGTCTGACTGGGGTTTCTCCTCTAGTGGGGTTGGGTAGCCGTTTTACAGCGGGTCAGGCTGCTTTGAAAGCCGCCTCATGCAAAGTGACAAAACACGAAAAATCATGCATTGAAAATTAACACGTGTTTATTCCTTTTGCATTTGATACCTTCGGTTTCCTTGCACCTGAAGCGGTGGAGCTTCTGAAGAGAATTCAGCGCGTTATGAATAGCAATGTTATGACACCTAAATCCACAGATGTGGTTTTTCATAGAATTAGTTTCGCTATTCAGAAAGGACTTGCGGCGCAGCTTGTTGCTTGCTTGCCTTTTACAGCTGTGTAATTAAATCTGATATAAGAATTAAAATAAGTTCCTCGTTATTGAGCTGGTTTTTGCAGCCGCCAATCCATTGGTTTGGTTATTAATCGGATATGATTTTGAGATAAAAAATAAAAAATAAATAAATAAATATATATAACTGAAGAAACAAAAGAGAATCCGAACCTGATGGAAATTGTAAATATACGCTAAGGGAGATTTCGAAAAATGCCTTTTTTGCAAAGGGTGTAGGTGTTGAATGCCTTTAAACTTTAATTTTTTTGAAATATCCCGAGGCAACCGAAGCAACGTGACATCATAGTTTGACACGTGTCTCGAGGATTTCAAGACAACCGAGACAGCCCGAGTCAAATCGTGGCAATCCGTACTTATGTTGGAGACGTGCCAACATATGGTGCAAACTTGTCTCGAATGCTTTGGATATATAAATTTTAAAATTGAGGGGTATTTCACCAACCGTGTGTTGACTATGAGCCATAACTTACGCCTTGTGCTACTGAGAAACTTAATATTTTTTTGTCATTTTGTGGCTTTATAAACTTAGTCATCGCATCGGACACTGAGTCTCGAAATGGTCGATCGAGTTCGAATTGTAACGAGCTGGTAGCCATGAATACATTATACGTATAACAGACTTACTTAATAAGTTAATACCACTTGCTATATTATATAATCTGATCTTAATTGTTTTCATCATAAAAATGGTTCTAAAAACACGAACCATAACCATAAACCGCCACATGCAAAGCAGCTGGTCAAGTAAATGGACTCAATATGAGATCTATGTACACACAATTCAAGTGGGCCAAATAAAAGTGTTAATTACGAATAAACATTAGGCATATTTGTAAATTGCTTGAGAACGTGTCATTTGTAAATTGCTTAAGAAAGTAATCAAATTATATTAAAGTATTACTAATATTTTAGTATTCTCGTTTGTAAATTACTTGAGAAAGTGTCATTTGACGTGTTCTATGCTAGTTAAACTGCTATTTTAAAGCTTATTTTGCAAATTGTTGAAAATTACTGATGAACAAAACAATTCACATGGATCTTGATTAACCAAATTCAAACACAGTGGTGGTGGTGGATTATATAAGGTGAACAAGCAAAAACCTTGTATTCTTAATCAAGTCCATGAGGGTTTCCGGAACCTCCTAATCCTTGTATTCTTAATTAAGTCCCTACTTAATTATTTAACAGTCATTAGTTAACATGCCGTTAAGTAACTATTAATATTACCGTCGTTAAAGCTTTGTTGTGAAATATAATTAAAAGAGTATCAAAAATATAAACTAATTACATAATTGAATCTAAATGTAACGCGTGCGATCCTGAATGTTTCCGAATATATATTTATGGGACTAAGTACATATCCCAAGGGGCAGAGACGGACTTTAGTTGAGGCAAGAGAGGGCCCGGGCCCTCCCAAACTTTGCGGTTATAATGTAAAATTTGTTTTTTTATGGGTAATTTATGCCTTTATTTGTCACCGCCCTCCCAAAAAATAGAGAATAAAAGCAACAAAAATTGTAATGTGTAGTAATTTTTTGTGTCCTATATATTACTTATTGACTTATTGTCTTTTTCGAAATTTCGGCCCTCCCATAAAAATTGATCAAGGTCCGCCACTGCCAAGGGCCTATTCCCATGTAGTCTATTTATCGTTTCTCACCATCCCCATCCTTGTACTATGCTTTTGATGAGACTTCCGAAAAATCGTGCCTACCAAACTTGCCCCCCACGGGTTCTTGCACACTGTAACTGTCAATCATCATTGGTGACGAGTCTCGTTTGTTTAAAGCATTCCAACTGGGTGCTGAATGATCACAACTATAAGAATGCGTACCTCCCGAAGACATATTATCCCTCGCCATAACACTAATAGATGGTGCTTGACCACTAACAACGCCTCCTACATGGCTTGGATTGCCTTCGTGAATAAAATGTTGTGATCCAAACTCGTCCCCCACAAATTCTTGCACATTGTCACTGTCAATCATCATAGGTGACGAGTCTCGTTTGTTTAAAGCATTCCAACTCGGTGCTGAATGATCACTACTGTAAGAATGTGCACCTCCCGAAGACATACTTTCC
Source organism: Glebionis coronaria (assembly GCA_025667525.1). Taxonomy (NCBI): domain Eukaryota; kingdom Viridiplantae; phylum Streptophyta; class Magnoliopsida; order Asterales; family Asteraceae; genus Glebionis; species Glebionis coronaria. Next base: position 609,112,834 of record CM046879.1, read on the forward strand.
TTCGCCATATCACTATTAGATGGTGCTTGACCACTAACCACAACTCCTACCTCATGGGTTGAGTTCCCTTCGCGAATGGAAATTTTTTATCCAGTCTCCATAGCCACACGGAATCTTGAGTTCCCTTGAGTTCCATTCCTGAATAAAGTATCAGACTGCAAGTCAAATGAATTAAAGTGTTTAATACATTACATCATTTCCTTGTTCAGCTAGAGTTCTGCAAAAATTTTGTTCTACAAGATCAAAAGGAAGAAAACTACGTACAAAATAGTTTAGAACAAACCTCACTTGTCGCAGTAGTATAAGTCTTACGTTTATCCAGCACACCTATTATCTTGAGTTCCTGCTGTGGCCTCTCATGTCCAGAAAAAAGAAATAAATTCTTCAAAGTTGGCATCCTATTAATAAATATATGCAAGATTAACATGCGTTAGTAAAATAATATTGACCGGTATTTGGAAGACTAGTCTTAACTAAATGAGGAACCAACATCTGGGTTAACTCATTGGGATTTAACTCTTTCCAACAAACACAGAACACGTACCCTCCTGTAGGCTGAGAAACGTTATCGCTCACCCAATCACCAATAGACGGTGCTTGACCGTTAACACCTCCTACCTCATGGTTTAAATTCCAGAAAGGAATATAAGATTTCCCTTGTCGCTGATTAATATGACTGGATAACGCAAGTGATAAGTTCATAATGTGATCACCCTGTGTTTTGAACAAAAACAGAAAGAAATTAGGATGTATATATTTGTTGAACTTTTGTGTCATTTCTCGAGTTTTACAATTGACATATATGTGAAATGGTAACAAAAATAAATAAACCAAACAATGCTGCTGCACTAACCTGCGGGCCACCAATTCCCTCCTTTTCTTCCACGATTTTGCCATTAGTGGCAAGTTTTTTCCTAAATATATTATATCCCTGCAGGTTAAATTTATACAAGAAGATTAAAAAAGTAGCATAACCAACCACATATTAGATGTGAATATGACATGTCAATTAAACAAGAGATCCAATTAATCAACATACAATGTCGAGATATGTTGCGCCGTTGGTTGCGGTTAGTAAATGTAAAATTAATAGTGCAAAAGTGATTAGAGTGGATTCGAGAAGCGGTAGATGAACACTGATTCTCTAATAGTTCGCGATAGAAAAGTTAACAAAGGCAATAAGGATGAGGTTTCGCTGATATAAATGTATAATAGAGTATTGTTGATGCAGTAATTTGCAAGTTCTTGTTATCTCAACGTTCTAACTGGGTTTCAAAACATTGACACGAGCGGGTTTCAAAACATTGGTATAAATGTTAAATAGAATTAAATATGTACGACTATATCGGAGCTTGAAAAGCTCAAGCCAAGCCTCGACTCGCTGCAACACTTGGGGTTAAGGCACGTATAATAATAGTAAACAATGTAATGCATCCAAACTTCCAATTTTAGTTACGTTCATAATACTTACACTCTTGTCATACGTGACATGATCAGTTAGTATCTGCTCAAACAAACTCGCCACGTGATCTTCTTCCTCAAGTAATAGCCACCTTGAGTTACATGCCTGAACCGATCTACCAGGTATAGACTTACTAATTAGTGACCAATTGCAGCCGTGTTTCTCGACGAGATATTGCAACATCTCGTCCTCCTTAAGCGTAAATGACCAACAAAGTAATAACCACTTTCCCCAACATGACGTACTCAATCTACCCGGTATAGGCTCGCTAGATAGAAAACAATCCAGACCGTGTTTCTCCAAGACATTAAGCAACGTATCTTCCTCTTCAGGAGCCCATGATCGTTCGCTCCGTTCCGTTTCCTTCCGTTCCATGTCCTTCCTAACTACTAGTGATAACCACCTTGACCTACATGACTTACCCGATGTACCAGGTACAAACTTACTAATTAGTGACCAATTAAAACCGTGTTTTTGAATGAGAATCTGCAACATCTCGTCCTCTTCAGGAGTCCATGGTCCTTTGATGTGATCCATATTTTTTAGCAACATCTCGTCCACTTCAGGAGTCACTCCTTGGATCTGGACCATGTCTTTCTTTTGACTGTTATTCACGACAAACAGAAACAACTATATAGAAAGAAGAAGATGGTATTGATGATATGATCGTAATGAATAAAAATAAAGAAAAAGCTAGTACGCTGATTCACTTTGTCGGAAGATCGGTTAAACACGGAGTAATGATTATTCATCGTGCTTTCTGAGAAACTTTCAATTTTATAATGGCAATTTCTTACTTTTTATTTGCTTTTGCATGCAGCACCGCCCCGAGGGGTGTTCATCGGTTTGCCTTTTGCACTTTTTTTGTTCGCGTTAAAATTTTTAAGTCAAAAGATACGGTTTGGTAGACAAGATTGTGAAAAAGTTGTGCTTACATTATATAAAACTAAATATTTAAAATATAACTTTTACACCTCAGCCATAATTGTGTTAATGCAAATCATGATGTTGGTGAAAGTTTATAGACTTAAAAATCGATTGTTGTGTGATAGAATCGAACTCGAGATCATAGGATTGCACATATTACGTGAAGGGTTAATTTATTTATTAAATATATTTATTATATTTATTAAATCAAACCGTAGCTAACGATCGTTAAGTAATTAAAAGTTAAGTATTAAACGACCGTTATAGAAGGTTAAAGAAGCTAAAAGAAGGAGTCGGAAAAGTTCCGGAAACCTCTTTTGGAGGTGATGTATATCCGGCCTAAAGAGGAGACAAAGAAAAGGGGAAAGGATTTTGTGGCTTTATTTTGTTTAACCTTGGAAGAGAAGTTTTCCAAGGTGTATATAAACAAACCAAAAGCCTCATAATTTTCACCTCATATCTCTCTTTCTCTTGCTCTAAAATCCGGCCAAACAAACACCCTATTAGGGTTCTTCTTTAATTTTTATTAAGCAATTCTAGATCTAGTCCTAGCCCCTCTTTAGGGTTGTTGGGTAGATCTTCCATAGACTTGGAAGCTCGGTTTGTTCGTGCTAGACTCACGATTAACTCGCCGTATCACGTGTGTACAAGATCGTGGTGTAATCTTGCTTTAGATTACATCCTGTTGGTGTTCGTGATCTATCTTTACCGGTGACCATTCGGTCAACTTGTAGATTTTGCTAGGATAAAGGTATGTAACCCTAGCCTTGATTAATTATAATCGTGTTAATTAAAGATCTTGTTAATTTGCTTCCGCTGCGTGTTCTTTGATCCATATTAGGGTTTTTATAATTGTTATGATAAACATAAACCAACAGTGGCATCGAGAGCCGTTTTGACATGATTTTAGTTATCAAGATCGAAAGTTTTTTAACTAATATTGATTGGTGTTAATAATTACATGTTGGGTTTTAGGTTTTATAAAAAAATTAGGTTTTTTGTTTTTTGTTTTTTAAATTCGGATCTGCCGAATTTTTATAAAAAAAATAAAAATTTTAAACCCTAAAATTACATGGTAATTAAACTTTAGATATTTTGCATGAATTAACTATTATGTCATGCGTGGTTACGATCCGTAGTTTTTTAATTGTTAAGAGAATGTGGGAGATCCGTAATAAACATGCATGTTTTTTTACGGATCATATAATTTTGATTGATATTTGCTTTATTTGATTCAAAATTTTAAAATTAGAGAAGACTTTTTATGTTCATAAAAACTCTAGATTTAATGTTCTTTGAATAAATTGTTATGCATGTGGCTATTTGATTTAGTTTTTTTTGTACTACTTGTTTTCATGCGTTTTATTGTATGTTGTAAACAAGTGTAGTTTTTTTAAGAAAAATAATATGGACTAAATCCTATCAAAATTAGTGAATTGTTTGAGATCTAAATTACATATGATTTGTGTTGATTAGAATTGCAATAGCAACTTAACGGCCTACTCAATTTTGACAAACTATAAAGTGGGTATAACGCACCGCTGGTCAAGTACCCGGTTAAGGAAAGAGGTGTTATGCTTCAGCGCTGACCAAATTCCCGGCTCGCCTGTGCGTCAAAATTGGAATTACCTACGGTTGTTATTGGTATAATTCTTTAAGGTTGATTTTAACTACATTAATTCACATCCGAAACACAATGAATAAGGTTATTGCTTTGTGCTTTAGCTTCGTTCTAGAAAAAGTACGGTGTGAATTTAGTTGTGTGTAAAATCTTTAGTTGGTTTAACCAATACCTCAACTTGCAAATATATGATGAACTTTTAGTCTCACCAAAAAGTTTAATAAACGTTTTATTAAACTTATGTTATGGAGATGTATGCATGCTTCTCCATACATGATTTTGACACCAAAAGCTATACCCTAAAATTTAAGTCATATGCCCTCTAATTGACGAACACTTGAAGTTACAGTTGTCTTCATATAAGATATCGGACGATGTTGTAATGGAGAGAAAACTTCATGACTGAATAAGATTGCACATGAAGGTTTTAAGTTCTCTAGATTAGTCGACTTAATTGAGTTACTCAGTGAGAACTGGAAACTTAAGGCATAAAATAGGGATAAAACATGTTTACAATGCAAATGATTTTGGCAATGTAAATTCCTAACATATCTAGAAATTGCAAATTTGTTTGTCAATTATTGTTCGACAAGTTACTGTGTTGAATACATTTGTCACTAGCAGATCAACTGATGTGATAAATCTATGTCATGGATTCTAGTTTTTTCAAGAAAAATACTATGGTTTTATTACCGGGGTAATTTTATTTTCTTGAATTTTATTATCGAAAATACTAATGTTTGAACTTATTTCTGTAGAAATGGCTCAACCCGAAAACAATCTGACAATAAGCTCGGCGTTCAAAGCTTTTTTTGAACGACCTGAACTTACTGGCCCTAATTTCAATGACTGGTACCGCTCACTAAGAATTGTTCTGAGAGCGGCGGGTACTATCAATATCTTGGAAACTCCTTTTCCGGAGGATCTTGCTGAAGGAGCAACTGATGCGGAAAGGCTTCAACACGCTGCTAACGTTAAGAAGCACCATGAGGTGGCTGTTGTAATGTTAGGAATAATGGCTCCATCACTTCAAAGGAAGTATGAGCTAGCTTCACCTCAGCAAATGCTTGATGAACTCAAGGCAGTGTATGAAACGCCGCAAGCTGAAGAGATCTATAATCTAGTTGATGCTCTACATAGTTGCAAGCAAGCTCTTGGAAAGTCCGTAAGTGCTCATTATATGGAGATGAGGGGTTATATGGAACAACTCATAGCACTAGGACAACCCTTTGATCATAATATGGCTATTAACTTGATCAATAGGTCCCTTAATTAAGGACTTCAATGATTTCGTTCGTAACTATAATATGCATTACACGGGGAAGACAGTTAATGATTTGCATGCAATGCACATTGACTTTGAAAAGGGTTTGAAAAATAAGGCATCCACTGCTACTCCTCAAGTACTTCATGTACAAAAGGGTAGAGTGTCGAAACCAAAACCGCAAGTGAATAAGAAGTAGAAAGGCAAAGGCAAGGTTGATAAGAGCAAGCAAGTTGCGACTACATCAAAACCAAAGCAAAACTTTGCTAAGAAATCTCTGAAAGATGAGACTTGTCACTACTGCAAGATGATTGGACACTGGAAGAGGAATTGCTCTCTCTATCTCCATGAAATGGCAGAACATAAGAAGAAGTCTGAGCAAGCTGCTGCAACACCATCTTCTGGTAACTTTTTTATGATAGAGTTATTTAATCTTTCATACAAATCAAACTCCTGGGTATATGATACGGGATGTGGTATTAATATTTGTAATACCCTGCAGGGATTTGAGTTGAAAAGGAGGCTTACCTTTGGGGAACAATTTCTGCAAGTGGGAAATGGCGCACAAGCAGCGGTTGAAGCTATAGGAATATTTAAATTAGTTTTACCTTCGGTTTTAGTACTATTTTTGAATAATTGTCATTATGCACCTACAATTGTTAAGGGTGTCATTTACTTTTCTTGTATGTTGGATCTTGGATTTACTCACACGATTGATAATAATAGAATTTCTGTTTTCAAAGATGGTTTATTCTATTTTGATGCAATTTCTGTGAATGGTGTTTTTGAAATTAACATGCATGATAAAAATTCCAAGAGGAAAAATAATTCTGTTTTTAGCATGAATAAGAAGAGTAAGTTAGACAAGAACTCTTCTTATCTTTGGCATTGTACGCTTGCCCATATTGGGAAGACTCGTATACAAAAGCTTCAACATGATGGGCTTTTGGAATGTATCAATGATGAATCATTTGATAAATGTGAATCTTGTATCTCTGGAAAGATGACCAAGAAACCTTTTAATAGTAATATTGAAAGGGCTACTGAACTACTTGGCTTAATACATACTGATGTGTGTGGACCACTTAGACATGTGTCAAGGAAAGGTGCTAGCTACTTCTTGACGTTTACGGATGATTATAGCCATTATGTTTACGTTTTTTTACTTAAGCATAAACATGAGGTATTTGAAACATTCAAAACGTTTAAAGCCGAAGTAGCGTTACAACTAGGAAAGAAGATTAAAGCTCTTCGTTCTGATCGTGGTGGTGAATATTTAAGTCAAGAGTTTAAAGATTATTTAAGTGAGAATGGAATTGTTCAGAAACTTACTTCTCCGTATACTCCACAACAAAATGGTGTATCTGAAAGGAGAAATCGTACATTATTGGATATGGTACGATCAATGTTTAATCTTACAACTTTACCGTTATCCTTTTGGGATTATGCTCTTGAATCAGCTGTTCGTATTTTAAATATGGTTCCCACAAAGAAGGTTGATAAGACACCATATGAACTATGGCATGGCAAGAAGCCATACTTGTCTTATTTGAAAATCTGGGGTTGTGAGGCGTATGTGAAACGCGACTCTTGAGATAAACTCCAACAACGCTCAGTAAAATGTATCTTTGTAGGTTATCCTAAGGAAACTATGGGTTACTACTTTTATTATCCGGCTGAGAACAAAATAGTTGTGGCTCAGTATGGAGACTTCCTTGAAAATGATTTTGTAAATCAAGAATTCAGTGGGAGAAATTGGTGATAAAGGTTGTTTCACAAATTTTGGTGATCAAGGATGTTTCACAAATTTTGCTATGTGGTAATATCAAACTATTTGAATGCACATGTACAAGAGTTTCAATGAATTGAATTCTTGAAGAAAGTATTCTCAAAATTCCAATAGGTCATGATCGGTTATTTTATGCTTTGCCAAACAAGTGTGAGTGTCATTGTTAGAGGCATAATGCATCGACCATGTTTTCATGCACTGATCTATTTAGTATTTGGATAAAGGATGTTAAGACATTATTGAATTGATGAAATAAAGATTAAGTTTCATTTACTTTTCTGTTATTTGATTTTGTATCCTATTTTACATGTTTTAATCCATGAATATTATGAGATTTCTAAATGTCCGTTGTCCATTAATAATATGGGAATATTATTAAACTAAGACAATTCAAAATAGTGACAGACTATACTTGAAAGTATATTGGTCAATTTTGGATGATAATATTGGACTTATCCCAACTCTATTATTTTACTTTATGGATCTTTGTCATCAAAGTAAATCATAAATAGTTATCCTTAGACCTGAGATACCAGGAAACTGTGGTGGATCTAGTTCATTTCTTTGAAATAATCTAACGCTAAATGTAACTGGTGGCTATAAGGGTTATTTTCAGAAATGTTGCAAAATTCATAAGTTTTGCTTGTAGTCAATATGGGAGCTGTTTCCTTCAAAACTATTTTGAAGTATAATACAGCTGGGCCCCTCGGGAAAGTAGTAAGATATTTGTGCGGTCGCACCCAAATCTGTTTTGGTGATCTTGCTATATCCGTAAACGAGAAACAAAATGGTTAATGTAAGGAATGACTGAGATCTATATCCTATTAACGTTGTATTTGAAATGAAAGGATAATAATAATGATAGTAAATCATTAAAAGGTTTTATCCAAGAGACCTTACTCGAGATCGGACTAGGGCATTGGCGTGTAACTAGACGCTAACCAATGTGATCATGATATTTTGAAATATGTCCAAGTGAGAGCTGAAAGTTTTATGGACTTATATTTAAATAATCGTGTGTTAGGATTAAACTCGGGGTTACGGGATTGCACACATTACGTAAAGGGTTAATTTATTTATTAAATATATTTATTATATTTATTAAATTAAACCGAAGCATAACTAACGATCGTTAAATAAATTAAGAGTTAAGTTAAACGACCGTTATATAATTAAATAGACGAGAAAAGAAGGAAACGAAAAAGTTCCGGAAGCCCCTTGGGTGGGCTTTGTGACCGTCGGCCATAGTGACCAAAAAGGGAAGAAAAAAAGATTTTGTTTCCTAATTCGTTTATTACTCGGAGACCAAGTTTTTCCAAGGCCTTTATAAACAATCTCATAGCCTTCATAATTTTTCACCTATTTTCTCTTTCTCTTTCTCTTGATCGCCGGCCAAACACACCCAACTTTAGGGTTCTTTGGTTTTCGATTTTTCTATTTTATTATCTAGTCCTAGCCCCTCTCTAGGGTTGTTGGGTAGATATTCCACAAGCGTAGAAGCTCGGTTTGTTCGTGCTAGAATCACGATTAGCTCGTTGTATTACGTGTGTACAAAATCGTAATGTAGTATTACTTTAGACTATATCTTGGTAGTATTCGTCATAAACCCTAATTGGTGATTCATAGGTGATCTTATGGATCTTCGCTAGGATAAAGGTATTTAACCCTAATTCGATTAATTATAGTTGTGTTATTGATTATGATCTTTTTAAATCGCTTCCGCTATGTGTACTTTAATCTGGTTTAAGGTTTTACGTAATTGTTATGAGCTTTATAAACCTTCAGATTTTATTTCTTATGATCCGAAAAAGAAATATAGTCAATAATTTTAAAAAATTTACCTAATAAACTAACACTAGAAACCACTCGCGAAGCCAGACCAATGTTGCCTCGTGCTTCTGAGAAACTTTGATTAAAAAACCATTTTCCAATTTGTAGGATTGTAATGAGTGTTGTGGAGGAGTGACTTATATTCAACAACGAGACCTCCCACTTTCAAAACACGGTTTTACATATGCAAAAAACCATACTCCGTGTATTGACTTTGAAGCACGTAGTAGTGAGAAACACTCACGAATTTTCTCTGCTCCTTTGTATAACTAGTTTTAGATCTTGCATTGGGATATAGAAAAGTTTAGTTTAGACTTAGAATTGTTAATAGAACAAATGAATAAATACTGTTTATTTTCATCACTTATAAAAACTCAATTTTACTAATTTTTTTAAAATTAATTCTATCTCATGTATCATTAATCGTTATGCGAGATAAATTATATACTATCGTGATGGTTAGTGAATTATCTATATAAAGATGGAAATTTTCATATGCACACTCCCTTAATTGATTGTTACACTCAAAAGTATTATGTGTTGACATTTATACCCTTATAAAGTGAACATGAATAAACATGATGTAAGGGTATATATGTCAATACACACTATTTTTTGAGTGTGCCAATCAAATAGAGGAGTGTGCAAATCACTTCCCTTTTCATATATATACATTGGACGAATCTTTTTCGTGTTTTGTGTGAGCATAGGAATTTACTCTATGAAAAATCATAGGCAATTTATAAAATTAAAATCAATTTGTTGTTTTAAAAGTCATATGTGATTTATGAGGATTTTTTTAAGTAAAAAGGACTCGTCCCAATAAAATATATGTGATTTACGAGGGTCACATGTGATTGCTGAAATCATACATGATTTATAAAGGGTTATGTGGTTTGTACTTGAGCTAGTACCTCATCAATCTCTATTATATATTAAAAGAAAACTCTTTTTATTTATAGAAATATTACAAAAAATAATTTACTCTTTGTAATGTTTCATGTACAAATCAATATAACTTTACAGTTAAAAACAGAAATAGTAAATATCAATTAATACTCATTACTAAAACTAATCAATAATTAATATTAAAACTAATTAATACATAATTTAATATTAATATTAGATCTAATTTATACATATTCATTAATACACACTTAAAAAAAATTAATACACGTCATTACTTAGAAATACTATTATATGTTCACATTGTACAACAATTAAAAGCATACATATCTACGAAATTGTACATATTGTCTACCTATAATGATGAGGTTCAACTGGGAACCGGAGTTACGGTCAGTTCAAATAGGAAAAAACCGTCAGAAGACGAACCGGAGAGGACCCATCGAAACTAATAAAAACAGCATCGTTAAATTAATTTGTACTACTTTTTTCGAACAACCCATAAATTTGTTCTACCTATAAAATAGATTGTACTCTCTGTCACCAAAAATTTAAGTAGTACAACATTACAAGGTTTTGGTACAAATTTTTATAACACAAAAATTTCATAAATTTATTTCTATATTAATTGGTGGACAATAAACATTAAATGACAAAATTAATACAAATTAATATGCAACATGTACAAATGATTATTGCTATAGATTATAATTTTTTGATACAATTATTTAAATTAGTTACTAATGTAAGTTTAATGTTGAATTTTTATGTTTGATTTTGAACCATTCAATTTTTTCTTCATAAATTTGCATTTTTGAAGACATATATCGTGTAAATATATGCATTTTAGTACAAATTTAGCGAAATACTCATTTTGGTAGTGAATTCAATTAAATTGTACACATCAAAGTGGGGAGATTTTAAGGTCATTATAATGTATGAAAACTTGTAAATATATAAATTAAGTGGGTGTTTGGGATTGCTTATTTAAAGTAGATTATGCGTTTGAAAATGAATAATAAAATTATCAGTGTTTACAAAATTTCATTTTAGAAATAGTGTTTGGATTTGATTATGATGTTGGATATCGTAATAATCAGATAATTAGTTTTTAAGTGTTTTGCAAATTATATGCAATTCTTAACTTAACATGTAAAATGACCAATATATTATGTTTTGCAAATAATAAACAAAACGCAATAGAGGAATATACACATTTTTAAAGGACAGTTAAGTAATTTTGACAAAGAAAGAAAACGACGTTCTCCAACTGTAAGGGACCACCTACTTTACCATATCTCCTTTTTGAATGGTTTAAAACGGAAAAAAGTGATTATCGTGACTTTTTTGCCAAACACCAAAATTTGCTTATTCACGTTTACCAAAGTGATAATCAGATAATTTGGGTCAAAAAGGCATACCTAAACACCCCTAACAAGATTTTTTATATGTATATGTTATATAATATTACGACGAATATTACATAGATTTACAAATACTTTTCACCATCAGTTATCACAATCCCCTAATACTAATTCTATATGAAATTTTAGTGCTCAAAGTTATCCCTACAAAAAGCTATCGTTATTATTAAAAAAAATAACTATAAAACATCCCGCTTCAAAATTTTAGTTTCAGGTTAGCCGCACCCGCAACGCGCAAGTACCTTGCTAGTTGTATTTATAATTTCAATGATAAGTGTTTTAACATGGAAAACACAAACAAGATACGAAAAACGAATTACACTTGTTGGTGAGAAAAAGTAAACTTTTTCTTTTCTTTTCTTTTCTTTTCTTTTCGTTTCTTTTCTTTTGAGTTTCGTTACCCATATCCCCCCCTCCCCCCTCCCCCCCCCACCCCCTTAACAAGTAACACCCCTTAAATTTTCTTATTTTTTTAATAATTTTGTTTATATTATAAAAGTATGAAATAAAAAAACGAGGCAGAAATTATAAATTTTGATAAGTCAAAAGCAGTAAAACATGAAAAATGCAGAGTCATAAGCTGTCTTATACTGTTATTCAAGTGAGTAAAACTGCTGAAAAAAATACGGAACGAAAATTATAAAATTTTACAGTTCAAAATTATAAAATGTGAAAAAATACGGAACAAAAAAAATATCATTTTCTGTCAGTATATCGGGTATGAGATGGAGTATTAGTGGTAGAAAAAAGTTAGGGGATACGAATAGCATGACCCCTTTCTTTTTCACACACTTCGTTTCCTATATTTTCATTTTTTTTTCCAAAATAACCTATCATCATCATTTATCCGGCCATCACCCCTCCGGTCGTGGCTGTAAGTTTATGGAATTATATTTAATAGTCGTGTGATAGGATCGAACTCGAGATTATGGGATTGCACACAATACGAAAAGAGTTAATTTAATTAATAAATATCTTTCTTGTATTGATTAATTTATTTAATAAATATATTTATGTATTTATTAATTTAACCGAGCAAGTAACTATATAACCTTAACGATCGTTAAGTAATTAATAGTTAAGTTATACCGAGCGTTAAATAAACAAATAGTATGTATAAACAAAAGGAAAGAAGTTTGGAAGATTCCGGAACACCCCTTAGGGGTGTTCGACCGTCGGTTATGCCCTGGGTGGGGGGGGGGGGGGGGCAAAAGTTGCCTTATATTTATTGGGCTACAATGGGTTGGAAGTATATAAATACACCTCCTAATCCCTCATAATCTACACAACAATAATCTTTTCCTTCTTCTCTTCTTTGGGTCGATCGCAAACCTTCACCACGAAGGGGTTCGGTTGGTTTTTCTTGGTTGATCAATTGTATATGTAATCTAGTTCTAGCCCCTCTCTAGGGTTGTTGGGTGGATTAATTACCAGCGTTGTAGCTCGATTTTCACGTGCTAAAATCACGGTTAGCTCGTTGTATTACGTGTGTACAAGAACGTAATATAGTCTTACTTTAGACTATATCTTGGTATAGACGGTGTAAACCCGAATTGGTGATTCGATCTTCGTCTTGTGGAATTGCTTTAGCGTAAAGGTATGTAACCCTAATTCGATTAATTATAATTGTGTTATTAATTATGATCTTGTTAAATCGCTTCCGCTATATGTGGTTTAACCTCGTTTAGGGTTTTATATAATTGTTATGATATTAATAAACCTTTAGTGGCATCGAGAGCCGTTTTAACATGTTATAATGATCGAAAATCTAAACTTTTTTTTAACTATAAATGTTTTGAGTTAAAACTACATGTTATTTAGGTTTTTCATAAAATTAGGGTTTTATTTTTTAAAAATTAGGATGTTTACTCTATTTTTAATAAAAAAAAAGGGAATTGTTTTGAAACCCTAAATTACATGTGGGATAATTTTAGATTAAATTGCATGATTAATTGTTATGTGATGTATGATTACGATCCGTAGAGATTTATTTGTTAAGATTTGTGGGGAATCCATGATTACGTGCATGTTTTCATGGATCGTAAAATTATATATTTATATGATTTTATGTGCTACATTATTATTTGATTCAATAAATCTAGAATTAGGGAAGACTTTTATATAGAGATATAAAGACCTAGATTTGATGATTATTGAATAAATCGTATGCATGTGGCTATTTGATTTATTTATTGCACATATAAATTGTTATTATGTGTTTATGATTTAGTTTTTCTTTTACTTATTTATGTATAAAATTGTTGAATTGCTGTAAACAAGGGTTTTTTTTAAAGAAATAATATGGACTAAATCATATTAAAAATAATGATTTGTTAGAGATTCAAAATTACATAAGATTACGTTGATTGGTGAATTGCAATAATAATATAACGACCTACTCAATTTGACAAACTATAAAGTGGGTATAACGCACCGCTGGTCAGGTACACTGTTAAGGAAGGAGGTATTATGCCATTAGTCGCTGACCAAATTCCCGGCTCGCCTGTACGTCAAAATTGAAATTACCTACGATTATTAATTGAATTATACCTTAAGGGTGATTTACCACAAATTCACATCCGAACCACAATGAATAATGGTATTGCTTTGTGCGTAGCCGAGTTCTAGCAAAGTACGATGTGATGAGTTGTGGGTTTATTCTTTTATTGGTTTAACCAATACCGCAACATAATTTATGAAGAAATTTAATCTCATAAAAAAGTTTACTAAATGTTTTATTAAACTTTTGCTATGGAGATTGTATGCATGCTTCTCCATACATTGATTTTGAGATCAAAATTTATACCCTTAAAATTTAAGTCGAATGCTCCTAATTGACGAACACTTGAAATTACTTCGTCATCAAATGAGATTTTTGGATGATGTAGTGATGGAGAGAAAACCATTTGTAGAATGAGAATTCGTATGATGGTTTTACGTTACTCAGATTAGACGACTTAATTAAGTCTCTCAGTGAGATCTGAAAACTTAATGCATTCAGAAGGGATGAAACATTTTACAATGCAAAACGTTTTTGGCAATGTAAATCCCTTAAATATCTAGAAATTGAAAATTGGTTGTCAATTGATTTGTTCGACAAGTCGCTATGTTGAGTACATTCATTACTAGCACATCAACTGATGTAATGGATCTATGTCAATGTAGTTCTAGAATTCAAGGAAAATAATATGGTTTTAATACTGGGGTAATTTTATTTTCTTGAAAGTATTTTGTTATCCAAAATATTAATATTTGACCTTATTTCTGTAGAAATGGCTCAACCCACCAATAACACGATAAGTTCTGCATTCAAAGCTTTCTTTGAACGTCCTGAACTTACTGGCCCAAACTTCAGTGATTGGTACCGCTCGCTAAGAATTATCTTGAGAGCAACGGGTACTATCGATATCTTGACTACTCCATATCTGGAGGATCTTGCTAAAGGAGCATCTGATGCGCAAAGGCTTGAACACGCTGGTAATGTTAAGAAGCACTCTGAGGTGGCTTGCTTAATGCTAGGAAAAATGGCTCATGTACTTCAACAGAAGTATGAGTTATTTTAACCAAAGCGAATACTTGATGAGCTCAAGGCTATGTTCGAAAATCCGCAAGCTGGGGAGATCTACGATTTAGTAGATGCTTTGCATAGCTGCAAGCAAGCTCCAGGAAAGTCTGTAAGTGCCCATTATTTGGAGATGAGGGGTTATATGGAACAACTCATTGCACTAGGACAACCCTATGATCATAATATGGCTATCAACTTGATCAATAGGTCCCTTAACAAGGACTTCAATGATTTTGTTAGAAACTATAATATGCATTGCACGGGGAAGACAGTTAATGATTTGCATGCAATGCTAATTGACTATGAAAAGGGGTTGAAATAAAAGGCATCTACCGCTACGCCTTCGGTACTAACCATAAAAAAGTTAGAGTGAATAAGCCAAAACCGCAAGCGAACAAGAAGAAAGGCACAAGTAAGGGTAATAAGGGCAAACAAGTTGCGACTTATTCGAAACCCAAGCAGAACTTTGTCAAGAAGTGTCAATCTCAAAAGGATGAGACTTGTCACCATTGCAAGGCAAGTGGCCACTGGAAGAGGAATTGCCCTCTTTACCTCGAAGAATTGCGAGAAATAAAGAAGAAGTCTGAGCAGAGCGCTGCAGCTTCGGGTACTTTATTTATGATTGAATTGTTCAATTTAACATACAAATTAAATTCCTGGGTATATGATACGGGATGCGGTATTAATATTTATAATACGCTGCAGGGATTTAATCTGGAAAGGAAGCTTTCCTATGGGGAACAATATCTGCAAGTGGGCAATGGCGCACAAGCAGCGGTTGAAGCTATAGGAACTTTTGATCTAGTTTTACCTTCGGGTTTATTATTGAGATTAAATGATTGTCATTATGCACCTACAATTGTTAGGGGTGTTATTTCCTTTTCTTGTATGTTAAATAATGGATTCGTTCACACGATTGATAATAATGGAACTTCTGTTTGGAAAAATGGTATTTTCTATTTTAATGCAATTTCTGTGAATGGTGTATTTGAAATAGACATGTATGATAATGAATCCAAGAACAATAAATCGGTATTTAGCATGAGTAAGAAGAGAAAGTTTGACAAGAACTCTTCTTATCTTTGGCATTGTAGAGTTGCCCATATTGAGAAGACTCGAATACAAAAGTTTCAACGTGAAGGTCTTTTGGAAAATATCAATGATGAATCATTTGATAAATGTGAGTCTTGTATCTCTGGAAAGATGACCAAGAAACCTTTTAATAGCAATAATGAAAGGGACAAAGGGCTACTGATCTACTTGGACTTATACATACTGATGTGTATGGGCCACTTAGACAAACGTCAAGGAAAGGTGATAGCTACTTCTTAACATTTACGGATTATTATATCCGTTATGGTTATGTATATTTACTTAAGCATAAACATGAGGTATTTGAAACATTCAAAGTGTTTAAAGCAGAAGTAGAACTACAATTAGGGAAGAAGATAAAAGCTCTTCGTTCTGATATAGGTGGTGAATATTTAAGTCAAGAGTTTATAGATTATCTAAGTGAGAATAAAATTGTTCAGCATCTTACTTCTCCCTATAGTCCACAACAAAATGGTGTATCCGAAAGGTGAAATCGTACATTATTGGATATGGTGCGATCTATGTTTAATCTTACAACTTTACCTTTATCCTTTTGGGATTATGCTCTAGAATCTGTTGTTCGCATTTTAAATATGGTTCCCACAAAGAAGGTCGATAAGACACCATATAAACTGTGGCATGGCAAGAAGACATATTTGTCTTTTTTAAAGGTCTGGGGTTGCGAGGCGTATGTGAAATGTGAATCGGATGACAAACTCCAACAACGACCTGTAAAATGTATCTTTGTAGGATACCCTAAGGAAACTATGGGTTACTACTTTTATTATCCACCTGATAAAAAAGTGACATTGTTGCTAGGTATAGAGACTTCCTTGAATCTGATCTTGTTAATCAAGAATTCAGTGGGAGAAATTATGATCTTAAGGAGAGTCATATAGATACATTACCTTCTGAAAACACTAGTGATGTAATTCCTGTAGAACCATAAAGTCTGGCGGTTCCACCGGAATTAGTTCCTCTGTGTAGATCCGCAAGGATTAAAAACGCAAATAGCAATATGTGTCTTAACATAGAGGATGATGATGAGTTAGGGGATCTTGGTGAACCCGCTAATTATAAATCCGCCATACTTGATCCTGAAAAGGATAAGTGGATGGTTGCTATGGATGAGGAAATGAAATCCATGAAAGTAAATGATGTTTGGACTCTTGTAGAACCACCACCGAATGCT
The DNA here is from genome assembly GCA_025667525.1 of Glebionis coronaria. NCBI lineage: Eukaryota > Viridiplantae > Streptophyta > Magnoliopsida > Asterales > Asteraceae > Glebionis > Glebionis coronaria. The sequence goes on from CM046879.1 coordinate 609,129,906, forward strand.
AAAGTAGTGAGACATAAGTGGATATACAAGAAGAAAACCAACATGGATGGAAAAGTACAATCCTATAAAGCTCGTTTAGTAGCTAAAGGTTTTACTCAAACTTTTGGCGTAGACTACGAGAAGACATTTTCTCCTATAGCAGACTTAAGAGCTATTAGGATTCTCATAGCTATAGCAGCATACTATGACTATGAGATATGGCAAATGGATATTAAAACTGCCTTCTTGAATGGTCACTTAGATGAACACATCTATATGCAACAATTAGAAGGGTATGTTGATCCTGAGAATCCAGGACATGTGTGCAAACTTCAAAGGTCCATTTATGGTTTGAAGCAAGCATCACGTCAGTGGAATAAAAGATTTGATGAAGAAATAAAAATTTTTGGATTTATTCAGAATCGTGATGAGCCATGTGTATATCGCAAAGCTAGTAGGAGTGATGTAGTATTCCTAGTCCTATATGTTGATGACATATTAATCATGGGAAGTAACATTCCAAGACTTAAAGTTGTTAAGGATTATCTTGGTAAATGTTTCTCTATGAAGGATTTAGGAGAAGCTGCATACATTCTGGGAATTAAGATCTATCAGGATAGGAAAAGACGGTTTATTGGTCTATGTCAAGATGCTTATACAGATAAGATTTTGAAGAAGTATAATATGCATAATTCCAAGAAAGGTTTTCAACCTATGAAAGTTAAGCATAATCCGAGTCATGAGATGGATGCATCAACTCCTAGGAAGGAGGCATACATGCAGAAGGTGCCTTACGCTTCGGCTGTAGGGTCTATAATGTATGCTGTTAGATACACAAGGCCTGAGGTGGCGTTTGCTCAGAACTTGGTCAGTTGATACCAAACAGAATTCAGTGTAGCTCCACTGGATTGCTGTTAAACATTTTATGTAGTATTTGAGGAATACGAAAAGAAATGTTTTGGTATTCAAAGGGTAGCCATATACATAACTAAATGTGGTTTGGATTAGGAATCTTATTGGAGACCTTGGGATGATGCTTGCAATAAAAGAACCTAACAGATATGTATTGTGACAATTCTGCCGCAATGATATTTGCCAATGATCCTGGAGTCATGAAAGGCGCCAGACACTTTATACGTAGACATCACTACGTCCGAGAACAAGTTGAATCTAGGGAAATCAAATTGATAAAAGTTCACACAGATGATAACGTAGCTGATCCTTTAACTAAGGCTTTTGCCTAGACCAAAGGTAGTTAAGCATGCCAAGGCGATTGGGCTGCAACTAGCTAGCGAACTCATGCCATAAATCTGTGATTAGTATTTGGATAAAGGATGTTATGAAATAAATATTGAGTTTCGTTTATTTTTATTATTTAATTAGTGTATCATATTTTACATGTTTAATCCAAAGTTATGCTTAATGTCCATTGTCGATAAATAATATGGGAATATTATTAAACTAAGACAAATCAAAATAGGGATAGAGTATACTTGAAATTATATTGATCGATTTTGAATAATATGTGATTAATCGAATATACGACTTATCCCAACTATATGTTATTACTTTATGGATCTTTGTCATTAAGTAAAACATAAATAGTTATCCTTAGACTTGAGATACCAGGAAACTGTTATGAATCTAGTGCATCTTTGTGGAATAATCTAACGCTAAACGTAACTGGTAGCTATAAGAATTATTTTCAAAAGTGTTGCAAAATTCATAAGTTTTGCTCGTAGTCAATATGGAATTTATTTCCTCCGAGTTTGTTTTGGAGTTTAATATAGCTGGGCCCCTTGTGGAATTAGTAAGATGTTTATGTGGCCACACCCAAATTTGTTTTAGTAATCTTGTTGAATCTGGGAATGAGAAACATAATGGTTAATGAAAGGAATGACTGAGATCTATATCCTTATTAACGTTGTATTGGAAATAAAAGGATAATAATAACGATGTAGAATCGTTAAAAGGTATTGTCCAGGAGACCTTACTCGAGTTGTACTAGAGACATTGCTATGTGTAACTAGACGCTAGTTAATGTAATCACGATATTCAAAATATGTCCAAGTGGGAGCTGTAAGTTTATGGACTTATACTTAATAGTCGTGTGATAGGATCGAACTTGAGATTACGAGATTGCACACAATACGCAAAGAGTTAATTTAATTAATAAATATATTTATTGTATTTATTAATTTATTTAATAAATATATTTATGTATTTATTAATTTAACCGATCAAGTAACTATATAAACTTAATGATCGTTAATTAATTAATAGTTAAGTCATAACGAGCGTTAAATAAACATATAGTATGTATAAACAAAAGGAAATAAGTTTGGAAGATTCCGGAACACCCCTTAGGGGTGTTCGACTGTCGGTTATGCCCTGGGGGGGGGGGGGGGGGAAGTTGCCTTATATTTATTGGGCTACAATGGGTTAGAAGTCTATAAATACACCTCCTAATCCCTCATAATCTACACAACAATAATCTTTTCCCTCTTCTCTTCTTTGGGTCGATCGCAAACCTTCACCTTGAAGGGGTTCGGTTGGTTTTTCTTGGTTGATCGATTGTATATGTAATCTAGTCCTAGACCCTCTCTAGGGTTGTTGGGTAGACTAATTACAAGCGTTGTAGCTCGGTTTTCACGTGCTGGAATCACGGTTAGCTCGTTGTATTACATGTGTACAAGAACGTAATATAGTCTTACTTTAGACTATATCTTGGTATAGACGGTATAAACCCGAATTAGTGATTCGATCTTCGTCTTGTGGAATTGATTTAGCGTAAAGGTATGTAAACCTAATTTGATTAGTTATAATTGTGTTATTAATTATGATCTTGTTAAATCGCTTCCGCTATATGTGCTTTGATCTCGTTTAGGGTTTTATATAATTGTTATGATATTAATAAACCTTCAGTGGCACCTCTGGCCAAACAACACTACCCCTTCGGCCGTCACACCATCGGTCACCATCGCTTTTGAGATACCGTCGTACCTCTTTTCATCTCACTGCAATCGCATATGTATCACTAAAAATAATGTTTTGATCTTTTACATGTAATTTCAATATCTGGTATTTGTTTTCAAAGCCCAACTTAATGAACCTCCTGTCACCACCATATTTTATAGCAACAATCGGTAATGACAAAAATAATAGAAATGAAGGCGCGACACCTTTCCACCATATTTTATAGCAACAGCCGGTAATGACAAAAAAATAATAGAAATGAAGGCACGACACCTCTGTTTGTAATCCCACCACCACCGACACCTCGTGTTAAACCACCTACATCGTCACCTGCTATCAAACCACACTTTAGACGGTTCACCATCTTATTATTTTTATCTAAATAATGTTTGATTTACTAGGGTTATATAAGTGTAAATTTGTCTATGGTGAAGATAATAATACTCGATAGTGTTTTTATGAGGTTTGTGAAGAAAACACATGTAAAAAAAACTTTAATAAATGTAGTTTATGATTTACTAGGGTTTTATAAGTGTAAGTCTTGTATTGAGAATGATGAAAATGAGAAACGAAACTTAGAGCACAAGGTGTCGTGGGCATCAAAAACCTCCTCATTTGGGTCTCACTAGGTGTCACGTCACTTGACACTTTCACTTCTAAAAAACCCATATTATCACAACAAACCCCTTCCTCATTTGGGCCCACTACTACCCATTTTTTATTATTATTTATAATAAACTTAATTCATTTCTTAAAATAAAAGTATGAATTACAATACGATACGGTTCAAATACGAAATGCGATAATTCCCTCCTTAACAACATATACTCAACTCTTTTTCGGCCCTTTTCTCTTCTGCTAATGTTTCTCGTAATGCTTCTTTATCAAGATGCATTTGGCATTCTTGTTCCTCAGTAAGACGAAACTCACCAGGTACCTCGTATTCTTCAACAAAATTGTCTGGTTCGTCAAGTATACCGTCAATGGTAGGAACTGATGATCCATCCATCGGGTTTGGGTACGGTTGTGGGAGGATTGATTTAGGTACTTTTTCCAGCGTCGATGGGTTGATTGAAGTTGCTTTTCGTTTGTTTTGTTGTTGTTTCTAGAAGTGTTTTCTTGAGACATGTTTGAGAGTGTGTTTTGTGTATGTGAAAGTGGAAGTAGTATTTATAAACAAACATAGCCTTTGGAAATTCAAATTAATACATAGTCGTTAGAAATTCCAATTATTACATAGCCGTTGGAAATTAAAATTAAAATACAAAATTAAAATCACAATACGAGAAAATAATTAGGCACCCAGACTGAGTTAGCTTCCATTAGTTTTTCTATCTTACCCGCTTTTCGAAACGTGCATTATGCATCTCATAATCTTTGTCTGATTCTTTTTTCACAAATTTGATGATCGAATCACGACCCTCTTTAGGAATATCCGTGCATTTTTCATATACTTCCTGCAATTCAAATTTAGCAGCGGGTGCACTTTTATATTAGAGTGCTAAATCAATAATCGCTTTTTATCGAACGCTGTCTTCTTTAACTAGTTTATCAACCAAGGTTTTAATTTGATCAGAAGTGTGTGAAATGGAACTAGACATATTATTTGTTGATTAGGAATTGAGAAGTTTGTATGTAAAAATATGGGTTTTGTAGTGTATTTATATTAGAAAGGGGATAAATTAAAATTTTAAAAAAAGAAAATATAAACGTTATATAACAGTTTAAATTGGAGAAAGAGATAGTTTGCTTGTCGTTTATTTCCTGAGTTTAGTGGCGAATTAAGCATTTGACGAGCCATCTAGTGGCGAAGCATGGCGAATTGTGGCGAGGTGCCACCTCGGAGTGGCGAGGGTACTTGCCCATGACACCCAACCCTCTTATAACCTTCTAGTCAAAGTGAAATGCGGTGAAGATCTTAATATGATGAGATCTAAACCCACCAAGCCTTTTTTAAAGAACATTATACGAGTTGTAAGTTTAGTTTGTACGACAATGGAGTTTGCTACTAGAGAAGTTTGTAACGAAAAACTAGTGCGTTTGTAGACGTGTTAAGTATAAGATGTCTATAAAGAACAAATGCACGACTAGAAAGAGTACAGTTCTATACACTTATATTTAGATGCTTTATGAACGTGTGTATTTTTATTTATACATCTAATCATTCTAAAATGTGTAAAAAAAGCACAATTACAAATGTATACAAGCATAATTTTATCCACGATTTTAAACGTCTAAAAGATTTAAGAATCAATTACAATATTTGCACTTTCAAGTGTGTAAAACTCGTCTCAAACCTAATTCCAAACCAATAATTAAGAAAAAGGGAAAAGATGTGATCTAAATCATTAGATCTAGCGTTGGGATATAGAAAAGTTTAATTTAGACTTGGAATTGTTAATAGAACAAATGAATAAATAGTGCTTATTAATTTTCTCATCATTTAAAAAACCTACTTTTATTTGTTTTTAAAGATATTAAATATCTAATAAATCGTTAATCCCTTGCACGACATAAATTATGTATTATGTGACGGTCAGTATATTACCTATGGACATTTCAATATATTTGGATGGTTTTTTTTTCGTGTTTTTTAGCATCGGAAATTTACGCTCTGAAAAATCACATGTAATTTATAAAATCAAGGTTAATTTTTATTTTAAAAATCACATGTGATTTATGAGTACCACATGGTTTTGATGGAATTCTTAGAATAATAGAACCCACATAAATATTATTATAGTTGTAAAACCCTAATAGCCCATCCCACAAACCGAGTTTCGGTCATTCATCTACTTATACTCCCTCGCAGTTATTTAATCATATTTATCTAAACTAGTGAACAGTCAACAAGAATTTGAACAGTCTACAAGAATTTGAAAGGTTTCGTAACAGTGATAAATATAAGGATTACTATATGACTATTTTATTGCTTATGAACCAACTAGAGTCCGGTTATTTTGGAAACTTGTTTTTTGGTGGAATCTAAGAGACAAATCCTAGCCATCCATTACCTAAGATTAAAGAAAAACACGGAGGGACCATTTTTGCCAAAATGTCCAAAATTTGCAAAAAATCGGCAGAATGACTAAATCGTAAATATGATGAAAATCGGTTATCACTAGTGATAATTCGTTACTGATAAAAACAATGAAATATCAGTAGAGATAAATCAATGAAACATCACTAGTGATATTTCAGTAACATAATTAGTGTAGTGATATTTCATTGTTTTATCAACAGTGATATTTCATTGATTTTCGCTAGTGAAATATCACTAGTGATAAATCATTACTCCGTCATATTTACAACTTTGCTACCTCCGCCCATTTTTTTCAACTTTTGGACATTTTAGCAAAAATAACCCTTTCGTGTTTTTTTTTTTAAATATTAGGTTAATCTCCACCATTAGATAAAAAATAAATGGAGAGTAAGGATTTGTCCCTTGGTTTCCACCAAAAAACAAAGATTCAAAATAAATTTTGTCAACCGAAGTAATGCATAAACGTAAATTTACTGACGATACGTAAATTACTGCCGAAAACGTAAAATTACTGACGAAAACGTAAGTTGACCGTCGAAAACGTAAAATTACTGATGAAAACGTAACTTTACGGACGAAAACCTAAGTTTGCTGACGAAAGCGTAACTTTACTGACGAAAATGTAAGTTTACTGACGAAAACGTAAGTTCACCGTTGAAAACGTAAATTTACTGAAGATACGTAAATTACTGACGAAAACGTAACTTTACTGAAGAAAACATAAAATTACTGACGAAAATGTAAGTTTAATGACGAAAACGTAAGTTTACTGACGAAAACGTAACTTTACTGAAGAAAACGTAAGTTTACTGACGAAAACGTAAGTTTACTGAAGAAAACGTTAGTTTACTGACGAAAACGTAAGTTTACAGACGAAAACATAACTTTACTGAAGAAAACGTTAGTTTACACCCAAAAACCGGTATAGCAGGTAACAAGTGACCCATATTGGTGATATTGTCCCAAAACTAACAAGTTCCTTGGTCAGAATAGTACATAAAATAGTACATTTATCATAATGAAACAAAATAAAAAGTACATGTATATTTTATGGCTTTTATCCAAATTAAATTCATACAAAGTTGGGTCAAAAGATGCACACGATGATACAAGACTTATTTAATCCACCACACAATGCAAGTTTACAACCAACCAAACACATTTTATAAATCAATCCTCAGATGTCACCATCCTTACCAAAGAAAATGTTCCAATCAAACTCATCCCCTGCGAATTCTTGCAGATTGTCACATTGAGTCATCGGTTCGAGCTCATCCAACGGGATTCTTTGCACACTATGACTTTGAATCATCATCGGTGATAAGTCTCGTTTGTTTAAAGCATTCCAACTCGGTGCTGGTTCTTTATAACTACTAGAATGCGTAACTCCTAGAGACATATTATTAACCTTTGCCACATCACTAATAGATGGTGCTTAATGACCACTAATACCTCCTACCTCATGGCTTAATTTCCCATCGTCAATATATGAGCTCTCTTGTCCACGACCAATATCACTGTAAGAAGGAGGTGGGGCACTCTGTATTTTTGCAAAAACAAAAGGAAGAGAAAAAATGAATATTACAAAAATGTAAGTGTCAAGTAGTATCATGAATTCTCAGTTTCGTGTTAAGTAGAACTGTGGTCGACGTTTACTATAATATATCACACAAATGACAATTTTCTTATAACAAAATCAAAATCTAATTAATTACAATTAAAATTGTTAAAGATTCAATGGGTTATTTTTGAAAATTAGCGAGAACAAAGTGATATATTATGATTTGATGTGTAATATGTATCATGCTTTTATATAATGTATCAAGTTATTTAGATATGTTGTGTATTATGAGTAACCATTTATATATAAAATATTATCTTTTTGAGATTTTAATGTATAAGTATCATATTTTTAATTGTGTATAAGTCATCTATTACATATGTATAGTTGGTTATTAGTCTATAAGATATTAAATTGTATAAATATTATATATTTTGGTGTATTATTGCTAAAATGATTATGTATAAATATTATATATAATTCCTTTCTATTTTGGCATCACTATTGCCAAGTGAGTGATATATCACATCAAAACAACTAACAAAACACCCATCTTTTATGACATTTCTCTCTACTCTCAGTTTGGCCCAACCAACTATCTTTATTTTTTTTTATTTTCATTTTCGCACAAATTAATATCCATTTCATTCAAATAAAAATTACAACACATTAATAAAAATACAATACGGAATTAAAAAGGCGGTACGAAACCTAAAAAAAATATGAAAATTAAAAACGACAACAAAGTAATTTGGCCCAAATATTTTGCCATTATTTTTGTTTCTTTCCTTAGGACAAACCAAGGTTTTCAAGATCTCGATCTTGATTTTAGGATCTTACGATTTTACGATACTGCAAAGCAAAAACGATCCGGATCTTACGTAGAATCCTTGCATGTTTAAAATCTTATAGGATCCCGATCTTGATCATAAGATCTTAGGATATATAACGATCCGATCTTACTTTTTTTCGAGCGACAAACTAAAAACTACAAATTTATAGTTCTATTTTGTATAATCTAAAAAACAACATGCAAATCTTCTTATACATTTCATAATCATAATTTAGGATCACATTTTTATGAAAATATTGTATAATTTTATGTTTACAATGTATATTTATTAGTAAATTTGTAAAATATTGCAAAGACTACTAAGAAAATTACATTATAGTAGGATCTTACGATCTCGATCCTACTTTACGATCTCGATCTAGTGAAAACGAAAACGATCCTAGGTAATATCCCGATCTTGAAAACCTTGGGACAAACGAACCCTTTGGTTCCGGCATTGCGTCGACACCAACCGTGAAAAACTGGAACTCGGGCATCTCTATCATATTTAATTCCTTTGTGTTTTAGCCTCGTACGTGGATTTACCGGCGAGAAGTTTTTGATGCAATGAATCGTTTAGCACGTCCTTCGTAGACCTCGAGCCACTACCACCGGTGTTCTCACTTGTTTCCAATTTGGTTTTCTTGGCGGATCTAGCTTTTTTGGTAGCACGAGGATGAGTATCGAGACCGAATACTTTCGTGTGAGCATCCACCTCAACGCTTTCCTTCTTGTCTCATTTTGAGTGTTGTCCGAGGATCGTCCATGCATGTTCGTAAGCGAACTTTTTCCCCTTATACAAAAAACTATGTGGAAACTAGAGGGGGAAGGGGGCTGGATATTTTACCATATAAAATTATATTAATTGAAAAACATGTTTCATAACGGTTAAGCCAATTTATAATGTTTCAAAAACATTTGATATATCAAGTGATCTTGATCATGATTGACTTATGATAATAATAATGATAAGTAAATAGTAAGATAAGAAACAACCTAAAGGAAGACACCAATGATTTATAGTGGTTCGGCAACGAAGCTCTCTCTTCGTTCCTACTCCACTCTTCGAGTACACGTACTCAAGATTTTCACTATATCCAAAAGCTCTCTTCTTGGCGGAGAAAACTTTACATCGTTGCTTACACCAATTTTCTACACTAAGCTAAATGTCGAGTTCTAATTTTAGATAGAAGCAATCGACACTTGTTGCCTATTTTCATTTATCGACACAAGACTAGATGTCGATTTCTAATCTTATATAGAACCAATCTACACTCATCACTCACACTCTCTCCACTTTGAATTTAAGTGATAACTTATACACACAATACTCATACTCACATCACTTTAAAGACAAGTGAGAACTTAGACACACAAGATTACCAAGCATACATATAACTTGGATTTACAAAAGACACAAAAGAATAAATGTGATGAAGATATAGAAGAGGGGTCTTCAATAAGGCTTCATCCTTTAATACATCACAAGTGTATGAGTCATCTTCTCTTTTGACATATGAAAAAGGGGATAAAAAAGATAATTATAAGTAAACATACTTAGCAATTAAATGATCATTTACTAATGATTGAAAAAGAGAAAAGAGATTCAAAAGAAGAAAAGAGAAGTCCAAAAAGTTTTCAATATGTTATGGACAATGTTGGTGACGAGAACCGACACGAATAGACGGATATAAACAATTGTTATAAACGATACTTAAAATACTTAATTTAGAGGTAAGATGAGGAGACACACCTGTGTCCATATTCTATAATAGATCTTCTAATGTTAGTGTACTGAAAGCATTAGGTACGGTCCGATAATATTGTTTCGTTATTATGATACCCGTTCCTATCAACCGTGACATACCAGTCACACCCTTATAATTCATACTATTTGAAGTAACCACTAACCATTATACCAAGATCCTGTGACTCCCACCGGTAGAATGGAATCAAACTAGTCAAAACCTAAACTACTAGTCAACAATGATTGCTCACTAGGTTGAAATTGAAACTAAAGAACCAAATGCACCTTATTCTTTAGTTAATCAATTAAACAGTTGATATAATATGGGATAACTAGTCAGCGGATTCGAGAATTATTTGAGTGAAGAAGAAAAAAGAAGGGTTTTAGGACGAGAATTGAGAATATTAGGAGAAAGTGAGATGGCTGTGGTTGTTGAAGAAAATTATTTTTTTTGATTTTTTTGAACACAAAACAACCGTATATATGGCTTACATAGGATGATTTTTGAGGATGAGCTTAGGCCTAATACAATAAACATGTGCTATAATATAAGTTGGAGAATCATAAATATAAAAGCCGGAGAAGTAATCCATATAAAAAAGTTCTGCATACTTAATATACTCTCTCTCCGTTCTACATTAAATGTCTATAATCTAATATACTTGCTATTATTAGTTAATCAAATTATATCATCATCTAATAAAAAAGTCTAAAATGGAAAAACAACTTAAATATAATAATGAGTTAACTGCATTTTTGGTCCTCGTGGTTTGGTGCGTTTTTCACTTTTGGTCCAAAAACTCAAATAGTTTCGATTTTGACCTAAAACGTAAACTATTTCTTCACTTTTGGTCCAATTCCGTCAAATCTGTTAGTTTGACTTGTTTGACTGTTAAATAAGAGGGTATATTTGTCTTTTCATCATTTTATGTTAAGAGTTAACTATTTTTTTGTCCTCGTGGTTTGGTCTCGTTTTCAATTTTGGTCCACAATTCAAATAGTTTCGATTGCCAAAAAGATAAAATATTTCTTCACTTTTGACTTGTTTGACTGTTAAATATAAAGTTATTTTGTCTTCTTACTATTATCATAAAGTTACGTTCTTTTCTTTTTGTTAAAATAAAAAATACTTATATAAACATAAAACTCATATAAACACTCTCTATTTCAAAATCAAACTCAAAATCACTACCAACCATTATATATTGAAAAAACCGCAACATCGTCATCATCCCAATAAGAAATCACATTCTCAACATTTAAAGATTACGAATAAATATCATATAGGTCGATTCAGACAATAAAGCTTGACTCTTCCTTGATAAAACATGAACAACGTGTCTTCATCATCCCCAATTCAACCCTCACTTCTGAAACAGGTCTTCATCATCATCTCCAAAAACCCACACTTACCCACGAGTCTTCAACATCCTATTAAACAATAGCAATCTCCCCATCACCCGAATCACATTCAACTTTTCTTACAAATAATAAGAAATAAATAATGAAATGAGTGTATGTGTTAATCTAATAATAATAAGAAATAAATAAAATAAGAATAAGAAGTTTGAAGGAGATATAAGAATAAGAATAATATAGGGTATTTTGGTCATTCTACATAGTCAAACGAGGGTATTTTAGTATTTTAAAGCAGTTTGGCTGGTCAAACTAACAGAGTTGACGGAATTGGACCAAAAGTGAAGAAGTAGTTTACGTTTTAGGTCAAAATCGAAACTATTTGAGTTTTTGGACCAAAAGTGAAAAACGCACCAAACCACAAGGACCAAAAATACAGTTAACTCTATAATAATTTATTATACCTTATTTTAATGGACATTTAATATAAAACAATTAAATATATACTAATGTGGACATTTAGTATGAGACTGAGAGAGTATAATTAGCTAATAAAGATAATTGTATAACACCTCTATTACGGAGTATTATTTATTCAATTTAAATATTACTATACGTCGTGCTTTTATGGACTTACAATGGTTATATCTTCATTACTCATCGAACTGCTTTTCCGGCATAACTCAGGACTTACAATGGTTGCTATATCTTCATTACTCATCGAACTGCTTTTTTGGCATAACTCAGGACTTACAATGGTTGCTATATCTTCATTACTCATCGAACTGCTTTTCCACCATAACTCAGATGACTTAGCGGATCCACCCGGTATAAATTCGTTTCCAGTTAGTGACCAACTGCGACCATGTTTCTCGATGAGATTTTCCAACATCTCGTCATCCACAGGCGTAAATGACCAATAAAGGGAATACCATCTTGACCTACATGACGTACCCGATCTACCCGTTATAAACGTACTAATTAGTGACCAATTGGTGCCGTGTTTCAAGATGAGATTTTGCAACATCTTCTCCTCTTCAAGACTCCATGGTCCTTCGATCACATCCATGTTTTCCTTTTGACTAATATTCACTATAAACAGAAAGAGAGACATATACTAAAAAAGCTGATATAGTAAGGGGAAATTTTCTCAAATGCCCCTGAACAAAAGAGTTTGTGACAAATGTCGTTTAATTTTAAGTTTTTCGTAAATAGCCGTGGCAACCGATGCATCTGAGGAAAGTTTGCACCATATGTTGACACGTGTCCGACACAAGTACATGTTGCCTCAGTTTGACTCGAGTTGCCTCGGGACACATGTCAAACTAAGAAGCCAAGTTGCCTTGGTTTGCCTCGAATATCTCGATTGCCTCAGGATAGTTACAGAATACTTATAACCAAGGGAAAAAAACACAAACACCCTTGATAAAAAGGCATTTTAGGAAATTCCCATATAATAAACGGGCTCGGTCAACATATGTTTACGCGTATCACATGCTCAGGATTTCCTACTAGCTATCCCTATAAACGGGCTCGTCAACATATGTCACCAGTGGAATACCGTTCTATTCTTAAGTATCGCCTCATGATCCCATTATTTTCGGCTGATACAATATGCCCTGTTTGTCGCAAGGCATGTTTGGATTCTTTTGGGGAACATGTGGTTCATTGTAAAGAGCTCCCGGGCTTCAAGTATCGACATGATATGGTTAGGGACGTTCTTTTTGACATATGTAGGCGTGCTGGTATCTCCGCCAACAAAGAAGCACCTGTGAACTTCTTGACTGACCCGTTAGATGGAAGATCCACACTCAGACCGGCGGATATTTTGGTTTTTGGATGGGCTGGAGGAAAATATGCGTGTGTTGTCTGACTGGGGTTTCTCCTCTAGTGGGGTTGGGTAGCCGTTTTACAGCGGGTCAGGCTGCTTTGAAAGCCGCCTCATGCAAAGTGACAAAACACGAAAAATCATGCATTGAAAATTAACACGTGTTTATTCCTTTTGCATTTGATACCTTCGGTTTCCTTGCACCTGAAGCGGTGGAGCTTCTGAAGAGAATTCAGCGCGTTATGAATAGCAATGTTATGACACCTAAATCCACAGATGTGGTTTTTCATAGAATTAGTTTCGCTATTCAGAAAGGACTTGCGGCGCAGCTTGTTGCTTGCTTGCCTTTTATAGCTGTGTAATTAAATCTGATATAAGAATTAAAATAAGTTCCTCGTTATTGAGCTGGTTTTTGCAGCCGCCAATCCATTGGTTTGGTTATTAATCGGATATGATTTTGAGATAAAAAATAAAAAATAAATAAATAAATATATATAACTGAAGAAACAAAAGAGAATCCGAACCTGATGGAAATTGTAAATATACGCTAAGGGAGATTTCGAAAAATGCCTTTTTTGCAAAGGGTGTAGGTGTTGAATGCCTTTAAACTTTAATTTTTTTGAAATATCCCGAGGCAACCGAAGCAACGTGACATCATAGTTTGACACGTGTCTCGAGGATTTCAAGACAACCGAGACAGCCCGAGTCAAATCGTGGCAATCCGTACTTATGTTGGAGACGTGCCAACATATGGTGCAAGCTTGTCTCGAATGCTTTGGATATATAAATTTTAAAATTGAGGGGTATTTCACCAACCGTGTGTTGACTATGAGCCATAACTTACGCCTTGTGCTACTGAGAAACTTAATATTTTTTTGTCATTTTGTGGCTTTATAAACTTAGTCATCGCATCGGACACTGAGTCTCGAAATGGTCGATCGAGTTCGAATTGTAACGAGCTGGTAGCCATGAATACATTATACGTATAACAGACTTACTTAATAAGTTAATACCACTTGCTATATTATATAATCTGATCTTAATTGTTTTCATCATAAAAATGGTTCTAAAAACACGAACCATAACCATAAACCGCCACATGCAAAGCAGCTGGTCAAGTAAATGGACTCAATATGAGATCTATGTACACACAATTCAAGTGGGCCAAATAAAAGTGTTAATTACGAATAAACATTAGGCATATTTGTAAATTGCTTGAGAACGTGTCATTTGTAAATTGCTTAAGAAAGTAATCAAATTATATTAAAGTATTACTAATATTTTAGTATTCTCGTTTGTAAATTACTTGAGAAAGTGTCATTTGACGTGTTCTATGCTAGTTAAACTGCTATTTTAAAGCTTATTTTGCAAATTGTTGAAAATTACTGATGAACAAAACAATTCACATGGATCTTGATTAACCAAATTCAAACACAGTGGTGGTGGTGGATTATATAAGGTGAACAAGCAAAAACCTTGTATTCTTAATCAAGTCCATGAGGGTTTCCGGAACCTCCTAATCCTTGTATTCTTAATTAAGTCCCTACTTAATTATTTAACAGTCATTAGTTAACATGCCGTTAAGTAACTATTAATATTACCGTCGTTAAAGCTTTGTTGTGAAATATAATTAAAAGAGTATCAAAAATATAAACTAATTACATAATTGAATCTAAATGTAACGCGTGCGATCCTGAATGTTTCCGAATATATATTTATGGGACTAAGTACATATCCCAAGGGGCAGAGACGGACTTTAGTTGAGGCAAGAGAGGGCCCGGGCCCTCCCAAACTTTGCGGTTATAATGTAAAATTTGTTTTTTTATGGGTAATTTATGCCTTTATTTGTCACCGCCCTCCCAAAAAATAGAGAATAAAAGCAACAAAAATTGTAATGTGTAGTAATTTTTTGTGTCCTATATATTACTTATTGACTTATTGTCTTTTTCGAAATTTCGGCCCTCCCATAAAAATTGATCAAGGTCCGCCACTGCCAAGGGCCTATTCCCATGTAGTCTATTTATCGTTTCTCACCATCCCCATCCTTGTACTATGCTTTTGATGAGACTTCCGAAAAATCGTGCCTACCAAACTTGCCCCCCACGGGTTCTTGCACACTGTAACTGTCAATCATCATTGGTGACGAGTCTCGTTTGTTTAAAGCATTCCAACTGGGTGCTGAATGATCACAACTATAAGAATGCGTACCTCCCGAAGACATATTATCCCTCGCCATAACACTAATAGATGGTGCTTGACCACTAACAACGCCTCCTACATGGCTTGGATTGCCTTCGTGAATAAAATGTTGTGATCCAAACTCGTCCCCCACAAATTCTTGCACATTGTCACTGTCAATCATCATAGGTGACGAGTCTCGTTTGTTTAAAGCATTCCAACTCGGTGCTGAATGATCACTACTGTAAGAATGTGCACCTCCCGAAGACATACTTTCCTTCGCCATATCACTATTAGATGGTGCTTGACCACTAACCACAACTCCTACCTCATGGGTTGAGTTCCCTTCGCGAATGGAAATTTTTTATCCAGTCTCCATAGCCACACGGAATCTTGAGTTCCCTTGAGTTCCATTCCTGAATAAAGTATCAGACTGCAAGTCAAATGAATTAAAGTGTTTAATACATTACATCATTTCCTTGTTCAGCTAGAGTTCTGCAAAAATTTTGTTCTACAAGATCAAAAGGAAGAAAACTACGTACAAAATAGTTTAGAACAAACCTCACTTGTCGCAGTAGTATAAGTCTTACGTTTATCCAGCACACCTATTATCTTGAGTTCCTGCTGTGGCCTCTCATGTCCAGAAAAAAGAAATAAATTCTTCAAAGTTGGCATCCTATTAATAAATATATGCAAGATTAACATGCGTTAGTAAAATAATATTGACCGGTATTTGGAAGACTAGTCTTAACTAAATGAGGAACCAACATCTGGGTTAACTCATTGGGATTTAACTCTTTCCAACAAACACAGAACACGTACCCTCCTGTAGGCTGAGAAACGTTATCGCTCACCCAATCACCAATAGACGGTGCTTGACCGTTAACACCTCCTACCTCATGGTTTAAATTCCAGAAAGGAATATAAGATTTCCCTTGTCGCTGATTAATATGACTGGATAACGCAAGTGATAAGTTCATAATGTGATCACCCTGTGTTTTGAACAAAAACAGAAAGAAATTAGGATGTATATATTTGTTGAACTTTTGTGTCATTTCTCGAGTTTTACAATTGACATATATGTGAAATGGTAACAAAAATAAATAAACCAAACAATGCTGCTGCACTAACCTGCGGGCCACCAATTCCCTCCTTTTCTTCCACGATTTTGCCATTAGTGGCAAGTTTTTTCCTAAATATATTATATCCCTGCAGGTTAAATTTATACAAGAAGATTAAAAAAGTAGCATAACCAACCACATATTAGATGTGAATATGACATGTCAATTAAACAAGAGATCCAATTAATCAACATACAATGTCGAGATATGTTGCGCCGTTGGTTGCGGTTAGTAAATGTAAAATTAATAGTGCAAAAGTGATTAGAGTGGATTCGAGAAGCGGTAGATGAACACTGATTCTCTAATAGTTCGCGATAGAAAAGTTAACAAAGGCAATAAGGATGAGGTTTCGCTGATATAAATGTATAATAGAGTATTGTTGATGCAGTAATTTGCAAGTTCTTGTTATCTCAACGTTCTAACTGGGTTTCAAAACATTGACACGAGCGGGTTTCAAAACATTGGTATAAATGTTAAATAGAATTAAATATGTACGACTATATCGGAGCTTGAAAAGCTCAAGCCAAGCCTCGACTCGCTGCAACACTTGGGGTTAAGGCACGTATAATAATAGTAAACAATGTAATGCATCCAAACTTCCAATTTTAGTTACGTTCATAATACTTACACTCTTGTCATACGTGACATG
Source organism: Glebionis coronaria (assembly GCA_025667525.1). NCBI lineage: Eukaryota > Viridiplantae > Streptophyta > Magnoliopsida > Asterales > Asteraceae > Glebionis > Glebionis coronaria. Next base: position 609,147,176 of record CM046879.1, read on the forward strand.
ATCAGTTAGTATCTGCTCAAACAAACTCGCCACGTGATCTTCTTCCTCAAGTAATAGCCACCTTGAGTTACATGCCTGAACCGATCTACCAGGTATAGACTTACTAATTAGTGACCAATTGCAGCCGTGTTTCTCGACGAGATATTGCAACATCTCGTCCTCCTTAAGCGTAAATGACCAACAAAGTAATAACCACTTTCCCCAACATGACGTACTCAATCTACCCGGTATAGGCTCGCTAGATAGAAAACAATCCAGACCGTGTTTCTCCAAGACATTAAGCAACGTATCTTCCTCTTCAGGAGCCCATGATCGTTCGCTCCGTTCCGTTTCCTTCCGTTCCATGTCCTTCCTAACTACTAGTGATAACCACCTTGACCTACATGACTTACCCGATGTACCAGGTACAAACTTACTAATTAGTGACCAATTAAAACCGTGTTTTTGAATGAGAATCTGCAACATCTCGTCCTCTTCAGGAGTCCATGGTCCTTTGATGTGATCCATATTTTTTAGCAACATCTCGTCCACTTCAGGAGTCACTCCTTGGATCTGGACCATGTCTTTCTTTTGACTGTTATTCACGACAAACAGAAACAACTATATAGAAAGAAGAAGATGGTATTGATGATATGATCGTAATGAATAAAAATAAAGAAAAAGCTAGTACGCTGATTCACTTTGTCGGAAGATCGGTTAAACACGGAGTAATGATTATTCATCGTGCTTTCTGAGAAACTTTCAATTTTATAATGGCAATTTCTTACTTTTTATTTGCTTTTGCATGCAGCACCGCCCCGAGGGGTGTTCATCGGTTTGCCTTTTGCACTTTTTTTGTTCGCGTTAAAATTTTTAAGTCAAAAGATACGGTTTGGTAGACAAGATTGTGAAAAAGTTGTGCTTACATTATATAAAACTAAATATTTAAAATATAACTTTTACACCTCAGCCATAATTGTGTTAATGCAAATCATGATGTTGGTGAAAGTTTATAGACTTAAAAATCGATTGTTGTGTGATAGAATCGAACTCGAGATCATAGGATTGCACATATTACGTGAAGGGTTAATTTATTTATTAAATATATTTATTATATTTATTAAATCAAACCGTAGCTAACGATCGTTAAGTAATTAAAAGTTAAGTATTAAACGACCGTTATAGAAGGTTAAAGAAGCTAAAAGAAGGAGTCGGAAAAGTTCCGGAAACCTCTTTTGGAGGTGATGTATATCCGGCCTAAAGAGGAGACAAAGAAAAGGGGAAAGGATTTTGTGGCTTTATTTTGTTTAACCTTGGAAGAGAAGTTTTCCAAGGTGTATATAAACAAACCAAAAGCCTCATAATTTTCACCTCATATCTCTCTTTCTCTTGCTCTAAAATCCGGCCAAACAAACACCCTATTAGGGTTCTTCTTTAATTTTTATTAAGCAATTCTAGATCTAGTCCTAGCCCCTCTTTAGGGTTGTTGGGTAGATCTTCCATAGACTTGGAAGCTCGGTTTGTTCGTGCTAGACTCACGATTAACTCGCCGTATCACGTGTGTACAAGATCGTGGTGTAATCTTGCTTTAGATTACATCCTGTTGGTGTTCGTGATCTATCTTTACCGGTGACCATTCGGTCAACTTGTAGATTTTGCTAGGATAAAGGTATGTAACCCTAGCCTTGATTAATTATAATCGTGTTAATTAAAGATCTTGTTAATTTGCTTCCGCTGCGTGTTCTTTGATCCATATTAGGGTTTTTATAATTGTTATGATAAACATAAACCAACAGTGGCATCGAGAGCCGTTTTGACATGATTTTAGTTATCAAGATCGAAAGTTTTTTAACTAATATTGATTGGTGTTAATAATTACATGTTGGGTTTTAGGTTTTATAAAAAAATTAGGTTTTTTGTTTTTTGTTTTTTAAATTCGGATCTGCCGAATTTTTATAAAAAAAATAAAAATTTTAAACCCTAAAATTACATGGTAATTAAACTTTAGATATTTTGCATGAATTAACTATTATGTCATGCGTGGTTACGATCCGTAGTTTTTTAATTGTTAAGAGAATGTGGGAGATCCGTAATAAACATGCATGTTTTTTTACGGATCATATAATTTTGATTGATATTTGCTTTATTTGATTCAAAATTTTAAAATTAGAGAAGACTTTTTATGTTCATAAAAACTCTAGATTTAATGTTCTTTGAATAAATTGTTATGCATGTGGCTATTTGATTTAGTTTTTTTTGTACTACTTGTTTTCATGCGTTTTATTGTATGTTGTAAACAAGTGTAGTTTTTTTAAGAAAAATAATATGGACTAAATCCTATCAAAATTAGTGAATTGTTTGAGATCTAAATTACATATGATTTGTGTTGATTAGAATTGCAATAGCAACTTAACGGCCTACTCAATTTTGACAAACTATAAAGTGGGTATAACGCACCGCTGGTCAAGTACCCGGTTAAGGAAAGAGGTGTTATGCTTCAGCGCTGACCAAATTCCCGGCTCGCCTGTGCGTCAAAATTGGAATTACCTACGGTTGTTATTGGTATAATTCTTTAAGGTTGATTTTAACTACATTAATTCACATCCGAAACACAATGAATAAGGTTATTGCTTTGTGCTTTAGCTTCGTTCTAGAAAAAGTACGGTGTGAATTTAGTTGTGTGTAAAATCTTTAGTTGGTTTAACCAATACCTCAACTTGCAAATATATGATGAACTTTTAGTCTCACCAAAAAGTTTAATAAACGTTTTATTAAACTTATGTTATGGAGATGTATGCATGCTTCTCCATACATGATTTTGACACCAAAAGCTATACCCTAAAATTTAAGTCATATGCCCTCTAATTGACGAACACTTGAAGTTACAGTTGTCTTCATATAAGATATCGGACGATGTTGTAATGGAGAGAAAACTTCATGACTGAATAAGATTGCACATGAATGTTTTAAGTTCTCTAGATTAGTCGACTTAATTGAGTTACTCAGTGAGAACTGGAAACTTAAGGCATAAAATAGGGATAAAACATGTTTACAATGCAAATGATTTTGGCAATGTAAATCCCTAACATATCTAGAAATTGCAAATTTGTTTGTCAATTATTGTTCGACAAGTTACTGTGTTGAATACATTTGTCACTAGCAGATCAACTGATGTGATAAATCTATGTCATGGATTCTAGTTTTTTCAAGAAAAATACTATGGTTTTATTACCGGGGTAATTTTATTTTCTTGAATTTTATTATCGAAAATACTAATGTTTGAACTTATTTCTGTAGAAATGGCTCAACCCGAAAACAATCTGACAATAAGCTCGGCGTTCAAAGCTTTTTTTGAACGACCTGAACTTACTGGCCCTAATTTCAATGACTGGTACCGCTCACTAAGAATTGTTCTGAGAGCGGCGGGTACTATCAATATCTTGGAAACTCCTTTTCCGGAGGATCTTGCTGAAGGAGCAACTGATGCGGAAAGGCTTCAACACGCTGCTAACGTTAAGAAGCACCATGAGGTGGCTGTTGTAATGTTAGGAATAATGGCTCCATCACTTCAAAGGAAGTATGAGCTAGCTTCACCTCAGCAAATGCTTGATGAACTCAAGGCAGTGTATGAAACGCCGCAAGCTGAAGAGATCTATAATCTAGTTGATGCTCTACATAGTTGCAAGCAAGCTCTTGGAAAGTCCGTAAGTGCTCATTATATGGAGATGAGGGGTTATATGGAACAACTCATAGCACTAGGACAACCCTTTGATCATAATATGGCTATTAACTTGATCAATAGGTCCCTTAATTAAGGACTTCAATGATTTCGTTCGTAACTATAATATGCATTACACGGGGAAGACAGTTAATGATTTGCATGCAATGCACATTGACTTTGAAAAGGGTTTGAAAAATAAGGCATCCACTGCTACTCCTCAAGTACTTCATGTACAAAAGGGTAGAGTGTCGAAACCAAAACCGCAAGTGAATAAGAAGTAGAAAGGCAAAGGCAAGGTTGATAAGAGCAAGCAAGTTGCGACTACATCAAAACCAAAGCAAAACTTTGCTAAGAAATCTCTGAAAGATGAGACTTGTCACTACTGCAAGATGATTGGACACTGGAAGAGGAATTGCTCTCTCTATCTCCATGAAATGGCAGAACATAAGAAGAAGTCTGAGCAAGCTGCTGCAACACCATCTTCTGGTAACTTTTTTATGATAGAGTTATTTAATCTTTCATACAAATCAAACTCCTGGGTATATGATACGGGATGTGGTATTAATATTTGTAATACCCTGCAGGGATTTGAGTTGAAAAGGAGGCTTACCTTTGGGGAACAATTTCTGCAAGTGGGAAATGGCGCACAAGCAGCGGTTGAAGCTATAGGAATATTTAAATTAGTTTTACCTTCGGTTTTAGTACTATTTTTGAATAATTGTCATTATGCACCTACAATTGTTAAGGGTGTCATTTACTTTTCTTGTATGTTGGATCTTGGATTTACTCACACGATTGATAATAAAGAATTTCTGTTTTCAAAGATGGTTTATTCTATTTTGATGCAATTTCTGTGAATGGTGTTTTTGAAATTAACATGCATGATAAAAATTCCAAGAGGAAAAATAATTCTGTTTTTAGCATGAATAAGAAGAGTAAGTTAGACAAGAACTCTTCTTATCTTTGGCATTGTACGCTTGCCCATATTGGGAAGACTCGTATACAAAAGCTTCAACATGATGGGCTTTTGGAATGTATCAATGATGAATCATTTGATAAATGTGAATCTTGTACCTCTGGAAAGATGACCAAGAAACCTTTTAATAGTAATATTGAAAGGGCTACTGAACTACTTGGCTTAATACATACTGATGTGTGTGGACCACTTAGACATGTGTCAAGGAAAGGTGCTAGCTACTTCTTGACGTTTACGGATGATTATAGCCATTATGTTTACGTTTTTTTACTTAAGCATAAACATGAGGTATTTGAAACATTCAAAACGTTTAAAGCCGAAGTAGCGTTACAACTAGGAAAGAAGATTAAAGCTCTTCGTTCTGATCGTGGTGGTGAATATTTAAGTCAAGAGTTTAAAGATTATTTAAGTGAGAATGGAATTGTTCAGAAACTTACTTCTCCGTATACTCCACAACAAAATGGTGTATCTGAAAGGAGAAATCGTACATTATTGGATATGGTACGATCAATGTTTAATCTTACAACTTTACCGTTATCCTTTTGGGATTATGCTCTTGAATCAGCTGTTCGTATTTTAAATATGGTTCCCACAAAGAAGGTTGATAAGACACCATATGAACTATGGCATGGCAAGAAGCCATACTTGTCTTATTTGAAAATCTGGGGTTGTGAGGCGTATGTGAAACGCGACTCTTGAGATAAACTCCAACAACGCTCAGTAAAATGTATCTTTGTAGGTTATCCTAAGGAAACTATGGGTTACTACTTTTATTATCCGGCTGAGAACAAAATAGTTGTGGCTCAGTATGGAGACTTCCTTGAAAATGATTTTGTAAATCAAGAATTCAGTGGGAGAAATTGGTGATAAAGGTTGTTTCACAAATTTTGGTGATCAAGGATGTTTCACAAATTTTGCTATGTGGTAATATCAAACTATTTGAATGCACATGTACAAGAGTTTCAATGAATTGAATTCTTGAAGAAAGTATTCTCAAAATTCCAATAGGTCATGATCGGTTATTTTATGCTTTGCCAAACAAGTGTGAGTGTCATTGTTAGAGGCATAATGCATCGACCATGTTTTCATGCACTGATCTATTTAGTATTTGGATAAAGGATGTTAAGACATTATTGAATTGATGAAATAAAGATTAAGTTTCATTTACTTTTCTGTTATTTGATTTTGTATCCTATTTTACATGTTTTAATCCATGAATATTATGAGATTTCTAAATGTCCGTTGTCCATTAATAATATGGGAATATTATTAAACTAAGACAATTCAAAATAGTGACAGACTATACTTGAAAGTATATTGGTCAATTTTGGATGATAATATTGGACTTATCCCAACTCTATTATTTTACTTTATGGATCTTTGTCATCAAAGTAAATCATAAATAGTTATCCTTAGACCTGAGATACCAGGAAACTGTGGTGGATCTAGTTCATTTCTTTGAAATAATCTAACGCTAAATGTAACTGGTGGCTATAAGGGTTATTTTCAGAAATGTTGCAAAATTCATAAGTTTTGCTTGTAGTCAATATGGGAGCTGTTTCCTTCAAAACTATTTTGAAGTATAATACAGCTGGGCCCCTCGGGAAAGTAGTAAGATATTTGTGCGGTCGCACCCAAATCTGTTTTGGTGATCTTGCTATATCCGTAAACGAGAAACAAAATGGTTAATGTAAGGAATGACTGAGATCTATATCCTATTAACGTTGTATTTGAAATGAAAGGATAATAATAATGATAGTAAATCATTAAAAGGTTTTATCCAAGAGACCTTACTCGAGATCGGACTAGGGCATTGGCGTGTAACTAGACGCTAACCAATGTGATCATGATATTTTGAAATATGTCCAAGTGAGAGCTGAAAGTTTTATGGACTTATATTTAAATAATCGTGTGTTAGGATTAAACTCGGGGTTACGGGATTGCACACATTACGTAAAGGGTTAATTTATTTATTAAATATATTTATTATATTTATTAAATTAAACCGAAGCATAACTAACGATCGTTAAATAAATTAAGAGTTAAGTTAAACGACCGTTATATAATTAAATAGACGAGAAAAGAAGGAAACGAAAAAGTTCCGGAAGCCCCTTGGGTGGGCTTTGTGACCGTCGGCCATAGTGACCAAAAAGGGAAGAAAAAAAGATTTTGTTTCCTAATTCGTTTATTACTCGGAGACCAAGTTTTTCCAAGGCCTTTATAAACAATCTCATAGCCTTCATAATTTTTCACCTATTTTCTCTTTCTCTTTCTCTTGATCGCCGGCCAAACACACCCAACTTTAGGGTTCTTTGGTTTTCGATTTTTCTATTTTATTATCTAGTCCTAGCCCCTCTCTAGGGTTGTTGGGTAGATATTCCACAAGCGTAGAAGCTCGGTTTGTTCGTGCTAGAATCACGATTAGCTCGTTGTATTACGTGTGTACAAAATCGTAATGTAGTATTACTTTAGACTATATCTTGGTAGTATTCGTCATAAACCCTAATTGGTGATTCATAGGTGATCTTATGGATCTTCGCTAGGATAAAGGTATTTAACCCTAATTCGATTAATTATAGTTGTGTTATTGATTATGATCTTTTTAAATCGCTTCCGCTATGTGTACTTTAATCTGGTTTAAGGTTTTACGTAATTGTTATGAGCTTTATAAACCTTCAGATTTTATTTCTTATGATCCGAAAAAGAAATATAGTCAATAATTTTAAAATATTTACCTAATAAACTAACACTAGAAACCACTCGCGAAGCCAGACCAATGTTGCCTCGTGCTTCTGAGAAACTTTGATTAAAAAACCATTTTCCAATTTGTAGGATTGTAATGAGTGTTGTGGAGGAGTGACTTATATTCAACAACGAGACCTCCCACTTTCAAAACACGGTTTTACATATGCAAAAAACCATACTCCGTGTATTGACTTTGAAGCACGTAGTAGTGAGAAACACTCACGAATTTTCTCTGCTCCTTTGTATAACTAGTTTTAGATCTTGCATTGGGATATAGAAAAGTTTAGTTTAGACTTAGAATTGTTAATAGAACAAATGAATAAATACTGTTTATTTTCATCACTTATAAAAACTCAATTTTACTAATTTTTTTAAAATTAATTCTATCTCATGTATCATTAATCGTTATGCGAGATAAATTATATACTATCGCGATGGTTAGTGAATTATCTATATAAAGATGGAAATTTTCATATGCACACTCCCTTAATTGATTGTTACACTCAAAAGTATTATGTGTTGACATTTATACCCTTATAAAGTGAACATGAATAAACATGATGTAAGGGTATATATGTCAATACACACTATTTTTTGAGTGTGCCAATCAAATAGAGGAGTGTGCAAATCACTTCCCTTTTCATATATATACATTGGACGAATCTTTTTCGTGTTTTGTGTGAGCATAGGAATTTACTCTATGAAAAATCATAGGCAATTTATAAAATTAAAATCAATTTGTTGTTTTAAAGTCATATGTGATTTATGAGGATTTTTTTAAGTAAAAAGGACTCGTCCCAATAAAATATATGTGATTTACGAGGGTCACATGTGATTGCTGAAATCATACATGATTTATAAAGGGTTATGTGGTTTGTACCTGAGCTAGTACCTCATCAATCTCTATTATATATTAAAAGAAAACTCTTTTTATTTATAGAAATATTACAAAAAATAATTTACTCTTTGTAATGTTTCATGTACAAATCAATATAACTTTACAGTTAAAAACAGAAATAGTAAATATCAATTAATACTCATTACTAAAACTAATCAATAATTAATATTAAAACTAATTAATACATAATTTAATATTAATATTAGATCTAATTTATACATATTCATTAATACACACTTAAAAAAAAATAATACACGTCATTACTTAGAAATACTATTATATGTTCACATTGTACAACAATTAAAAGCATACATATCTACGAAATTGTACATATTGTCTACCTATAATGATGAGGTTCAACTGGGAACCGGAGTTACGGTCAGTTCAAATAGGAAAAAACCGTCAGAAGACGAACCGGAGAGGACCCATCGAAACTAATAAAAACAGCATCGTTAAATTAATTTGTACTACTTTTTTCGAACAACCCATAAATTTGTTCTACCTATAAAATAGATTGTACTCTCTGTCACCAAAAATTTAAGTAGTACAACATTACAAGGTTTTGGTACAAATTTTTATAACACAAAAATTTCATAAATTTATTTCTATATTAATTGGTGGACAATAAACATTAAATGACAAAATTAATACAAATTAATATGCAACATGTACAAATGATTATTGCTATAGATTATAATTTTTTGATACAATTATTTAAATTAGTTACTAATGTAAGTTTAATGTTGAATTTTTATGTTTGATTTTGAACCATTCAATTTTTTCTTCATAAATTTGCATTTTTGAAGACATATATCGTGTAAATATATGCATTTTAGTACAAATTTAGCGAAATACTCATTTTGGTAGTGAATTCAATTAAATTGTACACATCAAAGTGGGGAGATTTTAAGGTCATTATAATGTATGAAAACTTGTAAATATATAAATTAAGTGGGTGTTTGGGATTGCTTATTTAAAGTAGATTATGCGTTTGAAAATGAATAATAAAATTATCAGTGTTTACAAAATTTCATTTTAGAAATAGTGTTTGGATTTGATTATGATGTTGGATATCGTAATAATCAGATAATTAGTTTTTAAGTGTTTTGCAAATTATATGCAATTCTTAACTTAACATGTAAAATGACCAATATATTATGTTTTGCAAATAATAAACAAAACGCAATAGAGGAATATACACATTTTTAAAGGACAGTTAAGTAATTTTGACAAAGAAAGAAAACGACGTTCTCCAACTGTAAGGGACCACCTACTTTACCATATCTCCTTTTTGAATGGTTTAAAACGGAAAAAAGTGATTATCGTGACTTTTTTGCCAAACACCAAAATTTGCTTATTCACGTTTACCAAAGTGATAATCAGATAATTTGGGTCAAAAAGGCATACCTAAACACCCCTAACAAGATTTTTTATATGTATATGTTATATAATATTACGACGAATATTACATAGATTTACAAATACTTTTCACCATCAGTTATCACAATCCCCTAATACTAATTCTATATGAAATTTTAGTGCTCAAAGTTATCCCTACAAAAAGCTATCGTTATTATTAAAAAAAATAACTATAAAACATCCCGCTTCAAAATTTTAGTTTCAGGTTAGCCGCACCCGCAACGCGCAAGTACCTTGCTAGTTGTATTTATAATTTCAATGATAAGTGTTTTAACATGGAAAACACAAACAAGATACGAAAAACGAATTACACTTGTTGGTGAGAAAAAGTAAACTTTTTCTTTTCTTTTCTTTTCTTTTCGTTTCTTTTCTTTTGAGTTTCGTTACCCATATCCCCCCCTCCCCCTCCCCCCCCACCCCCTTAACAAGTAACACCCCTTAAATTTTTTTATTTTTTTAATAATTTTGTTTATATTATAAAAGTATGAAATAAAAAAACGAGGCAGAAATTATAAATTTTGATAAGTCAAAAGCAGTAAAACATGAAAAATGCAGAGTCATAAGCTGTCTTATACTGTTATTCAAGTGAGTAAAACTGCTGAAAAAAATACGGAACGAAAATTATAAAATTTTACAGTTCAAAATTATAAAATGTGAAAAAATACGGAACAAAAAAAATATCATTTTCTGTCAGTATATCGGGTATGAGATGGAGTATTAGTGGTAGAAAAAAGTTAGGGGATACGAATAGCATGACCCCTTTCTTTTTCACACACTTCGTTTCCTATATTTTCATTTTTTTTTCCAAAATAACCTATCATCATCATTTATCCGGCCATCACCCCTCCGGTCGTGGCTGTAAGTTTATGGAATTATATTTAATAGTCGTGTGATAGGATCGAACTCGAGATTATGGGATTGCACATAATACGAAAAGAGTTAATTTAATTAATAAATATCTTTCTTGTATTGATTAATTTATTTAATAAATATATTTATGTATTTATTAATTTAACCGAGCAAGTAACTATATAACCTTAACGATCGTTAAGTAATTAATAGTTAAGTTATACCGAGCGTTAAATAAACAAATAGTATGTATAAACAAAAGGAAAGAAGTTTGGAAGATTCCGGAACACCCCTTAGGGGTGTTCGACCGTCGGTTATGCCCTGGGTGGGGGGGGGGGGGGGCAAAAGTTGCCTTATATTTATTGGGCTACAATGGGTTGGAAGTATATAAATACACCTCCTAATCCCTCATAATCTACACAACAATAATCTTTTCCTTCTTCTCTTCTTTGGGTCGATCGCAAACCTTCACCACGAAGGGGTTCGGTTGGTTTTTCTTGGTTGATCAATTGTATATGTAATCTAGTTCTAGCCCCTCTCTAGGGTTGTTGGGTGGATTAATTACCAGCGTTGTAGCTCGATTTTCACGTGCTAAAATCACGGTTAGCTCGTTGTATTACGTGTGTACAAGAACGTAATATAGTCTTACTTTAGACTATATCTTGGTATAGACGGTGTAAACCCGAATTGGTGATTCGATCTTCGTCTTGTGGAATTGCTTTAGCGTAAAGGTATGTAACCCTAATTCGATTAATTATAATTGTGTTATTAATTATGATCTTGTTAAATCGCTTTCGCTATATGTGGTTTAACCTCGTTTAGGGTTTTATATAATTGTTATGATATTAATAAACCTTTAGTGGCATCGAGAGCCGTTTTAACATGTTATAATGATCGAAAATCTAAACTTTTTTTTAACTATAAATGTTTTGAGTTAAAACTACATGTTATTTAGGTTTTTCATAAAATTAGGGTTTTATTTTTTAAAAATTAGGATGTTTACTCTATTTTTAATAAAAAAAAAGGGAATTGTTTTGAAACCCTAAATTACATGTGGGATAATTTTAGATTAAATTGCATGATTAATTGTTATGTGATGTATGATTACGATCCGTAGAGATTTATTTGTTAAGATTTGTGGGGAATCCATGATTACGTGCATGTTTTCATGGATCGTAAAATTATATATTTATATGATTTTATGTGCTACATTATTATTTGATTCAATAAATCTAGAATTAGGGAAGACTTTTATATAGAGATATAAAGACCTAGATTTGATGATTATTGAATAAATCGTATGCATGTGGCTATTTGATTTATTTATTGCACATATAAATTGTTATTATGTGTTTATGATTTAGTTTTTCTTTTACTTATTTATGTATAAAATTGTTGAATTGCTGTAAACAAGGGTTTTTTTTAAAGAAATAATATGGACTAAATCATATTAAAAATAATGATTTGTTAGAGATTCAAAATTACATAAGATTACGTTGATTGGTGAATTGCAATAATAATATAACGACCTACTCAATTTGACAAACTATAAAGTGGGTATAACGCACCGCTGGTCAGGTACACTGTTAAGGAAGGAGGTATTATGCCATTAGTCGCTGACCAAATTCCCGGCTCGCCTGTACGTCAAAATTGAAATTACCTACGATTATTAATTGAATTATACCTTAAGGGTGATTTACCACAAATTCACATCCGAACCACAATGAATAATGGTATTGCTTTGTGCGTAGCCGAGTTCTAGCAAAGTACGATGTGATGAGTTGTGGGTTTATTCTTTTATTGGTTTAACCAATACCGCAACATAATTTATGAAGAAATTTAATCTCATAAAAAAGTTTACTAAATGTTTTATTAAACTTTTGCTATGGAGATTGTATGCATGCTTCTCCATACATTGATTTTGAGATCAAAATTTATACCCTTAAAATTTAAGTCGAATGCTCCTAATTGACGAACACTTGAAATTACTTCGTCATCAAATGAGATTTTTGGATGATGTAGTGATGGAGAGAAAACCATTTGTAGAATGAGAATTCGTATGATGGTTTTACGTTACTCAGATTAGACGACTTAATTAAGTCTCTCAGTGAGATCTGAAAACTTAATGCATTCAGAAGGGATGAAACATTTTACAATGCAAAACGTTTTTGGCAATGTAAATCCCTTAAATATCTAGAAATTGAAAATTGGTTGTCAATTGATTTGTTCGACAAGTCGCTATGTTGAGTACATTCATTACTAGCACATCAACTGATGTAATGGATCTATGTCAATGTAGTTCTAGAATTCAAGGAAAATAATATGGTTTTAATACTGGGGTAATTTTATTTTCTTGAAAGTATTTTGTTATCCAAAATATTAATATTTGACCTTATTTCTGTAGAAATGGCTCAACCCACCAATAACACGATAAGTTCTGCATTCAAAGCTTTCTTTGAACGTCCTGAACTTACTGGCCCAAACTTCAGTGATTGGTACCGCTCGCTAAGAATTATCTTGAGAGCAACGGGTACTATCGATATCTTGACTACTCCATATCTGGAGGATCTTGCTAAAGGAGCATCTGATGCGCAAAGGCTTGAACACGCTGGTAATGTTAAGAAGCACTCTGAGGTGGCTTGCTTAATGCTAGGAAAAATGGCTCATGTACTTCAACAGAAGTATGAGTTATTTTAACCAAAGCGAATACTTGATGAGCTCAAGGCTATGTTCGAAAATCCGCAAGCTGGGGAGATCTACGATTTAGTAGATGCTTTGCATAGCTGCAAGCAAGCTCCAGGAAAGTCTGTAAGTGCCCATTATTTGGAGATGAGGGGTTATATGGAACAACTCATTGCACTAGGACAACCCTATGATCATAATATGGCTATCAACTTGATCAATAGGTCCCTTAACAAGGACTTCAATGATTTTGTTAGAAACTATAATATGCATTGCACGGGGAAGACAGTTAATGATTTGCATGCAATGCTAATTGACTATGAAAAGGGGTTGAAATAAAAGGCATCTACCGCTACGCCTTCGGTACTAACCATAAAAAAGTTAGAGTGAATAAGCCAAAACCGCAAGCGAACAAGAAGAAAGGCACAAGTAAGGGTAATAAGGGCAAACAAGTTGCGACTTATTCGAAACCCAAGCAGAACTTTGTCAAGAAGTGTCAATCTCAAAAGGATGAGACTTGTCACCATTGCAAGGCAAGTGGCCACTGGAAGAGGAATTGCCCTCTTTACCTCGAAGAATTGCGAGAAATAAAGAAGAAGTCTGAGCAGAGCGCTGCAGCTTCGGGTACTTTATTTATGATTGAATTGTTCAATTTAACATACAAATTAAATTCCTGGGTATATGATACGGGATGCGGTATTAATATTTATAATACGCTGCAGGGATTTAATCTGGAAAGGAAGCTTTCCTATGGGGAACAATATCTGCAAGTGGGCAATGGCGCACAAGCAGCGGTTGAAGCTATAGGAACTTTTGATCTAGTTTTACCTTCGGGTTTATTATTGAGATTAAATGATTGTCATTATGCACCTACAATTGTTAGGGGTGTTATTTCCTTTTCTTGTATGTTAAATAATGGATTCGTTCACACGATTGATAATAATGGAACTTCTGTTTGGAAAAATGGTATTTTCTATTTTAATGCAATTTCTGTGAATGGTGTATTTGAAATAGACATGTATGATAATGAATCCAAGAACAATAAATCGGTATTTAGCATGAGTAAGAAGAGAAAGTTTGACAAGAACTCTTCTTATCTTTGGCATTGTAGAGTTGCCCATATTGAGAAGACTCGAATACAAAAGTTTCAACGTGAAGGTCTTTTGGAAAATATCAATGATGAATCATTTGATAAATGTGAGTCTTGTATCTCTGGAAAGATGACCAAGAAACCTTTTAATAGCAATAATGAAAGGGACAAAGGGCTACTGATCTACTTGGACTTATACATACTGATGTGTATGGGCCACTTAGACAAACGTCAAGGAAAGGTGATAGCTACTTCTTAACATTTACGGATTATTATATCCGTTATGGTTATGTATATTTACTTAAGCATAAACATGAGGTATTTGAAACATTCAAAGTGTTTAAAGCAGAAGTAGAACTACAATTAGGGAAGAAGATAAAAGCTCTTCGTTCTGATATAGGTGGTGAATATTTAAGTCAAGAGTTTATAGATTATCTAAGTGAGAATAAAATTGTTCAGCATCTTACTTCTCCCTATAGTCCACAACAAAATGGTGTATCCGAAAGGTGAAATCGTACATTATTGGATATGGTGCGATCTATGTTTAATCTTACAACTTTACCTTTATCCTTTTGGGATTATGCTCTAGAATCTGTTGTTCGCATTTTAAATATGGTTCCCACAAAGAAGGTCGATAAGACACCATATAAACTGTGGCATGGCAAGAAGACATATTTGTCTTTTTTAAAGGTCTGGGGTTGCGAGGCGTATGTGAAATGTGAATCGGATGACAAACTCCAACAACGACCTGTAAAATGTATCTTTGTAGGATACCCTAAGGAAACTATGGGTTACTACTTTTATTATCCACCTGATAAAAAAGTGACATTGTTGCTAGGTATAGAGACTTCCTTGAATCTGATCTTGTTAATCAAGAATTCAGTGGGAGAAATTATGATCTTAAGGAGAGTCATATAGATACATTACCTTCTGAAAACACTAGTGATGTAATTCCTGTAGAACCATAAAGTCTGGCGGTTCCACCGGAATTAGTTCCTCTGTGTAGATCCGCAAGGATTAAAAACGCAAATAGCAATATGTGTCTTAACATAGAGGATGATGATGAGTTAGGGGATCTTGGTGAACCCGCTAATTATAAATCCGCCATACTTGATCCTGAAAAGGATAAGTGGATGGTTGCTATGGATGAGGAAATGAAATCCATGAAAGTAAATGATGTTTGGACTCTTGTAGAACCACCACCGAATGCTAAAGTAGTGAGACATAAGTGGATATACAAGAAGAAAACCAACATGGATGGAAAAGTACAATCCTATAAAGCTCGTTTAGTAGCTAAAGGTTTTACTCAAACTTTTGGCGTAGACTACGAGAAGACATTTTCTCCTATAGCAGACTTAAGAGCTATTAGGATTCTCATAGCTATAGCAGCATACTATGACTATGAGATATGGCAAATGGATATTAAAACTGCCTTCTTGAATGGTCACTTAGATGAACACATCTATATGCAACAATTAGAAGGGTATGTTGATCCTGAGAATCCAGGACATGTGTGCAAACTTCAAAGGTCCATTTATGGTTTGAAGCAAGCATCACGTCAGTGGAATAAAAGATTTGATGAAGAAATAAAAATTTTTGGATTTATTCAGAATTGTGATGAGCCATGTGTATATCGCAAAGCTAGTAGGAGTGATGTAGTATTCCTAGTCCTATATGTTGATGACATATTAATCATGGGAAGTAACATTCCAAGACTTAAAGTTGTTAAGGATTATCTTGGTAAATGTTTCTCTATGAAGGATTTAGGAGAAGCTGCATACATTCTGGGAATTAAGATCTATCAGGATAGGAAAAGACGGTTTATTGGTCTATGTCAAGATGCTTATACAGATAAGATTTTGAAGAAGTATAATATGCATAATTCCAAGAAAGGTTTTCAACCTATGAAAGTTAAGCATAATCCGAGTCATGAGATGGATGCATCAACTCCTAGGAAGGAGGCATACATGCAGAAGGTGCCTTACGCTTCGGCTGTAGGGTCTATAATGTATGCTGTTAGATACACAAGGCCTGAGGTGGCGTTTGCTCAGAACTTGGTCAGTTGATACCAAACAGAATTCAGTGTAGCTCCACTGGATTGCTGTTAAACATTTTATGTAGTATTTGAGGAATACGAAAAGAAATGTTTTGGTATTCAAAGGGTAGCCATATACATAACTAAATGTGGTTTGGATTAGGAATCTTATTGGAGACCTTGGGATGATGCTTGCAATAAAAGAACCTAACAGATATGTATTGTGACAATTCTGCCGCAATGATATTTGCCAATGATCCTGGAGTCATGAAAGGCGCCAGACACTTTATACGTAGACATCACTACGTCCGAGAACAAGTTGAATCTAGGGAAATCAAATTGATAAAAGTTCACACAGATGATAACGTAGCTGATCCTTTAACTAAGGCTTTTGCCTAGACCAAAGGTAGTTAAGCATGCCAAGGCGATTGGGCTGCAACTAGCTAGCGAACTCATGCAATAAATCTGTGATTAGTATTTGGATAAAGGATGTTATGAAATAAATATTGAGTTTCGTTTATTTTTATTATTTAATTAGTGTATCATATTTTACATGTTTAATCCAAAGTTATGCTTAATGTCCATTGTCGATAAATAATATGGGAATATTATTAAACTAAGACAAATCAAAATAGGGATAGAGTATACTTGAAATTATATTGATCGATTTTGAATAATATGTGATTAATCGAATATACGACTTATCCCAACTATATGTTATTACTTTATGGATCTTTGTCATTAAGTAAAACATAAATAGTTATCCTTAGACTTGAGATACCAGGAAACTGTTATGAATCTAGTGCATCTTTGTGGAATAATCTAACGCTAAACGTAACTGGTAGCTATAAGAATTATTTTCAAAAGTGTTGCAAAATTCATAAGTTTTGCTCGTAGTCAATATGGAATTTATTTCCTCCGAGTTTGTTTTGGAGTTTAATATAGCTGGGCCCCTCGTGGAATTAGTAAGATGTTTATGTGGCCACACCCAAATTTGTTTTAGTAATCTTGTTGAATCTGGGAATGAGAAACATAATGGTTAATGAAAGGAATGACTGAGATCTATATCCTTATTAACGTTGTATTGGAAATAAAAGGATAATAATAACGATGTAGAATCGTTAAAAGGTATTGTCCAGGAGACCTTACTCGAGTTGTACTAGAGACATTGCTATGTGTAACTAGACGCTAGTTAATGTAATCACGATATTCAAAATATGTCCAAGTGGGAGCTGTAAGTTTATGGACTTATACTTAATAGTCGTGTGATAGGATCGAACTTGAGATTACGAGATTGCACACAATACGCAAAGAGTTAATTTAATTAATAAATATATTTATTGTATTTATTAATTTATTTAATAAATATATTTATGTATTTATTAATTTAACCGATCAAGTAACTATATAAACTTAATGATCGTTAATTAATTAATAGTTAAGTCATAACGAGCGTTAAATAAACATATAGTATGTATAAACAAAAGGAAATAAGTTTGGAAGATTCCGGAACACCCCTTAGGGGTGTTCGACTGTTGGTTATGCCCTGGGGGGGGGAAGTTGCCTTATATTTATTGGGCTACAATGGGTTAGAAGTCTATAAATACACCTCCTAATCCCTCATAATCTACACAACAATAATCTTTTCCCTCTTCTCTTCTTTGGGTCGATCGCAAACCTTCACCTTGAAGGGGTTCGGTTGGGTTTTCTTGGTTGATCGATTGTATATGTAATCTAGTCCTAGACCCTCTCTAGGGTTGTTGGGTAGACTAATTACAAGCGTTGTAGCTCGGTTTTCACGTGCTGGAATCACGGTTAGCTCGTTGTATTACATGTGTACAAGAACGTAATATAGTCTTACTTTAGACTATATCTTGGTATAGACGGTATAAACCCGAATTAGTGATTCGATCTTCGTCTTGTGGAATTGATTTAGCGTAAAGGTATGTAAACCTAATTTGATTAGTTATAATTGTGTTATTAATTATGATCTTGTTAAATCGCTTCCGCTATATGTGCTTTGATCTCGTTTAGGGTTTTATATAATTGTTATGATATTAATAAACCTTCAGTGGCACCTCTGGCCAAACAACACTACCCCTTCGGCCGTCACACCATCGGTCACCATCGCTTTTGAGATACCGTCGTACCTCTTTTCATCTCACTGCAATCGCATATGTATCACTAAAAATAATGTTTTGATCTTTTACATGTAATTTCAATATCTGGTATTTGTTTTCAAAGCCCAACTTAATGAACCTCCTGTCACCACCATATTTTATAGCAACAATCGGTAATGACAAAAATAATAGAAATGAAGGCGCGACACCTTTCCACCATATTTTATAGCAACAGCCGGTAATGACAAAAGAATAATAGAAATGAAGGCACGACACCTCTGTTTGTAATCCCACCACCACCGACACCTCGTGTTAAACCACCTACATCGTCACCTGCTATCAAACCACACTTTAGACGGTTCACCATCTTATTATTTTTATCTAAATAATGTTTGATTTACTAGGGTTATATAAGTGTAAATTTGTCTATGGTGAAGATAATAATACTCGATAGTGTTTTTATGAGGTTTGTGAAGAAAACACATGTAAAAAAAACTTTAATAAATGTAGTTTATGATTTACTAGGGTTTTATAAGTGTAAGTCTTGTATTGAGAATGATGAAAATGAGAAACGAAACTTAGAGCACAAGGTGTCGTGGGCATCAAAAACCTCCTCATTTGGGTCTCACTAGGTGTCACGTCACTTGACACTTTCACTTCTAAAAAACCCATATTATCACAACAAACCCCTTCCTCATTTGGGCCCACTACTACCCATTTTTTATTATTATTTATAATAAACTTAATTCATTTCTTAAAATAAAAGTATGAATTACAATACGATACGGTTCAAATACGAAATGCGATAATTCCCTCCTTAACAACATATACTCAACTCTTTTTCGGCCCTTTCCTCTTCTGCTAATGTTTCTCGTAATGCTTCTTTATCAAGATGCATTTGGCATTCTTGTTCCTCAGTAAGACGAAACTCACCAGGTACCTCGTATTCTTCAACAAAATTGTCTGGTTCGTCAAGTATACCGTCAATGGTAGGAACTGATGATCCATCCATCGGGTTTGGGTACGGTTGTGGGAGGATTGATTTAGGTACTTTTTCCAGCGTCGATGGGTTGATTGAAGTTGCTTTTCGTTTGTTTTGTTGTTGTTTCTAGAAGTGTTTTCTTGAGACATGTTTGAGAGTGTGTTTTGTGTATGTGAAAGTGGAAGTAGTATTTATAAACAAACATAGCCTTTGGAAATTCAAATTAATACATAGTCGTTAGAAATTCCAATTATTACATAGCCGTTGGAAATTAAAATTAAAATACAAAATTAAAATCACAATACGAGAAAATAATTAGGCACCCAGACTGAGTTAGCTTCCATTAGTTTTTCTATCTTACCCGCTTTTCGAAACGTGCATTATGCATCTCATAATCTTTGTCTGATTCTTTTTTCACAAATTTGATGATCGAATCACGACCCTCTTTAGGAATATCCGTGCATTTTTCATATACTTCCTGCAATTCAAATTTAGCAGCGGGTGCACTTTTATATTAGAGTGCTAAATCAATAATCGCTTTTTATCGAACGCTGTCTTCTTTAACTAGTTTATCAACCAAGGTTTTAATTTGATCAGAAGTGTGTGAAATGGAACTAGACATATTATTTGTTGATTAGGAATTGAGAAGTTTGTATGTAAAAATATGGGTTTTGTAGTGTATTTATATTAGAAAGGGGATAAATTAAAATTTTAAAAAAAGAAAATATAAACGTTATATAACAGTTTAAATTGGAGAAAGAGATAGTTTGCTTGTCGTTTATTTCCTGAGTTTAGTGGCGAATTAAGCATTTGACGAGCCATCTAGTGGCGAAGCATGGCGAATTGTGGCGAGGTGCCACCTCGGAGTGGCGAGGGTACTTGCCCATGACACCCAACCCTCTTATAACCTTCTAGTCAAAGTGAAATGCGGTGAAGATCTTAATATGATGAGATCTAAACCCACCAAGCCTTTTTTAAAGAACATTATACGAGTTGTAAGTTTAGTTTGTACGACAATGGAGTTTGCTACTAGAGAAGTTTGTAACGAAAAACTAGTGCGTTTGTAGACGTGTTAAGTATGTCTATAAAGAACAAATGCACGACTAGAAAGAGTACAGTTCTATACACTTATATTTAGATGCTTTATGAACGTGTGTATTTTTATTTATACATCTAATCATTCTAAAATGTGTAAAAAAAGCACAATTACAAATGTATACAAGCATAATTTTATCCACGATTTTAAACGTCTAAAAGATTTAAGAATCAATTACAATATTTGCACTTTCAAGTGTGTAAAACTCGTCTCAAACCTAATTCCAAACCAATAATTAAGAAAAAGGGAAAAGATGTGATCTAAATCATTAGATCTAGCGTTGGGATATAGAAAAGTTTAATTTAGACTTGGAATTGTTAATAGAACAAATGAATAAATAGTGCTTATTAATTTTCTCATCATTTAAAAAACCTACTTTTATTTGTTTTTAAAGATATTAAATATCTAATAAATCGTTAATCCCTTGCACGACATAAATTATGTATTATGTGACGGTCAGTATATTACCTATGGACATTTCAATATATTTGGATGGTTTTTTTTCGTGTTTTTTAGCATCGGAAATTTACGCTCTGAAAAATCACATGTAATTTATAAAATCAAGGTTAATTTTTATTTTAAAAATCACATGTGATTTATGAGTACCACATGGTTTTGATGGAATTCTTAGAATAATAGAACCCACATAAATATTATTATAGTTGTAAAACCCTAATAGCCCATCCCACAAACCGAGTTTCGGTCATTCATCTACTTATACTCCCTCGCAGTTATTTAATCATATTTATCTAAACT
Source organism: Glebionis coronaria (assembly GCA_025667525.1). Taxonomy (NCBI): domain Eukaryota; kingdom Viridiplantae; phylum Streptophyta; class Magnoliopsida; order Asterales; family Asteraceae; genus Glebionis; species Glebionis coronaria. The sequence continues at coordinate 609,168,524 of CM046879.1, forward strand.
AGTGAACAGTCAACAAGAATTTGAACAGTCTACAAGAATTTGAAAGGTTTCGTAACAGTGATAAATATAAGGATTACTATATGACTATTTTATTGCTTATGAACCAACTAGAGTCCGGTTATTTTGGAAACTTGTTTTTTGGTGGAATCTAAGAGACAAATCCTAGCCATCCATTACCTAAGATTAAAGAAAAACACGGAGGGACCATTTTTGCCAAAATGTCCAAAATTTGCAAAAAATCGGCAGAATGACTAAATCGTAAATATGATGAAAATCGGTTATCACTAGTGATAATTCGTTACTGATAAAAACAATGAAATATCAGTAGAGATAAATCAATGAAACATCACTAGTGATATTTCAGTAACATAATTAGTGTAGTGATATTTCATTGTTTTATCAACAGTGATATTTCATTGATTTTCGCTAGTGAAATATCACTAGTGATAAATCATTACTCCGTCATATTTACAACTTTGCTACCTCCGCCCATTTTTTTCAACTTTTGGACATTTTAGCAAAAATAACCCTTTCGTGTTTTTTTTTTTAAATATTAGGTTAATCTCCACCATTAGATAAAAAATAAATGGAGAGTAAGGATTTGTCCCTTGGTTTCCACCAAAAAACAAAGATTCAAAATAAATTTTGTCAACCGAAGTAATGCATAAACGTAAATTTACTGACGATACGTAAATTACTGCCGAAAACGTAAAATTACTGACGAAAACGTAAGTTGACCGTCGAAAACGTAAAATTACTGATGAAAACGTAACTTTACGGACGAAAACCTAAGTTTGCTGACGAAAGCGTAACTTTACTGACGAAAATGTAAGTTTACTGACGAAAACGTAAGTTCACCGTTGAAAACGTAAATTTACTGAAGATACGTAAATTACTGACGAAAACGTAACTTTACTGAAGAAAACATAAAATTACTGACGAAAATGTAAGTTTAATGACGAAAACGTAAGTTTACTGACGAAAACGTAACTTTACTGAAGAAAACGTAAGTTTACTGACGAAAACGTAAGTTTACTGAAGAAAACGTTAGTTTACTGACGAAAACGTAAGTTTACAGACGAAAACATAACTTTACTGAAGAAAACGTTAGTTTACACCCAAAAACCGGTATAGCAGGTAACAAGTGACCCATATTGGTGATATTGTCCCAAAACTAACAAGTTCCTTGGTCAGAATAGTACATAAAATAGTACATTTATCATAATGAAACAAAATAAAAAGTACATGTATATTTTATGGCTTTTATCCAAATTAAATTCATACAAAGTTGGGTCAAAAGATGCACACGATGATACAAGACTTATTTAATCCACCACACAATGCAAGTTTACAACCAACCAAACACATTTTATAAATCAATCCTCAGATGTCACCATCCTTACCAAAGAAAATGTTCCAATCAAACTCATCCCCTGCGAATTCTTGCAGATTGTCACATTGAGTCATCGGTTCGAGCTCATCCAACGGGATTCTTTGCACACTATGACTTTGAATCATCATCGGTGATAAATCTCGTTTGTTTAAAGCATTCCAAGTTGGTGCTGGTTCTTTATAACTATAAGAATGCGTAACTCCTAGAGACATTATTAACCTTTGCCACATCACTAATAGATGGTGCTTGATGACCACTAATACCTCCTACCTCATGGCTTAATTTCCCATCGTCAATATATGAGCTCTCTTGTCCACGACCAATATCACTGTAAGAAGGAGGTGGAGCACTCTGTATTTTTGCAAAAACAAAAGGAAGAGAAAAAATGAATATTATAAAAATATAAGTGTCAAGTAGTATCATGAATTCTCAGTTTCGTGTTAAGTGGAACTGTGGTCGACGTAGGGGTGTCATTCGGTTCGGTTCTCGGGTTGTTCGGTTTATTCGGTTCGGGTTATTCGGTTAATTTTTTTTTCTGAGTCAACCCGAAAACCGAACCGAACCGAAATAGATTTTAACCGAACCGAACCGAAAACCGAATTTGAATTCGGTTCGGTTTTCGGGTTGACCCGAATAACCCAAATTTTCTGAATTTTTCAAAAAAAATATATAATTATATAAATATTTAGAAAAAAAAAGTTATTTCAAGTATAAAATGATATTTTTATATTAAAATTATATTTTAATAACTAGTTTGCATATATTAGGATTAAATTAAATTTTAATAACTATTATATATATATAAATTTATAAAAAATATATATATATTTATAAAATTTCGGTTTTCGGTTCGGTTCTCGGGTCCGACGGCCAAACCCATACCCAACCCGAAAACCGTATTTGTAGTTCGGTTCGGTTCGGTTATAACCCAAAACCCGAATTCTATTTTCGGTTCGGTTCTAGTTCGGGTTCGATTCGGTTCGGTTTTCGGTTTTTGTGGGTCAAACCCGAATTATGGACACCCCTAGGTCGACGTTTACTATAATATATCACACAAATGACAATTTCCTTACAACAAAATCAAAATCTAATTAATTACAATTAAAATTGTTAAAGATTCAATGGGTTATTTTTTGAAAATTAGCGAAAACAAAGTGATACATTATGATTTGATGTGTAGTATGTATCATGCTTTTATATAATGTATCAAGTTATTTAGATATGTTGTGTATTATGAGTAACCGTTTATGTATAAAATATTACTTTTTTGAGATTTTAATGTATAAGTATCACATCTTTAATTGTGTATAAGTCATCTATTACACATGTATCAGTTAATTATTAGTCGATAAAATATTATTTTGTATAAATATTATATATTTTGGTGTATTATTGCTAAGATGATTATATAACTCCTCTCTACTTTGTTCTCATTACTTTGCCATTATTTCTGCTTCTTTCCTTTTTTTTTTTGTTAAAAACTTCTTCCCTTAGGACAAATAGAATTAAAAATACGATTGAAACTTAAATAAATACGAAAATTAAAACGAAGACAAATTAATTTTGGCCCGAATATTTTGCTATTTTTTATGTTTCTTTCCTTAGGACAAACGATCTATTTGTTTCCGGCATTGCGTTGGCATCAACCGTGAAAAACTAGAACTCGGGCATCTCCATCATCTTCAATTCCATTGTCTTTTTAGTCTCTACGAGGATTTACCGGCGAACAGTTTTTGCTGCAATGCATCGTCTAACACGTCCTTTTTGACCCCGAGCCACTACCGTCAGTGCTCTCAATTGTTTCTGATTTGGTTTTCTTGGCGGATCTAGCTTTCTCGGCAGGTCGAGGATGAGTATCGAGCCGAATACTTTCGTGTGATCATCCACATCAACACTTTCCTCTGTGTCCCATTTTGGGTGTTGTCTGAGGATCGTCCATTCGTCTTCGTAAGTGAACTTTTTCCTCGTATACAAAAACATATGTACAAACCAAAGGGGGAAGGGGGCTAAATTTTTTTTATCATTTGAAATTCTATTAATCGAAAAACTTGTTTCATAACGGTTAAGCCAATTTATAATGTTTCAACTATATCAAGTGATCTTGATCATTATTGACTTAAGATAATAATAGTGATAAGTAAAGAGTAAGATAAGAAACAATCTAACAGAAGGCACCAAGGATTTATAGTGGTTCAGCAACGAAGCTCTCTACACTCTTCGAGTACATATGCTAGAGATTTTCACTATATCCACAAGCTCCCTTTTTGGCGGAGAAAAGTTTATATCGTTGCTTAAACCAATTTTCGACACTAAGCTAAATGTCGAGTTCAAATCTTAGATATACGCAATCAACACTTGTCGCCTATTTCCATTTATCGACACAAGACTGGATGTCGAGTTCTAATCTTAGATAAAAGCAATCTACCCTCATCACTCACAGTCTCTCACTTTGAATATAAGTAAAAACTTATACACAAGACACTCATATTCACTTCACTTTAAAGTCACGTGAGAACTTAGACACACAAGATTACCAAGCATACATATAACTTGGATTTACACAAGACACAAAATAATAAATGTGATGAAGATATACAAGAGGGGTCTTCATTAAGGCTTTATCTTTTAATACATCATAAGTGTGAGTGATATTCTCTTTGGACATATGAAGAAAGGAATCCAGGAGATGAGCATAAGTAAACATATTAACATATTAAGTGATCATTTACTAATGATTGAAAAAGAGAAAAGTGATTTAGAAGAAGAAAAGAGAAGTCCAAAAAGTTGGCAAGATGTTATGGCCAATTTTAGTGACGATAATAGTTTTATCGTCACCTACACGAATAGACGAATATAAACAATTGTTATAAACGGTAGTTAGAATACTTGATTAAGAGGTAAGATGAGAAGACACACCCATGTCCATATTTCATAATGGATTTTCTAATGTTACTGCTGAAAGCATTAGGTACGATCCAATAATATTTTTGCGTTTTTATGTTACCTGTTCCTATCAACCGTGACATACCAGTCACACCTTTCTAATTCATACTATTTGAAGTAACCATTATACGAAGATCCTGTGAATCACAATTTGGCAGAAAGGAATCAAACTTGTCAAATACCCTATTATTCCTTAACCAATCAGTTAAACAATTGATATAAATAAAACCTAAACTACTAGCCAACAATGATTGCTCACTACGTTGAAATTGAAACTAAAGAACCAAATGCACCTTATTTTTTACTTAATTAATAAAACAGTTGATATAATATCGGATAACTAGTCAGCGAATTCGAGAATTATTTGAGCGAAAAAGAAAAAAGAAGGGTTTTGGGACGAGAATTGAGAATATTAGGAGAAAGTTAGATGACTCTGATTACCATTTGAAGGAAAATATTTTTTTAATTTTCTTGAACACAAAACAACTGTATATATGGTTTACATTAGATGATTTTCGAGGATGACTTTACTACGCCTAATACAATAAACATGTTCTATAATATAAATTGGAGAACCCTAAATATAAAAGAAGTAATCCATATAAAAAAGTTCTCACTCTTATGATACTCCCTCAGTCTTACATTAAATGTCTATAATCTGATACAACCTCCGTCCTAAAATTATTGTCACCAGACAAGAATCACACAGTTTAAAAAAATTAAATTCATTACAGTTTTCTCTCTCTCTTACTTTTTAGTATAATAACAGTTTTACCCTTAGTTAATTAATTAATTTCAAACAAAGATAATAACAATTTCAAATAAGGATAATGTAGTAAATTTTAGCAAAGTTATTTTTATCTATTTTTAGTATTGGACAATAATTTGGAGAAAACCAAAGATACAAAGATGGAAAATAATTTTGATACGGAGGGGAGTATATTATATCTTTGCTATTATTAGTTAACTAAATGATAATTTCTTGTTAAAAAAAAAATCAAATGATAATTATATCCTCATTTAATAAAAAAAATTTAAAAATAGAAAAACAATTCTTAAATATATGCATATATTCAAAGGGCATAATTAAAAATTAATTTATCAAAATTTATTTTAGTGGACGTTTAATATATTATTATTTATTCAAGTTAAATATTACTATATGTCGTGCTTTTAAGGACTTACAATGGTTGTTAGATCTTCATTATTCATCGAACTGCTTTTCCGGCATAACTCGGGACTTACAATGGTTGTTATATCTTCATTACTCATCGAACTACTTTTCCACCATAACTCAGATGACTTAGCGGATCCACCCGGTATAAATTCGTTTCCAGTTAGTGACCAACTGCGACCATGTTTCTCGATGAGATTTTCCAACATCTCGTCATCTACAGGCGTAAATGACCAATAAAGGGAATACCATCTTGACCTACATGACGTACCCGATCTACCCGGTATAAACGTACTAATTAGTGACCAATTGGTGCCGTGTTTCAAGATGAGATTTTGCAACATCTTCTCCTCTTCAGGACTCCATGGTCCTTCGATCACATCCATGTTTTCCTTTTGACTAATATTCACTATAAACAGAAAGAGAGACATATACTAAAAAAGCTGATATAATAAGGGGAAATTTTCTCAAATGCCCCTGAACAAAAGAATTTGTGACAAATGTCGTTTAATTTTAAGTTTTTCGTAAATAGCCGAGGCAACCGATGCATCTGAGGAAAGTTTGCACCATATGTTGACACGTGTCCGACACAAGTACATGTTGCCTCAGTTTGACTCGAGTTGCCTCGGGACACATGTCAAACTAAGAAGCCAAGTTGCATTAGTTTGCCTCGAATGTCTCGATTGCCTCAGGATAGTTACAGAAAACTTAAAACCAAGGGAAAAAAAACACAAACACCCTTGATAAAAAGGCATTTTGCGAAATTCCCATATAATAAATATATATAACTGAAGAAACAAAAGAGAATCCGAACCTGACGACATCGGAAATTGTAAATATACGCTAAGGGAGATTTCGAAAAATGCCTTTTTTACAAAGGGTTTAGGTGTTGAATGTCTTTAAATTTTAAATTTTTTGAAATATCCCGAGGCAACCGAAGCAACGTGACATCATAGTTTGACACGTGTCCCGAGGATTCCAAGACAACCGAGACAACCCGAGTCAAATCGTGGTAATCTGTACTTGTGTTGGAGACGTGTCAACATATAGTACAAGGTTGCCGCGAACGCTTTGAATATAGAAATTTTAAAGTTGAGGGTTATTTCACCAACCCTTTAGTAAAAAGATATTTTAAGAAATTTCCCATACGTACCGTGTGTTGACTTTGAGCCATAACTTACGTCTTGTGCTACTGAGAAACTTAATATTTTTTTTGTCATTTTGTGGCTTTATAAACTCAGTCATCGCATCGGACACTGAGTATCGAAATGGTCGATCGAGTTTGATTTGTAACGAGCTGGTAGCCATGAATACATTATACGTATATCAGACTTAATAAGTTAATACCACTATATAATATGATCTTAATTGTTTTCATCATAAGAGGGCAGAGAGTGAGTGAGTGTGTTTTGGGGTGCCACGTTAGTAAAACTCACTCACTTACTCACATAAAAAAAACAGGGAGTCATCATTCCAAATGATTTCCAGTTTTTCAGAATTTTACAAAACACCCCCTAAATAAACTTAAATATTTCATTAAACATAACCAACATTACAATACTTTTAAAATAAAACGAACATAATAAAAAAAGACATACGAAAATTAAAAAAACATACGAAAATTAAAAAAACATACGAAAATTAAAAAATCATACGACCCGCTGTTTAATTTTCTTCATCTTCATATGCATCTTCATCTCTGTGGTCAATTTGATTCCAGATATGATCCATAAGGTCTTGTTGAAGACTTTGATGGGTTTGTCAGTCACGTAGTTCTTTGTTTTTCAGCGGTAAACTTCACACAGTTCAACCCATGTTCGTTGCATATTCCTTGACGGGTTATCGTAATTTTGGTTCCAATCTAAAACCTGCATACCTTGATCTTTCAAAATCATGTTATGAAGTATGATGCACGTATACATGAGTCGGCGTAAGGTGTTTAATTCATACGCGCGTGCTGGTTGACGTAGTATTTTTAAAAATAGTCTTCGGTTCATTCGAAATCTTTCACGAAACTTAACCAAAGGATACCTGCAATTCTCAACGAAATAATCGTTCATGAGCCGTTCCTCATCACCTTCTCGGTCACGGTTGACTGGGAATCCGAGATAGTCTTGGACGATTCTCTTCTTCAAGCAACCGTTGATAATAATTGTGTGCTATTGGCAAGAAGTAAGCATCGAATTCCTCATCGATTTCAAAAACTGACGGAAAGTGATCGGGATTCATATTCGTTTGTAGAGAGTGTTTGTGTTTTGGTGTGTAAGAAATGGTTGATTTTCAGTTATATTTATAGACGGATCGAAAAATATAGCCGTTATAATTCGAATTTCAATAAACTAGCCGTTGGAGGGTGAAATGAAATTTTTTCGAAAACTAGCCGTTTGGGGGGCGCTGAAATGAAATTTTTTAAAAATGTAACCTTTTGGCGGGGGGGTAAAATGAAAAAAAAAATAAAAAAACTTCTCACGCGAGGTGAGTATACCCACGTAGGGTACCCACGCCGCGATTTTTGCCAAGCAGGGGAGTGGTCACGCCGGCCATGCCGTGGGTTTGGCACCCCACGGCGCGAAGACTCCCTGCCCTCTAAAAATTGTTCTAACCAACCTTTTGACATAAACCGCAACAAGCAAATGCAGTTGGTCAAGTAAATGGACTCAATATAAGAATAATGATAAACCCGTTGGTATCAAAGTATTATTCATCAAAATATATAGAGTACAAACCCTAATAAACCTAACTCACAAAGCAGGCTTGGCCCATATTTATTCCCTAACATTCAATATTAAAACCATGTACACACAATTCAAGTGGGCCAAATAAAAGTGTTAATTACAAATAAACATTAGACAAATTTGTAAATTGCTTGAGAACGTGTCATTTGTAAATTGCTTAAGAAAGTATCAAACAATAATAAAGTATTAATATCTTAGTATTCTCTTTTGTAAATTACTTGAGAAAGTGTCATTTGACGTGTTCTATGCTAGTTAAACTTCTATTGATGTTTTAATATTTGGTTAGTGGTCCATCAATGCTATTTTAAAGCTTATTTTGCAAATTGTTGAAAATTACTGATGAACAAAACAATTCACATGGATCTTGATTAACCAAATTCAAACACAGTGGTGGTGGTGGATTATATCAGGTGAACAAGCAAAACCTTGTATTCTTAATTAAGTCCATGAGGGTTTTCGGAACCTCCTAATCCTTGTATTCTTAATTATTTCACTACAAGAAAAAAGGGATTTAGTGACCAAAATTGAGTGACCACTTTTTAATTTCGTCATTAAACAGTGACGAATATAATTTATGGTCATTATTTTTCGTCACTAGTACAAAGTCAGTGACAAAACTTATAAGTGGTCACTATGTAGTCACTAAATTAGACTTTTGGTATTTCTATTCAAAAGGAGTGACGAAAATTTGGTCATTACACCGCCAGTGACGAAAATTTGGTCATTACACCGCCAGTGACGAAAATTTGGTCACTACTTTTGCTAATTTTATTAAAAACAAAGACATTTACGCGTATGTCAAAATCTCCTCATTAATACATAAAAGTAAAAAAACTTAAAAATTAAACCATATATGTGTTATTTGATAATTTGTCCAATAAATAAAAATGCAAAAAAAAAAGAAAAAAAAAAGTTGAAAAATAAAAATGATGTTAAATGTAAAAAAAAGTCCAATTTAATTAAAAAGAATGAGCCCATTAAACTCCTTAAGAAAGTCCATCACAACATCCGATCCATATAAACAGCTTAAAAAGAATAACCAGATACCATAACCACCATAACCAACCATCGGATCTAAAAAAAGTTCGTTAACACCCATCGGATAACCACCATAACACCACCGCTCACCACCTTCTTCCCCGGTACAAATTTTATGCTAAACTAGTTGTTGATTTGATTGTTAGGAGTTATGAATTTATGCTAAATTAGTCGTTGATTTGATTGTTATGTTAAGTTGATTAATTATTGAGCTTATTTGGTAGGCTTATTGGCTTATTTGATAGGCTTATTGGATACACGTTATGTATTCCCAGGTAGTTTAAGCATATTTGATAGGCTTATTGGCTTATTAAAACTTTGAAAAACCTGTATGACCAATAGAGTTTATGGTTTAGTTAAGGGGTGTTTATTTCAGCTTATATGTGGACTTATCAGCTTTTATTTATGAGGTGCTTGGTTTGGCTTATATAATGTAAGCCAATTTCGGCTTATATAACATAAGCCCCAATTTTGTGGCTTATTTGGAGGTTTATGGGCTTATATAAGTTTATTATATCATGATAAACTTATATAAGCCCCTAAGTCTCAAAATAAGCCACAAAATTGGGGCTTACGTTATATAAGCCTAAAATAAGCCATATTTCGGCTTATAATTCATAAACTCTAATTTTTTAAGCTTATTGGTGACTTATGGGCTTATATAAGTTCATTATATCATAACAAACTTAGATAAGCCCATAAGTCTCCAAATAAGCCATAAAATTGAAGCGTATGTTATATAAGCTGAAATAGGCTTACGTTATATAAGCTAAAACAAACAGCCCAATAAGCCTCAATTTTTCAGCTTATTTTGGGAGTTGTGGGCTTATATAAGTTTATCGTAATAAACTTATATAAGCCAACGGCTCTTAAAATAAGCTGGAAAATTGGGGCTTATTAAATACAAGCCAAACTTAAATAAGCTCACAAGCCCACATATAAGCCGAAACAAATACCCCTAAAGCTTAGCCGAAATCAGATAAGGGAATACATAACGTGTATTAGATTAGCAGCTCCTTAGATTAGCCCAAGCTTAAGCAAACACCCACATATATAAGCAGCTCCTTATAAGTTTTAGATTAGGGTTTATTTAAGTTTATAAACTCTAAAAATGAAGCGTATAAGTTTATTGCCCTAGAACGTAAGAGATGAAGGAATATAGATTATCAAAACATACTTACATAACAAATATATGTTTTCATTTTACAGTTGGCCTAGAACTGCAATTTATGCAGCAAAAATAAGCTCTCGAGTTATAGAATGAATAGCTAGTATCTGGTAATCACGAATGAGTATAGGACATGAGATATTAACTACTTAAATTTCATCCTGTTCTTGAATTACTTTAATAGAGAAAATTCCAGTGCTTTCATCGACATACTTTCCCTTGATTAAATATAAATAGTATCTGAACTAGCCACCTTTAAAAACGTCATTTAAAGTTAGAGAAAAAGTGATAAAATTATTAAACTATTAAGTTCAGCAACATGAAGTGGTACCTGCACTACTATAAAAAGTGGCTTTTAAACCCTCTTATTTAGACCTGTTAGTAAAAAGACGGGTCTAAATGTGTATTTCTCCTTAAAATAAATCATTTAAACTGGTTCCTATAGTCTTTTATTAGGTTAATGCTAGTTTTGATTTGGTTCTATCTGATAAGAGTTTTGGGGTTTACTACAGCTTGGGTAATCAATAAAAATGCCTATGAGTATAAAGCTCTATAAACTATAATTTATTTTAAACTCATAGTCTTTTTCTTTAATTAAATGGTGTTGTTCTTTTGTTTCATAAGAAAAACCGTAGCCTATATTGTTAGATAATTGAAAGCATATGGTTATTGTTAGGGGATGTTTGGTTTTGCCCGAATTAAGAATGAACGCAAAAGGACAGGACTGTGCAAGTTCAAGGAAAAACCTACTGAACTGTTTAATATGGAGTTTGATGAGAACGGTCGCATCACAGGTAAACACCAAAATGACTCTGCAACATATGATGGTGGTGCGTCAAGGCTTTGGATTTTAATTATCGATGACCACTGGGGAAAAATTGAAGAAGAACAGAGATGCACTGTGGGAGATTATCAAGGTATATTGTATTAAGAATTTTAGTTGCATTCTTAATTTTCAATATATGTGTTACATCTATTAAATAAGCTTTGTTTTTCATGTCAAAACAGGAGTACTTGGAACACAGACGGTTGGAGATGGCATAGGTTTTAGAATAGGGATTTAAGGCTATAAACAAAAAAAAAGAAGGAACCAAATCACCAAGGAAATCAAAGGGTTGTTGATAGGAAACTGGCTCAACGAGACGCTGAGAGAGATTAAAAAAGTGATGTCGAAAGGGATCTTGAAAGAGATTCAGCAAGAGATGTTCCACCTGCAAGAGATGCTGAATTAGACGTCGAAAGAGATGAGAAAATGGAAGCATGTAATGGAGGACGATTATATACCAAGACCATGAAAAACTAAAAGATATAAAGGTATTTCTTTTTCTTGTGTCATTTTTGTCCTCGATGTCGTTTTATGGTTTTAGAAAGCTTTTAGAAATGTCAAATATTAAAATTTATGTAAAAAGCGTAAGATGTGCATGTGATTTGTACTAAATATATTTTGTGGTTAGCTGTTATCTTTTGAATCTATACCATTATAATGCATTATACACTTACGATTAGAATTTTTAATCTGTTGGGACATACTCTGTATAAGGTAGTAAACTTGTTATTGTGTGGTTATTTTAGGGATGGCAAAAGCGCCCGAAACCGATGGGGATAACCGAAACCCGAACCGGTTGGGTCGGGTTCGGATTCAGGTTGGCGGGTTTGGATACGGGTTCGGGTTTTAATGTTCTTTTTTTCGCGGGTACGGGTTCTGGTACGAGTTCTACTAATACCCGCCCCGTTTACCCGTATCCGAACCGTACCCGTTTACCCGAATCCGTACCCGCTTTTGTTGCTATTTTATATAAGTTCTAAATTTATGTGAAATAATAGACGAAGATTGTTGAACGAATTAAATAATCATACTAGTTACATTTTGTGTGCATTAACATGTTTGTGATCAATTATATTTGGATTTTGTAATTTTAAAATAAAAACAATGATTTATTCGATATATTAAATCGCGTGAACAATACTAAAAAGTATTTTTATCTTCTAATCACTTAAAAAAAATATTAGAGTATTTTGGTCGTTTTCGAGTGTTTTTTCTTAACAGTATATGCACAATAATGCCTAACGAAAATTTAATTATGGATACCCGATACCCGCGGGTAAAATCCGAAAACCCGATGGGTAATACTAATCGGGTACCCGTCGGGTGATGGAGCGGATACGGGTACGGATATGTTGTCTTTAGGAAATGAAAACTCTTCTGCCTATTTAGTTTCCTGTTAAGGATTGATTTTCGATATATTATACCTATATTCTTCAACATGTTGAGGATTTAGAGGTTGGGTCCTATTACTCTTAATGTTTTAAGGGTATTTTTACTTTCTATTACAGTACTCTTTTGGTACTATTATTTTAATTTTTGACTGAAATGCTTGACTGTGTTACAGTTCCGAAGATTGGAGATTTGCTGTAGAGCAGTTTGTCAAGTACCATCCAGACAATAGTCACACGAAACGCGGTACGCTTTGGTACGAAAACGGAAAACGGAAACACGGTACGCTGGGTCTTTAAAATTCGGTACGAAAGGGGGTAGGCTCATTTCGGTACGCGCGGGTACGGTGTACCATGTAATTTGGTACAGTGTACCATGTTATATACATACAAACGTTGCAAGTTTGATATCCAGTGATTCAATTACAATACGAGTAATTATAACCCATTAATAATGTTGTAGAATATAATGTTGTTATGTCAAAATAAAAGCCCACTGATATAACTTTTTAATTGGGCCAGATAAAACAGATAAAAAAATTTAAAACATACATTTGGCCCCACATAAAAAACCAATATAGTACTAAAAACAAACCATATCTCTTATCTTATCCCTTTTCTTCTTCCCGGCCACCTCTTTATCTCTTTTAGAAACCAGATCACCGAAAAACACCACAAAAATCAAACCGTTGACCGAAGTTGACCAGTACGCTTAAAGTGGCGATCCAGAGCGATCTTAGTCGCGATCGTACCGCGTTTGGGTACGAACGATCGGAAACGCGAAACGCGGCCAACCTAGCGTTTCTTGTGACTATGATCCATAGAGAGTCTTTGTTCACTGTAAGGATCAATGTTAGGGTTTTATGCTATTATACCCGGTGCAGTTTTAATGGCTTAGTGCACATGTTTATTATCTTTCACAATAATGTGTGCATGATTATAGGATGTACTTCAGGTTTACATTATGATAAGTTAAAGTTACACCTGATTATCACCATTGTGCAATGCAGGGAATGAAAAAATGCAACTTCTCAGACATTGGATGGTGTGGATGTGATGGGAGAGCGATTATCTGAAGAGGTTAAGATCTCATTTTTCATATATTTATTTTTTTACCTTCTTTCAAATGATGTTCATTAACTTAACACTTCAGCGTAATGTTATGATAATTTCAGGTCCTTGAAGTGATCAAGCAAAAGCCAAACTTTCGTAAGATTTCTTATGTTGCACATTCTGTGGGAGGTCTAGTGGCAAGATATGATATTGGAAGATTGTATAGGCCTCCAAGAGAAAAAACAGAGGAAATGTCAGCTGAAAGCTTTGAGGAAGAAAAAGCCACCATAGGTGGTTTGGTTCCAATGAACTTTATTACTATCGCAACTCCCCATCTTGGTTTGAGGGGCCATAAGCAGGTACTTATGATCTACTCACACTCCGCTTTTCATCGCCTCAGATTATTATGTAGTAGTGTGATATCAGTGCTACAAACCCCGAAGATTCCGCTCACTGCATTGCATTATCCAAGAATGACTCGTACGCCATGTCGGCCTCTAGCGGCAAGATTTCGTTGTTCAATATGATGACGTTTAAGGTAAACATGTTTTTCATTTTGTTTTTTAACACTGTTTTCATCCAAGAATGACTCGTACGCCATCTCTTGCTTTCTCGGATGTGCTTAATGTGTTGGTATCTTCTGGCGCTTATTCTCAGGTAAGAGAAGTTAGATAATCTTTTGTGTATTATTTGTTACTAATTTCTCAACAGATGGTTTTTGTTTTATCCTGATTTAGTAACTACATTTAGCTATGCTTAATGAAAGCAGTGTCATGATTAGTTAATACATTTTACTCTATTTGCAGCTGTGTGTTTGGAATATAAGTGGATGGGAAAAGCAAACAAGTAAACAGTTGCAAATTCTAGCAGGACGTGTTTCTGCTTCCCCTGCTGAGACCTGTGTGCAATTTCACAAAGATCAGACACACTTGCTAGCTGTCCATGAAACTCATATAGCTGTTTACGAAGCACCCAAACTGGAATTATTAAAGCAGGTCTGTTTTGTCAGCGACTACTGAAATTAGGGGGAGAACAAGACTTCTTGTTCGTTTTTTAAAAGCTTATATAGAATTCCAAATGGTCTAATATCTATTTATTTGAAAAATCATTAAAATTAACTTCTTACAAAGCGATAATGAAGATTTTATGCATGTATTTATCCGGTCAAATTTCTGATGTAAGTATGTCATCCATTTTCTTTGAACAGTGGTCCCCGCTAGTGACAAGCGGCTTGATCACCCATGCTAGACTTATTCATGCGATAGCCGGTCTATATTTGTTGGTTTTGAGGATGGAATTGCTTCATCAACATTGACGTTGCGATGCTTATTTGCCAAACAATCCAAAGTAAGTAGTTCTTGGATCAACATTCAGCTAATGATGTCGACTATTTATTAATATGATCTTATTTTGCAGTGTAAGAGTGCATCCACTTGTGATTGCTGCACATCCACATGAAGTTGATCAATTTGCACTAGGACTTAGCGATGATGGGGTGTGCTCGAGCCACTCGAGTCGGAAAGGAAATGGGGCACCTCAACACCACTAGAAACTGGTGTTGGGCCAAGCGGTACAACTCTAGTTGCAGCAAGTACACCAGAGCACAGAGATTCTTAAAGTTTTTCTAGTAAGATGCAGAGGATTAGGTACAGGAGTTTAAATGACGATAAGTTACAATATACAAGGGTAGTTTCAAGAGTAAAAACAAAAGGGATATTAGACATGTTGCTGTTAGCGTTACAGATATAGAAATCGAAAGTAGTGGTTTTTAAAGTGGCTGTTGCTATGGATTTCTATAATTTAGTTTGTTTGCAAAAGCGATTATGCAGTAAAACGAACTATGTAGCTGCTATTTTTTTTTGTTATATGTTCAGAATTAGTGACCAATTTATTTGGTCTCTAATGCCACTACCTGTGACGACTTTTTCGTCACTTACTGTAAAATCAGTGACGATTTTTTGGTCACTCTGGGATTTGTGACGAAATTATTCGTCACTTACAGGGTAAAATAGTGACGATTATTTTCGTCACAGGTAAGTGACGACGCAAATTTAGTCACAAAAAAATTAGTGACGGAGCTATAGTGACGACTGGTGACGAATTTATATTTGGTCACTAACCGACTAGTGAATTTTTAATACTGTTAGTGACCAAAACTGGTTTGTCACTATAGGTGTTTTTTCTTGTAGTGTTTAACAGTCATTAGTTAACATGCCGTTAAGTAACTATTAATAATACCGTCGTTAAGGCTTTGTTGTGAAATATAATTAAAAGAGTATCAAAAATATAAACTAATTACATAATTGAATCTAAATGTAACGTGTGCGATCCTGAACGTTTCCCAAGGGCCTGTTCCCATATAGTCTATTTATCGGGTTGTTTGTGTTTTACCAGATTGGCTTAAAAAAGATTTTGCTACTTCTGTTTGAGTTCCATTGGTGTAGTTCCGTGGCCGATATTGCTATCGGATATGGGTCAAACAAGAGCTATGACCCTTACCCATGATCGGCTTGATCCATCAAATTTACCCAACATAACAGAACTTATAAATCAATTATCGTTTCTCACCATCCCCATCCTTGTACTATGCTTTTGATGAGACTTCCGAAAAATCGTGCCTACCAAACTTGCCCCCCACGGGTTCTTGCACACTGTAACTGTCAATCATCATTGGTGACGAGTCTCGTCCTTTTAAAGCATTCCAACTCGGTGCTGAATGATCACAACTATAAGAATGAGTACCTCCCGAAGACATATTATCCCTCGCCATAACACTAATAGATGGTGCTTGACCACTAACCACGCCTCCTACATGGCTTGGATTGCCTTCCTGAATAAAATGTTGTGATCCAAACTCGTCCCCCACAAATTCTTGCACATTGTCACTGTCAATCATCATAGGTGACGAGTCTCGTTTGTTTAAAGCATTCCAACTCGGTGCTGAATGATCACTACTGTAAGAATGTGCACCTCCCGAAGACATACTTTCCTTCGCCATATCACTATTAGATGGTGCTTTACCACTAACCACAACTCCTACCTCATGGGTTGAGTTCCCTTCGCGAATGGAAATTTTTGATCCAGTCTCCATAGCCACACGGAATCTTGAGTTCCCTTGAGTTCCCTTCCTGAACAGAGTATCAGACTGCAAGTCAAATGAATTAAAGTGTTTAGGTTCTAAAGTTTCTAACAGTGTACCCAAAAAAATGACATCAATTCCTTGTTTAATTATCAAAGTACTAGGCTTATTTTTACAAATAGACTTTTGCAGAATCTTTGTTGCACAAGAGGAAAAGGCAAAAAACTATAAAAATAGTTTAGACTATTTAGAGCACAAGACACACGCATAACGAACCTCAATTGTCTCAGTAGCATAAATCTTCTTGAGTTCCTGCTGTGGCCTCTCATGTCCGGATAAAGGAAATAAATTCTTCAAAGTTGGCATCGTCTTAAACCTATGCAAGATTAACATACATTTGTAACATAATATAAGTATTTGGTAGTCTAGTTTAACTAAATGAGAAGCAACATCTTGATCAACTCCTTGGTATATAACCATTTCCAAGAAACACAGAACACTCACCCTCCCGAAGGTTGAGCAACATTATCCTTCACCATATCATAAGTAGATGGTGCTTGACCACTAACACTTCCTACCGCAAGGCTTAAGTTAAAATTGTGAGTATAAGAGTCCCCTTGTGCAGGATTGATATCACTGGAAGATGGAGGTGGTGTGTTGATTCTGTGAGGACCCTTATTTTAGCCCAAAATAGGAAGGAAAAAAGCGAGTATTAGGAAAAACAACATAGGTGGTCTAGTAATATCACGAATTCATACTAATACTTGAATGATTGTAAGTCGAAATGACATATACGTATGACCTATGCTACCAGATTTCATATATAAAACAACGAACCTAATCTACGAAAAAAACGACATTTTCGTAGATACTTTTTTCAATAGGTTTAACTCCAGAATTGATTTCCGAAAATATATGTGAAAAAATGCTTAGAGATATGGCTTGAATGATTAGCATTGTAGGCTGGATACATGAACATACGTTGTTTCGGTCCACATAAATTGAAAATGTTTTTTAATGTTTTTTTTAAGAACTGTTAGTTTTTTTGTTAAAAAAATAAAATAATAGTTATGTTTGCAGAACATTTTTTTAGAGTTGTTAGTCTTTTATTTTAAACAAGTAGTTATTAAATAAAAATCTAATAAAGTTATAAATTACTAATATAACTTACAACCATATTATAATCTATTTAAATATGTCATTTTTATTCATTTTACATTTTAAATTTACAGTTAACAGCTAATATACCAAACAATTTTATTAAAATTAAAAAAAATTTAGTAAACAGCTTACATTTTAAGTTCACACCTTACAGCTAGTTTTGCCAAACATAGTCATATTGCAACCATGTTCAATATATATTGAAATAAAATAATCTAGATGGAGTTTAAGAACATTCAGGTCGACATAAATACACAAAGTTAGGCCTATGTTGATCGAGTCAGGTTAAGCTTGAGCTCAACAGGGCTCGAGCTTGGCTAGAAAACTATTGGGTAGCCTCGAGGTCGGCGAGCTTTAACCATCAGGGATTGAGCATGGCTCGAGTTAGATTCAAATAAAGCTCAAGCTCGGCTCAAAAACACAAATTTGTATATAAACATGGCAATCCGATAGACATACTCATCAATAAATTCCAAAAAAAAAATACGCATTGTAGAATATGCTGTTATAGCATCAAAGAAACCCTGAAGAATACAATACACCATAATATAGTAATTGTTAGCGCCTTAGTAATTTTTGTAACTACGATGAACATAATTAAATATGTACATAAAACCTTGAGCCGCGCTTTTACAAGCTTAAAATGCTCGATAAGTAAAGTAATAAGAGGGAAATGTTCATAAGACTTACCATCCAAGTCGAATCCCAATATATATAGTTCTCATTCTTATCATCCGTGTCATCACCAAGAGGTAACCCTGTTAAATCAATTTCAAATAATGCATCCTTGTCAGCATGCCCATCTAAATAACTTTGGAGAGTTTCAAGTATATTCTGCGAATCATATTTCAAGTGGAAATTTTCCATCAGATCCATGTTTTTCTTTTGGCTATTTTCACTATCAAACAGAAACAACTAGATAGATAGAAAGAATATGATGGTATTGATGATATAAATATATATAACTAAACCGTGTGTTGACATTGATTGAGTTGACTATGAAAAGTCCGTAGTATGGAGTATTAATTATGTCTCTGAGAAACTTTCACGAATTTTCTCTTTAACTTTTTCACGGATGTTGATACCCTGTGTTGGATGCATTCGCAATTCTTCGCTTTATGTTTGAACAAGGGTTTCAGCCCGGGCTTCGCCCCGGGTCGTTGAATGTTTTGTTGCGAGCAAACTATAATCTTATGTAGCCTTTTTTTTCTTTGCTCATCCTTTACTTAGAAAGTGACGCATCAAGATAGGTATTCTATAAGCATTTACAAAAGCGTAACTATATTCTAAAAGCATTTACAAACACAATAGCGTATCCTTCTTACATGAAACACGTTCATTTTAGCGTCATTAATATACGAATATAGTTTTAATCGTGCTTGAAACATAGAAGCACGCCCACTGTTGAACTTTATCCTCGACTGTAATTGCACCAAGAAATATCAAACCATTCTTAATTTCCTCTCACTTGACTTATCATGTCATCCAAATCTGAACTTATTGCAGTGGTTGTTAGAGCCAATATAGTCTAAAAAGAGATACAGAGAAAGCTAAAGATTTATATATCAGTTAAGTGTAGTAAGCCTTAAAATGATAAACTATACTTGTATTATCAAAATTTTATATATCCAAATGAATGGACCTTATACTGTTTAAATAAAAGATCAAAATATACATGCACATATAATTAAAAGAAGTATGCATTACAAATATCAGATTCATATAATTTGATTCTATGGATAATCTATATTACTAATACCTTTAGGGATTATAAATATAGACTCTGTAACAATTTTTTATGTGTCTAAATGATTATCACCATTATTTGGGCCTTTTCCAACTAAACTATAAGTAGGCATTTGTCCAGAAACAATGCAATTTCTTAATACTAACCTTGAGAAAATGGTTTCGTCGAACAGTGGGACAATATGCAAAAGGGTTAATAGATCCCCCGTATTTTAAACGAATCCGTAAAGTGTAACAATAAGTATGAATCCGTTTTGAATGTAGCTTTTATATTCCACATTTACATTAGTAGCTATTTTTATGACTAAAACATGTATTATATTTCTCGTAATTTATCTCAGTAAGTTGGTTGCCATTGTTAATTACTTCCAAATGTACAAAAACACTTGCAACACATCAGTAAATGCAAAAATGATCCACACCCGATAAGCAATGAGGGTAAACAAATCAAGGACGACTGCAATGTTGAGGAGAGTTCACTCAACGACTTCAACCTCCCACCCGAACATCTAAGATCAAGACACTTTTGCGATTAACCTGTAAAGTCTCACATCTCCAACCTACAAAATCGAAGATTGAAACATTGTTACATATCAAACAAAAGGTAAGCTATCGTTTGAAACAACAATGAATTTACCTCAGTTTTTCCTATTTCTGGAACAACAGTCCTATCGGCATCTTCTTTACGACAGAAACTACAGCAACTGTAACCTTCAAGGCCAATGAACCAATAGTCATTCATTTACCTTGACAACAGTCGAAGCAAGCCACCTTTTTGAGGAGGCTATTCTTCTTCATTCCTATCCAGCTACATAAAATAATCAATTGTGACTAAAAATAATTTTTAATAATCAAATAATTACATTAATTCACTAAAACCTCTAAAAAACATACCTGATTTTCCTCTTATTCTCCGTCTCTTCATAAGAATATTTCAGCTAATATAATGCCTCATTCATGAGAAGAATCCCTGATGATCCAGACCCTCCAAGAAACTTGTGTGGACTCAAGGTAGTGGTATCATAGACGTCAACTTATGTAGTACCCTGTAATAAATGTAGACTTTTTAGACACTAAATATCATGACAGAGAGCAATAGAAGGCATGATAATTTTCACACGAAACTCTTCCCATCCACGGCGCTCTTATAATCCAACCTCGACTCCCCTACACTGCTAAAATTCAGCCTCTCATATTCATGCAGCTCACAATACCCTCCCCAGTCTTCCCCATGTGCATCTCACCAATCCCTCTAGCAAATACAATAAAGTAAGATTAGTTGTTGCACCTCCATATTTAAACCTATAGTTAGTTCGATGTTTGTGTTAGTTCCTAAAGTAATAATTTAATTAAACTACCTGATTATTACAACCTTAAGCTACGCAACCACATACATCACTATTTCCTACATATCGTTATCATGTCATTTGTTTGAAACCCATATGAAACGGGAAAAATCAGAAACGGAAACACACAATTATAAAAATAGCAAACCGAAAGCACCTTTAGGAGGGAATTCAAATTACTCGTAATTTCTGAGGCCGACATCTGGTTACATTGAGGAATCATTTTCTTTAAGATTCACCTGTAAGATGACGTTTATCAGGACTGCAAACTAAATGTAAAAACATGCAATAACCTGAATACAACATATTATTCCAAAGTTACCTTTTATATGGCCCCTTTTTTACTATAAGCTAATCTAAACACTCAGTATGACCTTTTATAAGTGTTCTCATCAGAAATGGTATACTACTCTCATTAAACATAAGCTTAAGAAACACCCTCTATATAAACTCTAATATTAAAACAAAAATTCATGTGAATGAATCCGCAAGTTCATTTGACTGCCAAAAGAACAACTTATTTAGATATCGACATGATAAAACGTTCAAAAAAGACTTTTGTTTGCCAATTTTGCAAAAGCACTATTTAGGTCATTTTATGCTTTTAAATGCACATTTAGCTCAGATAATATCTGTCCCTTATACAAACTGCGTATCCAAACCATATATGATTTGTTTGTAGTCTACATTTTTACCCACATAGAAAAACACTGTTTCAAACTAAGGTGATTTACACCGACTTTGCAAAACCGTAAATCAATAAACTGAAATTGTCAATTTTTCGGAATTTTGCCTTTTAGCGATTTTGAGAATCAAATGTAGAAACTATAATTAGAAACTACTTCTCTAGGCATTCCTATAATCAAATGCGTCGACAACAATGTCTAATAAACATACCTTAGAGGATGTTTGGGACTGCATGACCAATATAGAAATACCTCTATATTCAAGTAACACTTATGTCGTCTTGTCTTGTACCTCGGTTTTTAGATCACCAATATTGTTGTGCTCCACACTGGTTACAACATGAGGACATAGTTAGTATTACAGGGTACACTTGAACTTAAAAGTTAGAAAAAATAGTAGTTATAGTTGTAAAGATGAATTATCATGACCAAAAATCAAACGATAATAAGTAAATCCGATTAACGTGCATCTAGGTTCGCACCCACACCCCCACCCAATGTTCGCATCTAGCTTCATTAAATGTGCAACTAATTGTTTGAGATCACTCGCTGAAAACGGGTTGACTTTTGGGACTACGACGTTGCACACTGAAATCTGCTTAAATATAGCCATATAGTTTCTCCATATCCTATTCCGGCCACTCGTACATCCCTATCCCAATCAGGCCGTGTTCATCTTTATCTCGGTTCTCATTTAGCATAGCTTCTCATGGCAAATGCATGGCCTTATTTATTACTGTTTCAAATAACTACTACTTATGTCACCTCAGATTAGCATTTTAAGTATATGAAAACACCAAAAACAACCCATTTGATCTGAAAAATGGAATAAGCATAAATTAAAAGAATATCATTTAGTAAGGTAATATATTGTTTCAAATGTGCGGGGACTTATGAAACATGAGGCTTAGCATAACATTTTGAAAGTGATAATCTTCGCGATTTCTAGCCGCAAAGATGTAGTTTCAAGTGTCATAAACCTTTCTATTTCCTTTTTAATTTAGCCCACTGTTGTAAGTTCTAACTATTATTCCCATTTGAGGAGATCACACTTTTCAGTACTAAATTATTTTAAGCTGCCACTAAATAGCACCATAAAGCACTGTTCAAAAAGTTTCAAAATAAGGCACAAAAAGTGGGCAAATGAAAGACAGGCCGAAAACCAAATAAGCCATAAGCTGCCTATATAAGCGGAACCAAAAAAACCATAATCTGCCTATATAAGCCGAGACAAACACCCCCTAAAACTACCCATACACAGTGTGTTTTAAGACAAAAGCAAGAAATGTTATTCACCTTCGTTTTAAAGATCGTTCGATCCTACTTGCCCGATAAAAGGACAAAAGTTATCGTGTCCTTGATTCAGCAAGGCTAAAAGTATTGGGTTATTAGTTTAAGCAGGATAAAAAATGAATCCTAAACCACTAAGGAGGTGGGTTTTTTTTTTCATCTTATACAGTAGGCTCCTGGCTTATTTGTTTTTGGGCTTATGTTTCATAACCTCATATTTATGCCCTATTTTGAGACATTCCGGCTTATATATGTTTCATGATAGACTTATATAAGCCGGAAAAGAGCCACAAAAAGCAAGCTTACAAAACATAAGCCCAAAGCCATAAGCCCATTGTAAGAACCGAAACAAACCCCCCCTGTAAGCAAGCTGATTACTTAAAAAGATGCCAAAGATATCTAAAATAACTATCCTAGGAAGAATTGAGGTCTTTGGATAGTATTTATCTATGTAACTAAAGATAACTATTGGCTCTAAAGAACCATGTTTTCCACAGGTGCACTGTGTCTTATCATAACGTAACGGTTACACTAAATTAAAGTGGACGATCAACTTAACAGGTGACAACAACCAAACGTAAATCCTAACGAACCGGTTACACTAAAGTATAGTGGTTGAGCATCTATTAGTATTCCACAAAACTACAACCTAATTGTAAAATTTAAAGCACAACCAAGTTACTCAAATCAACATACCAGATGCACATACATATTATCATTGTTATGAAAGTGATAAAACATTAAAGGAGAAAAACCTCTAAAAATGAAAAAAAAACCCTGGATCAGTTTCTGAGCAAACCAACCTGAATAAAAGTTGTTGTGAGAGAATACTTTTGAGTCAATGAATTCAATATATTATACAGCTTAATAATAAGAATATGAATATTAACATCAAATTAAATTAGACAAAAAAAACATACCTCGGTTTTTATTGAAGAACCTGTCGAATCCAAGATTTTTTCTCCATCCGCATCAACTACAAAAAAGAAACTCAAAATCAAACCCCGAGATAAAACCCAAAAATTAAAAAATTAATCAACATCACCTGTGATAATATCAAATCGTGGGTGTCGAATCCAAGATTTTTTCTCCATCCGCATCAACTACAAAAAAGAAACTCAAAATCAAACCCCGAGATAAAACCCAAAAATTAAAAAATTAATCAACATCACCTGTGATAATATCAAATCGTGGGTGTTGATTTAGGGATGTTTCTTTTAACAGATAATAAAGATCCGGAGTTTTTATTCAGCCATCCATCATTGCTTTTTTTATGTGATATGAATCTTCTGGCTGATGTGAGATGTGTGTGTTGAGATTAAAGGGATGAGACACGTTTGTGGGATACGTGTTACATACGGGATTTGGGATTTGTATATTCCGGCGAGTGAGGCAGGTTACAGTCTCAGTCAGGAAGAAAGCAATTGTTAATAGTAAAACTGTGTGAGTATGGCGCGTGAAGAAGTGAGATTGTGAGATACGGGGAAACGTGAGTTTACGTGAGTAAGTGTGATATTATATTTTTAACAATATACTGCCGTATATATAGGATGTATAATATGCGTGGCATGCCGCACTGGCCCTCCAACCCGTGTTTAGAGATGAATTATTTTGCATCTTTTTTTTAAGAACAAATTTTCGTTTTTTATTTATTTTTTATCTAATAGTGTAGATTCATCTAAGATTTAAAAAGAAAATACAAAGAGGTTATTTTTGTCAAAATATCCAGAAGTTGTAAAAATTAATGGAGGTATCAAAGTTGTAAAATCTGACTAAGTAGTGATTTATCACAACTGATATTTTACTAGCGAAAATCGATGAAATACCACTGTTAATAAAACAATGGAATATCAATGAGATATTACACACTAACTATGTTATGAAATATAACTAGTGATAAATCACTAATTCGTCATATTTACAATTTAGTCCTTGCGTCATTTTTTACAACTTTTATATATTTTAGCAAAAATGGTTCTTCCGTGTTTTTTTAATCTTAAGTAAAGGATGACTAGGATTTATCCATTGGATTCCACTAAAAAACAAGGTTTTAAAATAACATTTGTTATCGGTTCAGTTTTTTGTTGCTATATCCGGGTCGAAAGTGAATTTAAAAACAATTTGGTTTTCAAGTTTGACTCAAAAACCCAAATGTTATAAAACTTATACTCGTCATATAATAAGTGTTCATTTTAACTTTTTTTAGTATTTTTTATCATACTTTGACTATAAATATTTGTATTTGTATTATATATTATTTGATAAAAATTATACCAATGAAATAATATTTTAAAATCAAATATATTCATATAAGTTTCAGCAAGTATTATAATACAAATATTTATGGTTAAAATTCAATAATAAAGATTTAAAATATTTTATTATAAGTAGTAGTAAATTAGTAATTACTAAAAGAAAACAAGATAACCTTCTACTAAGAACGCTTTAGTTATTTTTTAATTCGTAAGTACAAAACATTGTCATTTGTATAAATCCTAAGGTTTTTTTTATAAGATATGTACATGCATAGCCTGTAAAACTCTAATGGTGCGCTTCGTTCGAAACAAGGAATAGGAAAGGGAAAAGCAAAAGGAATGGAAGGGAATACTAAAGATTATTATCATTCCATTAGTATTGCTTGGTTCATAGTGAGTTGTCAACGGATCATTATAAGTTTTTTACTGCTATAACTAGCACGGTTGTTAAAATCACTTCAACTACTTATACCTTAATGATTTTTAAATCTCTGCCAAAGTAAGGAAATCAACACCAAAATCAAATTAATATCATAAAATTACGAGATGCAAAAGTCACAAGAACATATGAAGAAAGATGGGCGCTTCACTTGGCAAATGAACAACTTGTGTTTTCAATTTCTATAACGTATACAAAGAATCAAATACCAAAAAAGCAACAAATGAATTAGTGTCATTTACGTTTGATTGAATCCTTGGAGTATTTTGTTAAATCTGGTCAAATAGAGAGGCTGAAAAAAACAGAAAAACTGGATTAAAGTACGTGGGTGAAGTAGTTTAGAGGGTAATAAAAATCATAACCCTCAATTTAGTGGGTAATGGCCCATTACCTACTTTTGGGTAATCAGTTATTGCATTATAGATTACTAAGATATGACTTTTTCATTTATGCTAATTAATGTTTCATTAATTTTTAGATTTCAAAAAGTCATTTATATAAAATTTCTTCAATACTTAAAAGCTTTCTAAAAACTTTTTCTTATACCCTCATTAAATGAAAATAGCTTGTAGATTTGTTGTCAAACACTTGACATCTACCAAGTCATCTTTATAAAAGTCATCGTAAAAGCTTTTGTTACAATGGAATAAGTCATTAAAATGACTTTTTCAAAAAGTAAAAAGTCATGTGAAAAGCTTGCATTGCATATGCTCTCTAATCTATTTGTACCAAGTCATCTATAATGGGTTAGTTTACACAAGACTTTTTACTATTTCAAAAACCTATTTGTATCATTTGAACCATTGGAGTTAAGACTTGTTAATAACTTTTTGATGAAATACTTGTATTCTATCAAGTGTTTGACAAAAAAACACAAAGCTATTACCCTTAAATGATTTATGCATTGATTATGGAACAAATCATTCAATGCATCAAGTCATGAAAAGTTTGATACATTGCTTATGCTCTAAGAGCATCTACAATACTTCAAGTCTTGAATGACTTGGAGCATTTAATGTCTTAAATGTTAAATATATTTCATGTTTGATAACCAAAGCTTTTGCAAATGACTTGTAGTTTATCAAGTTTTACATAAAAGTTTTTCAAAAAGTCTTTTACACAATGATAAAAATTTGCTCCAAACACTTGTTCAAATAGTAAAAAACTTTTAATTAGTTGGTGATAAAAAAACACGACATAAGGCTGGGCGCAACGCCCCGGAAAAATTTCGGTCGATCGTCGGTCGCGACCGAATCGTCGCGTTGCGGCGATTCGGTCGCCGGTGTAAATCGAGGGTAAATCGACCCTACCCACGACCTCTTTTGTGTTTGTGTTTGTGTTTGTGTTTGTGTCTGTGTTTGTGTCTGTGTTTGTGTCTGTGTGTTTTATAAAAAAAAAAAAAAATTTTTTTTTAAAAATTTAACATGTTTTAAATATATAAATTTTATAAAAAAATTCTAAATTTTAATATATTGAGTTTTTTTTAATTCCTCACAACATATATTAATTTGACAATTTTTGGAGTTAGTTTTAGCTAATACATTATACCCTATTTACTTTTAAGTTTCCTAATGTTTTTTAGTTTCTGTAATGTTTTTTTTTTTTTTAGTATAACGCGTGTTGTATGGAATAAAATGTTTTTTTTTGGAATAAAATGTTATTTTTATTAAATATAAAATGTTATTTTTATTGAATATAAAATGTTATTTTTATTAAAAATAAAAAAATAAATTTTAAATTAGGTCGCACTAGGTCGCCGGGTTGTGGCAAATAGGTCGCACTAGGTCGCCGGCCGAAAAAACTAGGTCGCGACCCCCATGCGTTGTGCCTAGCCTAACAGAAGAAGATAGTGTTTATCACCTAATAATTAAAAATTAAATAGCCAAAACCTACGTACCGTGTGTTGACTTTGAGCCAACTTACGCCTTGGGCTTCTGGGAAACTTAATAATTTTTGTCATTTTGTGGCTTTATAAACTCATTTGTCGGATCGGGCCGATCGAGACTCAAAATCAGTCGACTGAGTTCGATTTGTAAGGATGCTGGTAGCCATGTTTACATATTGTTTTCATCATAAAAATGGTTCTAAAAACACGAACCAAGTGACATCAAGCGTCTCACGTATTCACCATGTACACACGATTCAAGTGGGCCAACGAAAGTGTTAATTACAAATAAACATTAGACAGAGGTACAACATGTCGACACGGTCAGGTCAACCGATTGACTCGATTTCGGTCGAAAAAATGGATTATTTTGACCTGAGTTTTATATTTTCAAAATCCGGTTAAACCAACTGGTTTGGGGTGACCCGGGTCAATCCAGTTCTCGAGACTTGGAGTTTCGATTTTTTCAGTTTTTTTACAAAAAATATATAAATTTTACGTATTTGCGATTAAATTTTATTTTAATATATATATTGGTTGGTAAACAATTTATATCTTCAATATACGGAAACTTTTATAATTTTTATATATAATTTTTGCTAATTATTAAAAATCTGAAAAAAATAATTTATTTTCTTTTAAAACAGAGTTACCCTGAATTGACCAGATTCGACCCAGGTAGACTCGGACCAGATGACTCAACTGCGTCAATTTAAATACCGGGTTTCAAAACATTTGGCTACAACATTGTCATTTGTAAATTGCTTGAGAACGTGTCATTTGCAAATTGCTTGAGAAAGTATCAAATTATATATGTATATTAAAGTATTAACATTACAATATTGTCATTTGTAAATTACTTGAGAAAGTGTCATTTGACGTATTTTATGCTAGTTAACTTCTATCGATGTTTTCATCTTTGTTTAGTGGTCCATCATTAATGCTATTTTAAAAAACAAAGAAAAAACTTTAATTTTCAAATTCTTGACTATGTCATAAAACATCGGTAGTCTAGTAACTCACAACAAGTAATATAAGTACTGTAAATGGAACGGATTAAACAATGTCCAAAAGAAGTAAAGTATGATAAAGTAGGAATAAATACATAAGGTAAAAGAGGCCGGATAACTTCCAATCCGAATGCACATACTCTGGAGTTTCTATTTGCGTCCTTGGGTACCTGCCGTTTGGGAACATGGAAAAGTAGACGGCTGAGCATAACGCTCAGTACACGGATATACAATAAAGCATGGAAACATAGAATATGAAAGCATATAAAGAGTATAAAGCATGAATGGCATCGAAAATGAATAAGTCTTGGAAAACCTAGTTGTCTGTCATGTCAACTGGTTTTAGTTCTGAAAAATAGCTTATGTTACTTATGAAAATCTGTATTAGTTAATGTACAATAATAGCCAATATAGGTCATGAGGTCAACAACGTGCATGAATACTTGGACGGGTGACCTCGTCATGAAAATTAGAGGGGATGCCTCTAATTAATTGGTAAGTGGGTAGCAGGGATCAGATCCTTGTGAAGGATGCAAGACACACACCACATTCACCATGAAATCCTGACTGAAACATGTAATTAGGATGCACCCATACGCCCCACATGATAATATAATAATATAATGGCCAAATAACTGAAAAGGGACGCCACAAGCTATCACTCCGCCATGATGAAGTCATAACACTAGTGCCTCTAGTGTTATGGTTATGGTACCTCCATAACTAGGTGAAACTGGTCATGCATGTATATGGCTAAGGTAATTAATAAAACATAAGCATTTAATCTGTAACTACTGAGAAAAACAGTTGGCTGCATACGGGAAATCCTAATGAAGGAAGAGATTGTCCTTACTGAAGGATGGGAAATCCGTACCTTATGTCCAGTAGAAGCTAACGAAAACGATGAAAACTAATCCGCCTCGACGGATAACACTACATAAGAAATATACACGTGTATGGGTTGTCTGAATTACACGTGTTTATTAGCTTGTTATACGTATTCTGTCATGTTTTACTGTTTACTATGTTAAATGTAGTTATATTGATGTTCTGTTGTGTATTATTCATGTATTAGTGTATTATAATACTTGTATTGTAATACTAAGTAACTTTCTAAAAATAGCAGGTTTCCATAAATAGTAAGTTTCCAAAAATAGAAAGTTTCCAAAATTAGAAATAAACTGGATTATAAATAATAATTAAAGTTTAATTAGTACAATACAATTCTTTGTTATAGTTTATTAAATAAACAACTGGTTAATTAATTAAACTATACGTTATATGATTTTAATTAAAATACATGTTTTAATTAAATAACTAAGTAAAAATACCTTAGGTTATACATGAATTAATTAATAAATTAATTAACCTAAAGTTTAATATAACATGACCTATAAAAATAGTTTTCATGAAAAACCCGATCCCGAGACCGTGTTTTATATAAGCCGAATCAAATAAGCCAAAATCAAGTCCCACCGAGATCTTGGGGGGTATCGGTTGACACTAATTAAATCAACCAAACATGTACACATACCCCGACCTAATGTCGGGGTCCCTTGGTCTCGGGTCCGAACAAATAAAACCAACCGAGCCCCCTAATAGGTCTCGGTGGTGCCTCGGCTTCAACAAACCCGACAACAAACACACCCCGACCCTAGGTCGGGGGTTTCTTGCTGTGTCGAGCCAAACCACACCAAGACGATCCCCTTGGGGGTCTCTGTGATGGTGAAGAAAAACAAGTCGAGCCCCATATGGGGTCTCGGTGTCTCGACCGAACCAAAACACACACAAAACAAACCCGAACCATGAATTTAATTAATCTATTACATGTTTTATTTTTGTTCTTGATGATTAATTAAATAATAACATGAAATCAAAAGAATTAAAAAAAAAGGGTTTGATTATACCAACGCGTGTAGAATGAAAAGATGATCACGAACAAATAAACAAGTAACCAAAAATCGTCCGGTTTTCCCCTTCTTGTTGATGTAGGCCGGCGGCACCAAGGAGACAGGAGAGAGAGGACAAAATTTTATAAAACCTAAAAATAATAAAGTTGTTTTCCCCTGGTGTTTTTAATAAAATTGATCTTGGGCCAAAAGGCCCACTTGGCCTCCTTCTTATCTCTAACCGCGGCATGTGAGGCCCACTAAGGGTAACCCGAAGTTTTTCATGTGTTAAATAATTAATCATGTATGCTCGTGAACTTGAAGATGTACCTGAAACAATGCAATCTCTGACAGCTATATTGTATATCCAGCATCCATATTGCCATCTCAAGAACTTGAAGATTCAACGTATCCTACAATCTATGACAGCTACTTCACTTGTTTAGATGACTTTAGACTTTAATGTCTTTGACTTTCTACCCTGTCTCATTTTGTTCCTACGCTTTAAAACATTGTTTAAAAATTTATAAAACAAAATAGAAAGGCACTTTTTACTCTTTTAGAAGACATAAAATTTATTAAAAAGGATTTTTTTTTTTAAATCATTGTTTAGATTAACCCAAACCTGACTTAGCCAAGATTTATATACTTGATATCCATTCATATTTAATATGCGGGTTACTCGGATTGACTCACATAACCAGATTAAATAGTTTGATCTGACTAAGCAGACTCGAATTGATTTGTTCGGGTTGAGTCGGGATTTTTTTGACACCCTTACATACGTCTATACTCAGTTTTTAATTCAAGTGTCCAAAGCAAATACTTGAAACCAGAAGCTACCAAACTTATCTTAATACTTTATAAAGCATTTAGACCTTTTTATTTTTAGAAGTTTTAAAAAGTTTAAGCCTTAAACATTTCTTTTTTAGGAAAGATATGTATTAATTTTGCTACAAAACCATACACATATAACTAAAAGTTATAACTGAAAATTAAAATGTCTTAATGTGTAATCAATTTTATAACCGTCCAGTCAACTTTAACTATTATAACAACCCATTAACACTAAAATTAACAACATATATATTTTCACCCACAAACGTACAAAACAAACAAACATAGAATATGTCCATTGATATATCGCATAGTTACACCCACAAGCGAACCTCTCCTCAACCACAGTTACACCTAGACCACCGGAATGCTCCACCACTGGATCAAGTTTTGAGGTATCTTTTGAGTTTTTTTTATATATGTCTCACAAATAATCAAGTTTTGAAGCTTTTCTTTTATGGATCTCTTGGTTTCTAACTTTTTGATGTTTTTCTTACAACCATCGGTTGCCTCGGCCTTTTTGTTTATATCATTCGAAATATGCGTGTCATTGACGTCGAAATGTTATATCACTCATTTATGTGAGGCTTTCTATGATAAAAGTAAAGCTACTTTTGAAACCATTGTGAATGAGTCAAAATCTTCCTAACGCTTAAGCATGAAACCATTAGACGTTCATGAGATAAGTGTCATTTGAAATAAACGCTCAAACCAAATGTGTCATCTAAAATATATCATAAAAATTTAAAATATTTTGAAATAAGATATTAATGATAGCATATATATTCATAATTCATACAAAATCTAACCAGATGAATGTTGAAATCACGTGAAACATACAAGTTAGAAACACGTTTAACTTAATACGTTTGTTCGTCGAAAAATATAGTTATTCGGTACCTGCCGCCGCATTGCGCGGGTACCCTGCTAGTATAACACAATATCCTTAAAGCACAGTGAAGGCCAAAATATGCAAGAGCATGTACAAGAAGACATGCTCTACCGTCTCCATACAAGTATGAGAAATCAGACATAGATTAGAAAACAAGCATATACAGTTAATTTGTTGACGTCAATTAAAATTATTGATTATCTTTAGTGAATGACAACAATTAAAATTAAGTAATCTTGTTCTTCTGCAAACCAGTATTGTAGTACAGTATATATTATTGTTTTTCTATCTAATCCGTTTCTTTTTACCTGAATTATCATTGGAATTTTCGAGTTTTGAAAATAAATTATATATTTATGATATTTATGATATTTACCCATTTTATATGTATCACATGATAATATAAAGAGTAAGCACCTTTTTACTTTATCAAAAAAAAAGTTGCAAAAGAAGATGGCTGGCTAATATTTGATCTCCAGAATAATATATGCCACGTGTCAGAACTGCTCACAATAACAGTGTCTGATATGGTGTTAACTTTCGAAGGTGGAAGAGGTGGGGTCCAGTGGTCACAAAACATCATCCTATGATGAAAAACACGACTATGGTCAGCTTTCTAGATTCATGTCTCAGGTATCTTTCATCTCTTTATAGAACTTTGAAATCAATCTTTGTATTTTCAGCTTATTGCTTATTTGGTTAATAGTGTTTGATATTATGTCATCTTCCAAGGTGGAAGTTATGGAAGAGGTGGGGCCTAGTGGTCACAAAACATCATCCTATGATGATCATGAAAAACACGATCAATCTAAGTATTTTCTTGAATAGTTTGTTTCGGCTTATATGGTCGGGTTATGGCTTATATGGTTTTGAGTTTAAGCTTATTTTTGGTGGCTTATTTTGAAACTCAGATAATAAACTTATATAAGCGGAGACGTTTCAAAATAAGCCACAAGAAGCGAGTTTATGAAACATAAGCCCAAAACCAAATAAGACATTAGCTGGCTATATAAGCCGATAGAAACACCCCTTAGTTAACACCCGACCTCTAGAATATAGACTATTATATGGTATAGTATACTACGTAGAATAATCATACCGGGTAAAAGAATGGAATGTTGATTGAAGGTGTACTAGTGATAATGTAATATAGTAAGTTGAGGTTTCTAATAAGGTCCGTTTCCTTACTGTATTACTATTAGGAGGGCCGAGTGCTATAGTTAACTTGTGAATGTCAAACTTGTATTTCCTCTTAGGTAAATATAACCTCAGTTTTGAGAGGGTAATGGCCCTCCTGGGTCTCTAATAAGGTCCGTTTCCTTAGTCATGCTACCCAACCCGGAAAGTCAAGTCTTTTTGGCTCTGATGTGTACGCTCTAATTCATATTTCCGTGGCTGTATATGAACTTATTCCCGGTCATCCCATGAATTCTCAAACAGTGAGGTTTGACTTTTGGGTCATGACCTCTTTTGAGATTTCTGGACACCTTTGTTCTTACAACATTGGCCTAGGTAAAGTATCGAAACGTTTGCTTGTTCAAGTTTTGACTTTTGATAGTTATGTGCTTACAAGTATACAGCATTAGATATTCAAATTGTTTAAGCATTAGATCACATCTCACTAATGAATGAATCAAATAAGTGTATGTTAGGGCTGTAATCGAGTCAAGCCGAGCTCAAGCTTTGCAGTGCTTGAGCTCGGCTCAATAGCTCCACGAGTTTTAGTCCTCCATGCTTGAGAAGTAGCTGATAGCTCAACAAGATTTTATCCAATATATCACCCAAATTAATAGTTATAGCTACTTCGACAACTCTGATTACAGATAACAATTTTCATCTCTGTTGGCTAGTATGCAGTTAACAATTTTCATCTCTTGTAAATGCGGTAATCAAATGATTCTTTTCTCACAAGCATATTAATTCTTTATTTTCGTCACGTCTAAAAGAACAGTTGGAGAAGTTGGAAAGTGAACCAGATGAACTACCTTCCCCTGCAGTCTTCATATCGGAATCGACAATCCATGGTGACCTGACCAATACGCAAAACAAAGAGGTTTCAAAACTGAAAGAAGACGACAACGAAGACAAAGAAGATAAGATACTAAAAGAGCTTAAGAAACTGAATAGACAGTTTTATAACAAACTGTCTTCTTTCGGCCATAATTGTCCTGACCGTCACTTGGCAGATATCTCAAGTCTCCATCATACTGAAAGTCAAAGACGGAGTGACTCACCCGTTTCGTTCTGTTGGTTGCTTGTTTATGGGTATGATCAAACGTCCTAAACCAAATGGTAACAATGAAGATACAGATTCGTCGACTACATGTAACCGTATCGAATCTTCGCCGGTTCATAGTCTCAGTATTCCTAAGTTCCAACGTGTTGAGATGCCCAAAATCTACTTTGGCTTTATTTAGAAGCCTGATTTGTATAATGGATTGCATCAAGGACAAGAAGGATTTTGCTTGTTCCGTTTGAGGTTTTTTTTTTTTTGGGGCATATTGTAGATAATTGATTCAGGTGTATTATATGAAGATGCTCTCGATTTTATTTGGTTTTGTTTATAGTGTTTAGTACAGATTGCGTTTGTTACATGACGGGTCATTTCTCGTGTTTGATTTTGTTTAAAATCTGCTGGTTTTGTTACAGCACGGACATGTTTTTTAGTGCGTGCAGAACAAAACTCGATCCAGTGTCCCGTACGAGTAACTGTTTGGAGGTCATGTAGGATCAGAAGTTGTTATGATTCTGTTACTGTGTGACTTAAGAGATGCTCTTAGTCTGAAGTGTTAACAAAACATAACTAGAGCAATGAAAGCCAAAACGTTTAAATATTCAACCCGGCTCTAAACATTGATGTTGTCCGGTTCTCGTCTGAAACATTCCTTAGTCCCAATCTGAATCGGACAGGTGTTTCTGTTTTTCATAGATAGATCATGGTGAGTCAACCATTAGGAAATCGTACACATTAACAGTAAAGGTAATGGTCGTGCGTCATAATGTAGCAAACTTAGACAAATAGAGATACAAAGTCTAAGCAAGCCTGCACAAAGGCAGTTTCACAAAACCCTTTAATTTGCTTAATTACATTATCCAAAGCGCTTGGTTTTTTCCTACTGATCATATAATGGCTTTTAACCAACTGAAGCCTTGAAGCCTTGAAGGTCTTGTCTTAGACTTGCCATGGGAAGCGGATAAAGAGTTTAATATAACTAAACGAGGGTTTGAAGATGACATTATGTAGCTTGGATTTCACTAACATCACATTTGCCGTTCTAAAAGATAAATAACGGCTTTTAACTTTGCCGGAGTTGTTATGTGATGAAAAGTTTGGTCTGGTCGTGTAAAGACATTAGCTGAGAATACTATTGGCCTAACAAACCCAAGTTCATTT
This sequence comes from Glebionis coronaria, assembly GCA_025667525.1. Lineage (NCBI taxonomy): Eukaryota > Viridiplantae > Streptophyta > Magnoliopsida > Asterales > Asteraceae > Glebionis > Glebionis coronaria. The sequence continues at coordinate 609,204,151 of CM046879.1, forward strand.
GGGCTCCCATTGTCCATAGCCCAATACCATTTACTTAGATCAGACAATGCAGCTAGGGTTAGGTTTTTGTAATTAGAGCGCAGGGAACCGTCGCGCCGTGGGGTGCCAAACCCACGGCGCCGATGGCGTGATGACTCCCCGGTGGCACAAAAGCCACGGCGCGTGGCCCCGGCGCCGACGCACTCACGGGGCGCGGTTGTATTATTTTAAAAAAAAAAAATTTTTTTTTTTTATTTTTTTAAATATAACGGCTAGTTTTCAAAAAAAAACTTTTTTTTTTTTGTTTTAAATGCCATAACGGCTAGTTTTTTTAAAAAAAAAAAAAAAAAAAAAAAATTTATTTTTTTTTAAATTAATTGCCTCAAACGGCTAGTTTTTTTAAAAAAAAAAAAAAAAAATTTTTTTCAAATTAATCCCTATATATACTACATTTCCTATATCATTTTTTACACACACACACAAATCATTCTCTCCTTTATCATTCTCTCATTCACAAACACAAACACAAACACAATCAAAATGGCCGGCGAAAATTGGTTCGGATTCACCCACCTCCTTCAATCCAACATGGGTGGCGGTGACGGAACTACGTCCAACCCACAATTCCCCGGATTTCCTACCCACGGTCCGATGACTCCCGAAGATCAAGCTTTTATACAAAAGCAACAAGAAGAATATCAAGCCTATACCCAAAGACGCCAATCACTCCAATCTCCACCACCCGAAACCGAACCAACAAAAAAAACCCGAAAGAAAAACGTCACCAAAAAATCAAAAGAACCCGTTCCAAATGAAGGTCTTGGTCGGTGGACCAAGGACGAAGAAGCCGTGCTTGCCGAGTGTTACATCGCGACATCCGAAGATCCGAAAGTTGGGCGTCACCAAAAAAGAGACACTCTTTGGATTCGGATTACCCGGGTGTTTAACGAAAGAAATCATCAAGAACGTACCAAAGACATGCTCACGGGTAAGTGGAATCCGATGCATCATAATATTATGAAGTGGCACGCCATCTACAAGAAATGTCATCGGAACAAAAAAAGTGGCGAAAGCGAGGTTGATGTGATTGAACGGGCTCGGGTCATTTACGCAGACGAGAATAGAAATGCCTCGTTTAATCACGAAAAGGCATGGAATGTTTTGAGGAAGTCCCCGAAATGGGACGCACCCGAAGTTGCCCCGGTTGATTTGCCCGAGATCGAGGAAGGCGGTTCGTTTTCGATGCCGATGAACACGGACGAACTATTCCAACGAGATCAACGACCCCGCCCCGCGGGTAAAGAACGGCCCGGGAAAAAAAGCCGTTCGGAAACATCGGCGAGTACCGGAGGAAGTAACTCGTCTCGATTTGAAGACGCGGTTACCTATGACCTTCGTCTCCGTCGTGAAGCCTCGCAAAAAGCGTATGCGGCTTCGACACGCAAAGACGACACGATTGCCGAAATGGAGGAGTTGAAATTTCTCAACTATGACACCTCCAATATGGATCCCGAAACGGTCGCGTTTATAAACTTTAAAAAAGAAGAAATCAAGGCTCGTCTACGCGCAAAAATGCCGAATACCAATCAATACCGCGACGTTGAAGATTCCGAAGACTCCTCCAACTAGTAGTTTTTTTTCGTAATTTTTTTCGTAATTTTTTCGTTTTTTTTTTTTTTTTTTTTTTTATTCGAAGTTGTATTTTTCTATTTTTTTAGGATTGTAATATTTATTTTTATTTATGAAATGAATTAATTTAGTTTGAAAATGTGAAAAAAAAAAAAAAAATGGGACCCACAAAGGGGAGTCACTTGGAGTGATGACTCCCCTGTTTTTTCTGAGTGAGTGAGTGAGTGGGTTTCGCTGACGTGGCACCCCAAAAACCCCTCACTTGGGGTGATGACTCCCAGCCCTCTTAGCCTATAAAACAATGTGTATAACACTTGGCAGCCGACATTTCTCCATTTCTTAGATCTTCTTCATTCTAGTCAAACATATACTTTTGTGACCGAATCTCATACATACGAGTAGATTTCAACCTTTTTTACAGCAGCAACTGATGACTAGATCTAACACAAAAGGTACATTTTTTATATATTAAGATTTATGATATGCACAATAGATAATATGAAATAGTATACAATTACAGTTGTTGATAACTTTTATACTGGTTTTATGATGAAGGTTTTGATATTTTGGAAGGTTTGACGAGTTACTTTGAAAGCAGCAGCAACATGAACCACAAATTAAACTTCACTGTCATACATCATGATATAAAGAATGCAACTCCATCCTTTGACAATTTACTGGTATACCTTTCAATTTTTGTGTCTAGGCTAAATGACTCATTGCTACTTAGTTTTGATGTGTTTTTTTTACTATTTAAACGACTAGACAATTTACTGGTACCTTTCAATTATGTGCAGCCATCTCTGATATACAGGTCCTGATAGCGAGTACGGTTGGTACTCAATAGTTTGGAAGAGAGGGCCACGCTTTTTTGCTGAATCAATACTCATTAAGTCCACCTGGGCCGCAGAAGCTTTAGTGGAAAAGGACACCCCGGAAAAGCAGCGCACCTTCATAATTAGCTCAATACTACTTAGACGACGACGCGTTTGTTGGTCACGCTGCTACCATATACCCCGAATTCATGGACGAGTTAAACGGTCATGTAGTATCTAACCGGCATCGAGGGTTCGTAAGGGTCTTCTTACACAAACGTAACAAGGTTACTATTTCTATCATTCTTAGATCCTTTAACGCTTACTTAAATGGTGTTCATGATGGTGATCGTCTCTATGAGATTGGTTACAGACCAACAGGAAAATCATCAAGGTATTTCTTGCATTGTCGCTTCACTAATTTTGGAGAGCAATATTATGAGTTGCTGGGGTCTAACGATCACAATAATTTGGTTGGTATGCGGATCGGGCTTAATCCCTTACATATTACCGCGACAAATTCAAAAACATCTAGGTGATCAAGGTATTGGAAAACTGGTTTCTCTTTAACCTTTTCTGAAACACTGAGATTAAGGTTGATTAGACAAGACGCCGTGAGAGCATTTTCAGATAATTTTACTATTACCATTGGACCTCCTCTCCTGGCATGCCTTACAATTACATGACTTATCTCCCCAAGTTGTGGGAAAAAATATGCGCCGCTGTAGATAGAAGAATCCTATATGATAACGCGTGTCGCCAACCGTATAGGGACTTAGAATACTTCAGAACTACAACCAACTGTGCCGAATTGAAATTTAACAGCTTGTATGCCCGGACCATGGTTCTCCTCCGCACCATTGTAAGTACTAGTTTAACCCATTTGTTATGTCCTTGAAAGTGTGCATGTATAGTTTTTGAAACTCATTTATGTTCTTGAACATATTCGTACATTGAGTTTCTCATCAATCAAATTGTTTAGAATAAATGTTCTTTGTTATGACGTGCACGTACAGATGTATTGAATAGTTTGATATAAATTTGTGCAACGCTGATGCTGAACAAGCCCGATCAAGGACACGGATGAGGTGGAGACGATGAGGCAGAGGCGCGGAAGACGACTAGAAATTCGGTTATATATTTTGTTGTAACTGGATTAATATGATTTCCACCGATTATTGTTCGTTAATTTGTTTGATTATTCCGTTTTTAAGTTTTGGTAATTTTTGTTTTGTAATGGGAGGTGAGGTTGTGGTTGAAGAATCCTGAATGTAATGAATTTATTTGGTGTGTAACACGTTTTTATTAATGTAGAACTCGACACAAGAAAGATTCAGCTTCAACCAACATTAAGGTCTGTAACACTGTAATCTCGTTGTTCCATGAATTTGATATGTTGTATTCGGCATGTTTCAAGAAAATGTCTAAAATAACCTTTTACTGGTGTTATAGGAGAAAGCTAGGAGTGACAATAAAAGGTTGCGATGGAGCACTTCGGTAGAAGTGAAACCAAGTACACGTGAAACAAAATAGCCAATAAATAGCACGCAGAAGGTAAATGCGTCAGTGTAAAAAGTATAACTAGTTATCGGAACTTGTGTGATCGACACATAGTATAAAAAAGTATTATCGTCTAATTTGTAATTGTATTTGGTGTCACGCAGGCTACACCTACAAAATCTTGGAAGGAAGCCAACTCCCAGCCCAGTCGAGGGTTGTGTCTCCATTTGTCTAAGTTCGCTACATTATGAAGCACAACCATTACCTTTACTGTTAATGTGTACGATTTCCTAATGGTTGATTCACTATGATCTATATATGAATAACAGATACACCTGTCCGATATCAGATTAAGAGACTTAGGAATGTTTGAGACGAGAACCGGACAATATCAATATGGTACCCATTTAGATCCGGGTTGAATATTTAACCTTTTGGCTTCCATTGCTCTAATTATGACTTCAGACTAAAAGCATCTTTATCGAAGGCCCAATACCCGTTATCTGACAATGCAACATGTACCAGCCGACACTTCTCCGTTTCTTAGATTTTTCTTCATTCTATCAAATCTCAACATAAAAGGTTCTGATTTATATTGCTTACTCTTTTAATATGAGTCTTATTTGTGCTCTTGACGCACAAACATGTTTTGATATTTTGGAAGGTTTAATGAGTTACTTTGAAAGCAGACATGAACCAGAAATTAAACTTCGCTGTCATACATCATGATATAAAGAATGCAACTCCAGCCTTTGACAATTTACTGGTATACATTTCAATTTTTGTGTCTAGGCTATATGACTCGTTGGTACTTAGTTTTTATGTGTTTTTTCTTACTATTTAAACGCCTAGACAATTTACTGGTACCTTTCAATTATGTGCAGCCATCGCTGTTATACAGGTCCTGAGTTTGAAGTTCCTAAGGCAAAGACCCACGATTTTACTTTAGTGATAATGAGTATGAGTGTCCTGAGGATACAATAGCAAATCGGATCTTTCCTTGTTTTCCTACCGGGATCCGTACGAAATGAGTTTGTGCGTGTCTCTATTGTTAGATATAGGAGTAGAGGCTATGTATCTATCTTGTCTATCTGGGCTCGGAAGATACACATATTTTTTCATACACCGTGACATAAAGAATGCAACATCGGGGAGACTACAACCTCACCGTTTTAATGGCACACGTTTGAAGCCAGCAAGCAAGGAACGAGAAGTAGAGTCAGTTTCACATATATCCACAATAAGCATTTATTTTTATGTTGTAATGAGACGGGTAGTACACTAGTACCCGATTAGTTGTAACAAGACGGGAAGTACTCGATTATTAGAATGAATAACTGACTTCTATTGTTTTGAGTTGTAAACAAAGTAAGTATTTGATCCTACATCTGCGGTTTGTAAATTTTAAAGAGAGCTAGTATATTGATCTCTATGTACCATTTATCTCATGATATTGATTTCAAACCATTTATCTCATGGCAACCTTTTAACTTTATTCAATTTAGCAATCAACCTCGTTTGGTATTGATTTATATGAAACGTCACGAAGAAGCTAAGGGTGTTGGTCATTGTTAATAGTTGTGTAATGATGTTAGTAATCTAGTATATATCATTTGGAGTGTTTAGACGAGCCTCAAGGTCTGTGTGCTTGTTCTTTTGTCGTATCCGCGTTGAGCGTATCCCGATGAACGTGAATTCCTAGATATTGTATCTTGTTCAACCATTGATGAGCACATCCATTTTGCCTCATGACCTGACTTAACAACAAGGCCATGGACTAGCAACACTTTCCTACCCTCCTCTAACAGCTGATGCAGCCCCTCATTTCTGAAAACAACACTTCAGTTCCAATTAAGATTTGCCACACTTTCGTACATGAAGGTACAAAATTCGTAATGGCTCGAGTGCTCGAAAGATATCCAGTGGAAGAGCAGGGGAAACACTATTCTGGAGATAGGAGTACAAGTTACGAATGTAATTCTAATGCTCTTTTTGAAATCAAAGGGGTTTCAAATGTTAACCTGATTTTGCAAACCGTGGAAATAAGAGTGGCTAAATGGGCGGATTGGGGCACACACCTTTGAGTAGAATGATTACAAACCTAAGTAAGTAGAATGGCAACCAGCATTTGATCTTTGATCCTTCTCATTTTAATACTTTTTTGCCAAAGAAAAGTATGTATAATGCTTTTGAGTTCTTTGTGGAGGACTTTTATCCGTTTGACCAGCTAGATACATCTCACCCGCTCCCGTTTTAGCTAGTCCCATTCAGTCCGTTAGAGATAAAGATTACGAAAAGCGACCCATTTTTATATAAAAGGGTCAAAATAGCTACCTTATACAAATTGAGCTTGTCTTTCACCAGAAACTTATAATTTCTAGTTCGTTTCGATATACCTGAAACAATGCATTCTCTGACAGCTATATTGGATATCCAGCATCCATATTGCCATCTCAAGAACTTGAAGATTAAACGTTTCCTACATATATCACTACAGCAAATATGTATCAAAATGATACGGACATATACTCAACTATGTTTCACCTGGGACAGATTGGAACATCACTCGCTTCAGAATCAAGTTTAACCATTGCACAGGAGCAGAAGTTCACCATTCGTGAGATGTCCCCCGAGTGGGTTTAAGTGATCGAGCCATCAGAGGTGAGTTCGTTAAAGTTAACTAAAAAAATATCCAGTGAGTTATTTTCGATCAGTTATCATGGCTTGTTGGGTATTTACACATTCCTTGCTGCAGGTGCTCATAGTTGGAACATTTGCGTGCGACCTATTAGTTGCCATGCTCCACCTCACACACCTGGAAAAGTTACTATTTGTATTACCTTTGGTAATCAAGAGGCTTGTAGTGAGGTCAGGGAATTTGAGTATCGTGATAAACCACACACGCACGTCTATAATACTTTAGCAGAGAATGAAATAAGTAGGAGCTCTGAGGAGTTGCGGTTACTTGTCAGATTTGTGCAAACGCTATTATCTGATAAAATTGGCCAAAAGGGTAAAAGTAACGGAACTGATTTTGTGGAAAGCTCAATGGCTAGTGAAGATTCATGGACTCAGATCATTGAGGCTCTTACAGACGACAGCCCGGCATCATCTAGAACAACCGATTGGCTTCTGGAAGAACTTTTAAAAGATAAGTTGGAAACGTGGCTTTCATCTAAATTGCAGGATAATAACACCCTTCCCGCCTTGTCCAAAGGAGAGCAAGGTATCATACACATGGTTTCTGGGTTGGGATTTGTGTGGGCCTTGGCACCTATTCTTAAATCTGGTGTCGGTATAAATTTCCGTGACGCTAACGGCTGGACTGCTCTTCATTGGGCTTCACGTTTTGGAAGGTAACCTTCATTTTTATTCATGTTATGGTCTACTGATCTTTGTCAGCATTGATCAGTTTCAGACCAACTCGACACCATTATTCTCGTTTGAACCTGAACTTAATGTTACGCGTTTCAACCTGTCACCTAGCCCACCCTGCCTCCTTTTCCACTTTAGTTTTATGCGCATGCATATTTGTTTGACCAACCTGAATTAATCTCTTTTACTAACAGGGAAAAAATGGTAGCGGAACTCCTAGCTTCTGGTGCATATCCTGGAGCAGTGACGGATCCCTGTCAACAAGATCCAATCGGAAAAACCCCAGCATCTATAGCTGAAACATATGGACACAAGGGTCTCGCAGGTTATCTCTCAGAGATGGCACTAACTAGCCATCTTTCATCGCTCACGTTAAAAGAAAGTGAACTATCTAAATGTTCTGCTGACTTGGAAGCCGAAAGAACAGTAAATAGCATCTCAAATCAAAATCTTGTAGTTGAGGATCATGTATCTCTCAAGGACGCTATAGCTGCTGTGAGGAATGCAGCTCAAGCTGCTTCTCGTATACAAGCTGCTTTCAGGGCACATTCTTTTAAGAAGAGAAAACAAAAAGTAGCTGTTGAACGTGCTGGAGCAGATGAGTATGGTATTCTACCCAGTGAAATTCAAGCACTTTCGGCAGCATCAAAGTTGACTTTTGGAAATGCGCGTCATCATAGTGCAGCATTGGCTATCCAGAAGAAATATCGAGGTTATAAAGGTCGCAAGGATTACCTTACACTTCGCAAGAAAGTAGTGACGATACAGGTTCTCCTTCCTTTCATTCCTCAAAACACTCGTCACTCAACTTCGATGTCCACTTAGATACCAGTTTTCTGCTCCTTGTTATTAACTTGTTATTCGCAGGCACATGTAAGAGGTCACCAGGCAAGGAAAAACTATGAAGCCATCTGTTGGGCTGTCGGTATAGTTGAGAAAATCATATTGAGGTGGCACAGGAAACGGGTTGGTTTACGAGGATTCCATTTGGACTCCATTGATGAAAGTGCAGACGAAGAGATTGCAAAGGTATTCCGGAAGCAAAGAGTAGATGTTGCTCTGGCTGAAGCCGTTTCGAGGGTGCTCTCTATGGTGAACTCAACACCTGCAAGGCAGCAATACAGACGCATGCTTCAAAAATATCAGCAAGCCAAGGTTAGTAACCTTATTTTATTTACAGAAATCTATGTCTCTCATATGTGGTAAAATGGGTCGATTAGGTAAACGGGTTAAGGTTACTAGACAAAATTTGTCCTTATACGCGACTTGAACCCAGAGCCATTTGGCTGGATACCGCTAGGATACAAGCCCTTTGATGTTTACTTGACATTTACAATACTTGAATTTGAAAATATCTCAACGTTTGCAGGCCGAGCAAGGAGGGTGGGAAAATGAACAGGGGACAACGTCTCAACTTGACGCAGCAGCTGGTATGGAGACTGAAGACTTGTTCGACTTCGTATAAAGAAAGAAAAAAAAAAGTTAACTAGATGATTGATGCTAGAGTTCTCGTAAATTAATAGACGGCATGTTGGTTGCGTTTGTATATATAGTATCATACCATATGGAAGTGTCATCGGGGTTTGGTTGTAAGTAACGTAGCGTAGAAGGGTTTCTTATGCGACGGCTCACGTAACCAACTTAATTATATTCCAAAACCATGAAATTAAATCGTCACTTTGTTTGTATCTACTGAAGTAGGGCTGAGCGGCAGACTCAGATCGGACCGAAGACGAATTGATTCAAAACCCTGGACCGAAATTGAGTTTATACTTTTATGTCTTTGACTTTGCTACCCAAGTGTCATTTGTTCCTTTTCTCCCACTTGACTAGTCGACTTATTTTGCAAAATTACTTTTTTTTTTAAATATTTATAAAATTTAGAAAATACATTTTTTAAATAGAAAACATATAAATTTTTAAATATTAAAAAAATTGCTTTTAAAAATTTTTAGCCATCCTAAACCAGATTAGGGCTGAGCATCGGTTCGAGATCGGACCGAGGACCGAAATGGTCCAAAACCTCGGACCGAAATGGTCCGGTCCGGGTTGGTCCGGTTCGGTTCTCGGTCCGGTCCGGTCTAATTAGACCAAATCGACGAAATTTTGGTAAGACCAAACTGGACTGGACCGATGACCGAATTGATCCAAAACCCCGGACCAAAATTGTTCGGTCCGATTCAGTTCAGTCCTGTCCGAATCGGTTTTGGGTCTGTTGTACTCAGCCCGATAACTAAAATAACCTTTAAACTCAACGTGATGTCACTATTCTTGGTGTGTACTTCACTTGTTTAGTTGACTAATACTTTCATGTCTTTGACTTTGATATCCACTCTCATTTGTTTCATGATTATCCCGTACCGTAAAAAATCATCAATAGGTCGCCCCGCCAGAATCCAGATAAGCACGGTATGGCTGCAACCTCAATAGGTCGCCCCTCCAGAATCCGCGTAATCTCAGGCTTATCCCGTACAGTAAAAAATCATCATAGCCTGACTGATCGCACACATTATACTGCTAAGGGAAATTGCAGCTGGAGAATTTGTGACTAATGGGACCTAGATGAATGAAACGAAGAACAATGGTATGTTTGAACCAATGGAGACATTCAGAACACTATGCATAAGTCGTTAACACATAAGTGCTAACATGGTTATTCCAAGCAAGAGTAACATTATAGCCTTTGTCCACGTGCACCATTGTCTATCCATCTTTCTCATGTGTAACTTTCTGGACCCAAATTAAAAGTAGTTACATAACTATCACAATGTTGTAGATAGGCATTCAAATAGAATGACCACACAATGATTGGACTATGTGCATGTATTGAGCTCTTAAGCTCATTAAGTTAATATAAATCAGGCTAAAATGATGCTGAAAATAAAAACATATTCTTTCCCTCACATTTTTGGATTCAATATTAATATTTGATGTAATATATAAAAAAACCTCTCAAGGGTCCGGTTTACCGAACTTGAAAACGTAATTAAACCTATTATTAATTCATTGTGATATAAAAGAATACCCTTTTACATTTGAGATTGCCGGGTTTCTCTTTGGTAACAATCATCCATATTCTTCTATTAATAATAGAGGAGAATCACGAATCCATAGGCACATTACCATGCCTCACAAACACAATAAACAACATTGTAAAAGTAGGGTGTGTACGTTTCGATTCTAACAAATACGCGATAAATGTGGCTCATATTAATCGACGCCGTGGCCATACCCATGGAGGTTGCTGAGGCACGCGGTTCGCGCACTCTGCCATCCTTACATTTTTAGCGGCAACGCGCCATACTCGAAGGATCATCATTGCCAAGTAAACAATAATCACACTTTATAGACGACTCGTAATTCAAATTTTACTCGTTTAGGTATCAACAGCGTCACACACCCATAACAATCGGCATATGGAAATAATATCCACAACGATCATAAATAGGTAATCACAATCCAAATCAAGACAACCGACAAATCAAAGCACCAACCTATGCTAGCGAACGCTTTTGTTTCTTTGCACTACAACAATTGTGAACCCTAGGGACGACTTATTCGTCCCTAGGGAAGCACTTATTCGACCCTAAACTCCTAGGGACGACTAAGTCGACCCTAGGAGGTTGTGCCTAAAAATTCGTCTCTAGGATCCTAGGGACGAACCCCTCTTTGTAACGTAGGGACGACTTAGTGGGTCCCGCAACCCACTACGTTGAAAAAATTGACTAATCCTAGGGACGACCTTCTTTGTAACCTAGGGTCGACAAAGTCGTCCCTAGGTTATAAATAAATAAAATGTTTTTTCAAAATTTTCTTAAAAATTCTTTTTTTTATTATTTTTAATAAAATCTTTTTTATAAATATTAAAAAAAACATTTTTAGAAAATAAAAAAAAAATAAATTTATTACCCTAGGGACGACTTAGTCGTCCCTAGGTTTAAAAATGCCCAGGTATTCAATACCTAGGGACGACTAAGTTGTCCCCAGGTATTGACACCTGGGCATTTTTAATCCTAGGGACGACTAAGTCGTCCCTAGGTTAATAAATATGTTTTTTTTTATTTTCTGGTAATATCCTAGGGACGACTAAGTCGTCCCTAGGTGTACCTGGGGTGAAAAAAAAAATCTGGGCTATTCTGCAGTTTCCAGATTTTTTCCGGAACTTTTTCCGGACAAAATCCACAATTCAAAATGGCAGAATTCGACAAATACAGAATAATAACAAATCAATAAACGTTACAATACCATATTACGATAAATTATCCAACGTCACGATACAATATTCATCAAATACACTTATTCAATCCTAAATCAAATGTTTCAAACGCTACAAGTCTCAAACTTTATTAAACATGCATAATAAGAAAAACACTACCACAACCTCTACTCCGCATCCTCGTTAGGTGAAAAGTCACCTTCCCTATCGTCACCCTCCTCGTCACTCCCCTCGTCATTCACCTCGTCATCGCCTGATAAGTCGTCACCACTGTTTTGTACATTCCTATCTCGACCCAACTCGTCAACGGACCGGTAATCGTGCTCATGGGGATTTGAGATTACACGAGAACCTCCGGGTATGGATTGTAAAGTAGAGCCGATCTCATAAGCCGAGTGTGTGGTGGGACGATAACAATAGTTAAATGTGTTATTGTTGGTGACGGGAGTAATAGGATAAGTGCCGGTATAGGGAGGTTGGAGTGGTTGGAGATTGTCGGGCAAAGATGGTCGGTATGCGTCGATAGAAGGAGGTTGCACTGGTTGTGCCCAAGGATAGGGGGGTTGGACTAAATGAGCCCAATCAGGAGCTAGGGTGGGCATAACAAAGGGTCGGGGCGGGGGTACAAAAGTAGGAGGTCTAATTGGGTGATCAGTATTTGAGTTGTAGTTCTGGAAAAACTCACCCAATTGACTCTGATATTGCGCCATTTGCTCGTACGACGTCTGACTATATTGTTGCGCCGCATCTGCCTTTAACGCTGCCAAGTAAGCCCGTTGCTGCGCCGCCTGATTCTCTCTCCTCAGCAGCTCCATCTCTCGCTCATTTCGTTCTATCAATTCTTGAAATTCAATACGAGAGGGAACATCTGGTCGACGTGGAGCACCCCGCCTGCGATAAGTTACAACAACAATGTTTCATTATATACAACAAGACATAAATATGAACAATTGATTTACATTTTGTTTTATTGAGGATATATAACCTGCGAGTTGTGTTATTGGCACCACCCGGTAACTTTCTGCCTTGTCCCGACACATTTTGCTTATTTTGACTTGGCATGATTTGAGCCACTATTTCTTTATCAGACATGTGCGGGACTATACCGGCTCTCACTTGGTCCCTGAGGGCTTTCATCTTTTCCTGGGAAAAAAAAAACGATTTAAAAGAAATGAAATTAGTTACTAAGGCATGTAAAGAGTTATATATTACTTACATATCTTTCCTCGTTTTCTTTACTTTGAAACGTGCCACCACTTGAGTGCCCCTTCCTCCATGTTTCAACCAGGTCCTCGTAAACCCCTTCCTTGACTTTCTGTAAAATCTCAAATAAATTAGTAACGAGCTATAATAAATAAACAATATAAACGCTTTTAAATAAATCACAAAAATTATAAAGAGTCTTACGTATTCATTCCTTCCTCGGGCGAATGGTTTTTTGCCTTGAGTGGTCGGTACCGTGTTTTTGGAACGATTAACAGTATTAACCTCACTTCTTGCCACCCTCTTTGGGTCTGACCACCACTGAACCAATTCACCCCAATCACCTTCGGTTCTACCGTCCCACACACTCTCAGGCGGTACATGTTCTTGTGCCAGTGCGGGCGTCTCATATTTCGAATAATAATGTTTCTTGATCCTGTTCTTGTATTTTCTATACAGCAACCTCAGCTGATATTCCAACGCAAGCCTAACCCGAGTACCGACCTCATACACACCTTTGCCACACACCACCTGAGTACGATCATTGTACCATGGCTCGAGGTCGAAATATGTCTGCATAAAAACATATGAATTTAAATAAACATAACACACATATCTAAATGTCGATAACAATAACAATATAAGTAAAATAAACAATTTTCACCTCAATTGTAGGATAAATATGAGCTTTATCAGACTCTGGAATTTCGTCCCATTCGCAGTTCAGGGGAAGTGACCGGATTAATTCCCCCAAAAGATGAGTCAACAATGATGCATAATCGCCCAGAAAATGGAAGGTTTGCAGATCTTTAAATTCAAAGCCAATTGTCAAAGGTTTTTCGTTATTATTTCTGTACGCCCTCCTTAATTTATCTAGGTTGGTCACAAAGCGTTGATTTGAACCTACAAAAGATATGTTATTTACTCGTAAAAATTCAAGTGACATAAATTATAAATATCAGTGTTATAAAAAAATATAATGATTTCTTACGCTGACACTCGGCCGGTACAGGACGTGTGGGCCGTCTGGGTGGACTACCACCAGCATCCCCACCGTGTGACCTAGGAGCTACACATGCCATCTGTAAAATAACAAGTTCATATCAGTATACACATTTTATCAATATACACATTTTAACATATAAAAACATTTTCATTAAAAAACAAAATTACACAATTTAATTAACCAATTAATACTAATACACAAATTCATATCAATATACACATTTTAACATATAAAAACGTTTTCATTAAAATACAAAATTACACATTTAAACAAATGAAAACAACTCATCATCATTTAAACGTATAACAATTGTTTCATTCAAACAACAACTTAAGCATATAACAATCGTTTACAAATAAAAAATTACACATTAAAGCATATAACAACTGTTTCATTCAAAATACAACTTAATATCAATTGTCATCATCTTCAGAATCATCGCTAGATAAAACTTCTTGAACATCATTATTATGGTTCACTTCATCATCATCCGACACTAAATCATCATCATCAACATCACCAATGACGTGTGCAACTACTTCATCATCTTCAATATTAATAATATCATCATCAACCGGTGGGGCGTCCACTTCCGTTGGTTGAGTATTTACACTCAAATCCGTAATACCCAAATTAGGCAAAGCAACAGACAGTGTAACATCTGATGAACTGCTACCATGTATAACATCTTCATCGGACTCTACCACATCTCGATGATAAACCTGTTCGACGACCTTCCAATGAAGCGGTCGTCTAGCAAGGTCTTCAAGGTAGAATACTTGTGTTGCTTGTGTCGGGAAAATGTATGGGTTATTTTGGTGAAATAGCCTATCGGTCAAAATATGATGTATGCCTTGCTCAGTGTAAGAACGTCTGTTGCGTTTGGTGCAATTGGTAGGGTTAATTGTGTCAAACCATTTACATCGAAACAACAAAACCTTGCGGTTGCCGATATAAGTGAGCTCCAGAATTTCTTCGAGTTGACCATAATACATCTCTCCATCAACCCCGGGTGTTGAAACTCCGCTGCATTGAGTGGTACGAAGTATATCGCGTTCACGTACCACAAACTTCACACCGTTCACTATGCAAGAGGGGTATGTACATGAACTAATAGGTCCACATGCCAAAGAGAATAACTCGTCACTACAGCCCACACTCACTTTTTTTTCACGAGTCTACAAAAATGAGATACAAAAAGGTTTATTAGATGAGGAATAACTCCAAGGTAATATATCTAATGTATTTACCATGTTATTAAACCACGCAGGAAAACTCGTTTCTACATTATCAGGCACCTCTCTGCAAAGGTTCATGATATTAGCAGAAGTTATCGAGAAAGAATAATTTTCAAAATTATAAAAAATAGGAAGAAACATACTCGCTGTAAGCTGAGATGTCGGCTTCGACTTCAGGACTGTTGTTAAGTATAAACCACGTAACTGCCTGCATGTCGTCATTAGTCATACGAGTTGGTTTGATTCCACCCGTCGGTGTGCATACGGTCCGGAACACCTCAAATTTATCTGGTTGTCCAGGAAAATCGTCTTCATTTCTGCCAAGGCGGTTAAATCTCGTCTCGACATCCTTAAGGTAACGCGAACAAAAAGTTAATGCCTCTTCTGCAACATAACCCTCAGCAATAGAACCTTCAGGCTTTGCTTTATTTCGTACATAATTCTTTAGCTTTTTCATGTATCTTTCAAATCGATACATCCACCTGCCGCGAGTAACGGAACCTAGAATAGCCTCATCGGGTAGATGTATAACCAAATGAGTCATTATGTCGAAAAAAGCAGGAGGAAAGATTTGCTCTAAATTAACCATCATAATGATCAATTTGTTTTTAGCTTCTTTCATGTCCTGCACAGTCAAACTTCGAGCACAAAGTTGCTTAAAGAATAAGCAAATGTCGATTATAGGTTTTGCAACGTCTTTGGGCAGGTATTGTTGCACTCCATAAGGAAGTAACCGATGCATCATTATATGACAGTCATGAGATTTCAAGTTCGTTATATTGTCATCATCAGCGGTCACTTTTTTCTTGAAGTTGGATCCAAAGCCATCAGGTAGTCTGACTCCTTTAATGAATTTACAAAAAAGTTTTCTTTTTTCTGGAGTGAAAGAGAACTTTGGATGAGGCTTATCGAACTTCCCGTTATCTTTTTTAACTAACCACAACTCCTTTCGAACTCCCATTTTTTCTAAGTCTAGCCTTGCCTTTGGCGTGTCTTTGGATTTGTCGTTCTGTAACAGGGTATTCAGTAAAGCCTCAAGGAAATTCTTTTCGATGTGCATGACATCGTAACAGTGTTTTAGTAGAAGAAAGGGCCAATACTCAAGATCCCAAAAGATAGAACGCTTACTCCAGTTCAATTCAACATCTCGATTTTTGGGGCGGTTCTCTTTGAGAATTGGTTTATGTTTCCCCGGTTTACGTTTAAAGACTTTACTAATCTGCAATTGAATATCAAGTTCTGAAAACTTTCTTGGTTTAGGCTTATTTTCGGGAAAACCGTAGAATTCCTTGGATTTTTTCCGATCAGGATGATTTGTTCTTAACCATCTTCTGTAACCAACATAAACGATTTTGCTGTTGATACGCATCGATGGAGTGTCAACATTACAAGTAGGGCATGCGAGGTACCCTTGCCCAGTCCACCCAGACAAACTACCTCGAGTTGGAAAATCATTGATGGTCCATAAAACCGCCGCTTTCATTTTGAAATGAGTACCCGTAGCAGCGTCTTTCGTCCAGACTCCCTCCCATAAATCTTTGAGTTCTTTAATTAGAGGCTGCAAGTAAACATCAATGTCCTTTGCAGCTGATTTAGGGCCGGGAATTAACATCGTCAACATTAAAGAAGTTTCTTTCAAACACATCCACGGTGGTGTGTTGTATGTTGTCAATATAACCGGCCACATGCTGTAAGTTTGGCTCATCATGCCATAAGGATTAAAACCATCAGCAGCCAACCCTAATCGAACGTTTCTAGGGTCACAAGAGAACTCAGGTTTCATCATGTCAAAATATTTCCATGCTTTGCCGTCACAGGGGTGATTCATTTTACCGTCTTCCTTAGACTGTCCGGTCGCATGCCAAGTCATCCACTTTGCTATGTCTTTTGTGTTGAACATACGTTGTAGTCTAGGTGTTATCGGAAAGTAACGCACCACCTTGTTGGCAACTAATTGCGTCCCCTTTTTCTTCTTTGGGTTTTTCCATCTGCTCGCGTTACAGATTGGACAAGTTTGCCTCTCCTTGTTTTCCGGTGATCCCCAATATAAAAAACAATCATTTATACAAGCATGGATCGATTCGTATCCTAACCCGATCTTTTTGTATGTCTTTTTTATTTCATAGTATGAAGACGGGAAATTGTATCCTTTACTAGGGGAACATGCCTTTTGGAGAAGAGCTAGAATTTTGTTAAACCCGGCATCAGTTATTTTGTGTAAAACCTTGATGTGCGAAATCTCTGATGTAAATTCCAATGTGGTCATATCACAACCCGGGTACAACTTTTGGGCAGACCTAGCGAGTAACTCTTCAAACTCGTTACTAGGACCCGATGTTTGGGTTGGTTGAGGACCGGTTGTTTGAGTTGGTGGAGTTTGTGAGGGTGGAGTTTCAGATGGTGGATTTGGAATATTATTTGCAGAAATATCTTCGAAGAACGCATCCATGTGAATTCGATCAGGTGAATGTGGTAATAGTGGAGGTAACGGAAGAATTGGTTCACCGTGATATATCCAAGTGGTGTAATGTTTGTCAAACCCGAATCTGGATATGTTACTAAGGCATGTAACGGAACCTAGAATAGCCTCATCGGGTAGATGTATAACCAAATGAGTCATTATGTCGAAAAAAGCAGGAGGAAAGATTTGCTCTAAATTAACCATCATAATGATCAATTTGTTTTTAGCTTCTTTCATGTCCTGCACAGTCAAACTTCGAGCACAAAGTTGCTTAAAGAATAAGCAAATGTCGATTATAGGTTTTGCAACGTCTTTGGGCAGGTATTGTTGCACTCCATAAGGAAGTAACCGATGCATCATTATATGACAGTCATGAGATTTCAAGTTCGTTATATTGTCATCATCAGCGGTCACTTTTTTCTTGAAGTTGGATCCAAAGCCATCAGGTAGTCTGACTCCTTTAATGAATTTACAAAAAAGTTTTCTTTTTTCTGGAGTGAAAGAGAACTTTGGATGAGGCTTATCGAACTTCCCGTTATCTTTTTTAACTAACCACAACTCCTTTCGAACTCCCATTTTTTCTAAGTCTAGCCTTGCCTTTGGCGTGTCTTTGGATTTGTCGTTCTGTAACAGGGTATTCAGTAAAGCCTCAAGGAAATTCTTTTCGATGTGCATGACATCGTAACAGTGTTTTAGTAGAAGAAAGGGCCAATACTCAAGATCCCAAAAGATAGAACGCTTACTCCAGTTCAATTCAACATCTCGATTTTTGGGGCGGTTCTCTTTGAGAATTGGTTTATGTTTCCCCGGTTTACGTTTAAAGACTTTACTAATCTGCAATTGAATATCAAGTTCTGAAAACTTTCTTGGTTTAGGCTTATTTTCGGGAAAACCGTAGAATTCCTTGGATTTTTTCCGATCAGGATGATTTGTTCTTAACCATCTTCTGTAACCAACATAAACGATTTTGCTGTTGATACGCATCGATGGAGTGTCAACATTACAAGTAGGGCATGCGAGGTACCCTTGCCCAGTCCACCCAGACAAACTACCTCGAGCTGGAAAATCATTGATGGTCCATAATTCTTTAGCTTTTTCATGTATCTTTCAAATCGATACATCCACCTGCCGCGAGTAACGGAACCTAGAATAGCCTCATCGGGTAGATGTATAACCAAATGAGTCATTATGTCGAAAAAAGCAGGAGGAAAGATTTGCTCTAAATTAACCATCATAATGATCAATTTGTTTTTAGCTTCTTTCATGTCCTGCACAGTCAAACTTCGAGCACAAAGTTGCTTAAAGAATAAGCAAATGTCGATTATAGGTTTTGCAACGTCTTTGGGCAGGTATTGTTGCACTCCATAAGGAAGTAACCGATGCATCATTATATGACAGTCATGAGATTTCAAGTTCGTTATATTGTCATCATCAGCGGTCACTTTTTTCTTGAAGTTGGATCCAAAGCCATCAGGCTTTATTTCGTACATAATTCTTTAGCTTTTTCATGTATCTTTCAAATCGATACATCCACCTGCCGCGAGTAACGGAACCTAGAATAGCCTCATCGGGTAGATGTATAACCAAATGAGTCATTATGTGTGCCTCAAGTTGGCCGAGGGTAACCAACTTTTCACGTTTACAACAATGACTACATGGGCAACGGAGCTTTTGTGAGATGGGGTGCAAAAATTTCTCACAATCCTGGATGAATCCAAAAAGACCATCTAAAAACTCATTGGAATTACGATTGTTTACAGTGGTCCAACTCTTATCAATTGTCATAACTGCGTTGCAAATAAACATACTCAGATAAATTATTTTTTTTATACGTAAAATGTCATACTAACAAAATGAATATGAACTCTTTTTTATCTTCCTAGTGCAACTATGGAAGGCAATCCTAACCCACCTTTTGAATGTTTCGTCCCATATATGAATGCGTATAACCGGTTTACTATTTGAGTAAATTTCGGCAGCATTTCCCCTCTACTCCCCAAATATGTGTTTAAAGACATATTCGTAGGAGTAAAGGAGAAACACTGTCGAAATCATCTCAAATAATAAACCAGTTATACGCATTCATATCCTAAATGAGACGAAACATCAAAAAGCAGTCCCAAACAGGGGACTTTCCGAAATTAATTCCTAATAAATTAATTTCGGACGGGTTTTCTATAGGTTGATTAACTTCGGACGGGAATTTTCCGAAATTAATCGATAAAATCCTAAAATATTCCTAAAATTATTTACTACAAAGACTAACAATCATATATCATATATATATAATATAATAAACATATGCATAATATTAATTACACACCTCGGTCACGACTGGAATAAGCAAAGATATAAAGATAGAAAAAGAGGTCCGGATGAGGAAGTTGTCCCGACTGTCCTGGTGCTAACCAAACACAAACATAAAATAAAGAAAACCTAAATTAGTTGGTTTCCAAAAAAATTTCTAATTTGAAACAAACAACACCACAACAATTTAAAAAAAAAAACATTACCTTTTTTCGGCTGAAACGGGTCTCAGTTCTCGGCTCGGTTCCCCGCTAACTCGGCTGTGACTCGGGTCTCGGCTACGACAAACATATAAAAAAAATTAAACTTATGCCTATATAAGCTGAAATCTATTAAGCCTAAATCAGTTAAGCCCTAAATCAAATAAGCTCACAAAGATACACCCACCTTGGTGGTGATGCTACTGCCGACAGTGGTGGTGGTGGCTACTGCTACTGTCAACAGTGGTGGTGGTGGCTACTGCTACTGTCAACAGTGGTGGTGGCTACTGCTGCCGCGGGGTGGTGGTGGTTTCTAGTCAATAAACTTAAACAAAATTAAACCTAATTAAAAATTAAACAAAATTAAACATAATTAAAAATTAAATAAAATTAAACATAATCATTTACCTTTAAATGTATGATAAATGTATAAGTGGAAATCATATAAGCTCATAATTAGTATAAGTGGAAATCATATAAGCTCATAATTAGTCCCTAATTAATAAGTAGAAACAAACACCCTACATAAGCTTATGTATAAGCCGAAATCAAATAAGCTCATAAGTCCTTAATATAAGCAGAAATAAACATCCACCTGTGGTGATGCTACTGCCGGCGGTGGTGGTGGTGGCTGTTGCTGCTGCCGGCGGTGGTTGCTACGTGGTGGTGGCTGCTGCCGGCGGTGGTTGCTACAAAAATTAAACTACAAAAATTATAACCATTAATCCCTAACAATTAAACTACAAAAATTAAACTTCAATTACCTACTAAAAAATGCCGGCGGTGGTTGGATTGATGGTGGAGAAGAATTGGTGTGGTGGGATGGATTGGTGTGGTGAAGATAAATTGGTGTGGTTGGAGATGATGGATTGATAAATTAATGGTGGAGAAGAATTGGTGTGCCGGCGGTGGTTGGATAAATTCGTTCTCCCGATTTTTTTTTAATCAGTGAGTGAATGAGATGAAGGATAAGATATCAAACTGTTATTCGTCCCTAGGGACGACTTATTCTTTGAAACTTAGGGACGACTAAGTCGTCCCTAAGTTAATTAGATAATTTTTTAATACATAGAATCCTAGGGACGACTTAAACAGCCTAGGGACGACTTAGTCGTCCCTAGGTATATACCGGGAAAACAAAACCCAAAGCGGGTTATTTAAATTTTGGCGAAAATTTTCAGTTTTTCCAAAATTTTGCTAAGTGTTTTGGAGGATTTTTTAGGGACGACTTTTCTTTGATATTTAGGGACCACAAAGTCGTCCCTAAGTGTTTTTCAAGGGATTTTTACATTACACCTTCTATATATGTAATAAAATTGATAATATAAATTTATAATAAAATCAAATTAAATTATTATAATTAATATTAAAATATAAGATGAGTCCATATGTTACGGTTATACGTTATGGGTTCAACCGGTGAGTCCATATGTTACGGTTATACTTTATAGGTTCAACCGATGAGTCGATATGCTATGGTTATACGTTATGGGTTCAACCGGTGAGTCCATATGTTACGGTTATACGTTAGAGGTTAAACCGACGAGTCCATATGTTAGGGTTATACGTTATAGGTTCAACCGATGAGTCCATATGTTACGGTTATACGTTAGAGGTTAAACCGACGAGTCCATATGTTAGGGTTATACGTTATAGGTTCAACCGATGAGTCCATATGTTACGGTTATACGTTATAGGTTCAACCGACGAGTCCATATGTTACGGTTATACGTTATAGGTTCAATCGATGAGTCCATATGTTACGGTTATATGTTATAGGTTAAACCGATGAGTCTATATGTTAGGGTTATACGTTATAGGTTCAACCAATGAGTCCATATGTTAGGGTTATACGTTATAGGTTCAACCGATGAGTCCATATGTTAGGGTTATACGTTATAGGTTCAACCGGTGAGTCCATATGTTACGGTTATACGTTATAGGTTCAACCGGTGAGTCCATATGTTACGGTTATACGTTATAGGTTCAACCGGTGAGTCCATATGTTAGGGTTATACGTTATAGGTTCAACTGACGAGTCCATATGTTAGGGTTATTCGTTATAGGTTCAACCGATGAGTCCATATGTTACGGTTATACGTTATAGGTTCAACCGACGAGTCCATATGTTAGGGTTATACGTTATAGGTTCAACCGATGAGTCCATATGTTACGGTTATACGTTATAGGTTCAACCGGTGAGTCCATATGTTACGGTTATACGTTATAGGTTCAACCGACGAGTCCATATGTTAGGGTTATACGTTATAGGTTCAACCGACGAGTCCATATGTTACGGTTATACGTTATAGGTTCAACCGACGAGTCCATATGTTACGGTTATACGTTATAGGTTCAACCGACGAGTCCATATGTTAGGGTTATACGTTATAGGTTCAACCGATGAGTCCATATGTTACGGTTATACGTTATAGGTTCAACCGACGAGTCCATATGTTAGGGTTATACGTTATAGGTTCAACCGACGAGTCCATATGTTAGGGTTATACGTTATAGGTTCAACCGACGAGTCCATATGTTACGGTTATACGTTATAGGTTCAACCGATGAGTCCATATGTTAGGGTTATACGTTATAGGTTCAACCGACGAGTCCATATGTTACGGTTATACGTTATAGGTTCAACCGACGAGTCCATATGTTACGGTTATACGTTATAGGTTCAACCGACGAGTCCATATGTTAGGGTTATACGTTATAGGTTCAACCGATGAGTCCATATGTTACGGTTATACGTTATAGGTTCAACCGATGAGTCCATATGTTACGGTTATACGTTATAGGTTCAACCGATGAGTCCATATGTTACGGTTATACGTTATAGGTTCAACCGACGAGTCCATATGTTACGGTTATACATTATAGGTTCAACCGACGAGTCCATATGTTAGGGTTATACGTTATAGGTTCAACCGACGAGTCCATATGTTAGGGTTATACGTTATAGGTTCAACCGACGAGTCCATATGTTACGGTTATACGTTATAGGTTCAACCGACGAGTCCATATGTTACGGTTATACGTTATAGGTTCAACCGATGAGTCCATATGTTACGGTTATACGTTATAGGTTCAACCGATGAGTCCATATGTTACGGTTATACGTTATAGGTTCAACCGACGAGTCCATATGTTACGGTTATACATTATAGGTTCAACCGACGAGTCCATATGTTAGGGTTATACGTTATAGGTTCAACCGACGAGTCCATATGTTAGGGTTATACGTTATAGGTTCAACCGACGAGTCCATATGTTACGGTTATACGTTATAGGTTCAACCGACGAGTCCATATGTTACGGTTATACGTTATAGGTTCAACCGACGAGTCCATATGTTACGGTTATACGTTATAGGTTCAACCGACGAGTCCATATGTTAGGGTTATATGTTATAGGTTCAACCGACGAGTCCATATGTTACGAGTCCAAATATTGGCGGGAAATGTTGGCGGTAAATGCTGGCGGGAAAATGTTGGCGGGAAAGCTAGGGTCGACTAAGTCGTCCCTAAATGTGTCGACCCTAAACTCTTATCTTTATTTATGGTAGCTCTTATCCTCACAAACTCTTATCCTCTCATACCAAACTCACCACCACCACCACCCGATTTTGCATAATATGGATCCGCTTGAAGCTTATAAGTGTACATGTAGAAAGGGATATATTGTGTTGAGACAGTCACATCAACCTCATAGCTTTGGTAAACTTTACTATGCGTGTCCTCTTTCGAAGGTAAACAATCAAATGTTTTAGTTATGTAATACGTGTGATTATTAAAATGACATGTCATGTTATTTGTTTACTTTGTAACAGCCAAAAACAAATGATTATGGATGTAAATATTTTAAATGGAAGGATGATTTTGATCTCGAACTCCGTATAAGATCTTTCCCTGGATCTTCAACACCTCAAGGTTCACATCCAAGTTCTTATACAGGTCCTTCTCAATCTGCACCAACTGAGTGCTCTAATTGCAAGATCAAAGATCTAAAGATAAAGATGCTAGAGACAAGACTAGAAATGGAAAGGCATCCTGAAGACCACGCATGTCAATCGGCTGCAATACTTCATGAGCTTTTAAATGATATGGAAAATCTTAGCTTTGAGTAGTAATCTATTTGTTATTTTAATGTGTTAATTTGTATTTTATTATTATGTGTTAATCTGTACGTTTAGTTTTAACTAGTTTGTGATGTTTTTTTTCTTATTTATGAATCTATTATCGTTGTAATATATATTTTTAATTAAGCGCGTGTTTAAGTGTTAAATATATATCTAAAGTTTTTTTTAAATAAATATAAAGTTTTTTTAAATATGTATAAAGTTTTTTTTAAATAAATATAAAGTTTTTTTTAAATATGTATAAAGTTTTTTTTAAATATGTATAAAGTTTTTTTTTAAATATGTATAAAGTTCTTTTTAAATATGTATACTTTTTTTTCTAAATATGTATAAATTTTTTTTAAATATGTATAAAGTTTTTTTAATATGTATAAAGTTATTTTTAAATATGTATAATTTTTTTTCTAAATATATAAATTTTTTTTAAATATATATAAAGTTTTTTTTTAAATAGGTATAAAGTTATTTTTAACTAAATATATATATTTTTTTAAATATGTATAAAGTAATTTTAAATAATTTAATTTTAAAATTATTTATATTTATACGTTTTTTAAACGTTTTTTTAAATAATATTTATATTAATTTTAAATAATTTTAAATAAATAAAAAAGATAAAAAAATAAGTTTATTTAACCTAGGGACGACTAAGTCGTCCCTAGGTTTTCTGGTCCCCACTTTCACTTTAAACTTTTTAAATAAAAAATATTTATATTAATTTTAAATATATAAAAAAGATTTAAAACGGAAAAAATAAGTTTATTTAACCTAGGGACGACTAAGTCGTCCCTAGGTTTTCTGGTCCCCACTTTCATTTTATACTTTTTAAATAAATATTATTTATATTAATTTTAAATATATAAAAAAGATTTAAAAAGGGAAAAATAAGTTTATTTAACCTAGGGACGACTAAGTCGTCCCTAGGTTTTGTGGTCCCCACTTTTCCCCACAGCCCTTTTGACCAAGAGTTTTTTGATAAAGTGGTGGGTCCCCCCTTAATCTAGGGACGACTAAGTCGACCCTAGAAAAAGGGCGACCCTAAACACTTGTTTTGTTGTAGTGTTGTGAGAGAAGGTGACACCCGATAAGCACATGGTGTCTTTCGCACAAATTACCCCCTTCACAACAATACCTTCCCAAACAAATATATTTTCCCTTTCACAATAAAATACCTTACAGGAAATGGGAAAAAATAACGATGAATTAAATGTCTAGCTTTCAAAGTGAAGGACCAATGACGGTTGTGCTGTACATTGTAAGACTCATATCTGCAAATGCGGGAACCACCTGGAACACCCGTTATGGTTGCAACCACAATCGAGGTGTGGCTTCCTAACTAAGAGATGGGTGTCCGTAAACGGTGGCTCACAAAACACAATTGCAGATGACTATATATCATCATCGCCTCTATTTCAAAAAGTATGAGCACATATAACGATGCAGTTGATGGTTATTCATCATAGGCCTTATATTATATTTATAACTTCTGTAAAAGAGAAGAACCTCGGAACCGAGTCTAGCAGGCAAGATTAAACAAACTTCCAAAGCATATCAGGCAACAACAAACAAACTTTCAATGTTTTCTATTGGAAGATTAAACCCGTAGGTTCTTCTGTGTTTATTGATAATCATTTATAATGATACATAAACCCTAATCACATACCTTAACGACCCATAACCCACAAACCGGGCTTGGGCCTAACTATATCGTCTAATACGCCCCCGCAATCCGAGCGGTGAAATCACGAAAGCTCGGATTGGAGATCCGCATAAAACATAAATACAATACCATAACTATGGTGTTTTATTTATTAAAAACAAAACTAAAAAGATTAAAGCATGAATATATAAAAGTGACTGTTAGGTGGATAGTGCATATAAATCCAACCACTAATAAAACGCAACTTTGCAGCTCCATCAAAATGACAGATCCAACTGCAATATAGATCCGTTCAGAAACAATAAACGAAGAAGATCTTCAAGTTGTTCGAACCCAAAAAAAACAGGAAGAAATAGGAAGAGAACAAGCAGCGCTGGTGATAACTTTCAGAAAGGCTCCGACCAGCGTCATTAACATGATTTGGAAGAGAACAAGTAGCAGTGGTGATAGCTTTCAGAAAGGCTCCGATCAGCGACATCAACATGATTTTAGAAGTTGATCTGTGATCTTTTTTTTTTTGGGTTTTATATGAAAGAGAGAAAGAAGGACTTTGATCGGAAAAGATAATATGCCGCTAAAGGGTAACGGCGGCGGTCTGATACCATATTGGAAGATTAAACCCGTAGGTTCTTCTGTGTTTATTGATAATCATTTATAATGATACATAAACCCTAATCACATACCTTAACGACCCATAACCCACAAACCGGACTTGGGCCTAACTATATCGTCTAATATTTTCCTCATAAAAAACTGAAAAGGCATAAGCCTCTCATTACACACAAACGGACAGACACAGACAACAAGTGTGTGAGAGGGAACTACTTTTATATTAGTGCATTCAGTAGCGAATAATTTGTCCTGACTAAACGGAATTCGAGTACCCTATATAATCGTGGTTCAAGTTACATAGCTTTGCTTCTAATCAATGGTCACATAAATGAATGGCTCAAGTTGCAACAAAAACCGCATCAACATTCCTTTGGCCCAATAAATTTATCTATCCATTCTACAAAGGCCCAATACTTGTTATCTCGATCAGACAATACTTGTTATCCATTCTATAAAACACCTTTACAACAACCAGCAGCCGACACTTCCCCATTTCTAATCAAATACTAAATCTAACAGCCGACAATTGCTCATGATCGATTTGTTTAGATCATCTAATCACATGTTTTTATTCTATTTTTTTTACAATGGTTTTGATAGTAACTTTTTTTCTGCTGTTGACGCAAATATGAACTACAAATTAAACTTCACTGTCATACATCATGATATAAAGAATGCAACTCTGCTTTTTTTTTCTGCTCTGCTTGATGTCGTTGGATGTTGGATAGGAGATTAGGGACTGCTTTCCTCCTGCACCTCCGTATAACCAAGTAGGCACACAGCTTGGTCTCTATGTGTATACACTTTTCATAGTGTTGAATGGCATCACCCAAATTCCCATTCTCACGGGCGTCAAGAATTCCACTTGTTCACCATGGCGCGGTCAAAATGAGACATCTTGTTTATGGGTTATGTAAACACCGGTGGGAGTTCGTGTTCAGTGAAGGAGTAATTGGTTTGGGCCCTCTAAGCGAGCTGAGATTGGTGCAGACGTCTGGCGTGAATGACGCTCCTAGAGCCCTCACCTAGGACTACAGCAATCTTGATTAGGTAATACTTCCACGCTACTCTAAGGTCAGTTCGGGCTCGTGTGGGGGCTTTACAGTCTCTTTTATTTGACAGATGTGAGGTAATTGGTCTATTTCGTATAGTTTCCGCCTTAGGAGGGGGCGGTGGATTGACATCAACAACATAACCACTATCCTTTCTAACATCATTGATTAATGCCTTAACGGTAATCCTAAAACGATAAAAGTTGAGGGTTGCGTTTTCCACCCCTTCTAAACCCTCATTATTCGAGTAGCTTGACCTATAACCCAGGCTCGTTCCGATAAACCAACATACAAAAAGTCGGAAGAGATGTGAAAGTCGGAACAGATGTAAATTTTACCATCAACGGCGAACGCAAACACATAACGCTCAGCTTTCATCATAAACACATGAAGCTTACCTATAACTTCGTTACATCATGACATAAAGAATGCAAAAGGTTCTGATTTATATTTCTTCTTTTAATATTTCTACTGGTATACCTTTCAATTTTTGGCGTTTAGGCTATATGATGAAATCGAGATACTCATTAGGTCCACCTGATAGCGAGTACGGTTGGTACTCAGTGATTTGGAAGAGAGGGGTATGCTGTTAATGTACCATATCTCTTGTGCTGAATCATTACTCATCAGGTCCACCTGGGCCGCAGAAGCATTAGTGGGCAAGGACACCCCCGAAAAGCAGCTTTATTTTCATACACCGTGACATAAAGAATGCAACCTGGGGAGACTACAACTTCTCCGTTTTAATTCTATGTGTACCCGATTAGTTGTAATAAGACGGGTAGTACTCGATTATTAGAATGAATAACTGACTTCTATTGTTTTGAGTTGTAAACAAAGCAAGTGTATTGATCTCCATGTACCATTTATCTCATGGCAACCGTTTAACTCTATTCAATTTAGCGATCAACCTCGTCTATGCAACGCAAGCAAACATAGTTGTTAATGAGAAAATGGGGATTGAGTTGCAGGAAAAGGACCATTGGTAATCTAGTGTATCTGGTTTGTTAATTTCACAGCAAGAAACAGTCAGTAGAAAGCACTCAAAAAATATATCAAATACTACTGTAATACCTGAAACAATGCAATATCACTCGCTTTAGAATCAAGTTTAACCATTGCACAGGAGCAGAAGTTCACCATTCCTGCGATATCCCCCGAGTGGGTTTATGTGACCGAGCCATCAAATGTTTTTCGATCATTGTTCATGGCTTTTTGGGTATTTACACACGTTGGGACTTTTATGTGAGACCCATTAGATAATAATTGGATATGTATGTTTGGCGACACTGAAATTCCTGTTGAGATTATTTAGGAGGGAGACATCAGTTGACAGTTGCCATGCTCCACCTCACACGCCTGGAAAAGTTATTATTTGTATTTCCTCTGGAAATCGAGAGGCTTGTTGTGAAGTCAGGGAATTTGAGTATCGTGATAAACCACATACGCACATGCATAATCTTTAGCAGAGAATGAAATAAGTAGGTGGGTCAGGTCTGGTTATGGATAAAAAACGATCCGGGTCAAAATGAGTCATGAGTTGAATGGGTCGTCTCTGCAAAGCGGTGACCCATTTTTCCATAGGCAGCTTCTGGGCGCTCTTCTTCACATCAACAAGTGCAATTTTACCTAACAATATTCTTTACTGCAAGTTAAAAAGTGTTATTTACTTTTTTTTAGCATGACTAAGGATATTCTCCGTATACCCTTGTTTGGCAAACCCTCAAAACCGCAAAAAAACTTAGTATTACATTATCACTAGTACACCTTCAATCCTTTAAACAACATTCCATTCCAATGTCCTATACTTGTCAGCATATAACTATCATAAGTCACAACTGGAACACACAAAACAAGTCATCTTTTTGATATGTTTCCTAGGCGAATGTTGTAAGGTGCCCTGAAATCTCAAAATAGACCATAACTCACAGGTGGATGGCCAGGAAAAGTTCGCAGATAGCCACGGAAATATCTGTTAGGCCGTGTACATCAAAGCCAGAAATACTTGACTTTCCGGTGCGGGTAGCCTATGTATCCTTCTCTGTATACCCGTGTTTGCAAAACCGAAAAAGTGTGTTCCATTCTGTTATTGCATTATCACCAGAACACCTTCAAATAAATCTTCAATACTTTAAACAATATTCCATTCTGTTACTCGGTATGTTTTGTTACCACCGGGCCGCACTTCTTGCATAACTTGTTTTACGACATGTTTTATCACCTCTTATGTCAGAAAATAGCTAGTGCTCAAAAGTTTAGGGGAAGCCTTAGCCTAGAGAGTTCAAAAGTTTATGGCACGTTGGTTAGTTCTACCATATCTCGATTTGTTTAAATTTGCTGCATTATGGTACCTGCTGGGTTGAATATTTAACCGTTTCATTGCTCTAATTATATATGTTTTGTTAACACCTCAGACTAATAGTATCTTTTGAGTCGCACAGGAACAAAATCCTACATGACTTCAAAACAGTTACTCCAATAGAACATTGGATCGAGTTTTGTTCTGCACGCACTAAAAAACACCTGTCAATGTTGTAACAAAACTAGCAGACTGTAAACAAAATCAAACACGAGCAATGACCACTCTTGTAACAAGGGCAATCTGTACTAAACACTGTATAGAAAACCAAGTCAAAAATGATACTTAACATATTTATAGATCACCTTAATCGATTATCTACAATACTCAAAACATCACAAACGGAAACAAGCAAAATCGTTCAAAACAATTCCCCAAAAAGTGGAAATAGTGATGACATCATTTCGAGTACAGTTCAAGTGGAACAGGATCCACTACCAAATGACGACGTTCACTCACCTAGTAGTAATCTAGTTTTCCCACAAGTTTGTGATGTTGAGAACAACGTGCCGAGTACCAGCCAAGTAGGGGTGTCCATAATTCGGGTTTGACCCACAAAAACCGAAAACCGAACCGAACCGAACCCGAACTAGAACCGAACCGAAAATAGAATTCGGGTTTTGGGTCATAACCGAACCGAACCGAACTACAAATACGGTTTTCGGGTTGGGTATGGGTTTGGCCGTCGGAACCGAGAACCGAACCGAAAACCGAAATTTTATAAATATATATATATTTTTTATAAATTTATGTATATATAATAGTTATTAAAATTTAGTTTAATTCTAATATATGCACACTAGTTATTAAAACATACTTTTAATATAAAAATATCATTTTATACTTGAAATAACCTTTTTTTTGTAAATATTTATATAATTATATATTTTTTTTGAAAAATTCAGAAAATTCGGGTTATTCGGGTCAACCCGAAAACCGAACCGAATTCAAATTCGGTTTTCGGTTCGGTTCGGTTGAAATCTATTTCGGTTCGGTTCGGTTTTCGGGTTGACTCAGGAAAAAAAATTAACCGAATAACCCGAACCGAATAAACCGAACAACCCGAGAACCGAACCGAATGACACCCCTACAGCCAAGTGGAACAAGTCAAAGCATCGTCTGTAAATGTTGACTTGGAAGATCATCAGTTTCAAGTCAAGGTTTCAAGCCAGTCTAATCTTGTTGACAAAATTAAGAAAAGATACATCAAGGTATGTACAATTGCTGATAGTTCTAAAATTTATGGATGTTTAATGTTAACTTTTTTATGTTTGCTTATAGGATGCTAAATCTCCAAGTATAAATGAACCGTACAACAAGTTTCGAGTCCTCGTAAAGCACCACTAACTCCTACAGTTTAGCCCAAGAAGGCTGCAGGAGTTGTGACAGATAAAAAGAGATCAGTTTTACGATCACTTCATATGTCAACGAATTTTTCTCCTGCTCGAAATAAGGATGTGTCCTCAAAAACTATAAGTAAACCTAAGATAGACTGACTCAACAGGCTCTAACCAGGGTACTTCAACTCTCTACAATCACATTTGAGTTACCTTCAGTCCGTCGATTAATCATTCGTACGATTCACATGTGTCGTTCAGTGGACATAAGGAGAATACTCAGGGGCTTCCAAGACCAGAAATAGCTTGAAGGTAAGTAGATATAAATTTATGAACCTTTACTGTGGTTTTGCAGGTCTAAACACCGAGTGAGCCTTCAGTCAATTGCAGCAGAACAGTTGCCTCGAAGTTCCATTCAACAAAGTAAGAACCTTTGTTTTTCTATCTTATGTATTATGTATCCTATAGATGTGTATATCCTAACGACTACTATAAATTATTGCCTAGACATTCGGAAGCATCAAGTCCATGTACAAAGAGACCAAGATCCCCAATTGTGCCGTCATCGTTTAGCTTTAGAAGTGACGAAAGAGCAGCAAACCGTAAAGAGGTAAGTCCAGAACTTGATGTTTTTTTGCTTCTCTCTAAGCACACTATCCTCGTATGTTCTTGACGTTTTATTGTTATCACTACAGTTATTTAAGAAGATTGAAGAAAAGGGCAACACCAACGACACAAAAAAGATTCAGCTTCAGCCAATATTAAAGGTCTGTAACAATGTAATCTCGTTGTTCCGTGAAATTTGATATGTTGTATTCGGCATGTTTCAAAAAATGTCTAAAATAACCATTTACTAGTGTTACAGGAGAAAGCTAGGAGTGACAATAAAAGGTTTCAATGGAGCACTGCGGTAGAAGTGAAACCAAGTACACGTGAAACAAAAGGGCCAATAAATAGCACGCAGAAGGTAAACGCGTCAGTGTAAAAAGTATAACTAGTTATCATAACTTGTGTTATCGACACATAGTATAAAAAAGTATTATCGTCTGATTTGTAATTGTATTTGGTGTTACGCAGGCTACACCTACAAAACCTTGGAAGGAAGCCAGCTCCCAGCCCAGTCGGGGGTTGTATCTCCATTTGTCTAAGTTCGCTACAAGATCTATATATGAAAAACAGAAACAACTATCCGAACAGCATACTTTTCCTTCTTTATTGCCCTGCAAAACAAGGATCTAATAACCGCACAATATAGAATGACATAAACGAGACTATAGCACATAACATAACGTCAAGTGTATTGTGATGTGTATTCTATAATAAATTTTACACCATAACTATTTCTACTTGCTCACCCAGACACACCCTGAATGCGGATACAACCAATTTAACCCAAACACTACTCAAACGCCAGTTCTCACGCGAGAGTCTAAGTAATAACTTGAATCTCGTGTCTTATATATTCCTTATGTATTACACCCACGCATTCCTTTTAGTTACTAATCTGTAGATGATTTCAGTTTGATTTTTACTAAAAACCACACCAAACCATTACCCACGAAGAGCGACATAATGTCACTTGTTGGATTGATAACAGTCCACTCCAAGCATGCAACCCAGAAATCATAAAAGGGGTCCCCAATGTCAAGTCATTGCTTCGATTCAGGTCATTTTCTAAACCTTTGAAGTCTTTCATTGACATCCATAAGTTTATCCATCGCATCAACCCAAATCGTTTTGTTTTAAGGTACAAAGATTCCCTAGACTCCTTTAAGGAAAGTATGCTTATACATGACAATTTGACCCATCAACAAGAATTAGACCCAAATGTTCCTGTTTTAATAAAGGAGCTTAGTGATTCAAGAATAGTTGGTAGCTGTAATGGCGTGTTTTGCGTGTACACAGTTAACAACGAGAGAAATATGGTTGTTCATTGGAACCCTTCCCTTAAAAAATGTGTTGGTATGGTTGTCCCCCCTGGGCTGTATAATTATCTTGGTGGCTTTCGTTTCGGGGTTTGTCCTGTTACTAATGATCCTGTGATTGTAAGGATTCCATGGGTTGATATAACCTCCAAGCAAGTTGTCGGTATTGAAGCAATTTGGTGAAGTTCTACAAGATAAAGAGAACAAAGAGACATAATGTTGATAACCAGATATACACATAGGTTGTTTCGGCCCACACAAGTTTTGGACAGGTTTATGTAACTCCTTACACCAATCATACCATATTGCTACCATGTTCAGGCTATATTGAAAAAACCATCAATCTAGACGGAGATTAAGAACATACAGGTCGACATAAATACACAAAGATTAGTTGATGTTGATGGGAGTAGTATCTATAACAGAAAATCATCAATGTGTTGAGGAACAATATGAATCAGCTAATTAAAAGGCGTCATACCTGACAACAGCTTCTTTCAAGTCATCAAGTATAATTTTTGTTCATGTGACCATCTTCACGGAAGAAACGAATGACCCTCTTGTTGAAAAGGAACAAAGAGTCACCTGAGAGAGAATAATAAAAAAGGTAAAAGACATATTATCCAACACACTTAGCGCATAGTACTTTAAAGAAAGAACATAAATCGAAGAATTAGTTGGTGGCTTTTGAGGCGGCTCGTGGTTTAGCTGTGTTTCCTCATAGTTCTGCAGTATAAACAGCACCTCTGCAGGCCTTAGCCAACGAAACTGTGCTTCTTGAACTACCTCCTTAATGTTATACCCTGAGAAATGAAAAAAGTCCGTTATTGCTCCTTTAATCTCTCACTAAAATGAAAAATGATAAGAGCATCGCGAAGGCCATGGCATTGACTATTCATATTGTTCAGATGATAAAGTGCCAAATAACGCATAAAATCATAACGTCAACTTCCTTCTAACACTCAAATCCTTACATATATACGAAGCTACAATCTACACGTGTAATTGTTTTAGCTTTTTCATGGGGCTTGTTCATGTGTATAGCTGAAACAAACCCACTGAAATGTTTGGTCAAGCGTATTAGTTTAGGATCTTAAGCATATACAAGGGGGACTTGATAAGCCCGTTTTGGTGGCTTTTTTTCAAAAACAAATTTATATAGGCTAATAAAAACACTTGAATTAGCTTATCATATAAGCTACTTATTGAACATAAGCTTAAGCCCAAAAAAAAGCTTAAACAAGCATCCCTGTCCCCCTACATGTACAAACCAACAGAGCAAGTAGCAGCCAACATGATTAACTAACTACATCAACTATCATTTTCACGATTCTTCATATGTTATCATGTGCCTTTGATCATATACTAAAAATGTAACGCATTTTTCTAAACATGGGAGTGAGTCTAAATGAGAACCTCGGCCGCATGTCTTAATCCTTATTTCCTTTTAGTTACTAATCAATTAAGCATCCAGACATGATTGACATAGCTCTACACCAACACCACCAGAAACATTGATATATAATCGACGACTAGACATACCTCTATCTATGTAGCCTAGTGGTCAGATGTCCCCATTGCGATGGGGAAGTTTTACCAGATGCGGAAGTTTTACGAGCTCTTTGAAATGGACGCACGTGTGGGTGAAAGAACTTTATTTGCAGTGTATGATGATATAGAATTTTAGCAATATGGAGACGGTAAGCGGCTAAAATAGTAAGATTACATGAAAATGTAATGCTAGAAGTTAGCACGGTAAAGATCGATGATGTTAATATCAAACAAGAGGCGTCATTTCATCTACAGAAAGTTACAATTGGCTGTCATGAAGCTGTTGATAGAGGATTTACGTTTTAATTGAGAAAAATGAAACATGTAACTACATACTTAAATTCTTTCGTCGTCTTGTATAATTTATAACATCTTATATCCAGGATCCTAACCTCTATTGAAACAATCTATTTTAACTTTTGAGCATCAAGTATATGATGTTTCCATTCTGAATTTGTATGAACAACTTATTACCTATGTGTCCTAGTTGTCGAGACAAGAGGTGTAAGTTTTAATCCTCCATAATAAAACACAATCTCTAAGATTGTCATTTCCATAGGAAGACATGGTTGAGTCACTTAGCCGTACACCTTTAACGAGATTAAACGTGGGGAGAATCTAAAACGCCTTATGCATCTTTAATTGCAACAAAATTTAAAAGGTGCCTTATGTATCACGTTACAGTTAAAGAAAAGGCTTGTTTTGCTCTTCTATCATACAATAAAAGCCAAACGCCATTATAGGTGCGTTTTTTTATTTTTGAGACCACCTATTTCAACAACAAAAAGGTTGTTTTGGTCTTCTATCATACAATAAAATCCGAAATGCCATAGCGTTTTGATTAGAGCTTCCAGCAAACATAATAATCGGTGGTGGGTTTGAATCATTAACATGGTTGTTGGTAGGAAAGTTCCTACATGAAACCATGTAGTTTCTTATTAGTGTTTTAAAAGAAGGGAAGGTTATAGTAAAGAAGTTAAATGAAAGTGTGAGTGCTTTGTTGGATTATTGTGACTTCAATTTATAACCACACCTCAAGGGAAACTCGTAATTTACGGCTAAAGAATTGCATTTGGTGGGAGAGTTAAAGTGGCGGGAAAGAATTATATGGCGGGAATGAAAGATTTTTGTTACTGGTGCAGATTTATTAGAGTTTCTAGAAACACATGATCAAATTAAGAGTTAGAAGATAATCTAGACATTAGACATTATAATGTGTTTATTTATAAAAGAAATCGACCTTTTATATCTAAGAAGTCTTTTATGTATCTCTTGATATCAATAGACCATTTTTCAAGTATTTGATCTCAAGCCATTAACACATGTTAATTGATTTAATTTGTTAGGAGTTGAGTTTGAATTCATGCTAATATACAAATAACAAGTCAATTGATTTTTATTTGTGAAAGAATGATATCAACTGAAGACCTAACTTGATTTGATCACGATCAATCCGACTTGACTAACACTTTTTACATCGTAAATATATTTAAGTAAGCAAATTTTTAGACACTTGAAAGACTCATGTTATGCATTGGGCTTGTTTTGCTTTAAAAATTGAATTCATTTCAATTACCCAATTACATGCGTGAAATTATCAGTTTCTCTCGTAATCTTCATAGATGTTTCAAAAATATTCACTAGAAATAAATGATGCGATGTATTTCTAACATTAAGACTTAAAAGTATAAGGTTACTATCAATGGTGGACACAAAAAATAGGATAATAGGGGGACGAAATTGTTTTTTGACAATAGCAAGGAAAAAACTATATTCCAAATAAAAAGTCGAATATTTTGACTTAAAAATGAAAATTTCTAGATTTTATAGTGTCAGAAGTTAAATTCGAATTAATCCGGCCCATTTGAGTTGAACTCGATCGAATCAACCCTAATAACACCCCTAATTGTAGAATAAATGATCATGTATAAGGTGATGTAATTTGAAAAATGTGGTATATGTACTTTGGTGGTTAAGTAACATCACTTTTTCAGTGCAATTATGATACCATAACATGAGTAGTTTGTCATAGATTCTTTAATTTTGCATTAATGTAATTTCACAAAGAGAGAATTCAAAAAGTACATTAGGTAAAAAGGAAATTAAAAAAAATCATAGTGCGGAGGTTCGTTAAATGATCAAATATGTGAAAATGATTTTGATGCCATTTAATGCACAACTACCACCACTACTCTTGAACAAAAACTTCAATGACCTTTCATAAAAAAAAAACTTCAATGACCTAGAAACATGCAACTTGATGGACTAAACCTCTCGTGGAAGTCTCCAAACAAAGTATTTACTTTTTTTTGGTTTCAAAATTATTGTCTCTCCATAAAAAAAGTAAATTTTTTACATTATTTTTTCTTGCTTTTTGATAGAATGACAATTATATTTTTAGCTAATTAATTTAACTCTTTTAATTTTGTAATTACAATTTTAAGTATGAATAATATAATAAACATGATTAAACTTTTCAGTCAATTATTAGAAATGAACAATTAAATTGAGAATAAAAAAAAGATGAAAAATAATATTGAGACGGACGAAGTATTATTTACTATTTACCTTTGAAAGTAAATGTGATTTAATTTCAGTTTACTATTTACCAAATAATATATTGTTTTGTAATAAGTCAACACATTTACACCCATTTCAACAACCAATAGTAAGGTTTGTAATAAGTCAACACATTTATCCCCTTTGCAACATCTATTGATCTTGAATTGCTGATCAAAACTACCAGTAAAGAGAGATATCGAACGTACATAGCGATGACAAAGTTAATGCGAACTACACAAAAATTTGGGAGAGAAAGGATTTGAAGTCTACAATGGAACTGAGCTTTAATCTCACAAAAGATGTACGACTTAGTGTCTTAAAAACGACTTCTTATGAGAAAGATATTCTTGTAGATTCTGATTTCCTAGGAGAGTATTATTCATATATATTTAAAGTCGATCGAACTAAATATGTTAATAAATGGAGGAAAATTGCCACTCCACAAGTCTGCCTTGGCTGTTCCTACGAACTAGTTGCCTTGTATTACACGTATATTTAGTGGATTCTCATACAACGAAAAGTATCGTGGACGAAAAAACTGAATTTTGTAAGGGTGAGATTTAGATGATGTGAGCATATGGGAAATACCATGAGACATAAGTTCTATTGAACTCAAAGTGAATTCGGAAATAACGTACGTAATGAACCCAATTCACTGTGAGTTCATAGAGCCTATGTCACATGGTATTTTCCACACCGTCTTAACTTCCACCTTCACATAATTCGGTTTTTTCGTCAACAATACGTGCAATACATGTTCACACGGTGAAGGTTGTTACATGTAATAAATGTAAAACGTGTATGTCTGGTTCAACGACATCAACTTTTTAGTGCAATAATCCATTAATCCATTACAAGAGCCGACAATCTTAATCTCGTGAGGTTGAGGTCGTTGCGCAGGGTTTTCGAGCAGTTGTGCGTGACCATAAGATTTGTTTAACATAAAAGCAGAAAGAGGACATGTTAAAAGATTGGTTCTTTGTTTGTAAGTGTTGAATATAAGTTTAGTGCTAGCATAGATTATTTTGTTTACATTAATGTTATTATTTCGCAAAAAAAACGATTTTACAATATACCTTAGATAAAAGTGAAGTCGTCCATGAAAATGAAAACCTAATATATTATTCATTTTCTATTTGATGAACTATAACTAACTATAATTATGAGACGGATGAAGCACTTGTGGGAAACAGTGTATACTTTTATTAAAACAATAATAAAATTAACAGAAAACAAAAAACAGAATTAAATAACAAATAAAATTGAAAGCAGTAAAAGTAAGACGAGGCACGTGTTTAACACGCTTCCCTTAAAACAGATTCGCCGTCTGTTTCCCAGGGTACAACGTCCAAAGCTGTTGTACAGCCGGACTAGACAAACTTGCCTGAAAGATCACTGAAGCCTTCTGCGTTTCTGATCGAGAACTGCTGGAAAAAATAGTCTGGTAATGGAGTATGAAAAGCTGCGTTTTTCTTATGATTAAACTGAATGAGACAGATTTATTATATAGTGAAAATTTGCCTTGGTCACCAAGACAAAATATTCTGTTCCATATAAAATATTCTGACAAATCTGTTATTTCTATAACACGATTTGCAAATCAATTATAAGCACAAATTTATTCTAAATCTATTCTTAAAATAGATTACAGAATTTTCTGGAAAAATCCGAATTTGCAGCAAAAAAGATACCGAAATCTGCCCGCACCCAAGCCAGTTTTCGGAGCTGCATTCGTGTCCGCAGGTCGCGCGCTCGTGCACAAGTTCAGTAGTTTCGAACCCGTTTTTGGCCTAGAAATCCCACTTTCTGCACCCCCCCCTGCGCGCGCGTAGGCGTGGGAGTAAAAACCCACAAATGAATATTGTAGGGTAGAAACTAGGATTTCCTTATAAACATGTTTTCACTTCATGTTTCAAGCGATGTGGGACAAATATTTTCCAAATATTGTGTTTCACGTGACTCACTTTGAGACACGATATCTCATTCATATTAACTCCATATTGGACATACTTTAGCTCGTTGCGAAGCTCTCTTCGAGGAGAACGCAAAGCTACTAAGTACTACGAATATATATAACATATACATATATAAAATTATGTCCAAAGTATTGCAAAAACCATATTTTGCAAAACATTTTCCAACAATCCCCCACATGAATGGAATCGGTCGAAAACACACGAAAGTTTCGACAAAATTTCTGCGGTTAAGTCCTGCATAGGATAGGTAGGTGTAACCCTTTGAACCTTCCCTTATGAGATGCACTTAGTCTCCTAGATCTGAGTAGACGCGATGTCCTTGAACTCAGCCTCTGTTTACGTAGACGACAATACACACTCACACAAGACTCTCCCTGACCTTGTCAAGTCCTCATAGTCGTGTTCGTTATGGTCATGAACACTCGCCTGGTTCTGCAAGAGCTCTTAGAAATTGCGCCCCCACAATTTCCTTTGAAGCGACCCCACTTCTCTCTCACATAGGTGATTTCATCTTGAATCATTAAAAACATATGTTTTATGATTTCAACTTGAATCATTATGCTTTATGATTTCATCCTGAATCATTAAGCCATAGGCCACCTGGGTATGTCCTCTACGAATTGACGTAGCCATTCCGCCTCTTCTCCGCATTTATCTAACGCGATAAATTCTGATTCCATCGTGGACTTAGCTATTACAGTTTGCTTGGAAGACTTCCAAGATATAGCGGCCCCTCCCAGTGTAAACACATATCCACTGGTCGATCTAGAATCCTTTATGTCAGATATCCAATTTGCATCACTGTATCCTTCAATAACAGATGGATATCTAGCATAATTCAGTCCATAATCACGACTGTATCTCAAATAATGAAGTACCCTAGTCATAGCTTTCCAATGTGCATCACTTGGATTACTAGTATATCTACTTAGCCTGCTAACAACATATGCTAAGTCAGGTCGGGTACATGTCATCAAATACATCAACATGCCAATAATTTTTGAATACTCTAATTGGGCAACACCTGCGCCTCTATTTTTAGATAGATGCAAACTGGTGTCAATTGGAGTTCTAGCTAGGCCGGAATCCCCCGCGTTATGAGTATTGAGAATTTTGTCCACGTAATGTGCTTGACTTAATGCAATTCCACTATGAGTTCGTATGATCTTTATTCCAAGTATCACATCAGCCAAACCCATATCTTTCATGTCAAACTTCGATTTCAACATGTCTTTAGTAGACTTGATCATCTTGTCGTTACTGCCAACGATAAGCATATCATCAACATAAAGACACAAGATTACATATCCACTATTCGTGTCTTTGACATAAACACACTTGTCGCATTCATTAATTTTGAATCCACCCTCTAGCATGGCGTGATCAAACTTTTGATGCCATTGTTTTGGAGCTTGCTTTAAGCAATACAATGACTTAACAAGCCTACAAACTTTGCTCTCTTGTCCAGGAGCCATGAAACCCTCGGGTTGGTTCATGTATATTTCTTCTTCTAAATCTCCATTTAGAAAAGCCGTTTTCACATCCATTTGGTGAACTTCTAAATTTCTTAATGCGGCAATAGCAAGAATCATCCTAATAGAAGTTATTCGCGTAACAGGCGAATAAGTATCAAAGTAATCTAGACCTTCGCGTTGTCTAAAACCTTTGATCACCAATCTTGCTTTGTACTTATCAATGGTGCCATCAGCTTTCATCTTCTTCTTGAAGATCCATTTATAGGCTAGTGGTTTACAACCAGGAGGTAAATCCACGAGCTCCCAAGTATGATTTTGTAAAATAGACTCTATTTCACTATTAATCGCTTCTTTCCATCGAGGTCCTTCCGAGGAATTTACAGCTTCTTGATAAGAAGTAGGTTCATTTTCTACCATAAAAGAGACAAAATCGGGTCCAAAGGATTTCTCGGTTCTCGCCCGTTTGCTTCTTCTAGGTTCAACCTCTTCTTCCTCGGGTTGATCTTGTCTCTCATCTTGGAGATCATCATCATCTCGTTGTCTCTTATCTTGGACAACTGCATCATCTATTCTAGATGTGCTTCCATTTTCCTTCTTTAAACAAGGAAATATGTTTTCAAAGAAGGACGCATTCCTTGATTCCATAACTGTGTTCTTGTGTATATCAGGATTTTTCGAATCATGCACAATGAAACGATACGCACTGCTATTCTTAGCATATCCAATGAATATACAATCCACAGATTTAGGTCCAATCGTTTGGGCCTTAGGTGTCGGCACAGCTACCTTGGCTAGACACCCCCACACTCGTAAGTACTGGTATGATGGTTTTCTTCCCATCCACAGTTCATATGGGGTTTCCTCTTTATCCTTACGAGGTATCTTATTTAAAAGATAAGTAGCTGTTAGAATGGCTTCCCCCCACATGTCCCGGCTCATACCAGAACTTAATAACATGGCATTAACCATTTCTTTCAAGGTACGGTTCTTCCTTTCGGCAATACCGTTTTGCTGAGGTGAATAAGGAGCAGTAAACTCATGTCTAATTCCATGTTTCGCACATAGATCAGCAAAAGGAGACACATATTCACCTCCTCTATCACTTCGTACAACCTTGATTTTCCTACCAAGTTGATTCTCAACTTCGGTTTTGTATAGAACAAACTTGTCTATAGCTTCATCTTTACTTTTCAACAAGTAAACGTAGCAGTACTTTGTGCAATCATCAATAAACGTGATGAAGTACTTATTGCCACCTTTTGTGGGTAGTGATTTCAAATCACATATGTCTGTGTGTATCATATCAAGTGGTTCGGTTTTTCGTTCAACCGATTTGAAAGATGATCTTGTAAGTTTGGCTTCGACACAAGTTTCACACTTATAATTTGAATCAACATGAAAATTTGGTATGCCATTAAATGTAATCAAACGACGCATTGAATTAAAATTAACATGTCCAAGACGGCCATGCCACACATTAGAAGACTCAATCAAATAAGCAGAAGAATTCATTTTATTGATATCACTCTTAACAACTATTACATTGAGCTTAAACATACCATTCAAGGCATACCCCTTACCAACATACATTTGATTCTTAGAAATTACAACTTTATCAGACTCAAAAACAAGACGAAAACCAAACTTATTCAAAAGCCATCCGGACACAAGATTCTTGCGAATCTCCGGAACATACAAGACTTTAGTCAACTTGAGCTCTTTCTCGGATGTCATCTTCAAAATAACATCTCCTTCGCCCTTGATATCAGCAGTTGCAGAGTTGCCCATGTACAGCTTCTCTCCATTGTCAACCGCTCTGAAAGAGTGAAACATACTCTTGTCAGCACACACATGACGGGTTGCCCCAGTATCAACCCACCAATCATTATTATTAGAACCTACCAGGTTAACTTCAGAGATCATGGTAACGACATCAGACACCATAGCAATCATGTCCACATTATCATTCACCATATTAGCCTCGCGTGGAGTCACCCGCTTTGGCGCTTTGCAATTAGCAGCACGATGACCTGGCTTGTCACAGTTGAAACAATTTCCTTGGAACTTCTGCTTCGCAATTCCAGCCTTAGGAGCAAGGTACTCAGACTTCCCTTTGCTCTTCTTGTCATTCTTCCCTTTTCCAAAGATCTTGCCTTTAGACTTTGAAGAAGACGAACCATGCTCAACCATATTTGCCTTGGCAGAATCAGGTGTATAAGTGTTTTTCTGAGCCAGCTTGTTGTCCTCTTCAATACGAAGACGAACAACCAAGTCTTCAACAGCCATCTCCTTTCGCTTATGCTTCAAGTAGTTTTTAAATTCTACCCAGCTTGGAGGTAACTTTTCAATGATAGCAGCAACTTGAAAAGTTTCACTCAAAGTCATACCCTCAGCATGAATGTCGTGTAGCAAAACCTGCAGATCTTGAACCTGAGTTATCACACTCTTTGAATCAGCCATCTTGTAATCCAAAAAGCGAGCTACCACGAACTTCTTTGTACCAGCATCCTCAGTTTTGTACTTGCGTTCCAACGACTCCCATAATTCTTTGGCAGTCTTAGTCTTGCAGTACACATTGTACAAAGAGTCCACCAAACCATTCAGAATATAGTTGTGACACAAGAAGTCTGAATGTTTCCATGCTTCAACAGCTTGCACGGCTTGTTGATTTTCGGGTACACCTTCTTTAGGAGGTTCCACCTGAGGTACAGTCTCCTTTAAGAACTTCGCAAGGTTCAAAGTAGTGAGATAGAAGAACATCTTCTGCTGCCACCTCTTAAAATTCTGTCCATTGAATTTTTCTGGTTTTTCAGCATGATTAGCAACTGTGTGGGGAACTGGCGCACCAGTTACATTCACAGTAGTAGTTGCAGGAGTTACAGGAGTTACAGGAGTTACAGGAGTGCTGGTAGACATCCTGAAAGATCACTCAAGATCAAAACACAAACAGTCAGACAACTGTTATAAATCTGTATATAAGAAATTCAATCGTGATCTCTATATACTTATAGTGGATCTGCTTCAAAGAAACTCAATCTTGATTTCAATGAATCAGATGTAATTATAAAACGTATCAGTTTAACAGAAACACAATCTTGGTTTCAATAAACTGATTAGAACAACTACTAAAAAAAACCTTAACTGTTAATTAAAATCTGTAAATTAAAACTGATTTCCAGTGAAACTCAATCCTGGTTTCGGTAGAAACAGTTTATAAATAAATCTGATAAAATTATTAATCTGATTTAATAAAAGTTTTAATTCTGTTAAACAGAATCTGTTTTAAGATTGTGGGAAACGGTGTATACTTTTATTAAAACAATAATAAAATTAACAGAAAACAAAAAACAGAATTAAATAACAAATAAAATTGAAAGCAATAAAAGTAAGACGAGGCACGTGTTTAACACGCTTCCCTTAAAACAGATTCGCTGTCTGTTTCCCAGGGTACAACGTCCAAAGCTGTTGTACAGCCGGACTAGACAAACTTGCCTGAAAGATCACTGAAGCCTTCTGCGTTTCTGATCGAGAACTGCTGGAAAAAATAGTCTGGTAATGGAGTATGAAAAGCTGCGTTTTTCTTATGATTAAACTGAATGAGACAGATTTATTATATAGTGAAAATTTGCCTTGGTCACCAAGACAAAATATTCTGTTCCATATAAAATATTCTGAAAAATCTGTTATTTCTATAACACGATTTGCAAATCAATTATAAGCACAAATTTATTCTAAATCTATTCTTAAAATAGATTACAGAATTTTCTGGAAAAATCCGAATTTGCAGCAAAAAAGATACCGAAATCTGCCCGCACCCAAGCCAGTTTTTGGAGCTGCATTCGTGTCCGCAGGTCGCGCGCTCGTGCACAAGTTCAGTAGCTTCGAACCCGTTTTTGGCCTAGAAATCCCACTTTCTGCACCCCCCCCCCCCTGCGCGCGCGTAGGCGTGGGAGTAAAAACCCACAAATGAATATTGTAGGGTAGAAACTAGGATTTCCTTATAAACATGTTTTCACTTCATGTTTCAAGCGATGTGGGACAAATATTTTCCAAATATTGTGTTTCACGTGACTCACTTTGAGACACGATATCTCATTCATATTAACTCCATATTGGACATACTTTAGCTCGTTGCGAAGCTCTCTTCGAGGAGAACGCAAAGCTACTAAGTACT
Organism: Glebionis coronaria; assembly: GCA_025667525.1. NCBI lineage: Eukaryota > Viridiplantae > Streptophyta > Magnoliopsida > Asterales > Asteraceae > Glebionis > Glebionis coronaria. Next base: position 609,248,907 of record CM046879.1, read on the forward strand.
ACGAATATATATAACATATACATATATAAAATTATGTCCAAAGTATTGCAAAAACCATATTTTGCAAAACATTTTCCAACAGCACTAATATACTTAAATAAAAGTATGAGTTGTTTATTGGATTATTGTGACTTAAGTTGATAGCGAGACTCTAGGGCAAATTCGTAATTGCACAACATTGTGTTTGGCGGGGAGAGTGAAAGAGTGAACGAACTATATGGCGGGAAGAAGCACACCTTAGCTATTTTCCTTTCTCTTTTTTTATTTCTTATTGCTTTTTACCGAAGATTTTGTTGTGTTTGTGATTTGGTGTTTGTAGGAGGTTTTTGTATTTGTGCCTTTTGATTCTTTTTTGCACCTGAAAGAGAAGGAAAAAGAAAACAAAAATGAATGTATCAATATAAAAATAAGGTAGCAAATTGTCACACATATAGCTTTTCATCAATTTTGGTACTCGGTTAGGTCATTTTTACACGACAACTGTAAATATGCTTTGCTTGACCGAACCAATTAAATGAATCGAACCTAACTGAACTGATCAGAACCAAACACATTCCGGTCCGAACCTCGATCGATGTTTTGGGCCAACTCGATTTTCCGGCTGGTCAAATTTTAGGACCGTGTCCTATTCGAATTTTCGTCTGTGAATTTAATGTTTAAAAGATATTTTTAAGATAAAAATTAACTCACTATTTCAAGTTTTTAAATTTAGAGAAAAACGTTTTTTCTTTTCTTATATAGTGTAGATATAAATATGACTAATAGTTTTTAAAAATTGTAACACATGGAGTAGTTTTCTGCTAATAGGGATTAAACACGTAATATGACCAATAACGTTTCTTGTTAAGTCACACAAACAAACATTTTTTAGAGGGCTGGGAACCATGGCGCCGTGGGGTGTCAAACTCACGGCGCGATTCACGTGATGACTCCCCTAACCATCAAAACCAACGGCGTGTAGCCCCGACGTGAATCAACTCACGGGGCGTGAGTGGTTGTTTATAAAAAAAAAAATTTCTTTTTACCCCCTGGATGTTTGAGAATGGCTTTTTTTTCTTTTTTTGTTGTTGATGCAGTGGTGGTAGTGGCGGCTGGTGGTGGTTGTGGCGGCTGGTGATGGGTGGCGGCTGGTGAAGAAGAAGAAGTAGGGTTGGTGGTTGGGGGTGAAGACAGAAACATTATTTTATATAAAAAAAAATCATTTTATCCCCCTTTAGTTTAATGAAATGTTTATGTTTATTTAGGGGTGTTTTGTAAAATTGTGAAAAAACTGAAAGTCACTCGGAGTGATGACCCCCCTGTTTTTCCTAGTGAATGTGAGTGTGAGTTTCGCTGACGTGACACCTAAAAAATCACTCACTTGGAGTGATGACTCCTTGTGCTCTTATATAACTTAATAAATTTTGTTTTTTCAAATTAAATCAATTAAGTTGTTATCATTAAAATCGTAACAGCCCAAATTTTACTAATAGTATTAATTTCTTACTTTGATGTCCTAGGAGGGGGTCGAGGTTTATTCATTTAACGCTTAGACGTTATTAGAAAACCCTTCGGAGGCTTTCGGCTTTGTAAAAATATTTCGCTTGTAATCGGCTCGGGGTCAAAACACATCTCAATTATGTCCGAACTAGCTAAATCGACCCGAATCAAACAGACCATATTCGGCTCGGTTTCGTTTTACTAGTTTTTACTCGGATCACATTTTATCCTTAGTTGGTTTTTGAGCCGGTTCAGATTTAATCAGTTCGGTTTGATTCGATATGACCCGTTGGTCTGCAAATTATCAGGTAAAGTATCTTAATGCTAAAGATTGAGATATACAATTTACTTTTGAGTTAGAAAACATGTAGCCATGATGATTTATACAAACTATATATAGAAAAACACATGCAGATAACAACATGTGACTAATTTTCCAAACAGGACTTGTGCTCATGTGCTGCTCCATGCTTAACGTCCATACCGGTCGAAACTTTACCAGAAAACACCCGACCGAAGCGCGAAATCCCTCCGTTTATCAGTAGAAAGGACCATTTTCGACACATGTGCCGAAAAAGGTTATGATAAACAGAGATCCTTCTCTGTCGGTCGGGCGGTGGCTGGAAAAGTTTCAAGCGGCATAGAAAAAGAGAGACATACGCAATTAATACCTTCAAGTTGGTTTTGATGAAAGGTTGAATCATTTGTTGGATTGTTGTGTCCTCTATTTATAGCCACATCTCAAGGGCAAACTCGTAATTCCGCAGCATTGCATTTGGCGGGAAAGTGAAAGAAGTGGATTGCGGGAGAGTGAAAATGGCGGGAAAGAAAGGTTTTTGTTGTGTTTGTGCTTTTTGGTGTCTTTTTCGCAGGTTCTAAAAGGTTTACTAATTAAGTTTTCGTAAAAATCTTGTAAAATCCTAAGACTTGACCTTCAGGCCATACAATAAGAACTTTATTTGCGATGGGGAAGTTTTACCAGATGCGGAAGTTTTACGAGCTCTTTGAAATGGACGCACGTATGGGTGAAAGAACTTTATTTGTAGTGTATGATGATATAGAATTTTAGCAATACGGAGACAGTAAGCGGCTAAAATAGTAAGATTACATGAAAATGTAATGCTAGAAGTTAGCACGGTAAAGATAGATGATGTTAATATCAAACAAGAGGCGTCATTTCATCTACAGAAAGTTACAATTGACTGTCATGAAGCTGTTGATAGAGGATTTACGTTTTAAATGAGAAAAATGAAACATGTAACTAATACTTAAATTCTTTCGTCGTCTTGTATAATTTATAACATCTTATATCCAGGATCCTAACCTCTATTGAAACAATCTATTTTAACTTTTAAGCATCAAGTATAGATGTTTCCATTCCGAATTTGTATGAACAACAATTACTACCTATGTGTCCTAGTTGTCGAGACAAGAGGTGTAAGATTCAATCCTCCATAATAAAACACAATCTCTAAGATTGTCATTTCCATATGAAGACATGGTTGAGCCACTTAGCCGTACACATTTAACGAGATTAAACGTGAGGAGAATCTAAAATGCCTTATGCATCTTTAATTGCAACAAAATTTAAAAAGGTGCCTTATGTATCACGTTACAATTAAAGAAAAGGCTTGTTTTGCTCTTCTATCATACAATAAAAGCCAAACGCCATTATAGGTGCGTTTTTTCATTTTCGAGACCACCTATTTCAACAACAAAAAGGTTGTTTTGCTCTTCTATCATACAATAAAAGCCGAAATGCCATAGCGTTATGATTAGAGCTTCCAGCAAACATATTAATCGGTGGTGGGTTTGAATCATTAACATGGTTGTTGGTAGGAAAGTTCCTACATGAAACCATGTAGTTTCTTATTAGTGTTTTAAAAGAAGGGAAGGTTATAGTAAAGAAGTTAAATGAAAGTGTGAGTGCTTTGTTGGATTATTGTGACTTCAATTTATAACCACACCTCAAGGGAAACTCGTAATTTACGGCTACAGAATTGCATTTGGCGGGAGAGTTAAAGTGGCGGGAAAGAATTATATGGCGGGAATGAAAGATTTTTGTTACTGGTCCACATTTATTACAGTTTCTAGAAACACATGATCAAATTAAGAGTTAGAAGAGATAATCTAGACATTATAATGTGTTTATTTATAAAAGAAAGTCGACCTTTTATATCTAAGAAGTCTTTTATGTATATCTTGATATCAATAGACCATTGTTCAAGGATTTGATCTCAAGCAATTAACACATGTTAATTGATTTAATTTGTTAGGAGTTGAGTTTGAATTCATGCTAATATACAAATAACAAGTCAATTGATTTTTTATGGTGAAAGAATGATATCAACTGAAGACCTAACTTGATTTGATCACGATCAACCCGACTTAACTAACACTTTTTACATCGTAAATATATTTAAGTAAGCAATTTTTAGACACTTGAAAGACTCATGCTGTGCATTGGGCTTGTTTTGCTTTAAAAAATTTAATTCATTTAAATTTCCAAATTACATGCGTGAAATTATCAGTTTCTCTCGTAATCTTCATAGATATTTTCAAAAATATTCACTAGAAATAAATTATGCGACATATTTCTACCATTAAGACTTAAGAGTATAAGGTTACTATCAGTGGCGGACGTAAAAAATAGGACAATACGGGGACGAAATTGGTTTTTGACAATAGCAAGAAAAAAAACTAGATTCCAAATAAAAAGTCGAATATTTTAACTTAAAAATGAAAGATTTCTAGGTTTTAGAGTGTCAAAAGTTAGATTCGAATTAATTCGGCCCATTTGAGTTGAATTCGATCGAGTCAACCCTAATAACACCCCTAATTGTCGAATTAAATGATCATGTATAAAGTGATGTAATTTGAAAAATGTGATGGACACTAGGTTGTTACGGTGGTAGTTACATGTAATAAATATAAAACGTGTTTATGTACTTTGGTAGTTCAGTAACATCACTTTTTCAGTGCAATTATGATAACATTAACATGAGTAGTTTGTAGCATAGATTCTTTAATTTTGCATTTATGTAGTTTCACAAAGAGAGAATTTAAAAAGTACATTAGGTAAAAAGGAAATTGAAAAACATACTTCATTTTTTGTTGATAGAATTCATCAAATATTATAAAGAAAGTTTATGCTCTTCTCGTCTGATAGAACTATTATTATAAGATGAATAGAGCACTAAGAGCAAGGGGAATCTGTGAGCCATGGCTCAAAAAGTGTTGCCACGTCAGATTTTTTCCCACGGCATCAGTTTTTCCCACGGCACCAGTTTTCACTGGCAACCCTGAGCCGTGGGAAAACTGGTGTCATGGGAGTAAAAAGTGGTATAAGGGGCCCACATATACCCTTTTTAATAATTAAAAAAAAATCAGAAAAACCCATGGCGAGGGCTGGTGGCTATGGCGCCAAGGCGACGGCTCAGGGGGAGAGAGTCCTAAGCCATTGTCTTTTCCTGCATTTTGGCCATGGCGCCAAGCCATGGCACTGGATTCCCCCAGCTCTAATAAAGTTAAATAAACGTATGAGTCGTTTATTGGATTATTATGAGTTAAATTTATAGCGATGACTTTAAAGCAAACCGTAGTTGCACAACGTTGCATTTGGCGAGAGAGTAAAAAAGTGAAAGAACTATATGGCGGGAAGAAGCAAGCCTTAGCCATTTTCCTTTCTCTTTTTTGTTTCTTATTATTTTGCGCAAAGATTTTGTTTTTGTGTTTGTGCTTTTTAATTTTCGTAGGTATCGGAAAAAAAAACATAAATGTACATTTGAATCCAATCGAAAAGCAAATTGTCACACATTTATTGAAGTTTTAAAAAACACAACATGAAAATGGGCAAAGTTAGCGTTATAGATATACTCCTTTCTATAAAAACTATTATCAATAACACAAGTTTGACTCGAATTTAACTTTGGAACATTTTCACACTCGCAGATATCGAAAAGTTTGATAATAATACAAATTTATACTCGTATGAATTACTTTGTCAAAGTTAGCGTTATAGATATACTCCTTACTATAAAAACCTTAGTTTGATTTAGGTGTAGCTAACTTAATGGATAAGCCCAAATGATAACCATTGTTATCTAATATAGCCCATCAATAGTTTAACATTACATAATACTAAAACCAGTTCCTAATTAAAATCCTTATTTTCATGATCTTGTATACGGTCAAAGGTAGGTTCTTTAAGTTTCGTTTTTAGGTTAAAGATTGATGATGAATTTCTCTAGTACTTCTGTTTTTAGAAGATGTTGTCAAGTAATAGAAGAGAAACCTGAGATTCTTTTGTGTTCTTTTTCATTTTGATTTATTTCTTGCAATGGTAGGATTTTGTTCTTCTTCTCTTTACTATTCTGTCTATTACATGCAAAATTTGTTGTAAATAAATGAGAATATGGGTGACTAATAATATTGTGACATGTGGCATAGTTGGATGCAAAATCTGAGAATCACCAAATGAATCGGTCGTCCGTGGGTTGTGTTGGTTTTTGTACTTCTTCCAATTTAATATGTAACATTTATGAGTTTGTACCTCCAACCGGTTGGGCCAATGTCACCAATAATCATAGTCTGACAAGAGTCACGATGGTCTTAAGGAGGCGTTGTCTGATCCGAAAAACTAGAATTTGAGTTCCGGGAAAAAGCCCTCATCTCTGATGTACCATTTACTTACATCAGACAATGCCAAAACTAGGGTTAGGGTTTTTGTAATTGGCCTATAAAACTATGTGTATAACACTTGCCAGCCGACACATCCCCATTTCTTAGATCTCATTCTTGTCAAATATTTAGTTTGTAACCAAATCTCATATTACAGCAGGTGATGACCAAATCTAAGAGAAAAGGTTGGAAAAGATGAGTCTTATTTGGGCTCGGAACACACAATTTTTTTTTCAAATTTTGGAACCTTTGACGAGTTACTTTCAAAGCAGCAATATGAACCACAAACTATACTTCACTGTCATACATCATGACATAAAGAATGCAACTCGAGACCTTGACTTGAGTAATGACAATGGCAATGAGGGGAGACACAAGAGAACGTAACACTACTGGATACCAACGATTAAATAGAGTGATAGACTTTTATCTTATTGAGCATGTCGATAGAGTGGTAGACTTGACATTAAGAAAAATGGTTTTATAGGACACGTGTTAGTGTCCTATAAACTAAGTTTATAAGACCTTTAATCTAATAGGACCAAACTAAATGTGTCCTCTAGGAAGGGGTTGTAATAGATATTTAGGACGGTTATCGGCGTTCTAATAGACTAGAACATTTTAAAACTAATTTTTTGGTCCTATAAAAATGTTTATGCAACCAAAATGACGTCTTAATAGACCACATAATAGGATGCTATCTGGTGTTCTAATATATGCTTACTCATCTTTTATGTTTTGGGACACTTTCAAAAGTCCTAACACATAATTTTGTAGGACAAAAACATAGTGGGTAAAATTTCTTTTAGTACCAATAAAAGGGTCGTAATACGTCGTTGGTATTTTGTTAGAACCAAATTTAGTGTTACAAAAGACATTTTGTCACATATTTAGTTAATGGTATTAGTTTCCTAATAAGTGTCATCATATTTGACACTTAATTCAACAATGAAAACACAAAACACTTAACTCAACTAAATATGAGGCAACTGAACAAAAGGAATATACTTGAATACTTCATTCCCATAAGAGATGTTTTCAACAATTTATGTTGAAATAACATCCAAGATAAAAAGATAAAGTCTTACATCATTCGACATAAATGTCAGGAAATAAAAGCAAGAACAGTTAGATATGGTTTGAGACATCACGCAACATCGCCAACATAAAACAGATAATAACAAACAGTGGTAGCAGTAGTAGCATATGCAACAAAAGAAAAACTGAAAAACTAGAAACTCATCGTTTAGCTCATCATCCGTCATCAATCATCCTCAGGCACCACCTACAAGTAAATAACCATGTTTAACACGTTGTACTTAAGTTTCGTCTAAGAGTTTATATAATGACAATGTAGCATACCGAAACAAGAGAGCAAGGCTAAGCAACTGGTGCACCGAGAGCATCTTGAACTGTCATAAACAATCCATACTTCCTCATCAAATATTCATCTTTCTTTATGGCGACTTGAACATCCACCTCGCACCAGTTTGGTCCAATCTCTTCACTCCCATCTACCTTCTCAGGATCCAAACTTCTTATCCATCCCTTTGCTACGATCTCATCTCAGAGTTCAAAATGCTCTTAAGGTAAACTTGAAGTCCAACCTACAATTATAATTTGCATAAATACATGGCATAATTTTAGTAATAAGAGCACATAATTTTCATACAAATGAACACATACTCGTAAACGTTGAGGTTCATTGGCAACAACGAGGGCTTGTGGTGATGTATGAGGAGCATTTGTACCATCACAATCATTATCACTCGACCCTTGCCTCTGTGCTTCCCTTGCTTTATATTTAGCTAATTCAATACTAAGTCGTTCAGCGGTAGACTTCCACTGTAGCTTATCTCTACGACGAGCAGAACGACTAGGTACCACACCCCAAACATCAGAAGCCTGAAAACCTAGCCCCTACATCTTTGCAGTTCCATTCTTATCATTGCCCATTACATTAGAATATACATCTTGAGGTCGAGGTTCATCCAATTCATTCTCTAAAAGTTGAGAAGTTAATTCGTCCATTTGATAACAAATACTCTATAAGTTAACTGTGATACCTTAAAACTACCAAACGTGCAAGAAATGACAATAATTCAAGATAAATGAAGATATAGATGTAGTACATACAATGGCGTTTGCAGCTTCTTCAGTTTGTGTAATGCCGTCTTTAGAAAAGCAAGCACTAAACAACTCCTTTCTGGTTGGTTTACGCCCCAAGATTACCTGTTTCAACAACAAAAAATGAGTATATGCAAACAAGTGTAAATTCAGAATAGCCCAAGTAATCATTAATTCTAGAAGTATAAAACACCATAAATGTGTGACTAATTGAAGATAATGCTCGCTAGGGATGAAAATGGTCACGCGTACCCCAAGGGTGCGCACACATGTTGACATGATCGCTAGGGGTGTGTTGGTTCAGTTCGGGCCACCATTGGGAAAAAACTTAACCAAAACGAATGTTCAGTTTTTCGCATAACTATAACCGAAACCATTCAGTTTTTCAGTTTACATTTACATTTACATTCGGTTTTCGGTTCAACCCAACAGTTGTCTATTATTTATAAAACGAGTTGCGCATCAGTTGCAACAATCTACTAGTAGCAGCAGCAAATTGTGGTGTGAACCTAACAGTACTAGCATCAACATGTGTGTGTTTAGTTTCAATATAGATGTTCAGATCCAATCAAAAACCTAATAACAAGATTTATAGTTAATCTTTATCTAAAGCAACGAGTCTAGAAACCAAGTCAATGTGTAGAAAAGAAATGGAATGGCTTCTATCAGTAAGTGTTTAGATAGTTGAGCTCACTCAATCAAAATTTAAGAATGATCCATTTTGACTATTTACCCAACGTACTTGACTAGTTCATTTTGTCACGTCTATTATCTTTGTAATTTTGTAGTGTTTAGATAGTTGAGCTCACTCAATCAAAATTTAAGAATGATCCATTTTGACTATTTACCCAACGTACTTGACTAGTTTATTTTGTCACGTCTATTATCTTTGTAATTTTGTAGATAGAATGAACACCTTAAGCCAGTAATACCTACCCTATAAATTGTTACAGATCTTCTAGTTAAAAGTTAAACAGTTGCACAAAAAATAGTAAATTACCTTTTGTTTTTCACGAACTTGAGCATAACTTGTTTTACCCGTGACTTGCATCATCTTCTTTTTTGCCCTATTAGCCTTATTTTTTTTTCACTGAGTTGCCGAGGTGAAAAATAAGGAGTCAAACCAAGAATAAAACTTTGTAATTGAAGTTGAAACTTTTTAAATACCTTTGATTTTCCCTTATTCCAATACTTGACGAGTCTCTGAGATGCGTGCACTCGTTTTGGCTTGAAGGTAATTTGTTCCTTAAATGGCAAAGTCGGATCAAAGTAGTCCTTTTTAACTCTCGCCCTCCAGTTTTTCACTTTTCTCCCAAAAGATTGCAAAATCCAGTCATCAGAATCAAGGGAGATAAAATTTGTCCTGAAAAAAAATGTATGTCACATGAAGTATTTATCTTAATAAATTATATATGCAATTAATTAAAACATACATTCACAGTGTCTAGCAAGATCTATTTCTTAGCATTATTAACTTTATTCCATGGTTTGTGAAGCTTGCAATACTATCCACTCGTGGCAAAAATGATACTAGGAAATGGGTTAATGTGGTGGTTGTTTCATCAACGGGTTGCCCATATTCATTAAATTGAACTCTAATACGATCTTCTTCAGTTATGGTCCAAACTTTCGGCATCATTGTTGGACCTCTAACTCTTTTGTGCGCATTCCCTGGAACTGTAAACAAAAAGCAATAGCCTAACAACCTAACAACTACAGTAAACCAATTAAATAAGCCAAAACAAAACAAACATACCTCATGTGTTGTTAGGTTGGTTAAAGCCAACTTCAATCACATCTTCAAGTTGGCTATTGTTACGACCTCTTGTGCTAACTCCATTATGCCTCCTCGAAGGCATTGCTAAATCAGAATATACAGATGAAAGACAAGAACACGTTAGTATTTGTTTAAAAATGCAACTTTTATAACACAAGATAAAATCCAAGGAAATTTTTACAAGGCCTTCGACATTAAACTTCAACTTCAATTCAAACATGTTACCTTTCTACATACTATGTTTCATTTTCCTTAAGATTTATTTTGTCTTCATTTGTTTAAATGTCTAATTTAAGCATTTATGCTATCTAGGACCATTCGTCCTGGGTCTAGAAAAGATAACACCACCAATCGCATACAAGAAAGACACTACTCTCATTTGGACTAGGCTGACGTGATAAGAATAAGGTTAGTACCATTGAATACTCTTGGGAATTTGTCTTTATTGAGGACATAATGTTATAACTAGCTAAACTTATCTGGTCAGGCACGAAACAACTCTCGACTACATTCTTTTTTTCATAACATTAGATGGAAATTTCAGCCATTTAATAATGAATGGGTGAATTCTAGTTTTATTTTATCTCTAACATGCCAAAAGGTGTAAATTTTAAAGTTAAAGTGAAAACATGTCGAGGTTCAAAAGTCTTCCAAATAGCATTTTAACGAGCAAACTGTATTGACCCGTTACTTAATACGTCGTTTTTTCACTTCCGAATTACTAAGCTACTTGAAACGCCTTTTTTTTACCAGCTACTGCTACAGAAAATCTGTGTAAAGAAAGTTATTGGTTTCTTATCGTTGATCTTTTGGTATTTTATTTAGATGGGAGCGGTTGAAATAAGTTTTGACGAGGTTCAGAATTTATTCGACGTTGGTGGTTCTAAAGGATTGCCTGAATATTCAGTTGAAAAGATACCTAAGATCAAAGTTACATCTAAAAATAATTTAGATGATTCAGGAGATAAAGTCTCGTGCTCTATATGCCTTCAGGTAATACAATTTCTTTTTGCAACCGGCTATAGCTTCTCACATATAACATGTTTGATTAATATAGATCCTGCTTTTGAGTATTCAAGTATCAATAATATACTAGCTGCAACCTTTTTACGCCTTTTTTTAACTGGTTTGATATACTTTTGTTCCCTTTAAACAAAGTCTCTCTCTTTGATCATTTTTGTTATCAATTTCATAGATAATATTTTTTTTGGAAAGACACACGCACAACAAAAATAAGGTAAGATAATTATATTTGTCAAATATCAGAAACACAACTTAACGCTTATCTTCTCAAAACTCATATTACACTTGATTATCTGATTCAAACATACAATTACTCTCAAAATGAGATCAAAACACCCCATTGGCTTCTCCATTTTACTACTTGTATCTTTCTTGAAAGATGTAGACAAATTGATAAACCACGTAAATACCATGTTTGATTTTCATTTCATGTACTTGTGATCGTACTTATATGATGTTCTTGAAAAACAAAAGAATGTTAATTGACCGAGTTCTAGATTATATTTGACAACGACGATACGTAATCACGCATGAGTAAGGTATGGGGAGGTGAGATGTAGACAGATTATACCCCTACGGCCCTACCCTAAAAAACCCGAGTGCTAGATTATTATACGGAAAACTATCCGTTTAGACCCATTCGTAACCGGACATCTTTCTGATTCCATATTAATCAATGTTATTATCCCTTTCACTGAAGGTCAACTTGGATGTCTGACATAAATAGCTAAGGGGAATTAATTATAGTCTAGCTACAAAATCTATACTGAACCAATTAAACAAGCCAAAAGGAAAAAGAAACATACCTTGAGCATTGTTCAGTTGGTTAGAGCCGATTTTAGTCACATCTTCAGCTTGTTGGCTATCCTTACGACCTCTGGTGGTCGCTCGATTATCTCTCCTTGACGGCATTCCTAAGGTATAAGATCCACATGAAAAGACAACAAAACGTTAGTACTTTTTTTCCAGAAAAAAGCACCCTTTGGGTTGTGCTAGCACATCATAAAAATACAAACTAGATACAATACAACAAAATTTATTATAAAAAAATGAGTAAATGATGAACACTTGGAAGATTTTTTAAATTAGTTTCGATTTAGGAGACGCTATTATGTACTAAAATATAGAAAAAAATCTCAGAACCATTAACAAAGTAGGATAAAATATAACATGAAATCAAGATATCTTATTTTACGAACAGGGCACACGACAATGGAATCAGTAGTACTATATTATGGATGGTAATATTGAATGAAGTATTAAGTTTTATACAATAGATGTATAGATTCACATTGAAACAACTAGATGTACCAAAACATAAACATAGGGGTGGCAATTCGTGTCGGGTCCGGGTTAGCGGGTTCGGGTTGTCAGGTTGGCGGGTCAGAAAATCCCAACCCAAACCTAACCCATTTAAATAATCGGGTCAGTTATGTCAACCCTAACCCGTTTACATATAACCCGAACCTAACCTATTTAACCCCATGTATATATTTGGGTTGGTGTTAAATATGTTACATAGGTTGAATAAGTTAAACGGGTTTATATATTGATCCATTTAACAAGTTTTATATATAAAAGTAGGCACATTACATGTGTTAAGCATGTTAAATGTCTTTATGTTCGGTCTGTTTAACCTAGTTAACACGTATGGTAAAATATTATTCCATTTTAATATAAGGAAAAAAATCTTAAACGGGTTGTCGGGTCGACCTGCTTAATTTTTTTCCAACCCAAACCTAACCTGTTTAATAAATGGGTCAGATAGGCCGACCCAAACCTGACCTAAGATTCGATATATTCAACCCGAACCTGTTAATTTTCGTGTCGGTTTCAGGTCGGGTTTCGTGTCGGGTCAGAAATTGCCATCCCTACATAAACATATTCCAAACATGCTTTACATATAACAAAACTTGTTACACAATTATTAAGATTACTACTAATAGGTAGGACCGTTAGCAACAAATGGAAACACAAATTCCAATGATCAAAAGCTTATCTAAAAACCTGTTATGTATTGTATCTTATATGGAGCAATCTATTAAGTTACAGTTACTGATGTAAATTCATAGTATCTGTATCATAAAAAAAAACCATAACAAACCACATAACATGTAACATTTGCATAAAGTAGCACATAAATCATTTTCCAAAACTGAAAAGGTTGTGCTTGTTTCGGCTTATATATCAAGCTTATGGCTTATCTGATTCAGTTTATCTCACAGCAGCCAAAACTTAAAACAATGATTGGACACAATTCATGGCAAATTTACCAAGATTACGAATTAAACTCGAAAAAGAGCACATAATTTTGGTGATACTAAGAACTGAAACTCGAAAAAGAAAGTTTACCTTTCAATTTGAGGTTCAACTTCTGGAACCCAAACCTTTTTTGCTTTTGACATTTGGATTGAATCAATTAATCCTAAACTTAAAGGTGGAAGAAGAACGTGGAGCCCTTGAATTTCGTACCGCCAAAATCACTTTAATCATCTAATAGCAGATTCTAATTTCCCCAAATTAATTGGCGGCTTCTTGTTCCCCCCAATTTTGGTAAGTTACAGAGTATTGCAATTTACAATATAAGTCCTTATGTTATCTTTTATACATTTATCACATTTTTTAAGCTTAAGATATTTTTTTAACATATTTCAGCTTAAGATATGGATATGGCTGAAAATGGCAGACCCAAAACTGATTTGGACCGAATCGATTTGAATTGGAACATATAGTTTTGGTTCGATTCTCGGTCTGGGGTTATGGACCATTTCGTTCCTTGGTCTGTTCCGATTCAATCTTACCAAAAATTTCTAGATTATGCCTAATATTACCGGACCAGACCGTGGATCGAATCGGGCCGGAGTGACCTGAATCGGAATGGACTATTTTGGTCCGGTCTCGATCCAAGATTTTGGACCATTTTGGTCCTTCGTCTGGTCTAGGTTGGTCCAATTCGATCCGAGCCTGATACTCAGCCCTAGATATGAGTAAATGTCTAAACCCATATGCATACCCGTGTATAATGACACGATTTTATAGAAACATATGTCACAAGAATACCACTCGGCTCAATATATACACGGATGTTGATTGGGGTTGTTGTCGAGTCACACGACGATCCACTAGTGGGTATTGTGTTTTTCTTGAAGATAATTTACTCTCATTCTTGTCGATGTCTAAGTTCGTAACCTTTTGTGAGAATCATATGCTCTTTTGCATACTAGTATGCTTGTTTAATAGGACAAAGTCAGTGTCATGTGTCTTTCGACTAATCTGGTATAGAACCAACGTACTAAGTATATCAACGTATATAGTGATTGTCTTGCTTCAGGGCAACTCCGTGTAAAATACAATCTCTCTCGATTTCAATATGTGAATATGTTCACCTAAGATAGTGGCCAATTTGTTGACTTCCATTCCAGTTTGAACATCCATAGACCTCCTAATTCAACTACAATGGGCTATTAGTTGGATGATTAAATGAACTGCTTGTTATGTGTTACCGGGCTTAGCACATGTTAGAGTTATCTATTAAGTTGATCCCGAGTTGCACACTAAATATCTAAATGTATGGTAGACTTGACCTTAATAAAATGAATCAAGTCTACATTAATATGTCTAATTTTGGTCGTGACGTATATTGTTCAATGTTTAGGTAATTTGTTCCATCGGCTTGATTTGGACGATTCTCGTGTATCGTCGTTGTTGCCCATTGGAGGATCCAGGATGACATTGTAGAGAGAGAAAGTAGAGAGTATTGTAATAATGTATGATGATTGAGCTCAGTTGTTTACATACGGTACGTAAAGGAAGGGTCGATATGCGTTTGTTGTGTAATAATGTATGAAACTATTTGAATGTTTGGTTTCCCGTGTATAATAAGATAAGAGCGTCTATATAGAGTCAGAGTTACTCGGGTCAACCCAAATCTCTTATAAGTTTCTTCATTTCATAAAACGACTTTGGAATATATACATCAGGGAAAGCCTCCCTCATTGTTTTGAGTGTCATGTTAAAACCTTTCTCGCTACATTTTCCTATGCACTTGCTACGATATAATCTCATGATAAAAGAAAGAACTAAAAAAATTTTACATCCAGGAGAAAGTTCTTTCTTTGCGTCCTCTAATACAGCATTAATTTTTTTCGAAGGCGTTTGGCGTACCTTTATTTTTATCATCTTTTTTGCACGTTATGCGAGAACGTTTGTTCTGATTAGAGATACGAAAGGCATCACGCACCAATCCTTCCATGTCATCATGTGTATCCAGTTGCATGTCATCTTGTGTATCTAAGTTCATGTCATCTTGTGTATCTGGTACGGGACAAGTAGCGAGTCGGGACACTGAACGTGGAATTTGAAAAACTTTGATAAACCCATCACATATTAGATGATCACTAGCATCCTTCTGATTGACCCATATTCCATTAAGACATCCGACACACGGACATAATATGTGTCCACTATTAGACTCATTAGCAAACATAAAATTAAGAAACTTATCCAAGCCTTTTTCGTATTCCTTAGTCACCCTTGATAAAAAAAACATCCAACTAGTATCTATCTCAAGGCTTGATTCAAAACACAAAATATAATTGTTAAAATACAAAAATATAACTAATTACTTCCTATGAAAATAGAATGCTATTAACAAACAAAATAATAGTTAACTAATCAATTATTGACACATAAACAAAACATGGTTTGATTGAATTG
The DNA here is from genome assembly GCA_025667525.1 of Glebionis coronaria. Lineage (NCBI taxonomy): Eukaryota > Viridiplantae > Streptophyta > Magnoliopsida > Asterales > Asteraceae > Glebionis > Glebionis coronaria. Next base: position 609,264,709 of record CM046879.1, read on the forward strand.
TCATCAACGTCAACTGTAATTCCAACAATTCCTATCATCATTGATTCTTCGATCTTAATTATTCTTTATTCCGAATCAACTGATTGTTTGATTGAATTATCAAAAAATAAATTATGTTATGATTATAAAAGAAAAAGAAGTGTCTAACCTTTGATTTTTGGATGCTCGGTTAGATTCCTTCTGCCACATATGAGAAACAAATTTCGATTAGTTTTTGAATTGATGCTTCAATTCGTATTTTTTTTTTAGCTGGTACCGATCATTTGGGAGCTAGGGGTTTAAGGATATGGTTTAAAGCTAGATAATATTATGCAGCAAATACATAACTAGTCCTTTTGTTTTTGTTTGTCATTACATGAATTTGTTTTGCTATTATTTGACTTTATGCTTTTATAGTTTGCTAATATTTGGAATTAAGTAAATCATGTTGTGTCAGAATATCTTTTTATTTATTTTAAATGTCATTCTTGTTTGTAAACATTGTTTCAATTAATCATTTGTTAAATAGATAAAACTTTTAAATATTTTACAATTTTATATGGTGTGATCATTATCCAATTTAAATGTTTAAATGATGTTTGTAACAAGAATTAAACTATTGAACAAGCAATTGTGTGATATGATTATTTGTGTTATATAAAAGTGAGTAAATTTTTTGTATTCATTCGTAATAATACCTAATCGAATAAGTGTCCTATAAAATTATATCTAATAAGACCCATGCATTAAAGTGTCATATTAGACTATAATCTAATAAGACCAAATAAAAAAGTGTCCTATAAAATGTAATTAATAAGACCCCTATATCAAATGTCTTATTAAGTTATATCATAATAGTACCATAATAAATAAGTGTCTTGTAAATCAACTTAATAGGTCACACTTATTAAGTGTCCTATAAAAAACACTATAATATGACTCAAATGTTAATTGGTCCTATAAAATGTTTGTTAGGACCCCGAAAAAAAAAGTGTCCCACAAAAGGGTCCTAAAAGCACCTCATTTTTGTAGTGCGCATGTCTGTTAGTTCGTTAGTTTAGGTGATCCATTGATTTTTCTTCCTCAGAAGTAGTTATGTATTTTAATTTCTGTTTGTTACTCCTATTTAACTAGGTTGTACTTGTTTGAATCTTAGCTGATATTTGTATCTTCCAGCTGTCATCGGCATTCAGACCTTGGCAACTTGTAGCAATTTTGAAGTTGATGGTAAAATAACAAATTGCCCACACAATCAACTGAACACACCCTTCCCCTGATTTCGTCTGTTAACTTATGTTTTGCTCGGTTATTGAAAATTCACCCAAGTTAGACGATCAGTTAACCTCTAAATAGTGTTTGATCAAGATTACATGTTTGTAATGGCTCTATGTGTATTTATGGTTATGGGTAAAAAGTGTGTCATGAGTTGAATGGGTCATCTTTGGAAAGCGGTGACCCATTTTTCAATAGGCAGCTTCTGAGCACTCTTCACATCAGCAAGTGCAATTTTGCCAAACAGTGTTCATACAAAATGTCTCCAAAATCACGACTTTACTGCCAGTTAAAAATTGTCATTTACTTATTTGATATTCTCTCTATACCCGTGTTTGGCAAAACCGCAAAACCTCAAACAACTTAGTATTACATTATCACTAGTACACCTTCAATCTTTTAAACAAAACAAGTCATCTTTTCGATATATTTCCTAGGCAAATGTTGTAAGGTGCACTGAAATCTCTAAAGAGACCATGACTCACCGGTGGATGGCCAGGAAAAGTTTGCAAACAGCCACAGAAATATCACAGGAAAAGTGTCACCTTCGAAGATGGAAGTGATAAAACATGCCATAAAACAAGCATATTAAATTTTAATGGCATGTTTTATCACTTCCATCTTCGAAGGTGACATGCTAAACAAGCATATTAAAAAATAGCTGGAAAAGTTGGAAAGAGAACCCGAGGAACTACCTTCCCCTGCAGTCTTAATATCGGCTCACCTTTTGTTGCTTATTTTGAAACTTTATAACTTCATCATGACATGATAAACTTGTATAAGGAGAAATGTTTCAAAGTAAGCCACAAAAAGCGAGCTTATGAAAGGTAAGAACCAAATAAGCCATAACCCGTCTATGCATGCTGAAACAAACACCCCTATCATAATAATCCAGCTATGGGGTATTTGGATCAGCTTACTTTATGGGCTTAACAGCGTATTCAGATTTGGAAAAGCCGATAAGCTCAATTTTTGGGCTTATGATAAGTTAAGCCCATGGCTTAGCCATGAGCTTATATTTATCTACTCATAAGCTCAAAAAAGGAAGCTTATCGGGTTTTCCAAATTTCAATAAGCCGTTACGGCCATAGAGTAAGTTAATCCAAACACCTTAACACCCGACATCTAGTGTCTAGACTATTACTATATGCTGTAGAATAGAATAATCATACAGATTACCAAAATGGAATGTTGTTTGAAGGATTGAAGGTGTACTAAGTTGTTAATTTGAGGTTTTGCCAATCATGGGTATATGGAGAAGGATCCATAGTCAGGCTATCTGACCTGGAAAGTCAATTCTGTTTGGGTCTGATGTACACGGTCTAACTGATTGGCTGTTTCTGGACTTTTTCTGGTCACCCCAGGAAGCGAGGTTCGAGTCATGGTATCTTTTGAGATTTTAGGATACCTTACGACATTTGCCAAGGTCTTTTAACATATCTGAAAGATTACTTGTTTAGTTATATTCTTACAAGTATAGAACATTAGAGAGGTTTGAGTATTTCACAAATTATATTATAAACGTGGTATTAAATGATTTCTCACAATCATTATAATTTGAATTCTTTTTTCGTTTAAAAAACAACATATGATGAAAAACACAACCATCGGTTGCTTTTAAAGCCGGGTTATGGCTTATTTGGTTTTGGGCTTATGTTTATAAGCTTACTTTTTGTAGCTTATTTTGAAACTTTATAGCTTCATTATGGCATAATAAACTTATTTAAGACGAAAAGCTTCAAAATAAGTCATAAAAAAGTAAGCTTATGAAACATAAGCCCCAAACCAAATAAGGGATAGCCATTTTATTGCTTATAAGGTTTTGAGATTTAACTCACTTTTGGTGGCTTATTTTGAAACCTTTCGCCTTATATAACATAATAAACTTATAGAAGCCGAAACGTTTCAAAATAAGCCACGAAAAGTGAGCTTATGAAAAATAAGCCAAATAAGCCATAAAAACCGAAACAAACACTAACCTCTAGATTCTAGACTATAGAATAATCATACCCAGTGTTTGAAGTATTGAAGGTGTACTGGTGATAAGTTGTTTGAGGTTTTTTGGTTCTGCAAACACGGGTATACAGAGAATACCCATAGGCTACCCGCCCCGGAAATTAAAGTCAAGTCTTTTTGGCTTTGATGTACACGGCCTAAATGATATTTCCGTGGCTGTTTGCGCCCTTTTCCTGGCCATTCACCAGTGATCGAGGTTTGAATTATGGTCTCTTTTCAGATTTCAAGGCACTTAACAACATTTGCCTAGGAAACATATAAAAAAGATGACTTGTTTTGTGTGTTCAGTTGTGACCTGATGCTTATATACTTACAAGTATAGAACATTAGAATGGAATGTTGTTTGAAGGATGAAGTCTGGTTGAGGTTTTGCGGTTTTGCCAAACACGGTATACAGAGAAGATGCCTAGTCAGGCTACCCGACCCGGTAAGTCAAGTTTGTTTGGGTCTAACTGATATTTCCGTAGCTGTTTCTGCAATTTTTCTACCCAACAAGTGATTTCAGGACAACTTAAAACATTTGCCTAGATCTTTTTACAGATCTAAAAGATGGCCTGTTTAATGTGTTCCAAGTTGTGACTTTCATAAGTGTATGTTAGAGACGTAAGCGAGTCAAGCCGAGCTCAAGCTTGACAAGGCTTGAGCTCGGCTCAATATCTCAACGAGTATTAATCATCCAAGTAGCCGATTGCTCGATGAGTTTTATATCCAGCATATGACCCAAATTAAGAGTTATATCTACTTCCAAAACTTTGATTAACAATTTTCATCTCATGGAAACGTAATTTTTACTCACAGGCATCTTAAATTTTAATATTCTTTTCGTCTATAAAACAACAGTTGGAGAAGTTGGAAAGTGAACCAGAGGAACTACCGTCCCCTGCAGTCTGCAAATCGGAATCCACAATCAATGGTGAGTTAACCAATATGAAAAACAACGAGGTTTCGGAACCAAAAGAAGACGGCGCCGAAGACAAAGAAGATAAGATACTGAAAGAGCTTAAGAAACTGAATAGACAGAGTTTTATAACAAACTGTCTTCTTTCGGCCATAATAGTCCTGACCGTCACTTGGCAGATATCCCAGGTCTCCATCATACTGAAAGTTAAAGACGGAGTGACTCACCCGTTCCGTTCTGTTGGTTGCTTGTTTATGAGTATGATTAAACGTCCAAAACCAAATGGTAAAAATGAAGATACAGATTCGTCCACTACAGGTAACCGTATCGAATCTTGGCCGGTTTATAGTCTTAGAATTCCTGAGTTCCAACGTGTTGAGCTGCCCAAAATCGAATTTGGCTTTATTTAGAAGCCTGAGTTGTATAATGGATTGCATCAAGGACAAGAAGGATTTTGCTTGTTTTCCTTTGTGTTTTTTTCTGCATATTGTAGATAAATTTTTATTAAGGTATATTATAAAATGTTCTCGATTTTATTTGGTTTAGTTTATAGTGTTACTGTTTAGTACAGATTGCGTTTGTTACACGACTGGTCATTGCTCATGTTTGATTTTGTTTGCAACCTGTTGGTTTTGTTACAGCAGGAAAATGTCTTTTTTAGTGAGTGCAGAACAAAACTCGATCCAATGTTCCATAAAGTTCACGCCATCAGTCTCCCTCTCCTATTAGACAAAATTCTGGTCGCAAAGATGTTTTATCAAGTAAAAGAGAACGGGTCCATGAGCAAAGTCATCTTAAGAAAAATTGCAAATGGTCGAAAAGGTAAGATGTCACGTCAGGCTATGATGATAGTATAGAAGACATGAAGTAAGCTAAGAGGCGAAGAGGAAAGGGAACTCTATAAAGAAAAGAAACCCACACAGGAGGAAAGGCGTCACGAAAAAGATGGATAGGGGCCAGACTGAAAGCAGGCGGGGATGTGTCTCCATCATCGGATCTTGACAAGATTCATGATAGTCGTGAGCAGGCGTTGTCTGATCCGAAAAACTAGAATTTGAGTTCGAGGAAAAGGCCATTGAATCTCTGAGAGCAAAAAAGGGTGTTGGTCATTAGTTTTTTACTACACACTAGCAATCAACAGCAAAGCCCCCGACGCTTAATCGCTTCATTTAGGCACCTACTGACACTAAAGCCGTTCCACTCGTGCTTCTCTAACGAGAATCACTTCGTTCCACTCTCCCAACAGGCCAGCAAGCCATTCCTAGCGGCTTAGCCCTTGTTAAAGGCTAAAGAGCGTACTGAACACTCACCCTTTCTCGCCAGCAAGCTAAGCTCCTAGTCCTCTTAGCCGGCTTACCTTTAACCTAACTCTCTAGTTTATGGCCTAAAAACACGGGAAAACACTACTTTTTGATCAAAAAAAACAGAAGGCCATTTAAAGGCTCTTTTCTTAATGTATAGTATATGGAATGTATAGATGAGCCTGAGAGTCCGCTCTTTGTAGGTTGAGCACTTGAGCCAAATCAATCGAAAACTGATCTGAATCGATAAATCGAGCCGAACCTAACCGATCATTTTCGGTTCGGTTATGAACCTATGCTCAACCCTAGCTGTTTGTCTAAATGTCGTTACTAAATAATCTCCCATTAGCCCAAATGAGAATACTCTTGCTTAAGAAACCCAAGTACATTTGGGCCCAATAACCATTATCTCACAATGCAACTAGGGTTAGGGTTTGTGTGGCCTATAAATAGACCTTTACAACAACCAGCAGCCGACACTTCTTATTAGATCTTCTTAATTCATTCTACTCAAATATCACCAAATCTCATACATACGAGTATATGCTGATGACCAGATCTAACATAAAAGGTATTTCTAGTTGTTATGTTTGTGATAGATTTGGTTAGATCTAATCACATGTTTTTATTTGATTTTTTTTACATTAGTTTGGATAGTACTAACGTGTTTTCTGTACTTTTTTTGAATGAAGGTTGCCAGAAAATGAGTCATATTTTGGAAGGTTTGATGAGTTACATTGAAAGCAGCAACAAATTGAACTTCACTGTCATACATCATGATATAAAGAATGCAACTCCAGCCCTCATATGTGGCCTAGTGGTCAAGTGCCCCCATTGTGCCCACAAACTCTCCTAAATCCCCATGGCAATAAGAAGATCCGAACCCTACATTGGTTCCGGAGAGGCTCCCGTCCCAATGAAATGGTTGAATATTTATCATTTACCTTCGAACATAAATGCAAAAATATAATAAGATGCCTTCATCATATAGATGAAGATATTACATTCTTCGGATTCATAATCTACAGATTTGTCAATTTTGCCAGACAACATGATAACAAAATACTCACTGACCTCCACCTCCTTCAATCGTGGTTATCCACCACAGCAGCGTTCTACCTCACCTGTTTACTCTTGCGTTTCACCGCCACGCCGAAGCGGAAGTTCTCGTGGTGATGCTGGAAGCCGTAGTTCATCAAGCCGCCGTACTGAACCAAGATACAATCAGCCGCCTAGCCCTACATGCACTTGTTCGCCTCCCCCTCTAAGCCGCCCTCCCGGTACCCGTACTTGTACGGATACCTATTGTAACTATGAAATTGAAATCAAAGTCAACCCTCAATCTCACAATGGTTTTTGAAAAATCTCTGATGCCATTAGGGATCTAAAGGTTAAGTGGAATTACGCTAAACCATATCAAAATGTTATCCGCCTTTGGGGTGCCGATGACCCACAATTCGTCGATGCAATTATGGCCTATGTCTGATGCCAAAATACTCACTGACCCATATCTTAAGTCGAAGGACCGTGGATTTAAGTTTAGTGATATCGGAGTAGAGAGGCTATGATGTATCTGGGAGGTTTATTAAAATAGTCTTACATACAAATGTGTTTTCATACACCGTGGCATAAAGAAGTATGCATACTCGATACAACGTTTGCAAGCAAGGAATGAGAAGCAGAGTCAGTTTCACATATATCCCCATGTAGCATTTGTTTTTATGTTGTAACGAGACGGGTAGTACACTAGTACCCGATTAGTTATAACTAGTACTCGATTATTAGAATGAATAACTCACTTCTTTTTTGTTCGTAAATTTTAAAGAGAGCTAGTATATTGATCTCTATTTACCATTTATCTCATGGCAACCTTTTAATTCTAAGCAATTTAGCAATCAACCTTGTCTATGCACGCAAGCAAACGTCCTTGTTAACGAGAAAACAGGTTGTTGTTGAAGTGATGGTACACTCCGGTTTCGCTGCGAGTCAAAAGACAACTATCATAGTAATGATGCTAGGAATGGAGGAGCAGAATGTAACATGAAGTTTTGCTTAAACGTACGACAGAGTAAAGATTGATGGCAGATTACCAAAACCATATAGATGAAGCAGGTACATTAAATGAAATTGAGTTGCATAGCAGCGGTTTTTGGTGGCAGTTATTCCATTTGCATTGATCTCCAGGGCTGCTGTTTAAGATTCCAGGATGTCGTGGTTGTGTTGATTTTTGCTGTTTTCAGACAAGTGGAGTCGTCATTTTGGTTCGTACTATGTTCTATTTCGCGATCATATGCCTCTCCACCTTTGTCATTCAAGTGCATGTTTGGATTAGCTAACATGATAATATATTAAAACAAATAAAATTTATGCTTAATTAGTTGCTTTTCATTTGCAAGAACTGAACATTGCTATGAACAGTAATATAGTCACATAAGTACATTCATGTTATACCTTTCAGAAATTAAAATTCTGAAACCGGAAGAAACCAAACATATAACAGAATTCAGCAACTCAGTTGTCATAAGTCACCGTCCCTTTCCTTGTTCTTTTTTGACGAGCCTTCCGAAAAATCGTCCTAACCAAACTCTTCGTCCTCCACGAATTCCTTCCACATTGTTATTGTCTATCTTCATTTGCGACGAGTCTTGTTTGTTTAAAGCATTCCACCTCGGTTCTGGTTCATTACGACTATAAAAATGTGTACCTTCCGCTTCCGCAAACATATTAACCCTCGCCATAGCACTAATAGTTGGTGGTTCATAGCCATTAACGCCTCCTACCCCATGGCTTAAGTTTCCATCGGGAATATAAGAGCTCCCTTGTCCATGACCAAGATCACTGAAAGCCGGAGGCGGTTTGTAGAAACTGTGAGCACCCTGTATATTGGGAAATAAAACAGGAAGGAGAAAACGTATAAAAAAAGGTGGTCGAGTAGTATCACGACACGAATTCTCATATATACTTGAATGATTATAAGTCAAACGGTATATGCATGCATGCTACTAAATTTCCTAAGTAAAACTCTGTTTATCTTCTCAATTCAGCCCGACTCGTTTTTAGCCTAGGGAATAAGTGCAGTAATAACAGTGAAAGTTATGTTCATACGACTTACAATGGTTGTATCGTCATTGGTGGACGGAATGCCTTTCCAAGTCAATAAACTCCACCTAGACTCACATGACAGATCCGATCTACCCAGCATAAACTTACTAATTAGTGACCAATTGCGACCGTGTTCCATGAAGAGATTTAGCAACATCTGGTCCTCCTCAGGCGTATATGCCCGGCAAAGTGATATCCACCTTGACATACATGACAAACCTGATCTGCCTGGTATTGACTCATAAACTAGAGACCAATTGTGACCATGTTTCTCGAAGAGATTTAGCAACATCTCGTCCTCCTCAGGGGTAAATGACATTTGAAGTGATAACCACCTAGACATACATGACGGACCCGATCTACCCGGTATAGACTCACCAACTAGTACCCAATTGCGCTCGTGTTCCCAGGCGTGATATAGCAACATCTTGTCATTTTCACAACTCCGTGTTCATTCGATCAAATTAGTCACCTCCTCCTCAGGCCTAGGAACAAAATCAAGTGATAACCACCTAGACCGACATGACAGATCCGATCTACCCGGTATACAGTTACCGACATGACAGATCCGATCAAATTAGTCATCTCATTTGCGTGTTGTTGTTGCTCGGGTGCCATAGAAGTTTCTCGCTTTTTAAAATATGTAATCTCGATTTCAAACCGCTACATCTGATGTTTACATATCAAACCTACTTAATAAGTTAATACCACTTGCACTATTATATAATGTGATCTTTTTGTTATCATCAGCATAAAAAATGGTTCCAGAAACACGAACCTAGTGACATCAAGCCTCTCAACGGACTCACAACACTAGCTTCAAAACCTGTCATCCTCAATGACCCTCCTGCAACTATAAACAAAAGATTCAGCCTGCTGGAAATCATAGAGGAACGCACAAAATATGAAAATTCCGAGATAGATTTATTTCTGTTCTGTTTTGACAGTTGCGCAGATGTAGGATCTTTGGATTACATGTAATCCTTTCGAAAACCATTGTTATAAGAACAGCCAAATTATCAATATGAACCAGCCTCTTGAAAACGAGGTTTTATACCGAGTCGGAAATAGAGATAACCTTTAGAGGTTTATGCGCTTCACCAACATTTTTCCCGTTTTTCTTTCTCTGCCAGTTGAGACCATCTTTACGGAAAAAACGAAGGACCTTCTTGTTAAAAAGGAACAAAGAGCCACCTGTGAGAGGATAATCAAAATGGTAACAGACATATCAGCAGACGCACTTACACACATATTTTGAATAATGAACATAAAACAGAAGAATTAGTTGGTGGCTTTTGAGGGGGCTCGTGGTTTAGCTGTGTTTCCTCATAGCTCTGCAGGCCTTAACCACCGATACTGTGCTTCTTGAACTAGCTCCTTAATGGTATACCCTGAGAAATGAAAAAAGTCCGTTATTGCTCCCTTAATCTCTCACTAGGATGAAAAATGATAATAGCATCGTGAAGGCCATGACATCGACTATTCATATTGTTCAGATGATAAAGTGCCAAATAACGCATAATATCATAACGTCAACTTCCTTATAACACTCAAATCCTTACAAATATAGAAAGCTACAATCTACACGGGTATTCGTTTTGGCTTTTTGATGGGGCTTGTTCATGTGTATAGCTGAAACAAACCCACTGAAGTGTTTGGTTAAGCTTCTTAGTTTAGGATCTTAAGCATATATAAGGGTGACTTGATAAGCCCTTTTTATGTGGCTTATGGCATTCTCTTAGCAGGAGGTCTACCAATTACATTCTCACTCCTCCGTACCCTCCTCATGTGGGATTGGGTATCGTTGTTGTTGTATGGAGCTTATGGGCTTACACATGTTTATGATACTTAAATGCTTAATTGCTTAGTAAGGTTTTGTGCCACATTATTCCTGTCCCGCTGCACAGGAAGCTGCTATCCATTAGCTTATTTAGTTAAAATAAGCCCACTAGAGAGTATTTGGATAAGGTTGTTAGCTTAGGCTTATGAGCTTATATATGGCTATATCGGGCCGGGGGTTGACAAGTCCTTTTTTAGTGGCTTATAGCCTTATATAAGTTCATAAGCCTTTTTGCGCCTTCTTTTCCATAAGCCAATGATAATCCAAACACTCAACTTTAGCTTATCATACGCAATAAGCTACTTATTCTACATGTATAAATCAACAGAGTAGCGGTCGCCATGATAAACAAACCAAGCGAATTTTCAGGATTCCTTTCATGGTATACTAAGAATTAAGAAACTAATACAGTTCTCTAAACACGAGAGTCTAACTAATAACTTGTATCTCGTGTCTCAATTCTTATGTGTTACACATTTACACCCATAGATTCGTTTTAGTTACTAATCAATCACGCATCCAGACAGAATTGACATAGCTCTACATCAACACCACGAGAAATAATGATATATATATATATATATATATATATATATATATATATATATATATATATATATATATATATATATATATATATATATATATATATATAGTAGACATACTTATGTTATGATCCCACATCAGCTGTATGTGATTGGTTGGTGGCTTATAAAGCCTACTCGCCTCATTTGAGCTAGTTTGTGGTTTTGTACTCGTCCTTGTATGGATTGGGTCCGTATAAATTGGTATCAAAGCTAGCCTTACCTTCCGAGGTTCCAACACTTGGAGTGGTGGCTTGGACCCGAAGAAGGGTGCCAACAAGGACGCACCTCTATATTTGGCAAAACTAGTTAGTAGTAACAGTTAGCAGGGGGTTTTGTTTTACAAAAACAACAACATACTATATGTGTCCTCACTAGGTATAAGATTCAATCCTCACTAGGTAAAACATCGCTCGCCACTCGCCAGGTAGCGTGGAAACAAGCCGAGCCGAGCCTGCCAGAGCTTGAGCTAGGCTTGTTTAAGGGGCTACTTGTTTTAACTTATATAACGTAAGCTCATTTTGGCTTATATAATAACATAAGCCCCAATTTTGTGGCTTATTTGGAGACTTAGAGGCTTATATAAGTTTATCACGATACAATAAACTTATAGAAGTCCATAAGTCTCCAAATAAGCCACAAAATTAGGGCTTATGTTATATAGACCAAAATAGGCTTACGTTATATAAGTCAAACCAAACACCCCCCTAAGTTTAACGAGCCTTAATATAAGCTCGAGCTCGGCTCGCTTATACGATTTGGCAATGTAAAATTAAAGCTCGGCTCGTAATATATATAATCTAGTATTGAGGTCGTTGATAACTTACTACCAACATGTGGCCTAGTGTCCGTACAAGAGTTATAAGATCCAATCCTCACTAGTTACACATCGCTCGCCAGGTAGGGGTGGAAATGAGCCGAGTCGACCCCGTCAGAGCTCGAGCTGGGTTCGTTTAAGTTTTACGAGCCTTATTGAGATGGTTAACCATAATTTAGGCTCGTGATATATCTAATAGGCTCGTTAATAAGCTGTATATAAAACATTAAGCTCGTTGTCACCCCTATCGCCAGGTATCTAAACATACTTTAATTATAAAGTTTTAAACAACAATTATTATTTTTACTTCATTTGATGAGATCTTTTAACTAAAAAAGAAGTTAAAATAAAATAGACTAAAAGAGTAACAGCAGCTTCCAGATTATAAATAGGGAAAAAAAGCTTGACACAACACAGGCGGTGAGTGTTGACTTGGGAATAACATGAAATCAAATCAAATGAATTGAAGCGGTAGGTTTTTTATTTATTTATATATTAATTACAGTAATGGAGTTTCGATTCATGAATTGGTTTTTTATATAAAAGAGAAATGATTTATCCTCCTACAAATTCTTCCTACTTATATGCCTACTCACAGAATCCTGACACATGTCAGAATTGACGGTTTAGATGCGGAGAGATAATGAGTGGAGATAAAATATAAAATATTGCTGTGTGTGTAGTAAGATATGTATGAAGATATTATAGGAGAATATAGCAACACTCATAAAAAAAAGGCCATGTGGGAAACCAGACTGAAACAAACAAACACGGTTTAAGTACTTCACTTGTTAAGTTGACTAGTACTTTTTATGTCTTTGACTTTGCCACCCACTCTCATTTTGTTCGGTTTGTCCCACTCTAGTCGACTTATCTTGCATTTTTTTTTTTCAAAAAATAATTATAAAATGTAAAACTTTTTTTTTTCTTTTTTTACTCTTTCAAAAAACTTATAAACCTTATTTTAAAAAAAATTAAAAAACGATATTTGTTTAGGTTCACGAGTACTCGAATTAGCCAAAATTTACATACTCGATATCCAGTCGTATTTAGTATTCGAGTTAGTAGAGTTGATATGAATAAATTTTTTCATACCCGACTAACTCAACGCGAATTTGCTTATTCGGGTTGGGTCGGGTTATCTTTACACCAACAGCTACACCTATACCTAAAGTTTTTAGTTAAATTGTATTTGAGTTGTCCACAGTGGGGGATTTAAGAAATTGGAGTGTGGGGGGCAAAAAATTTTTTTGACAATAGCAACCCAAAAAGTTTAGAATCTGAATAAAAAACCGAATATTTTAGTTTAAAAATGAAAAATTTCAGGTTTTAGAGTGTTAAAATTTGGATTTCAATGTGTGAGTGGGGGGCGAATTGCGTTTTGAATGGGGGGCATTTAAAAAAAACTGACAAAATCGAAGAAAAAATACACTGTAATCTCATATTTTTTGTCAAGCCATGGGAGACGCCGCCATTCCGTACATTCTACATAAGTCCGCCCCTGGTTGTCCATACGTATATAGTTTTGTGAGATAAATATGTTAGAACCAAGGTTTGGAAATTGGTTTTTTAATTGGTTGGATTGAGGTTAAAACTTGACATGAGATGACTAGTCGTAGAAAGTATAAATTGAAAGTTGTTGACTAACGAGTTTCGATGGAAGTAGCTTCCTCCAACTCATCACCACTAAACATAAAAGATCTTTGTGATAAGGTTTACTTAATTTAAAATCAAATGAAATTTTTTAATTGTGAAGAAATTTTTTAATGCATTAATTGTGAAGAAATTTTTTAATGCATTAATTGTGAAGAAATTTTTTAATGCATTTAATAAAAAAAATCTTGTGTAAACCTATCTCCATTGGAGATGCTCTTAGAAATGATATCAAATTTGAAAACAAGATGAGTTGGTTTACTATTATTGAGTTTGTCATATGTGTGTATATTATGTATCATTAATATTATTTGCTTATGAGGATATACTAACTAATCAATGAGTCAATGACATATATGTATTTAGCAAATAACTCAATTTATAGTATTGTAAATGCTTCATTAGTGGATATTGCCATAGCTAATTTGAGAAACTACATATAGCTCATATAAATCTATTGGGGAAATATAAGTTTATATCTGATGAAATTCTCCATATAATTCGATTTTTTATATATAAAATGTATAATTAAAGCACGTGTGACCATAAAGTATAAGTTTATGAGCCAAATTATTATAGTAATTGGCATGACCAGTTGGACCATCCTGGATCAATAATGATGCGAAAGTTATAGAAGAACCATGAGTTTCTTCAAAGATAAATTTGATTATTTTTATTGTTCTCAATAGAATTTCCATTACTTATCACCACTACGTATAAAATAGGACACATTCCTTCAAATTTTGGAAAAGATAAAAAGAGCATGTATGTGGGCCTATACATGTCTCATGTGGATCATTTTGAGTTATAAAATCGATGCATCGTCAAACTGATCATCAAATACGCAACTTCAAGTTGGTGTGATTAGTAGCTCGATGCGAGCATGATTTTCCAAATATGATTATTAAGAATGGTGGTGAATACTTACAAGTTTGAGCGATTATTGAAATAAGTGTTGAACTTTATAGCCCATGTTCATATACGAATTGCTTTTGTTGAAATGTTTATAAAACGTTTTTCAATTGATTGCAAAAATAATAATTATGAGAACAAGAATTTTAGGTAATGGGGCATCTTCTTACATATGAATTCGCATCTTAGCAACAATTTTTCATGCACACTCCTTATTATAATGGTCGGGTTACAAACCATATTTTCCATACGAGATTATGTAATTGTGCGCCATATGTTATATTAAATCCAACACAACGCACAAAATAGGATGTTGAGAATGATAATTCATTCAGAGGGAGAATGAGCAGCGAGAAATTTGGAATAAATTATGAAAATGAAATTTTGATCCTCATACTATGAATATGAACATAAAGTTCAAGGGACAATTTATATTCTAGATCTAGTAATTGCCAGACATGTTTAGTGAACAAAAGTGAGTGAATAAATCATACTTATATTTATGCTGCTAATGCTCCAATTACAATGTTTGTCCCAATAGTAAAACCAATAAATTGGTAGCGGTCTATGGCACGTTTGCAACGTGATAGAATAATCGATTCCAGATATAAATACTCGAATGATGATATAAAATGGAGCAAGAAAATTATGATGGTCGAATCGAGGTAATAAAGACCCCATGAGAGTCTCTTAAAGAGACTAGACATGAAGGTAACTGAGAAAACTACGGGTACATGAAATACTATGAGATCTTAATAAATTATAGAATGCAATGTCCAGTAAAGTGTCGAAAATAAATTAATCGACGTCGATGGATATATATGATAATGTGCATGATAGTGATAATAATTAGTATAGTGCTAAAGTGAATGTGAGGATCATGAATAGATAAATGGCCAAAATTTAATGACTCAAGAAAGTAATGACTAACTAATGTATCTTGTGATGATACATGTTTTTGAGACTTATAGTCCATATATATGCAACTGTTTTTATGAGAAAGCGAAATTAAAATATGCATAAGTTGCAAATGATGTCACACGTCTGTCTTCTCTAAGACTTGAAATGACTATGCATATACCTGTTCACATATGGTGGATCCAATTGATATCGTAGAAGTATGGAAATATGATAAATAAGTGATATGCGTCTAGACGATATATGATTAGAGCTCATGTGATTGTGATTGTGAGATTTCATTATTGCATATAAAATGCATGGAACATGCTAGTGGTTTTTAATGCTTAGAGCATATAAGTAAAGTTCTAAAAAACACTGCTTGACTGTACTAAATTAATCATGTTTTGGGCATATATGTTATAATCGTCTTAGTGTGTACAATTTTGCCAAATAAAGAATTATGATTATAAAGGTGATTCGATGCATAGAAAATTGAATTTGAAATAAAATACAGAGTTTGTCTTAGTTATGAAATGGAACATCTTAAGGATTAAATATATGTGCATCATGAAAGCTAAAGACAAAGTTATATCTTTATATGGATAAACGACTCTCATGTTTATGAGGTCACATGATATTAGAAAGAACTCCTTGATTTATGATAATGATGATCATAATATTTATTTATATATGTCATACTAGAAAATATATGAACAATTAACATTTTGCAAATGGTCATACGTGGTATTAATACACTTTATGTGCATTTCATTGTTTCAATGAGCTTAAGTGATGTGATCATCAGGGGACACGTTGCACTCTTTTTCCCTTGACCAAGGATTTGTCCCTGCAAGGTTTTCAAGCAAGGTTTTTAATGAGTCAACATCCCTGAGCATATAAAGGAGTTATGTTTAGTTTTTTTTCTTCCTTGATCATGGTTTTGTCCCCAAAGGGTTTTCCGGAAAGGTTTTTAATAAGGCAACAACTCCGGTCGTATAAAGGAATTATGTACTTTTTCCTTCACTAGATTTTTATCCCGCTGGGTTTGGTCTAGTAAGATTTTTAATGAGGCATATTGTTCAAATGGATATATATGGAATTGATGTCTATCAACGGCGATAAGACAGATTTTGTTCAAGCGATTATTTGGTGGATCTATTTTCCAATATACTTTCCGCATCAACGTTATGAAGTTAATCTACAACAATGGAACGTGTCGACTAAAATATATCAAGAGATGTAATCATCAGATGGAGATAACACGCGCTACACTCTTTTTGTCCTTTGTCACAACCGTGAAATTAGGACCTATTTAATTTATGTGAAACGCGTTAATTCGGGTTAGACTTGCGTGTCTATTGATGTCCCGATTGGTTACGCGAATTTTTGTACGAATTTAAATTTTTATTGACGACAATCAAAACTCTTCAAGTGGATATCTATTATTTATGTCGATCCTTGCTAGGATTTTTATTTTAAGAAATGACATTTAATTTCTTTAACGTAATCAAATTAAATAGTCGCGACACAAAACAAATAATCGTTTTGTTACGTTTATATTTCGACACACTTAAGAAATTTTACATTTGGCAAAACTTCTTTTATCACCACTACTTCAAACGTTATTATCTACTACATACCATTAAGCAAAGTATATGAAAACAAATAAAAAGAAAACCAAAAGTTTTCTTTTCTTATTACTTGCAAAAATATCGGATCCCCCCCCCCCCACTAGTATCACTCCATCCACGTTTTTTTTCTTTTCCCTCCCTGTATCATTCCACAATTCAAGTTCACTGTTGTACCTCACCTCCCATTAATGAGAAGTACTTTGGTCTCCCTTCATACCCTCACTACCCACTGGTACCAGCCCATAGTCAAAGGAAAGGACTCTCGAAACCTCCTCTTTTGCTGCCACCCCCGAAGCCCCAAAACTTTCCACTTCCCCAAGCAAATTTCGATTTCCCATGTTGTTTCTTTTGTAAACTTAGTTACCATCTAACTAATCCCTTTACAAACCCTAACTAAGTCCTAACCTAGTTACTTAACCCTAATACCCCCACCCTTTGCCTATAAATACAACCCATTCTCTTGTTAAACTCACACACACAAACTTAACAAATATTCCTCTCAAAACAAAAGTCACTGGAAATGAAGCTATAAGCAAGATTTCGGATTGATAATTCAAGTTGTTGACGTTGTTCTTTAGTTCTTAGTCTTCGTCTTCATCAAGTACTTAGGACCTTGCGTAAGTCCATCTTAACCCTCTAAAAACTTACACGTTGGTTGATGATAATACTTGCAAACACTTAAAAACCAAGAACTTGTATCACACTACAAAGTTAAGTCACGGGTCAAGGGTGTTTGTAAGATTTACATTGAACTAAACTACATCTTAAAACAAGCATGTCGTAGAGAGGACACGGATTAGGTGACCGAGACCCATTAACAAACCAACTAGACCAAACGTGTAATTCTATGAACGATTTTGTGGGACTCTATGTTATGAAACAAATATGCGTATGTGATGAGCTAATGTGATATCATGTACGATTTTATGTGAGGCTTTTGTGTGGGTTGGGGTTAAAGAACAATAAGCCATAAGAAATAAGTGAGGTGCGTGTACGCGGGTTGGAGTTGCTGAGAGCATGAGTGAACCAAATACAGTTGAATGGACCAAGTTTATGTGATGGGTGTTCTTGCGTAAAACGGTTAAGGTCTAGTGCGAATACTTGTTATTATGGTATGCATGTGTGTTTGTTGCGTACATATGCTTCTCTCTCAAATCATATGTGTGTGAGATGCCTTGTTTATATTGGGATGTTTGTAGCCTTTTCTGCTTGTGAAATGCATGCATGAAATATATGTCTAATCTTTATGTGTTTATATGATGTATATATTGCGAGAATACATGCATGATAGCAGTAAGCAAAACAAGGACTTGTTGTGGTATGCAAGCTAACTATGTGTAGGTGTCGTATGTGTTCGAGTGTATTTACTACATGCTAAACCTAGGAGAAACTATACATGCTAAAATAAACATGATCGACTGCTTGCTTAACCTTATGCTAAAATAAACATGACTAGCTACTTGCTTAACCTGTCAGTATGTTGACTTCATAAGCACCCACTGATGATGAACTTTCCATACGTGGGGCTGCATACATGATTTTATGCGTAATAAACAGAAGCGTATAAGTAGAAACTAGGCAATGACGTATGTTCATACATGTGTGTATTGGTTGCGTGTAAACATATTGTAGTAGCAGACTGTGAACTTAAATATGTGCCCATGCGTGAAAGATTTACCCACCAACAGTGAACCAAAAATAGTATGTTGCTTTATGTTAACTTTCCATATTATATCCTGTATGTGTGATGAAAACAAGTACTCCCTCTTTCCTTTTAGGATCCTGCGAACAGCAGGGATACAAATATAGAGATTTCCCATTTTGCTAAGTATGGTATGTAGACATGTATCATTATCTAGGAAGGGACATGTTTGTGGGCTCTGTTTTTCGTGTATGTTGAACCAAAATAGGACCACTTCTGCCTCTATCCCTGCGTGAACAGTGACCAAGCAGCAACCCATTCTTTTTACTTGTTTAGTTGTGTACCATGTATGATTGAAGTAAGGATTGCACTATGAGAATGCATGTTGAATATTACAAAGTTAGACCACATGTGAGCCACATAAACTGTAGATCAACAATTGGAATAGTTAGAGGATGTGTGTAAAAGGGATGCTAGGGACAACGATAGCATATTTTAAATCAATACATACACATGCTAACTACACTTGTACAAACTAGACAATTTCCCTTTTTTTTCCTTGTGATGTTCCTGCGTGAACAGTGGGCAGGGTATAAAGAAACAAGAACAAGTCATAATAGTATATGTAAAGTGTGGTCGGGTTACTACTTTACGCCTATTTTTAACTATCCTACTGATTTTCGCCCAACGATATAAAAACACTTTATGAAACTTGACCCGGCCTAGTTTTTGGAACAACTTTCGGGTTGTCATAAAGTCGAGTAACGAGATCACAATAAATTTCCAAAGTTGGCCGATATCCACTTGTGTAAAATTGAACTTTACTTGTTGTGTTTTATGGGTGAGTGCTCTACTTCACGTAATTAATTACTAGACTTAGAGACTTCATAAAAATATGATATTTATCAAATATCGATGACCTCACGGCCTTGTTTTTATAATGAGAGTCCGTTTAATTTTTTGGACTATTATTCAATAAGTTATCGAGACCCGAACTTGACCCCGTGACTAATTTTGTTGAACGAGAAAAATGTTTGGAAACATGTTATAAAATCAAGAGCAAGTATAAATCATCAACCAAGTGCTTTGTACGTTATTATTATTTATATTTAGCCTAAGTACGAATACTTTACTTAGGTTGCGAGTAGATTGTTTGCGCATTGGTTTGCGTGCCTTGATTTACCGAGCTATCTTTCTTGATCGTATTTACTTCTTCATCAAGGTGAGTTTCATAGCCCCCACTTTTAAATGGTTTAACTATTTTGGGGTGAGAACATTGCTTGTTTTAACGGATGAACATAAGTGCCTTAAAAACTCATACGTTTGCCTACATGATGTCTAAGTCCCGCCATCCTATGTTGCTTTTAGCCCACTATCATGAACCGTTAATTACTTTGTGTAAGCGCGAATGTTATGGATAGATCAATTGGGACTAACCTCCCTATCTAATTTGGTTGTGTGGCCAAAGTTAGATACACTTACATTTGAGTTGTTACAAATGCTAAAGGATGGGCATTTGCTTGGGCTCTTGTTATATCTTGTCGGTTTAGGTTAACGCATCGGTGTCATGAGCTTAGGCGTAGGTTATGAAAACGTATACTTTTGATTATAATCTTGTATTTGTTATAAGATTATATGCCGGTTGCCTTGAAAATCTTATGGTTCATCACACTATTTAATCTTAAACCTATGAACTCACCGACCTTTGTGTTGACGTTTTAGCAATGTTTTTCTCAGGTATCAAGACGGAGGAGTGACGTGGTTATGCTTGGGAGATTTAAATAAAATGGTCGTGACTTGTATTTTGGATGTCCAAAACAATGTTGAAGTCTTTGAAAACTATGCTTTATTTGATCTTGTGTAATACGCTTCCGAACAAGTTTATGTTTTAATTAAATGAAAACGACTTTTAAATAGTCGTTCTTTGTACCTACATCTTGTGATAGTCATGACCGTCGCACCCCATTGCGTTATCTTACTCTGATAAATTGGGGGTGTGACAGATTGGTATCAGAGCCTGGTTATAGAGAACTAGGTTATCTTTTTACAAAATGATTTTTATAAACTTGAGTCAAAGAAAATTTTCATTTTGGAAAAAAAAATAATTCTAGACTATAACTAACTCAAAATCTCCAAGAACCACTTCACTCCGCGTCTTCGATACAAGTAAGTTGCAAGTTAGTTTAATTTATTTGCTATGCTATTTGATACGAATTATTTGTGATCTATTAAATTTTTGCACGTCGATATACAAGAATTTTGATATCCTTTAGAGATATGCGCTAGAACGACAATTAATACGATGTATGTACGTAACATCCAAAATTGGAGTGCTAATAACTTATTGCAATGGAAAACTAATATTGAAACACGACATGATTATTTGAAAATTTTATACGGGAGAGTTTTGGGATATATTTATTTTTACAAGTATTTACGAATTTAAAAGCTATTATTTTCGATCTAATACTAATACATGCCTTGTTTTGGCAGTGCTATGGCGACAACTAGTAACGAGACGATTTACATGGTGGAATCGCCCAACGGACTAAGACCAATGAGGATTGGAGAATCGCCGGAAAATTCACCCGTAAGAGAGCCACTCCCACTCCCACTCCCAAAGCCGATCATTTGCTACCAAAGACGAGGAAAGGCTAAGAAGACTGCTTCCCCTTGCTCATCATCTCTTGCACCCAAGGGGCCTCCTATGCGACGCACAGCTCGAATGTCAGTGAGGCACACCTATGCGGGGAAAAAGCTTGCTTCTAGAGACACGGATACGACACCGGTTTGCTCCACCTATCTCTCTTTAGGACCTACCCCCCAATGGAGGATACTTCGATTTGGCCGAGGATGACACCCATTCCTCCACCCCCTGGAGCGGATATACCCGAGAGTTCTACGGCCGCAGGAGTCCGTAGGCACCCTCGTCATCCCTTTGCTAGACTTGAGTCACTACGAGAGGAGATGGCCTACATCCTCCGTAACATGAGCATGCTCCCTAATGACTTGATGTGTAGGCTTGAGGAGTGTAGTAGTGATATTCTCACCTATTTGGGGGTTGTCAATCCCCCTGAGCCAAACCGTTTTACCGTCCTATCAAGGAGGATTGATGACCTACGCCTCCAAGTCAATGGATTGCGCGACCTCCTCAATAGAGGATTGACTATGGTGACCGCTAGGATTGAGCGCATCGAGGGCCATTCCGACTAGTTGTCTTGTTGTGTTTCTATTTCTTTTCTTTTTTGTAATCTTTTGTAAACAATTCCCAAAACACTATGCTCTCTTTTTGTAAAACTTAATTCACGACGATGAATGGAATGTTTGGGTTATGTTTATATCACTTGTGAAACTTATGATATTTGTTGTGATATCATGAACTATATATGCCATGCGAAAGCGTGATCTTATGAATTGTTATATCTAACGCTCAGTGTAATCTTTATTAATTTAGATCAATGGCACCCGTTAGACGTAGAACAAGAGCAAATGCAAACGCAAACGCAAACCCCGCCGCTCCAATTGCTATCGACCCGGCCGTTCTTAATCAAATGATAGCGGACGGTGTGGCCGCCGCTCTCGCCGCCGCCGAAAGTACTCAAGAAGGGAACAATACCACTAACACCACGACAACAACTACTCGTAAATGCACGTACAAGGAGTTTAAGTCTTGCTTCACCGGTTCTTTCAATGGAACCGAAGGGGCCGTAGGTCTTGCTAGGTGGATCGAACGATTGGAAGCTCAATTTAGTGTGAGCAATGTAGCGGAAGGCGACAAAGTGAAGTACGGATCTAGTACTTTGATTGATGGCGCGCTAACATGGTGGAATATCCATGTTCGTGCCGTTAGCTTGGAAGCCGCTAATGCCACACCATGGGCTCATTTCAAGAACATGCTCTACAAAAAGTATTGTCCTAGGAACGAGATGCAAAGGTTGGAAACGGAATTGTGGAACCTTCGTGTGAATGGTACGAACTTGATGCCATATACTCAAAGGTTCCAAGAACTTAGGTTGATGTGTCCTGAGATGCTCCCCACGGAGACTCGTGCCGTGGAAAGATATATGGTGGGATTGCCTTCGTCAATCCGTGGTGATGTCATCTCTTCGAAGCCAACCGATCTCAATGAAGCCATTGAAATGGCGAATGGCTTAATGGAAGCTATTATCTTGGACTCGAGTGATCACAAGAGAAAGTGGGAAGGAAACCATGGCCCTAATCATGGCAACTACCCCAACAAGCGCCAAGATAATGTGGCCAAGGATTTCAATCTCAATGGTGGCTCAAATTACCAAGGAAATCAACCGTATTGTGCAAAGTGTGGTAAACACCATCCAGGAGCTTGTGGTAAAACTTGCCACAATTGTGGTAAAGCCGGCCATTTTGCCAAAGATTGCCGTAGTGCCCCAAGACCATTGAACCAAAGAGCCCCAACGGCTCCAAATGAGCGATATGCGGATGTTACTTGTTATGGTTGTGGAGAAAAGGGCCACTTTAAAAATAAGTGTCCTAAGGCTATCACCGTGGGTCGCGGAAATCAAATCCGTGGCAACAACAACAACCAAGCTCGTAAGAATCCGAAACAAAACCAAAGAGCTTCGAGTAGTGGAACAAGGGGAAATGGGAATCAAGCGGGAGCGATTGGTCGCGTATATGCTTTGGGAGCCGAGGCGGCTATCCAAGACAACAACGTCGTCACCGGTACGTTCCTCCTCAATAATCTTTATGCTTCCGTATTATTTGATTCCGGTGCGGATAAGAGCTTTGTATCTACTACCTTTAGCGAACTACTTAATGGGAATCCCGTAGCCTTAGAAGTAAGATATGATGTGGAGTTAGCCGATGGTAAGTCCATCTCCACTAATACCGTCCTTAAGGATTGCATTTTGAATTTGCAAAATATCCCGTTTCTTATCGAACTTTTACCAATTGAACTTGGAAGCTTCGACGTTATTGTTGGTATGGATTGGTTGTCTAAATACCATGCGGAGTTGCTTTGTCACGAAAAACAAGTTCGCGTTCCTTATGGAAGGCAAATTCTAACTATCTTTGGAGAAAGAAATGGCGCGAAAAGCCAAACTCAATTAGATGTCATCTCATGTACTAAAACCAAAAAGTACATCGAGGAAGGTCGTCCGATTTTTCTCATTCAAGTTACTAACAAGAAAGAAGTCGAGCCGAAAGAGAAGAAGATTGAAGATGTTCCGATTGTTAAAGACTTTCCTGATGTTTTCCCCGAAGATTTACCCGGATTGCCACCACTCCGTCAAGTAGAATTCCATATCGAGTTAACACCCGGAGCCGCACCCGTCGCAAGAGCACCTTATCGTTTAGCACCCACCGAGATGAAGGAATTAGCCGACCAATTGAAGGAGCTTACCGACAAAGGATTTATTAGGCCGAGTTCCTCACCTTGGGGAGCTCCGATTCTATTTGTAAAGAAGAAAGACGGAACTTTTCGAATGTGCATCGATTATCGCGAATTGAACAAGCTTACCATTAAAAATCGTTATCCTCTCCCAAGGATCGACGATTTGTTTGATCAACTTCAAGGTTCGAGCATTTATTCAAAAATTGACTTAAGATCGGGTTATCATCAACTTAGAGTTCGAGAAGAAGATATTTCCAAGACAGCGTTCCGAACCCGATACGGTCATTTTGAATTCCAAGTCATGCCTTTCGGTTTGACTAATGCACCCGCGGTTTTCATGGACCTTATGAACCGTGTGTGTAAACCTTACTTGGACAAGTTTGTTATCGTGTTCATCGACGATATCCTTATTTACTCTCGTGATAAGGAAGAACACGAGGAACACTTGAAAAAGATATTGGAATTATTGAGACCAGAGCATTTGTATGCTAAGTTCTCAAAGTGTGAATTTTGGATTCACACGGTTCAATTTCTTGGTCACATGATTGATAGTAGTGGAATTCACGTTGATCCCGCCAAAATTGAAGCGGTCAAGGATTGGGCGACTCCTACTACTCCCACGGAGATTCGACAATTCCTTGGACTCGCCGGTTATTATAGAAGATTCATCGAAGGATTTTCGAAGATCGCAAAATCTATGACAACTTTGACTCAAAAGAACAAAAAGTTTGAATGGGGAGACGATCAAGAATTGTCTTTCCAAACCCTCAAACAAAAGCTTTGTGATGCACCTATTCTCGCACTACCCGAGGGTAGTGAAGACTTTGAAGTCTATTGTGATGCATCAATTAAAGGCTTAGGCGCGGTTCTTATGCAAAGAAAGAAAGTTATCGCTTATGCTTCTCGACAATTAAAGCCAAACGAAGAAAACTATACCACTCACGATTTGGAATTAGGCGCGGTCGTTTTTGCTCTCAAGATTTGGAGACATTACCTTTACGGTACCAAATGTGTTGTGTTCACCGATCACAAAAGTTTACAACACATCTTGAATAAAAAAGAACTTAACATGAGACAAAGACGATGGTTGGAATTGCTTGGTGATTACGATTGTGAAATTCGTTATACACCGGGAAAAGGCAATGTTGTAGCCGACGCTTTAAGTAGGAAACCTCGTGATAAACCTATTAGAGTTCGAGCTTTAGTGATGACTATTGGTTTGAACATCCCCAAAAAGATCTTAGAAGCTCAACGTGAAGCCATTAAGGCGGATAACATTCATAAGGAAGATGCCGGAGGAATGATCACGAAGAAACTCGTTGCACGTACCGATGGAACGTTATGTCTTGAAGGTAGAAGTTGGCTACCGCGATATGGAAACATGAGAAACATAATTATGCATGAGTCACATAAATCTAAATATTCGGTTCACCCCGGATCGGATAAAATGTACCATGACATGAAGATGTTTTATTGGTGGCCGAACATGAAAGCCGATATAGCTACTTATGTGGGAAAATGCTTAACTTGCGCGAAAGTTAAGGTTGAGCATCAAAAGCCATCCGGATTACTAGTCCAACCTAGAATACCGGAGTGGAAATGGGAAAGAATTACTATGGACTTCATCACTAAATTACCCAAGACATCCGCCGGATATGACACGATTTGGGTCATTGTGGATCGTCTTACGAAGTCCGCACATTTTCTTCCTATGAAAGAGAAAGACCAAATGGATCATTTAGCACGAATATATGTGAAAGAAATCGTTGCTAAGCATGGAGTGCCGATATCCATAATTTCGGATCGAGACGGTCGATATTGCTCAAGATTTTGGCAATCACTTCAAGAAGCTCTAGGAACACAATTAGATATGAGCACAGCTTACCATCCTCAAACGGATGGCCAAAGCGAAAGAACCATCCAAACTTTAGAAGACATGCTCCGAGCATGTGTGATCGATTTTGGAAACGGATGGGATCATCATTTACCGCTCGTGGAATTTTCGTACAACAATAGTTACCATACGAGTATTAAAGCGGCACCGTTTGAAGCACTTTATGGTCGAAAGTGTCGTTCACCCGCTTGTTGGGCGGAAGTTGGTGATCCACAACTTACCGGCCCGGAGATAATTCATGAAACGACGGAGAAAATTGTTCAAATCAAGAGCCGTATGCAAGCGGCCCGTGATCGTCAAAAGTGTTACGCCGACAAAAGACGTAAGCCATTGGAATTTCAAGTTGGAGACCTCGTCATGTTAAAAGTCGCACCATGGAAAGGTGTCATTCGTTTTGGAAAATGAGGGAAGCTAAACCCACGGTATATTGGACCGTTCAAGATCACTCAACGAACTGGTGAAGTCGCTTACCGCTTGGATTTACCCCAAGAACTTAGTCGCGTGCATAATGTGTTCCACATTTGCAATTTGAAGAAATGTCTATCCGATGAGACGCTTGTTATACCATTAGAAGAAATTCAACTTGACGACAAGCTCGTATTTGTTGAAGAACCCGTTGAGATTGTAGACCGTGAAATTAAACGACTTAGACAAAGCCGTATACCGATTGTGAAAGTGCGTTGGAATGCACAACGAGGACCCGAGTTTACTTGGGAACGTGAAGATCAATTTAAGCTTAAGTATCCTCATCTATTTAATTAGATATGTTTCGTCGAAATATGAGCTTCGGGTCGAAGCTCAAACTTAAGGGTTGTCGGATGTCACAACCGTGAAATTAGGACCTATTTAATTTATGTGAAACGCGTTAATTCGGGTTAGACTTGCGTGTCTATTGATGTCCCGATTGGTTACGCGAATTTTTGTACGAATTTAAATTTTTATTGACGACAATCAAAACTCTTCAAGTGGATATCTATTATTTATGTCGATCCTTGCTAGGATTTTTATTTTAAGAAATGACATTTAATTTCTTTAACGTAATCAAATTAAATAGTCGCGACACAAAGCAAATAATCGTTTTGTTACGTTTATATTTCGACACACTTAAGAAATTTTACATTTGGCAAAACTTCTTTTATCACCACTACTTCAAACGTTATTATCTACTACATACCATTAAGCAAAGTATATGAAAACAAATAAAAAGAAAACCAAAAGTTTTATTTTCTTATTACTTGCAAAAATATCGGATCCCCCCCACTAGTATCACTCCATCCACGTTTTTTTTTCTTTTCCCTCCCTGTATCATTCCACAATTCAAGTTCACTGTTGTACCTCACCTCCCATTAATGAGGAGTACTTTGGTCTCCCTTCATACCCTCACTACCCACCGGTACCAACCCATAGTCAAAGGAAAGGACTCTCGAAACCTCCTCTTTTGCTGCCACCCCCGAAGCCCCAACACTTTCCACTTCCCCAAGCAAATTTCGATTTCCCATGTTGTTTCTTTTGTAAACTTAGTTACCATCTAACTAATCCCTTTACAAACCCTAACTAAGTCCTAACCTAGTTACTTAACCCTAATACCCCCACCTTTTGCCTATAAATACAACCCATTCTCTTGTTAAACTCACACACACAAACTTAACAAATATTCCTCTCAAAACAAAAGTCACTGGAAATGAAGCTATAAGAAAGATTTCGGATTGATAATTCAAGTTGTTGACGTTGTTCTTTAGTTCTTAGTCTTCGTCTTCATCAAGTACTTAGGACCTTGCGTAAGTCCATCTTAACCCTCTAAAAACTTACACTTTGGTTGATGATAATACTTGCAAACACTTAAAAACCAAGAACTTGTATCAAAGTACAAAGTTAAGTCACGGGTCAAGGGTGTTTGTAAGATTTACATTGAACTAAACTACATCTTAAAACAAGCATGTCGTAGAGAGGACACGGATTGGGTGACCGAGACCCATTAACAAACCAACTAGACCAAACGTGTAATTCTATGAACGATTTTGTGGGACTCTATGTTATGAAACAAATATGCGTATGTGATGAGCTAATGTAATATCATATATGATTTTATGTGAGGCGTTTGTGTGGGTTGGGGTTAAAGAACAATAAGCCATAAGAAATAAGTGAGGTGCGTGTACGCGGGTTGGAGTTGCTGAGAGCATGAGTGAACCAAATACAGTTGAATGGACCAAGTTTATGTGATGGGTGTTCTTGCGTAAAACGGTTAAGTTCTAGTGCGAATACTTGTTATTATGGTATGCGTGTGTGTTTGTTGCGTACATATGCTTCTCTCTCAAATCATATGTGTGTGAGATGCCTTGTTTATATTGGGATGTTTGTAGCCTTTTCTGCTTGTGAAATGCATGCATGAAATATATGTCTAATCTTTATGTGTTTATATGATGTATATATTGCGAGAATACATGCATGATAGCAGTAAGCAAAACAAGGACTTGTTGTGGTATGCAAGCTAACTATGTGTAGGTGTCGTATGTGTTCGAGTGTATTTACTACATGCTAAACCTAGGAGAAACTATACATGCTAAAATAAACATGATCGACTGCTTGCTTAACCTTATGCTAAAATAAACATGACTAGCTACTTGCTTAACCTGTCAGTATGTTGACTTCATAAGCACACCCACTGATGATGAACTTTCCATACGTGGGGCTGCATACATGATTTTATGCGTAATAAACAGAAGCGTATAAGTAGAAACTAGGCAATGACGTATGTTCATACATGTGTGTATTGGCTGCGTGTAAACATATTGTAGTAGCAGACTGTGAACTTAAATGTGTGCCCATGCGTGAAAGATTTACCCACCAACAGTGAACCAAAAATAGTATGTTGCTTTATGTTAACTTTCCATATTATATCCTGTATGTGTGATGAAAACAAGTACTCCCTCTTTCCTTTTAGGAGCCTGCGAACAGCAGGGATACAAATATAGAGATTTCCCATTTTGCTAAGTATGGTATGTAGACATGTATCATTATCTAGGAAGGGACATGTTTGTGGGCTCTGTTTTTCGTGTATGTTGAACCAAAATAGGACCACTTCTGCCTCTATCCCTGCGTGAACAGTGATCAAGCAGCAACCCATTCTTTTTACTTGTTTAGTTGTGTACCATGTATGATTGAAGTAAGGATTGCACTATGAGAATGCATGTTGAATATTACAAAGTTAGACCACATGTCAGCCACATAAACTGTAGATCAACAATTGGAATAGTTAGAGGATGCGTGTAAAAGGGATGCTAGGGACAACGATAGCATATTTTAAATCAATACATACAGATGCTAACTACACTTGTACAAACTAGACAATTTCCCTTTTTTTTCCTTGTGATGTTCCTGCGTGAACAGTGGGCAGGGTATAAAGAAACAAAAACAAGTCATAATAGTATATGTAAAGTGTGGTCGGGTTACTACTTTACGCCTATTTTTAACTATCCTACTAATTTTCGCCCAACGATATAAAAACACTTTATGAAACTTGACCCGGCCTAGTTTTTGGAACAACTTTCGGGTTGTCATAAAGTCAAGTAACGAGATCACAATAAATTTCCGAAGTTGGCCGATATCCACTTGTGTAAAATTGAACTTTACTTGTGTTTTATGGGTGAGTGCTCTACTTCACGTAATTAATTACTAGACTTAGAGACTTCATAAAAATATGATATTTATCAAATATCGACGACCTCACAGCCTAGTTTTTATAATGAGAGTCCGTTTAATTTTTCGGACTATTATTCAATAAGTTATCGAGACCCGAACTTGACCCCGTGACTAATTTTGTTGAACGAGAAAAATGTTTGGAAACATGTTATAAAATCAAGAGCAAGTATAAATCATCAACCAAGTGCTTTGTACGTTATTATTATTTATATTTAGCCTAAGTACGAATACTTTACTTAGGTTGCGAGTAGATTGTTTGCGCATTGGTTTGCGTGCCTTGATTTACCGAGCTATCTTTCTTGATCGTATTTACTTCTTCATCAAGGTGAGTTTCATAGCCCCCACTTTTAAATGGTTTAACTATTTTGGGGTGAGAACATTGCTTGTTTTAACGGATGAACATAAGTGCCTTAAAAACTCATACGTTTGCCTACATGATGTCTAAGTCCCGCCATCCTATGTTGCTTTTAGCCCACTATCATGAACCGTTAATTACTTTGTGTAAGCGCGAATGTTATGGATAGATCTATTGGGACTAACATCCCTATCTAATTTGGTTGTGTGGCCAAAGTTAGATACACTTACATTTGAGTTGTTACAAATGCTAAAGGATGGGCATTTGCTTGGGCTCTTGTTATATCTTGTCGGTTTAGGTTAACGCTTGGGTGTCATGAGCTTAGGCGTAGGTTATGAAAACGTATACTTATGATTATAATCTTGTATTTGTTATAAGATTATATGCCGGTTGCCTTGGAAATCTTATGGTCCATCACACTATTTAATCTTAAACCTATGAACTCACCGACCTTTGTGTTGACGTTTTAGCAATGTTTTTCTCAGGTATCAAGACGGAGGAGTGACGTGGTTATGCTTGGGAGATTTAAATAAAATGGTCGTGACTTGTATTTTGGATGTCCAAAACAATGTTGAAGTCTTTGAAAACTATGCTTTATTTGATCTTGTGTAATACGCTTCCGAACAAGTTTATGTTTTAATTAAATGAAAACGACTTTTAAATAGTCGTTCTTTGTACCTACATCTTGTGATAGTCATGACCGTCGCACCCCATTGCGTTATCTTACTCTGATAAATTGGGGGTGTGACATCCTTGGTCATGGTTTTGTCCCACTGGGTTTTTCTGACAAGGTTTTTAACGAGGTAGTATTCTCAAAAGCGTATTATTAACATGGACATCCAAGAGCGAGTCTTATGAATAATTACATTCTGCATGTCCAATAGAGGCCTATGACCCATTAGCTATTAGAGTTTACCCTAATATTATCTTATATATAGACATTATATTTTATAAAAAATTGTGACCCGGCCAAATTTATCAAACCGGGTCAACCTGGGTCAACGAAAAACCATTAGTTCTCAAACAAGCAAAAACTCGGTCACATACGAAACGGTCTCCGAACTAGTCCATAAGTCAACCGGTTCAACTGGTCAAGTCAATCCGGATTTCAAAACGTTGTGTCTAACAAATCATGGTTGACCTATTAGCAAAAAAAGGTTTGTGATTATCGGTTTAAAAGGTTTGAGGTGCCAAGTTTAATTTTTTTAGATGCAAACAATCTCAAATGACTATATCAATTTTCTTGAATATAAAAAATTAAATCTAGTTTGAGTTTGTGTGCTGATAGACTTAAACCTCATGAATTAAAATAGATTAAAGTGTAAAAATCATCTATGTGGTATGTTAAAAGTTTGAATTACGTTTCTCATTAATACTTCACGCAATATACATTTTTGTGGTTGTAAAATAATGGACCATACATTTTTTAGGACGGATGGTATAAATAATTTTAAATTAAATGTTAAAACTGTTTGTCACCTTAGGGGTGTTTTTGTCCTTTTACAACATAGGGATGATTTTTGCACATAAAAATAAAATAAAATCTTTTACAAAATATTTTCGAAAAAAGTTTTTTTCAATAAGTTTTCGAAAAAAATAGTTTCAAAATTTAATTTAAGATTTTTTTAAAAAAAATTCCTTTTTTTTGAAAATAATTTTTTTATAAAAAATGAAACTTTTTAAAAGTTAAAAAATAAATATAAAACATTTTACGTTTTTTACAAAAATAAAAAATGTAAGTTTTTGTTCGGAAAATAAAAATATTTTAAAACTAAAAAAGTTAAAAAGTTTTCTAGAAAAAGTAAAATTTTTAAAACCAAATTTTTTTAACTTTTTTTTAAGAAAACTTGTTTCGAAATTTTTTTGAAAAACAATTTCTAAATTTTTTTTGAAAAAAGAATTTCTAAAAATTTTCGAAAGATTTTCGAACTTTTTTTCTTTTGATTTTTTTAAAGTTAAATGCAAAAATCCTCATGGCTTATAAATGGACTAAACACCGTTAAGGTGCAACACAATTTTATCCATTAACTGAAAACTATTTGTATCATCCATTTTTAATGATGTATGGTGCACCATTTAACAACAAAAAAAAATGTATGTTGCGCGAAATATTAACGAGAGATGTAATTCAAGCAATATACATCTTTAAGGTTGTAAAATGATACACCATATATCCCTGAGGACGGATGGTACAAATACTTTTAAATTAAATGTCAAAACTGTTTGTCACCTTAGGGTGTTTTGGTCTTTTTACAACACAGGGATGATTTCTCCACTTAACTTTTCAAATAATTAAAATTTTTAAAAAAAAGTCAATTTTTTTTTTACAAAATATTTTCAAAAAAAGTTCTTTTCAATAAATTTTCGAAAAAAAAAGTTTCAAATTTTAATTTAAGAATTTGTGTTTCAAAATTTACTTTTTTCGAAAAATTAAACTTTTCAAAAGTTTAAAAATAAATATAAAACATTTACGTTTTTTACAAAAATTAAAAATGTAAGTATTTGTTCGGAAAATAAAAATATTTTAAAATTAAAAAATTAAAAGTTTTTTTTCTAGAAAAGGTAAAATTTTGAATTAAAGTTTGAATTAATAGAATAAAGTGTAAAAATCATCTTGGTGGTATGTTAAAAGTTTGAATTACGTGTCTCATTAATACTTCACGCAATATACATCTTTGGGGTTGTAAAATGATGCACCATATATCCCTGAGGACGGATGGTACAAATACTTTTAAATTAAAGGTTAAAACTGTTTGTCACCTTAGGGGTGTTTGGTCCTTTTATAACACAGGGATGATTTCTCCACTTAACTTTTCAAATAATTAAAATTTTGAAAAAAAAATCAATTTTTTTTTACAAAATATTTTCAAAAAAGTTTTTTTCAATAAATTTTCGAAAAAAAAAGTTTCAAATTTTAATTTAAGAATTTGTGTTTCAAAATTTACTTTTTTAAAAAAAATTAAACTTTTCAAAAGTTAAAAATTAATATAAAACATTTTACGTTTTTTACAAAAATAAAAAATGTAAGTATTTGTTCGGAAAATAAAAATATTTTAAAATTAAAAAAATTAAAAGTTTTTTCTAGAAAAAGTAAAATTTTTAAAACCAAAATTTTTTAACTTTTTTTTTGAAAAAAACTTGTTTCGAAATTTTTTTGAAAAACAATTTCTAAAATTTTTTTGAAAAAATAATTTCTAAAAATTTTCGAAACTTTTTCGAATTATTTTTCGATTTTTTAAAGTTAAATGCAAAAATCCTCATGGCTTATAAATGGACTAAACACCCTTAAGGTGCGAAACAATTTTATCTATTAACTGAAAACTAATTGCATCATCCATTCTCAATGATGTATGGTGCACCGTGTAACAACTAAAATGATGTATGTTTCGTGAAATATTAACAAGAGATGTAATTAAATGATTTTTGCACTTTATTCATTAAAATATTATGTTAGCTTACTCTCTAATTTCTTTTCTATATTACTATTGTATATCTATTACGTGATAATATTAAGAGTAAGCACCCTTTTGACTTTATACATATAGTACCCAGAAGTAGTTGCAAACTTTGGAAAATAGATGGTTGGCTAATATTTGATCTCCTGAATAATATATGCCACGTGTCAGAAGTGGTCAACAATAACAGTGTCTGATATGGTGTCTCTTTCGAAGGTGGAAGTGATAAAACATGCTTTCTAGATTCTTGTTTCATTTCTTTATCTAACTTTGAAATCAATCTTATTATTTTCGTGAGTAGTTTGTTTCGACTTATATAGTCGGGTTATGGCTTGTTTGGTTTTGGTCTTATGTTTTTTGGCTCACTTTTTGTAAGGTGAAATCTTTCGAAATAAGCCACAAAAATAGAGCTTATTGAACTTAAGCCCAAAACCAAATAGGTGATAACCCATCAATACAAGCCGAAGCAAACACCCTGCTTGATATATGGTTTTGAGTTTAAGCTTATTTTTGGTGGCTTATTTTTAAACTCAGATAATAAACTTATGTAAGCGGAGACGTTTCAAAATAAGTCATAAAAAGTGAGTTTATGAAACATAAGCCTAAAACCAAATAAGCGATTAGCCAGCTATATAAGCCGATACAAACACCCCATAGTTAACACCCGTCCTCTAGAATCTAGACTATTATGTTCTACGGAGTAGTATACTCCGTAGAATAATCATACCGGGTAAAAGAAAGTGATGTTGGTTGAAGGTGTACTAGTGATAATGTAATACAGTAAGTTGAGATTTTGCCAAACACTAGTGTACGGAGAATTCGGGAGAAGGATCCATAGCATAGACGGAACTTGGGGTGAATCTATTAGGAGGGCTGAGTGCTATAGTTAACTTGTGAAGTTCAAAGTTGTATTTCCTCTTAGGGAAATATAAATAAAACCTCAAATTTTTGGGAGGGTCGTGGCCCTCCTGGGTCTCATTTCCTTAGTCACGCTACCCAACCCGGAAAGTCTAGTCTTTTTGGCTCGGATGTACACGGCAGCTAACTGATATTGTTGTAGCTGTTTATGAACTTTTTCAGGATACATTTGCCAATGTAACATATCGAAAAAGATTACCTGTTTTGTGTGTTGCAAGTTGCGACTTATGATAGATATATGCGCACAAGTATAGAACATTCGATGCTTGAGTAGTAATAATCGAATTGTTTAAGCAGAAATCACATCTCACTAATAATTAATCAAATAAGTGTATGTTAGAGCTGTAATCGAGTCAAGCCAATGGCTTTATGGCTTGAGCTCGACTCCATAGCTCAACGAGTTTTAATCATCCTTGCTTGAGAAGTAGCCAATAGCTCGATGAGTTGTTACTTGTTATCCTATATATGACCCGAATGAATAGTTATAGCTACTTATACAACTTTGATTGTACATAACAATTTTCATCTCTGTTAGCTGGTATGAAGTTCATGATTTTCATCTCTAGGATACATGGTAATCAAATGATTGTTTTCTCACAAGCATATTAAATTTTTCGTTACGTCTAAAAAATAGGTGGAAAAGTTGGAAAGTGAACCCGAGGAACTACCTTCCCCTGCAGTCTTCTTATCGGCTCACCTTTTGTAGCTTATTTTGAAACTTTATAACTTTCATTATGACATGATAAACTTGTATATGGAGAAATGTTTCAAAGTAAGCTACAAAAAGCGAGCTTATGAAAGATAAGAACCAAATAAGCCATAAGCCGTCTATGCAAGCCGAAACAAACACCCCTATCATTATCCAGCTATGAGGTATTTGGATCAGCTTACTTTATGGGCTTAACAACTTATTGAAATTTTAAAAAGCCAATAAGCTCACTTTTTGGGCATATGATAAGTTACGCCCATGGCTTAGCCATGACTCCCATGAGGTTATAGTTATCCGCTCATAGGCTCAAAAGAGTAAGCTTTTCGTGTTTTCCAAATTTCAATTATCCGTTACGGCCATAAAGTAAGCTAATCCAAACACCTTAACACCCAGCCTCTAGAGTCTAGACTATTATATGCTACATAATAGAATAATCATACAAAGTAACAGAATGGAATCGGGTTTGAAGGATTGGAGGTGTACAAGTGATAATGTAATATTGTACTAAGTTGTTTAAGGTTTTTCCAAACACGGGTATATATGGACTAGGGGTGTGATTCGGGTTGACCCGGTCGGGTTCGGGTCAACTCGGGTCGGGTCAAGGGTAAAAAAAATATAACCTGAACCCGAGCCTAATTAGAACTCGGGTCACTCGGGTTCGGGTCAATTCGGGTCGGGTCAATTCGGGTCGGGTCAATTCGGGTCGGGTCAACTCGGGTTCGGGTCAACCCGAATTTGAGGAAAAAGTGTAAAAAGTGGCCTAATTTTGTACTAAAACAATGTAAAAAGTCTAATTTTAGTCGGGTCAAGTCGGGTTGGTCGGGTTCGGGTCAACTCGGGTCGGGTCAAGTCGGGTCAAGGGTAAAAATATATAACCCGAACCCGAGCCTAATTAAAACTCGGGTCAATTCGGGTCAACCCGAATTGACCCGAATTCGCTTTTGGACCCGAGTGACCCGACACGAATATGATTATTCGGGTTCGGGTTCGGGTCGGGTTCGGGTCGGGTCAACTTTTTTGACACCCCTAATATGGACTATGGAGAAGGATCCATAGTCAGGCTAACTGACCCAGAAAGTCAAGTCTGTTTGGGTCTGATGTACACGATCTAACTGATATTTCCATGGCCGTTCCTGGACTTTTCCTGGTTACCCCAGCAAGTGAGGTTCGAGTCATGGTCTCTTTTGAGTTTTCAGGACACCTTACGACATCTGCCAAGGTCTTTAACATATCTAAAAGATGACTTGTTTTATGTGTTCCAAGTTTTGACTTTGATAGTTACAGTATATGTTTACATGTAAAACATTAGATGTTTAAGTATTTGACAAATTGTGTTACAGTAATTATCGAATTTATTAAAATCACATCTCACTAATAAATTAATTAAATAAGTGTATGTTAGAGATTTAAGCGAGGCAAGCCGAGCTCTACACGGCTTGAGGTCGGCTCGATAGCTCAACGAGTTCTATTCATCCATGCCTGGGAAGTAGCCAATAGCTCAACAAGTATTTATATCCGGTATATGACCCAAATTAAGAGTTATATTTACTTCCACAACAATTTTCATCTCTGTTAGATGGTATGAAATGCACAATTTGTATCTGTTGGAAATGCGGTACTCAACTTAAATGATTGTTTACTCACAAGCATCTTAAATTTAATATTGTTTTCTTCTCGAAAACAACAGTTGGAGAAGTTGGAAAGTGAACCAGACGAACTTCTTTCCCCTTCAGTCTCCAAATCGGAATCCACAATCAACAGTGACTTAACCAATATGAAGAATAACGAGGTTTCAAAACTGAAAGAAGATAAGATACTGAAAGAGCTTAAGAAACTGGATAGACAGAGTTTTATAACAAACTGTCTTCTTTCGGCCATAATAGTCCTGACTGTTACTTGGCAGATATCCCAGGTCTCCATCATACTGAAAGTCAAAGACGGAGTGACTCACCCGTTTCGTTCGGTTGGTTGCTTGTTTATGGGTATGATCAAACGTCCTAAACCAAATGGTAACAGTGAAGAAGATATAGATTCGCCTGTTCATAGTCTCAGAATTCCAGAGTTCCAACATGTTGAGCTGCCCAAAATCGACTTTGGCTTTATTTAGAAGCCTCACTAGTATAATGGATTGCATCAAGGACAAGAACGATTTTTCTTGTTTTAGTTTGTGATGTTTTGGATATTGTATATAATTGATTAAGGTGATCTATAAATACGTTAGTATCAAATTATCTTGGTTTTCTACGAAGTGTTTAGTACCGATTACATTTTGTTACACTAGTGGTCATCTCGTGTTTGATTTTGTTTGCAACCTGCTGGTTTTATTATGACATGGATCTGTGTTATTTAGTTCGTGCAGAACAAAACTCAATCCAATGTTCTGTTGGAGTAACTGTTTTGAAGTCACGTAGGATTTTGTTCCTGTGCGACTCAAAAGATATTATTAGTCTAAACAGGTACCATAATGCAACGAATTTAAACAAATCGAGATATGGTAGAACTAAATAACATGCCATAAACTTTTGATCTCTGTACTAGTGCTAATGTAATACTAAGTTGTTTGAGGTTTTGCGGTTTTGCCAAACATGGGTATACGGAGAATATCCATAGTCAGGCTAAAAAATAAGTAAATACGCAGCAACACTTTTTAACTTGCAGTAAAGTTGTGATTTCAGAGACAGTTATTTAGAAATATTGTATGAATACTGTTTGGTAAAACTGCACTTCCTGATGTGAAAAATGGGTCACTGCTTTGCAGAGATGACCAGTCATTACAATCCACTTCAAAATTTAGAGGTTCACTGATCGTCTAACTTGGGTGAATTATCTATAACTAGGTAAAACACAAGTTAACAGACAAAATCTGGAGAAGGGTGTGTTCAGTTGATCGTGTGGTCAATTTGTTATTTTACAATCCACTTCAAAATTTCTATAAGTTAACAACTTGGCTATAAGCGGAACTTTTGGTACCCTAGATTATTAGAAGTGAAGAATGATACCCTCAACTTGGCTATAAGCGGAACTTTAAGTACCCTAGATTATTAGAGGCGAGAGTATGATGTGAAGAATGGTACCTCAATTTGGCTAAGCAGAACTTTTAGTACCCTACACACACTTGACATTATCAAATGACCATCATGTGAATCCAACCTGTTATTGTGTTGTTGTATAAGTCAAAATAAAATAAGAAATCCTTGATGGAAAAACTTCAATCGCATGTAACTTGGAGCATCTATGAAGGACTAAGTCATGAGTTGGCATTAATTACAGCTGACTTATTTAATCTTCGTAAATAGCTTGTTGTATTTAAACAAAATTTCTAGAA
Source organism: Glebionis coronaria (assembly GCA_025667525.1). NCBI lineage: Eukaryota > Viridiplantae > Streptophyta > Magnoliopsida > Asterales > Asteraceae > Glebionis > Glebionis coronaria. The sequence continues at coordinate 609,302,982 of CM046879.1, forward strand.
CATGTAAGTCTAATTACCGATCTGTTACACACTTATACCCCATGCTTTTAGTAGAATTATGTTGTTACAGGAGGGACTACTTTTGATGAGGTTGTTGAAGAGCTTAATTAAGAAGTTGAATACTTCAATTGTGATTGTTCGTGTTTTAGGACCGACCATATGATAAGATGAGAATACTATTGGCCTAACAAACCCAAGTTACTTTGGGCTCCCATTGTTCAAGGCCCAATACCTGTTACTTAGACAGTTAGACCAGACAATGAAACTAGGGTTAGGGTTTTTGTAATTGACCTATGTGTATAACACTTACCAGCCGACACCATTTCTTAGATCTTCGTGAAATATTAAGTTTGTCAACCTTTTTTTCAGCAGCTGAAAATGTTTTCTGTACTTTTGTGATGAAGATTACGAAAAGATGAGTCTTATTTGGGCTTCGGACACACAAATAGGTTTTCATATGTTGGAAGCATCGAGTTACTTTCAAAGCAACGAACCACAAATTAAACTTTACTGTCATACATCGTGATATAAAGAATGCAACTTGAGCCCTTGCGACGTGATTGATACCTGGTAGACGTCGTATTCACGATCCCCGAAGACAAAGCTTTAATTATTTGTCGCGAAACAATGCCTACGAAACCGGACTAATATATTACTAGTAATTACCTTTTGTGACTATGTAGGATGGGATGCTGAGGCTGATGGATTTATGTTCCAACATACCTCGTCTGGCTTGCCCGAGAAGGGGCAGGGGCACATTCCCGATATTAGTAGGCTTGTGGCTGGACACGACGCTTGCCCCCTCTGAATGCACTCACGCCTCCGTGATCGAAAAGCTGAAAAAGAAGAACAAGAGCATAAAGAAAAAGAAAGAGCAGCAGATCAAATGGGTCGGTAAATCTGTCTCATCTCTTCTACGCGGATGATGCCGTTTTCATAGGTGAGTGGTCTGATGATAATCTGGATTCTATGATTCGGATTCTACACTGCTTTCACTTAGCTTCGGGGTTGAGAATAAATGTGAGTAAAAGTCAAATCTTGGGTGTTGGTATGCACTCAGATATTGTTCTTGGAGGAGCTTTGCGTATTGGATGTGATATTATGCATTTGCCGTTTAAGTATTTAGGAGTAACGGTTGGTGAAAACATGTCGCGTATTTCTTCTTGGTCAAATATAATTCAGAAAATTCGAGATCGGTTATCAAAATGGAAGGTGAATACCCTATCTATTGGCGGTAGGCTAACTCTCCTTAAGTCAGTTCTTGGTGCAACCCCGTTATATACTATGTCTCTCTACAAAGCACCTTTATCAGTTCTTCATGAGATGGAAATGATCAGAAATAAATTTTTTAATGGGGGAGATGCTAACGGTAGGAAAATTACATGGATCGCATGGGATAAAGTGTTGTCGTCTAAGAAAAATGGCGGGCTAGGGGTTGCCAGTTTCTTCGCCATGAATCGGGCTCTTCTTCTTAAATGGTTGTGGCGTTTCATCTCTTCTGATGGTTGTTTATGGTCCAGTATCATTCGAGCTATCCATGGCCCTCATTTAGAGTCACACTCTCGTAAGTGTACTTCTCCTTGGAGTTCCATTCTTAGAGAAGTTCGTGTTCTGGAATCGAAAGGGTTTGATTTTCTCTCCCATTGTAAAGTTCGTATTGGGGATGGCTTAAACACTAGATTCTGGTTCGATACTTGGGTGGCGGACTTACCGTTATATGCTCGGTTTCCTCGTATCTTTGCACTTGATAATAATCCGAAAGTGTGCGTTGGTACAAAGTTAAATGCTCCCTCGCTTGATTTTTCTTTCAGACGGCCTGCTAGGGATGGTGTGGAAAGACTTCAATGGGAACAGATGTTGGAGTTGGTGGGTAATTTTTCCACTTCCGAGAGTTCGGATAAATGGATTTGCGATCTTAACGGAGAAGGTATGTTTCGTGTTAAAGATATTCGCATTTTGTTAGACGACCTTTTACTTCCATCCTCGCTAGTGGCTACCAGATGGGTGAATTTAGTCCCGATTAAAGTTAATATTCTTGCTTGGCGTGCTAGACTTGATCGTCTTCCTACCCGGGGTAATTTAATTTTGAGAGGTATTGGTGTGGACTCTCCTGCATGCCCGATTTGTGATTGGATGACCGAAGATTCTCACCACTTATTTCTTAGTTGTGACTTGGCGAAATGCATCTCCCAAAAGTTGAGCTGCTGGTGGAATATTCAATGGAGTGACATATCGAATTTTGAAGATTGGTATTCCTGGTTCATTAACATTCGGCTACAACCTAAACTTAAGCTTATGTTAGAGGGTGTTTTTTACACGGCTTGGTGGCACATATGGCGGTATCGAAATCGTTTACTTTTTGATGTTTCTCCTCCAAGGCGCTCGGTTATTTTCGACGATATTGTCTCATCTTCTTACAATTGGTGTGTTAATCGATGTAATTTTTCTTTTTCTTGGGAGTGTTGGCTTAAAAACCCTTACTTGATCTCTTTGTAATATGTTTCTAGCGTCTTGCTAGCTGTTTAATAAAGTTGCCGTTCAAAAAAAAAAAAAAATGTGTTCACGAAGTTAGAACTTTTACATTGGTTTGGATAGTAACTTTTTCTGTGACGAAGGTTGCGAAAAGATGAGTCTTATTTGGCACAATGCAATCCGATCCATCGAGTAGCTGTAAAGACTCTCGTCAAGAAGACAGGATGAAAGCTAAGAGAAGATGTGAAGACGAAATGAAACGTCACGAAGAAGATAGATAGCCGATGGACTGAATAGCTGAAATAGGCAGGCGTGGGTGTTTTTTATGTCTTCGGATCTTGAAAAGAAAGTAGAAAATGAGTTGCGGGTCAAAAAGGGCGTTGGTCGTCATTGTTGATACGTGATTATCTGGTTTGTAAATTATGCTGAAAATGTATGTCATCTCATTACAGTTGTATCTATAATTTGGTGTATATACAGAGCCTGAAAGTCTGTGTACTACAAGCAGAGAGCACGATACGAAATGTATTCAAATCGGATTTGATTTTGGCCTTTGTCATTTGTTCAAACTGCAAAACAATTTCCTTACCATATCCGTGTTAAGCACATCCCGGTAAAAGTGAGTTCCAAGATATTATGTCGTGTTCAACCATTGATAAGAACATCCATTTTACCTCATCGATTTTACCTATTCTTGAGCATATGGAAATAAGTCAGTTTTGTAAGCAAATATTCGAATCATAGGCTGACTTAACAGCACCATGGACTTGCGGCGCTTGCCTACCCTCCTCAACAGCTGATGTAGCTCCTATAACTTTTAGAACACTTGCAATCGTAAAGAAGTGGATATCAAGACTAGCTTGCCTCATATCTGAAAACAAATTCTACAAACACTACTAGAGAAATGAAAATCTAATAGGTTTCAATTTTTGTTATACAAATATAAAGATTAAGATGTCAATTCCATTCCAATTAAAACTTAACAATAATCTCACTTGAGCGTTTAACGCTTATTATCGGACATAACATATTAAGATTGTATAAAACTTTAGATATCGTACAACAGTTTACTAAAAAGCTTCATGTGTTGAGCGTGCAACGATATGATGATAGGCATGCTTCCATCATTAGTGGGGCTTGGTAACACAAAACAAAGACCTGCAATTGGGATGAAAGCAGGCGCCATGAATATAGGACGACCCCATCCAAAATCAGCCTCGTATATCGGTAGCTTAGCCCAGCTACTTATCTGAAGATTAGCAAATATAAGTGACTCGCCACCAAGATCCTTGGTGTTTAGATCTGGCTGTAGTTCCAAATAATCTATCGCAGAGAGTATATAATCCTTATGTCTTTGTAATATAGCATCATGAATTATACTCGCAGCATACCAAGTAGGGTTCGAAGTAAGCTTGCCTGCTCCTGCTATAGGAGTGGCCATTGAGATAACGTTCCCGAAAAAGCCTCGGGGCAAAAGGGGCTGCAGACGAGCTCGCCCATCGGTGGGCATAAAAATCTTGGTGTCCTGGTCATCAGGCAGCCCGCGGGCTTTGCATACGGACTTCCAAATATGCGCAGCTAGCATTTCATATGAGCTATAGTTAATTGTGTTGCCAACTTCTTTTGATTTTTGTTTAAGTAAGTTCACTTGGTCTCGTGTAATTATGAAAATTGAAGTGATTGTATCATCTGATGAAGATTTAGATGATGTATATTTCACTGGTGGAGGGCGTTGGTATTCTATATGCTGGAATCTGGGCTGTGGTGGCTGCCGTGCACGGAGAAGGGTCCTATCTAAGAAGGGATGAACAATGAGTTCAAGGCCACGAGCCATATCGGACCATGAGTTAATGAAGTGCATCGCTGAGAACCCATCCGCGACACGATGGTGAAACACAACTCCTAGTGAAACTCCACCGCATTGGAAGTGCGTTACCTGCTCAAATTTAAACGTGACAACCCCGATAGGCCGATATAAGCTAATAAAATTTCAGTTTCATTTCATGCATACCTGCAAGAGCATTACAGGATATGATTCAAGTCCCAACGAGTAATCGACTGTTGGGACAAGTTTCAGAAACTCCACTCTAGGAGCAAAGTCACCAAAATCCTCCATTGCATATTCCGTCTCAGCTTCCACAAACAAGACGCCTTGTCCTTGACAATCAGTTTCAATGCGCCCATTCTTGTCTTTCTTAAATCGTCCCGCCACAGGGTAAAATGGAACCAACACCCTGCTCAGTGCTTCTTTCATCACTTTGGGATCAAAGAAGTTCTTAGCACCTTTTTCCGGCCTATAGAAATACACGGTTTGTGTGTGACGCTCCGATACCAACAAGTCAAAGTTAGAGAGCCATAGACTTTTCTCCGGCGTCTCCTCTGCTGGCTTAACCATCGTCGATTCCCTCACCACGATCTTCATAGTACCGTAATATAAATTACTACGCTAGCAGCAAAATAATGGAAAGAAAAAATGCCTTAATATGAGTTGAGAAAAGAATAGTATGTGAAAATTGTTTTGTTTTCTGCACATGAAGTCAACAACATGTGAAAATTGCATGTACTTTTGTTTTTATCAATTATTGTTTATGTTTGTCCATAATTGGTACGTGGTATTGTGTACGTGTCTCCTCCACCTGTCTTGAATTTGTTTTTTGATATTGGGCTTTTAAAGTCTATTTCGGCTGTGAAAGTTGTGACGAATTAAGCAACAAGGTTTTTTTGTTCCTTTATATGTCCTTACTTCCTTTGCACCCAAAAGTGTATTCTTTCTAAGTTGTCTCGACCAATCCGCAAACCAATAAATGTTTGCGGCTTGGTCCAAAAGAACTTAAAAAGAGCGTCCTTTGAGTTAAAAAAAACCGAGGATATCGTAATTAATATCAACCAGATGCTAATATTAATTAGGGAAGATCTCACTAAGGCTTTTATATCGGAGAAAAATATTGAGTTTAAAGGAGATTATTTAACATACTAGACGGTGGAGAGAAATATGTGAAACAACATGTTACATCGAAAATGATACAAATGATGAGGATATGCCATGTGATGGATGTATGGTAAAAACTAACTAAATTGGGCCTCAAACGAATAGAAAGAAACAATGTTTACGCAAGGCAACACTTGGCTTTAAAACAATGGCCTCTAGTTTTTTTTACTATTAAAACAAAGAGTGTTAGCACATCGTATACAATTTCGACTATCAAATTCAAATGTCATAAGTCATAAAAGTCTTGCAATATATATAAATAGACTCAAGCCTTGCGATCTTTATTATGATATCTAATCCGGTTCATCAATTGTTATGTTGCTAAATTATGTCATGATGGCTAAGATCATATTAACCTTCATTATTTCTATTTTGTGTGCTTTTTTAAGTTGACTAAATTATTAATGTAAAATCGTGATTGTGTAAAAAGTAAGAACTAAATAAATGTAAAAGAATATTTTTTTTAAACTGTATTTTTTATCAATAGACTTTAATAGCACGAAAGGAGTACTAATGCTCATGTAAGAGTCATCCAGCCCCATCAAAAATTGCATAAGCTTTAACAACTAATTATGTTTCTTAAATTCACTAGAAGCAGAACACACACAATTAGGCAACTCAATTATAGCATCATATTGTTTCCAATAAGCATTCATTTTATGGTAATAATCAGACAAATTAGAACCATACTTCTTAAGAGTACTAATCTTATGATGAAGATTGAATATAACAGACCCATTAACTTTATGGTAAATTTCCTTTAGTTCATTCCATACATGTTTAGCTTTTTTAGAAAAAATCTGTCCAAGGAACAATTCCTCAGAAATAGAGTTCAAAATCTAACCAAGAACAACAACATTCATCCTATCCCACTGTTTTCTCAAAATCTCATCAGTTAAGGACCTTTTGCAAGTACCATCAATAAAACCAATCTTATTCTTTCCTTCTAAAGCAAGTAACATTGCATTAGCCCAAACTTGATAATTTCCAGTCCCTTTTATTTTAACAGAAACAACAGTTAAAACAACAGTATCATTAGGGTGTACATGTAATGGATCACTCAAATCAAGTTTACTAATGAGTGTGACTGGATCAGTCACACTCTGAGTATCATCATCACCATGTGCAGACTCCTCATGGTCAGACATGGTGAAAAAGTAAAAAAGGTCAAAAAGAACTCACAACACTACAAACAAAGTTCTGATGCTTCCAAACCACTCAAGGGTGGTAGGTCAAGGGCAAGCAGTGATTGAGGATAAAAAAAATAAGGTCAAAAAAATAAATACAACCAACCCAACAGAAAGAAAATAAATAAACAGATAATCATATAGCAATAAAAAAAAGAGAGTCAAGATGTGTTACAGTGAGCCCAAAACATGCACAATCGAACTGATACTTCTAGATTCACTTAGTCTAGAAGATATCAGAACCTCCAAGATGACAAACCCTAATTTTTATTCTCGGGAAAAATTAGGAAAAATCAACAACGCCAACAGATCCGTCACCAAGATACCCTGATAAAGCCAAAGAACCTTCAAGAACATATCACAAATAGTAAACCCTAATTGGGATTCACCACATATGATAGCGAGAATGCCACAAGTAACCCAATAATAATACCAATTAGCCACAAGAACCTTTAAATCAAAAGATTCCCAAAAAAAGTCAAACCCTAATTTTTTCAAAAAATTTGGGGTTTTGTAAAACGAAGCAGTATAACGCTACTTCAATAGCAGATACAAAGGAAAAAATAATTTAGAGACAGTATCAAAAAAGTATCAAAACCAAAAAGGATTTATAAAAAAACTTTTCACAATAACAGAGTCAGATTCGTAAACCAGTCTCTGATACCATGTAGAAAAACAACATATGATGATTCAAAACACTTTATATAAATTTCACAACCAACAGAAACTTAAGAGAGAGTTCAAAACAATAAAATCCAACACAAATATAATATGGTGTGGATCTATTATCTTATTGATAATAGTTTTACAAAGATTAAACAAGAACAACAAGATGAATCAACAATGGTGGAGAGAGATAGTATGAAACACCATTGACGGCTAAAAACACACACAACACTCTCACAACCCTAACTCAGAATGAGTTAGGGTAACTTATACAAAGATGTGACCTACGATCATAAACCCACACAAACATGGGCCTTCATATAACTTGAGCCCAAGTCCAAAAAGCCCAATGTCCAAGTCCAGCAGCACTATCCAAGAGTATCAACTTAAGTCCTGGTAATACTCAAAACCACACAATTAGTCTCTAAAAGTTAGATATCATATTATGGTGGTACATTTAACAGGTAGCAATAGATATAAATAGACTCGAGCCTTGCCATCTTTAAAAGGGTGATTGCATAATATATGTAGGACGATATTAAATCTAGTTCATCAGTTGTTGTGTGGTTAAATTATATAAATAGACTCGAGCCTTCGTCATTTTTATTTTGTGCGCTTTGTTGAGTTGGACTATGAAAGGTAAAAAAAATGAAAGAAAAGGAATGAAATTTGAAATGAGGTACACAAGGATTGGAGGTATTATATGCTTTTTTACCTTTGTTTCATAATAGTATAGCATTGAATTTTGTCGTATCCTGAGTTTCCACGTGTTGAGCTGCCAAAATTGACATTGGCTTTATTTAGAAGCTTGAATCGTATAATTGATTAAGGTGCACTATAAGATGTTATTGATAACGGAGAGGTTATTACTTGTGTTTAATTTTGTTTACAGCCTGCTGGTTTTGTTGCAACAGAAATATGTATTTTCACGGGCGCGCAAAACAAAATTTGATCCAGTAACCCCTAAGAGTAACTGTTTTGACATCGTGTAGGGCCAGAAGTGGTTATGTAAGGTTTGCTTTACACTACCGAAAAGTGACGTGGGCTAAAAGTAAAGATATATTTGAATTTATATACTATGACAAGTTCACAACCGCTTAAGATCAAATGCGAAAAGTTCTTGATACATACCTAATTTTGTTAGAGTCAAAGAATAGCATATGAGGAAAAAGGATATAAATAGTCACATCACTACAACATTCGGGTCATTTGGCGAGGATGAAACGTGTCTTTTGGCTCGGACAAGTCCTCGTCGTGAGTATTTGGCAATGTTCTCACCATTTAGTCTTCGCTATTAACTCGAAGCAAATGACTCTGGTGACGATTTTTTTCATTGTTGGCGACGACTTTTGATAGGTGTGAAAACACCCATCTTTTCTACAACTTAATTACAATAATAACCGGACCAAAACGTGTATTTTATGTCTTTTATGTCGGAATTATGCGTGGTTTGTGTTTTTGTTGTGATTTAGGACGAAAAGGTGAAAAGTGGAGAAAACACGGGAATTCACGGGCATTTACGGACTTTTATTGAAGAAAAACATGAAAGACGAAGTCAAGAAGTCAAGAGTGCAAAAAGAACGGAAGTCCAAGACCAGTTCTGAAGATTTATCGAAGAAAAAGTCAAAAGACGGAAGTTTACTTAAAGCCGAGGAACTCAGGTCTTATTTATCGAAGAATTAAAAGACGAGTCCGAAGAAATCCCGAGCCAAAAGTCAACAAAGTCCAAGATTAACAAAAAGATTAAGAAGGAATGACTTAAGGGCGCAATTAAGAAGAAAGGAAGGAGGGGAGGAAGCTTCCTCTAACCACTCCCCTAATCACCTATAAATACCCCTCTTATTCATTTCACTAGTTTTTTGTTGACTAATCGTGTCAATTACTTCTTCCACCTTTATTTACTTGCACCTTTACTTTTCATGTCAATTTAAATACTTGTCTTGCACCTTTAATTCCTTTAATTTCAAGTAAGTGTTACTTTAATTTCTCGCACCTTTACTTTATCTTGTTGATCTCCTTCTACCTTTCTTTAATCTTTGATTTATATGTTTTTTGTCTTGTTTATTTGTTTAAAGATTTCATTTTTATGCTTTTGATTGTTTTAAATTATTTATTTTCATAGCTTATTTTGTTTATTTTCAAGTTTATATAGTTTTTATAAAAGTTATTTTCGTATAAAAAGTTGTTTTTCTTAAAGCTTATTCATTTCGTGTTTTAAAAGTTGTTAAATTTCTGTTTAGTAGCTTATTTTCATACGGTTTACCCTAGGATTTCCGTCTTGTGCTTATTAGAATCATAGCTTATTTGTGTAGCTTAATTTGTACTTTCTCCTTCGTATTCCGATTGGTAAATCGGAAAGGGGTTTCCATATTCCGACCATAGCTACATTGCTTGGTCGGAAAAGGGTTATAACATTCCGATTAGGAGGACTTTGGTATTCCGATCTGCGAGTGTTTGAGTATTCCGATCAGGGGATTGTGACAGCATTCCGATCTGAATCTATTTCTAAACATTCCGATCGAGGTGCTACTTTGGTATTCCGATCAGGTAAGGTGACATATTCAAATCAGTGGGTTCCGATTAGCACTCTGACCAAGTCTATCCCATATTCCGATCAGAGGTTAGTTCGCATTCCGATCTGGGGTTTGTTGGATATTCCGATCAGGGGTAAGTGACATATTCCGATTTGTGGTTTCCGATCAATATTCCGATTAAGGTGAGCTAACATTCCGATCAAGGTAAGATCGGAATATATTCCGATTAGAGTTATTTTTCTTGTTTTGTCTTGCTTAATTTTTAGTTTATGTTTTTAATACTTGTCTAATTTTAATTTCCGTCACGCTTTTAATTCTTGTCATCTAATTAATTTACTTTCTGTCACGTTTTTAAATATTGCACCTTTCGTTTAATTAGACTTAGTTTATTTTAACACGCTTTTAATTTAATGTCATTTACATTTGCATCTTTGCACATTTAAATTATACTACAACGACAACCTTTTTGTTCCACCAAAATTAAACTGAGTCACATAGAGAACCTAGATCAATTCGATTAGACCAACACAACGAACATAATTTTTATACAGGGTGTCAAAAATCCTTGTATCAAATGGCGCCGCTGCCGGCTTTTTTCGTAAAGATTAACGGTTTTCTGTGAGAGACGCGTTACTTTTTGGGATCCATTCACTTGTGAGCGTTATTTTTCTTGCCTAAAAAATTCAAAAAACCATAAAAATTAAAAAAATTGTTAAAAATCCATAAAAATTAAAAATTTCAAAAATCCAAAAAGATTTTATTTTTATTGTGTATATATATTGTCTTTGCGTTTGGTTTTGTTTTCTTTTTCATTTTCAGGTGTATGCGTACTAGATCTTCTAATTATCAAGAGCCCGAGACTCAAGAAGATTTAGCTATGTCAGGTGTAAACAACAATAATCCACTGCACCTTAATAATAACAACAATGTTCTTCCACAGCCCGATCTTCGGACCATGGAGGAACTTTGTCAACCTACCATGTTTGGACGAGGAGGACCGATTGCGCCGATGCAAATCAACGCTCTTGAGTTTTCGTTGAAGCACCACATGATTCAGCAAGTGCAAACAAATCCTTTTAGAGGAATGCCTGATGATGATGCCAACAAACACCTCGACAAGTTCATTACAATCACCCAAAGCATGAAGTTGGCTGGTGCCACAATGGATGAACTTCGCCTACAACTTTTTCCACATACTTTATTACATCATGCCGAGAAATGGTTTGATCGTCTCCCGAAGAATTCTATTCACACTTGGGATGACATGACTCAACGCTTTTTGTCGTGCTACTTTCCACCATCCATGGTCACGAGCCTTCGCAATCAGATCAGCGGTTTCATGCAAGATCCCGATGAATCTCTTTTTGATGCTTGGGAGAGATATAATGTCTTGATCGATAGATGTCCAAACCACAACATGCTCCCTGTGACCTTAATAGACACTTTCTACAACGGTTTGACTTTTCGAGATCGTGATACGATTAATGCAGCCGTCGGTGGCACATTCATGAAAAGGAGACCCGAGGAGTGTAGAGAGCTAATTGAGAACATGACTACTCACCACAAAAACTGGGATTCCTCCGCTTCTTCAAGGAACAACCCGAGAGTCAATGTTTCCTCCACTTCAGCAAACCCTGATATGACCGAACTCACCCGTGTGCTGAATGAAATGAGCAGAAGTATGCAACTCTTGGCTTCAAACCAACAACAACAACAAGTTAAAGCTGTTGCTACTCCTTGTGAAACATGCGGTGGTCCACACCTATACACCGATTGTCCTTCGACACAAGGAAATCCGGAAAATGTGTATGCAGCATATGGTAATTATTCACCGGAAAATTACCATGCTCGACCTCAAGGGGATAGAAATCTGTTGAGTTACCGATCAAACAACTACCTTTCACCCGGTTTTTCTCCTCAAAACCAAAACCCCGCCAACAACTACAATAGAAGCAACCAAATCCCACCAAGAGCTTCTAATCCTTATCACCCACCCGCCCAGCAAATCCCACCCAGTAATCCGGATGTTGAGGCCATCATGAGAACCCAAGGTGAGCAAATCAAGAATTTGCAAAGCCAAATCATCAATCTTAAAGGAGATATTGCAAAGCAAGGAAATGAGATAAGATCCGAGCTTCGAGATAATATTCAATCCTCCTTCAGCAATCAAACCAATGATTTGAAGAATATGCTTGCTAGTTTCTTGCCCGCCGCTCAACCTTCTTCTTCTTCGAGTTCTCTACCTTCAAACACCATCACTAATCCGCGGGCGAATGTGAGTGCTATTACTACTCGTAGTGGAGTCCCCATCGTAGGACCACCAATCCCACCACCATCATCTACACCTCCTCCATCACCATTTATCCCTACTCCTCCTACACCTAGTATTAGTGCACCATTACCGTCTCCGCCTCGACGTGATGAAGTTCCCACGAATGACCCTTCAACATCTCAACCTTTACCTGCTACACCTGCACCTTCACCACCCAAACCCAATATCCCTTATCCCTCTCGTTTAGGCAAGACCAAAATGCTAACCAAGGAGGACTCCGAAGTGACACGCTATGTGAAGATGATTTCTCAAATGAACTTCAACATTAGCTTTCTTGAAGCACTTGTCCACATGCCCAAATTTGTTAAAGCATTTAAGGAATTGCTAAACAAGAAGGAGAAGCTGATTGAACTCGCCAACACACGCTTAAATGAAAACTGCTCTGTAGTTATTCTTAAAGAACTTCCGGAAAAGCTTGGAGATCCCGGTCGTTTTGTGTTACCTTGCGTGTTCAACAAAACTGAAGAATTTACTGTCCTTGCTGATCTGGGGGCTAGTATTAATTTAATGCCATTGAGTGTTTGGAAAACACTATCATTACCCGACCTCACTCCAACAAAGATGACTCTTGAACTTGCAAATCGCACTCTCGCTTACCCCGTTGGTATAGCCGAAGACGTGTTTATTAAAGTTGGCACATTCACTTTCCCGGTCGACTTTGTCGTTGTTGATTATGAAATGGACCCTCGTATTCCTTTAATACTTGGTCGGCCATTCTTGAGAACTGGACGAGCTTTAGTGGATGTGGCCGAAGGTGAGTTAATCTTAAGAGTCGGGGATGATGCACAAGTTTTTAAAATGGGGAAGCTTACAAGTACAACCTTTGGAGGCCGCGAATCAGTGAATATGATTAATGTGCTCGATGACCTTACCGTCTACGATAATCCTCTATTCGACTCTTGCATCGATAATCCACTTTTTCAAGATGATGTGGATGATTCTCTCCCTACTTTGGAAGCTTCTCCCATTTATGATTCTCCACCGTTCTTCGATGCTTATGATGATGATGATTCTAGCTCAGATTCGGATGATTATGATGACCTTACTTTTGAGTATCCCGAGCTGCCCACGTATGATGATTTCGATGAGGCCGATACTCTTTCGAGCGATTCTTCTCACGATGAAGATCCTCCGCCATCACTCGATTCTACTTTGGACGATTACTCATTTGAGGAAGACTTCTCTGCATTTCTTAATACTTACTTCCCTCATGAGAGTGATGCTCCTCCTTTAGATTTTGAAGATTATCGTCTTGATCCTACTTTGGATTTGAAGCACATTCTTTCCAAGGAGAAGAAACCGGTCGACACCAATATCCGCAGCACGTATGAGTTAACACCTCTTTGTCCCACTTCTGAGGACGAGGTTGTGCTTCTTCGCGGATCTTCTTCACACTCTGCTGAGCCTGAGTGCTATTTTCCCCTAAAGGAAAAGGTGTTCGACCCCGGTATTGCAATATTTTAGCCATCTCAGTATCCACCTGATGAAATAAAAGGAAAAATCTTTGGAACTTATGGAAATCTGCTTGCACCACTTCAACATCGCTTCCACCGTGCTCCATCGCTGCTTAAGGGAACCTTGCCTACTCTTCTTTGGCTTTCCTTTTTCGCCTTAAGCTCGTACTATTTAGTGGACGAAAACTATGTCTTTGATCCTGATGGATATGTTTCATGCTTCTTCCGTTGATGATCAAGGTCGAGTCAGACTAATGACTCAGGTAACAAAAATCAAGCGCTTCTTGGGAGGCAACCCATGCATCTATCTTTTCGCTTTCTTTATCATAAGTGTAGGGGAGACCCGTTGGTGTTTGCTCTCTCCTTTCTTAATCAGGGATTCGAGCTTCAATGATCCACTCTTGATGATTCTTGACGACCCGTGATTCCGTGTTCTACTTCTTCCCGGTTCCATCCTAAACTCTTTTCGATTCACTCTTTTATATTTTCTCAATATTAAAATAGGAATCTCTTTAGTCGTCCTTTCCCTTAGCGAGATTTAAACAACGTGCACAATGTCCTAAGTGTAGGGGAGTTTACTCCCACATGCTTAAACATTGAGGACAATGTTTACGATAAATGTAGGGGGACTTCTATCGAAGTTAAGTGGTCTTTTCCTTATTTTTGTCCTCATTTTAACCGGAAAATCAATTTTTCGATATTTTTCAAAATTTTTGATTATTTTGGCCTATTAGTTTTGCCCTTTGCATAGTTATTTTCTTTCCTTATTAAACGTTGTGAATCTTTTGACTCAACCCGAGTTTACTTATCTAAGTTACTCTAGCTAGTATCCTTAACGTGTTTAAGTCAAGTTTTGCTAGGCTTTTATTTAGGGAGCTGTAAAACGCGAAAGTCTTAACTCTCACGGGTTAAGAACAAGAACTTTTCGCAAGTTCCTATATTTGATCCTAGAGAGTCGTTTATCAAGGGAACTTTAAAATGCGATTTCTAAACTTGAAAAAGTCTAAGAATTTGCAAGATCCTATAGGCGACTCGAAAACCCAGAACCTTGATTTAATAGGCTAAGTATCCACGAGTCTCATTCCTTAAGATTTTAAACTGTGGAGAACGAGAGATGATAGAGCCAATTATAAGTCCGGTATTCTTTCGGGAATTTATGTGAGTTAATTATGAGCCTATTCTCCCATCGCTTGCTAATAATTTATCTGCTAATAAATAAAGTTGTACGATTTGAAAAGTTACTTAGCTTCTAGCCCAAGATCGTTTAAAAGTTGCTCGGTATGGATTAGAGTTCATAGCCAAGGCATAACTTATTGAAGCGGGATGCGAAGATTGGCGATTCCGAAAAGGCCCTAACAAGGCATGAGGGCTATATTTTGTTGCTAAAGATCCGAAGTGATGTGAAGAATCATTTATCGAAAATCAATATGAAGGATCGAGACACACGACAAAAAGCAAAAAAAACTCCCCAAAAGTCATGGAGAAGTGTATCCGAAAAGACCCTAACAAGGTATGAGGATAAATAGATCCAAGTCATAAAAGGAGGCGGATCGTTGTATATCAAAGTCCAAAATAAAGATTGGAGAAAAATGAAGAAGTCGTGGTCCAAGTATGAATCTCTCAAAAAGTTCAAGTGAAGAAATTCCAACTATGAAGAGAAGACCATAATTTCATGAACGTCTCTCAAGGTTTGAAGTATGAAGTCACTGCCAAATATCGGTCCGAGAAAGGTCTCAAATCGCGAAGCGAGTTATGCCAAGATATGAACTTTATGAGGTCCCGAGAAGCAGTTTTAAAAGATTTTGTCCTTTAGCTAACTATTGATTAAATCGTTCACTTTATTTTCAGACTAAATAACTATCGAAATAAGTCAAACAATGCATCCTCGTGATCATTCAAGACAAATAATAAAATATAAGAGATACCCATAGGAATAAGGGAGTCTAAGTAAATAATTGGCCCACATGAGTTCGTGTTAGTTTGCTAACTTATAATAACAATGATCTCGTTTTTAAGCTTGGTTTGGAGAAAGTGAAAACTTGAGGATGATGATCATTCATGACATTTCCAAAAACCCAAGGTAAGTTTTTGATTTCTCTATTTCCTTCCTTTGAATGTTTATAGTTCTTTCTCTTTAATAAAGGCCAACATGGATTAATTATGATGAAAAATGTAAACGTGCTTTGTAACTAATGCATTGCATGAGGACATTGCAATGGTCAAGTGTAGGGGATTTGATTGGTGTGAAAACACCCATCTTTTCTACCACTTAATTACAATAATAACCGGACCAAAACGTGTATTTTATGTCTTTTATGTTGGAATTATGCGTGGTTTGTGTTTTTGTTGTGATTTAGGACGAAAAGGTAAAAAGTGGAGAAAACACGAGAATTCACGGGCATTTACGGACTTTTATTGAAGAAAAAGATGAAAGACGAAGTCAAGAAGTCAAGAGTGCAAAAAGAACGGAAGTCCAAGACCAATTTTGAAGATTTATCGAAGAAAAAGTCAAAAGACGGAAGTTTACTTAAAGCCGAGGAACTCAGGTCTTATTTATCGAAGAATTAAAAGACGAGTCCGAAGAAATCCCGAGCCAAAAGTCAACAAAGTCCAAGATTAACAAAAAGATTAAGAAGGAAGGACTTAAGGGCGCAATTAAGAAGAAAGGAAGGAGGGGAGGAAGCTTCCTCTAACCACTCCTCTAATCACCTATAAATACCCCTCTTATTCATTTCACTAGTTTTTTGTTGACTAATCGTGACAATTAGTTCTTCCACCTTTATTTACTTGCACCTTTACTTTTCATGTCAATTTAAATACTTGTCTTGCACCTTTAATTCCTTCAATTTCAAGTAAGTGTTTCTTTAATTTCTCGCACCTTTACTTTATCTTGTTGATCTCCTTCTACCTTTCTTTAATCTTTGATTTATATGCTTTTTGTCTTATTTATTTGTTTAAAGATTTCATTTTATGCTTTTGATTGTTTTAAATTATTTATTTTCATAGCTTATTTTGTTTATTTTCAAGTTTATATAGTTTTTATAAAAGTTATTTTCGTATAAAAAGTTGTTTTTCTTAAAGCTTATTCATTTCGTGTTTTAAAAGTTGTTAAATTTCTGTTTAGTAGCTTATTTTCATACGGTTTACCCTAGGATTTTCGTCTTGTGCTTATTAGAATCATAGCTTATTTGTGTAGCTTAATTTGTACTTTCTCCTTCGTATTCCGATTGGTAAATCGGAAAGGGGTTTCCATATTCCGACCATAGCTACATTGCTTGGTAGGAAAAGGGTTATAACATTCCGATTAGGAGGACTTTGGTATTCCGATCTACGAGTGTTTGAGTATTCCGATCAGGGGATTGTGACAGCATTCCGATCTGAATCTATTTCTAAACATTCCGATCGAGGTGCTACTTTGGTATTCCGATCAGGTAAGGTGACATATTCAAATCAGTGGGTTCCGATTAGCACTCCGACCAAGTCTATCCTATATTCCGATCAGAGGTTAGTTCGCATTCCGATCTGGGGTTTGTTGGATCTTCCGATCAGGGGTAAGTGACATATTCCGATCTGTGGTTTCCGAACAATATTTTGATTAAGGTGAGCTAACATTCCGATCAAGGTAAGATCGGAATATATTCCGATTAGAGTTATTTTTCTTGTTTTGTCTTGCTTAATTTTTAGTTTATGTTTTTAATACTTGTCTAATTTTAATTTCCGTCACGCTTTTAATTCTTGTCATCTAATTAATTTACTTTCCGTCACGTTTTTAAATATTGCACCTTTCGTTTAATTAGACTTAGTTTATTTTAACACGCTTTTTAATTTAATGTCATTTACATTTACGTCTTTGCACATTTAAATTATACTACAACGACAACCTTTTTGTTCCACCAAAATTAAACTGAGTCACATAGAGAACCTAGATCAATTCGATTAGACCAACACAACGAACATAATTTTTATACAGGGTGTCAAAAATCCTTGTATCAACTTTATAAGACATCTCATTTTCTAAGCTGCTTGCTTTTTTTTAACGGCAGGTTAGTAGTTAGTGACTCGAGGCACGTTGACATTCAATTGGGCAATATGCAAGCCTCGAACCTTCTCATTTAAGGGATAAACCTCGCTTTAGTATCTATTTATTTTGCGCTCCTGAAGGTCCTTAGTGAGACTCGAACTTGGGACCTCGACCTCTTCCAAAATACCTCCGTAAGATTACCCTTGGTGGCCAAATGAGCTAGCTCAGTTGGTTGACTTATTCAAATTATAAAAAACTAGATTTTTTTGTTCGTATTTTGACTTTTGGCTGGGATATGGGTGTCCTCGCCAAAAGGGACCAAAAGTACTTATGTAGGGTTTGCTTCTCGGTACCGAAAAGTGTCGTGAGATAAAAGTAAATATATATGAAAATCTATATACTATCACAAGTTCACAACTGCTTAAGATCAGTTGAGAAAAGTTCTTGATACAACAATTTTTTCCCAGTCAAAGAGTGACATATGAGGAAGTAGGATGTAAATAGTCAAATCACTGCAACATTCGGGTCATTTGGCGAGAATGAAACGGGTCTTTTGGCCGGGACAAGTTCCCGTCATAAATCTTTGGCAAGGAAATGTTCTCACCGTTCAATCTTCGCCATTAACTCATAGGTAATTACTTTGCTAACAACTTTTTTTTTTCATTGTTGGCGAAGACTTTATAAGACATCTCATTTTCTAAGTTGCTTGCCTTTTCTTTAAGTGTGTGTTACTAGTTAGTGATTTGATCCACAGTGACATCCAATCGGGCAGTATGTAAGCCTCGATTCTTTTCTTTTAGGGGATAAACCCACTCCTACTTCTATTTATTTCGGGCCCTTAAAAGATCCTTAGTGAGACTCGAACTTGAGACCTATCCAAGAATATCTCCCCAAGATTACCTTGGTGGCCATCTGAACTAGCTCAGTTGGTTACCTTTCAAATTATAAAAAACCAATTCTTTTTGTCGTGTATTGACTTTTGACCGGAACACGGGTGTCCTTGCCAAAAGGGACTAGAAGTGGTTATGTAGGGTTTGTTTCTCGGTACCAAAAAGTGTTGCGAGCTAAAAGTAAACATATATGGGAATGTATGTACTATCACAAGTTCACAACTGCTTAAGATCAAATGAGAAAAGTTTTTGATATATACATAATTTTTTCAAAGTCAAAGAGTGGCGAGGATGAAACAGGTCTTTTGGTGGGGAAAAGTCCTCGTTGTAAGTCTTTAGCGAGGACAAGTTCTCCCCGTTCAGTCTTGGCCATTAACTCGTAGCCAATGACTTTGGTGACGACATTTTTTTCATTGTTAGCGATGACTTTGTATGACATCTCATTTTCTAAGTTTCTTGCCTTTTGTTTTTTGAAGGACAGCTTAGTAGTTAGTGATTCGTGCCACAATTACATCCAATTGGGCGAACCTTCTTCTTTAGGGGATAAACTCTACTGCTGCTTCTTTTTATTTCGGACCCCTGAAAGTTTTCAGTGAGACCTCACCAAAATTAACCTTAGTAACCAAATGAGCTACTCAATTGTTTGCCTTATTCTAATTATAAAAATCATATTTTTCTGTCATGTATTGACTTTGTTGACATGAAAATAGGTCTGAATATTCTAGAATCTAGGCTTGAGCTCAAATACAAATATAAGCTACAATGACTAGGAGGTGCATTTTATCAAATGAAAAAAGAGTTGTAACACATGATGGATAGTGAAAATATTACTATTTCGGTATAAAAGTTTTTGTCTAGTTTTTTATTTTGTATGTCTAAAATAATTCGACCTTCGCAAAATAAATGTTCAAATTCCGTGTTGTTTGTGATCGAATTCTTTGGACGGGTCAAGTATATACTGCAGGCTTGGTTTTTAGCAATAAATATGATAGAACATATACAGACTTTAAGAAAGTCAAGGTTGAATTTTTATGCATCGTAAAACACAATTTATTTTCACTTGGTTTTAGTTAGGGTTGTAAACGAATTGGACGTTCAGCGAATATTTCATGAATCGTTCGGTAAAAAGATCGTTTATGTTCGTTTATTTCTTAAATGGACGAACAAGAACAATATTTTTTGTTCGTTTATTTAAATGAACTAACATGAACAAAATTCTTGTTCGTTCATTTATGTTCGTGAACGTCCGATTATGCATTCGTTTATGATCATATATATGTTTACGTTCGTCTATCGTAACTTTTTATTATGTATGTTTCAAGTTACTTTACTTAAATAAAATAACACTTATAAAACACAATATTGTTCATATTTTTTTAAATTGTAATTTTTTGTTTATGTTCGTTCGTTTATGTTTGTTCGTTCATGTTCGTTTCGTGTCTTGATGAACGAACATAAATGAACATGAACAACCTTATTTTTAATAAACGAACATGAACAAAAAAAATTAGTCCGTATAAGCGACCATATTCGTTTATTTCTCTGGGTAAAATTAAATGAACGAATATGAACAAAACTATGTCCGTGTTTTCTGGTTCGTTTACAACCCTAGTTTTAGTTGTTCCTTTGATTTTGTTTGTGAGAAAAACACTAGTTACAAAGATAATGCATTATAGATGTGCTCTTATAAATCACCCATCAAGGATGCAGCACCTTCGCCATAAAGGCGATTGTTAAGGCTTTATATGTTGGTATACAATTGTGCAAACAAAACATTTCTTCTTGGTCGTAACGATAAGCTCGAATGAGAGCCAAATTAGGAAGATTCATCGCACCCACGCATACAATCGTCTCCGTAAGTTCAGGCACAGTTAGTCACCTTTATCAATTTTTTCATAACCACAACTGAGTTGGACTTAGCACATACACATTTTTCCTTTTCTAAGTGGCTTAAGATAAGCATACACTCGAACTTATCTAATATCAACTAAATTTAAAAGAATCATCCATCATCATGTATATAATAACGTTAACTAGAAGTAATAGTCAATAATAGTGAAGCAAAAAATTACTATTTATAACTATATACCAGTTATAAATTACATTTTTGCGTAGGTGAAAACATACTATAAAAATCCTTATAACCTAACAAAAGAAACATAACTCTTTTTGAATGAACATCTGTTAAAAAAACTTCAATCATAAGGCACCCATTGGCAGGTCCGACCAACACGGATCTGTGTAGCGACAACTACGTGCTAAAAAGTGACTAACAAGCCATTTTACTAAAAAATAATTAACTTTTACATGACTTGAATGACTCGGCACTTAATGACCCGATTCTCTCTAAATTCAGAAGATACTCAACCATTCAACTGCGTGATTGAGTTGTATCTAATATATATAGTTGGATCGACTCAAATATATGTGCATTATACTTACCTAAGAAAACACAATCTCAAAAATTGTCTTTCCATAAGAAACGATGATTGAGCCACTTAGTCGTACAGCTGTAACGAGATTAAACATCAGAGGAATCTGAAACGCCTACTGCATCTTTAATTGCAACAAAACTTAAAAAGGTGTCATATGTATCATGTTGATCGGTCAATTGATTGTTTGTGGTAAAAAATTATATCAACAAAATCAAGGCCTGATTGATGACTTTTTATATAATATAACAAAATTTATCATTTTTTATGGTTTACGTTTATACGCAAATTTAGTTAGTAGTGACTCCTTAATACCAGGGGCGTGCTTGGCCACGTGTACACGTGCCACACATAAAAAATCTCGTCGAATGGCAAACATTTGTATGATAAAACTGTTTTTTAGCTTGTTTGCTAAAAAGATGTTTCACAAAATAGATATGGAGATAGCTGACGGTGGAAGAAGACAACTACTAGTTATATACACTATGGATCTCTCAAGTTTATATCCTTTGACCCCTTCCTTGGGTTTATAAGTGTTACAATATTGTTCTAACTAATTGCTTTTATTTATCAACAGGTGCACAAAAATGGTAAATGAAATTAATAATTTAAGCTCCTTTTTATAACTTAATTAAAAATGAGTCAATTATTAATTTAAAGTTATAAAAAATCTTACATTGTATATCGTTTAAATAGGTTTA
This sequence comes from Glebionis coronaria, assembly GCA_025667525.1. NCBI lineage: Eukaryota > Viridiplantae > Streptophyta > Magnoliopsida > Asterales > Asteraceae > Glebionis > Glebionis coronaria. The sequence goes on from CM046879.1 coordinate 609,324,660, forward strand.
AATGTCGGCTAGTAACTATCATTTTTATGATCTTCGACGCGGTAATTCCTCTTTTTTTTCTTTTATGAAATCTTCAACATACTTAATATAGTTATTCTTCTATACTATAATAGTATGTAAACATAACGCGTTTTCAGGTAAGCACTAAGAATAAAAAAACTACTCACGAAGCGAAGCGGACCCAAAGTCTGGCACACATAATTCAAAATCCTAGGTCCCTCGCTGCTTAATGCTACAAGATGGAAATAAATGCAATTTCGACTCCATATAGACTCGATATGAAGACTATCATGAGAAGACTTCTTTACCTTTAACATTTGCACCCGTCAATTGAATTTTTTAATAATTTTCGTTTGTATATAAAACTTTGAAATAAAAAAAACATAAAACATAAAATTGATAAGTTAAAAGTAATAAAATAAAATAAAAATACAAAGCAGAAAACGGTCTTATCCTGTTAATAGTGGGTAAAATTACAGAAAAAACATGAAAAAGAAACTATTAGTTTAAACTTGTAAAAGGAAAATATATGAAACAAAAAATATAAAAAAATTGTCTTGTCATATAAATATAGTGTGTGCCAGAATGGTTATCACATGTAAAAATGTACATAGTAGGAGGTCAACTAATAACACAACACATAATATGTGTTTTGGACACTTCGTGAACCTCTATGACGTTTCTCAGTTCTCAATAGAATGCTCACGCTCCGAGAATCGACCGGTCAAGACTGGATTTGATCGACACTCGAAATTGTTCAAAACGTCCGAGCGATGACCGGACCAAAATGGTCTGGCCGGTCTTACATGTATAATAGTTGGGTTTTTTGTAAGACTAAACGGGAGCGGACCATACCAAGAACCGAATTTATTAAAAAGGTATGAACCAAGTACCGGACTAAAATATGTTCGATCTAATTCAAACCGGTCGACGATCCAATATGTTCACCCTAACTTCTCAATAAAGCTTTTACAACACAACATGTTTGTTACGGTGGTCGTTACATGTAATAAATATAGAACGTGTGTATGTAGTTCGTAGCATAGAGGCTTTAATTTTGCATTAATGGCATATTTCACAAAAAGAGAATTTACGAAGTACATTTGGTAAAAGTTGGTCCATGAAAATAAAAACCTACTTCATTTATTCATGTTTTTAGAGTAATTTCTTGACCGAACCGTCAGATGGAAGATCCACACTCAGACCTGCTGATGTTTTGGTTTTTGGATGGGTTGGAGGTAAACATACGTGTGTTGATTTGACAGGGGTTTCTCCTCTCGTGGGGCTAGGCAGTCGAGATTTTACAGCGGGTCAGGCTGCTATAAAAGCCGCCTCGTGCAAAGTGTCCAAACACGAGAAATCATGTGTTGAAAATCAACACGTGTTTATTTCTTTCGCGTTTGATACATTTGGTTTCCTTGCACCTGAGGGGGTGGAGTTACTTACCAGAATACAACGTGTTATGAATAGTAATGATTTAACTCCTAAATTCACAAACGTTGTACTTAATAGACTTTGTTTTGGTATAAAAAAAAGCTAGCGGCGCAGCTTGTTGCCCGTTTGCCTTTTCCTAATATATAAATTATAATTATTGATTAATAAAATAAAACTCATTTATAGCTTGTCCTTAATTACTAAGTTAGTATATGAACTAGTATGGTTCTATTGTGAAGTTAGTTTTTATAGTAAAACTTCGTTTCGCAAAGAAAGGAGAATGAAAACCCTCGTTAGATGGGGGAGAACATACATACGTATATTGGCTTACTTAATAATCCTTAGGTTTAAAAATTCGGAGTAATCTTTAAAAAACAACAACAGTTACAAATGTCTAAGCCATGCCATAAATCCTTTTTGAGAATTGAGTTCCAAGTAAACAACACATTAAGATGGTAGAATTAAAGATAGAAAACTCACTTTCATTTTTTATCACGGGTTTTTCTATCTTGTGCTCTAGGGCACATGATAAGAACACATAAAGTACATAAAACATACATAAGGTCTCACAGAAAAGTACACAAAAATTTATAAAATGTGAATTCGTGTGTACTTTTTTATGAGACACGATGTATATATTTTACCTTTTTATTATATGACCCTAAGAAACAAGATCGAAAAACCTTTTTATCACATCATCTTTCTCTCACATTTCTCATAATTTACTAAAACCTCACCTTTCAATTATTAAAAGACCAAAATCTCACATTTACAAATACACTTTATATAAAAAAAATAAACCTTACTAAATACCTACACATTCGTATCCTAATTAAAATAATAATAAAATCACGTATGAACACAAACTCACCACCGATAATTTCTCACCATTCCGTACTTTCGAGACATAACTCATATAGACTAAAAAGACGAATGGATCTATTAATTCCAATAAATATAAAAAATAATTCTTTTAGCAATCGTTGGTTCTATTGAATAGCAATTATTAAGGTAAATTATTAGAGTAAAAACTTACAGCAACCAATGATTTAACTTTTATTAAACTGATAATTGTCTTGATAGAGTTACAACAGATTATTTAAATAAAGACGGGAAACAAAGAAAAACCCAAAACACCAACGGGCTGAACCATAACCAAAAAATAAAGTCCAACAAAAAATGAAAATAATAAAAATACTAAGGGTTTTTGGATGTTTAGGTTACCAAACTTTCACTTTTTGTTCACCTAAGTTACCCAACTATTTTTTTTGAGACTTTGGGTTACCAAACTATAGAAACCGGGTAATGTTTGTACCGAAGTATGACAAACTGTTTGTTAATGTTAGTAACCGGTTGCAACTGCCAGTGTGGCAATATACTTTTAAAAATAAGTTACTAAACTTTGTGAATTTGTTCAGATAAGTTACTAAACTTTACGAAATTTTTTACCTAAGTTACTCAACTTTGAATTTGTTCACAGTTTTATACAAGTTTTTATACACATATTTGTATACATATTATTATACACATATTTTTATACATACATTTTGTAGAAAGTTAGAAGGCGGGGGGGGGGGGGGGGGGGGGGGGGGTGGATAGTTTTTTTCCGATTAGTTTTAATTTTTGTGAACTTTTTCATGATTATTATGGATATAGATCAAATGTGATTGACAAAGTAATTGAGGTAGAGAAAGAATAAAGCAAACCACAATGCACAAGGATTTATAGTGGTTCGGTCTAATAAGATCTCACTTATCTTGCCCCTACTTCCACTCCTCGACATTTGATACAAAAGATTTTAAAAACGTATTACCACCCCCCCCCCCCCCCCCCCCACTCTCTATACGTTTCCACAAAATGTATGTATAATAGCATCTATACAAATGTGTATATAAAAATGTATAAAAAGAAGTGTATATAAGTGTGTGTGTACAAAAACATGTACAAAAATGTATGGTGTTAGATTTGAGCCAAGTAATTCCTAGATTAAACCATTACTTAAATCTAAATTGTATCTAGAAAACTAGGATAGATAAGCCTAGAAAATAAGCCACAAGCTATGAACCATAAGCTCATAGCTCACGGCTTATTAATAAGCCACGTATAAAATAAGCCCATGGCTCACGGCTTGTTAAGCCGTGTATAAATCATAAGCCGACTAAGGCCCAGTAGCTTAATTGACTTGTTTGGAATAAGACAAATGTTAGATTATTTTCATAGGCTTAGATAAGCCCCTAGGGTTTGTTTTGGAAACTAATATTTTACAAGGACTATAGTGCAATTTAATTTAAACATTAATATTATTGTTTTGAAAATAAATTAAATTACGTTTGTTTTAACAACAAAGTTTAGTAACCTATGTGAACAAATTCGCAAAGTTGAGTAGCATATATGTCTAATAACCTAATAAGTTTTTGAGCTGAATAACATGGCCCACAAGTAACCGGTTGCCAGTACCCGGGGTTAGCTACATGAACACACTTTTGCTGTTTAGTAACCTGAAAAGCAGAACATTATAGTTCAGTAATCTAAAGTCTCAAAAAATTTGTTGGGTAACTTAGGTGAACAAAAAGTGAAAGTTGGGTAACCTAAACATCCAAAAACCCAAAATACTAATAACACATAGTCAAAAGGCTTTTCGGGCGTCAAAAATCCGTAACCAACTAAAAGGTGGTTACATCTGCGTTCTTCTCGTTTTTCCTAACATTTTGACAGGTCGTGGGCCTTTTAACTCTCCTAAAGCCCATGTTATGGCCATTTTACTAAACTTTTTTTCTTCACACGATTCTGGGCCTCCAAAATATGTGAGCCCGTTCTTCAATACTTAAGCCTCCGTCAATAACCCACGCGTAAATTTTTGTGAGCGGGGAAAAAGTTACGTGTGGGTTTTTACGACATAAAAACTTACCTCACAAACTCACTTTTTACTCCCACAAACCTTAGTTTATATGGTTATGTTCCAAGTTCAATTCTTAAGTTTCACCTATTTAAAATTTTGTTTAAATCCTTACAATGAAACATTATGTCCATACAAATTTTACAAAAGAATCTATACGAAATAATTTTTTATGCTTTTATGTTTCAAACCCACATCAAAACATAAATGTGCTCTACAAATTTGAATCTAGATTATTTTTTTATGTTTCGTGGTATTTGTTTCATGAACATGTGTTGTCATCTAATGATGTACGCGTATTAATATGTCAAAATCGTCATCCTATTGACCACTCGAATACCGGATCAAGTTTGAGAAGTCCAATGTAAGTTTTGTACATTGACTAAAAGAGGTGTGGTAAAAATGTCCAACGAGCTACCCGTCTTATCAATAAGGAATTTAGCAAGGGAATTTAGCAAGGTTCCACTGTATATCGTCCCAGAAGATCCCGTTTTCACGAATTCAAGGACTTGTACAGTGGCATGGTTTTCTCACCATTCACTTCGATCTACCATATATTACTTATGAAAAAAATGACAATATAAGCTTTTATCACCGAATAATCGATATATATTTGTATGATCACATAATAAGACATTGCATTTGGAAGAAAATAGCCAAATAACTTATGTTGAATGGTCTCGTTGTTTGCTTTTGATACTTTTTATCAAGGTTGTCAAGTTCCCGATTCTGATCTTAAGATCTTACGATTTTACGATTCCGCAAAGTAAAAACGATCCGGATCTTAGGTAGGATCTTTCCATCCTTAAGATCTTATAGGATCCTGATCTTAATCATAAGATCTTAAGATCTACTATGATCCGATCTTACTTTTTCTTGAACAAAAAACTAAAAAAATACAAATTTATAAGTTCTATTTTGTATAATCTAAAAAAACAACGTGTAAATCTTCTTATACAAGTCATAATTATAATTTATTACCATATTGTTATATAATATGCGTATAATTTTGTGTTTACGATATATATTAATTTGTAAATTTATAAAATATTACAAATACTACTAAGAAAATTACATTATAGTAGGATCTTACGATCCCGATCCTACTTTACGATCTCGATCTTGCAAAAACGAAAACGATCCTAGATAAGATCCCGATCTTGAAAACCTTACTTTTTATCTTTAGATTGAGTAGCCGGGTCTCCAATTTGAATGTACAAAATATGGTAAAAGTTATAAATATCATTTTAAGTTAAATATAAATTCAAGAACAAATTTAAGAGGAAGGGAATAAGGGTATTTTAATTAATTCACGTGGAAAGCTAGCTAGACCGAACATTATTTGAATGTATGTTGGCGAGCCTAATAGTTTACAAACTACGTTATGTAGCTCAGTTTTTTTCGAATATATATTGTGTATCTTTAGCTTTTGTTTTAATAAATATCCTTATTTTCTTATCAAAATCAATGCTAGAAAAATCTATCTTTACAAACTTAAAGTTTCACGTTAAGACAAAACATGTAGAAGTGAATTTACTCAGAGAGTGGGAAAACACCCGGGGAAAACGCGAGAAACCATACTCGGGCTCGCGTTTTCGTGTCTCGCGCCTAGGGGACAACGCACGTTTTCGCGCGAAAACGCGACACGAAATAGCGAGAACCGTACAGGTTATCGCGTTTTCGTGTATTTAATGTTTTTATTTATTTTTAAAATAAAATAAAAATTCCCCATGGCTCAAGCCAACTAAGGAGGGTAAATTTTGGTGTTGTGCATGTTTTGGTGTTGTGGAACATTTAGACAAAATTAACTATACCGTGAAAAATTTGCGGCATTTTTCCACGACTTGAGCTAACCACACCTTGTGCTCTTATAAATAAAAGGATGTTAAATGATAATTTGTTGCATGAAGTTAATGTGTGTGACTTTAAGTCGTTGAGTTGTATTTACTTGTGCATCGATTTTTGACTAGTCACTTAATATCTTTTTTGACTTGAGAAGAATAAGAGTACCTACTTTTGTGAAAACATTAAAACTGAATCTCATTATAATCAATTCGATCAGAAATAAATACATTTGTGTGCAATATGTGGTTTTCAATCGAGATTCATCGAGTGTCGTATGCATATATTCTTAAATAAGGAAATGTTGAGATAAATAATACATGCATTAGTTTAACTAGACGTGTACCCGCATGTAGCAGCGGAAATTACCTAACGATATGCTAATTGATTTATTGATCGAACCGGTAATCTGGTTATTCGACCGAGTTGATTCGATGATCGAACCGTGACCCGATGACTCGAACATGTGACCTTTGAAGAATACAATTGTTTATAATATGCATTTAACATTTCCTATTATATCACATATTTAAAATACTTTCAATTTTTTAAAACCATGTGTTAAATGTTTAAACCTTTCTGTAAGTAAAAACTTAAAATTAAGTTTTCACTTTTGAGATAGTTCCTTTATACGGAGTATAGATATAGATAGGCGGATTTGGATTTTGACGTAAACAATTTTTTTTTTCAAGTTGCAATTCGTGTATGTGGTAATGAGCTTAATTTTTACAAAATGTGTCAATTTTCGGGAAGAGTGGTTATTAAATTATAAATGTTAATTTTTTAACATAATACAAATCATTACTTTCTTATGTTAACGTAAATTTACTGAAGAAAACGTAAATTTTCTGACGAATACGTAAATTTTCTGACGAAAACGTAAATTTACTGACGAAAACTTAAATTTTCTGACGAAAACGTAAATTTTTTGACGAATACGTAAATTTACTGACGAAAACATAAATTTAGTGACGAAAACGTAAATTTTCTGACGAATATGTAAATTTACTGACAAAAACGTAAATTTTCTGACGAAAACGTAAATTTACTGACGAAAACGTAAATTTACTGACGAAAACATAAATTTTGGACGAAAACGTAATTTTACTGAAGAAAACGTAAATTTACTAACGAAAACGTAAATTTACTGACGAAAACGTAAATTTACTGACGAAAACATAAATTTACTGACGAAAACGTAAATTTACTGTCAAAAACTTTAAATTACTGACGAAAACGTAAATATACTGACGAAAACGTAAATTTTCGGGCGAATACGTAAACTTACTAACGAAAACGTAAATTTTCTGACGAAAACGTTAATTTATTGACGAAAACGTAAATTTTCTGACGAAAACGTAAATTTACTGACGAAAACTTAAATTTACTGACGAAAACGTAAATTTTCTAACGAATACGTAAATTTACTGACGAAAACGTAAATTTACTGAAGAAACGTAAATATACTGACGAAAACGTAAATTTACTGACGAAAACATAAATTTACTGACGAAAACGTAAATTTTCTGACGAAAACGTAAATTTACGTACGAAAACGTAAATTTACTGACGAATACGTAAAATTTCTGAAGAAAACGTAAATTTACTGACGAAAACTTAAATTTACTGACGAAAACGTAAATTTTCTGACGAATACGTAAATTTACTGACGAAAACGTAAATTTACTGAAGAAAACGTAAATATACTGACGAAAACGTAAATTTACTGACGAAAACATAAATTTACTGACGAAAACGTAAATTTTCTGACGAAAACGTAAATTTACGTACGAAAACGTAAATTTACTGAAGAAAACGTAATTTACTGACGAAAACGTAAATTTTCTGACGAATATGTAAATTTACTGACAAAAACGTAAATTTTCTGACGAAAACATAAATTTACTGACGAAAACGTAAATTTACTAACGAAAATATAAATTTTGGACGAAAACGTAAATTTACTGAAGAAAACATAAATTTACTAACGAAAACGTAAATTTACTGACGAAAACGGAAATTTACTGACGAAAACATAAATTTACTGACGAAAACGTAAATTTACTGTCAAAAACTTTAAATTACTGACGAAAACGTAAATATACTAACCAAAACGTTAATTTTCGGGCGAATACGTAAACTTACTAACGAAAACGTAAATTTTCTGACGAAAACGTTAATTTATTGACGAAAACGTAGATTTTCTGACGAAAACGTAAATTTACTGACGAAAACTTAAATTTACTGACGAAAACGTAAATTTTCTGACGAATACGTAAATTTACTGACGAAAACGTAAATTTACTGAAGAAAACGTAAATATACTGACGAAAACGTAAATTTACTGACGAAAACATAAATTTACTGACGAAAACGTAAATTTACGTACGAAAACGTAAATTTACTGAAGAAAACGTAAATTTTCTGACGAATACGTAAAATTTCTGACGAAAAAATAAATTTACTGAAGAAAACGTAATTTACTGACGAAAACGTAAATTTTCTGACGAATACGTAAATTTACTGACGAAAACATAAATTTACTGACGAAAACGTAAATTTTCTGACGAATATGTAAATTTACTGACAAAAACGTAAATTTTCTGACGAAAACGTAAATTTACTGACGAAAACGTAAATTTACTGACGAAAACATAAATTTACTAACGAAAACGTAAATTTACTGACGAAAACGGAAATTTACTGACGAAAACATAAATTTACTGACGAAAACGTAAATTTACTGTCAAAAACTTTAAATTACTGACGAAAACGTAAATATACTGACCAAAACGTAAATTTTCGGGCGAATACGTAAACTTACTAACGAAAACGTAAATTTTCTGACGAAAACGTTAATTTATTGACGAAAACGTAGATTTTCTGACGAAAACGTAAATTTACTGACGAAAACTTAAATTTACTGACGAAAACGTAAATTTTCTGACGAATACGTAAATTTACTGACGAAAACGTAAATTTACTGAAGAAAACGTAAATATACTGACGAAAACGTAAATTTACTGACGAAAACATAAATTTACTGACGAAAACGTAAATTTACGTACGAAAACGTAAATTTACTGAAGAAAACGTAAATTTTCTGACGAATACGTAAAATTTCTGGCGAAAACGTAAATTTACTGAAGAAAACGTAATTTACTGACGAAAACGTAAATTTTCTGACGAATACGTAAATTTACTGACGAAAACATAAATTTACTGACGAAAACGTAAATTTTCTGACGAATATGTAAATTTACTGACAAAAACGTAAATTTTCTGACGAAAACGTAAATTTACTGACGAAAACATAAATTTTGGACGAAAACGTAAATTTACTGAAGAAAACATAAATTTACTAACGAAAACGTAAATTTACTGACGAAAACGTAAATTTACTGACGAAAACATAAATTTACTGACGAAAACGTAAATTTACTGTCAAAAACTTTAAATTACTGACGAAAACGTAAATATACTGACGAAACCGTAAATTTTCGGGCGAATACGTAAACTTACTAACGAAAACGTAAATTTTCTGACGAAAACGTTAATTTATTGACGAAAACGTAAATTTTCTGACGAAAACGTAAATTTACTGACGAAAACTTAAATTTACTGACGAAAACGTAAATTTTCTGACGAATACGTAAATTTACTGACGAAAATGTAAATTTACTGAAGAAAACGTAAATTTTCTGACGAATACGTAAAATTTCTGACGAAAACGTAAATTTACTGACGAAAACGTAAAGTTTCTGACGAAAACGTAAATTTACTGACGAAAACGTAAATTTTCTGACGAAAACGTGAATTTTCTGACGAATACGTGAATTTACTGACGAAAACGTAAATTTTCTGACGAAAACGTAAATTTACTGACGAAAACGTAAATTTAGTGACGAAAACGTAAATTTTCTGACGAATACGTAAATTTACTGACAAAAACGAAAAGTTAGTGACTTAATAATAAAAACTAACTTTTTACACTATTAGGTTTTTGGTATAATAATAGGAACCATGTGACCTATTTTTAAACTATTTGACCCATTCTCAAACCCATTTGACCCAAACTTCATTTTACACAAAAAAAGGGGTTGACCCATTTGACCCATCACTCTATTTTTTGCTCAACCCATTTCAACCAATAAGGTTATGAAATTGAACCCAAATGACCTACTTTTGGTGGAATGAGTTGAAATTGTCACCTCTACTTTTCAGTAAGCAGTAATGTAAAAAGATTGGGCCAAGAACATTGGTAATACTGGGCTCAAAGTTCAAAATCAAATATGGCATAATAAGTGGGTTAAGAAAATACATGTATTTGACATATAAACCATTTGACGGTTTGACCTACTTATTTATCCCCCTTCTTCTTCTTCTTCTTCTTTAAGATTGCAGCAACCACTTATCACATTTTTTGTTTTCTCTTTTCTTTTAAACGATGGTGAGTTAGATTAGAATTGCACTCATATTTTTCCAGCAATTTTACAGGTGTGTACTCACAAAAGTTTAGTATATTTTATAGTCACTTTTGAAAAAATCAAAAAAATTTACACTACTAAATTTTTTCACAGGGTATGCAAGTGCATACCCTCTCTTCAATGTATGTCCGCCTCTGGTCGGGAAGAGTGGGTATTAATTTATAAATGTTGATTTTTTTAACATAATACAAATCATTACTTTCGTATGTTAACGTGAATACATGAATATGAATGTATTTTTGCAAACTTATAGATTCACGTTAAAACAAAACATGTAGAAGTCATTTTTTTCTTTTTATGTGCAAGTAGAGAATGACAATAGTTTATAAAAATGAGAAATATGATAGATAGACCTAATTCATATGCCTAAAAAAAATTTAATCATATAATTGAAACAAGTGTCGCATTTCACCAATAACAACCTGATATATAAGTTTAAGTCTATTTTTAGACCTTTTTATAAAGTCAATATATCAACACTCTAAAAAGGATGTTAAATAACAGATTCTTTTTATTTGAACAAAGTTAAATGATAGGTTGTTGCATGCCATTAATTGTGGTAGCAAGCAACAAGTTGTTGGATTGTATTTATTTGTGCATCGATTGTTGACAAGTTAGATGAGTAGTCACTTGGCCTTTTTTGACTTGAGAAGAATTACAGTACCATTTTTTCTGAAAACATTAAAACTGAACCTTATTATAATCAATTCAAAATTATAGTACATTTTTTAAACAATATGAAATCATGTTTTTATATGATCTTTTGTTAATGGTGGATAAAAAGAGTTAGCTAGTTAGTTAGGTTGAGACTTTTTTTTTGGAACGACAGTTTGGTGCAACGTAATATCTTGCGTGTCATCGAGGCACCAAGTCTCTCGACCCGAGTTTGAATCATCTCACGAAGAGAATATCAACCCCATGCTAGCCATCCAGTAGTAGTTTCAAGGCATTGCGCTGGGATTCGAACCCGGCTGACAATTCTGAAAAAATCTTCCACATGGGGAATTGCAGGAATCGAACTCCTGAACTCCCACATAAAGAGATTATAACCAGATGCATCCATGCAACTGAGTTATGTTGAGACTTAGAGGAGAGAGAAGAGAGAGTATTTATTATTAACGCAGAATAATGTGAGATTCATCAAATATGTAAGTAAGCACTTAGTGATTTGGTTTTGTTATAAAAAAGCTAACCACGACATAACTTGTAGCTCGTTTATTCTTTTTATCATGTAAATTATAATTATTCAATTTAATAAATTCAATTAGTGACTTAGGTTTTACACTACTCTACCAAAGACACCTGTTTTGTTTTTACCCTGTTGAAAACCACTTGATTTCATAATGACATTATGTGATGTGTCAATTTTATAAACCTATAAAAAAGTTTATCATAATGGATGTCCTTAGTAGAGAATTTAAAATGTGTTTTTAAAGAGTTTGCAAAGGTAGAGAAAAAAAATACATGAGGTATCCAAGACAGGACGAATTGAACGTTATTATACCAACATCACGTATTGTAGGAGTGTTTACTTATCATATCAGTATTCACAATTTCTAATTCACTGATGATTTTTTACGATAATAAAATAAATTTAAAATCGAAACACTGATATAATATAGATTTCATCGAAAATAAAATAAAACTCATCATATTCAAAAGCCAAGATATTTAATTCGATGTTTCACTTTTTAAATATGTTTTGGTTTCTTAGATAAAGAAGTTTTTGATTCTTTTATCATAGGCATACTTTCAATACATTGAAGCTATAATAAATACAATAAATATGAATTTCTCATATCAGCCTTGAAGAAAAACTCAGATAACATACTAAAAATGTAAATTATTACATATCATACATAGTTACTATAATTCCAGAACCACATGAAAGACTCAAAGTAGACTTAATCGAACATGTTTGTTTGTAATGTTTAAAAACTTTATGTAATGTTTTTAACTTTTAATGTAATGTTTTATTTTATGTTTTTAAAATTTCTAATGTAATGTTTTTGTTTTAAAAATTTATAAAAATATTATTTTGGTTCGAGAGTGTTTTTTAATGTGATTGATAAAAGTGAATTGGGAATCAAAACGGCGGTGAAAATAATGAGAGCGAAAACTGATGTGACGCTAACTTGACTAATGTGAGAATGCTTTCTGGTGTGACTAATAAAAGCATCCTTACATATCTCCGTATTTATTTACATCAACAATGGACCATTTCACTCCCTCAACAAACCATTATTATTTATTAGTATACACAAAAACATGTTTATTGTACTATACGTGTATTTCTACGCGAAAATTGTTTAACGGAAAATAGAGATATGTTAACTGATTTGATGGTCGAATCGATCCCAACGGTCGAACTTGTGATCTAGTGACTCGACTAAATTAACTCGTTGGTCGAACCCGTAACCCGATAATATTATCTAAAAAATGTCGTATATTTTGACATTTCAAAAAAGAAGATATACCTTTTAAAAGTTATATAGATTACTACTTCGAGATATCAAACATATATTTGATCAAATATTGAGAAGATGTTTCCCTAAATAAAAGGAGAATAATGTCTTCATTGTCTTTTGGAAGGGGAAGCTCGTAAGTACCATTATTCACCCGATCGAATGAGATCATCAGGCTTCTGGAAGAACTATTAAAAGATAAGTTGGAAACATTGCTTTCATCTAAATTGCAGGATAATAACACCCTTCCCGCCTTGTCCAAAGGAGAGCAAGGGATTATACACATGGTTTCTGGTTTGAGATTTGTGTGGGCTGCCAAAGGATCCAATAATGTTTTTTGACTTGACATCCGTTACATGTGCCGCCAAAGGATCCAATATATCTGTGATATGTGAAAATAGATCGACCATACTCCTGTATTACAAAAACAGAAAAGAAAAGACAACCGGTGTAAATTTATGAGAAGACAAAATTAAAAAAATGATAGTGTGAGGCTAAATTTAGTACTGTAAATTTCTTGTTCCATCTCGCACAAACTATTAAAATGATTCATGAAGGAGTGCAAGATATAGCTATATATGGCTAAAAAAAAAATATGTGAGTATTCACAAACAAAACGAGTGTCTAACCTTGTGTAATCTTTATGAAAGTAGTTTAGCCCCAAACAACGGTGAGGACACAAAGAACGACATTTTGAAATAACTGATGACAAATTCTAGGTTGTATGGTAGATAAGCTCCTTAGTATTTTAGGTCACTTGGTTTGATCTAAAAAAATCTAGATGAAAAAGTACTATTTTGGTATGCTTAGTTAGAAGAACTTAAGGGATATATAAGGGTAAAGGGAAATAAAAAAGGAGACTCTCTATTACACAATGGATATTTGTGTTTTTTAAGGTATTTGTGTTTGTTGAAGTAGATCCTAGCCATACAAGTCATTGATCCGAGACGAGTGAAAGCAATAATGGGCCAAGATTTCATAGAAAGTGTTACAATGGATTGATGATATGGCAAAAAAAGAAGATGATAACTATCAAATTTAAACTCTCACAAACCAAAAGCCATTTAACTTTCAATATGTTAATGTTTGCATATATTGTTTGAGACGTATGGATTATGGTATATGGACTAGTTTTAGATGCGGAGATTTCTCTGTGCAAGCGGGGCGGCTGCACGGGGTCTCCAAAACTAAAAGGCCTCATAATCTTAACATTTATTGTTTATTTATGCTATATTTTGGAATATATTTTCTTTTATAGCATGACTTTTATCTCATGATTTTTTGAAAATAACCTGTTCTTAGTATCGTACGGGTCATGTTGACGCGCAAACACTTTTAGTGATACTTAATCTGCTTGCCAGGTGGAGCTAGAGCATAAAATTATTAGGTGCACAAAATTTTTAAATACGAGTATTTATATAACACATAATTTTTGGCCGGGTTCATTTTGACAAAATCGAGATTTATAGCAAATATTTACACTACACGATGAAACTCCATCGGATTCCCGTGCATCCCCAGGAACCCCCTAGTTCCGCCCCTGTGTGCTTGACCTGTTTGACCCATATGGCATGAAAATAACCTAAACTGACCCATTAAGTGCAGAATAGGGAAGATTATTGAAGCTTAATAATGGATTCACATAAAAAACGCTCTATTCATTGTTTTTTTTGGTAATGGGTTTCCCCGGTAAATAGATTAACCAAAAAAACAGTGAAGTACAAATGGAATGTGGCTAAAGTACCACATTAACCTCAAGCTAAAAACAGCTTGATAAACACCTAAATCTAGTGCTTATGACAGGCCATAAACACTTACAAAACACCTAGTACACAACGAAACAAACCAAACTAGCTAACAGTTGCCGTGAAGGAGTTTCCACCTGCATTTGTATTAGAGAATAAATTGGTTGTTTTATCATATACCATTTTAACCTCGTCATCTTCATCATCATGATCCAAAACAGAGTAAGTATTTGATGTAGATAAACCAGCACCTGACGATGACGTAACAATAGACTTCAACTTGGGCAAAGAACCAGTCTTCGCACTAGTCACCCCCTTCTTCGGGTTACTAATTGTAGCTTTAGGCACAAATTTGAAATTCGGTTGAACCGATGGACCAATAAACTTACCACCCTTAATAGAATTCGGCATATTCGTCTTTTTCTTTCTTTTGGTAACCGTTTGGAAACCATCATTATTCTCAACAACAGGAATAACAACAGAAGTAGATGGACCAGTACTAGCAGTAGGAACTATAGGAGAAAAACCACCTTATTAGAGCATTTATCAAGAGAGTGGCCAAAAGTATTACACTCAGCACATCTAGGAGGTCTCCATTCATATTCAATACGGATAGTTTCCTTTGTAAAACCCTCCCACGAAAGAGAAGGGACACCAATTGTAACAACATCCACAAAATCAGCCTCAACATTAACCTCAATTAAGCATCTGGCAAAACTACTCCGACCCCATGACTCCTTACACATAGAACTAGTATAGGAATCTAGCATTACAGGTTTACCAATGAAAGAAGCAATCAAACTAATTCCATCTTCTTCAAAAACTTGAATAGGCACATCATGTAATTTTACCCAAACAGGAATACGAGCCAATTCTTCTTTGATTAACCTAGTATCCATCGACCATTTTTTGAGAATGATCGGAGATTTACGAATCAACCACGGGCCCTCTTCTAACACAGCTTCCAACCCAGCAAGTGACTTGAATTTAAAAAAGAAAAAACCCTTAGAATTCATCATGATCCGTGTCAACCCATGTTTCACCCAGTTGTTTCTAACAAAATAATCCACCACCAGGAAAGCCATTCTCTTTCCAATAAAGTAACCATATAGAGTATGTTCAAGACGATTACTGGCCTTCTGAACCACTTTACAAGGAATAGAGACATTTACACCTTCAAAAACATCTTCTGACACCAAGTGGCGGAAACTACCAGTATCTGCGGACTGCTCCGTTTCTTTTGCACTAGTATCATGACTGCAAGTAGAAGCAAGCGTATCCATTTTATTAGAAAAATCAGCGATAATATCCTCAATCGACTGTATACTTGCACCATCCAGAGTCAGACCAGTAGGCACATCATCAACCTTTGACAAGACATTCTTACTCACACTGACACCTTCTTCACTAGATATAGACACAGACATACTAACAAACTCATCTATTTGCTGCGAACCTAGCCCATCATGATCCTTTCGAACCACAAAGCCCTCACCAGAAAACGATGGTCTCTCACGCTCATGCAAACCCATAATAGGGTTTCCATCCATCTGCGACAAACCAGCATCCCCATCTAGGAATTGAGAAACCATAGGAGAAGACATAGTAACAAACTCATGTTGCTGCACATCAAATGACGGGTATGAAACCCTAACCGGTTGCGTGTTTGAGGAAACCCTAGTCTGATCAATCCCCTCCTTCGCAAGCAAACCGAATTCATAATAGCACAGCATATTAAATACTTCTTGGGATCGAGCACTAGACACCAAGGACCAAAAGTCATATTCATTCATCTTCAAGCTGCGCATAAAATCATGCACGTCGCTAGCAGTTGCCATTTGCACCCCAAACACCTTCCTAATCACATCCATGTTACAGGACTGCATACTGTTGATAGAAGCAGCCTTGCCTCTTGAATCCAAACTCGCATAATCAATAGAATCCATCCCGAAATAAGAAACCCTAAGTCGAACAGTAACCAAACCCTAACCAACGAAACACAATCACACTCACAATCGCACAGGGAGACAAGACAATGAATCACAGAATAAGGAATTAAGAACTTTAATACATGCGACAACCGACCTAATTAAAAACAAACAAAACGTTTTCACTATCGCAGCAAAAAAGAAGAAATTTTTGCCGCCATGGATGAAACTAGGGTTTGTTATTTCTCAATTAAATGATGTAACAATGATGAGCAGTGAATGAACCAATCCAAATACAGTACCGAAACCCTTAACACCAATGTCCAAATTGAATTAATGCAAATAAGTTATTGTCGTAGAATAGACAACAAACGTCCAAATTAACACCAAGAGAAATTAAATGCAAACGTCCAAATTGAATTATTGCGTCATTGGAATTAATGTATGAAGGTTATTGGCAGTGATTGGATTATATTCTAATTAACAGTGACAATACGAAACCTTGAGTAAAAACAAACTTCGATACCCTAAATCACCTATTAGTCAACGATCACAGCAATGTATACGATTGAAATCATATAAGTATACTATATCATGTAACAAACCGACATAGGGAGAAACAAAGAATCGATTCAAGGAAAAACAAGGGATGCGTATGACTTGGCCACCATTAGAGAATTCTAGGGTTTTACTGTTTTAAAATTTTTATTTTTTGTGTAATGTTTCGATGATATATTACTCACAAGGCTCAAGATTAGATTGTAAATTTTCTTTTCAGCAACCGTGTAGCACCAACTAGGAGAGAACTGAAAATGAAGTTATCAAGCCTCGAAACACGGAGAAAGGCACTTTGTTCAAGAGTAGTAATCCACACTAGTGATATGGCGTGGAACTATTTTGGGTTAAAAGGGAAGAATTTTAGCTACAGTCTGTTGTACCTAAGCTTCTAAAAGAGCTCATTAAACGCCTTCCACATGCATCGGAAGGTCTTATTTTCCAGGGGGCAATCGATACTCTTGCACACATGAAGGTCTTTTGAAAAGGAAGTATTCAAAAATGAACTCCGTTGATTTTTTTGCTTAAGGTTTTAAAAAGTTGTGTGTTTGGTTTGCCATAGTTTAGTATTCTATCTTTTCTTTAATTTAAGCAACGTATATATATCTTGACAGACGGGAAACAGTAATCTACCAATGCTTTATTTAAATGAGAATCGGAGGAAGAAATCACTAGATGGAAATCGTGGCGGCTTTAGAGGTCTACTAGTTTAAACATATTGGATAACATCATCAAAATACTAAAAAATGTGTTGGCATGTTGGTTAAGCCTGAACCAATCCTTTTTGACTCGCTATTAAGCATCACCAGTTCGACCTTAACTAATTTCCATTTGCGTGCCAGCTTAAATAAATAACCTCAATTTCATTGTCTTGTCTTGATGTTACAATTTTAAATTGCAGATCCATCACCATTAGAAGATATATTTTCATTATCCGGGAAGATCATAGAATGTTCATGGGATTTTAAGGAAAATATATGAGTCTTTATGAGGACGCGACCCGACAAATCTAGACCTAACGTGTTTATAACCTACAAAAATGTATACTTTCTCTTATTAAAGGAATGCATGTAAAGGGAAAGTGTGGGGCAATAAACATGAAAGAACATATGTCGACTTTAAGAAGGTCAAGTTAGAATTTTATACACCGTAAAACACGATCTATTTTCACTAGGTTTTAGTTGTCCATTTGATTTTGTTTTTGAGAAAAACATTAGTTAAAATCACCCATATAATTGTGGCGTCACAATCACCCATCATGGAGCAGCACCTTTCCCATAAAGACGATCGTAAAGGCTTCTTGTTGGTATAATCGAAAGCCAAATTCGAAAGATCCATTACACCCACGCGTACGATCCTCTCCTTGTTCAGGCGTATTTACCAATTTTTTCATAACCACGAGTCCACAACTAAATTGGAGTTAGCACACAGTTATACACATTGTTTCTTAAGATAAGCTTAGACACAATCTTTACTAAGATCAACAAAATTTAGAAGCATTATCGATCATCATGTACATAATAACATAATTTAAGTTATTATTCACAAAGTGACTAACATCCATAAAAAAAACTTCAATTTTAAGGCACCCATTAGCAGGCCTGATCAACACGGATTTGTGCAGCGAAAACTACCTTATAAGAAAGCTACAAACAAGCAAAAATTACTAAACAAACAATGAACTTTTACATGAGTTGAATGACTCGGCACTTAATGACCCAGTTCACTCTTAATTCGGAAGATACTCAACCATGCAACTGCGTGATTGAGTTGTATATAGTACGGAGTATATATAGTTGGATCAACTCTAATATATGTGCATTATACTTACCTAATCAAACACAATCTGAAAAATTTTCTTTCCATACGAAATGATGATTGAGCCACTTTGTCGTACAACTGTAACGAGATTAAAAGTGAGAGGAATCTGAAACACCTACTGCATCTTTAATTGCAACAAAATTTAAAAAGGTGCCTTATGTATCATGTTGCAAATAAAGATGTCGTAGACACTTCAATACAACTGACGTTTAATCCCGTTAATGGTGCCTTTTTTCATTTCCAGGACCACCTATTTTACCAAGAAAAGAGTTGTTTTGCTCTTGTATCATAAAATAAAAGCCGAAAAGCGCTTTGAGCAAACATAACTAGTGATGGGTGGTAGGTTGGTAGCAGTTCGACTCTCTTACCATTGTTTTAAAAAGAATGGGAAGTTATAGTAAAGAAGTTAAATAAAAGTGTGAGTCATTTGTTGGATTATTGTGACTTTAATTTATAGCCAAACATCAAGGGCAAACTCGTAATTTACGGCTGCACAATTGCATTTGGCGGGAGAGTGAAAATGGCGGGAAAGAACTATATATGGCTGGAATGAAAGGCTTTTGTTGTATTTGTACTTTTGTGTTTGTGCTTTTTATGTCTTTTTCCATTTATACATAAAAAACAAAACAATCTAGCCAACTGTTGCACATTTATTAAAATTTTCAAAAATACAACAAAAGGATGGTCATAGCTAGAGTTTGACATTGTAGTGTGTTTATTTATAAAAGAAAGCTAGAGTTAGACCTTGTAGTGTGTTTATTATAATATATATTATTTATTGTAGGATACGACGTCGTATAAAACTTTGCTATGTCGTTTTATGCTTTTATGATGCCGTTTTGAAACCTCCCAGCAAAACAAGTATCCCATTTTAATGAGCAAAAAAAATTTACAAAACAACCCTTATATTATACAATATGGTATAAAAAAGTTTTAGACTTTTAACTGTTTACATCTTATTGGTATAAAAATATTATTTATCAGAAATTGAGCGTGTATCCATCGATTCTTTTAAAAAAATACCTTGAAAAGACCGTCTATTCGCCAACCTAACGAACTCAATATTGCAATGCTTATGATATAAGTACGCTTTTATAAAAATTGTTGAAACTTAATCCACATTTAAAATATTTTTTTGTCAAAATATTTCTTGAAGTTATTCCTCTTAATAAGGCCGGTCATTGACACGAACGATCTTCCGTATAATCGATCCTTTAGAACCATTGATCCAATAACCTCCGCCGCGAAGCGCGGGCTATACACCTCGTTTATAAAAAGAAAGGGTTTGGTTATTTATACCCCATTTCAACGAGTAATACCTTTTTAATTATTTTTTTAATAATTTTGTTTATACTATAAAACTGTGAAATAAAAAAAGGAACGAAAATTATAAAGTTTGATAAACCAAAAGCAATAAAACATGAAAGTTGCGGAATCGTAAGGTGTCTTCTCCAGTTAATAAAATGAGTAAAACTGCTAAAAAATACGTGACACTGAGGTTATAAAGTTTTACAGTTTAAAAATTGTAAGATATAAAATATACCTAAAAAAACATAAAAAACTGTCTTTCATACCAGTATATTGGATATTAAAGGGTATTGATGGTAGAAAAGTGTTAAGAGTGGAATAACATCACCCAAAAGAAATTAGTCTATAAGATGTGTTTTTATGTATGAGTTAGTAGTGGCTCTTTTATACTACAAGATGACTATAAATGCGCATTTCGATTCCACGTAGGCTCATGTGGTCACGATATAAAGAAGATTTTAATTTTAACGCGTCGACTTGAATTGACCGGAATGTGAGTAATTCAAATTTTAAAAGAGGTTGAATTCGGGTATGGATTTTTTTAATCTCAACGCGAATTGACTTAACCCGAGTTGACCTGAACTTGAGACCCGACCCGATTCACACACCTATAAGTAAGGTAAGACCCTTTTTTGATATTTTTAGTTCTTTTTATTATTTTATTTGTATTGTAAAACTATGAAATAAAATAAAAACATAAAATATAAAGTTCATATGTCAAAAGTAGTAAAATATGAAAAACACGAACCAGAAAACTGTTTTATTCATTTTATAGAATAGGTAAAATTGTCACAAAAAATACAAAAAAACATTTTAAGATTGTTTTTTTCATACAAATACAATGTATGCCAAGAGTTATTTTACATGTAAAATGTACATAAGAGATGTACTAATTACACAAACCATAGTCTATATACTTTGGACACTTCGTAAACCTCTATGACACTTGTTCCATTGTTTCTAAAATGGTTTTATCCACCCATATGGTACATAGGGGTGTCAAAAAAAAAGTGGACCCAACCTCAACCCGTAGCATATTGGGTTGTATCATTCGGGTAAGAAAAAATCGGGTTCGACAAACTCGAATTTTTAATAGGCTCGGTTCGAGAATAGATTTTGAGCTTTGACCCGAATTGACCTTAACTCGACCGACAGACTCGATTAACATTTTTTACATGATAGATACATTTAGGTAAGCAATTTTTTAAGCATTTAATCGACGAATCATGAAAACGCGTGCGATGCACCGGCTTATTTTGCTATAAAAAAATTGAATTCATTTTAAGAACTATGCGTGAAACATTACAAACCACACATATATTTTGCATCAAATTTTATATAACATACACAAAAATAGTTAACATCAAAGTTGAAAAAGAATGATTCAAAAGTAAATAGTGAATGTTCATATTTTAGGGCGAAGGGAGTAATATAATACATATTCGGTTGATTAAAACTCAAATTGACCTGATCCAAATTAACTTAAATCTGAGTAACTCGAGTTCTAAATAAAGTCAGACTTGAATATGAATTTTTTAGTCTCAGCCTGAACTGATAAGACACAAATAAAACCCGATCAAGTGATCAGAATAATACCCAATTGGTAGAATACACGATCCTATAGTAGGAGATATAAAAGCATTTGGTGTGATGAAGAGAAAACACATCTTCATTTGGGCCCTACAGGGTGCCACACTTCAGTTAACACTCCACTTTCAAAAAAACTCATGTTATTATAACTAACCCCTTCTTCATTTAGACCACACCATTACCTATTTTATTTGTTTTCCACCACTATCTATTTTGTAAAAACGTTTAAAAAACACTAGGTTCCTTTTTTTTTATACTCGCCGTGTAACTGGCGAGTTTCTGTTTAGCTAGCATTTGGCAAGGATCATTGGTGTGTGGCAAGCAAGTCGCGAAGGCCACGTAGGTTTCGCAAGCTCTATTCGCTGTTATGGCTAATGCTCTAATTTGGAAGTTGTCTTTTGCACAATGATCAATAAGTTGCTACGGAGGTGGTTACATGTGATAAACATGAAACGGGCTTGGTTATTTGTACCTTTAAAATGATACAAATATCATTTTTTTAATTATAAAATTGTGAAAAAAATGAACAGAAATTCATAAAATGTAAAATTTGATAAGTAAAAAGTAGGAAAACGTGAAAAATACAAAACATAAAACTGTTTTCTCATGTTAATAAAAAGTGTCAAAAAAATGTTGAACGAAGATTATAAAATTTTACAGTTATAAAATATCAAAAAATAAAAGAATACAAGAAAAACATAAGAAATTTTATTTTGTCATATCAATACAACCGATCTTAAGAAGATATTCATGATAAAATAAAAAACGTGTATATATATGCGCTTTTGGTAGTTGAGCATAGTTCGTAACATAGATTTAATTTTGCATTAGTGTTATATTTCACAAAAAGAGAATTATACAAAATACATTAGTTAAACACAATGGTGAGTTATTGAAACTTTTATTTCTTTTGTCGCTTCATCATCTTTTTTTGTCCGGCGATTTAAAAAAATATTTGTATTCACATCAAAGCGACCTACTTAAATTTTTTGACTAATATTCTTTAAATAAAAACATCACGTAAATAAATAAAACATTACATAATTATTTAAATAAAATAAAATATTATAATAATAATTAAAATTTTATACAAGTACTTTAAATTATAAAAGGCTTTGATTTCGTTCTTCATCTCCAGCAAAGCCTGTTGTTGTGTCGGAGGCAAATTATAAAAGGTTATAATTTCGTTCTTCATCACCCATCATAGAGCAGCACCTTTGCCATAAAGACGATCGTAAAGGCTTCTTTTTGGTATAATTGTGAGGCAAATTCAGAAGATCCATTGCACCCACGCGTACAATCTTCTCCCAAAATTCAGGCGCAGTTAGTCACAATTACCAATTTTTTTGTAACCGCAAGTCCGCAACTGAGTTGGACTTAGCACACAGTTATACACATTGTTCCTTAAGATAAGCTTACACTCAATCTTTAATAATATCAACTAAATTTACAAGCATCAACCATCATCATTTACATAATATACCATCATCATCTACATAAAAACATAATCTATAACTAACTAGACGAATACTCGCACATAGCAGCGAAAGTACCGAAAGACATATAATTAATGATATGCTAATTGATTTTATAGTTGAACTCGTGACCGAATAATTTCCTAGCGATAGATAGTTAATGATTTATTAATTGACACGATGGTCGAATCGGTAACCTGGTGACTCGTCCGGGTTGAACCGGCAGGTGAGCCCGTTCCATTGACTCGATCGGGTTGACTCGGTGGTCGAACCCGTTTCCCGGTGGTTGAACCCGTGACCCAGTGACTCGATAGGATTGACCCGGTGGTCGAAACCAGTGACCCGGTAGCTCGACAGGATTGACCCGGTTGTCGAACCCGTGACCCGGTGATGCGATCCGGTTAACCCGATGGTCGAACATGTGACTCGAAAAGATTGGCTCGATGTCCAAACCATTTACCCGGTGACTCAATCGGGTTGGTCTGATGGTCGATCCGTGACCCTATGACTCGACCGGGTTGACCCGTTGGTGGAACCCGTGACCAAGTTACTCGACTGAATTAATCCGTTGGTGAAACTCGTGACCCGGTAACTTATGCAATTGTTTATGGTTTAATTTTCAACATTTCTTTTGTTATCCAATTTATGTGCATTTAATTTTTCAACAATTTTATAATTAATATCCAACTTGTGTGCATTTAATTTTCAACAATTCTATAATTAAATTATTTTTCAACATTCAAGATTTTGGGGTTTTTCCTTTATAAGTAGTAGAGATAGTCTACTTATAATATTGAAAACAAAGAATATCATTTTTAATTATAAAACAATTATAAATTACATCTTTGCGTAAGTGCAAACATAAACATAAGTAATATGATCTAATAAAAGAAACATTAGTCATTATCCTTTGTTTCACGCACCATTACTCTTTTTGAATCAACATACACCAGAAAAACATCAATCTTAATTCTTAAGGCACCATTGGCATGTTCGTGCACGGATTTATGCAGCGACAACTTAACTTGATAAGAAAGTGACTAAGAAGCCAATTTTACTAACCAAATAATGGAATTTTACATGAATTGAACCAGTCGACACTTAATGAACCCAATTCACTCTTAACTCACTCTTAACTCAGAAGAGCCTCAAGCATTGTGGAGTTGCGGTGAATAGGTTGTATGTAACATATATGGTTGGATCGGCTTTAAATATATGTATTTTCCATAACTTCTTAGATTGCGCTTTCCGTAGGAAGCCATGATTGAGCCACTTAGCTGTACACCTTTAACGAGATTAAACGTGAGGAGAATCTAAAACACCTAATGCATCTTTAATTGCAAAAAAAATAAAAAGGCGCCTCATGTATTATGCTTCAAGTAACGATGGCGTAGACACTTCCATAGAATTGACGTTTACTCCCGTTAAAGGTGTGTTTTTTAATTTCCGAGACCACCTATTTTAACATAAAGAGAGTTGTTTTGCTCTTGTATCATAAAATAAAAACAGAAAATTGCTTCGAGCAAACATAAATGCTTGTGGGTGGTTACAATTTCGACTCCTTTTCTGGTGCTTTGAAAGAATGGAAGGTTATAGTAAAGAAGTTAAATAAGGATGTGAGTTTTTGTTGGATTATTGTGACTTCAATTTATAGCCATATCTCAAGGGCAAACTCGTAATTTACGGCTACAGAATTGCATTTGGCGGGAGAATGAAAATGGGGGGAAAGAACTATATGGCGGGAAATGTATAAAAAGAATCCATAAACAACCTAGCCAACTGTTGGACATTTATTAAAGTTTCTAGAAACACAACAAGAGAATGGTTAAAGTTAGAGTTAGACATAATAATGTGTTTATTTATAAAAGAAACTAGATCTTTTTCTAAAAAGTTTCTCATTTATTTTTTGAGATCACTCTCTCTCAAAAAATTTGATCTCAAGCAATCGACATTTGTTATAAAAGAAACTAGATCTTTTTCTAAAAAGTTTCTCATTTGTTTTTTGATATCACTCTCTCTCAATAAATTTGATCTCAAGCAATCGACATTTGTGTAGGCTTAATTAGTCAAGAGTTGAGTTTAAATCAATACTAATATCCAAAGAGCGTTTGACCGATTAAGTTTGAGTATAAATTCTTTTAGTCTCAATCTTAGTTGATTCGATCTATATTGACTCGAACATGAATAACACCGTTGATGGTACAATACCTGATCATATAAAAAGTGATGTAATCTGAAAGATGTCTTTTACATTATGGAGACTAGGATGTTACGGTGGTGGTTACATGTTATTAATCTAACACGTGTATATGTAGTTTTGGTGGTTCGGTGACATCGACTTTTCAGTGTCATTATGATGTAGGGATGAGCACTGTATCGGTACTGTACCGAACCGGTACCGGATTAGTGGTACCGAATATTTTCCGAGCATCAATTAGTGGTACCGGTACCGTACCGAACGGGATTCGGATATCGGTACCGGTAACGGAAAATTGGGTTTTTCCCGTTTTTTCCGGGAATTTCCCGATTTGGTACCGGTCCCGTATCGAATTAGTGGTACCGGATTTTATTTCATCTTATTTCGTGGTACCGGTACCGTACCGAACGGGATTCAGGTACCAGGGATCGGTACGATTCTGGTTCGATTTTAGGATTCGGGTCCAAATGCTCATCCTTATTATGATGCCATAATGCGAGTAGTTCATATTCTTTAATTTTGCATTAATGTTATATTTCACAAAAATAGAATATATAAAGGACATTAGATAAAAGTGAAGTGGTCCATAAATTTAAAAACCTACTTCATTATCCATGTTGTTTATCATTTCTATAGAAAGGTAAATTAAATGTCTAATTAGTGTTTTAAAAGAATGAAAGGTTATACTATTTTCGTACAATGAACTATAATTTTAAGACAAATGTAGCACTAATTAAGTTAAATAAAAGTAGGAGTCGTTTATTGGATTGTTGTGACTTAAATTTATAGCGAGACTCTAGGGCAAACTCTTAATTGCATAACATTTTGCGTTTGGCGGGAGAGTGAAAGAACTATATGACGGGAAGAAGCAAGCCTAGCTATTAAACTCGTAATTGCACAACATTTTGCGTTTGGCGGGAGAGTGAAAGAACTATATGTCTGGAAGAAGCAACCTAGCTATTTTCCTTTCTCTTTTTTTGTTTCTTATTATTTTTGCACAAAGATTTTGTTGTATTTGTTCGTTTATGTTTGTACGAGGTTTTTTTTTTTTGTGTTTGTGCTTCTTGATTCTTTTGTCATCCGAAAAAAACAGGAATGTATGTATCAATTCATTGAAGTTTTTAAAAACACAGATTGAAATTGGCCAAAATTACAGTTACAAACATATAAATGGATCGAACCAATTTTGGTACTCGGTTAGGTCGGGTTTTACACATCAACTGTAAATATGCTTTGCTTGACCGAACCAATTAAATGAATCGAACCTAACTGGCCCGAACCAAACACATTTCGGTCCAAACCTCGATTGATGTTTTGGGCCAAATCGATTTTTGGGCTGGTCAAATTTTAGGACCAGTCTTATTCGGATTTTCATGTGTGAATTTAATTTTTAAAATAATTTTTTTGTGATAAAAAGTTACTCCCTATTTCAAGTTTTTAAATTAAAAAAAAACATTTTTTTCTTCATATATGATATAGATAGTTTTTTAAAATTGTAACATTGGGTGTAGTCTCTGCTAACGGGGATTAATCTTGTAGTAGTTCATTGGTATTTTGTTAAGCTTATTTTTGGGCTTTTTGACACGTATAATTTTCAACAAAATACTATTTAAAAGTATGGAAACAAGAGAATCTGAAAAATATAGACTTACAAGAGATTGTAAAATTGTATTTTTGTGCGAAAACAGTCGAACCGAGCCAAACTGACTCGACCTTATTCGGTTCGATTTTCAACTTTGTAATATATACTTCGTTTCTAGTCGGTTCGGGGTCAAAACACACCTTAATTCTTTTCAAACTAGCTAAATAGGCGCGAATCAAAGCGACCATATTTGGTTCTGTTTTACTAGATTTTACTCGGTTTACTTTTTACCCTTAGTTGGTTTTCGAGCCGGTTCAGTTTGACCATTTGCTCTGCAAAGTATGAAGTCTCTCTGTGAAGTTTACTTTATACAAACTATATTTAGAAAACACATGCAAATAAGAACATTTAATCATAACTCCTCATTTGCTGTCCCATGCTTAACGTCTATACCGGTTGAAACTTTACCAGAAAACACCCGACCGAAGCAACAAATCGCCCGAAGAATCGCCATCTATCAGAAGAAATGACCATTTTCGACACATGTGCCGAAAAAGGTTATGATAAACGGAGATCCTTCGCTGTCGGTCGGGCGTTGGCTGGAAAAGTTTCAAGCGGCATAGAAAAAGAGAGACATACGCAATTAATACCTTCAAGGTTGAATCATTTGTTGGATTGTTGTGTCCTCTATTTATAGCCACATCTCAAGGGCAAACTTGTAATTCCGCAGCATCGCATTTGGCGGGAAAGTAAAAGAAGTGGATGGCGGGAGAGTGAAAATGGCGGGAAAGGACTATATGGCGGGAATGAAGGTTTTTGTTGTTTTTGGGCTCAATGCCAAAACTTAGGTTGGAGCGCATCCGTATTTATAGAAACACCATATTTATAATTACGAAAATCATAAATAATTTTTTTTAGCCGTTTCCCATAATTTAAATGCATCACTTCTAATAGTAGTACGACTTACATGTTGATAATGCGGTTGTAGCCTTTTTTTATGATTTCTGTAAGCTTGACATTGTCGAAGTAGTTGAATGGAAGCCCTTGTTGAATGACAAACTTCGTAAAATCAAGTCGAACCGCGTCATTATTAAATAAAAAAACGTGACCATCCGCACCAATATTACCATAACATGAACCACCCGCTTGGCTATCAACCGCCCCGGTACAACCGTTCCAATAATTACGAAGTGTAGAATTACCCGACGTGCCATAAAATTTACTACACTTCTTGGAACGCGCCTTTTCCACCCCGTCTTTCATAACACAATAATCGAACTTTTCCCAAACATCGCCTTTTTTCGTCGTCGTAACAATTCGCGAAATATTATCATTTGTGTATCTTTTTTTAATACTAGTAGCACCGGTGGCGGTACTAGCATTAGTGGAAGCTTGTTGTGATTGTACGTTTTCCATTCGGGATTATAAAATATATAAAGATTAGAGAAATGAGAAGGTTTTTTTGATATGTTTTCAAACCCCAACTCAAAACATCTATTTATACTACCTAAAACTATAAAAAAAAAAAACAAAAAAAAAACGACTATAAAAGGCTAGTTCGCCAAACATTTTTTTATAAAAAATCCGGATAAAACCGGATTTTTTGAAAAGTCAACTACCGGCTACTTTGACTTTTAAAAAGAATCCGGTTTATCCGGTTTAATCGGTCAAGAAAAACCGGTAAAAAAATCGTATATATTTAAAAAAATTAAAATATTTAATACCGGATAAATCCGATAAATGATCCGATTTTTATCCGATTTCGGAAAATCTGGAAATCCGGTCTAACCGGATCGGATTTTAAAATCCGGACCGGATTTTATTAATCCGGTTTTTGGCAAAATCCGGATCGGATTTTTGGACTGGATTTTAAAAAATCCGGGTCTTCCTTTCACCGGACAGACACATACAACAAGTGTGTGAGAAGGAACTACTTTTATATTAGTATATTCAGTAGCGAATAATTTTTCCCGATACCGTACTAAACGGAATTCGAGTACCCTATATAATCGTGGTTCATGTCTTGCAAGAGACAAAAATCAATGATTTTCCTCCTTAGTGCGAAGCCGTGAGTTCTAGGGGTTTCTCCTAGTGGTTTGGGTCCCGGGGCCTGCCCGTTATGGATGGTATAACTCAGGGGCCGAATTTCAGTGAGATTGAGGTGCCGTTCTAAAAAAAAAAAAAAAAAAAAAAAAAAAAAAAAAAATCGTGGTTCATGTCACCTAGCTTGCTTATAAAATGAGATACTCAAGTTGCAACAAAAACCGCATCATAACATTCCTTTGGGCCCATAAATTTATCTGTCCATTCTCTAAAGGCCCAATACTTGTTATCTAGATCAGACAATGCAACTAGGGTTTGTGTGGCCTATAAAACAAACACTTACCAGCCGACACTTTCCCATTTCTTAGATCTTCATTCTACCAAATCTAACAGTAAAGGTTCTAATTTAGAGTTATTATGTTTCTGATTGATGTTTCTGTACTTTTTTTAATGAAATGTTTTGATATTTTGGAAGCTTTGATGAGTTACTTTGAAAGCAGCAACATGAACCACAAATTAAACTTCAGTGTCATACATCATGATATAAAGAATGCAACTTCAGCCTTCGACGGGTGAGCACACCACTGTACAGATCACACCACTGTAGAGATCAACATAATTGTCCGAGGAGGGAAGTTTGGCTTGCCAGGATACGTCAGGATACGTCCGCTCTATGCCGAGCTTTTCGGCACCCGCTGACAGAAGTAGGGATGTAGAGAAGCGACAACATGTATGCCGATCATTTTGCCAGATTTGATAGTGGTGGTGCCAGCGGGAGCGGGAGTCGCCCGTGTGATGATGCTGAGGACCGGGAGGGTGGTGAGGATGGTGGCGAGCTAGTCGTGTTATATATGTGTTTATTAGTATGGTACATTGACCTGAAGGGGTGGCCCTGACAGATATGTTTAAGCTTTCATGTAGTGTTTAAGACTTTCGGATTTATGTAACTTATGTACTGTTCTTTATTTTCATACACCGTGACCTAAAGAATGCAACATCGGGAGACGACAACTTCGCCGTTTTAATTCTATGTGTAACATTTGTTTTTATTTTGTAACGAGACGGGTAGTACACTAGTACCTGATTAGTTGTAATAAGACGGGTAGTACTCGATAATTAGAATGAATAACTGACTTCTATTGTTTTGAGTTGTAAACAAAGCAAGTATATTGATCTCCATGTACCATTTATCTCATGGCAACCTTTTAACTCTATTCAATTTAGCAATCAACCTCATCTATGCAACGCAAGCAAACATCGTTCTTAATGAGAAAATGTGGATTTTTTCTATACGAGTTGCACGAAAATGACCATTGGTAATCTAGTGTATTTGGTTTGTTGATTTGACAGCAAGAAACAGTCAGTAGAAAGCACTCAAAAAAATATCTAATACCTGAAATTCACCATTGCACAAGAGCTGAAGTTCACCATTCATGCGATATCCCCCGAGTGGATTTATGTGACCGAGCCATCAAAGATGAGTTCGTTAAAGTTGACTAAGAAACTCATGTGAGTTATTTTTCGATCAGTTTTCATGGCTTGTTGGGTATTTACACATTCCTCGCTGCAGGTGCTCATCGTTGGGACTTTTACGTGTGACCCATTAGATAATAAATGGATATGTATGTTTGGCGACACTGAAGTTCCTGTTGAGATTATTCAGGAGGGAGTCATCCAGTGACAGTTGCCATGCTCCACCTCACACGCCTAGAAAATTTCCTCTGGATATCGAGAGGCTTGTTGTGAGGTCAGGGAATTTGAGTATCGTGATAAACCACACACGCACATGCATAATCTTTAGCAGAGAATGAAATAAGTAGGTGGGTTAGGTCTGGTTATGGGTAAAAATCGATTTGGGTCAAAATGAGTCATGAGTTGAATGGGTCATCTCTGCAAAGCGGTGACCCATTTTTCCATAGGCAGCTTCTGGGCGCTCTTCTTCACATCAGCAAGTGCAATTTTACCAAACAGTATTCATACAAAATGTCTCCAAAATCACGACTTTACTGCAAGTTAAAAAGTGTTATTTACTTTTTTTTAAGCATGACTAAGGATATTCTCCGTATACTCTTGTTTGGCGAACCTGCAAAACCGCAAAACAACTTAGTATTACATTATCACTAGTACACCTTCAATCCTTTAAACAACATTCCATTCCAATGTCCTAAACATGTCACCAAAATAGTACCACACTTTTGGAAAGAAGATGGTTGGCTAATATCAGATCTCCTGAATAATACTCTCCTACTTACTTAACACGTGGCTTCTAGAGTCTAGACTATTATAGTCAGGCTATCTGACCCGAAAAGTCAAGTGAGTACGTTTGGGTCTGATGTAAACGTTCTAACTGATTTGCTGTTTCTGGACTTTTTCGGGTCACCCCAGGAAGCAAGGTTTGAGTCATGGTCTCTTTTGAGATTTCGGGACAACTTACAACATTTGCGTAGGTCTTTTAACATATCTAAAAGATTACTTGTTTTGTGTGTTCGAAGTTGTGACTTATGAGAGTTACAAACATAGAATATTAGATGTTTGAGTATTGGACAAATTGTATTACAGTAGTAAAATCACTTCTTGCTGATAAATTGTATTAGAGCTGTAATTGAGTTAAGCCGAGCTCAACTCGAAAATTATATGGTAGGCTTAAGCTCGTATATGACCCAAATTAATAGTTATAGCTACTTCTATTCATCTCTTGGAAACGCGGTAATCAAATGATTGTTTACTCAAAAGCATCTTAAATTTAATATTCTTTTCGTCTAAAAAATGACAGTTGGAGAAGTTGGAATGTGAACCAGACGAACTACCTTCCCCTGCAGTCTCCAAATCGGAATCCACAATCAACGGTGATTTAACAAATATGAACAACAACGAGGTTTCAAAACTGAAAGAAGACGACGACGAAGACAAAGAAGATAAGACACTGAAAGAGCTTAAGAAACTGAATACACAGTGTTTTATAACAAACAGCCTTCTTTCGGCCATAATAGTCCTGACCGTCACTTGGAAGATATCCCAGGTCTCCATCATACATACTGAAAGTCAAAGACGGAGTGACTCACCCGTTTCGTTCTGTTGGTTGCTTGTTTATGAGTATGATTAAACTTCCTAAACCAAATGGTAAAAATGAAGATACAGATTCGTCGACTACTGGTAACCTCATCGAAACTTCGCCAGTTCATAGTCTCAGAATTCCTGAGTTCCAATGTGTTGAGCTGCCCAAAATCGACTTTGGCTTTATTTAGAAGCATGAGTCGTATAATGGATTGCATCAAGGACAAGAAGGATTTTGCTTGTTTTCCTTTTGTATTTTTTTTCTGCATATTGTAGATAATATTTGATTCAGGTATATTAGAAAATGTTCTCGATTTTATTTGGTTTAGTTTATAGCGTTAGTTTTGTTATTTACACCAGGAAATTGTACTTTTTAGTGAGTGCAGAACAAAACTCGATCCAATGTTCCATAAGAGTAACTCTTTTGACATCACGTAGGAACAAGACAGAACACGATCAAAGAGCTCCATAAAGTTCACGCCATAAGTCTCCCTCTCCTATTAGGCAAAAATTCTGGTCGCAAAGTTGTTTTATCACGTAAAAGAGAACGGGTCCATGAGCAAACTCATCTTAAGAAAAATTGCAAATCGTCGAAAAGGTAAGATGTCACGTCAGGCTATGATGATAATATATAAGACACAAAGGAAGCTAAGAAAACACGCAAAGCGGAAAGGACAAAGAAGAAAGAAAAGAAATCCACACGTTGGGAGGAAAGGCGTCCCAAAAAATTAAAGATGGACAACGGCCGGACTGAAAGCAGGTGGGGATGTTTCTGCATATTCGGATCTTGTCAAGAGTCACGATAGTCGTGAGGAGGTGTTGGACTGTTGTCTGATCGAAAGAAACTAGAAATTGAGTTCCGGAAAAAGGCCCTTGAATCTCTGAGAGCCAAAAAGGGCATTGGTTATTAGTTTTACTACACACTAGCAATCAATATTTAGTGTATAGTATATGGAATGTATAGATGAGCCTGAAGGTCCGTTGTTTTGATCGGTTCGGTTCGGGTTAAAAACAAGAAAATTACAACCAAACTGTGTTGGTGATTTTGTGTTACCAATAATGATTTAAGTGTAATGGATTTACTTTGTTGACCAATGTGTAATCGTGATAAACGTTCATCAAGTCGGGGTTGTGCGGAGTGCACACTTGTATGACATTAAAAACGCACTAGAAAATAAAATTCCCGGGTGTTTGGACCGTTTTCTACCCGTTGTTAAAAGTGTCGGTTTTTGGTTACAATAACTGTTTTTGACAGTTACAACCGAAAAATACAGGTTTTGGTCATATAACCTCTATGGTTTTCTGGTTCTGTTTCATAACAACGAAAACACATAAACAGTTCGAATCTGAGTTTTATCCGATTGGAGATTTCGATAGAACCATCGAAATACTTTGATCTGAAAGTGTTTGACACGACTCTCAGATTGTATTCGGTTCAGTTTTTTTTCGACTCGATTTGGTTTGGTTTTGGTTTTGCTCCGTTTACTTCGGTTCGATTTTCAGTTCGTGTTTTTCTCAAAGATGAGTCGGCACACACAAAGATGTTTTCATATTTTGGAAGCTTTGAGTTACTTTGAAAGCAGTAACATGAACCAGAAATTAAACTTCAGTGACATACATCATGACATAAAGAATGCAAGTATGCAACTCCAGCCCTCGAGTCGAGTAGCCGTCATCCGTACCTGGTAGACGGCGTATTCATGATCCCGAAGACAAAGCTATATAAAGCTTATGTATGTTTTGTCCCAAATAATGGCACATTAATTATTTGTCGAGAAACAATGCCTACAAAACCGGACTAATATATTACTTGTAATTATCTTTTGTGACTACGGATGATGGGATGCTGAGGCTACTGAATTTAGGTTCCAACACCCCTCGAGTGTCCCCAACAGAAGAGGATATCGTTCATCTGGCTTGCCCGAGAAGGGGCGGGGGCGCATTCCCGATATTAGTAGGGTTGTGGTTGGATGCGGCGCTTATCCCGCGCCTCCGAAATCATAAAGCTGAAAAAGATAAAAACAGCAAGGGCACTTTCAAAGAAACAAACATCATGCATCGTGACATAAATAATGCAATCAGATCCATTGAGTAGCGTAAAGAATCTCATCAAGAAGACAAGACGAAACCATCACATTTAGCCCAAATACTGGGCCCAACAATTTATCGGCCCATTGTCCAAGGACCAATACCTGTTACCTAAGATCTCACAATGCAGCTAGGGTTAGGGTTTGAGTGTGCCTATAAAAGGACCTTTACAACACATACCTGCCGAAACTTGCTCATTTCTTAGATCTTCTTCATTCTACCAAATCTCATACAAACGAGTAGATGCTGATGACCAAATCTAACATAAAAGGTTCTCATTTATATTTCTCACTCTTTTAATATTTCTAGTTGTTATTTTTCTGATGTTTGGATCTAACCACATATTTTTATTTGATCTTTTTATATTGGTTTTGGATAGTAGTAGTAACTTTTATCTACTTTTTTTTTTAATGAAGGTTGCGAGAAAATGAGTCTTGTTTGGGCTCTTCATATTTTGGAAGCTTTGATGAGTTAAACTTCACTGTCATACATCATGATATAAAGAATGCAACTCCAGCCCTTGACAATTTACTGGTATACATTTCAATTTTTGTGTCTAGGCTATATGACTCATTGCTACTTAGTTTTATGCGTTTTTTTTACTATTTAAATGCCTAGACAATTTACTGGTACCTTTCAATTATGTGCAGCCATATGATTTATATAGGTCTTGAGTTTGAGTTTGAACTGAAGGCGACAGAACTTCCTAAGTCAAGGATCCTGGATTCCATTTCAGTGATG
Organism: Glebionis coronaria; assembly: GCA_025667525.1. Taxonomy (NCBI): domain Eukaryota; kingdom Viridiplantae; phylum Streptophyta; class Magnoliopsida; order Asterales; family Asteraceae; genus Glebionis; species Glebionis coronaria. Next base: position 609,359,911 of record CM046879.1, read on the forward strand.
ATGAGTATGAGTATGCGGAGAAGACATGTATACGATCCTGAGGGTACAATAACAAATCGGATCTTTACTTGTTTTCCTACCGGAATTCGTACGAAATTAGTTTGTGCGTATCTCTATGGTTAGATATAAGAGTAGAGGCTATGTATCTCTATGGTGGATTGTTAAGTGCGACTATTTAGCCTTTGAAAAACTTAAGGTAACGTTTTGTGGTGAAGGTTTTTAAGACGCATGGATGTTTGCGAAAGCGGTTTGTAAATCTTAAAGAGATCTAGTATATTGATCTGATCTCTATGTACCATTTATCTCACGGTATTGATTTCAAACCATTTATCTGGCAACCTTTGAACTCTATTCAATTTGGCAATCAACCTCGTTTGGTATTGATTTCTTACATGAAGATGATATGAAATGTCACGAGGAAGCTAGATGGCTGATGGACTCTGAATAGCTGAAACAACAGGTGGGGATGTTTCTATACGAGTTGCATGAAAAGGCCCTTGAATCTCTTAGAGCCAAAAAGGGTGTTGGTTATTGTTTATAGTTGTGTAATGATGGAAGTGATTCTGACTGTTTCTTACTGTGAACTCAATGCGAATCTAGTGTATCTGGTTTGTTGATTATGCTGAAAATGTATGTCGATCTCACTAGCAATCAATATTACAGTAGTATATGTCATTTGGAGTGTATAGATGAGCCTCAAGGTCTGTGTGCTTGTTCTTTGGTCATATCCGATGAAAGTGAATTCCTAGATATTGTATCGTGTTCAACCATTGATGAGCACTATCCATTTTGCCTCATGGATTTGACTTGACTTACCAACAAGGCCATGGACTTGCAACACTTACCTACCCTCCTCAACAGCTGATGTTGCCCCAATAACTTTTAAAACACTTGCAATCATAAAGAACTCGATATATATCAGTATCAGCTTGCCTCATTTCAGAGAAATAAACACTACTAGATGAAACGGAAATCTGATAGGTTTCGACTTTTGATAAAAGGTTAAGTGTCACTTCAGTTCCAATTAAGATTTTCCACACTTTCGTACACGAAGGTACAAAATTCGTAATGGCTCGAGTGCTCGAAAGAGATCCAATGGAAGAGCAAGGGAAACACCATTCGGGAGATACGGGTACAAGTTACGAATGTAAGTCTAATGCTCTTTTTGCAATCAAAGGGGTCTCAAACGTTAACCTGACTTTGCAAACCGTGGAAATGAGAGTGGCTAAATGGGCGGATTTGGCATACACACCTTTGAGTTCTTATTCTGTAAACTCATATCTGCCCATTGCCAAAGGCCCAAGGTCCAAGTCCCAAGGCCCAATACCTGTTATTTGGATCCGACATTGCCAAAACTAGGCTAGGGTTTTTGCCAGCCCAACACTCATCTTGTGATGACCACCAGATCTAATATAACAGGTCTTCATTTTATTTCTTGTTTTAATTTTTTTACACAATCTATCTCACAAATTCTATCTCACATGTCTCCACCGAGACTTGAACCCACAACCTTTAGGTTAGAGGGCCACTAACACACCGCTGGGCCAAGAGGCCTTTGGTCTTGTTTTAATTTTAAATTTTGCTAGTTATCTTTGTGATTGCACTATGTAGATCTAATCAAATAACCTAGCATAAATTTATAGACGAGCATGCTTCTTATGGATGGTGCGACCGTTGTTTGCGAAACGTCATACATCATGACATAAAGAAAAAAGAAATGGGTATGAGGATTAATTGGCCTGGATTGCGAGATACAGGAAATGATACACGGGTCTCAATTATTTAATAGAATACGCACCAATGGTAAGACCCAAATTCTTATTGATCCATTAGTTGTTGTGAGGTTAAGTTAATACGACGAGGAATCTTTTAAGAAGTCTGAATTTCCTCACAGGAAACACATTTATATAACTTAAATTGGAGGTAATGTATTTATCTTTTTCCTTCTTATATGGTGCGTGGAGAATCCATTTAGTTTCATGGCATATCTTAATATGCGTCTTTGAGAAGCATATTAAGGCAAGCGTTAATAGTAATAAACATCGTCTATTGCTGCATTGCTGCAGGTTAGAAGTTTTGCGAGTGAGCATTTCTTGTTTCTTAGAGAATCATGAGGAAGCTGTATGATATTTAGTTTGGTGACTATGCAAGCAAGTATATAGTAGTGTTAGTCTAGGTTTTGAAAGTTAGGAACATGGCATGCTAACTGTATTGTGCTTATGGCTATTTGGAGGTAATATGTTTGTATTGGTGGTGGAAGATTAGTGATGCACTAAAGATCCGTAAGATTAGGTGCATGAACAAGTAAGAGTTTGACTTTCTAGAAGTCAAAATTACTCAAAGTCTAACGGCAACCTTTGCCTAATTTTTACAATTAGTTTGGATAGTAACATTTTCTGCCCTTTGTTAGACGATCATGCTTCTTACCGATGGTGCGACGGTTGTTTGTGGAACGTCATACATCGTGACATAATGATATAAGACTTGGGTATGAGGAGATATTATGAACAGGCATTCAAGCCTCATATTCTGAACAGGCATAGCCACAAAGGCAAAAGGAACTATGGAGTAGCCACAAAGACGAAAGGAAATATGTCACATATTGTGAACGGGCATACGAGCCCTCGAGTAGCCACAAAGAAAAAAGGAAATATATGTCACGTCCTCTCGTCAAGAAGACAGGAAGAAAGGTAAGAGAATACATGAAGATGATATGAAAAGTCACGAAGAAGCTAGATGGTTGATGGACTGAATAGCTGAAACTGCCAGCGGGGATGCTTCTCCATCTTCGGATCTTAGACCCAAAAAGGGCGTTGCTCATTGTTGATAGTTGTTTACTGATGCTAGTGAATCTGAGATATTATCTTGAGTGCATTAAGTTTACTGCTAAAGTTTCTTTTAACGAATATCTTTCTTGCTGCTGGGAACTCTCATTGGTAATCTAGTGTATCTGGTTTGTTGATTATGCGGGAAATGTATGTCATCTTATAGCAATAAGTATTACAGTAGTGTATATAATTCTGAATGTATAGTTGAGCCTGAATGTTTGTGTGCTTGTTCTTTGGTCGTATGATTGTATCTTTAACTTCTAGCTTTTTTAGAGCTTCTACACCGTTATAAAGCTATCATCCAACATGACTACACCGTTCAAACGCCTCAACAGATTCCTTACCATATCCCAATAAAAGTGAATTCCTAGATATAGTGTTCAACCATTAACGAGAACATCAATTTTGCCTCATTGATATTACCTATTCATGAGTACATCGAAACGTGTCCGTTTTGTATGTAATTATTTGAATCTTAAGCTGACTTCAGTTCAGTTCCAATTTTGTACTCGTTAAAGATTCACCGCCTGATGTAAAAAGAAATGAGTTAAAAAAGGCACGTCACAAAAGTTACAGTGACGCGCACAAAATAGCCTTTAGAGAAGCAACTTTGATCTGCTTAACAATAATCTCACTTGAGCGTCAATATAATTAACGCTTATTATCGGACATAACATATTAAGATTGTATAAAACTTTAGATATCGTACAACAGTTTACTAAAAAGCTTCATGTGTTGAGCGTGCAACGATATGATGATAGGCATGCTTCCATCATTAGTGGGGCTTGGTAACACAAAACAAAGACCTGCAATTGGGATGAAAGCAGGCGCCATGAATATAGGACGACCCCATCCAAAATCAGCCTCGTATATCGGTAGCTTAGACCAGCTACTTATCTGAAGATTAGCAAATTTTAGTGACTCGCCACCAAGATCGTTGGTGTTTAGATCTGGCTGTAGTTCCAAATAATCTATCGCAGAGAGTATATAATCCTTATTTCTTTGTAATATAGCATCATGAATTATACTCGCAGCATACCAAGTAGGTTTCGAAGTAAGCTTGCCTGCTGCTGCTATAGGAGTGGCCATTGAGATAATGTTCCCGAAAAAGCCTTGGGGCAAAAGGGGCTTCAGACGAGCTCGCCCATCGGTGGGCATAAAAATCTTGGTGTCCTGGTCATCAGGCAGCCCGCGGGCTTTGCACACAGACTTCCAAATATGCGCAACTAGTATTTCATATGAGCTATAGTTAATTGTGTTGTCAACTTCTTTTGATTTTTGTTTAAGTAAGTTCACTTCACTACAAAAAAAAGAGCATATAGTGACACATGTTTTAATGACACACAAAAAAATGTGTAAGTAAAAGTATATATTTACTTACATTTTTAAAAAAAATGTAAGTAATAGTTCGGATTTGCTCACACTTTTTAAAAAGTATGAGAAAAAATTTAACTTTCACCTACACTTTTTGAAAAGTGTGAGTAAAAATCTAACTTTCACTTATACTTTATGAAATGTGTGAGCAAATGTACAACATTCACCTACACTTTTTGAAAAGTATAAGCAAAAGTCTAACTTTCACCTACACTTTTTGAAAAGTATGAGCAAAAGTATAAATTTCACTTATACTTTTTGGAATGTGTGAGCAAAAGTATAACATTCACCTACACTTTTTGAAAAGTGTGAGAAAAAATCTAACTTTCACCTACACTTTTTGAGATGTATGAGCAAAAGCCTATCTTTCACCTACAATTTTAAAAAAGTGTAAGCAAAAGTCTAACTCTTACACTTTACTTCATATTTGATTTTTAGTCCAATTCGTTTCGGTCTTACACACAAGTGACCTTATGCCATGGACCGAATCAATATAAAGACCGGACCGAATCGAACACATTTGTTTCGTTGTTGACCCGAGGTTTTGGGTTATATTGTTCTCAATTTTGTCTAGAGGTGGGCAAATTAGATTATTTTTGAAACCGGATCGGTTTTAATCCGGTTCAGTTTTGGTCAACTGGTTAACAAACCGGTTGAAATTAAACCGGATCAGTTTAAACCGGTTTTGGTTAAATTTTACTCGGCTTTTAACCAAGTCCGATTGGTTTTAACAAAATTGGTTATAACCGGATTTTTACCGGTTTTTAACCCGGTCTCGCTCATTTTATTAAACCGGTTACGAACCAATGGATCGGATTGAGAAAAATGGTTTTACAAAAACAGTTTTTTCTTAAAACTGGTTTCATTTTTTCAGAACGGATCATGAACCGGCCCACTTGCAGTCCGGTCTAGCTTGTAAAGCCTGGTTCCTTATCCGGCCTACAAAGTAGTACCAATACTCATTTAGAAAAAAGAAAAAAAAAGTTAAAAACTTTACTAATTCAACTGTCTGGTCCCTTTTTTATAAAAACACTTATCCCTTTCATTCGCTTAACACCCATTTTCCCCAAATTGGATCGCCACTCTCACTCAATTGAAGCTTATTGTAGCTTCAATCGAAGCTTATTGCAAATTCAGTCGAAGCTTATCGTAGATTCAATTGAAGCTTATTGTAGCTTCAATCGAAGTTTATTGTAGCTTCAATCGAAGCTTATTATAGATTCAATCGAAGCTTATTGTAGCTTCAATCGAAGCTTATTGTAGCTTCAATCGAAGCTTATTGTAGCTTCAATCGAAGCTTATTGTAGCTTCAATCGAAGCTTATTGTAGCTTGAATTGAAGCTTATTGTGGATCGTCACTCAATTCGTTAGGGCTAACTGATTATCCTACAATTCGGTAGATTTAATTTCTTTTTTTTGTTTATTTTGCGATATTGTGATGTTGTAGAGGTTTGTAAGTTGTTTGATAGAGGCGTTAGGTCACTGATCGTGTTTTATGTGTTTAAGCTATGAATATGCTTAGTGTTTTATATGTACTGATTGACGTGAATATGCGCTAGGTTATGACAGATTTGTTAGGCTGTTGAGTCAGTAGTATTTGTGAATGTTTTTGCGTTTGTATTTTTTATTTTATTTATTAACCGATTGATAGATGTGATAGTGTTTTCATGCGAGGCTTTAGGTTATTGAACTTTCATTTTGTTATGTTGTAGTGTTGTGATTCGGTCTATTGTGGTTTTATATGAATAAATTGGGAAAATAGTTTGAAAATGTCTAGTATCGCTTAAAATAGATAATATCTAGTGGCACAATCCATTTGACCAATCCTAAAATGTGGCAATTAGCGGATTAGAAAAACATGTCGCTCACAAGTTGTGCTTTCCTTATGAATGGTATAACACTATTTCGTCAATCGCTAGGGTTAAGGTCATGTCCTAAATAAAAGAAATACTTAATTTAGGAATAGGGGCATATGGTTCTTTCTTACTCTCACTTGATCACCATATTTTTAGTGTGGAAGTCCAATGTTCGTTTCAACCATTGATTACATTGTATTGCCGATTTAGCTTATGAGATTTGACTATTTTGATATAATATTTTGCAGGAGGCCATCCCTGTTACACAACTTGTAAGGGAAACTGCGGCTGTCATGCAAGAGTTTACTCAGTCTGGGTAGGTTTTTTTCTGGCTCATTTGTATATGTTTTTAGTTTAAAGTAACATTTAGTCTTAGGTTAGACTTCAACATGGCTCTTGACATTATTGGAATATTTAGTACGGAGCATTTTAGGTAGAATACTTGATTGTGGTAAAAACTGTTTTCTAACTTATGCTTATTTGCGCAGTGGTGTACGGCCTTTTGGCGTTTCACTGCTTGGTGCTGGTTATAATGAAAAAGGTTCCCAAGTCAGGTAACTAACTCACTAGATACTAATCCATTTTTTTGAATAAAATGAATTAGGAGATTTTATGCAGTAAATATGTACTTAACACGGCTCCAGCCCGCTGATCATTTCGTTTAGCTTAAAAAAGTTGTTTGACTTTGACCCGTTTATGATAAACAAAGAACAAGTTGACCTATTCATTAGTTAACGAGTCAAGCACGACCTCGACAATGCTCATTTAGGCCGCGGGCCTATTCTAGCTTAAAGTATGAAGCTTGAGCTCGTTGAAAAAACGAGCTTCAAGTCAAGCTTGATCCAGGCTCGAGCTTGAATAATGTTTTTTAAGGTGAGCTAGCTCGGTTCATTTACTCGCTTAAGCTGCAAGTACAATTTATCATTGAATCTCAGCAAAATTGAGGAAGCAGTTACAACATTATAGACAAGATATCAATAGAAATCCAGTTTACTAGCTTGTTGGTGATGTAAAACCTGTAACTCATAGATTTACTTTTGAGCTCTATAAATGTGCATGTGGATGATGATGTTCATATTTTGAGTTAGACTGAAACCATGTATTTTAAAGCTCTGAAATAATGATGTTGCTTGTAGGTACACTGATGATATGGTGCTGAGGATGCGATACACACAGCTATTTTAACATTAAAGGAGGGGTAAGTATGTTGCTTTAGTAGTCTACATGGTATTCTAATTTTCTTTTATTGAACTCATATAATTTGTCAAGTTTATGTCAAATACTCAAATAGTGAAATCATAATAGATGGGGCACTTTTAGCCCACATATAAAAATGTTGGTCAATTTTGGCCATTTATGTTGATCTTTGGCAAATTGCATTGTCATACTCTAGGCCTGGCTAATATGGTTCTTCTACACTGACTTACAATTTTATTAACTGCAACATACCACCATCTTTTAGAAATGGGTAAAAAGGGTCGTGGGGCAAACGGGTTAGGTCATTAGTGCAAATAGGTAGATAAGGCTCCTTCTGGTAAGGATGTGTTCTGTTTGATGGGTAAAAGATACACTAACAACACCTCACAACCCAAGACACGATATAGGAGCTGCTGCAAAGCTAATAATTGTCCAAACAACTCGGGAGTATCTAGATCCCCTGGTCTCGGCATAGGACTTTAGCCAAATTCACAGTAGTACTATCCTTAATAACCCCGATAGCTTTTCGACACAAACTTAAAATGGTACTTATAGCCGACTAGTAGTAATACAAAAAAAAAAGCTGTTAGGATAGTGTATTTTGGTCTTAGGTTCAAACGTCACCAAGTAGACAGATGGAACGATTACACTACATTAGCAGGTTATTGGAACATGAGTAAAGTCTTAAATATTACCTTACTTCCAGCAGCTATATATGGTTATCTATTGTTTTTTTGTTATATTATATGATTACGTATTGTTTACAGGAACCCATGGAAATTTAAAGCGACGTGACGATTGTGAAGCCCGAGCACATGCCCAGTTTTTTCTTGTTTAAACTGAGTTGTATTTCAATGAATTGTGATAATCATACTTGCATTTCACACTTGATAAAGTTCGTTTCTTGTTTGCAGTTTGGTATCGAGATGTGGTTTAAATAATAAATATATTTGAGTCTCGATTTTTTTGTTATTAATTATTAGTTTTTGTGTGTTGATTAGAATAGAATATCTATAGCATTTTTATAACAGGCCATAGTAACACCTATAATGTCAGATTGTGTGTGTCAGAAATAGTTTCAACTTGTCCTGACACTATTAAGTGTCAGAAAAGGGTGTCACTATATACTTTTACCAGCAGGATTTTAACCCACACATTTTATAAATGTAGGTGAAAAAAAAGTCTTTTAGTGACACTTTTTTGGACATGTACCGACACTTTTTGTCTGTCACTAAAAGACCTTTTTCTTGTAGTGCTTGGTCTCGTGTAATTATGAAAATTGAAGTGATTGTATCATCTGATGAAGATTTAGATGATGGATATTTCACTGGTGGAGGGAGTTGGTATTCTATATGCTGGAAGCTGGGCTGTGGTGGCTGCCGTGCACGGAGAAGTGTCCTATCTAAGAAGGGATGAACAGTGAGTTCAAGGCCACGAGCCATATCGGACCATGAGTTAATGAAGTGCATCGCAGAGAACCCATCCGTGACACGATGGTGAAACACAACTCCTAGTGAAACTCCACCGCATTGGAAGTGCGTTACCTGCTCAAATTTAAACGTGACAACCCCGATATAAGATAATAAAATTTCCGTTTCATTTCATGCATACCTGCAAGAGCATTGCAGGATATGATTCAAGTCCCAGCGAGTAATCGACTGTTGGGACAAGTTTCAGAAACTCCACTCTAGGAGAAAAGTCACCAAAATCCTCCATTTCATATTCCGTCTCAGCTTCTACAAACAAGACGCCTTGTCCTTGACAATCAGTAAAATGGAACCAACACCCTGCTCAGTGCTTCTTTCATCACTTTGGGATCAAAGAAGTTCTTAGCACCTTTTTCCGGCCTATAGAAATACACGGTTTGTGTGTGACGCTCCGATACCAACAAGTCAAAGTTAGAGAGCCATAGACTTATATTCGGCGTCTCCTCTGCTGGCTTAACCATCGTCGAATCCCTCACCACGATCTTCATAGTACCGTAATATAAATTACTACGCTAGCAGCAAAATAATGGAAACTGTTTGGTATTTGTAACTAATATATGTGTTTTGCATGCAACAAATGGGAAAGAAAAAATGCCTTGATATGAGTTGAGAAAAGAATAGTATGTGAAAATTGTTTTGTTTTCTGCACATGAAGTCAACAGCATGTGAAAATTGCATGTACTTTTGTTTTTATCAATTATTGTTTATGTTTGGCCATAATTGGTACGTGGTATTGTGTACGTGTCTCCTCCACCTGTCTTGAATTTGTTTTTTGATATTGGGCTTTTAAAGCCTATTTCGGCTGTGAAAGTTGTGACGAATTAAGCAACAAGGTTTTTTTTTTCCTTTATATGTCCTCACTTCCTTTGCACCCAAAAGTGTATTCTTTCTAAGTTGTCTCGACCAATCCGCAAACCAATAAATTGATTGGTTTGCGGCTTGGTCCAAAAGAACTTAAAAAGAGCGTCCTTTGGGTAAAAAAACCCCGAAGATATCCTAATTAATATCAACCATATGCTAATATTAATTAGGGAAGATCTCACCAAGGCTTTTATATCGGAGAAAAATATTGAGTTTAAAGGAGATTATTTAACATACTAGACGGTGAAGAGAAATATGTGAAACATGTTACATCGAAAATGATACAAATGATGAGGATATGCCATGTCATGGATGTATGGTAAAAACTAACTAAATAGGGCCTCAAACGAATAGAAAGAAACAGTGTTTACGCAAGGCAACACTTGGCTTTAAAACAATGGCCTCTAGTTTTTTTACTATTAAAACAAAGAGTATTAGCACATCGTATACAATTTCGACTATCAAATTCAAATGTCATAAGTCATGAAAGTGTTGCAATATATATAAATAAACTCAAGCCTTGCGATCTTTATTATGATATTTAATCCGGTTCATCAATTGTTATGTTGTTAAATTATGTCATGATGGCTAAGATCATATGAAACTTCATTATTTCTATTTTATGTGCTTTGTTGAGTTGACTAAATTATTAATGTAAAATCGTGATTGTGTAAAAAGTAAGAACTAAATAAATGTAAAAAAATATTTTTTTTAAACTATATTTTTTATCAGTAGACTTTAATAGCACGAAAGGAGTACTAATGCTCATGTAAGAGTCATCCAGTCCCATCAAAAATTGCATAAGCTTTAACAACTAATTATGTTTCTTAAATTCACTAGAAGCAGAACACACACAATTAGGCAACTCAATTATAGCATAATATTGTTTCCAATAAGCATTCATTTTATGGTAATAATTAGACAAATTAGAACCATACTTCTTAAGAGTACTAATCTTATGATGAAGATTGAATATTACAGACCCATTAACTTTATGGTAAATTTCCTTTAGTTCATACCATACATGTTTAGCTTTTTTAGAAAAAATCTGTCCAAGGAACAATTCATCAGAAATAGAGTTCAAAATCTAACCAAGAACAACAACATTCATCCTATCCCACTGTTTTCCCAAAATATCATCAGTTAAGGACCTTTTGCAAGTACCATCAATAAAACCAATCTTATTCTTTCCTTCTAAAGCAAGTAACATTACATTAGCCCAAACTTGATAATTTCCAGTCCCTTTTATTTTAACAGAAACAACAATTAAAACAATAGTATCATTAGGGTGTAAATGTAATGGATCACTCAAATCAAGTTTATTAATGAGTGTGACTGGATCAGTCACACTTTGAGTATCATCATCACCATGTGCAGACTCCTCATGGCCAGACATGGTGAAAAAGTCAAAAAGGTAAAAAAGAACTCACAACACTACAAACAGAGTTCCGATGCTTCCAAACCACTCAAGGGTGGTAGGTCAAGGCAAGCAGTGAGTGAGGATAAAAAAAATATGGTCAAAAAAATAAATACAACCAACCCAACAGAAATCAAATAAATAAACAGATAATCATATAGCAATCAAAAATAGAGATAGTCAAGATGCGTTACAGTGAGCCCAAAACATGCACAATCGAACTGATACTTCTAGATTCGCTAAGTCTAGAAGATATCAGAACCTCCAAGATGACAAACCCTAATTTTTATTCTCGGAAAAAATTAGGAAAAATAAACAACGCCAACAGATCCGTCACCAAGATACCCTGATAAAGCCAAAGAACCTTCAAGAACATATCACAAATAGTAAACCCTAATTGGGATTCATCACGTATGATAGTGAGAATGCCACAAGTAACCCAATAATAATACCAATTAGCCACAGGAACCTTTAAATCAAAAGATTCCCAAAAAAAGTCAAACCCAAATTTTTTCAAAAAATTTGGGGTTTTGTAAATCGAAGCAGTATAACGCTATTTCAATAGCAGATTCAAAGAAAAAAACAATTTTAGAGACAGTATCAAAAAAGTATCAAAACCAAAAAGGATTTATAAAAAAACTTTTCACAATAACATAGTCATATTCGTAAACCAGTCTCTGATACCATGTAGAAAAACAAGATATGATGATTCAAAACACTTTATATAAATTTCAAAACCAACAGAAACTTAAGAGAGAGTTCAAAACAATAAAATCCACCACAGATATAATATGGTGTGGATCTATTATCTTATTGATAATAGTTTTACAAAGATTAAACAAGAACAACAAGATGAATCAACAATGGTGGAGAGAGATAGTATGAAACGCCGTTGACGGCTAAAAACACAGACAACACTCTCACAACCCTAACTCAGAATGAGTTAGGGTAACTTATACAAAGATGTGACCTACGATCATAAACCCACACAAACATGGGCCTTCATATAACTTGAGCCCAAGTCCAAAAAGCCCAATGTCCAAGTCCAGCAGCACTATCCAAGAGTATCAACTTAAGTCCCTGCAATACTCAAAACCACACAATTAGTCTCTAAAAGTTAGATATCATATTATGGTGGTACATTTAACAGGTAGCAATAGATATAAATAGACTCGAGCCTTGCCATCTTTAAAAGGGTGATTTCATAATATATGTAGGACGATATTAAATCTAGTTCATGAGTTGTTGTGTTGTTAAATTATATAAATAGACTCGAGCCTTCGTCATTTTTATTTTGTGCGCTTTGTTGAGTTGGACAATGAAAGGTAAAAAAAATGAAAGAAAAGGAATGAAATTTGAAATGAGGTACACAAGGATTGGAGGTATTATATGCTTTTTTACCTTTGTTTCATAATAGTATAGCATTGAATTTTGTCGTATCCTGAGTTTCCACGTGTTGAGCTGCCAAAATTGACATTGGCTTTATTTAGAAGCTTGAACCGTATAATTGATTAAGGTGCACTATAAAGATGTTATTGATAACGGAGAGGTTATTACTTGTGTTTAATTTTGTTTACAGCCTGCTAGTTTTGTTGCAACACAAATATGTATTTTCACGGGCGCGCAAAACAAAATTCGATCTAGTGACCCCTAAGAGTAACTATTTTGACATCGTGTAGGGCCAGAAGTGGTTATGTAAGGTTTGCTTCTCGCTACCAAAAAGTGACGTGGGCTAAAAGTAAAGATATATTTGAATTTATATACTATGACAAGTTCACAACCGCTTAAGATCAAATGCGAAAAGTTCTTGATACAAACCTAATTTTGTTAGAGTCAAAGAATAGCATATGAGGAAAAAGGATATAAATAGTCACATCACTACAACATTCGGGTCATTTGGCGAGGACGAAACGTGTCTTTTGGCTCAGACAAGTCCTCGTCTCCTCGTCGTGAGTATTTGGCGATGTTCTCACCATTTAGTCTTCGCTATTAACTCGAAGCAAATGACTCTGGTGACGATTTTTTTCATTGTTGGCGACGACTTTATAAGACATCTCATTTTCTAAGCTGCTTGCTTTTTTTTAACGGCAGGTTAGTAGTTAGTGACTCGAGGCACATTGACATTCAATTGGGCAATATGAAAGCCTCGAACCTTCTCATTTAAGGGATAAACCTCGCTTTAGTATCTATTTATTATGCGCTCCTGAAGGTCCTTAGTGAGACTCGAACTTGGGACCTCGACCTCTTCCAAAATACCTCCCCAAGATTACCCTTGGTGGACAAATGAGCTAGCTCAGTTGGTTGACTTATTCAAATTATAAAAAACTAGATTTTTTTGTCGTATTTTGACTTTTGGCTGGGACATGGGTGTCCTCGCCAAAAGGGACCAGAAGTACTTATGTAGGGTTTGCTTCTCGGTACCGAAAAGTGTCGTGAGCTAAAAGTAAATATATATGAAAATCTATATACTATCACAAGTTCACAACTGCTTAAGATCAGTTGAGAAAAGTTCTTGATACAACAGTTTTTTCCCAATCAAAGAGTGACATATGAGGAAGTAGGATGTAAATAGTCAAATCACTACAACATTCGGGTCATTTGGCGAGAATGAAACGGGTCTTTTGGCCGGGACAAGTTCCCGTCATAAATCTTTGGCAAGGACATGTTCTCACCGTTCAATCTTCGCCATTAACTCATAGGTAATTACTTTGCTGACAACTTTTTTTTCATTGTTGGCGACGACTTTATAAGACATCTAATTTTCTAAGTTGCTTGCCTTTTCTTTAAGTGTGTGTTACTCGTTAGTGATTTGATCTACAGTGACATCCAATTGGGCAGTATGTAAGTCTCGATTCTTTTCTTTTAGGGGATAAACCCACTCCTACTTCTATTTATTTCGGGCCCTTAAAAGATCCTTAGTGAGACTCGAACTTGAGACCTATCCAAGAATATCTCCCCAAGATTACCTTGGTGGCCATCTGAACTAGCTCAGTTAGTTACCTTATTCAAATTATAAAAAACCAGTTCTTTTTGTTGTGTATTGACTTTTGACCGGAACACGGGTGTCCTTGCCATAAGGGACCAGAAGTGGTTATGTAGGGTTTGTTTCTCGGTACCAAAAAGTGTTGCGAGCTAAAAGTAAACATATATGTGAATGTATGTACTATCACAAGTTCACAACTGCTTAAGATCAAATGAGAAAAGTTTTTGATATATACATAATTTTTTCAAAGTCAAAGAGTGGCGAGGATGAAACAGGTCTTTTGGTGGGGAAAAGTCCTCGTTGTAAGTCTTTAGCGAGGAAAAGTTCTCACCGTTCAGTCTTGGACATTAAAGCGAATGACTTTGGTGACGACATTTTTTTCATTGTTGGCGATGACTTTGTATGACATCTCGTTTTCTAAGTTTCTTGCCTTTTGTTTTTTGAAGGACAGGTTAGTAGTTAGTGATTCGTGCCACAATTACATTCAATTGGGCAAACCTTCTTCTTTAGGGGATAAACTCTACTGCTGCTTCTTTTTATTTCGGAGCCCTGAGTTTTCAGTGAGACCTCACCAAAATTAACCTTAGTAACCAAATGAGCTACTCAATTGTTTGCCTTATTCTAATTATAAAAATCATATTTTTCTATCATGTATTGACTTTGTTGACATGAAAATGGGTCTGAATATTCTAGAATCTAGGCTTGAGCTCAAATACAAATATAAGCTACAATGACTAGGAGGTGCATTTTATCAAATGAAAAAAGAGTTGTAACACATGATGGGTAGTGAAAATATTACTATTTCGGTATAAAAGTTTTTGTCTAGTTTTTTTATTTTTGTATGTCTAAAATAATTCGACCTTCGCAAAATAAATGTTCAAATTCTGTGTTGGTTGTGATCGAATTCTTTGGACGGGTCAAGTATATACTACAGGCTTGGTTTTTAGCAATAAATATGATAGAACATATACAGACTTTAAGAAAGTCAAGGTTGAATTTTTATGCATCGTAAAACACAATTTATTTTCACTTGGTTTTAGTTAGGGTTGTAAACGAATTGGACGTTCAGCGAACATTTCATTAATCGTTCGGTAAAAAGATCGTTTATGTTCGTTTATTTCTTAAATGGACGAACAAGAACACTATTTTTTGTTCGTTTATTTAAATGAACTAACATGAACAAAATTCTTGTTCGTTCATTTATGTTCGTGAACGTCCGATTATGCATTCGTTTATGATCATATATATGTTTACGTTCGTCTATCGTAACTTTTTATTATGTATGTTTCAAGTTACTTTACTTAAACAAAATAACACTTATAAAACACAATATCGTTCATATTTTTTTAAATTGTAATTTTTTGTTTATGTTCGTTCGTTTATGTTTGTTCGTTCATGTTCGTTTCGTGTCTTGATGAACGAACATAAATGAAAATGAACAACCTTATTTTCTAATAAACGAAGATGAACAAAAAAATTCGTCCGTATAAGCGACCGTATTCGTTTATTTCTCTGGCTAAAATTAAATGAACGAATATGACCAAAACTCTGTCCGTGTTTTCTGGTTCGTTTACAACCCGAGTTTAGTTTGTTCCTTTGATTTTGTTTGTGAGAAAAACACTAGTTACAAAGATAATGCATTATAGATGTGCCCTTATAAATCACCCATCGAGGATGCAGCACCTTCGCCATAAAGGCGATTGTTAAGGCTTTATACGTTGGTATATAATTGTGCAAACAAAACATTTCTTCTTGGTCGTAACGATAAGCTCGAATGAGAGCCAAATTAGGAAGATTCATCGCACCTACGCATACAATCGTCTCCGTAAGTTCAGGCACAGTTAGTCACCTTTATCAATTTTTTCATAACCACAACTGAGTTGGACTTAGCACATACACATTTTTCCTTTTTCTAAGTGGCTTAAGATAAGCATACACCCGAACTTATCTAATATCAACTAAATTTAAAAGAATCATCCATCATCATGTATATAATAATGTTAACTAGAAGTAATAGTCAATAATAGTGAAGCAAAAAATTACTATTTATAACTATATAACAGTTATAAATTACATTTTTGCGTAGGTGCAAACATACTATAAAAATCCATATAACCTAACAAAAGAAACATAACTCTTTTTGAATGAACATCTGTTAAAAAAACTTCAATCATAAGGCACCCATTGGCAGGTCTGACCAACACGGATCTGTGTAGCGACAACTACGTGCTAAAAAGTGACTAACAAGCCATTTTACTAAAAAATAATTAACTTTTACATGACTTGAATGACTCGGCACTTAATGACCCGATTCTCTCTAAATTCAGAAGATACCCAACCATTCAACTGCGTGATTGAGTTGTATCTAATATATATAGTTGGATCGACTCAAATATATGTGCATTATACTTACCTAAGAAAACACAATCTCAAAAATTGTCTTTCCATAAGAAACGATGACTGAGCCACTTAGTGGTACAGCTGTAACGAGATTAAACATCAGAGGAATCTGAAACACCTACTGCATCTTTAATTGCAACAAAACTTAAAAAGGTGTCTTATGTATCATGTTGATCGGTCAATTGATTGTTTGTGGTAAAAAAATTATATCAACAAAATCAAGGCCTGATTGATGACTTTTTATATAATATAACAAAATTTATCATATTTTTATGGTTTACGTTTATACGTAAATTTAGTTAGTAGTGACTCCTTAATACCAGGGGCGTGCTTGGTCACATGTACACGTGCCACACATAAAAAATCTCGTCGAATGGCAAACATTTGTATGATAAAACTGTTTTTTAGCTTGTCTGCTAAAAAGATGTTTCACAAAATAGATATGGAGATAGCTGACGGTGGAAGAAGACAACTACTAGTTATATACACTATGGATCTCTCAAGTTTATATCCTTTGACCCCTTCCTTGGGTTTATAAGTGTTACAATATTGTTCTAACTAATTGCTTTTATTTATCAACAGGTGCACAAAAATGGTAAATGAAATTAATAATTTAAGCTCCTTTTTATAACTTAATTAAAAATGAGTCAATTATTAATTTAAAGTTATAAAAAATCTTACATTGTATATCGTTTAAATAGGTTTAAATGTTGGCTAGTAACTATCATTTTTATGATCTTCGACGCGGTAATTCCTCTTTTTTTTCTTTTATGAAATCTTCAACATACTTAATATAGTTATTCTTTTATACTATAATAGTCTGTAAACATAACGCGTTTTCAGGTAAGCACTAAGAATAAAAAAACTACTCACGAAGCGAAGCGGACCGAAAGTCTGGCACACATAATTCAAAATCCTAGGTCCCTCGCTGCTTAATGATACAAGATGGAAATAAATGCAATTTCGACTCCATATAGACTCGATATGAAGACTATCATGAGAAGACTTCTTTACCTTTAACATTTGCACCCGTCAATTGAATTTTTTAATAATTTTTGTTTGTATATAAAACTTTGAAATAAAAAAACATAACACATAAAATTGATAAGTTAAAAGTAATAAAATAAAATAAAAATACAAAGCAGAAAACGGTCTTATCCTGTTAATAGTGGGTAAAATTACAGAAAAAACATGAAAAAGAAACTATTAGTTTAAACTTGTAAAAGGAAAATATATGAAACAAAAAATATAAAAAAATTGTCTTGTCATATAAATATACTGTGTGCCAGAGTGGTTATCACATGTAAAAATGTACATAGTAGGAGGTCAACTAATAACACAACACATAATATGTGTTTTGGACACTTCGTGAACCTCTATGACGTTTCTCAGTTCTCAATAGAATGCTCACGCTCCGAGAATCGATCGGTCAAGACTGGATTTGATCGACACTGGAAATTGTTCAAAACGTCCGACGATGACCGGACCAAAATGGTCTGGCCAGTCTTACATGTATCATAGTTGGGTTTTTTGTAAGACTAAACGGGAGCGGACCATACCAAAAACCAAATTTATTAAAAAGGTATGAACCAAGTATCGGACTAAAATATGTTCGATCTAATTCAAACCGGTCGATGATCCAATATGTTCACCCTAACTTCTCAATAAAGCTTTTACAACACAACATGTTTGTTACGGTGGTGGTTACATGTAATAAATATAGAACGTGTGTATGTAGTTCATAGCATAGAGGCTTTAATTTTGCATTAATGGTATATTTCACAAAAAGAGAATTTACAAAGTACATTTGGTAAAAGTTGGTCCATGAAAATAAAAACCTACTTCATTTATTTTTGTTTTTAAGGTAATTTCTTGACCGAACCGTCAGATGGAAGATCCACACTCAGACCCGCTGATGTTTTGGTTTTTAGATGGGTTGGAGGTAAACATGCGTGTGTTGATTTGACAGGGGTTTCTCCTCTCGTGGGGCTAGGCAGTCGAGATTTTACAGCGGGTCAGGCTGCTATAAAAGCGAGCATGTGTTGAAAATCAACACGTGTTTATTCCTTTCGCGTTTGATACATTTGGTTTCCTTGCACCTGAGGCGGTGGAGTTACTTACCAGAATATAACGTGTTATGAATAGTAATGTTTTAACTCCTAAATTCACAAACATTGTACTTAATAGACTTTGTTTTGCTATACAAAAAGGGCTAACGGCGCAACTTGTTGCCCGTTTGCCTTCTACTGATATATAAATTATAATTATTGATTAATAAAATAAAACTCATTTATAGCTTGTCCTTAATTACTAAGTTAGTATATGAACTTGTATGGTTCTATTGTGAAGTTAATTTTTATAGTAAAACTTCGTTTCCAAAGAAAGGAGAATGAAAACCCTCGTTAGATGGGGGAGAACATACATACGTATATTAGCTTACTTAATAATCACTAGACGGGTACCCGCGCAATGCGGCAACGGGTACCTGGTGACTAATTTCGTGGCGAGCAAATATTTTTCATGACTATTGTTTTCAAGGCGAATGATTTGTACCAACATCGATACTTACGCGCTAAGGGTTCCGCCTGCATATGCATGCCCATCAATTTCAGTTACAATTATAGCTCCAACATCAACACTTTGTTTGAAAGCTTGAGCTTATTGAAATGCACCTCGACCGATACTACTATCCATACAAATATAAGAATATATGGTTTCTTCAGTTCTACTCTTATAAATTTAGCAATAAAAAAAATAGTTATCATATGATGAAAAAGTATAATTTGTGTATAGTATACCATCAGTGGCGGAGCTTGACGATTTTGTTTGGAGGGGCTAAAAACACCACCGATTTTTTTGTGTTATTAGAGAAATAATATATGGTTTAGGCTTGGCCGTTTTACCTCTTTTTGTTCTGTGTGAAAAGTGGATGGTTGGAGGGAGTAAAGAAATGAGGAAAACCGTTTCAAATGGTGATATAAATGGGTCGTTTTGTTATTTGAGAACTGTATTAATTTTTATTTAATGAGTTGTAAATGATATTAATGAACCGTTCTTTATAATTGTATATGTTACATTGCATTTGAAAAATTCATTGATGTATTTTATATGGATGTTTTTAAGACTTTGAATTAGCAAAAGACTAATCATTCCTAAAAAATAAATGTATAAAGCTTAATTTTTTAAGACTACTATTTTTAGAAGGGCATAAATCCTTTATAGAGTAGTATAGATAGATTAGGCTTAAAAATTCGGAGTGATCTTTAAAAAAACAACAATAGTTACACATTTCTAAGCCATGCCATAATTCCTTTTTGAGAATTGAATTCCAATTAAACAACACATTAAGATGGTGGAATTAGAGATTGGAAACTCATTTTCATTTTTTATCACGGGTTTTTCTATCTTGTGCCCTAGGGGCACATGATAAGAACACATAAAATACATAAAAAGTACACAGGGTCACACAGAAAAGTACACACGAATCTATAAAATGTGGATTCCTGTGTACTTTTCTGTGAGACCCGATATATATACTTTAGCCTCCATCAATAACTCACGCGTAAATTTTTGTGAGCGGGGAAAAAGTAAAGTGATGTGTGGGTTTTTACGACATAAAAACTTACCTCACAAACTCACTTTTTACTCCCACAAACCTTAGTTTATATGGTTATTTTCCAAGTTCAATTCTTAAATTTCACCTATTTAAAATTTTGTTTAAATCCTTACAATGAAACATTATGTCCATACAAGTTTTACAAAAGAATCTATACGAAATAATTTTTTTATGCTTTTATGTTTTAAAACCACATCAAAACATAAATGTGCTCTGCAAATTTGAATCTAGATTATTTTTTTATGTTTCGTGGTATTTGTTTCACGAACATGTGTTGTCATCTAATGATGTACGCGTATTAATATGTCAAATTCGTCATCCTATTGACCACTCGAATACCGGATCAAGTTTGAGATTTCCAATGTAAGTTTTGTACCTCGACTAAAAGAGGTGTGGTAAAAATGTCCAACGAGCTACCCGTCTTATCAATAAGGAATTTAGCAAGGTTCCACTGTATATCGTCCCCAAAGATCCCATTTTCACGAATTCAAGGACTTGTACAGTGGTGTGGTTTTCTCACTATTCACTTCGATCTACCATATATTACTTGTGAAAAAATGACTATAAGCTTCTATCACCGAATAATCAATATATATTTGTATTATCACATAATAAGACATTGCATTTGGCAGGAAATAGCCAAATAACTTATGTTGAATGGTCTCAATGTTTGCTTTTGGTACTTTTTATCTTTAAATTGAGTAGCCGGGTCTCCAATTTGAATGTACAAAATATGGTAAAAGTTATAAATATCATTTTAAGTTAATTATAAATTCAAGAATAAATTTAAGAGGAATAAGATAAGGGTATTTTAATTAATTCACGTGGAAAGCTAGCTAGACCGAACATTATTTGAATGTATGTTGGCGAGCCTAATAGTTTATAAACTACGTTATGTAGCTCAGTTTTTTTTCGAATATATATTGTGTATCTTTAGCTTTTGTTTTAATACATATCCTTATTTTCTTATCAAAATCAATGCAAGAAAAATCTATCTTTACAAACTTAAAGATTCACGTTAAGACAAAACATGTAGACGTGAATTTTCTCAGAGAGTGATAATAGCTTAGAGCATAGGGTACGGTCAGATTTTTTTTGCGCCGTGGGAAAACGCCAGAAACTATACCCGTGCTCGCGTTTTCGTGTCTCGCGCCGAGGGGACAACGCGCATTTTCGCGCGAAAATGCTACACGAAATAGCGAGAACCGTACAGGTTCTCGCGTTTTCGTGTATTTAATTTTTTTATTTATTTTTAAAATAAAAATAAAAATTCCCCATGGCTCAAGTCAACCAAGGAGGTTAAATTTTGGTGTTGTGAATGTTTTGGTGTTGTAGGAACATTTAGACAAAATTAACCATACCGTGAGAAATTTGCGGTGTTTTTCCACGTCTTGTGCCAACCACACCTTGTGCTCTTATGATGTTAAATGATAATTTGTTGCATGAAGTTAATGTGTGTGACAATAATTTGTTGAGTTGTATTTACTTGTGCATCGATTTTTGACTAGTCACTTAATATCTTTTTTGACTTGAGAAGAATGAGTACCTACTTTTGTGAAAGCATTAAAACTGAATCTCAATATAATCAATTCGATCATAAATAAATACATTTGTGTGCAATATGTGGTTTTCAATCGAGATTCATGGAGTGTCGTATGCATATATTCTTAAATAAAGAAATGTTGAGATAAAGAATACATGCGTTAGTTTAAAAAGGCGGATTTTGATTTTGACGTAAACATTTTTTTTTCAAGTTGCAATTCGTGTATGTGGTACCACAAGCATAATTTTTACAAAATGTGTCAATTGTTGGGAACCGGACGCAAGAATTCATAATAGGGTGTGCACGTAAAAAAAATTAAAAATTTCGACTCGGGTCGGCCTTTTTGGGGTCTGGTCTTTTTCTGAGGTTTTGTTCATCTTTATAATCACATTCTTTTAACCTTTTTTGTTTGTTATCAGGTAAATCACGCTTTCAACTTTGTTTTCTAGACCTTTTACATTTATATTCATTATGTAATTTACTTTCCTCAAAAATAATTATAGAACTAAATTATCACCAATTCACGACACACATGACAGGAGAGAAGAATGCATAAAAAACCTAATATCTCAATCATTAATAAAAATTCTAACTTCTAGAATATGATGAAACCCGAAGTGAAACTAATATGCACATGTCGAATGGCTCTTTTGTCAAAACTTAGATATGTAACATAATAAGTGGGTTAAGAAAATACATGTATTTGACATATAAACCATTTGACGGTTTGACCTACTTATTTAAGATTGCAGCATCCACTTATCACATTTTTTGTTTTCTTTTCTTTTAAACGATGGTGAGTTAGATTAGAATTGCACTCATATTTTTCCAGCAATTTTACGGGTGTGTACTCACAAAAGTTTATTATATTTTATAGTCACTTTTGAAAAAATCAAAAAAATTTACACTACTAAATTTTTTCACAGGGCATGCTCTCTCTTCAATGTATTTTTTCACAGGGTATTTTTCCAGCAATTTTACGGGTGCATACCCTCTCTTCAATGTATGTCCGCCTCTGGTCGGGAAGAGTGGTTATTAATTTATAAATGTTGATTTTTTAACATAATACAAATCATTACTTCCGTATGTTAACGTGAATACATGAATATGAATGTATATTTGCAAACTTATAGATTCACGTTAAAACAAAACATGTAGAAGCCATTTTTTTTATTTTATGTGCAAGTAGAGAATGACAATAGTTTATAAAAAGGATAAATATGATAGATAGACCTAATTCGTATGCTTAAAAAAGGCTTAATCATATGATTGAAACAAGTGTCGCAATAAAAAACTAAGATGAAAAAGAGAAAATATAAAATGATGTGCCCTTGCATTTCACCAATTACAACCCGATACATACGTTTAATTCTATTTTTAGACCTTTTTATAAAGTCAATATATCAACACTCTAAAAAGGATGTTAAATAACAGTTTCTTTTTATTTGAACAAAGTTAAATGATAGGTTGTTGCATGCCATTAATTGTGGTAGCAACAAGTTGTTGGATTGTATTTATTTGTGCATCGATTGTTGACAAGTTAGATGAGTAGTCACTTGGCCTTTTTTGACTTGAGAAGAATTACAGTACCCTTTTTTCTGAAAACATTAAAATTGAACCTTATTATAATCAATTCAAAATTATAGTACATTTTTTAAACCATATGAAATCATGTTTTTATATGATCTTTTGTTAATGGTGGATAAAAACAGTTAGCTAGTTAGTTAGGTTGAGACTTTTTTTTGGAACGACAGTTTGGTCCAACGTAATATCTTGCGTGTCACCGAGGCACCAAGTCTCTCGACCCGAGTTCGAATCATCTCACGAAAAGAATATCAACCCCATGCTAGCCATCAAGTAGGAGTTTCAAGGCATTGCGCTGGGATTCGAACCCGGCTGACAATTCTGAAAAAATCTTCCACATGGGGAATTGCAGGAATCGAACTCCTGAACTCCCACATAAACAGATTATAACCGGATGCATCCATGCTACTGAGTTATGTTGAGACTTAGAGGAGAGAGAAGAGAGAGTATTTATTATTAACGCTGAATAATGTGAGATTCATCAAATATGTAAGTAAGCACTTAGTGATTTGGTTTTGTTATAAAAAAGCTAACGATGGCATAACTTGTAGCTCGTTTTATTTTTTTTATCATGTAAATTATAATTATTCAATTTAATAAATTCAATTAGTGACTTAGGTTTTACACTACTCTACCAAAGACACCTGTTTTGTTTTGTTTTTACCCTGTTGAAAACCACTTGATTTCATAATGACATTATGTTATGTATCAATTTTATAAACCTATAAAAAAGTTTATCATAATGGATGTCCTTAGTAGAGAATTTAAAATGTGTTTTTAAAGAGTTTGCAAAGGTAGAGAAAAAAATACATGAGGTATCCAAGACAGGACGAATTGAACGTTATTATACCAACATCACGTATTGTAGGAGTGTTTACTTATCATATCAGTATTCACAATTTCTAATTCACTGATGATTTTTTACGATAATAAAACAAATTTAAAATCAAAACACTGATATAATATAAATTTCATCGAAAATAAAATAAAACTCATCATATTCAAAAGCCAAGATATTTAATAAGAGAAAACGATGTTTCACTTTTGAAATATGTTTTGGTTTCTTCGATAAAGAAGTTTTGGATTCTTTCATCATAGTTCGTGCATACTTTCAATACATTGAAGCTGTAATAAATACAATAAATATGAATTTCTCAAATCAGCCTTGAAGAAAAACTCAGATAACATACTAAAAATGTAAATTATTACATATCATACGTAGTTACTATAATTCCAGAACCACATTAAAGACTCAAAGTAGACTTAATCGAACACGTTTGTTTGTAATGTTTAATAACTTTATGTAATGTTTTTAATTTTTAATGTAATGTTTTATTTTATGTTTTTAAAATTTCTAATGTAATGTTTTTGTTTTAAAAATTTATAAAAATATTATTTTGGTTCGAGAGTGTTTTTTAATGTGATTGATAAAAGTGAATTGTGAATCAAAACGGCGGTGAAAAATATGAGAGCGAAAACTGATGTGTCGCTAACTTGACTAATGTGAGAATGCTTTCTGGTGTGACTAATAAAAGCATCCTTACATATCTACGTATTTATTTACTTCAACAATGGACCATTTCACTCCCTCAACAAACCATTATTATTTATTAATATACACAAAAACATGTTTATTGTACTATATGTGTATTTCTACGTGAAAATTGTTTAACGGCAAATAGCGATATGTTAACTGATTTGATGGTCGAATCGATCCCAACGGTCGAACCTGTGATCCAGTGACTCGAATAAATTAACTCGTTGGTCGAACCCGTAACCCGATAATATTATCTAAAAAATGTCGTATATTTTGACACTTCAAAAAAGAAGATATACCGTTTAAAAGTTATATAGATTACTACTTCGAGATATCAAACATATATTTGATCAAATATTGAGAAGATGTTTCCCTAAATAAAAGGAGAATAATGTCTTCATTGTATTTTGGAAGGGGAAACTCGTAAGTACCATTATTCACCCGATCGAATGAGATCATCAGGCTTCTGAAAGGACTTTTAAAAGATAAGTTGGAAACATGGCTTTCATCTAAATTGCAGGATAATAACACCCTTCCCGCTTTGTCCTAAGGAGAGCAAGGGATTATGCACATGGTTTCTGGTTTGGGATTTGTGTGGGCTGCCAAAGGATCCAATAATGTTTTTTGACTTGACATCCGTTACATGTGCCGCCAAAGGATCCAATATATCTGTGATATGTGAAAATAGATCGACCATACTCCTGTATTACAAAAACAGAAAAGAAAAGACAACCGGTGTAAATTTATGAGAAGACAAAACTAAAAAAATGATAGTGTGAGGCTAAATTTAGTACTGTAAATTTCTTGTTCCATCTCGCACAAACTATTAAAATGATTCATGAAGCAGTGCAAGATATAGCTATATATGGCTAGAAAAAAAATATGTGAGTATTCCACAAACAAAACGAGTGTCTAACCTTGTGTAATCTTTATGAAAGTAGTTTAGCCCCAAAAAACGGTGAGGACACAAAGAACAACATTTTGAAATAACTGATGGAAAATTCCAGGTTGTATGGTACATAAGCTCCTTAGTATTTTAGGTCACTTGGTTAGATCTAAAAAAATCTAGATGAAAAAGTACTATTTTGGTATGCTTAGTTAGAAGAACTTAAGGGATATATAAGGGTAAAGGGAAATAAAAAGGAGACTCTCTATTACACAATGGATATTTGTGTTTTTTAAGGTATTTGTGTTTGTTGAAGTAGATCCTAGCCATACAAGTCACTGATCCGAGACGAGTGAAAGCAATAATGGGCCAAGATTTCATAGAATGTGTTACAATGGATTGATGATATGGCAAAAAAAGAAGATGATAACTATCAAATTTAAACTCTCAGAAACCAAAAGCCATTTAACTTTCAATATGTTAATGTTTGCATATATTGTTTGAGACGTATGGATTATGGTATATGGACTAGTTTTAGATGCGCAGATTTCTTTGTGCAAGCGGGGCGGCTGCACGGGGTCTCCAAAACTGAAAGGCCTCATAATCTTAACATTTATAGTTTATTTATGCTATATTTTGGAATATATTTTCTTTTATAGCATGACTTTTATCTCATGATTTGTTGAAAATAACATGTTCTTAATATGTTACGGGTCATGTTGACGCGCAAACACTTTTAGTGATACTTAATCTGCTTGCCAGGTGGAGATAAAGCATA
Organism: Glebionis coronaria; assembly: GCA_025667525.1. Classification (NCBI taxonomy): domain Eukaryota; kingdom Viridiplantae; phylum Streptophyta; class Magnoliopsida; order Asterales; family Asteraceae; genus Glebionis; species Glebionis coronaria. The sequence goes on from CM046879.1 coordinate 609,386,258, forward strand.
AAAGTATTAGGTGCACAAAATTTTTAAATATGAGTATTTATATAACACATAATTTTTGACCGGGTTCATTTTGACAAAATCGAGATTTATAGCAAATATATACACTACACGACGAAACTCCATCGGACTCCCGTGCATCCCTGGGAACCCCCTAGTTCCGCCCCTGTTTGCTTGACCTGTTTGACCCATATGGCATGAAAATAACCTAAACTGGCCCATTAAGTGCAAAATAGGGAAGATTATTGAAGCTTAATAATGGATTCACATAACAAAAACGCTCTTTTCATTGTTAAATTTTTATTTTTTGGGTAATGTTTTGATGATTATTACTCACAAGGATCATGATTAGATTGTCAATTTTCTTTTCAGCAACCGTGTAGCACCAACTGGGAGAGGACTGAAAATGAAGTTATCAAACCTCGAAACACGGAGAAAGGCACTTTGTTCAAGAGTAGTAATCCACACTAGTGATATGGCGTGGAACTATTTTGGGTTAAAAGGGAAGAATTTTAGCTACAGTCAGTTGTACCTAAGCTTCTAAAAGAGCTCATTACACGCCTTCCACATGCATCGGAAGGTCTCATTTTCCAGGGGGCAATCGATACTCTTGCACACATGAAGGTCTTTTGAAAAGGAAGTATTCAAAAATGAACTCCGTTGATTTTTTGCTTAAGGTTTTAAAAAGTTGTTTGTTTGGTTTGCCATAGTTTAGTATTGTATCTTTTCTTTAATATAAGCAACGTATATATATCTAGACAGACGGGAAACAGTAATCTACCAATGCTTTATTTAAATGAGAATCAGAGGAAGAAATCACTAGATGGAAATCGTGACGGCTTTAGAGGTCTACTAGTTTTAAACATATTGGATAACATCATCAAAAATACTAAAAAAATGTGTTGGCGTGTTGGTTAAGCCTGAACCAATCCATTTTGACTCGCTATTAAGCATCACCAGTTCGACCTTAACTAACTTCCATTTGCGTGCCAGCTTAAATAAATAACCTCAATTTAATTGTCTTGTCTTGATGTTACAATTTTAAATTGCAGATCCATCACCATTAGAAGATATATTTTCATTATCCGGGAAGATCATAGAATGTTCATGGGATTTTAAGGAAAATATATGAGTCTTTATGAGGACGCGGCCTGACAAATCTAGACCTAACGTGTTTATAACCTACAAAAATGTATACTTTCTCTTATTAAAGGAATGCATATAAAGGGAAAGAAAGGGGCAATAAACATGAAAGAACATATGCCGACTTTAAGAAGGTCAAGTTAGAATTTTATACACCGTAAAACACGATCTATTTTCACTAGGTTTTAGTTGTCCATTTGATTTTGTTTTTGAGAAAAACACTAGTTAAAATCACCCATTATAATTCTGCCGTCACAATCACCCATCATGGAGCACCTTCCCCATAAAGACGATCGTAAAGGCTTCTTGTACGTATAATTGAGAGCCAAATTCGAAAGATCCATTATACCCACGCGTACGATCCTCTCCCTGTTCAGGCATATTTACCAATTTTTTCATAACCACAAGTCCACAACTAAGTTGGACTTAGCACACAGTTATACACATTGTTTCTTAAGATAAGCTTAGACATAATCTTTACTAAGGTCAACTAAATTTAGAAGCATTATCGATCATCATGTACATAATAACATAAACTAGAACTAATAGTCTAATATTGACATTTAAAACAAAGAATTATCATTTTTAACTATAAAACAATTACATATTACATATTTGTCTAAGTGCAAACATACTACAAGTAACCATATGACCTAACAAAAGAAACATCATTTAAGTTATTATTCACAAAGTGACTAACATCCATAAAAAAAACATCAATTTTAAGGCACCCATCAGCAGGCCTGATCAACACGGATTTATGCAGCGAAAACTACCTTCTAAGAAAGCGACAAACAAGCAAAAATTACTAAACAAATAATGAACTTTTACATGAGTTGAATGACTCGGCACTTAATGACCCAAATTCACTCTTAATTCGGAAGATACTCAACCATGCAACTGCGTGATTGAGTTGTATCTAATACAGAGTATATATAGTTGGATCAACTCTAATATATGTGCATTATACTTACCTAAGCAAACACAATCTCAAAAAATTTCTTTCCATAGGAAACGATGATTGAGCCACTTTGTCGTACAACTGTAGCGAGATTAAACGTGAGAGGAATCTGAAACACCTACTGCATCTTTAACTGCAACAAAATTTAAAAAGGCCCCTTATGTATCATGTTGCAAATAAAGATGTCGTAGACACTTCAATACAACTAACGTTTAATCCCGTTAATGGTGTCTTTTTTCATTTCCGAGACCACCTATTTCAACAAGAAAAGAGTTGTTTTGCTCTTGTATCATAAAATAAAAGCCGAAAAGCACTTCGAGCAAACATAATCAGTGATGGGTGGTAGGTTGGTAGCAGTTCGACTCTCTTACCATTGTTTTAAACAGAATGAGAAGTTATAGTATAGAAGTTAAATAAAAGTGTGAGTCATTTGTTGGATTATTGTGACTTTTAATTTATAGCCACACATCAAGGGCAAACTCGTAATTTACGGCTGCACAATTGCATTTGGCAGGAGAGTGAAAATGGCGGGAAAGAACTATATATGGCTGGAATGAAAGGCTTTTGTTGTATTTGTACTTTTGTGTTTGTGCTTTTTATGTCTTTTTCCATTTATACATAAAACAAAACAATCTAGCCAACTGTTGCACATTTATTAAAATTTTCAAAAATACAACAAAAAGATGGTCATAGCTAGAGTTTAACATTGTAGTGTGTTTATTTATAAAAGAAAGCTAGAGTTAGACCTTGTAGTGTGTTTATTATAATATATATTATTTATTGTAGGATACGACGTCGTATAAAACTTTGCTATGTCGTTTTATGCTTTTATGATGTCGTTTTGAAACCTCCCAGCAAAACAAGTATCCCATTTTAATGAGAAAAAATAATTTTACAAAACAACCCTTATATTATACAATATGGTATAAAAAAGTTTTAGACTTTTAACTGTTTACATCTTATTGGTATAAAAAAATTATTTATCAGAAATTGAGCGTGTATCCATCGATTCTTTTAAAAAAATACCTTGAAAAGACCGTCTATTTGCCAACCTAACGAACTCAATATTGCCATGCTTATGATATAAGTACGCTTTTATAAAAATTGTTGAAACTTAATCCACATTTAAAATATATTTTTGTCAAAATATTTCTTGAAGTTATTCCTCTCAATAGGCCGGTCATTGACACGAACGATCTTCCGTATAATCGATCCATTACAACCATTGATCCAATAACCTCCGCTGCGAAGCGCGGGCTATACACCTCGTTTATAAAAGAAAGGTTTGGAAGTAATACCTTTTTAATTATTTTTTTAATAATTTTGTTTGTATTATAAAACTGTGAAATAAAAAAAGGAACGAAAATTATAAAGTTTGATAAACCAAAAACAATAAAACATGAAAGTTGCGGAATCGTAAGGTGTCTTCTCCAGTTAATAAAATGAGTAAAACTGCTGAAAAATACGTGACACTAAGGTTATAAAGTTTTACAGTTTAAAAATTATAAGATATAAAATATACGGAAAAAAACATAAAAAACAGTCTCTCCTACCAGTATATTGGATATTAAAGGGTACTGATGGTAGAAAAGTGTTAAGAGTGGAATAACATCACCCAAAAGAAATTAGTCTATAAGATGTGTTTTTATGTACGAGTTAGTAGTGACTCCTTTATACTACAAGATGACTATAAATGCGCATTTCGACTCCACGTAGGCTCATGTGGTTCACGATATAAAGAACATTTTAATTTTAACGCGTCGACTTGAATTGACCGGAATGTGAGTAATTCAAATTCTAAAAGAGGTCGAATTCGGGTATGGGTTTTTTGAATCTCAACGCGAATTGACTTAACCCGAGTTGACCTGAACTCGAGACCCGACCCGATTCACACACCTATAAGTAAGGTAAGACCCTTTTTTTGATATTTTTGGTTCTTTGTATTATTTTATTTGTATTGTAAAACTATGAAATAAAATAAAAACATAAAATATAAAGTTCATATGTCAAAAGTAGAAAAATATGAAAAACACGAATCAGAAAACTGTTTTATTCATTTTATAAAATAGGTAAAATTGTCACGAAAAATACAAAAAAAATTATAAGATTGTTTTGTCATACAAATACAAGGTATGCCAAGAGTTATTTTACATGTAAAATGTACATAAGAGATGTAAGCAATTTTTTAAGCATTTAATCGACAAATCATGAAAACGCGTGCGATGCACCAGGCTTGTTTTGCTATAAATAAATTGAATTCATTTTAAGAACTATGCGTGAAACATTACAAACCATACATATATTTTGCATCAAATTTTATAAAACATACACAAAAATAGTTAACATCAAAGTTAAAAAAGAATGATTCAAAAGTAAATTGTGAATGTTCATATTTTAGGGCGAAGGGAGTAATATAATCGATATTCGGTTGATCAAAACTCAAATTGACCTGATCCAAATTAACTTAAATCCGAGTAACTCGAGTTCTAAATAAAGTCAGACTTGAATATGAATTTTTTAGTCTCAGCCTGAACTGATAAGACACAAATATAAAACCCGATCAAGTGATTTGAATAATACCCAATTGGTAGTATACATGATCCTATAGTAGGAGATATAAAAGCATTAGGTGTGATGAAAAGAAAACACATCTTTATTTGGGCCCTACACGGTGCCACACATCAGTTAACACTCCACTTTCAAAAAAACTCATGTTATTATAACTAACCCCTTCTTCATTTAGACCATACCATTACCTATTTTATTTGTTTTCCACCACTATCTATTTTGTAAAAACGTTTAAAAAACACTAGGTTCTATTTTTTTTATACTCGCCGTATAACTGGCGAGTTTCTGTTTTGCTGGCATTTGGCGAGGATCATTTGTGTGGTGGCAAGCAAGTGGCGAAGGCCACGTAGGTTCCGCAAGCTCTATTCGCTGTTATAGCTAATGTTCTAATTTGAAAGATGACGTTTACATGATGGATACTAGGTTGTTACAGTGGTTGTTACATGTAATAAATATAAAATGTGTAGATGTAGTTGTTTTTTTTATAAACAAAATTATATCATTCGGTACGTAAACACAGTTAGGATGCCATAACGTGAGTAGTTCGTAGGATAGATTCTTCAATTTTACATTAATGTTATATTTCACAAAAAGAGAATTTACAAACTACAAGTGGTCGATGAAAATGAAAACCTACTCCATTATTTTTTGGGTAAATGTCAAAAATATACAACGTACTTTCTCAGATTATCCATTATGCCCATCGAACTATTTTATGTACGAAATATATACTTGACTGGAAAATGACCTTTGACTTAACGGACCAACCGGTTACCGTTAGTATTTTTGTTAACTTAGAAATTAGTTTTACAATATTAATCCTTTCTTTAATTTTCATCCAAAAGTTAACATCATCTTCATCATGTTCATCATCTTCTTCATCTTCATGATTTTCTCAGATCCAAAATTTAAATCCCCAAATCCGATGCAAAGAAATGGTAACACCAAGGTCAGGCAACACTTTGACCACCATATTATCTATCCAATATGTATCTGAATCTGTCCCAAAAAGAACAATTCTCAGGAATAGAAATATACCTGGTTAATTGAAACTTTGTGAGGATTAAGAAGACCGTATGTTAAAAATCTGTAATAAATCCAAATACCCATAAGCATACGTCTTAAACGCAAATCCCAAACACCTGTGAGACACAAATTCATATAGATTCCACATTATATTCTTGAATATGGGTGTCTGGTTATTAAAGTGTTCCTTCATTTTATACATGATGTTGTTAGCACAACACAATGAAGCAAAACTTGTTATCCAATACATCTTCTAAAGATATCAATACATAGATGTTTTGATAAATACCTTTAAACCACGAGGATTCACGTCTTTGTGGTTGTTAGCCCCAACCATTTGTGACTCGTCTTCCACAGTGGTGTACAATTACACAGAAACTTTGAGGTCGAATTAAAACACCAGCTGCAAAGATACATATAAGTGAAATAAGCAGCTAAAGGTATTTTACTGCTTTGTACTAATGTGAATAGTACAAATAGAAGAGGTTACTTTTAATTTTATTTTTTGGGTGTAATTTGCTGATGAATGTGATCCTCGATAGATTTCTTTTTAGTGGTTTCCTTTAATGCAGCCAACAAAGCTGCGAATAGAAGATAAAAATATTAATAATCAATAAATCATCGACGATAAACGAACGAATCTAAACTGCCCAGATGTATTAGTTTACCCTTTAGCCATTTCTTTGGATCGGATCTGGGGATTTAGATTTTGGATCTGGGAAAATCATGAAGATGAAGAAGATGATGAACATGATGAAGATGATGTTAATTTTTGAATGAAAACTTAAAGAAAGGATTAAAATTGTAAAACTAATTTCTAAATAAACGAAAATACTAACGGTAACCGGTTGTTCCGTTAAGTTAAAGGTCATTTTCCAGTCAAGTATGTATTTCGTAAATAAAATAGTTCGATGGACATAATGGATAATCTGAGAAAGTACGTTGTGTATTTTTGACATTTACCCTTATTTTTTTAGGCTAAAGAGAAAGTGGTGGTGTTAAAAATATTTTATTTCTGTATCATCTTAGTTTTTATTTTCACTCACAGTACTCAATTTCCAATTGTATTAGTAGTGGAAAATTCATCTTTCATTAAAATATCTATTTTATATAAGATATACCCTATTAATTATCCTACACATTCGATAACTAATAAAAGAAATTAAAAGAAAAGAATTATGGCCACACTTTATGTGATTCACCTACGATGAGAAACCTACTTTTTTCCACAAATTCACGTGTGGGTGACCGGGATGGTAACTTACCATCACATGGCAAAGCCACAGAGTCACTTTTGACTTATTGTGACCACTCCGTCAAACCTTACGGTTCATTTATTTTTAAAGAAAGGTAAATGTCTGACTAGTGTTTTAAAAGAACGAGGATTAATGCCCACGCTCCGCTGCGGAGGTTTTGCATCGAGAGCGTAAACTTTTTAATCACGTAAGCGATGGTTTCTGTACATACATACATTTGAAATGACCAAATAATATCATGTTCAAACAGACATGTCAAGCTTTAAATTGATTATAGTTATAACATATACAATCATCCTCAAGTTAATTGTTATCATTCATGAAGATGGTAACACCTCTTCCTCCATCTAAGCAAGTTAAAGTCAACACCATTTCCTATAGTTGTTGTGCAACTCGCTGATAAAACCTGTACTTAAAGTGAAGGAAGTGCATAACGTGGACATTTGAAGAAACGTTTCAACCTTGGGCAGTGCCAATAACCCACCCACAACAAATGATCCAATGTATGCAGTCTTCGCACTTTGTTCTGTAACACAGCCACCAAACAAACAGAAATGGTTTATTTCCACCCATACTGGAAAAAATTACACATCTCAACATCTATGCTAATCTTGGTATTGTCGCACTATACAGTTTCATTTCATTAAAAATTGCGTGTGAGCAGCAAATCCGTGGCCCTCTTTTTATGTATGGCAAATGATCTCTTAACCACTAAACAACTACATAATGAAATTGCACTTAATTACATATGTATACAACTAATGTAAATTTAAGTTTAGACACTATAGAAAGGGAAACCTAACATGTAATCATGTACGATTGAACCAAACTTATAATAATTATAAGTTCTTAAACATAACAACTAATGACAACATATCTACACCAGTAATGTACTCTCGATAAGCAACAATGTAATGCTTAGTGAGGTTGCATGAAATTTTTTTTATAAAACAGTGTTTAGAAGACAATATTTCTGAACTGTACATAATTTCATTTTCACTTTGTGTGATGTTACATTATCTTTCTAAATTGGTTTGCAAACAAAAGTAAATCAGTTTAAAATTTTAAACCAAAGTCAAAAGTGAAACTCACCTTGAAAAGAAGATATAGTAGATGAACCATCTGTGTATCCGAGTTTAATAAGTTCCATCAAATTTGGGACCTGTTTGTAAAGAGGCACAGTTTATAAATGTTCACAAAGTTCATAGTGGTTATATATATACCAATTTGGAATTTTCAGTTATTTTACGCAGCCTTACCACAGGAACCTCATTGCTGGCCTCAACAATGTTGTAAGCAAACCTAACACCAACCACTGCCCCTCCTCCATAGATAATAACCAGCGGCTTGTTTTCGCATCCCACTGTTCAAATACCAACGACAAACTATTAATACTTATAAATACAGATGTAACAAAATGGGTGGTTATGCAGGTCATCTAGTTTATGAAATTAGGTCGAATGTGTCGTCTAACACTCTAACTTCCTTCACAAAGAAATGCATTACTCTTATTTTCAGTTAAAATTCAAGAATACGACCAACACGATTGATTGATCTAAGTTGTCCGCCTATTTTTTTGATTCCCGTTCCTCCTGTTAATCACATTTTTTGCTTTAACTTTAAAGTCTTCAATTATAATTCCAAAGATAATATCTATCTATGAGGTTCTACGCACTAAATATACATTTTTTTCAACTTTCAACCCGTTGCTTTGTTTCCTTTTAAATTAGTTTTTTATTTTACCCATTAGACCTGCTATAGACAAAACACAACAGAAAGAAACCCATAAAACATTTGAAAAGGTTAAAAATCCCATTTTTAAAAATGAACTTTTATAACCTAACTCGATAAGTAACGTGTTTTGCTACATATAATCACAGGTTCATATGGCCATAACTTATGGTGTGATGGTAAACAAAAAAGTATTGGAAAGAAAAGGGTACCTCCAGCCTTTCTAAGTCTTTCGTTTTCCTCTTGTAAGAGTGAGATTTTTTTCTCCAATTTAAGCGTGTAAGCCTAAAAAAAACAAAAACAAATGTGCATTATTTTGTTTAGTATACCCAATTCTGAATGTGCAACAGGTTTGGAAGCTTGGAAAAGGAAACATAGACACATAATAGAGCACTTATAAAGATTCATGACCGGTATCCAAAGAAGGTTTTTCATTATTTTTGTTGCCTTTTTCATGCTTTCAATTTCAAACTCAACAATAATTTTTGCAATTTCAAACGTGTGTACACAAAACTGCTTATCAGTTTATTCATCATACCTTTCATGGGCCATCAATCCAGGAAACTCGTGTACGCAAAACCTTACATGTAGCCATTTTTATTGAAGTGATATGACCGCAAAGACCTCGTTTACCAGCTTTAAGCATATGTTTGAACTTGTGAGTGTGGGATTTCCATGACCGCAAGCACACGGTGTGCTGCCCTGCCAAGATAGGTGTTGCCCCGCCAAGATACGGGCAGATCTCACCAAACACGATTATGCAACGTATAAAGCAGCCTGGTAAGTACTCATTCGAATAAAAAAATCCCCATATAAGCATTTTTAATAAGCAATGCTTAGAAGCCCCTAACAAATAAACAAACCAATTTGAAGCAAGCAAGTTTAAGTGTGTAACTACGTGTCTGAAAGCCTTTACCACTTGTACTGGTCTTTCTTCAATCTTTATGTCATTTTCTTCGTTGACGAATACCTGTTGTGATAAGACATAAAAATTATACGAAGCACTAAAATTTATTACTGTAATACAAAGGCGATATTAACAACATCCCCAAATCATGACAAATTCTCAATTTCAAAATTCAATTTTTTATATGTTTCCTACATCTAAAACATAAAAATATGTCGGTTTATACACACATGATACATTTAAAGAAAGAACTGAAAGGTTATAAAAAGAAGTCAAAAAACTTACCATAGAAACAAATAAAAAGTGTCCACCTTGATTTCCCGCACAACTTGATTCAAGAATGGCAGCGTTTAAGCTTTAGTACATTTTAGAAATCAATAAAGGCACATATGCTGGGGAAAAAAGATTCTATATTTTGAGGCTCATATATGCTAATGTGGGAACCACGTGGGACACGCGCCATGGCTGCAACCACAATTGAAGTGCGGTTGTCCAACCATGACAAAGGTGTCCGTAAACCATGTGTCACAAAACACAATTGCAGAAGGTTATCATCAATGCCTATAGTCAAAACGGTTAAAAGGGTGCGAAAGACGTGGCGGCTGCAAACATGATGTCGTGATGCCATGCCAAGCCACACGTCCCTTTTAAATGTTAAGCAACTTGAAAAAAGTAAAACAACCAACCAAAATAATCGCATGAGTATAATAAAGCATCTGAAAGAAAATTTGTGGCAAATGTCATGCAACCATCAGTAAGCTCGTGTATTCATATAAATATATGATTTGATTTAGAACACAAATATGCCTCAATATCTAACAATTTGCTTCACCCATAACAAATTAGACAACGGGACAGAATGTTTCGCTCAGAACACAAATAAACCTCAACAAACAATAATCTGCCTCAGATTTGTATGTTCATCTCCTATTATACCCAAACAATAATAGCATGTTTCTTTTCGCACAACTTAAGCATGAGCAGAAGTGAAAATATAGAATCAATTCAGGACCAGTAGGCCAACTACAGCCCGGGTGATGCAGAAAAAGTAGCTGATAGCTTATTTTATGCTTATCAGCCTATAAAAATTGTCACGCAACGTAATCGCCACTAACATTACACGCCATGGATAACATCAACTCCAACACATCCTATTTTGGAACCCACCCGATCCACCAACAGAAACACATAACACGTGTTAATCCCACGACATCAGATTCTCTAATGAAACCTACATTAATATGATTAACATAAATAAGCAACCAAATTTTTAAATTTAAAATTCTAAATTTAGCCTAATTCATTTTCATAAACTATATTTCTACTACTTATAATCATAAGCAAAGTTACCCATATCAAAGACATAAAAATAAACATGGATAAACTATAAAAAAGATACAATAAGACTTACCACTGATGACCTGAGAGTTCTGAACACATCAACACTAAATTTAACGAAACAGGGAAAAATCACTATAATTAAGGGATAACCTCACCAATAAGGGGGTGTTTGTTTTAACAAAGAACAACATAGAAGAATCAAAACACATCAAAAATTAGGGTTTCCAACAAACAAAAGAAATTAGTGCTCTCAACCAACTGTTTGATCTACAAACCACAATCAACAATAGGTAATCAAAATAAAACAACCTTCTAGCTTCTACAAATCGAGAAAGCCGACAAACAAATCATCCATCATCACCAGCCGATCGACAACACCACCCACCAAGCGGCGGCAATGAAGAGATCGGGGCAACAAAAGGTGCTTTTTATGTGGTAGATCGACCCGATCAAAAATAGATCTGTATTATTTGAGAGAGAGAGAGGGAGACTGATATGTATCTGTTTGAGAGAGAAAGAGTGTGTGTCACACACAACAATCACAATAATATGACCTCACCATGCATTATACACATCTAATGGTCAGGAAAAACTTGAAGACTTTTGTGACAACACATCTAAGGGTTACAAATAGGATTTCTGAAAAGACCCATACCCGTGACTCCATTTTCTATCCAACAAACGGTTAAGATGTTACTTTGGCAATCAATGGCTGGGAGACATTTCAATGGTTTATCACTTGCTACACAATTTTCCACACAATAGACGGCTCAGATCTGAAGCAACAAAATCGATGGTTGAGAGAGAGTTATATTTGAGGGTGGAGATGAAGGGTGTTGACAAATGGACGAAGGATAGTGTTTTTGTTACTTTGTTCAAATCACATAAGTTTTATTATTATTTATTCTTGATTTATACATTCCCCTTAATGTATTAAAGGGGTATACTCTTATTATTTTTGCACAAGGTTTTTGTTGTGTTTGTGCATTTGTGTTTGTACGGGTTTTTATGTTTGTTCTTTTTTTATTCTTTTTTGCATTTGAGAAAAAAGAAAAAAGAAATAGAAATATATGTATGGATCCAAAAACAAGCTAGAACACTGTCACACATTTATTGAAGTTTTTAAAAACACAACAAATTGGCCAAAGTTAGACTTACAAGCATATAAATGGATCGAACCAATTTTGGTACTGTAAATATGCTTTGCTTGACCGAACGAATATCTAACCTAACCGGCTTATCAGAAGCTCGGAACCAAACACATTTCTGTCCGAACCTCGATGGTTGTTTTGGGCCAATTCGATTTTTGGTCTTGTCAAATTTTTAGGTCCGTGCTCGGTCTTATTCGAATTTTCATGCGTGAAATTCATTTTTAAAAGATATTTTTGGTGCGAACCAAACCGTCTAACCGGGCAACCTGGCCCGACCTTATGCAGTTCGATTTTCAACTTTGTAAAAATAATTCATTTCTAATCTGTTTGGGTCAAACACACCTTAATTCTGTTCGAGCTATGCTAATCATAACTCCTCATGTGCTACTCCATGCTTAACGTCCATACCGGTTGAAACTTTACCAGAAAACACCACCCGACCGAAGCGACAAATCGCCTGAAGAATCACCGTTTATCAGAAAAAGGTTGTGATAAACTACGATCCTTCGCTATGGACCGGTGTTTTAAGGAATAGTGTCAAGCGGCACAGAAAAAGAGAGACATACGCAACTAATACCTTCGAGTTGGTTTTGATAAAAGTTTGAGTTAATTGTTGGGATTACTGTGATTTCTATTTATAGTCACATCTCAACGGACTTTAAACACTTACTATTTAATCTCATGACTTTACCATTCTACCTTCAAAATCGTTTCAAAGTTATAACTTGTTACCGACATCGTGGCAGGGTAATTTCTACGTCATTATTTTATTATGTTTAATATGGCCACGTATGATTTTTCCTATTTGTGGTAAAAGCTATACAATACTTTCGTACTTATAAAAATGTGCTGACTTTAAACACTTACTAATTAATCTCGTGATTTTACCATTATACTTTCAAATTTGTTCCGACTATACCAATATAAGTTTGAAATGACAATATTACCCTTTTGTATTACTAATATACCTACTGTATTTTCCAAATCTGAAACAACAATATGTTGAATATTTTCGGTTTAAATAAAAGATATGGTTTAGATGGTTAAAATACTGGTTGCTAACAAAAAACCATAAGATTCAGGGGTTCAATCGTATCTTTGTGATTCTATTGAACTTAGCAAATGAAATTTAAAGCGAGTGTTCTCAGTACTTGACAAATTACACAATTCTATATCCAATAGTGGATAAATACGTTTACAAACTGATGTCTAATATACTTCCCATACTCATGTTATTGGCTATAATTTTTCGTGGCTAACAGTGAACATGTTAGGACATAAATGTTTTCAACATTCCCATTCCGTGAAGGTAACTTAATTTTCATTGGATCTTAATATTTTCAACCTTGAAAATATACAATTTAACAATACCATCTTGTTGAATTATGTTTTGGTTGAGGGAACCTTTCCCGATGGTACAAAGTGAATTACAGTACTATTTTATTGAGATGGAGTTTGTTATTTTTGTCTTTAAGAGCACAAGGTACGGGGGAAAAAAATCTCGCGCCATGGGGAAAACGCGACACGAAAATGCACCAACCATACCCCAGCTCGTGTTTTCACGTCTCGCGCTTAGGGGAAAACGCGCGTTTTCGCGCGAAAGCGCGAGAACCGTACCGGTTCTCGCGTTTTCGCGTATTTTAAATTTTTTAAATCGAATATATTTTTCCCCATGGACGGGTCAAACCTTTTCTCTAACATTCACGTAGGATATAATAACAGATTTTAGTTTTTTTTAATAATCAATTTACTAATGTGTAAATGTAACCGGTCGTAATGGTAATATTATTAGAAAACAAACAAGTAGAATAGTAAAGTCACGAGATTAAATAGTAAGTGTTTAAAGTCGGCACAAATAAATAAGTAAGATGGTAATTTATAGCTTTTACCCGAGTGAGAATGGCAAAAAAGAACTACATGGCGGGAATATAAGGTTTTTGTTGTGTTTGTGCTTTTTGGTGTCTTTTTGGCAAGGTTATAAAAGGCTTACAAAAGTTTCGTAAAAGTCTCGTAAAATTGTAAGGCTTGACATTCACATCATAGAATAAGCGAAGACGTGTGTTTAAGGTTTGATGTGAGATGAAAAACGAAGTTTAAAATTGGGTGCTTTTTTTCTTTTTTTTAATTTTGTATAAAAATTATATTTTTAATATCATTACTGTATAATTTTGGAGAGACAAGTGTAGAATATGGTTATAAACACAATGGTTAAACTAAAATACTAAAGATCAATTTATGTTTTAGTTATGTCGTTGTTACGATACATGGTAAAACTAAAATACTAAAGATCAATATGAAACGGGATTGGTTATTTGTACCTTTAAAATGATACAAATATCATTTTTTTGTTTGAATTATAAAATTGTGAAAAAAAAATGAATAGAAATTCAGAAAATGTAAAATTTGATAAGTAAAAAATAGTAAAACGTGAAAAATACAGAACATAAAACTGTTTTCTCATGTTAATAAAATGTTTCGAAAAAAATGTTGAACGAAGATTATAAAATTTTACAATTAAAAAATATAAAAAAATATAAAAAATACAAGAAAAACATAAGAAAAATTATTTTGTCATATCAATACAACCGATCTTAAGAAGATATTCATGATAAAATAAAAAAAACGTGTATATATATATGTGCTTTTGGTAGTTGAGCATAGTTCGTAACATAGATTTAATTTTGCATTAGTGTTATATTTCACAAAAAGAGAAATACATTAGTTAAACACAATGGTGACTTATTCAGACTTTTATTTCTCTTGTCGCTTCATCATCTTTTTTTGTCCGTCGATTTAAAAAAGATTTGTATTCACATCAAAGCGACCTACTTTAATTTTTAACTAAAATTCTTTAAATAAAAACATTACGTAAATAAATAAAACATTACATAATTATTCAAATAAAATAAAAACATTACAATAATAATTAAAATTTTATACAAGTACTTTAAATTATAAAAGGCTTTGATTTCGTTCTTCATCTCCAGCAAAGCCTGTTGTTGTGTCGGAGGCAAATTATAAAAGGTTATAATTTCGTTCTTCGTCACCCATCATAGAGCAGCACCTTTGCCATAAAGAGGATCGTAAAGGCTTCTTTTTGGTATAATTGAGAGCCAAATTCAGAAGATCCGTTGCACCCACGCGTACAATCTTCTGCTAAAATTCAAGCGCAGTTAGTCACAATTACCAATTTTTTTATAACCGCAAGTCCACAACTGAGTTGGACTTAGAACCCAGTTATACACATTGTTTCTTAAGATAAGCTTACACCCAATCTTTAATAATATCAACTAAATTTAGAAGCATCAACCATCATCATTTACATAATATACCATCATCATTTACATAATAACATAATCTAGAACTAACTAGACGAATACCCGCACATAGCAGCGGAATTACCGAAAGACATATAATTAATGATATGCTAATTGGTTCGATAGTTGAACTCGTGACCCAATAATTGCCTAGCGATAGATGGTTAATGATTTATTAATTGACCCGATGGTCGAATCGGTAACCCGGTGACTCGTTCAGGTTGAACCGGCAGGCGAGCCCGTTCCCATTGACTCGGTCGGGTTGACTCGGTGGTCGAACCCGTTTCCCGGTGGTTGAACCCGTGACCCGGTGACTTGATAGGATTGACCCTGTGGTCGAAACCAGTGACCCGGTGAATCGACAGGATTGACCCGGTTTTCGAACACGTAACCCGGTGACGCGATCAAGTTAATCCGATGGACGAACACGTGACTCGAAAAGATTGGCCCGATGGCCGAACCCGTTACCCGGTGACTCAATCGGGTTGGTCTGACGGTCGACCCGTGACCCGATGACTCGACCGGGTTGACCCGTTGGTGGAACCCGTGACCAAGTTACTCGACTGAATTAATCCGTTGGTGAAACTCGTGACCCGTAACTTATGCAATTGTTTATGGTTTAATTTTTCAACATTTCTTATACTATCCAATTTATGTGCATTTAATTTTTCAACAATTTTATAACTAATTTCCAACTTATATGCATTTAATTTTCAACAATTTTATAATTAAGTTATTTTTCAACATTCAAGATTTTGGGGTTTTTCCTTTATAAGTAGTAGAGATAGTCTACTTATAATATTGAAAACAAAAAATATTATTTTTAATTATAAAACAATTATAAATTACATCTTTGCATAGGTGCAAACATAAACATAAGTAATATGATCTAATAAAAGAAACATTAGTCATTATCCTTTGTTTCACGCACCATTACTCTTTTTGAATCAACATATACTAGAAAAACTTCAATCTTAATTCTTAAGGCACCATTGGCATGTTCGTGCATGGATTTATGCAGCGACAACTTAACTTGATAAGAAAGTAACTAAGAAGCCAATTTTACTAACCAAATAATGGAATTTTACATGAATTGAACCAGTCGACAGTTAATGAACCCAATTCACTCTTAACTCAGAAGAGCCTCAAGCATTGTGGAGTTGCGGTGAATAGGTTGTATGTAACATATATGGTTGGATCGACTTTAAATATATGTATTTTCCATAACTTCTTAGATTGTGCTTTCCGTAGGAAGCCATGATTGAGCCACTTAGCTGTACACCTTTAACGAGATTAAACGTGAGTAGAATCTAAAACACCTAATGCATCTTTAATTGCAAAAAAAATTAAAAGGCGCCTCATGTATTATGCTTCAAGTAACGATGGCGTAGACACTTCCATAGAATTGACGTTTACTCCCGTTAAAGGTGCGTTTTTTAATTTCCGAGACCACCTATTTTAACAAAAAGAGAGTTGTTTTGCTCTTGTATCATAAAATAAAACAGAAAATTGCTTCGAGTAAATATAAATGCTTGTGGGTGGTTACAATTTCGACTCTTTTTCTAGTGCTTTCAAAGAATGGAAGGTTATAGTAAAGAAGTTAAATAAGGGTATGAGTCATTTGTTGGATTATTGTGACTTCAATTTATAGCCATATCTCAAGGGCAAACTCGTAAGTTACGGCTACAGAATTGCATTTGGCGGGAGAATGAAAATAGGGGGAAAGAACTATATGGCGGGAAATGTATAAAAAGAATCCATAAACAACCTAGCCAACTGTTGGACATTTATTAAAGTTTCTAGAAACACAACAAGAGAATGGTTAGAGTTAGAGTTAGACATTATAATGTGTTTATTTATAAAAGAAACTAGATCTTTTTCTAAAAAGTTTCTCATTTGTTTTCTGAGATCACTCTCTCTCAAAAAAATTGATCTCAAGCAATCGACATTTGTTATAAAAGAAACTAGATCTTTTTCTAAAAAGATTCTCATTTGTTTTTTAATATCACTCTCTCTCAATAAATTTGATCTCAAGCAATCGACATTTTTGTAGGCTTAATTAGTCAAGAGTTGAGTTTAAATCAATACTAATATCCAAAGAGCGTTTGACCGATTAAGTTTGAGTATAAATTCTTTTAGTCTCAATCTTAGTTGATCCGATCTAAATTGACTCGAACATGAATAACACCATTGAGGGTACAATACCTGATCATATAAAAAGTGATGTAATCTGAAAGATGTCTTTTACATTATGGAGACTAGGATGTTACGGTGGTGGTTACATGTTATTAATCTAAAACGTGTATATGTAGTTTTGGTGGTTCGGTAACATCGACTTTTCAGTGTCATTATGATGCCATAATGCGAGTGGTTCGTATTCTTTAATTTTGCATTAATATTATTTTTCATAAAAATAGAATATATAAAGGACATTAGATAAAAGTGAAGTGGTCCATAAATTTAAAAACGTACTTCATTATCCATGTTGTTTATCATTTCTATAGAAAGGTAAATTAAATGTCTAATTAGTGTTATAAAAGAATGAAAGGTTATACTATTTTCGTACAATGAACTATAATTTTAAGATAAATGTAGCACTAATAAAGTTAAATATAAGTAGGAATCGTTTATTGGATTGTTGTGACTCTAGGGCAAACTCTTAATTGCACAACATTTTGCGTTTGGCGGGAGAGTGAAAGAACTATATGGCGGGAAGAAGCAAGCCTAGCTATTAAACTCGTAATTGTACAACATTTTGTGTTTGGCGGGAGAGTGAAAGAACTATATGGCGGGAAGAAGCAAGCCTAGCTATTTTCCTTTCTTTTTTTTCTTATTATTTTTGCACAAAGATTTTGTTGTATTTGTTCTTTTGTGTTTGTACGAGGTTTTTTTTGTGTTTCTGCTTCTTGATTTTTTTGTCATCCGAAAAAAAACAGGAATGTATGTATCCATTTATTGAAGTTTTTAAAAACACAGCATGAAATTGGCCAAAATTATAGTTACAAACATATAAATGGATCGAACAAATTTTGGTACTCGGCTAGGTCGGGTTTTACACAACAAGTGTAAATATGCTTTGCTTGACCGAACCAATTAAATGAATCGAACCTAACCGACTGATCCGAACCAAACACATTTCGGTTCGAACCTCGATCGATGTATTGAGCCAAATCGATTTTTGGTCTGGTCAAATTTTAGGACCATGCTCGGTCTTATTCGAATTTTCACGTGTGAATTTAATTTTTAAAATGTATTTTTGTGATAAAAATTCAATCCCTATTTCAAGTTTTTAAATTTAAAAAAAAATACATTTTTTTTCATATATAGTATAGATATTTTTTTTTAATTGTAACATGGGTAGGGGTGGGAATCGGGTGGGGTCAGCCGGGTTCGGGTCAAGTCGGTTCGGGTCAAGTCGGGTCAAGACTTAAAAAAATCATACCCGAACCCGAGCCTAATTAGAACTCGGGTCAGTCGGGTTCGGGTCAATTCGGGTCGGGTCAATTCAGGTTGGGTCAACTCGGGTCGAGTCAACCCGGGTATAAGTAAATAAAATTAAAATTGGCTTATTTAAGAAAATTTACAACGTAAAATGTGTTAAAAAAACTCGAGTCAAGTCGGGTTGGTCGGGTTCGGATCAATTCGGGTCAAGGCTAAAAAATATAAACCCGAACCCGAGCCTAATTAGAACTCGGGTCAATTCGGGTCAAACCGAATTGACCCGAATACGTTTTTTTTTACCCGAGTGACCCGACCCGAATTAGCTTATTTGGGTTCGAGTTCGGATCGGGTCAACTTTTTCGACACTCTTACATGGGGGTAGTCTCTGCTAACAGGGATTAATCTTGTAGTAGTTAATTCGTATTTAGTTAAGCTTACTTTTGGGCTTTTTGACACATAATTTTCAACAAAATATTATTTAAAAGTATGGAAACAAGAGAATTAGAAAATATAGAGTTACAAGATATTGTAAAATTGTATTTGTTGCGAACCAAGTTGTCGAACCGGGCCAAACTGACCCAATCTTATTCGGTTTGATTTTCAACTTTGTAAAAATATTTAGTTTCTAGTCGGTTCGGGTCAAAACACACCTTAATTCTGTTCGAACTAGCTAAACAGGCGCGAATGAAACCGACCATATTCGGTCCGGGTTTACTAAATTTTACTCGGTTCAGTTCTAGGTCACATTTTAGCCTTAATTTATTTTCGCGCCGGGCCGATTTGACCCTTGCTCTGCAAAGTATATATCTGCTAAAGGTTGAGATATGCAATTTAGATTCACTTATGTGAAGTTTACTTTATACAAACTATATTTAGAAAACACATGCAGATAAAAACATTTAATCATAACTCCTCATGTCTCCATGCTTAACGTCTATACCTGTTAAAACTTTACCAGAAAACACCCGATCGAAGCGACAAAACGCCCAAAGAATCGCCGTTTATCAAAAGAAAGGACCATTTTCAACACGCGTGTCGAAAAAGGTTATGATAAACGGAGATCCTTCGCTGTCGGTCGGGTGTTTGCTGGTAAAGTGTTAAGCGGCATAGGAAAAGACGACCTCTAACTTGCTTCACTGGTTACAAAAACCCATGATTTTCCTCCTTAGTGCGAAGCCGTGAGCTCTAGGGGTTTCCCCTAGTGGTTCGGGTCCCGGGGCCTGCCCGTTATGGATGGTATAACTCGGGGGTCGGATTTCAGTGAGATTGAGGTGCCGTTCAAAAAAAAAAAAAAATACATTCGAGTTTGTTTTGATAAAAGGGTGAGTGATTTGTTGGGATTATTGTGATTTCTATGAAAGTTGTTTGTTGTGTTTTGTGATTTTTGATGTCCTTTTGGCAAGGTTTTGTATATACTTTCATAAAGTTCGACTTTCACGCCACACAATAAGCAAAAGCGTGAGTTTAAGGTTTCACGTGAGATGACAAATGAAATTTAACATTCCGTGTCTTATTTTTTTTTTTCTTTTATTAAATATTGTATATAAGTTATATTTTTAATATTATTACTATATAATTTTGGAGTGACAAGTGTAGAAGATGGTTATAAACACAATGGTTAAACTAAACTACTGAACGAATCAATTTATGTTTAGTTATGTCGTTGTAAAAAAAACATTCTTGCCTATAGGGTGTCAATATTTTCAACCCGACTCGAAACCGACCTGACCTGAACCTAACCCGAGCATATTCGGGTCAGGTTACTCGGGTTGAAATTTCAAGTCGAATTAGTCGGGTTAACTCGACAAACTCGAATTTGAAATCGGATCGGACACCGGGTATAATATTCATGTCTAAATCGGGTTCGGGTCAACCCGATTGACCCGAATAAGAATTTATTTTTATTTTTTAAATTTAAATTTAATATAAATTTTATCAAAAAAAAAAGTTTTTTTTTTATAATTTACCCGAATTCAGGTTGACCCGAACCCGACTAGAGCCGACACGAAATGAGTAACCTGAGTTCAAATCGGGTAAAGTTCGGATAACTTATTTTTAGCTTTGACCCGAATTCAACCCGAACCTGATCCGATTCCCACCCCTACTTACCTTCCCTCGAAATCTTTTTTTGTTCCATCTATACTTCCTTAACTTTCTCACAATTTTACAATCTCTTGTAACTATATTTGGCTGGTTGCATTAAGAGTAAATCGGACTCGGGCGACCGAGTTTGGACTAAAGTAAAGGTAAAATAGTTGATAAAAAATTAAAAGTTAAAAACTTTAACTTACTACCATACCAACGCACTGACTAAAGTCTGGAACATATTTTCATCAAAAGTTAATGCATTACACCCATTTCACATCGAAGTCACCTTTATACTCATTTAAACCAACGAACTACCTTAGTAGGGAAAGTTATTAAATGAATCTTTTCCCTAATAAACTAACCAAGATTGCAAAAATCACTAGGCACTGGACGAGTAGCGTCTAGCGATTAATAAGTTAGATGAAGATTAATTTGGATTTTTATATATAGTATTTAAAATTTTGATACTATATGTCCAATTTGACCGATTGTTTTATCATTTGACCGAATTATGTCTCATTTGGCTTAATCCGTAACCAAGTTGATCGATTTAGCCGATTTTTTCCCGATTTAACTAGTTGATGCCCAATTTAGCTAAGTTTTATCCGATAAATTAGCATGTTGACCTGTTTTTATTCACTCACACTTCCAAGCCCCTCCATCTACCATGTCACCGATCCATGTGACGTTCATTTCATCTGAGCCGTCCATCAACGCGTTTAAGGAAATTTATGGGTCTTTATAAGGACGCGGCCCGAAAAATCTACTCCTAACACGTTTATAACCTACAAAAAGGTCTACTTTCTCTTATTGAAGGAACACACATAGTTGACATGTAAAGAGAAAGAATGAGGCAATAAACATGAAAGAACATATGTCGACTTTAAGAAGGTCAAGTTTGAATTTTATACACCGCAAAACACGATCTATTTTCAGTAGCTTTTAGTTGTCCTTTTAATTTTGTTTTTGAGAAAAACACTAGTTACAATCAACCATTATAATTGTGTCGTCACACTCACTCATCATGGAGCACCACCTTCGCCATAAAGACGATCGTAAAGGCTTCTTGTCGGTATAATTGAGAGCCAAATTCGAAAGATCCATTACACCCATGCGTGCAATCCTCGCCCTATGTTCAGACGCATTTACCAATTTTTTCATAACCACAAGTCTACAACTGAGTTGGACTTAGCACACAGTTATACACATTGTTTCTTAAGATAAGCTTACACACAATCTTTACTAAGATCAAATAAATTTAGAAGCACCATCCATCATCATGTACATAATAACATAAACTAGAACTAATAGTCTAATACTGACATGGAGAACAAAGAATTATCATTTTTAACCATATAACAATTAAATATTACATCTTTGTTTAGGTGCAAACATACTACAAGTAACTATATGACCTAACAAAAGAAACATCATTCAAGTCATTATCCACAAAGTGACTAACATCCATAGAAAAACTTCAATTTTAAGGCACCCATTAGCAGGCCCGGCCAACACGGATTTGTGCAGCGACAACTACCCTATAAGAAAGTGACTAACAAAGAATTTTCATAAGCCTCATTACGGAGTTCATTGAGCTCATTGAGTTGGATCTTGCGTAGGTCAACGGCTTTGTTAATATCAAAATTAGCCCACTTCAAGGCCCAGTAAGCCTTGTGCTCCAACTCAATGGGGAGGTGGCACGCTTTCCCGTACACGAGATGATATGGTGTACAACCAATCGGAGTCTTGTATGCGGTACGAAAAGCCCACAAAGCATCATCAAGTTTATCATCCCATGAGGCACGATGCTCTCCCACGGTTCTTTCCAGAATTCGCTTTAATCCTCGGTTGGATATTTCAGCCTGGCCATTAGTTTGTGGGTGGTAGGCTGTGGAAAGACGATGATTTACACCATACTTAGCCATGACTCTTGCGAATTGGTCATTGCAAAAATGAGTCCCACGATCACTAATGTTGTGGGCATTTTCTTAAAAGATCTTTAAAACGATCCCAAGATTCACTAAACGACTCATCGTACTTTTGTTCAAAATTTATGATTTCATTCCGCAAAGCGGTAGTACGAGAGGGTGGGAAGAAGTAATTGATAAACTTGGTTTCCAAATCCGTCCACGAAAGAATACTTTGTGGCGGTTCCTTAGCAAGCCAATGCCGGGCTTGTCCCTCTAAAGAAAAGGGAAAAAGTTGTAACCGGATTACCTCTTGTGGAACACCATTGAATTTGACCGTATTCGTGAGTTGTAGAAATCTCTTGATGTGGTCATGTGGATCATCAATGGTACGCCCCAAGAATGGTTGAGCCGAGACCATCTGGATAAAGCCGGATTTGAGCTCAAAATTGTTGGCTGCAATCGCTGGTATAACAATTGGATCAGTGTTGCCATCTATATGAGCTTGCAGAAGTTCAATCATCGGGCGATTATCCGGTAGAGGCTCATTGTTGTTGTTATTATTCATGTTGTTGAACGGTGGATTGTTATTGTTATTATTGTTTTGAGGTGGTATGTTGTTGTTGTTTTGTACACCGGCCATGTCTAAGTTATCGAGAGGCTCGGGCTCTTGATAAGACGTTGATCGATTGCGCATACACCTGCAAAAGAACTAACAAGGCAAAAACAAAGCAAAAATATTTTTGGTTTTTTATGCTTTATTTTTTAATTTTTTTTTTGGATTTTTGAAAATTTTATATTTTTAGGATTTTTGAAAAATTTTATGGAAAAGTAACGTTCACGGGGAACGGATCCCAAAATCCAAGTTCTCACAAAAAACTGTTAGTCTTAACGAGAAGAGCCGGCAGCGGTGCCATTTGATACTTTCGCTTTTGTATGGGTTCTATATTCTCTCGAAATCCTCTCGAATTGATTACAGCTCAAAGTGGAATGATTTGTTCTTGGTGACAAAAAGTGGGTTTGATTTTCTATCCTATTGAAAAGATAAATGACTAAAGAAAATTAAAATTTAAACCAAAAACAATTACTTAAATGAAACTAGAATCTAAATTGAACAGTTAAAGGATAAAACAGTGAAACAAACTTACTGAAAACATGCTCTGTTCGGAATATACTACCATGCGGAATAAACATACTCATGCGGAAAAATTAAGGTTATCTGCAATATAAAATATTCCGAATAAAGGAAAGGGAAATCAGGCTATGCGGAATGTGGATGTCTATGCGGAATAATCGAAATTCCGAGTAAAGGAAAACTAAGGTAGGCTATTCGGAATACATGAAATCTATGCGGAATATTAGAAATACTCCGAGTAAGGGAAAAACTAAGGGGCCTACCCGGAATATATAAAATTCCGAATAAGGAGAAAATTAGAAGGCTATCCGGAATAAATATTCCGAATAGAGGGCAAAACCAACAGACTATTCGGAATGTATAGAAATTCCGAATAAGGGACGAAAGAAATAGACTACTCGGAATAACTGGATGAAGAACAGTAGTACAGAAGCAAAACAGGGGAATACGAATTAATCCAAAATCAAGCTAAATAAGCAAAAAGGTTTTACCAAATTAACCACAAATCATCTACCAACTACAAGGATCAAATCCCAATCATAAAAACACAAATTCAACAACTTTTGAAGATCAAACCAACTAAATAAGAACTTAAGAACTTGCAATAAAAAGATGATGAAGAACAAGATGAATGAAAAGATTAAAGGAACACTTGGATTGATGATTAATATTCAGTAAACAAAAGGAAAGGATCAAAATTACAAGATTAAAAGAAGAAATCAAAGAGATGAAAACCACTCCTTAAGGGAGATGGTTTCCTCCGAACTAGGAAGAGAGAAACAGAAAGAAATACTAGATCCAAATTTTGTGAGGGTGATCTCTTTATATAGGTTGAGTGGTTGGTTGGTGAGTGGGCTTTCTCCCTTTCTTCTTCGCTTCTCGTCTTTTCAGAAAAGTTGACGTTTTCGATTCTGATTCGGGATTTGTCGTCGATTAAATTCAACTCGTCTTTTAATTTCTTCGTTTAATAGACTTGAGTTTCTTTGACATATGCAAATCTTCCATCTTTGGTCCTTTTCTTCGATAAATCTTCAATTAGGCCCATCTACTTCAAATCTTTTGCATCTCTTGGACAATAGACTTCGTCTTTAGTCTTTTTCCTTGATAAAACCCGTGCAATCCCATGTTTTCTTCAATAATCATCGGGTTGACTCTGAAAACACAATAAACACAAAAACCACGCATAATTCCAAACAAATGATATTAAACACGCTTTTTGGTCTTGTTTTAGTAAGAAATAAGTGGTAAAAGGATGGGTGTTTTCACACCTATCATTGTGCAACTGTGGTATGCGTTATATCTAATATATATCGTTGGATCGGCTCTAGATATATGTGCATTAAACTAAACTAAGAAACCACAACTTCTGAAATTGTCTTCATGATTGGAAGCTATGATTGAGCCACTTAGTCATACATCTTTAACGAGATTAAACGTGAGGTCCATTGAAGCATCCCCAACAATTTTAACTCCAACAAATTTCAAAAGGGTGTCTTATCTATTTTGTTGCTGCTGAAAATGTAGTAGACACTTCAATACAAATGAGGATTAATACCGTTAAGGGTACATTATTTATTTCTGAGACCACCTATTTCAATAAGAAGAGGGCTGTTTTGCTCTTCTATCATACAATAAAAGCCAAAATACCATATGATTTGAAGCGTTAACATGGTTATTGGTAGGAAAGCTCCTGCATAATAACCATGAAATGTTATCTAATTTATTTGATATTCTTAGTGTGAACAACAAACTTGAACAACAATTAAAAATCGATTAATACCTTCGGGTAAATGCACGTTTGAAAGTGGAAGTTTTGACTCGCTTATAAGCTCGAGTTGATTTTAACGATTGCACCATATTACTTTTTACAATTTTGACTCTCTTACTAGTGTTTTAAAAGAATGGAATGTTATACTAGTAAAGAATTTAAATAAAAGTGTGAGTCATTTGTTGGATTACTGTGACTTTAATTTATAGCCACACCTTTAGGGTAAACTCCTATTTGGCGGGAAAGTCAAAGAACTATATGGCAAGAGAGTAAAAATGGCGGGAAAGAAATGAGCCGGGAATGAAAGGGGTTCGTTGTAAAACCTCTGATTTTACCTTATTGACTTTGTCAACTGTTGTACTTGTTATTTTTGGAATTTATGTAATTTCACTTTTATATGACTTATTAATTATCATATACCTTTTGTCATACTACCTTTCATATTTATTTTGCATTTATATGAACTCTTAGTCATTTATTGACTACTCTGGCAACTGACTGGCCACTTGATTTAATAATAAACTCATCACCTCAGTACATATTTTTGAGATAAACTGTAGCCTTATTTAATTTATTTATTAAGTACTTGGATTATTTTTATATGTACATATTTACATATATTACCTAAAAGGAATAAATACCTAAACACTTTAAAACAAGGTACATTATTTTACATTGTCACTTATTTACTTTATTTAAGTAAAATAATTTTAATGATGTATTTAATATACACTTTCACTAAATTACCTAAAAGCTTCAACAAAAATAACTACAACTCAACAAATACCTACAATAATATACAAGGACTATTATTATCATACAACACTTGGCAAAATTTACCAAAAACCCTTCCCCCATGCATATTCATACGTGTATATGTATGCATGCCTACACTACCACCATTTGCTAGCTAACCTACTAGTAATCATACTTACTCCACTAAGACTCTATCCTAAGCCATGCTTACTTACACAAATACATGCATAACCATACACTTCCTATACCAACCTCACTTTTTCTTACACAAAACCTTACACACACCATACCCTTTTACTATACTTAGTCACTTCTTGTCTCCCTTGGACCTAAAACACACGGCAACAACATTGCAAGAAAGGAAGGAAAGTCAAGTTCCATTTTAAGCATGTGTGTATATGCCAAGTGTATCAAATGAGGATCCATGCATATCTTAGTTAGATACTTTGTACAAGGTACAAAGATACACTTTGGATCTCTTTCTCTCTCTTTGTCATAAGCCGAAACACATACTCAACACACAACACATTTCATTTGCAAACTCACATCATCTATCTCTCTCTCACAAGCTACAGTGAACACCACCTTTCCACCATTTTTGAACTTCCAAGTTTATCTACTACTCCTATACTATGTCTCCTACAATATAAAGGTTAATCCTAACCTCATCCTACAAGAACCTTGATCCTTGAAGCAAGAAAAAGAGCCCTAGAAGCCTACTTGAAGTTCACGGCTTGTTTAAGGTCTCCTAGACCTCCATTGTTGAAAGCTTGTTACTTGTTCCTACTCATTCTCCTATCCCTCCTAAACCTATCTAAACAAGTAAGTCCAAGTTAAAACCTATCTTTCTAATACATTTACTTTCATACATATTAATATATACATGGTTATTCTTGGTAAAAGTTAATACTGAAACAAATATTAAAACCCTAAAACCTAAGATAACCCACGGCTTGATTTTGATATGGCATAAAATGATGTAAAAACTTGTCAACCATGAAGAACACATCACCATGATCTTGTTAAACTTGAAAAACCATGAAAACCTAAACATGCATGATTTTTGGACGTGAGACTTAAGCTCATAATTTTATTTAGGGTAATCTTGTAATGTTTAGATATAACTAGGAACACTAGATTTATGTTTTTAGGTGCCTTAAAATGTTAAGATCACTATTATGCCTTATAAGATTAGTTTTAAGCTCACTATAATAAGTTGCCTAAATAAATAGTCATTGTCACTAAATAAATGTTTTTAAAAAACTTTTAGTGTCAAAATATGGTTTTATAAAGTTTCATGTTGAAAGTATAGATCTATAAGAGTTTTGGATTAAAATAATAAATCTAAGAAGTTTTGGATTAAACTAATAGATCTACTAAATTTTGGATTAAATATAACAAGTATAAAACTTTCGGGTTGGATTTATAAATTTATAAAGTAAAGGGATCTAAAATAAACAAGTGTAGAAACCTATTTTCCAAAAATATAAACTTTTGGACTACTTTTAAATATTGTCGAGAGTTAAGGGTGTTGTTTTGAACATATCCGAAACTTAAAGGTGATAAAAAGGACTTAAAAGGAATTAATATAATGTTAGGGTAAGTTGTGTAAACTTTAGAAAACCTAGGGATCACTTTGGTCTTTTGCCGAGACTTAATATAAGCCTTAGGGACCAATTATGCCAAGATAGAAAACTTATTTAAGCCCTAAGTAACCCTAGGGACTAATCCTGCCTTTAGCCGAAACATATTCAAGCCCTAGGGGGCAATTGTGTAACTTGTAATTAAACTTAAATATAGCCGAAGGTTGGAGGACTAAAACTGCCAACTTGTGAAACTTTAATAAGCCCTAATTTAAGCCGTATACCTTAGGGACTATTTTTGCCATTTAATGAAACTTAAAGAAACCCTAGTTACACGTGTAACTAGGGAGGGACCAAAACTGTAATTACTTGAAAGATTTAGAAACCCTAGGGGTATAAAAGTAATTTAACCACGGGTAATTATTTAAATAAAAGGACAAAAACGTATTTTATACAAAGTATTACGAACCCTAAAATTCTATATATTTATACCCGTTATTTAAAACGTAAGACTTAAATAAACGTAACAATTGTTATTTTTCCAAACTTATAGTTAGATAATTATAAACACTACGTAAACATGGATTTTAAATAAAATGTTATACGTTTATAAACCTTATTTATATATTAAATATAAATTAAAAACGATTAACTTATAAAATAAATATATTAATTATATTTATTTCCTATTACTTTAAATGTATATAAAACTATCCTTTATAAATATTTAAAGTGTTTTATAAACAACGTAAGTACAAAATATTAATTAAATGGATTAATTAATTTAACCTTATTATTTATTTTATACTTAAAATAAATACTATTAGAACTTGTACAACGATGAACAAAAAATACAAGTATCGTAATAAAATGCTTAAAACCAGTATAAGCATGTACAGATTTATTCTGAAACTTTTATGCATTATGTTATGCATTTACTGAGACCTTATAATTATTTAGGTCGTTGATTGTATCGTGAGCATCCTTATCAGATTTATCTACTGACTTATTGCTGTACTACTGAGGTGAGTTCATGGCCCAACTTTATATATTGACAAACTTTTAAACCTT
Source organism: Glebionis coronaria (assembly GCA_025667525.1). NCBI lineage: Eukaryota > Viridiplantae > Streptophyta > Magnoliopsida > Asterales > Asteraceae > Glebionis > Glebionis coronaria. The sequence continues at coordinate 609,415,405 of CM046879.1, forward strand.
TTAATAGGGAAGAAAACATGCAACATATTTTAATTTATGGACATGGATTGAACTGTGAAACTTTTGATTACATTGCCTATTGTAGACGAACCCGCATGACCCGTGCATCCGAAACTGTTAGAATTATTGAATTACCTCAATGTTATAAATAGATCTATTTGGGATTGACCGTCCCCATCTGGGTGAGTCATGCTCACTGTGCCTAGGCCAGGACAACATATGTTTCACATGTCAGCACTTATTTTTGTTATGGGTGCCTTTATATAAGGCGAAGGGTCCTTATTTGTTAAGGACTTAACTGTCAAGTTTCAGTTTCGGGCAATATGGGAATGTAATTACTTTTAAGTATTGATGCTTTGTGCATTACTACTTCAGTGAATATTTAATGTCCAAACTTATTTTAATTAAACCTGTGAATTCACCAACTTTATGTTGACTCTCTAACCATGTTTTCTCAGGAAACTGAAGCAGGTATTGGTGTGCATGGAGTCAAGCATCATGATAGGCTGCATTTATAGAGCTCATCTGGGGTTTTATAAACTGAGGAATAATTCAAACTATTTAACAGTGTTAAAGACTATTTTAATACTATTTGCACTTTCAATCATGTAATAAATGTAAGGATAATCTTTTATATGTTGCTCTATATTCTGTCTGCTGTTGATCCACCTACGTGACACCTAAATATTATTTCCGCTGTGTTTGACTCAATTTGGGGGTGTCACAGAATGGTATCAGAGCGATAGTTATAGAGAATCAGAAAAAAATTAAAATAAGTATAAAAATAAAATTTTTATATAATCTGAACTATAACTGCTTTTAAAAATCTTTTGGGATTTTCAGGACTAGAATAGTTAAGCATATAGACTGTAGAGCATACACCGATTGTGTGATTGCCTGTGCATTGATTATTAATGTTCGGTTGATTAATCTTATAAGTATTAACGTAACCTTTAGCATGACGAGTGTTAAACGGCACTATTATATAATTTTAAATTATATTTCCCAAAACTTTTAACTTGAGTAAGTTTATACTTATATCAATTAAAACTATATTACTTTAAGATTTATCATGACATCACCTACCGGTACACCTGCTGCCGTATCTCCGACGACCGTCTTATGTGGATGGTTATCTGCTAGTGACTCCGGCGATAGTCACGCTTCTGTCGACGCCGCATCCGTTGAGGCACTTATCTCTACTCCACCTATTTCCCCCGCTGGGGAAGAGGTCCAGCCTCCTGCTGCTATACCACCTGTACCACTTGTGACTTCACTACGGGAGCATGCACCTGAGTCTCTGCCACCTCGTAAGAGGAGGTAAGAGGCACATCTCAATTCCACTTATGAGATCGGTGAGGGTTCCCGGGCCAGACATGCTGACCCTGTTCAGGCCCAGATCACGGCACTGGCCGCACGCCAGGCCCAGGATGTAGCAGACATTCTTGCTCTGCTATCGGCTGGACAGACTGAGCGCGCTGTTCTACAGCAGCGCCAGGACCTTCTATCATGTACTGTGAGTGCGGAGGCGCACGCTGCCCGAGGGGCGTGGACGACTACTTACCATTCTCTCCAGTGGTTGCTGGATGAGAATGAGTTCCTCCGTGAGCAGATCTACCTGCTTCAGAGCCAGCAGACGGACATTCATACTGCCCTCTTGACCATGGAGGAGACTCTTGCTATATTCTTCGACCTCCAAGAGGTCCGTCATCAGGGGTTGACGTCAGAGACCGCTTATCTCCGGGGAGTTCAGCAGACTCTTAGAGACCCGTTCCTTGAGGCACTCCGACAGCTCAAGGAGACTAGGACTGCCATGACCGCGATGCAGGTTGCCATGCAGGCACCGGATGTCTAATCTCCGCCCGTGGCGCCAGCCGTATCTGAGGAGTCAGTTAGGCACCAGTAGATTAGATGTACTAGATCTTTTGTACATCATGATAAGCTATTAGGGTTGCATCCCGGCTATCATGATATAGGATCTCTTGTATTTGTATCTTTTTTTAGTCAGTTCTATCTTTGTATTGTACTATTTAGATTAGGGATTCATAGATGATGTACTTTAGATTTCATGTACCACCATCTCAGACAGGCGGGCAGTGCTCTGTCTTAGATCAGGTTGTGCATTTTGTACTGTATTCCTATTCTAGACTTATGGCATGTACTCATTAGCTTTTGTTATATCCTGTACTGTATTATATTATGAACTTTAAACAGGTTATCCAATTTGTTGCAAAGTCTATGCATGAAATTTCTTTTCGTGTAATTATATAAAACTGTTCTAACACCTTGAACTAATGATTTCATTTTTGTGTATG